>OU026071.1:11250000-12500000 GCA_907269065.1 Crocallis elinguaria | reverse complement strand
AAAAATAGGGGTGACTTTACTGTGTTTCATTAGATCAGGAAAGACACCCTGATCTATAGAAAGATTAAAAATAATAACTAGATAGGGCGCAATTGTATCAATTAAGGATCCTATTACTTTTACCGATATACCCCACAAGTCTTCGGTGTTTTTCATATTGATAGATTTAAACGCTTTTTTGATACTAGTGGTTGTTATGTAACGAAAACTAAAATCCGGAATTAATTTAGAAAAGCTGTTTTGCAAAAGCATTTCTGCTTTTGCTGGAGAAGAGTCTAGTGATTTAGTAGCCTCCAATGGTATGTTTGTAAAAAACTTATTAAACTCATTGGCTATATCGAGTTGATCAGTAACTACTTTATCGTTAATTTTTAGTTTAAATTCACAATCTCTGTTTTTATTTTTACCAGTTTCTGTGTTAATAATTTTCCAAACAGTTTTGATTTTATTATTAGATTTTGTTACTTTATCCCTAATGTAGTTGGATTTAGCTTGCATACATACGCGTTTAAAAATCTTTGAATATTGACTGACATATTCGTGAAATTTTTTGTTATTAGTGAGTGATTTTTTATAGTATAATTCGTACATAACATCTCTACTTTTTCTAATACCCTTAGTGGCCCAGTCACTAAATTGAAATCTGTTCTTTACTGTTACTGTTTTCTTGGGGCACACTTTGCCAAATTCATTACAAATAATTGAAGACAACATTGCATAGATATCATTTGGGTCTTCAAGTGGAAAATGCGCGAGGGCTAGTCTTGAATCTATGTTTTCATTTAGTATTTCTAATTTATTATCTGTAAGGGCTCGTATTTCAATCTTAGCGTCTATAGATTTAGTTTTATTTTCTAAGCCTATTTTCTGTCCCATGTGGTCGGATCTAACACCAGTTAATAGACTTTTTTGTTTAACACTAAAATTAACAACGATGTTGTCAATGCAGGTAGCAGAGGAATGACATACCCTAGTAGGTTCTGTAAACAGAAATTTCAAATCAAATGACTCAAATAGGGACACAAATTTTTGTTTATCTGATGACTGTCCTAATAAATCTATGTTGAAATCACCACAAACACATATACTTTTTTTACATTTAAATATTTTTCTTAAAATCTCTTCCATAATCAGTAAAAAGTGGGAAAAACAAGATGCAGGAGGTCTATACACACATAAAATTATATATCCAGCTAGTTCAACGCAGGCAACCTCACAGACTCGTTCCACAGAGCAAGCCACTACGTCACTTCGTTCTTTAAATTTCAAATTATTTCTCAATAGTATTATTGAGCCCCCGCCTTCGGCAGACACCCTGTTGAACGTACTGGCGACTACATAGTTGTTTACATGGAATTGCATTGTATTTGGCTTCAGCCATGTTTCAGAGAAGCATAAAATGTCTAGATTGTACTTATCGGTCAATAACTCGATATCTAGAATTTTGCCTGAGAAGCGATTAATATTTTGGTGATATAAAATTAATTCATTACTTTGCATTTGATGCTTCTCTGTCGTCGGTAAATCACTACAAATAACGGGATCTACCTTTTTGCTGGAAATGCTTTTATTGACTTGTACTACATGTGGGGTATTGAGCTTTTCCATTGTCGGACTAGTCAGTTTAAATTATTGTAACCTGACGCTTGATCTAAATAGCTCTCATTAGTAACACTACTAACAATGAGATTGTCATTTGTCTGCGTTATACTACATATAACGGAGTTCTCAATATTAAATGCTAACAACTTAGCAATAATTATTTTATTAAATTTTGACAGGTACAATGTATCCTGAGTCAAAGTAAATTCACTAATAAATAAATTAGTGTCAAAATACAATATGTCGCTATGACGATATGTCAAATTATACAATGTCATATTTAAATTAAAAATGTCATTATTTTGTTTGTCCGTCAATTTAGATGAGTATGGGAAAGCACATAGTATTATCTTCCTCATACCCGACTCTAACTTAACAGTTAACATGTCAATTAGCTTAATTAAATCTCTCTTATGTATACTTAAACTATTTCCTAATTGTACAATGAGTGAGGTATCCCTGTCAAAATGGTCATGTTCAATCATCTGGATAATCTGTCCGATAGGGGCATTTGGTAAGCAGTTATTTGTAACATTTTGCTCAAGATAGTTGCTCAGAATCATGCCCATACCAGTGCCAATCATGTCTGAATAAAGTACTGACCTAGGTCTGTACCCAGCTTGCTGGCAAGTATCAGACTGATTATCCAAAGACACAGACAGTGTAGGTGTTCCTACTTCAAGCGGTTGCATCAGGCCAGAGCCATTATTGCTGGGTAGCATAATGGGCTCCGACACTGGAATATTGAGGGATGTGTCTCCACACTTAGCACACATATCTTTTGATTGACATGTTGTGTTCAATTGTAGTATGTTAGTCATGGAGGCAACATACTGGCTATATTGCTGTTGTGATTGCTCATATTTGCATGTCAGGTCATTGAGTGATCTCATGAGATGATCCTTTCTTGCCGTTAGGTAATCTAGTTCTCTTGAGTTCCGGCCTAGTAAATTATAACATGATTGTAACTCAATATTTAAATCAATTTTATCTTTCCTTAATTGTAATGTTTTATGAAACTTTCTGTAAGAATGAAGTGTTTTTTGAGCCTTTTTTATGAATCTATTTAGTTTTAGATATTTCTTGATTTTATTTGATCCACTTGTATGCAAGATTTTGAATTTTGAGTCTGGAGTAGTGAGATCAATGAGTGGTATGTTAGCCCCACAGGTTACCAACTCATTGTACAAAGCTGAAGTACTTAAAGAGGAATTGTCTTTAATTAAACTATCTAATTCTTCAATCTTTTTTCTTGCTAAAAACAGCTCCTGGTTTTGAGTTTTTATATGCAACAAAGCTGACTCATAGCACTCATGGTCTTGGCTGGTGGAATCTAGAGAACTTTGAAGCCGGTCCCGTTGGTCTGTCATGTCCTCCAACAATGTATCCAGCTCGGTGAGCTGATTCTTGAGTTGGGTATTTTTGTTGTTGATTCTCACTATCTCAGCCTCGCTATCTTCACGTTCTTGTAATAGTTGGTCACGAAGCTTGTTGCTATCTTTCAATTCCAGGAGTGCTGCCTTAAGTTTGGACTCCATGTCCTTCGCGGTGGCTTTTCTAGTCATCATGGTCATTTTAAGTTGCACCGCGTGGTCAGCCACTGGAAAACAATTAAAAGTGCTTAGACAACACAGTAACTTAAGGTTTTACTGTAATATGTGATATTAACTCAAGTTTAGTGCCAAATCCTAGACATAAAACAAGTTAGGGATGAGAATAAGTGCCTTCTGCACAGTACAACAGATAAAAGTGGGAAATTGAAACAGAAAAATTTAAAGAACAAAAGAGATATAAAACAATTTTTAAGTTAGAAACAAAGCAATGACAGAGAATAGACAGACAAAAGTTCGAAACTTTTACCTGTGTATAACTGTACAATGTATTATTTTATTTAGATCTTTGTTTATAAAAATAAATCCAAAATATTACTGGAAACTGGTAATTTATTCAAAGGTCTAACAACACATTACAAAGTTTGACACCAAACCTGTTTATCAGGGTAAGTAGGGCACAGTACCTAAGTGTAAAATTGCAGTTTAAACATGTATGTGACCAGTGTTATTTTCTTCAAGCCTACTCCCACAATTTGTCGAGTAGGTCGAGATGTAACGCGGCCGAAGTGTGATTATGGACGAAGCTCACAAAAGTGAGGCCAGTGTATGAATGTGAGTGGTATCGAGAAGAGAAGAAGTCAGGAATGTTAAATAACACAATACTTCCCAGGATTTATAAGTTTCCAATGCAACCAATTGACGTCACACGTCAGTTTGAATTCGCCCGTTTGGTCCGGCGTTTGATTTTACCAAATAACTTCACTGATCGTTCTATCACATGAATTTAAACTCACTAGCATTCGTAAGGTTAATTGTACACATTTATAAACAACACAGAACAGCAAAACTACATTTAAATCTAATAAAAACTTAAAATTATTACACAGCAAAATATTTAACAGCTGATCTTCAGTGTTGCCACAGGGCAAAAAAATAAAAAAATGGGTTACATAATACATACCTTAGAACCATTACCTACATTGGAAGGGTTATATTTTTGATTCATTCGAACGTTTAGCGTTTGACCGCAGTTGGTAAACAGGCTCTAGAATAATTATAGAACGAAGACTCGCAGTAACTTCATGACGAGAAATGGGTTCTAAATTCTTTCTTGTGAATGGTTTCTTACGTTGAAAATATTCGACAAAGAATGACTAATAAGTATATTAGCAAAGACTATAAATCCTGTTGACTAATGATACAATTTCCCCTCATGCGAAAACGAACTATTTAAATGCACTACTCGCCACTGCGAGTACGAGTGCAGACTTATAACTTATCGATATTCAATGTATACTTTACAATTAATATATATACTATTATTAATTATTTTGGTAAAATAATAACCTTTCGTTTGGATTTGTTAACCGACTTCGAAAAAAGAGGAGGAGGTTAAATGTTCGACTGTATGTATTTTTTTAAGTATTTTAACTGATTTCTCCGTCAATTGCGGACCGATTTTGAAAATTATTTTTGTTGTTTGAAAGTGTATCATCTCAAGATGGTCCCATATACATTTTATGGAAGAACATCTAAAGATGAAAAAATGGTACTTGAATTTTCATATATCGCGATATTTTCATCGAAGTAGGTTCCCGGTTTTTTTAAAGTATTTCTGCTTTTTGTTGTTAGATTTCCAGACATCCCAGAAATAAAGGAAAAGTGGATAGAAGCGACTCAAAAAGAGAATTGGTTCCATACATCGCAAGTCATGGAATCCATTCAGTAGCTTCGACGTGATGCGTGGCCAAAATACAGACAGACAGACAAAAATAAAAATACAGTTTTGGCTTCAGTATAGATAGGAGTGCCATCCAAAAAAAATGTGACCTGGAGTTTTATTATAAGTAGTATTATAGATTAATTTATAAAGTAAGTATGTATTGTCTAGGTTTTCCATATAATAATTTATTATTAATCGTATATGTCAGGGAATCAAGAATGCGATGCTAACTACCTATTCAATTTTATCGATATTATTCTGTTCAGTAGTAGTCGTACCACATCACTAAATTACGTCATCCAAATGATCGGCCAATTGCAAGCATAGAATATTACCTCGCCCCCTGCCCGCGCCGGTGAGATATGTTTGTATGAGGAATTGTGTTTATGAGCTATCAACAGGCTAAATAATCTGTGTATATTAGGTTGTACTGATGTTACAGCAGGATGTTTCCATCAAAATTCAGCCGTTAGAGGCGTATAAATATCAAATTATTAATAAGTAAGTACCTATAAATGATAACAATATAAAACAAAAAAAAATTAATTAGTTTTGGTTTTCTGACTTCCCTAAGATCAAATAAAATGTCCACGAATCTCCTCATCATCTAAATGGGGTTTTCCTCGATGTCAAACGGAGTTTGACCTGTATATCTACATTTCCTTGTAACGACTTACTGCGTATAAGATGTGAGTGACAAATGAAATGTACTATATTCTGTGCTGATGAGGTTAGCAGTTACAGATAAAAATGTGCCAAATATTTATTTATTTAGGTTTTACAATACTGTATGCCTAAATTATAATAGTTAATTAGCATTTTATATCAGACTAGCTTCTGCCCGCAGTTTTCACCCGCGTTCCCACAGGAACCGCGCATTTTTCTGGGATAAGTGGAGATGGGAAAAGTAGCCTATATGTTACCCTCCGGTCCATAAACTATATCTATGCCAAAAATGACAACGATCCGTTGTTCCGTTACTACGTGAAAGAAAGACAAACCAACAAACACACTTTCGTATTTATGCTTCGCATTTATTTGAGCTTTTGTTCAAGGAAAATATCCAGATGAAAGATATACAGGTAGGCACTGACCCATCAAGCTTCAGTGACCAAAGTTTTTAAAATCTTGCGACACTCTGTCCTTAAGATATCAGCTAACATCTGTTCATTATCAGCCGGAAGACGTCCACTCCTGAACATAGGCCCCCCACTTAAAACACCACTTGGATCGGCTAGTCGCCTCTTGCATCCAACGTTTCCCCGCAGTATTGACCAGGGGTCTTCGTTTTCAACTTCAACCCGATTAAAATAAGCGGGTCCTTAATGTCATCGGCTGGAAGGAATTATCTAGAGTTCTCACTAGTTGCCGTTTTAGAACGAAGGTTATTAAGGGAACAAGTGGTTCCAAAACGAAAACTAGCGAGAGCTCTAGACAATTCACTCTAGCCGAAGAGTAGCAATCGCTGGATTTAATCCGTTTTGGAGTCGAAAACGATTTTATTAGCCGGTAAGGCAGCAGGGCGTCGTTCCACCTACAGTTCTATCCGTTACTTATCTACCATTTGACAAAAAAGGTTTCAAAACAGCAGCCTAACTTCTCTTTTAGGTACATGGTCAGGCACTGTTGTCAGAGTTTCTAAGCTACCTTCTGGCATAGCTTAAAAAATGTACTACTTCATGGGCTCTTAACAACGCAACCATGACTGTACCGTACCGTTCATTTACATCGGAAACGTAATGTAGGCCAGTAATTAACAACGACAAATCGAATGTGTTTGTTTTAGTCTTGAAAACAATGATCGCACAATTGCAACAATGTTCTAATAGGTTGTTCTCATTTTAATGTTGCTTATATAGCTGCTACAAAGTTTATTGTTTGATTATTATAATGTTTATTTTTGAATACATTTTTGGAGCTCACGTAGAGGTATGAATAGTAACAATCCCGCAATGAACTCGTACTCTTGGTGAAAGGCAATGTCGGGATGCAACTTGTTAGATAGATCAGACAACAGCAAAAGAAGTAAATTGGTTAAATCGGCCTACTACGCGAAGGGTTGATTCTCGGCCGGAAAAAACTGGCGTGGTGAGCATAAGCATTGGATGTTTGTGTTGCGTATCTGTGTGCCCAATGCCCAAGCCACTAATTGCGACACAAATAATCCTATTGCGGGGGCATAATTATGGAAGCGTTATCCAACTAATATTATAAATGCGAAGGTGTGTTTGTTGGTTTGTTCTTCTTTCACGCAGCAACGGATCAACGTGATTTTTGGTATAGATATAGTTTAGGGACCGAAGAGTAATATAGGCTACTTTTTATCCCGGCAAAAGCACGGTTCCCGTGGGAACGCGGGTGACAACCGCGGGCAGAAGCTAGTTGGTTTATAAGATAAATAAGTCTTATTAAACCTGTTCTGGGAAAGTGTGCTACATCGTTGACCGCATCGTTGCTAACATCAGGTGAGATGTCAAACAAAAGCCCATTTGCTATATACAAAAAAGTTCATATTGTAATTTACTGCTTGTTTATTTATTTATTTATAGATGTCCAGTAGGCATATTCTCGCCTGGAAGTAGCAATCGGTCTGATAATAGGGTTTCATTGTCAATATTTCTGTCACATGCAAAGATAACGTCGTGTCTAAGAAAGTGATTTGCATACTCCAATGTGTACGCTATCGTTAACTTTCTTTTAAAGCATTGTCGATTTTAATGATAAAGAAATAAAGTTGTATTTTCTGCAGCATATCTGCAGTAACCCGATAAAATAAGTAGTTAAAAGCTTGCAATTATTACTGTTGTTCCCAGAATTACAACATGTGGGATCTATCAATTGTTCATTTAAATTGCAGGTGGCAAAATTCTAATAGCAATCTATTCTCTCTGCAGTCGCTGTACTCCGCGATTACATGGGATTACAACGTTTAAAATCGACAAATAATATACATTTATAATAAGTAATATTCATTACATAATGACTCGTATAGGTTGTTGGAAGAGGTCGCCTTCTCCGAGAGACAAGTCCACTCCGACAAAATTCGGAGTCGGAGATCTCTGAAGGCAATGTGGTGGCAAGCCTGTGAGTTCTTGACAATGAGCCACTACTTGACATTGATGATGTTAGCTTCTTTATTACAATTAGAATAAGCACCTATCTTATAGAAAATTGTAACTGTCGTATAAAGATTGATTGATTAAACGCGTTGAAGAAGGTACAAAGCGGCGCGGTCGCTCGGACGAGCGGAGTGGTTTTCGCGGAAGATCCGGGCAACCGCTCTTCCACACCTAACTACGCTCTAACTACCAAGCTTACTCATGCGGGATATCTGCTTTTATGTGGGCCGTAACAAATAACTACTACTATTTCTTGTTTCCAGTTCCGTCCGCTCCGCAAAACCTCACAGCCGATTACATATCCGACGTGGAAGTCCATCTGTCCTGGTCTCCACCTCTAACCTCCACAGTTCACGTCGTCTCCAACTCCGCGTCTCAAGACCACAAAGAACCCGAGCCTAAGTCAGATCCACAGAACGATGTGCCCAGCAATGACGTCCCAAATTATGCCCTCACACCGGAAAGTTTAAAAGATACCTACACCACATATAATTTTTACCCGAGTGACAAGCAGAAGTATAGCGATGAGTACTCATCGTCTGATATTCTCATTGATAAGCAGAAATACAACCAGTTCGCATCGTCTGATATCCTCAACGATAACCAAAAGTATAACGATGAGTTCTCGCCTGAAATACGTTTGGACAAGTACAAAACTAGAAGAGATACAAGATCGCACAGGCACAGAAAGAGACGGCAGGAGAACGCGACTGAGACGGCAAGCGCGGAAAAACCAGATTATGTACCGTTTGTGTACAAGAATGTTGTGAAGAAATCGATGAACCAGAATAATCAGCATCGAGATACTGGCGATATTGCCTACGTGCTGTACTACGAAGAAGGCAAGTCCAGATACGACGTCATCAGTATCATTGGCGTGCAGAAGCCCATTGATGTGAAGAACAAGAATACCTTCCCGACCGACATAGGAATGGATCCTAGGTCTCTCAAAAATTTAACTCTGCACAACACATCGGGGAAGGTTACGAAAGTTGTTGGGTTCTGGTTGAAGAATCTAAGTAAGTTAATCGTTTTCTATTTTAAAACTCGCTTTCCGTAGTTAGCTTAGGGTTGCCAAGCTTTTAATTTTAATTAACCAAACGCTAATTATGATTGCTCTGTTGTTCCGCTTGTAACCGCAGCCTCTTAACTTTTTTCTGTAAATCAATTAGTCATATTTGTGCACATTTTCCTTTAACATGTTGAAATTACCAATAATTAAAGTGAATACATCTTACAGACGAGCTTTGTTGACGGTTGCATCTTCTTACATTCAGGTTGACTTGCACGATGGTAAAGTATTCCAATCATCAAAGATCTTTGCCCAAGGTGCATAAGTACCATACAGTATTATTATATGTTCTGTACATAGGTACAGAAGGTGTACACTATAGGTAGTATTACCCGTATTATATTATGTTCTGTGTAAAATATCTGTGTCTATGTAAAATAGATAGTGATTATACACTTTGGACTTGAAAACATAAACAACTTAAATTCGCAGACTATGTCAGTTGTATCGACTAAAAAATGCGAAAGTTTTGAAAGATTTTGAATTTTTTTTCTAAAACGGTATTTCAATTCAACGGTAAATTGCATTGAGCAACTATTGTATTTAATAAAGTAACCGTTTTCCATCTATAATTTTACAATGTTGTATTTTGAGATAATAGTATAATTAACTGGTTCTCAACATCCCGTTATTGACTTTGACGGATTAGATACGGACGGGCAGAATTATACTGCGTTATTATACCAATTGGATGTGTGCCTTCCCCGATTTGTGCCGTTCAAAACATATAGTGGTTTAGCCACCTTGATAGGTTGTATCGAAAGAATTAACAAGGTGAGCTTTTAAAAAAAATTGCTTTAAAAAAGCGACGAACCGACTTCAGTGACAAACTACTGAACCGATTTTGATGAAATTTCTATGGGAGTAATCTGGAAGTATATCCTTTCAAATAAAAAAAATAAATTCCAAATCGGTTTATAAATTAGAGAGATATGAGGTAACAGACATAAAAAAAAATATCCACCGAATTGATAACCTTCTCCTTTTTTGGAAGTCGGTTAATAAACACAACATAAAATTAATAGATATTCACCAGGTGGTAGAACTAACTCCCTGCGTTCTGGGTGGGTAACGACTGTTCTGTTCGTGCAGTCTGGGTAGTTCCGGTTTGTAAAGCAAAGTAGTCAGTGAAATTAACCTAATGTGTCTATTTTCTAAGCGTCAAAGTTATAAGTGGCACTGCAATTGTTACGGGACCGCGATATGCTTACAATCGGATAAACGATCAGCGGCGCAAGTACAGAAGTCGGTTCGATAAATTTGTCGAATCGAAAAAATTTATAAATTTATCGAATGTTGCGAGTACCGAAGTCTGATCGTAAATTATTGTAGTAGCTCTTTATTATCTTTGGATTCGACCTAGCTATTCGACAACTTTTGTCTATTGTATCGAGGCAAAGTAAATTATATAAAAAATCGATGAAACCCACTTTATCGATTTGAACTGTCAATTTTATCGATCAAAAAGATCCGTACTTGCGCTGCAGCTCGTCTCGTTATCCAACAGTGTAAAAAAAGATAGTAATAAAATTACAAATATTATGCCCTGCGTTAAATATTGTAAAGATGCGTGTTGATGAAGTATAAAAAACACGAGGAATATAATAGTACAAGTAGTAATAATTATTTTATAATTATCTGATCTGCATTTATCGTCCGGTAAATTATCAAGAAATCGTTTTTGCGATATTGAGTAGTAATCATTGTAAACTAATTATTATTACTTATCCTGCTGCTATAATCACGCCATGTCCTCTTTGGAACGCCTCTTCACTTTATACTTGCACACTTTGCCCGCTTTCTGTTTTTATACTTCGTTAACACGCATTTTTATTAACTTCTTTTTTATACGGTTGAATAACGAGACGAGCTGGTCGTTTGTCTGATAGTAAGCATAACGACAGCCCATAACAACTAGGTTTTGTATTCTGCTTCACTTTAAAATAAAAAATATTATTTTACAGAGCCTTTCACACCGTACAAGATCTGGGTGCAAGCGTTCTACAACTTCTCGCACGGGTTTTTCAATCCGTGGGACGTGTCGATACGCCTCGGGCCGCGTTCCGAAGCCCTGTACGTACTAACAGACGTGCGTCCGCCCTCTGCCCCTATCGTGCTCAACCTCACATGCGACCAACCTAAACGTAAGTGAATAAGAAAAGTAGTTAGCGCCATCTATGTGACGGTTTTAAAAATATTTCGACTCTAGTGTAGTGGATTATTGTAGTAAAATAATTTTACTTTTGTGACGTCGCACCTCGTGCCGCGGCCTTCCTGGACAACTTCACGATCAACCTACACGTAAGTGAATAGGAAAAACGAATAGGAGTTAGCGCCATCTATGGGACGGTTGTAAAACATTTCGACTCTAGTGAAGTGGATTATAATAGTTGTAAAATAATTTTACTTTTGTGACGTCGCGCCTCATGCCGCGGCCTTCCTGTTCAACCCCACGACCTACCTACACGTAAGTGAATAGGAAAAACGAAAAGGAGTTAGCGCCATCTATGTGGCGGTTGCTACAAAATTTCGACTTTAGAATAATTATTGTCCTACAATTCGTTAACTTTTGTTACACCACGCCTCGTGTCGCGCCCATCGTGCTCAACATGTCCTGCGATCAACCCGAACCTAAGTGAATGAATAGTGGATACCGAAATGGAAGCCGGTGGGAGTCGGCTTGTTCCCACACTTCTCCACTGGACCCTTGACATCAAGTGCAATCTATCTGACTCAACATGAATCATGACCACAAACTCGTGGGGTTTATTTGTAGCCACTGAAGAGTTTCACCATCCACCTCCTGGCTCCATCGTCAGATCAGTTCCATGATACCAAAATATGGTATTGTCATCCAAACTACGTATACATACAATGTTTCATTTCGATTCGACAGTTACAAGTATATACTTAACATCAAATTGAATTCCGAGATTTGATTAGGTACAAAGATACAAGTGAAGCTGATAGCTTCACATGTATCTTTGTACCTAATCAAACCCTTAAAATTGTTTCTTGTCGTCCCTTCCAGGTATGTTGTACCTCCAGTGGCGTCAACCCTTGGACTACAACAACTCACTGGACCAGTACGTTGTGACGCTCAGGAAGATCCCGGAGCTGCAGCCGCGGACCAGACTCACGCTGCCGACCAGCAAGAATGACATCGAAACTACTATCAGTGTGGTAAGCTAATCTATACAATACTAGCGACACGCCTTTTGACAGTGACAGCATGTGCTCCATTTGACGTATTTAAATTCCTTCTTTTTTGACATTGACAGCATAAATGCCACGTCACAAATTCAGTTTTTTTTTTAAATATTTTTGACTTTTCCCCTGGAGTTTCCAAAAACTTGTTTTGTGCAAACCTTGTCCTGACAAATAAGAACACAACACCAAAAAAAAAACAGCTAAATTTGTCGAGCCATTCTCTAGTGATTCTCCGTCATACATGTGGCAATTGATTTTTATTTATATAGATTATAAAGAGGTCAAGTTTCTAAAACTTTCATTAACATCACCATTAGCGACACCAACCATACTACTGAAGCAACTGTGCTAGCGATCCGATATTTAGCTACATAACGGAGCCTTTAGAGAGTTCAAGCTAATTATTGGATACAAGCTCATGACCGTCTGCTGATCTTGCTTTGTCGGAGACCCAAGTCCGGAATCAGTTATATAAAGGAGTCCTCCTGCAGGGTGGGTTAGGCAGACACCGGCAGGGGGAGATGCACAATATAACCTAAGCGGAATAGAATAGAATCCCAAATAGAATAAGAGGTAAAAATTTTTTTGTTACCGTTAATATCTAGAGCAATTGTTGGGATTCTAAAAACTCTTTCACTGGTAAGCTATATTATCCCTGAGGGCTTTAGATTACTTTTTATCGTGCTACCACTTGCTCGCGAAGCCGCGGGTGATGGCTAGTAGTTTATAAAGTAAACAATCCTGATTTCCAGGAGGTGGAGCTGTGGAATGTGACCCGGTACGAGGTGAAGATATACGCGGTCACGGAGTCCGTGTCCAGGGAGAACTTGCTGGTCAACGGGACCGAGTCCGCACCAGAGGTGAGAATTGGGATGTTGCATGAAACACTAAATACATAATTTCTGTCGTTATATAGTTTTAAGAAGGTCACGTTAACACAATAAAAATGGAATTCACAAATAAATATATAATTTTTACAAAGATACTTACTGCATCTAAGTTTCCCAAATTCAATAATATTTTTATCATCCATTAGTAATTTAAATGATAACATCAGATTCTTTACATTTTATTGAATAAATAAATGTAGAACAACTATGTACTTAAACGCAGTTTTCACGGCCAAATCAACAAAATACATATTTTTAGGACAACTTTACGGCCCAAATATAACAAGTGACGTCAGATGTTCTGTCCAATTTGTATGGGGCGTTTCAGCGTTCAGTAGATTCGGCCGACTTTGACTTTCATTTTGACGTTTCTAGCGTTCTTATTCCAGTTTTTTCGATATAGACATTTGATTCTCATGAGAAAACGAATTGATTGACATCATAAAAAAAATGCAGTCAACATACCTATTGTGTAAATACAAAAAAATACAAAATTTAATTATTGTATATAAAAAAGTTTACAAGAGAATAGTTGAAGCCCTGCCTGCTGCTTTAGTGTAAACTGAATACAGTATAACGATTTGGTTAATCAATACTTCGGCAATCGTTGTGATTGTTGTGTGAGCTAGCAAATCTATACAAATAAATAAAATTGAGGTGTAATATCATAATAACAGCTTTTTACTAAACGCATATGAAAGTATACACGGGGTCTACAACATAACAACCATTTTTAAAATTTCTGTCTGTCTGTTGGTTCTGGGTAATCTCCGAAACGGCTGGACCGATTTTGACGGGACTTTCACTGGCAGATAGCTGATATTACAAGGAGTAACTTAGGCTACGTGGGTGAAGCCGCGGGACACAGCTAGTAAATAAAATAAAAGTAACAACAGTCGGGCGTTTTGTTTTGTTGTAGGAGGTGTCTAGCGAATGGTGCAGCGTTCACTCTGAGGCGATGTCCCCGGGCGCGGCGGCGCGCGGCGTCAGCACGGCGGCGCTGCTCGCCGTGTGCCCCGCGGCGCTCATAGCGTCCGCTGTCGTCGCGCTGCTGTACTGGAGGTACCACACAACACATATACCCTGTTCCAAAATCTTAGATGTTTTATGTAAACAAAGGGGTTGACACAACGAAAAAATTGATAGAAAACTGTGCAATCCATAATTTGATGAATGACATTATTATTAATTGATTTTAAATTATAACAAGATAAACTTGAATTATTGAAAAATCGTGAATGGATCGTTTTTGCAAGATTGTTATTTTAAACAAAACTATAATAAAAGGAAGTTCTTAGACTGGGAACACAGCAGAGATTTGAAACATTTTGTGCAATCGCCGCCATTTTCTTTTTCTGTCTGTTGATCTGTTCCAATCTCCGAACTCGAGTGTGTATGTTGCTGCGTATGTGTTTTTGTTAAAGATGTTGTTATTTTGAAGTGGTTTTGTTTATGTTTTTGTGGTTGGTTCTTGTTACGTTATAATTGTGCCGCGCGAGAGCAAAGCCGGGGGAACAAACAAAAATAAAAATATTTTTCACAAGTGAAAAATAAGCCGCGTAGGGCAAAGCGACTTCTGCACTATACAATACTTTAAAAAAGAAAAACGTCTAAAATGATTCGAAATGTCACAATAGAATTCAGTTGGACAACGGTTTGTCGTTGTTCGTATTTAAACAAGCGACTTAAACATGTTAGGCGAGAGTTCAACACATGTTTAGGGTGTCTGATTAAAATACGTACTTCTTTGCAGATGCAGAGCTCGCGTCAGTAAATGCATAAGTGCGGCGTACAACTATTTGGAAGAGGGCGGCGAAACAGCCCGGGCGCCGCTCAACAAGAAACCTGGTGAGACTTTCAATGTACAACATTTATTACATTTGTTCAATCAATTTGTATAGTTAATTTTAAACCCTAATAGTTTTCAAGTTCGCTTTTTTATTTTATTATACTATATGATAACGAGACCAACATGGTTATTAGTATTCACTCGGATTGATATCCGTGTCGAAAGCGACTTTCTTGATCGTTTATATCTTCGAAACGCATCCTGTCAGTGAAATTTCCCGTTTAGATTCGACAACTCAGCTACATAAACACGGATATAATTCTGACAATATTTCTCTCGTGGAAATATCCCGTTATAATGTATGAATTTTCTCGCTCAGTAGTGAATTGCTCCCCGCTCCGTTCATGCACGTCGGCAGTGGAGCCCGAGCTGGCGGCGGAGGCGCCGGGGAAGCCCCCGCGGATCTCTGCCCCGCAGCATCCCGCGGTCCCGGCGCGAGACTTCACCAAACACGTGGCTTCATTGCATGCTGATGGAGATATTGGCTTCAGGTCTGTACGGATATAATGTCGTTGGGGGTAGGTATATGTGGGTGTTTCTGGTAACTTAACTAATTATAATATCACTAGGTTTTGCGTATGGAATCAGGGTAGAATGTAGCTCTATAGCTCTCTGAGATAATGTAGCTTCCATTCGGAAGCCATTCCTAATAGGTTCCTATTCCATTAAAGGAAGTTCCTATTTGTTTCGTGAATGAGTTTTTATAATCGGACCAGTGGTTCCTTAATGGTAAAAACAAACAAATAACAAACTTTATCTCTTTTTAATACATAGGGTAAAACCCGGATAGTTGCCTCAGTGGGATACTTGCCGCAGTGTCTAATACACTATGTTAGGGATGTTGGGGGTGTTAGTACTTTACTATAATTAGAAGCCCTTCTACCACAGGCCTCGGTGCCATGTAAATTGTCTGAATAGACGTACGCGTCTTGTCCGTGTGAGCAAAAAACTTCCGCGCCGAAACTTTGACGGGCGTCAAAATTATATTGGTCAGTAATTTTCATTGAATATTTTTTTAGCTGACTGTGGTTTCAGTCAAGATTTTGTTTATTTGCATGCATTACAGTTTAAATTACCCTGTTTATTATGTTTTATTGTTATATAGTTTTTATTTATTTTGCAAATAAAAAGGGCAAGTATCCGTACCAAAAAGGATAGTTGCCCTATTTACCTTTGCGGATAGTCGCCCTTGGGGCAACTATCCGCAATTACAAATTCTTTAATAAAGCAAAGACTTTTTCTTAAGGTGAAATTCAGTAGGCGACGTTCCCAAAATACTGGCAGCATTGCCACGTTGAATGGCAATGCTTTATCTTTGACCTAAGTAGAGGCCAGCATTTGGAGGTTCTTTTTATTGTATTTTTATTTTATAGTTTAAAACATTAAAACTGAAATACTTACTATTTAATAATGTTAATTAATATTTTATTAGTAGATACTTAATAAAGGATCGATAAACAATAAAGACGGATTACTTAAATTGATATTAAATTTGTTTCTATCTAATAAAATCATAGTGTGGCGTCTATAGCCCTGCACGAGGCAAGTATCCCCCGAAGCATTTTTTCCGTTAGGCTACTATCCGCCACGGTAGGCAACTATCCCCTTTTTGAGAGGTCTAATAAAATAGGATTTACTCGAAAACCATATTAATTATGTTTACAAAAATAGGCTCCTATTAAAGATTAAAGACCTATGTTTTGACATAAATGTTGTATTAATCGCAGTAAGTACATATTTTTGAATAATAGAGCCTTTATGAAAAGTGCGGCAACTATCCGGCTTTTACCCTATACTAAGCCTCTTTCCACTAAATACATGAGAAGAGGATGGGCCATATTTTAAATCTGTCCAATATTCTCTATCCTTGTTTCTCCCACGTAAAATATACACCACTATATTCCGTTAAATTCACCCTGGGTAATGACAAGTGTATAAATTTGAGTGGTCTGAAATCTGAAATGAACCATATTCCCATGTTCTTAGTTGGTAAAGTAGTTATTGATATTATGATTAGTGAAGTTACTGACAGAAGAACCAGGCCCCTAGCAAGACAAATGTGGTTGTTTAATATGATAAAATTATCTTTAATACAGCAAAGAGTACGAAATAGTGGTGGCTAAATCTGCCGCGTTGGGACACACCAGCCACCACAGCCACCGCCCCGAGAACAGACTGAAGAACCGCTACTTGAACATCACAGCATGTGAGTAGAAAATTAAATACATGGGCTGATTGACATAAGAGTCGCTTAACTAACACTTAAATACATTCATTTTGTTCAACTGGCTTTATACTCACCAAGCCAATTAGATAAGGACGCTGCTATACAAAGCGCATAGCGTCCCTTTCTTAAGTTCACCAAGCGCGACGCATATTACGTGCGATGCGTTGCGTCCTAAACTAAAAGGTGAAACTAACAAATTCACATAATTAAACTGGCTGTAAGCTCACAAAGCTAAACAGAAAATGACGTAGCTATACGCTGCAAATAGCTGCGTCCCTTTCTCCCCAAGTGCATATTACCGTTAAACAGACGACCACTCCCGCGTGTGCGTGTCATGCGGTTCTCGATGCGGGGCGGCGGGGTGTGCGGGGTCGGGGGCGGGGCGGGGTGCCGCCTGCGACTACGTCAACGCTAACTTCATAGACGGGATGCTGCAGAATCTGCAGCCTCAGGACATAGCCAGGATCAGGAGGAAGCTGGAGAGGAGGAATCGGCCTCACAGGTATGTTATACTAATTCTAAAATGAACTATTGTTTCTGTGGCTAAGTTGATATTGGTAGTAACCCAGACCAAATGCTTTGCTTTTGCTTAACATTTAAATCACTATTTTTGTAGCGTTTCAACAAATAAAACTACCTAATTATAACAAGCTAGATATGACTCTACATACACGAGTTAGTTTCTAGTTGTGCGCTAGTCGACCGCCAAACGAAGAGTGAAGCTTCATATCGACTCCTAAGCCGTTGACTTCGTCGATCGTTACTAGATGGCGCTGGTAGACTAGTTATCGTCAGTATTAGGCTATTTTTGACATCTTTAAGTACATTATAAATACGAAAGTATGTTTGTTGGTCTGTTTGTTTATCGTTCTTTCACGTGGCAACGGATCGACGTGATTTTTTGCATTGATATAATTACGGGCCGGAGAGGACTACTTTTTATCCTGGAAAAATGGATAGCTACTGTTAGAATCTCCACGAAGGTGTAACCGCGGGCAGAAGCTAGTTTTTTATTTACTAACCATTTCGCAGACAACCTTCAGTGAAACCTTCCAAACCGCCGCCGAATCTAGCAGAGGGGATCGAGTCTGCGTTCCTAAATATCGAGTTCTCCGGTATCGTGGAGTCGGACGAGCAAGCCGACAGCGACAGCGACAACAGCGACGACAACTCCGACTTGGACGACGTCTATGTCGACATCGGTGAGTGGAACAACATTCTCATATCATAGACAACCGTCAATGTAACAAAAAAAGACAAAAGAAAACATAAAACCAAGAGAAAAAAAGAGCTTAGCAAAAGGAACCAAACGTGCAATATGAACACACCAATCACAAATAATAATTTAAAATACAGATTAAATTGTTTAGTCAAAAAATGACTCCGATCCATGTCGGCGTGAAAACAGGCTTAACAAACAAACAAACAAAAAAAAAAATCGCCAGTGTAACCATCACGATCCCAATGTATTATAATAGGGTTTTGGCTAAGAAAAATAGCTTTGTATTATTTGTGATTACATAAAATGCAGACTGCGTTAATATTTCCTGGAGTTCAGCTGTTTTATAGTATGTAGTAATAGTAAAAATATGTAGTATTAAAACACTTTTTTCGCGATGGTTAGTTGTTAGCATTACAATCATTGTAAAAACTATTTTTTTTTTAAATAATGCCGAGTTGAGTTTCTTACCCTTCTTCTTGCTCGGCCTATACCAATCTGGAACGGGTAAGGTGGGTTTCTGGAAGGTTTATTGACTTTGAGCATGGATCCTTTGGGGTCCTTTGGTGATCCTTTGGGGCGTATTTGAATAAAGCAATTTGAATTTGGTGCTTGTCACGTGACAGGTGACGTCACACTCCGCTAAATAACGTGTCTGAAAACATCAAAGCGAGTTTATATGATTTTTAGAACTACGAACGTCACTAGAGCTGCAAAAAATCACAGTAACCGTTTTTCGACATACGTTCCAATCTACAAAAAATAATAACTTTAATTATGTACGTTATTTTTACAGAAATTAAAGTTACATCATGATGAAACTCAATAAAAAACGATTTTTGTGAAGATTCTGTATTTTTTTTTAATGGTAGCAAAATACCAAGTAGCCTGGGATGAAGTATCAAATAGATTTGTCGTCGCGTTCACGCGAAAGGTACGGTGGGTAGTTCCACAAACCATGTTTTGAAAGTGAAATTTTCTTTGTAATGTTATTACAAAAAGAAAGTTCACTTTCAAAACATTCAGTTTCCGTTGAATTGCTTCCTTGTATCGCGTATTAACAGCCACTACTTTTAGTTTTTACA
Source organism: Crocallis elinguaria (assembly GCA_907269065.1). NCBI lineage: Eukaryota > Metazoa > Arthropoda > Insecta > Lepidoptera > Geometridae > Crocallis > Crocallis elinguaria. Next base: position 12,480,451 of record OU026071.1, on the reverse strand, counting down.
AATGAAGCAAAATAATTGTTGAAATATTATACTTACGAATTAAAGGTTATGTTTAAAATTTACGATCACCATTTTTACACACCAAAATAACATAAATATTATTACCACTGTTTTTCAATCACTAATGGAGTCTTGACCTATGTTGGTCAAAAAGAGTTCGTGACCAAAAAAAAGGATATGACAAAGACATACAATATTATTTGTGTCTCTGTCTTTCTTCTGTATATATAGTAATCCCGTTCGTGCTATTATTATTTGTATGTTAACTCTATATTTATTCGTTCTCTTAGCAAATACCTTATTACAGATGGCGTTCAAACCCGCGTGAAGCTGGAGTGGCTCGTGTGGCGGCGGCGTTACATCGCCACACAAGGCCCCACGCCGGCCACGCTGGACGCCTTCTGGCGGATGATTTGGCAGCACAGGGTCCATACTATCGTCATGATCACTAATCTCGTCGAACGGGGACGGGTAAGTGTCCCTATATCTTCCAATAGTTGTCGTAAGACCCGGGTAAGGGAATATCCGGGGAAAATACTGCAGCATTTTTTTCAACATAATAATCTACTGCGATCATCAAGATGCCTGCCAGTGGTGTGTTATGGTAAGCCACGTCCGTCGAGGAACTAACCCCTAGGGATGAATGATGACCCCCTGGTTTGCACAAATTAAATTCCACTATTTTGTATGTTGCAACAAATAATTTCACAACAATTCTCAAGCTTTTTCTATTTTTTATAATTTATGAACGTCGAAAGCTTCGTGCAGAAACGGTTCACAAGACATACATTTTTTTACAGCGGTGGCTCGACCAATGACGCGTGCTCGATATGATGATTTTCGGAAAGTGTTCATACATGAAAATGGGCAAAACATAAAATCCCATTTTTAGGTTTGAAAACTGGAATGGATCAACACTAAACTTTTGTAATGTTATTGCCAGCAATTTTACCGAATGCGATTTTTCATAATAATATTAAGTGATTGTTTAGCTTCCAAAAATGTTGAGATGCGCGAGCGAGATAGCGGCGCGCCGTATTCTGGTCCTTAAGTTTTTTCATGCTATTTGGTGACGAGACGAGCGGGTCGTTTGCCTGATGGTAAGCACAACGCCGGCCCATAGCAATTGCAGTGCCACTCAAAACTTTGAAACAAAAAACCTGCGCGGCACTACAGTGCGCTCGTTACCCTGAGACATTAGGTATTACGTCTCATAAGCCCAGTAATTTCACTGACTACTCTGCTCATCAAACCGGATCACAGTAATGCTTGCTTGCAGACTCCACTCACAAAGCGGTGGTAACAACTCAGACGGACACTCGCAGAAGAGTTAGTCCTACCACTAAATGACGTACTTGTAGTAACGGTAGCGTGTCGTTTTGTGCAGCGCAAGTGCGACATGTACTGGCCGGCGGGCGGGCGCGGCAGCTCGGCGGAGTTCGGCGGCGTGCACGTGACGCTGCTGCACGAGGACGTGCGCGCCGCCTACACTGTGCGGCACATGCGCGTGCGCAGCGCGCGGGACGCGCACCAGGTGAACACCATTTTTATAAGCTTTTATTTAACGTCCGCAATGTTTGTATGTATGTACAGTTGAAAAACACAATAGTAGAATATTTGAATGTCAGTTCTATTGTAGTTGAGTAAACATTATGTATAAACATTAAACACATAACATATAACATCATAATTATGTTAACAATAGCATAGCGTGTCATTTGATTCAGCAAAATAAAAATTGTTAATTTAAAATAAGCTGTTTCTACCATAAAAACAGGTTAGTGCAGTGCAACACATACAAAAATCAATCGACAAAATCATAGTAAATTTTATAGTTCAATTTACCAATGATAAATAACAATTTTCTTTTATTTGATTTCGTAACATTTTGTGACAGCCAATGTCCCCGCCGACCCCGGACGGCGGCGCCCGGCGCGTGGTGCAGTACCACTACACGGTGTGGCCGGACCACGGCACGCCGCGCCACCCGCTCGCAGTGCTGCCCTTCGTGGCCGCCGCCGCCACGCACCCCGCCACGGTGCTCGTGCACTGCAGGTCAGTACCACGCACACACACACGCATGTACACTCACCCACACACACACACAAACGCGCGCTCACACACACACACACACACACACACACACACACACACACACACACACACACACACACACACACACACACACACACACACACACACAAATGACTGCGCTCATTAAACTTAATACCTAATGTCTCAGGGTAATGAACGCAATGCAGTGCCGCGCAAGCCTTTGTATTTGGAAGTTCTGAGTATCACTGCAATTGTTATTGGCCAGAGTTATGCTTACCATCAGGCAAACTATCAGCTCGTCTTGTTAAAAGATAGTAGCACTAATCATCTTATTCTGTTTACAGTGCCGGAGTAGGCCGGACCGGCACCTACATCGTACTAGACGCGCAACTAAACCAACTGAAACTAACTGGAACCCTCTCCCCTCTCGGATTCCTCTGCCGGGCGCGCACACAGCGGAACCATCTCGTCCAAACAGAGGAACAATATGTATTCGTCCACGACGCTTTACTAGAACATGTGAGGTCTGGCAACACTGAAGTCGAATTCCCGAAAGCGCGCGAATATTTGGTTAAACTACTCGAAAATATCTCCGACGACGAACTGGCGGTGCTAGATCTAAACGCGAATAAGAAGAGCACCAACGATTTAAGCAACGGTGTCATGGTTAACGGAGAGACGTCCAGCATCAAATCGAGTCAGAACAGCGAGAAAGAAATCGCCGAGAACGGTTCCGAGATATCGATTAAGACCGACGATTTGAATAGCGAACAGAGCAAGTCTTCTGCGAGGGATTTGAACGAGAGCTCGAATAACTCGAACAATTCTAATAACTCCAATAATTCCAACAACACGAATAATTCCAACAATTCGAATTGCAATAATTCGAATTCGAATAACTCAAATAATTCCAACTCCATTTGCAATACTAACTCGGAAGAAACGAAAGAGGGGATGGTGAATGGAGACGAATCTGAAGGAGTTTATGATCTTGCGCCGAGGTCCACTGATACGTATAGCAAAAAGATGCAAGCTTACAATAATATGAGTGAACAGGAGAAGGAAGAAATAAGAAGGTATGTTATTTTTAAAGATTTCTGTTTTCTCTACAAAAATGTCGGTTTTCCATAATCAATAAATTACAGCAAAGACAAAAATTTCAACCAGAATGCACGAGCAATTTTATCAATATTCCTGTCACATGTTGACCAAATTAAAGGACTTGTACCAAATTTGTATCGAGCTTGGTACTTTATTCCCAGAAAAAATTAACTAGCCTCAATTTTTTTTCTAGATATGTGCTTGAAATTTAGCACCTAGCTGCTAGGTTCTTTGTGCTAGGTGCTAGTTCCTAGCAGAATAATTTTGAGGCCTGCGTTTTTTTAAACTGGTTTTAAAGAAAATCGCAGTAGAAATTCTAAATTAATTAACAGCAACACTGCGTTCCTAAAAATATCCAAAAAGCAGCAACATTATAAAAGTATGGCGTCATCGTCACGTCATTTTTGACAGTTTTGACAAATAATAAGCTGCGTTGTCATTTGTTTGAGAGCTCATTCCAAAAAACCAACTATAAGCCTGGTTTAATTTGAGTACCAAAACGGAATAACTCTTTTAGAAGGATCGTAAAGTCGCATTCCCTGCTATCTGCCTAAGGAGAGCTTGGCCTAATTACAGCTAAGTATTGGACGCAGTTAAATATAGTAGTTACTAGCAGCGCCCCGGCTGCGCTCACGTAATAGAAGTAGTCTAAGTTACTCCTTATAACATCACCTATCTGCCAGTGAAAGTTCGGTTAAAACCCGTCCAGCCGTTTCGGAGATTTGCCGGAACAAACACACAGACAACAATTTTAACAATTGTGTTTTTGTTATATGTACCGTGTGTATCTTCATATAAGTAAATAGATGTTATTTTGACATTACAAACAGACACTTCAATATTATTTATTTCTATATAGATAGCATTACATAATGTGATTTTTATTTGTTGTTCTGATTTTCAGAGCGAATCGCGTGGAAAACTACGCGTTACTAGAGCGCATGCGTACACTGGCCAATCGGCACCACTCATACCAAGGGCCTCCGCCCACGAATCTGCTTGAAAAACAGTTCCTCGTACGTATAAACCAACGAATAATAAATTCTCATTGATATAATATATGAAACAAGTTTATTACACAACAATCGCTACATGTCGAGGTCCGCTAGATGGAGCTACGGCTTGTAAGCCGGAAAGAAAACACCATATCAAAAATTTCGCAGTCAACATCGATTGCTCCCATAGCCTAGTTGGTTAAGGCGTCTGTACCAGAAGACACAGGTTCGAATCCTGTTACAAGTGAAATTTTTGGGATGTATATATTTGCGTGAACATCCGTTAGTGTTGGTAAACACTATAAAATATATTTCATAAAGTTTATTAAACTGTTTTTTCCCTTTCCCAGCTTATCACCCGATCGTGTGTAGACGCAAGCGTTTGCGCGCGCGCTCCACATAACGCAGAGAAGAATCGGCCTAACGGAATTCTTCCCTCTGACGCTGCCAGGGTCATGCTGGTTCCTAAGCCTGGGGTCGAAGGTTGGTTCAGGCCAGGCTGGCAAGAAATTATTCGGATTTTTTTTCTAAGTCCACAACAATATTTATAAACGCCGTCAGCTGTGAATTATGCAAAAATGCATAAGATTTTTGTATACCATTTGTATTTTTCAGATTCGGAGTTTAGTTGGCAAAATAAAAAATCTGTAGTATCTATTCAAAAACCAGCACGGAACACTAATTATTTTTCTAAAATAAAAGTATATGAAGTTACTTCTTATAACATCAGCTATCTGCCAGTGAGAGTCCGGTCAAAACCCGTCCAGCCGTTTCGGAGATTACCCGAAACAAACTGACAGATAGACAGACAGACAAAAAATTTAAGAATTGTATTTTTGTTATAGGTACCGCATATACTTTCAGACAGACAGACAAAAAATTTAAGAATTGTATTTTTGTTATAGGTACCGCATATACTTTCTTAAGCATTTGTTAAAAAGCTGTTATTTTGACATTACAAACAGACACTTCAATTTTATTTATTTGTATAGAATACAATTCAGAACTTTTCGTACCTCACAGGTAGCGAGTACGTGAACGCATCATGGGTTTGCGGACGCAAACGATTGCGCGAGTACGCGGTCGCGCAGCAACCCGCGCGGGAATGCGCGGCGGAGTTGTGGCGGCTACTGTGGGACCACACCGCACAACTTGTGCTGTTGTTGCATTCACCCGACGATGAGGTATGCAAAAAATCCTTGAGGACCAACGATAGTTACTTATTTAAAAGTATAATGGGAATCCATACAAATAAAGTGTATAACGTGTTTAATTTTTCCAGGAATGCGAAATATTCTGGCCGACCGAAGACGAAAAGGAGCTATTCGTGGCTAATTTCCGCGCTTCCTTCGTATCCAAGGACACCTACGTCGCATACCGGAAATCGGACCGGAATACACCTACCGAAACGCCCACCGAACCGGAAACTAACGGGTACCGGAGACAAGAAAGCAGCGACTGCGCTGATGACGAGAGGCTAATACCAGAAAACAGCTCGCCGATCACGGACGCGGAACCGGCGTACCGGTTCGATCGAACCGAGCTCCGACTCGAAAGACTCAGCGCTGGAAACCGCGACTTATCCGCTCGGAAATCGATCGCGAACGGTGATTTATTCTCCTCTCTATCCGAGAAGAAATCAGGACCGAAATCGCCTCGAAGCCCTTCGAAAATGTCGCTGAAGAATTTCAAGCTAAGCTCACCTACGAAATTCAAATTTCCCGAATGGGGTAACGGGAATCGAACAGCGGGATCCCCGCCTGATACCGCCCCACCCCCACCCCCTTGCGCGCCCGCTCTATCCGTCGAAGAAGAAGCCGAATTACGACGACCGGTTTACACTTTCGAAAAAGTCGATCGAGTCCCCGAATCGATACCATCCGATCGCATAATCGAAGTAACGAATGTTAGCGTACATTCGTTACAAGACGACTACCAACTGAGCGTTAAGTTTATAAAATGCAGTCGTTGGTTAGAAGGGCATACGACGGAATATGTGGCGGGGAAACCAGATGATAATGAGTTTGTGAGAGCGGTGCGGCATGCTACCACAGAGGCTGAGAGAGAGGAGGCGATAGACCGTCTCATAGCGCCTTACAAGGACTCGTTTGGGTTGATCGAGTTTGTGGCCGGGTGTCAGATGGAGTACAAAAATGGGCCCGTTGTAGTTGTTGATAAGTGAGTATAGTTTTGTGAAGTTATTGCTTCTCTGGGAAGCTTTAGAAGATTTTCGGCTCCACATTTTTCATTATTTTTCAAAATTCATTACTGCCCACTGTGACTGGAGAACTCACTTTGCTCACACTCATTGAAGAACCAATCGTGTTTTTAAAATAGATTGGATGAATGTACATTACTTTCCAGGCGAAGCAGAGTCCTTCCAACATTACTTTTCAGTAATTTCTCATCAAGTGATGAAACGACGAAAGTTCGTATTGGAAATTACTGGAGTGTTATTTAGTTCGAACTGAAAAGGCATACTTTTTTAAAATAATGAAGCGATAATGAAGCGAGATACGCCGTAGTGAAGGAAAAAAAATTGTGCGTGGAAATGGTACCTTTTCCATGTTAGCGGCGCGCTAATTTTTTTTTTGCTATTTGGTAACGAGACGAGCTGGTCGTTTGCCTGATGGTAAGCATAACAATTGCAATGCCACTCAGAACTTTGGAACACAAAGGCCTGCGCGGCACTGCAGTGCGCTCGTCACCCTAAGACACTAGGTACTAAGTCTTATAAGCCCATTAATTTCACTGGCTACTCTGCTCATCAAACGGAAACACAGTAACGCTTGCACATTACTGCTTGGCGGCGGACTTCACTCACAAAGCGGTGGTACCAACCCAGACGGACACTCGCAGAAGAGTTACATAGTCCTACCATTAACACGATTACCGCTATGTGAAAATCATTAAATAATTGACAGATACGGCGGCTGGAAAGCGATGACGTTCTGCACGCTGTCGGCCGCATGCGGCGGCGCGCGCGCCCCGCACGCGGCCGACCCCAGCGCGCAGTTCCGCGCCGCGGGCGACGAGCGCGCCGCGCTGTACTGCTGGGCGGCGCTGGGCGCGCACGCGCGGGTGGGCGCGCGCGGGGCGCACTCGCACCAGGCGCTGCTGGCCGCCTACTGCGCGCTGGCCGGCTACGGGCCCGCCGTCAGGTGAACCAGGTGCGTGCCGACGATCACACTACACGCCTCCACCACACACCACCGGGAAATACTTTAAGGAGGGTGTAGGCTATGACCACACTACTCGCTACCAGTACATACACCATCGGGAAGTAGTTTAGGGAGGAGGTGCGGCTATGACCACACTACTCGCTACCAGTACATACACCATCGGGAAGTAGTTTAGGGAGGAGGGGCGGCTATGACCACACTACTAACTACCAGTACATACACCATCGGGAAGTAGTTTAGGGAGGAGGGGCGGCTATGACCACACTACTCGCTACCAGTACATACACCATCGGGAAGTAATTTAGGGAGGAGGGGCGGCTATGACCACACTACTCGCTACCAGTACATACACCATCGGGAAGTAGTTTAGGGAGGAGGGGCGGCTATGACCACACTACTCGCTACCAGTACATACACCACCGGGACGAACTTTAAGGAGAGGAGGGGGGCTAGTACACGCCACCTTTAAATAAATCACCGGTAAGAATTTTGTTTTAAGGGGGTAGAGAAATAGGACACGGGGGGATGCTGAGAGAAGGTATCGGTCGATTTATCGCTTGATAAACCTACTTCATTAATTTAATTTTTTTTGCATTAGTTACACTTTTCTTTTAGTTTAAAATCTAATCCCAAAAATCCTCTAGATGGCGCTAGTGGTACGCTTAAATAAAATTGCTTTGTATATAGGTTATTATATGCCTGTGGTTAGGTTCTGAGGATGCTTTGAATGTAGAGAGATGGAATCCGTATCTCAGTTTCAATAATGAGCAGCAACTAATTTAAATGTAATAAATAAACAAACAAACGCTCATACACTCATACCCCCGCCCTAGGATTCCCTGTGTCGCAGGTGGCATGGACACACAGATACACATCACAAACATCCAAGACCCGAGAGCAAACTTTATGCTTACACAAAATCTGCCTCGGCCGGGAATCGAACCCGGGACCCCTCGCTTTGCAGGCAGGGTTACTACCAATTTAGATACGGAGCAGTCATTTTTAAATTATTTTCTTTCCGCAGGTCATCACCATCAGCGCGATCCGGTATAACACTACAGTGCACCGAAGCGAATACTCAGTGAGTTGTGTACCCGCACACCATTATAGCCTTTGTAACCACCGACACATACTGACTCCAGAAAAATAATCCCGTGAAATGTACTCGTTAGATACTAGTTTATGTGTTAATAGTAGCTGTGTGATGGCTGGCATTTAAAATTAATTGGTCACATACGTAATTGTATAATGTTTCTGTAAAGTTCGACTGGTATTTTTAATGGTATAGATTGGAGGCTATTCCTTATGAGAATACCTATAGTTTCATTTGAGGCGAAATCGCGCGGGATTTGGTACTAACGTGGATATTCTTTTATAAATAATATTTTTAGACAAATTTCCGCGGTGATTTACCTCTTTTAGCTCTTTTACGTGCGAAATGAAATTCGGTTCTCGCATTGTCATTTGGCATGTATTTATAAAAGTTTGAATGTATACTATTCTTTCGTGTTGTATCAGTAATCAATAATAAGGACGTGTACTAAGTAAATTATGTTTTGCAGTACATTGGTTCTTCGAACTAGTTAGAGGAGATTCTTTAGCCAAAATAAAATGTATACTCTACTCGAAGTGAAGATAAAAAGACGATTAATATAACCCGAATGAAAACTGTTGTCATATATAAAGACAAGATGATTTTTTATAAATAAATTGTATTTATTTGCTGCATTAAGCACAATATTGCATTTAACAGTGCCAGACAGTGATACTAAAATTAGGTAAGTTTTTGATCAACAGCAAAGGAACCAATATGTTACAATGAGGTTAGCGCTAAGTGATTACAATTCAAATGAAACATTATCTAAGTTCAAACAATTTCCACACATTCTTTTTCCCAAAAACAATCTAGAACAATATCGAAGCCTTTAGAAATACACGCACAAATATATGTCTTTGATTTTATCATTATAAAAAATAATACAAAATTTAAAACTGAAATCATTTTTACGCCAAACTTTTTGGCCGGTGTGAATATTAGTGCGAGTCCTGCGCAATAGCTAATTGAACGTACAGTCCGCTGCAATAATATGTATACACTTACAGATTTTCAAATGTAGATACTAAATTATTTTGCAAATGCCCGCACAGACGAGGAACTATTTGTACGCGACGATAGAACGCATGGAAATCAATGCAATAACGCAGAACAAATAGCAAAACGGAGGACAGTATAGTCCGTCTTTTCCATACATTTTATCGCCGAGAACAAATGGGGAGCCACACTGCTTAGTTATCCCGCTAGGTGGCGCATTATCGCTGGTGTTATTTCACTATGAAGCTACATTATAAAATTTTAGTAAATATGTGTACAAAAAACCGTCTCTGCAATAAAGTATGCCTGTGTAAAGTGTACGCACGTAAAATTAAGGGTACTTCTGACAAGAAAAAACTGAAACTGTGGATCAAAGTTTTGCTCATCAAAAATGATTGGAAACCAATTATTCTTCTAGATTATGTAATGACCACTTCAAATATAATGATTTTTAAGACGCGAGCAAGTTTACTGGTTAGTTTAATTCATTAAACCCTCAAAGTAAACATCAGTGACAAGCAACAGCGATGGTGGCGCCATGTGAGATTAGCTTTACCTGTGCCTCCCTATTGTCCGCGGACAAAATTCCCTCGTTTGCACAGGCCTTAATTATTTTTGCAGACGACTGTGCCAGAGTGAGAGGGGTGAAGCGTATAATTATGGTACTCAGACAGGCTTGGCGCGAGTAATATAATTCAATCATTAAGGATCGAGTATGGAAATGATAACTGCTTTTCTTTTTGTAATAAGAAAATGCTCAAAATCTACAATAAATAAGTGACAAAATTTAATTAATTTGGTCTAAGGCTTCGCCTCTTATGAGATAAGATGTGGTTGTGTGTATAATGCATATTTTTGACTGTAAATTGTATGGATTTGTATTTTTTAGCAGTTTTTTCTAGCCGGCCGTTGCATGTGATGCCTTCATTTAGATTTTGAAATAATTCTTGTATTAGAAAACAAGAAAGCAGTGAAATGTTCAAATACAAATAAATGATTTGTATTTGTTAACAGGATCGTTTCGTTTATGATATGACGAAACATTAAGACGAAGATATATAATAATGTAAATTTCAATGTCACCAAACAAATTAGGTTTATATTAAATTCGTAAAATTCGTAATTATTATTACAAAAATTACAGTTCTGTAACGAACCAACCTTCCCCGCAAAAACAGTTAAAAGAGACCTGCAGGGTTATTTTAATTCTCTCGGAATGATATCCGTGTCGGAAACGACAGTCTTGATCGTTTATATTTCGGAATCGCATCCCGTCAGAGAAATTTCCCGTTTAGATTCAACAACTCAGCTGTATAAACGCTGATACAACCCCGTCAATATTTCTCTGTCGCGATGCGTTTCCGAGATATAAACAATCAAGATAGTCTCTTCCGACACGAATATCATTCCGAGTGTATTAAAATCACCATGCTAGGAATATGATTTGTTTGTTTTTTACTCTGGTCGAATAACGTTTAATCACTATACTATTTTCCAAGCGATATTTGCTGAGCTTCAGATTGAAGTGCTTCAGGACTGGCATAAAAATTAGTTTGCCATTTATTGCAGGTGTCCAACGACCACAATTCTTCATGCATATTTGCAATTCATAAAAATAGCAGTTCATTTTACGGAGAAATAACCATAATCCATTGAAATCGATCGTTTGTAATATCGTCTTAAATTTAACAGAAGAGAATTAAAGGTAATCCGTTTTCCCGGTGTGGTAAGATGGTGGTCAAACGAAGGCCTATTGTAATATTAGGTTGGGGAAAAAGTCTTTTCGCACTATAGTATGTATGAACTTGTAATAAAATCTCTTTGGCTATACTATTTGTATCTGGCTGGTTTTGGTATCATATGAAAGTTTAAATTTTAAAGAACATAATTCCAAATTCAAATTAGGAAAATGTGTGATTTTCATTTGTTTTTCGTACTGTCAAAATGAGTGAATCTAATGAAGAAATTCGATACATTTTAAAATTTTACTACAAAAAAGGTAAAAATGCAACGCAGGCCGCGAAAAAAATTTGCGATGTTTATGGACCTAGTGCAGTGTCTGTGAGAGTAGCACAAATTTGGTTTAAGCGTTTTCAATCCGGAAATTTTGATTTCAAAGATGCACGTCGCTCTGGTCGCCCTATTACGGATAAAATGGATGCCATTTTTTAAAAAGTGGAACAAGATCGGCATATCAGTAGTTACGACGTAGCTGAAGAACTGGGAATTGACCACAAAACAGTTTTGGCGCACTTGAAAAAAACTGGGTACACAAAAAAGCTCGATATTTGGGTACCTCACGAGCTCACTGAAAGAAACCTAATGAACCGTGTACTCATTTGTGATTCTTTACTACAACGTAATGAAACCGAACTATTTTTGAAGAAGCTGATAACTGGTGATGAAAAGTGAATCACGTACGACAAGAACGTGCGAAAAAGGTCGTGGTCAAAGACCGGTCAGGCTTCACAGACTGTGGCGAAACCCGGGTTAACTCGCAACAAGGTGATGCTGTGTGTGTGGTGGGATTCGAAGGCCATTATTCATTATGAGCTGTTACCACCAGGCAGGACCATCGATTCTGAACTCTACTGCGAACAACTGATGAGATTAAAGCAAGAAGTTGAGAGAAAGCGGCCGGAATTAATCAACAGAAGGGGTGTGGTTTTCATTTTCATGGTTTTTCATGATAACGCTAGACCTCACACATCTTTAGCCACTCAGAAAAAATTAAGAGAGTTTGGCTGGGAGGTGTTAATGCATCCGCCGTATAGTCCTGACCTTGCACCTTCAGATTTCCACCTGTTTCGGTCTCTTCAGAATTCTTTAGGCAGTGTCAGGTTAACATCACGAGAGGACTGCCAAAACCACTTGTCGCGGTATTTTGATCAGAAGTCCCAAAATTTATATAGCAATGGGATCATGTCCCTACCTACAAGATGGCAAAAAGTTATCGAACAAAATGGTACCTACATACTTTAGTTAAATGTAAATAAACTATATTAAAAAATGTTTTGAATTTTCTTAAAAAATGCGAAGAAACTTTTTCCCCGACCTATTATGATTCATCTACATGCAAGTAATAAATAATAAAAGGGTTACATATGGAACTCTTCAATGTCTCTACCTAATGAAGATAAATCTCTCATAAATAAGTGGACAGTGTTTTTGCACTGAAATAGTCTTTATTTAGAATGCGCTGTTTAGTATTATAAACTTTTCATTGTTAGTACTTTATTAGTTAGTCCTTTCTCCCGAGCTATTTACACAACATAGTTTTAACAATAGGTTTATCTAGACCTTTTATATCTAGGCACAGTGCAATAGTTTGATGGAATAAGAGTATATTTTTTATTTTATTTCAGTTTCTTTTCTTGTAGTACAAGTTGTGATTATTATTTGTAATTAATTGTGACTTCTTTTACTAATTAAGTACATACGATAGTTGTGTATAGTGTGTTTTGACTAGATGGAGGTAAGCGTCACGTTTGACCTGGACCAACGACTGGTTGTGTGGACCAGAATTTGCAACCAATTATTATCAGAGGTATTGGTGTCTCACAAGAATGCAGAGGTCTAGCCGACTTTCGCAAAGGGTGTACAGTTTTGAATGCATTTGATATATTCAAACATGAAATAATGCGCATGCGCATGATCGGGGTAACTAACGAATGTCAATGGAACAAAAAAGTTTGCATGAAGGATTTATTTGTCACTTCATTTAAAAATTTCACCTAATATTTTTTTCTGGAATATAAAAAGTTTGGTATGTTGAGTTGCAAATTTCTGGTCTTAGTAACTCTTGACTTGTTCCTGGTCATCCTGTGCGAACAAAATGTAACGTCTGAATTCGATTATGTACTCTGCTAGATTTAAGATCTATTTTCGATCTGAATTTCTAAGACTTCATGGAGCTTCCTTTTCCTAGCTTCACGACTGTGATTTTGTACAATCGGTCTTATGTCTACGTAATAAAGTACATTGTCAGTCGAGCATAAATTAATAATATAATTGTCATGAGCATCGTGTAATTCCTATTAAATCAATTTTATGGTCCAGTATTTTATTATAATGAACATTAGTTTTTATTACTATTATATTGTAAATGTGAAGACTGCTTATTAGTGGTTCGTCAATTAAGATGTATTTGATTTTGTTTGTGTCCAGTGGTGCGGATTCACTAAAACTGAATGGTTACAGCAATTGCGTTATATAGGTACAGTCAGCTACAACAATATGTAAACACGTTCAAATTTTGAAAATTAACTGCAAAAATAAGTGTACTGAGTTACGAAGTATTCCGTAATTTTGTAACGTAACTCAGGACACTTATTATTGTAAAAACGTTTGGTTACACACATGTAAATCTGAAAGTGTATACATATCAGTGCAGTCGATTTTACGTTTAACTTTTTAACCGGTGTGAATATAGGCGCGAGTTCCGAGCCTATTTTGTGGTTCTTAAATTTATTAAATTTATTAAATTTATAGCGCATACGCCAAAATAGTTAAAAAAAAAACAAATATCTGCTATGTGATTTCATTCTTCAACACCCAACTTCAATAAATGACTGGCGGTTTTAACGATAGTTAAGCTGCCTTCGGGGTTAATTGGGATGTTGACTGATTTTAGGAAAGTGTTTAAAACGATGCGTATGGGCCTAATATAACCCAACATATTTAAATTTACTTTTTAAAACAACTAATATTTTAATTATCATGTATTTAAAATGCCGTTTTAAATTTTGCTCCAAAACGGCAGTGACGTCACGTGTTCAATTACCACAGAGTAATTTTCTATAACACTGTAAAGTGACAAGCAAAGAGAATATAACCACTACTACCTAGTCTGTGCTACGTTTAGTGACAAGTTCATTCGATGCTTTCTGTGTATGTATTGTTATGTATTAAAATATGAGTTCTAAGTTTTTTGAGCTTATTGATTTATATATATGCTTTGGTTAATTAATACACTTTGGATCTTAGAATCTATGATTACTGTTATATATTCATTGTTGGTTATAGAAATAATGATTTTTGGTATAATAAGTAGGTACTTACACGGAGGTCTTCACATTTCTAAATTCAGCAGAGCAGAAATTATCGTTTGTCGAGAAGAAATTGGCCACCGTAAAACAATCAATTCTCGGCAAATTGGAATTATTTGCCTTTATGAAGCCACTTTCCATCATGGGAGAATATTCAAGAGTCGAAATAAATTTAGAAAAATAGGCGCGGAATTCACAGCACAGATAAATAATCACAGAAATCACTCTAAAATACTAAGCAGTTAAGCTTAAGCGCAACGAGCTATATACTCATTGGAGTTTTGGCGGGAATGCGAAAATGTGCTGTTGTTGATTTTGTGTTATTTACTAAAACCTTTGTTTTATAGAGTGTTAATGTGTAATAATAGTGGATTATTAACCATTAAGTGTTCGTAAACTTGCACGAGTGAAAGGCAAATATTACAAAGACGAAAAACGTGTATTTTCGTATTCTATCCAAAACTCCATAGAAGCTTCAGTAACAATTTACTGAAGCGTCACTTCGACTCGACCGCGCCTAGACTAAACTTTAACGTGACTTTGACGACTTTCATGCACCAAAACTAGAGATTTATTATATATTATTATTTATATAACTTGACACTAGTTAAATGCGCAAATCACGTGGAGCCAAAAACAAAACAAAAAAAATATATATACTCCTTCCGATTGAAACAGTGACGTCACGGGCGTTTTATGTCACGTGACTTCGGAGTGATGTGATTACATTTTGATTATTTAATTTAAATTAAATTCCTTAAAAATAAACAAAAATATTGTGTTTAATAGGATTTCAGTCACAAAAACTACCGTTTCGCAGCAAAATTATATTTTTATTTGAATACAGTCAACAACCCAATTGATGCCCAAAGACTTAACTATTGTTATAAAGTGGCTTTAGTTTTATCGAAATGGGTGTATATCCAATATAGGTTTAGTTTTACCACGTGTCATTCCAAGGATTCTATTGGCTGATGTCGTTTTGATAGAAATGTATTCCTACAATTTTATATTATGGTTTAGTTTGTATTCGCATCACTGTTAGACGAGGAATGAAATTATTGAGACATGAACACCAACATGCACAAATTAGGTTAAAGAAATGGAACGGTTATTATGCCTTAAGGTAGTTTGATTCAGTGTGATTTAAAATAGCCTAAATTGTTTCATGTCTTGATACTTTCATTGTGATAGAGTGTTTAGTGGAAAGATAGTGAAAGGGGAGAGGGTAGAGGTGTTTGTGCGTTTGAAGTTTCAATAGGACTTGTTACGCGATGAGACGTCACACAATATAGTTTTTAATTGTTATAAACCAACGCCCAAGCACACTAAACCACAATGGTCAAAATAGTAATGGTCTGCGATCATTGTGACGACAACTGACACTTTTGGTAACGGGCTAGCCACAATGGTGTCCGGCCATCACCATTACGCTAATTTGGCAGTTGGTAAATCATTATGATATCAATTTCCGTTCGGCAATAACATCATAGTTGACAGATATGACTTTACTGACTTTTGGCACAAATTGCAGTTGTGATAATGACAGCACTGCCATCACAATTTCAAATCCAAATCAAATCATACATTTATTTGCAAGAATACATAATATTACATGTTTCAGATGTTCCAAAAAAAAAGTCACAGTTTTTCAGTTCAGTTCAGACGTAGTTCAGTTGTTTAGCGTGCTTGGCCCCCTGCCTTTTTACTTGCCCAACTTTTTTTACATAGAAAAAAAGCAAATAGACTCTCTATGGATGTAGATGTATTTGGCAAAATGAAGGGTCGAATATAATATTGTGCTTAATCATAATATAATTCGAACATTTATTTTGCTATTCATTCTAATAGATTTACCATTCTTGTTTGCAAGTTTTTCCCGCTAGGTTCGCTGCTGCTGCAAACAAGACCATCGCTAAGATATTCTGACATATGGATTTTTTCTTAGTTTGTAATTGTTCATGGATTGTCATTCAGCTCTAGTGAGTATATTTACTACGTATAAATTTTGACGAGGCAATAATTTTTGTTTATTTTTTCGCGTGTCTAATCAAGTGGTCAATGTTTTTTTTTTTAATATATTGTGTAGTCACCCAGCGTAAGCGCCATTACTACATAAAGTTTACCTACACGTGCCATTTTAGCTAGTTTTTATAGCTAAATATATTATACATTGTAGATAGTTACAATTCTATTGCCGATGTAGTTATAGATAGATAGTTATACCTAATATCGTAAAAGATTTCGTAACCTTTTGGTTCGTAACAGTATTAAATTCGATGTTAGTAGGAAGAAATATAAAAAATATTTCTGTTCAAGATGATGTTATAAATGTTGAATAGTAGTTGTCTATTATGAACGTTAATACTGCGATTTGGCTTTTTCCAGTCTTACAAGCTTCCAAAGAGAAAAAATGGTCATGACTCTAGACAAGCGTATTTAAACGATGACCGCATCAGACTGCCTGTGAAATGACTGAGCAATGAGACTTCAAAATGTATGTCTCAGTTTAATGAGCAGTGCAATGCCGCGCAGGACTTATTCAGTTTTAAGTGGCATTGCCATTTGATGTGACGCTTGATGAAGTGCACGATCTGTTTGTGTCCTAATTGAAAAATTGATTAAACCGGCCAAATACAGTAAAATTAGTTGCCGCATAAATGCCTTCAAATGATAATTATGACTAGCTCTGCCCCGCGGCTTCGCCCACGTACCTAGCCTAAGTTACTCCTTGTAACATTAGCTATTTGCCAGTGAAAGTCTCGTCAAAATCGGTCAAGCCGTTTCGGAGTTTACCCGGAACAAACTGTTGACAGACAATTTTTAAAAAAAATTGGTGATTTTCTATAGGTACTTTATATACTTTCATATGCATTTAGTAAAAAGCTGTTATTTCGATATTACAAACAGACACTTCAACTTTATTTCTTTGTATAGATTAAGAACCGCGCACAGTCACCTCTGCCCATCCCACGCCAACCAAAGATGAGCGTTGTGTATTATAGTATATATATATCGAGGTGAGCATCGTAGGCAAACCCGAGTGTCGCAGCTATGTAGAGATAAAGTAGGTTTAAGAAACTTCCTGTATATCATGTAAGATCGATGTTTTGACTGTTTTTTTGATCTTAGACCGCGGGTTTAGCAACGCGGAGCGTGCAGCGAGCGAGCGTAACGTATAATACGTTTTTAAACTGGAGGTATCGTGTTTGAAATGTGAATCCGGTAGATTCGATTTGCCAAAGCGTTGGTTTATGCGGGTACCTCGGTTTACGTGACGTCGCTCGCTAAACGCTCCTCATTACTAAATCCGCGTCAAAATTAGATTAGGAAAATATAATCGGGATATTGTAGAACTTATTTCCTTGTGAAATAATCGAAAAAACAGGTCAAAAAATTATTATGCTTCGTACAATTTAGCGACGGACAGTTGCCAGTAGAAAAAAATGACGGACGTTTGCAAGCTGTATAATCGTATAACGTTCACGTTTCGATTGTAATCGATTACGCGGAATAATCGAGTCGGTTTTTCTCACTCGCAATTATCTATTGCTATTCTTAAAGTAAATAACTAAATATATTTAAATTAAACGTGCATTCTGTGTTTGGCTCAATTCGGTATCCTTAGAAAACGTGTGTTTGTAATTTTTCCGAAACTTTCCCATATTCATTGCTCGGTAAGGTATTTGACTGTTTTGATCCAATGCGATGGTAGAACGAGGAAGGAAAATGTATAAATTGGTCTTTACACTGTTTTAACAAGCATAAATAATTTTAATATCGACTAAGGGTCTTACCACAAAAAAATTAAACACACGTTGAACCTGTGTTAATCATTGTTTAAAGCCAAACATGCCTTAGTCGCGCGATTAAATATGAGCAACCACAAATCCTGATTTTAGTAGTGTCTAACCGTTGTCTAACACAGATCTGTTGTGACATTTCTACCCATTTTTGACGTTTATCTTTAGACGCTGTCTAACTAAACGGGCGACTAAAAATGCTATTTTTTTGTGGTAACACTATAAATTTCCAACTAAAAATATAAGAAAAGTATGGGTGGCATTAGTCTGTACAATAACTGATCCTTTTTCTACAACGGGAAAATATAATCTAAATTCATGGCTATTAAATTCACTTTACCTTGACAAGCCTACTTTTCTTAGCTTTTTAGGTGTCTCTTACACCGTAATATTAAAATTAGCTAAGTTTGTGACAGCGTAACGGGGCCCAGCAATTGCAGAAAAAAGTGGATTTCCTTCACTAAAGCATTACCTAAGCTATATCTCGTTCAATAAAGTCAATTACCTTATTGAACGTTATTCTATCAGGGTATTGTCATGCACTCATGGTAACATTAAAAAGGATGTATTAATTATCGCTTTATATATTTTTTATTAATGATTGTAAATGTTGCCATGATATAATAATGACGTGTTCAGTGAAATAGCTCTAAATTCTGAAGTAAACACCCAGTCCGGGCTCTTTATATAAAGCAACATTCGTTTGAAGTTTGATGCTCGTTTGCTAGAACGATGGAAAAGGTATTTCAATGTCTGATGTTCCATATTCTTTTTTCAGTACTTTAATTTAGGTTCCTGGCATGCGCTAATCCGTTTAAAACAATAGGACAATAAATTGACTAGAAGTATATATTTACAACATAAACTAAATACACAAATACATAAAAAAATATAGTTATGTTGATGTTTTTTTACTAAACACGTCTGATTTAATGTCATGGTATCATTTACAATGCTATCTGAACAAAGATAATTATTTTTTTCTTCAACATGTACATTGTACACGCCTAATAAAAGTTTAATTTTTGTCATTGAATACGTAGAATAATATAATGTCTATTACACACTATAGTAAAATTAATGCTAGAAATATGAAAATAATAATGTTCCATGTTGTATTTACGCCTGAGTGTCGCTGTAGTAGTAAGGTGTAAAAATGTTGCCAGGTTTTAATAATTCATATTTGAAAAAAATAAAAATATCGTCGAGCGATGGTGTGGCAAGTCGAAAAGAGAAGTATTTTAGTGCTGTCGCTCTGTTTTCTCATTAAGTAATATTATCATTATATTTTAACTCTATTCTTGTTTCTTGATTTAGGCTAATTCCAGCAGATAGCTGGAAGCTGTCGATGAAACCTGTTGGGCCCCGATTTGAGTTGTCAAAAAGTGTTTTGAGACTAAAATAATCAATCTATGCAACTACGCCATTCGTCGGTAAGCTGTCATGCGTGACGATTATTGGGTGCGACACTAGCGTACTGTTTCAAACTAAAATTAAAATATGTTTATTATAAAAAAAAGATACACGTAACACGTCTTATCCTACCAGTAACTTATCTAAAAAGAGTTGACAGGATATATAATTATAAGACAGTAGGTAGCACAAATATAACTCCAAAATAGTTTCTAATTCAATTAGTATTGTATTCTTTTCAATAAATAAAGAATAGACGTGTAAGGGGCGGCGTAAACGCTTATGCAAACGTACGTTTGCTAAAGTTTGCTTGTCAGAATAACAACGCTTTTGCGTCAAGCGCGGGTTTCGAGTATCGCGAAATCCGCGCTTGACGTAAAAGCGTTGTTATTCTGACAAGCAAACGTATGTTTGCATAAGCGTCTACACTGCCGCTAAGAGAGATGTCCTTCTGCAAAATGGTAGTCGCACCCATTGACGTACCAGCCAGCCAAATGATATGGTGATATTCCAAATCTCAATTGCATTATTCGGATTTTAGTTTCCATTGAGAACTGAGTTTCTTAACTTAAAATTTCCCCATTTCTTTTGGACTTACCAAATTATTGCACCGTAGTTTATCTTTTAAATATACCGCCTTCTTGAAAACTATATTATTATCTTTTAAATATACCGCCTTCTTGAAAACTATATTGTGCCAATTTTTTAATAATCACATTAGTTTTGTATTACGCATTCCATATATTTTATTTGTTACACCGCCTGATTTTTTGAAATATATTTAACTAGGTTTTTTTTTGTATATCGTTAACTAACATTTTTGTAACGTTCTCTTACTAACGACACCATATCGGTATGATGTTTTTATATAAGAAAACGATTGGTTTTCTTCAGTTGAAACAGAAAATGTTCTTTATGGATAAACAAATCGGAAATTTTACCTATCAATTGAGTCAATAAAATAAGTTAAAAATCAATCTTTGGATCGGCAACTTGGATATATTGTGAAAGTACCCATTTTATGGCATACATCAACAATATCCATACTCAAGGGTTGGTTTTTAGTTTACTGAGTTGATCTGTAATGGAAGGCAATGGTGCACAATATTTTACCGGGATACTGCTTCAAATGACCATAAGCACTGCAGAGTCGAAAGTAAAAATTAGTAAGATTTTGGACAACGAGAGGAGCGGGTCGTTTGCCTGATGGTAAGCATAACGCCGGCCCATAACAATTGCAGTGCTACTCAGAAGTTTAAAACAAACGCTTATAGAGAGATTGTTCAGCGCGAAATTCCAAAAACTGAAATTTAATTTTATCAACCGGTTTCTCATACGACAAGAAGGCTTGTTTATCCATAATGTTGATTAATTGTTACCTGACATAGCAAGCACAATTTATATGTTATTTTAATTAGCACATTTAACATTATTTTAGATCATATTATTGTTTAACATTCTACGTCTACTAAACGCATTTTATACTTTCAAAATCATGTTATACAGATTTAGATATTTTGTCTATGGAATGTCAGTTAAGTTTAAAGATGGAACAAAAGAAAGAAATCTAAATCATCTGTATCTAGTTTTTTTTTGTTTTATGTATATACAGTTTTTTAAATAAGGGGACTATTGTATTGTAGTTGTATGGTAAACGTTTTGTTGGTCGTAACATCACAGTGAGTGTAAAATAAGACTTATTTATTTTTTGTGTAACCGCCTGTATTATGTCAAATGTAAAAATATAATAAGAAATTATCTAATTTTGAGTGTTTTATTTTGAAATACCCCGTTTTTTACCGTAATATATTTTATTTTCAAAGGTTGGAAAGGAAGGCTGCTTTGGACTTCAAATTCTTTGCAAATTTACATGCACGACTAATTAATTTCGTTTTTTAAGGGGGCAGAATACGGCGTGCTGCTATCTCGCCTCGTATATTTCTTTTTTATATTTTATGTATGGGTATATGATCAATTGATCATTGATCACACATAACTCCTTAAAAAATAGTCGGAACTGCATGATAATTTTTTCGTTTTATAGGGTGTAATTCGGGATGTCAAGGCGGTCTCACTTAAATTGGAATATCTGGTTGTCAATTGTAATGTTAAAAAGTGTGATCAAATGCCCCAGAATAGTAAACTCAAAGGTGACACGCTCAGATCGGACGTGTACCTACACCCTGATCGTCAAGACCCCACAAGCGATAACGTGTGCGAGTCAAATCATCGTTGATACCCATGTTATAAGTCCTTTTTGAATGCGAAGCGTCAAGCATAGTACTCTTTAGAAACCCAGTCGATCCCTGACTAGATACCATTCCTCCTTGGTGTGTTATGTCAAAATAACAGTTTTTTACTAAAGGCATATAGGTATATTACGAAAGTATATAGGGAACAAACAACAATTTAAAAAAAAATTGTCCTTTCCGGCTAATCTCCAAAACGGCTGGACCGATTTAGACGGGACTTTCAATGGCTGATGTTATAAGGAGTAACTTAGGCTACATGGATGGGTTAGGGCCGTGTTGGGCACAGCCAATAGGTACAGTAGGAAAAAAAAAGATATCTAGATTCTAGTCGAAGATTCTAAATATGCTGAACCTATAGATTAGAACTGGCTTTCAAGTGCAGCTGCCAAAACACACCGACAGGTGCTTGGCGACCTATTTTCCACTTGAGGGTGGTAACTAGTAACTAGCCAGGTTAGCACTGGAAAATGTTTTACCACGCTGTAAGGTTCGAACCATCTACGATCTATCTACAGATTGCGACCGTGTTTCTGTGCAACGGAAACTTATGTCAGTGGTGCCTACCTACGGAACAGCGTTCCGAAGAATATCGAGCACCGATTTCATAGGACAACAGAGATTCCCCAAAGGCATACCGACAAAACTTTAATTGAACTTTTTTTTTTAATGTTATTAGGTAACGAGACGAGCTGGTCGTTTGCCTGATGGTAAGCATAACGCCGGCCCATAACGATTGCAGTGCCACCCAGAACTTTGAAACACAAAGGCCTGCGCGGCACTGCAGTGCGCTCGTTACCCTGAGACATTAGGTATTAAGTCTCATAAGCCCAGTCATTTCACTGGATACTCTGCTCATCAAACCGGAACACAGTAATGCTTGCACACTACTGCTTGGCGGCAGACTTCACGAGCAAAGCGGTGGTAACAACCCAGACGGACACTCGCAGAAGAGTTAGTCCTCCGACTAACAAACGTTGAAAGAGATATACCAATTTGGAACGGGCACGGTGGGTTCTGGAAGGTTCGTTGACTTAGAGCACGGATTGGGTCTGTTGGTGTCTTTGTCATTTACTATGTTCTGATAAAGACAGCATTAGTTTTAGTCTGTGATTCGTGTAGACGAATGTTGCAGAGGCCCGCTGTTAGAGTCATTTTAACTTTCTTAAGTGCTCCTTTGGGGCCTATTTGAATAAAGACTTTTGAATTTGAATTTTGAATTTGAATTGAATACATCACCAGACTTTCAGTCAAAGCAATCAGCTGCAAGGTTTTTGTGATTTCAACCTCAAAAATTGCGACTCGTGTCACGTAGTTCTCGCGCAACTTTCAAAAGGCCCCTTTCGTCATTGTTTGGCGCTCTTTTTATTTATGTCTAGCCTGTAAGGCTGTATATAATTATAGTTTGGAGGGCGCACGTGACCTCTGGCCCTTAGTTACTGATGAATGGATGAATTGGGGATCGAAATTGGATGTGCGTAAAGCGAGATAGGATCTATTGGGTAGATCTGAATAAGTAATGCTTTGTGATAGGTTGGTCTCGATAAGTTTTAGTTCTGTAATACCTACCATTTATAATGTCATTGGTTGGCGATCGGATCACTATTATTGATACCATTGGTTGGCATTCTTCTATACGCACGTATACTATTTATAGTATCTATAAACATACTGCAGGCGCGCCCACATACAAGCCTATACAATCTGCGTTTAAATTGGTAGGTATGTTAGGTATCTCAAAAAAGGATCAATCTACTCCTGGAGGTCAACAATTGTTTTACGAGTTTATGAAATTTGTAATTTTTCATTGAAGAAAAGGCATTGTAGAATTTTGACTTTTTGTTTCTATTGAATTCTACTACAGAAATTCTGGGCAGCCCTATAGATCAGCTGATTCATTTGAACTATGTTGAATGATAATATTGATTCGAAAAATAATACAGAAAATGCCGCGCACTTCACGTTTGAAGACTTTTTTTGGAAATTTTGAATGTCCTTTTTTCAAGGGAGGTTCGCACAACTCGTCGACAACCGTTGCGTTCTAATCACCCCCTTCTGGGATAACATACCTACCAATTCAAACTCACCCTGTACACAAGCCGCACCCAGTCGCTCTATGAGCCCACATACACGAGCACTCTAAATCCAACGTTCCAAAAAATCGCCCGTTTGTGGGGAAACATGGATTACGTGGAGTGATAGTCGAAATATTAGAAATACATCGATAAATTCATTTAAATTGAAAACAAAAAAATGGCTTACTGCGCAAACATTCTATACATTTGATGAATTTGTTAAATAACTTATCTCAGCCATAGCTTGATAAAAACTTTGTGTTTGAATGAAACAATTCATTTTTACTGATTTGACTTTGTTAATTATTAATATGTGGGCTTTGTAGTATGCTTTTTTTGACCTGTAACATTTTCTGATATGAAATAAATGAATATGAATACAAATGTTCTAAATCCAAAATTCGAACTCATCGTTAGTGGTCAATACGACGATCCATTTCACGCCTAGTTAGCATTTAGCAGTACATACTCAAAACGTAGAATGACCGAAAAATGGAGAGATGGTGCGCCCGGAATGGAGTGACCGTCTGTGGGCTTGAAATTCACTCAATCCACGACGCGCGGAGCGTTTGGATTTGGATCGCTCTTGTATGTGGGCTACATGAAGAGAAAACAAACCTACTGCTTTTCTATTTCTACTATGATACTACAAGATGCACCTACGTATCACCTACCTAGTAAAGTTTGATGACCTTAAATCTGCTATGCTATACCTTATTTATACGCATGATTTCGGCAAACAAGATTTTTACTTGGCGACCGATTTTTAGCTTCAGCTTGGTAGCTAGCCAGGCGATTACAGGAACGAACCATCATACTAGGGTTAATTGTAGTATGCAAACAACTACGGATCGGTGGGCTACATAAATTTATACCTACTTATATGCGTTATTCGCTGTGGGAAGAGGAAAATATCAAAAGTTAATATCGCCCGTATTTATATGAAGCTTCGTGCTCCGTCAAATTTTTTCTACTACAGCGCTCTAGAATAAGGCTTAGGTCTGAATATACCTTAAATGAGCCATCAAATCTTTTTAGCCGTAATGTTCAAAACCTTTTTGCTCTCACGAACGAACCTTCACCTACCTACAGAATATTTATAAAAGGAAAATAGGAAGGAATAATAATAGGACAATCTGCTCAGGAGTATGTAACTATCTTTATTTCTCAAAAAAACCACCAATATTAGATACACATTGTTGAAACATTTATATTAACGGATAATTTACTTGCATGTTGTATAGTAGGAGGTACCTACCATAAATAATCGCGAAAACACGCGGTCTCGACTCATGATTAGTAAAGCTTAATATTAAAACGCTTATTGTCATTTTATTGTCATATTTCACGTAATTTTTCGTTCTATTTTTAATCACAAGACAGCGTTTCCTTTCACACTAAATATTGAACGATTGTAGACGTTCATTCTTTTGAACGCACTTTCTTGTAGTGTTGCCAAGTTATAAAATTTGCCAATTTTATGCGATTAACAATGTTTGTTTTATGCGTCCGATATTTATTGATATTGTTTTATTTACGATTTTGATATCACCAATATTTAATATTAGCTTTACTGGAAGATATATTTGTGTCTTAACTGCAAGGATATGTTACGACAGACCTACAGAAATAACTATTCGTGAAATATTTAAAATTTCATCATTTAAACACTTATTTTAATTGCAATACGCTCAATTACATACTACACAAAGTTTATTGTCGTTTAACTACCTACCTATCAATGATTCAATGAATAAAAATCAGTTGTAAAACTACAGAATATTGTTATAGAAAATTATTTATAAATAAAAAAATATATAACAGATATATCTTGCTAATCGTAAAAGGTAGGATAGGGCGATCGTCCCCGTTCATAAATAGAAGTTAATGAGATTATTGACTTGCTTAAAGCCACAATACATGTTGTAATATTATTTTAAAGCCAAATTTCTTAGTCTGTGTGGTTATGTCGACAAATCGCGTCGATAATTATAAAGTCGATAGTTGATTAGATATAATAACAAATATAGTACATAAATAGACAACAACATTCTTAGAATTACAGCCTTCAACTTTCAGTGCGTTGCCAATTATATAATTTGAAAATAGAAAGAGCATGTGGTTGGAGCGTTAGGTCACTATGGGGCCATATAATTCTGCAGCATCATTGTACTGTAATTTTACCGAAAGGTCAGATTAATGGCTCTTATGAGCATTCCACAGGAGCTTTTGTATATAACTATACTCTGCTAACCCAGCCATGGTTAGAAGTATAGCAATGAAAAAAATAATTTCTGTTTTAATTATCTCGCATTTAAATCAGAGAATACATGCCAAGTTTAGACGAGAGAGACAAATAATGTTTCCATCAAACCAGGCTGTCTTATACCTACAACTAATTTTAGATAGTACAAGAATATTAAATAAGCGCTGGGTGCGCCACTAAATTAAGTTTATCTATGTAGGTATTACAATAAACATGAAACATTTAAATGTAGTTAAAGCATTTATCTGTCGGGGTTCGGTTGCGCAACCGATTTGCATCCATAACAATCTTACGATAGGGTTCGTTTCCCAACGCGCAGCCGATCCGACTAGCCGTCTTGAAGGCTTTTGAAACAGACGATATCGACGTACTTAGCCACTAATCACAACAATCACATATTTAACGGTTATTTTGGTGATTCTACAACGACCAGATATTTAATTGTATATATTTATGATTTCCTACAGGTATATCAAATAAATGACATGTTAATTGTGTGGGAAGAAAACATATTGATAAATTAACATACTGTATATGAAGTAATAAATATTCATAACAAAGAATATAATATATAATAACTAATTTTACTGTTAAATAACGCAGGGCAAGGGACTTTTCTAAACAATTTTGATGTCAAAAGAAAAATACGTAAATGTTAAGTGGAATTCATATTTTTCGCTTCGATTCTCCGAGGCGGTCGGGCTCAGACTCACCTCTTGAATGTTAATAAAAAAGTTTCAAGCAAAGAGCCGTAGCAAAGGTATGCCCGGCACGAATAAGAATTTTAATTTTCTTGAAAATAAAAAAATTCAAGGAAAATCGAAGCGAAAAGAATGCAATAACTCCCAGCCAGCTAGCTGCCAGCTACAATCAAACTCAGTTAACTTTATTATATTAGGTACTAATAGTAAAGGAGTACTTTCTTTCTGACACTAATCAATATATTACCTACTAAACACCGAATTATAATATATAACATCGAAGTTTTATTGTCTCAATATATTTTATTGTCAATTAATACACGCGGAATTGACTGTAATGTCACATAATTGATCGATTTGTATACGAATAGTGAATTATTGTCACCGAGGAAGTATTACAATTTCAATATTATCAGCCTAAGAACTCGAATTTATGTAGAGATTCGCATTCAAACCTTAAACCTATCGAAAAATACAATTGATATTATTCAAAAGGGGTATAATATAATAAATTGCGTATCTACATAGTAAAATGTTTCTCGTAAATATAATATAAATATTGCAATTATGTAATACAGAGAAAGCTCGCAATATAACTAGAGTCGTCTAAGCGAAAGCGAGAGATATGCTTTCGATATGACCGTTTAATACTGATATTTGGAATTAAAGCTTGCGAAGAGTTTGTACATAGGGGAAGAGCCCCTGGAATCTTCTGGAAAGAAGGTCGTCCTCTCGGTCCGAAGGGTGCGAAGGGTTCAGTAGTAGGGGTTGAGCTCGGGGGCGGCGTAGTCGAAGTAGGGGTGGAAGAACGTGCGGCGCACCGGCGGCAGCATCACGTCCGAGTAGCGGGAGAACTGGGACACCTGCCGGCTGCCAGACTGGGGTTTTCGGCTAAAATGAAACAAAGATTTGTAAGTCATGGCAAATGTTGAGTGTATGAAATAAATAAATAGCACGATTGAGAGGAATGATACATTATTATTTATAGTCCGTGTTTTATACTTGTCTAATAAACAAATATGGCGGATCACCAACCAACAACACAGAAGAAAAATAAAAATAAGAATGAGTCGAATCGGATCATGTCAAGGTTAGCGATCAGTTCATTATTTAAAACATTGGCTGGCATTCGCCAAATTTGTTTACACTAGATATTAGAGAGGTATAAAACACAGACTTTAGTTTGTAACCGTATTTGTAAAAGAGATCATTGTAATTGATTATGAACGTCTATATAATAATAAATAAGACGATGTTTTCTAATCAAAATATCCAGAAGTTTTTGACGAGAAATAATAGCCCTCCCTCACTCCTCCTCTAATATTCCTCCGTATCAAATAAAATAAATATTAGCTCGTATCTTACTTGTGCTGTTGCCTGGATTGGGGTTCGTCGGCCGGGTACTCCACTTGCAGAGGCTGCAGACCGCGGGGCTCCTGTTCTCCATAGCTGCCGTATACGTATTCATCTCTGGAACAAACATGTCTTATCAGCTTGAGAAGCCTCAGCAAAATAGCGTTGGTTTAGTCAAAACCAAAAGTTGAACATTGGTGTCAGACACCTATCAATGTGCTTTGAGAGCTACACTTGAGAGCTAGTAATAATAATAATTAAGCCCGTCCTACTTTTTTTATACACAAGTCCTCCTCAAATCTGAAACGAGTATCAAGTGAGCTATCTTTTCGAAAGTAAGAAGAAACATTAAAAGTAAACAGTAGCTCAGATCGTCGTGATACTCGAGAAATTCTTTATTGTCTTTAAAGTACCTAGTCAATGCGATGGTTGCTATAAATTTATATACTTACCTACTTATGGTGGTTTGATTTTCATACAAACTTATTTTTCCATTTAATAATGGCGAAGAGACTATAATTTTACACTGAAATTATTGTTGTTTGCCGCCAATAAATACCTATATAAAAGCCAACAACAATAATTTCACTGTAAAATTATACTCTGTACGCACATAAATGGAAAAATACGTTTGTATGAATATCGCTTTTGCTTAGGCACTCTGTGGTCGAACTGGCGGAAGACAATGTATTTCTAAATGTTGCAAAGTGATTATTTAGAAAAGCGAAGAAAAAGTAACCAAATACTGAAGAACGAACAGGAAAACATGGCGAGGTGATGTGGGGTCTAATGAGGCACTTTTGTTTGACACGAGCGCGCGAGCTTACGTTTCCCCCGAGATTACCACAAGCTGTACATTACTGTAACTGAAACGGGGGCGATTCCCCACCGTCACGGGGTATAAATGTATTTATTTTCTACAGTTATTTTATTTTTGCAGGTCGTCCAATGTTACCATGAGCTTGAACTGTCGTTGAAGAAAAAAAATATAATGCAATTATAACATGAGGGTATGGCGTTTTCTAGCGCCCACTTGGTCACCACTGTCAAATTGAAAACCTGTGACCAAGTAGGTTATTGATGCACCCATCGGAGCCATGCGAAGTAGCTTAGTCAGAAAAGGGCCCACATCAAATGTGTCGTAAGGGCTTTTCTGTCCTGATCTTCAGGTTCAGGCAGGGTCAAGCCAAGATTAGTGCAGGGTTCGTGCAGCACTGTTGGTCCGTTGAGTCAGTCGAAAAACACCACTTCTTGGACTAAGTGCTTTCTGCACTCTGTGTTCACGTCTAGTGAAGCGTAAAGGTTATTAAATAAAATGTACGGTCCTTAAAAAACCTACTGAACCGACTTCGCCCCTTTAAAAAGTCCTGACTACGCCGTCGCCGTTGTTCATTTCGTTTGTGTGTAGCGAGGCGGAAGACAAGCGACGTAATTAAAGTGGAACAAAGGGAACTTGTGTAGGAGTGCTTTATGTCGAGTTTGATGATGTAATTAGAATTCTGTATTGCACTGATAGATGGCCCGGCCCTCACCCCTTGCAAAAAATGTATGACGCAGTTATCCAATACAGAATCATTAGAATTAACTATTCTATTCTCAATACACCCCTGACTTATTATTTATAAAAGTTTACATTAAATTTGTTCTAATTATTCGGCTGGCTTAATAATAAGGATAATACTTGTGTAGGTAGCTCAACATTTAAGTTTTTACTTGGCATTTTCAAAATAATTCCACGATAAGTTAGCTGCATCCAGGTTCTGTTATATTTTATATCTGGTCTATGCAGCTCTTAAATAAGTTAACTTAATTAGATTGCATTTTAAATATTTTTAAATGTTGCAGTTCCTAAAATACTTCAAGATCCAAAAACCTTTTCTTTTTATAATAATGTCTATTGGATATGGAGACGAGCTGGTGGTAGTGTACCTGATGCAGTAACTCAAGTATCTCTTGTATATATTCCCAATCGCCAATCGGTGTATGTATCAGGTGTACATTACAACCAGCCTTGTTCTACCTTTATCTTGCGTGGTTACCACCATTACGTTTACACTTACTTAAGATAAGATGAGATACCTAATAGTTTAAATGTAATTAGTAAAAAATAATTTTATTGGACAGACATCTTTACATAATATATATAACTATAAAGTAAAATATATCCAAAGGGTTTTATCAAAATCTCACGATACCATGTGTTCAAATGTTTAGAAAGTAATATTTCAAACGATAACATTTCCATTTTCCATACAATAATATTGAAAACAAAAGCCAAGACGAAAAGAGCGAGTGACGATCCACAAAGAGTTCCAACTCCGGACCAGATTTAACATTAAAATATTGTTCCTTTTTATTCCCGTTTGGAAAATGGAATAAAGAAAAGGAACAATTACTGATGCTAGGATTCAACGAAACGTCAGAATCGTTTTTTGGGTCGGAAAACTTCCTGGGATTAAATCATTCCTTGACGTGTCCCATCGCATTATAATGTGGTTTATTTTAAAAATGGCTTGCTAATCTCTTTTGTGGGGGAAAAATCGTTTCTACAATATTTCGCGCTGAATCAGGGGAATTCGGAAATCGTTTTCTGGCAACACAACTTCGGAACGGTTAGTTGGCAGCGGGAGTAAAGAAGGTTGGCTAAATTAGTTTTGGAACGTAATTTGTTTCTTGGAATGTTTTTAATTCTCTTTGAAGTAGTTAGTAGCCAGTAGTCACCCAAAAAATAAAATCACATCGTGACGCGAAGCGGCAAGATACTTTGATTGTGATTGAGCTGAAATTTTAGGGCAGAATATGGCGTGCCAGCCACTTCACCGAATGCGATATTTCATAATTATTTTCAAAAATGTTGAGATGCTCGAGCGAGATATCGGTGCGTCATATTCTGCCCCTTAAAGGTTAGTACTCCAGAAAATGTACACCACTTACAGCAACATCCCTGGAACAGCTGTATCAGCGAGCCATAGACTTGGGATGGCTTGGGTAGATTCGGGCAGGGAGACATACCCCGAGCTCCTGCTCGAGGACATCAGTGCAAGCCTTACCATCCCCATATAGAACAAGAAATAAGAAGCTTGTTACTGACCCGCGTCCCGATGTGATGTCCTTGAGCTCCTGTTTCTGCTCAGTCTCGTACTTCCTCTGCAGCTCACGCACGTGCTCTTGCCGGATCAGCTTCTTCAGCGCTTCGAACCTGCACAAACACCTCAACTATAGGATTCTGAGAACGGCACTAATACTGACTGCGAAACTTGCGGGACTTTAATCTTTTATTTTATAGCAAGGGCTATATAGCCCTTGCTATAAAATTTACCTATATAGGCAAGTTTGGTTTTACCCTGTGATATAAAATGTTCTATTTTCTTTATCTGTCCCATAATGTAAACCAACTTGACGGCTCACCAACCAATGACATAGTGATAGAAATTCAAATTCGAATCATGTCAGCGGTCGGATCACTATCGCTGACATTGGTTTTCATTGGCCAAGTTTGTTTACATTATTGGACAAGTATATAAAATTCTCATATAAGTATACTAGCTGGTGCCCGCGGTTTCACCCGCGTGGAGATATTGGATTCCATGACTTTTATTTTTTGCGCTGAACCCTAATTCTTTTCCTAATATAAAAGTAGCCTAAGTTACTCCTTGTAACATCAGCTATCTGCCAGTGAAAGTCCCGTAAAAATCGGCCCAGCCGTTTCGGAGATTACCCGGAACAAACAGACAGACAACATTTTTTAAAATGTTTGTTTTGTTATAGGTACCGTATATACTTTCATATGCATTTGGTAAAAAGCTGTTATTTTGATATTACAAACGGACACTTCAGTTTTATTTATTTGTATAGATTGTCTCCATACCTGTCTCGCTGAGGAGGCACCATGTAGGTAGATCCGCCTCGGGGCCGGGACGGTCCAGGGTACCGCAGGATCTTGCCGGAGGTGTGGGGCACGTTCAGCATCCCGAACATCTGCTGGCAAGGAAACCAACACAGTTACCACCAAATAATAAATTACTATAATATGTAGCCCGCATACTCTAGCAGTATGCGATGTGAGCGAGTGTGGCCGAGCGGGAACTTGTGCGACTTTCAATCCGACGCACCATTGTTCGAATCTCGACTCGGCCCGCACCAATGACTGATATTAAGTTATGTGCGGATTATTCGCACTCGCTCTAAAACGGTGATGCAAAACATCGTGAGGAAACCGGCATGTTCAAGAATCACAAAATTCGAGGACATGTGACATCCACCAAGCCGCATTGTGCCCGCGTGGTGGATTATGGCCCATTACCTCTCTCTGAGAGAAGGCCGGTATCCCAGCAGTGGGAGCGTAAGAGGCTGATGATGTCGTGCATTACGATGACTCTAAGCTATTATAAGGGTAAAATAGGGTACTTATAGCCTGTCAGTAACAAACAGCGAGTAAAAATCAATTTTTATTTATGTGAAATAATCATAACAGAACATAATTATTCTTTTATTATTGGTAAGTACATTAATTATTATTGAAATCATTAGTTATACTAGTTCAGGTATAATAAACATTTCAAACACTAGCATTACCCAGTTGTATGTATTTTTAATGACTGGAACAATATTAATTTAAATAGATTTAGTTTACATATTAATTTTGTAGATTTT
This sequence comes from Crocallis elinguaria, assembly GCA_907269065.1. Lineage (NCBI taxonomy): Eukaryota > Metazoa > Arthropoda > Insecta > Lepidoptera > Geometridae > Crocallis > Crocallis elinguaria. Next base: position 12,447,465 of record OU026071.1, on the reverse strand, counting down.
AGATTGAATGTATTGACCCACAAAAGAAAAACGTATTTTTAATAATAATAATCATCATTTGTTCAATCAGACAACATGGTCCATGTGTTAGTAATGAAAAAGCAAATATTAAAACGTTCTTAGTTATTATTTTTACCTAAAGCAAATTTAAACATTTTTAATAGTGATGTACGCATAATTTTAAGATCTTTATTTACGACCTGCGATTCCATGGGCCCTGTGGCGCAATGGATAACGCGTCTGACTACGGATCAGAAGATTCCAGGTTCGAATCCTGGCAGGGTCGCGAATATCAACGTTTTGTTATCCCTTTTTGGATAGTTTTTTTATGTTTTTAACTGAATTAGGAAGTTTTGATGGAGTTTAATTTCGAGATCTTTACTGACTAGAGACTATCATAAACTTGACGAAATAATAAAGCAATATACAATTTAAATGTTTTACAATACATATCAGAGTAATGAGTTAATTATAAGTAAAAACGAGAGTAAACCTAGGACTCTGAGAGTGCACGCGTAAAAAAGGGCGGTTTTATAACTTGATAATAATATATTAAATAATAGGCCCAATTATAAGCCAACTAGACCACTGTTAAATGATTTAACACTTGTCCCAACATCCCCTTTCGTCAACTAAACTATTCGTGACTCTGACTAGTTGACATTGGCTAAATACGCAAATAACGCAGAGCCAAACTAAATAAAAAAGTGCCTTGGCATACCAAGACTAGAACTATGGTTCTAGTTGAAGCCTTTGAAGCGGTTTAAGGCTGAGATTCAGAGACGAATCTAAGCGTGGACTCACGCTTCCATACGTCAAAATTCTATGCAGTTTTGACATATGGAAGCCAAAGTCAACGCTTAGAATCGTCTCTGAATCTTAGCCTAAGAGGACTGTTGGTAATTGATAAAAGTTAGAAAAGTAAACCTATGCTTAATTTAAAAAGTAACCTAACAGGGTGCGTATGTTTACGCTTAAGTATACTTAAGTAGAATGTGTGTCTACAATAAAGTAATAAAATAAATAAAAAAAGTATATGTCCACATGACACGGTACATCTACGTACATACTCCGTAGTCCGTATTCAAAAGTTATTTCTGTTCAACGCGTAAAAGGTCTAATAAAATTTCCTAAGTTCTTAAGGGTTTCCTCCCTTTGTAATAGCTTTAATTAAGCGTCCCTAAAAGAAAATTAATTGCAAAATTAGATTCACATCTGAAGGTAATTTAGTGAGAATATCAGATTACGTCTTGCTTGTGGACTTTATTTTAGGGATATAAAATTTGCGGAAAATGTGTCAATTTAATTAGACACTTGGCGAAAATATACCACTGATAATTATTTAAGGTTTTTCAACTAAGAGACTTAGAATTAATCCATACTATACATACACTATAGTACTTTCTATAGTGTTTGTATGTTTATTGGTTTATTGGTCAGTTGGGTTGTCATTCTTTCACGCAGCAACGGACCGACGTGCTTTTTGGGATAGTTTATGGAACGGAGAGTAACATAGGCTACTTTTTATCCCGGAAAAATGGACGGTTCCTGTGAGAACGCGGGTGAAATCGCGCACCTCTCCGTGTATTCTGGAGGCCTACCACCATCTCTTAGAGCAGTATTACTTTATCCTTACATTGAAAATTCGTACTACAATTTTCAATGTAAGGTTAAAGTAATACTGCTCTAAGAGATGGTGGTAGACTTCCTGGCTGCACTTGGGAGCTAGTTCTAATATAGGTTTAAAAGGTAGATTCCCAACCAGTCACACTGTTACTGGTTGGAAATACTACCCCTGTAGTAGCACTTGCGTAATATAAGTGCGACTCGTTGTGATAAAAATTCCCAACCAGTAACAGTGCGACTGGTTGGCAATCACAAGACACCATCTTCGACTAAATTGCTTTATATCGTTAGTGGCCAAATATTAACCTCCGTACCCTATAACACAAACTCCAGCCTATCTCGACTCAGTCGATGGGTTTTGGTTATGTTTATCAACTTTCAAGTTTACGCAGGCTACCTCTGCCGCCAATTACGTAAGTTTTGATTGCTCTAAGATTAAAAATAAGCAGCGGCAGACTAGAAAAATTGATAAAAAATGTTTTTTATACCCATAGATTCGATTAGCCCTGAGCCGAGGTAGGCTGGAGTATATACTTAATTTAAAAAAATAAAAAACATGGCGCCCTAGCCAGCGTCACTCGAGATGATGTAAAGGATTCTAATGACAATGCCCCTTACACCAGTTATGGAGGAATAAAGAAACTCACATAAATGAACCCTGATGAAAACATTACACTCCTTTTTAGGCGGTGGTGGGAAAAGAAAACCGTACTGACTCGAGTAGCACTGAGTCAAATAATGTTGGAGTTAGCATTTAACGATACGAGGTTGTTAGGGTCTATCGTTCAACACAAGAAGGCAAATAGTACAAAGACGAAAACATGTATTTTCTCACTCTATCCAAAACTCCATAGAAGTATTCAGTGAAGTATCCACCGCTTTACTGACTCGACCACGCACTTTTATGCAACAAAACTAGAGATTTATTATAACTTGATACTGGCTAAATATGCAAATAGCGTGAAGCCAAAAACAAAACAAAAAAAAACTATCAGCTGTCAAAGTCAAAGCTGTTATGAACAATATTTGATGGAATCAGGCGTTACTTTGCGGAAGTCCATTTTAAATAAGATTATATAATGTGGGTAATTTATAGTTTTAATTCCGCGATAAAGAATGTCTAATGGCCTAATTTCGATCTATACTGAATTTAACCAAACGTAACGCGCGACGCTGGACAACGAAACCTGGGTTAGTTTGTTATAAAAATAAAAAACTTTCTTGAGCTCGCAACGATGGACTTTAAAACCAGCAATTAGTATTTTTTAGTTAGTTAAAAACCCTTGGTTGGAATATGTGAACCACCTCCGGCACTGTTATGAACTATCTAAACGCCAATGTCTCATTTCCTGTTTTTCCATGGATTGGTTATTCTGAGATAAAAAAAAATTAGGTACTATTTTCACTGAACATCTTTAGACATTTTCAGTATTATTACTCAAAAAAATGTTGTGAATGTTTTCTTTACCTGACAACTCGGCACAATAAGCTACACCTTCCGTGCCAACTCAACAAGTACCCATTTCGTCCTATCTCCCGCCATTTTCTTACAAAAGGTTGGCAGCGCCGCGCCGTAATGGCGGTGGTGACCTTTGACATAGAGTAAGCAACAGCAGCTGTGACAGAGGGGTCATTAAGCGCAGGCCTGGATGGACGCCCACACTCACGCACTATCCGTCTTGAAGTCGTAGCCGAAAAGTTGATAGTGCTAGGAAGATATTGTGGTTTTGCACCTATTTCGGGAGTTAAGTATTTCTTTCTACCAAGCTGTGGCATAAAATGAGTAGGAATAGTTAATCAAGATATAGCTTAGAGAGGTTAGCGTAAAAACGCTGGACCGATTTCCGTCAAACAAGGTGACAAACCTTTGGTATGTATTTCTATGCTTATACAATAATGTAAAATCGGCAGATCACTAACCAATTACATAGAAATCTGAATGTGAATCATGTCGTTGGTTGGCGATCGGATCATTGGATGTCATTGGTTTTCATCCATCAAGTTGAACATGAAAATCAGCTGACAAACTAAAGAAGACGTTCAACTGGGATCATTCATCCTTGAGATATAATTATGCAGACCACAGACGCTTATGCAAGTATGCATTTTGCTGTCAAAATAACCGTGCTTTTACATCAAGCGCCATTGCATACGATGCCGTATATAGGTAACGTCATAAGATGGCGCGAGATATGGAAGTTCCAAACAGCTTTATTATACGTACCTAAATCCTTAGAGAAATTATTATTTTCAACAATGGTATACTTTCCATAATCTTTCTTTTTAGAATTCGACATTTCAACGCCATTACATTTGAAAAATCTTTTGAAGTAGGTATTTAACTAAGATATTATAAGTTGTTCAAAGTACCTAAGTATCAATCGACTTTGAAGTAGGCTTCAAAGTCGATTGAAAGTGTAAATTCGTAACAAGTATTTTATAGAAAATACTTGTTACGAATTTACAATACGAGTGATAAAAATATCCACTGGTAATTTTATATTCTTTTTATATCAGTACCTACCTTCATACATCAACGCAACGCCAATTATATAAAAAGGACCCTGATATCGTTCCGTTCAAAGACACCAATAATAGACGCACGCTGAAACAAAAGGGGAACGCATCAAAAGCACTTGTTCAGAAACAGTTCGCACCATTTTGTTATTGCCGTATTATTCAGCCAGTATTCTGCCAATTTGTGAGAACCTCTTTGAGGAACGAGTATGCAAAAAGGTTTGCTTCTTGTTAGCTTTGACGTCGGGAAATTATGTATAGGTATAAAATATGTAGTAGGCGAGATGAAATAGATCGTACATATCCGACATTTTTGATTTAGACTTCTTCTTTTATATAGCCCTCAAATTTTCGTTTGAAAATGTGTTTGTGTGTAATTAATAATGTTTTAAAGTTTCAATCTAGGTTTAGCATAAGGTATTCAGTAATCAGTTACTATCTTCGACCACATCGCCACTTTAGAAGAGACAGAGAGAGGTCAAATGTTAACCTATAGAATATAAAAAAATACGGCCTTAATGAAATGATATTACTTCTGGAACAAAATAAAACTTTTTTTACACTTTATAGGTTGTCTGTAGGTTCTTACTAATAAGAAATATTATAGAGAAGTTGTAAGTTACTTGACACTGGCTAAATATGCAAATCGCGTGGAGCCAAAAACAAAACAAAAAAAAAAAACAAGTTGGAGTTTTGGCGGGAATGCGAAAATGTGCGCTGTTGTTGATTTTGTGTTCAAAGACGTAAAACGTGTATTTTCGTATTCTATACAAAACTCCATAGAAGATCATTAAGATCATTCCTATTTAAACAAAAAGTCTCAAACAAAACAAATTTGGTGGAGGGGCTTAAGCAAAAGATCTTTTACAGTCACGCCAAAATGTAAGTCGTTCGACCACATAGTTCGATCAATCGGACTGTGCGCGAGTCTGACTCGCACTTGGCCGCTTTTTTTGAAGAATACGCTTAACCTATGTGGTTAGAACCAGTCGTAACAATACGGTGCAGCTGACGGAACACTCAGATAGGAGCTTAGCGACAAATTTTAAGTTGCAGTGATGAGATCCAGCTCATTGTAGAATTCGAACCATCGACTTACAGTACATCTCTACCACTGAGCTACTCGTATCAGCGTTTCAAACGTGACTAAACAAACATTTAAAAAAACAATCAGTCACATTCCAAACTTCTCAAACATAAAAATGAAGCTTTCGCAACTTTGCAAATAAATTTTAATTTGTTAACATTAAGAATTAAGTAAGAATTGTTTAACATTTAATTTGCCAAGTTGAGAACGTTGTGAAATTATTTTTCTTATGTAATTGTTGAGGTTGAACAAATAAACTTCAGCCGACCGTCAAAGTTTAACCCACAGACTCAAAAACAAAAGCGTAACTTTTTAAACTGGCAGTTACATAATAATAACTTAACAAGATTGAGTAATTGTTACAGCATCGGGGTCAATGTCTGGACATTGTTTTATCAAAAACAGTTCTAAGGATTGTTTAGACCTAAGGCTGACTAAGGCGGAGCCATGTCGGTGCCCCTTCTCTAACCTTAATAATATTATGCTATAATAATTTCAAATGCATTATGAAATATGGTGATATAATATAAAAAACAACGCAATATTAATAATATTGTCATTGAGGGTTTGTTACATACAAATCTGCAAATTTAATTTTCATTCGAAGAAACATTTACTATTTTTATTTCCCGGTGTGCGGGGCCTTTAGTCGGTGCTGGGCCCCTAGGCAGTTGCCTACTTTGCCTTATCGATAATCCGGCCCTGGCTATACAGAATTAGACATTTTTAATACATTCTCTATTTGGTCTGCAAGCAGACGTGCAAATGTTTCATAAATAATATTACTAGTTACAAAATTCCACGAATTCCTTGACACTTTAAAAACAATTTCCAACAATTCTGCGTTGAACCTATTTAAAGCAAGTATCGTAATTATTAATTAGTTTGGCAAAATTGTATTAAAACTAAAAGGTAATATGTCTGCAAAAGAGGTAGGGGGCCAACCTTATGTAAAAATGGGACAAGGGGAGGAAGAAGGAGAAGTTTGACAAAATTACAGGGTTGTTTGCTAATTCAATTAAAGAATTGAGATTACTTCACAAAGCTGTTTTGTTACACTTTATACTCGTATAGTGTACTATATTGTTATCTAATTAGTAAAGTTTGTTGTTTGTTGATTACCTGAATCCACGTGGGAGAAACCACCGGCAGTATAGCCGATAAATCAGCTTGCTAAAGCAATAACGAATGAATTTGGATATAAGAATGAAATCTTAAAAGGCAATTTCAAAATGATTTCCCTTGAACTTGAGCAATCGCGAAACAAAATATTTTATTGTAATAATTGGTTTCATTTGTAAAGTTTCCCGAAGCTTTCAGTTTTCCCAATAAGGCTTCCAAATGTAAGGTTTTGAAAGGCCACCTTTAAGAAAACAGCAGGGGGACAGACTAGAAAAAATAGTTCGACATGTCCCCTTATCGGTGACCGGGGGATCAATTGACCTGTTTGTTCCTGTTTGTCCCCCTGGGGATAGATCAGTGGGACAAACTGGAATAATCCGTTTTAATTGCGAAAAATTAGTTTTATCTTAGGCAAGTTTGAAAACGACCTTCTGTGTTTTCAAACGAATACTTATTTTAAATATCTACTGGCAAGTGTTTGAGACCTTATATTTTATCAGTTGATGATTATCTGATTGAAGATAATAAACCGCTACACCAATGTATATATTAAACATCGACGCAAAGTAGCTAGTAAATACATACATTTTGAGAAGTGTGCAATGGTATTACGCAGCTTGATTCCAGTTCACCATCAGACGACAATTCGCACGGCAAGATGTTAATAAGACTAGCTCTCCAGTAGGTACAGTCATCTTTGAGAGCCAGCACCATTGAAGGTCTAAGAGTCTTACCTCATCGTAGTCTGGAGTGCGTACTACATTGGGCGGCGCTTTCGTCAGGACTCTTCCGTACGCTTCGCGCGGTACTGAGGGATACTGGTAGCGGAACCTGTCAAAAAAACTAAGTTTATCATCGTTGACATATCATACATAGTCTGTATATTTTGACTTTGGTCAGACTTAGCTTACGTTATAGAAAAGTTGCCTGCTCACTGCAAGCAGCATTGAAAGCGAAAGTAGTAAACTGCGTATGTTACAATCCCATTTGTATTGATGTGGGGCCATCATCAGCTGATGTGTAGTAGTCCATATCTTCCAGGTGGAAGATATCCACTATACTGATCATATGCCCTCGCGATAGAAGAGGTGGGTTTGCTAATATAATACACAATCGCTTCACAAGCGTCTTGATGCGATCGCGGTTGATTATGACGTCGACCAAGAAGAATGCAGAATTGATGCGAAGACTCCATTGCATTTTTCAAATGCATATAAACTTATGCTTATAAAAAGTCCAGTTTGATTTTTAATTCTTTTATGTAATCGGGCTCCAGGTCCGCATTCATTTATAATTTCCAGAGTTGTAATAAGTAGCAAATAATGACGCTACAGGGATGGGGCCCTTTGGTACAGCTAGCTAACAATCCATGTAAACTCAAATTTTTAAAATAGGGCCTTTCGTCTGACAGGGTACCTTTAGGGTTGTGGGTGATTGGAGGTAGGGTTTAAGGGAGGTAGGAAATCATCCATCCAAGCAAGTTGAACGACGGCAGCTCGTTGTTGTACGGGCTATAGTAGAATGGAGGTCAACAGGGACCGGCGCAATGCTGAGGGCACAGTTGTGGTCCTTCGGCCATAAAGATACCAGCTAAGACAGATCACAAGGTGAACGGCGCTTTAGTATGCAAAAATCCCATGGAGCCCGACTGCTCCCCATGGCAGCTGGATTTCCCACGACAGTAAAAAAGGGATATAGCTACACTAGCAATAATTCTTTGTCCTTACAACGCTGTTAGTTTGATTCATAATCTTTTGAGTTATAAAAACTAAAGGTTTATGATGATGCTACAATATTACATACCTCGGAGCAGCTCGTGGTACGGCTGTGTAAACCGGCCATTCATTATACATCAGGGGGTCACGGTAGGTGCTGACTTCGTTCATGATCTCAGGGGCCCTCGCTTGCCGTTTTGAGAACCTGCCGAATAAAAAGAACTTTTAGTGGTTTAACATTTAAACGTAACAAATGCTTACATTCATACCCTAGCGTTAGGATTTACTGTGTCACAGCCCGCAGGTGGTATAACACAAATACACAAAACAGATATCCAAGACAAGACAAGTACTCGTCACACACAAAGCCATTTTTTTACATGAAATGGTTTCGCGTTTGACATCTCTACTCATGTAAAGCTAAGAAGATGTCTAAGCATCAATTCACGCGAAAACCATGGAAAAACCACGATCAGTCGATCACAGCTTGACGCACATCGTATCGTCTAAGGTGAAGCTTGGTAGAAATCTAGTCCGAGCGCTAACCGTACCACACGGTTAGAGATAGGCACCGCAGCCGCTTCTACAATATCTACTAAAATACTTTCACAATCACTGCGTGTTCAGTGCAGAAGCCGCGGTAAAAACGCGGTGGTGCGCGAGTAATGTATGTATCGTAAAGCGGAGCCGTCGTCACATTGAGCTTAGGCATTGAGTAAAATAGACAGCACTATAGCTGGCTGTTCTTGTCTATTTGGTGGATTTTTGATGGTTTTACATCAAGCCGCTCTTGCCTGTGTACTATCTCGTAATCCGCGCTTGTTGCAAAATCATCGTTATTTTGACAGCAAAACGCAAACTTGCATAAGCGTGAATGGTCAAGTGCATCTGCTGATACTCAAGGAGTGCCGACAAATTTTCAACTCAAAGGTGGTAGGTAGCTTACTCTGCTAGCGCTTAATTTATTATCACCATGCATAATTATATACGAGCAGGAGTTATAAGTATGACCATAGGCCATTCGTTTATTTGAGGAATCGGCACAGATTACTATATATTGGAAATATTGACAGTGAAATGTCTAAGTGAAGTTATAAATAGACGCCCTTATTCATAAAAGCTCAATAAGATAATCTATGCTTTAAGCTGCTCTGTCAACTTCTCGTTGACGGAAGCTGTTACGCGTGAAAACGAGACAAAACACTTTCTAGTAATTAAGGCTCGGAACGTTTATGAATAAGGGAGAGAATGTAGAGCTATAAATAATAGATTTATCAAATAATTTTAATTGGTAGGTACGCTACACGTAGGACTAGCATAGGTCGTTGACTGCTCTCGCCCACGGCACTATCGATTCAGCACGAATAGGCAGATACTGGTAGATATTATGTATATATCTCTAATCTTTGAGTCTTCAATAGATCTTGGTCAGAATAATATTAATGCCCGTTTTCACTAACCCTATGAGATGCCTAAAAAATTAGGAGTTACGTAGGGCAAAAAATCGTATCGCCAATCTTTAGGAGTGTTCTAACGACTACTATTGAAGTATATATTTAGGACATTACTTACATTAGGAGTTACTTAGGCGTCGCCTTATTCGTCGTTAGTGAAAACGGGCATCAGTTTCTTTGTGGGGAAATAAATCCTCAAACTTATTGCATAGTGGGAATAGAAAAGTGTGCAATCTTCATAGTAGTACCGAACGCGGCATGTATACAATGTGAGCGTTTATGCATGATCGAAAAAAAAAACTGATATAAACTGTTTTAAATTTATTTTCGTTCTCTCTGTTTCCAATACATAACATGAGAAAGAGATGGAAGAAGTTCGACGACAGATTGAAATTTGGTTTTAGAGATGTCAAATTCATCTATCCTCGATAAATAAGACGCCATTCATTGCCGTTAATTTTACACTAGACACAAGTGGATTAATTTGACAGGTCTAAAATATATTCAATCAATATTCCATCTCTTTCTCATGTTCTCATTTAGAAAGAGAGATTGAAACTAAAATTAGGTTTAGGAATGAGATGACAGAATCGACACCATTATCTACATAATAGTATTTTTGATGTAACAAAACAAGACCAATACCTTTATACTCTTTTATAACGAGACTAATGGCCGTTTGCCTGATGCTAAGAATAACGCCGGCCCATAATATTTGCAGTGCCACTCAGAAATTTGAAACACAAAGGCCTGCGCGTCACTGCAGTGCGCTCGTTACCCTGAGAAATTAGGTACCTATTAGCCCAGTAATTTCTTGCACATTACTGCTTGGTGGCTGACTTCACGAGCACGGTGGTACCAACTCAGACGGACTCTCTTGTACTTGTACTTGTACTACTTGTATTCCTGCTCAAATAGCAGATAGCAGTATTCAGAATGCACGTACCGTGAAACCTCAAGGAAACTGTCTATCTACCCTCCATGGTACTAAGCTCTCTGCAGAAGGCAAAGTGCTAACAAGGGTTTTGCCCACGTACCTACGAAACTTGGGCGTATTATGTAAATCGTTTAATGGAATAGACGCGGACAAAAATTGGGTGAGACACCCACACGGCTTGTAGGTAGTTTTTAAAAGGAATTCTCCGCAGTTATCATGTTTTCTGAGGTGAGTGGCATCTCGATTTTTCTGAGTGCCTTTTGGTTCCGCTTCCTTGTACGGTTCAAAACAATCTTTAGCGCCAAAATGACACCACTATATTTTTGGCGTGTCATCAATCATGACTTTTTTTTTCTGTTCTGGCCAGACACGGTTTGTCTATTTTGCCAGTTTAAAAGACCTGTCAAAGCAATCTATTTTTGTATTCTATTGGGTAAAGAGACGAGCGGGTCGTTTGCCTGATGGTAAGTATAACGCCAGCCCATAGCAATTGCAGTGCCATTCAGAACTTTGAAGCAAAAGGCTTGCACTGCGATACTGTATTGCGCTCGTTACCCTGTCTCATAAACCTAGTAATTTCACAGACTTGAGAATTTGGGTGTTTGACCACTATCTCGCATTAGGGACCATTTTGTTAATGGTGGTAAATGTTAGGTGGTAAAACCTAGAGAAGAAACAATGTCTCAAGAGCGGCTGCTAGAACACAGCTAGAGGTGCTTGGCGACACTTGGAATAGCCCAATAATAAAAAAAATTGTTGTGGTAAGTATTAGATTTTTAATAGTGTCAATTGCTTGATAATGAAAATACCTACCTGCGAGTACCTATTTATATCACATACATACATAAACATACATATGAAGAAACAAGTTTTGGGAAGTAAAACATTTTTCTTAAAGGACAGCTTTTGTTAGTGCTGTCAAATATCTTCCATTGGTAAATTAGACACAACTAAATTTATAGCCGTTCAAATTCAAAATTAAATTAATTTAGATTTATTCAGATTTATTTCACCGGTCTATAATATATAGGTACTATGCCTTTCATGTTCTTATTTGGAAAGAGCTAGTGAAATTATAATTTGGTTTATGTTATATGTAGATAAGGTGCCCACTCAACCCGATTCTCGTACAAGGCCCGGATTCCATCCATCGGATGCTATCTCTCAGACCCCACTTCAAACTGAGAAAGCAATCGAATTGAAGCTAAAATATCAATTGATCTGAATTGTAGACGGTATCGGCTCTCGACGTTTACGTTCCGGCAAAGTTAGGGCTGGCAAGAATGCATACTCATATTATACTAACGGCTCCGTGGCTGGTAGTAGGTCTGTCTGTAAAACGAGGGTCGTTTGACCCCGCCGGGGCAAACTGTGTCATGGGCAGTCGTGCACAGCAACGAGTTTGTTCTCGGGTCTCGGATGTTTCCGTTGTGTAACTGTGTGGTCCATACCGCCTCAGATTTCTAGTGCATAGGTATGATTATATATATACTAGCTTCTGCCCGCGGTTTTTACCCGCGTTCCTACAGGGATCATGCATTTTTCCAGGATAAAAAGTAGCCTATGTTACTTTCCGGTCCATAAACTATATCTATCTATGCCAAAAATCACGTCAATCCTTTGCTCAGTTATTACTTGAAAGAAGGACAAACTAACAAATCAACAAACACACTTTCGCATTTATAATATTATAGTAGTATTAGTAGGAAGTAGGATTTTATAACTGAATTAATATATTTATAACGTTTTTTTATGTTATTTGGTAACGAGACGAGCTGGTCGTTTGCCTGATGGTAAGCATAACGCTGGCCCATAACAATTGCAGTACCACTCAGAACTTTGAAACACAAAAGCCTGCGCGGCACTGCAGTGCGCCCGTCACCCTGAGACATTAGGTATTAAGTCTCATAAGCCCAGTAATGCTTGCACATTATTGCTTGGCGGCAGATTTAACGAGCAAAGCGGTGGTAACAACCTAGACGGACATTCGCAGAAGAGTTAGTCCTACCACTAACAACGTAACCAAAATGCTGGTACTTATCAGGCTCAACGAATCAGCATTGCTCAAGATGCTGGCTATGCTTCCAACTGGTACTGGGCTTGAATATTTTAGCCCACTATCGTGGCTAAAATATTCTTTTGGCTAATATATTATTTGTTGGCTAGTATTGATTCTTAGCCAAAGTATTCTTTTGCGATTACAAAGATATTGAAGGCACATTACAACATCATCGTGTAAGTAGGAGACGCGTAAACATGAAGGTTCCTGCGTAGGAGGTCCGGAACAAAACCCGGCCTGACAACCCTAGAGGACGGTCGGAGTCATTATGGAAATGCTGATGTCGAATTCAGATAGTATTTCAGGCCTGTTACAATTAAATTCAGTTGATTTCTGGAATTGCCTCTCTAAGCATATAATTATAATGAAGCCAGGGGCAGATTGTTATGATTTAAAATTAGGTGGTTTGCTGTATAACTTCTCGTCTGTTAACTTTCTGATGGAGCTTTGAATCTAATGGTGAAGGTATCCAAATTCAATTATATTATTTGCATAAATATGAGTTGGTTTTTTTAGGCTTGACCGCAATCTCAATTGATGGTAAGCGACGATACGGTCGACGAAGTAGCACGCTTGCCTAGAAGATACCTATTCACTCTTGTCTTGAAGACTCCCAAATTGTAAAAACCAGAAAATACAGATAGATAGGTGGCGTTATTGAAGTTTATTCTGTGATCGCTATATTTAGACTATTTAGGTTTTCAAGTTAATACGAATTGCGAATTTGTAGATACAGATGGCTAATTGGAACACAACAAGAATTTGATTTAAACCCAAATCCCAATTTCTCAACCTAAAGATCGATTGGGGCCTTGGGGGATTAATTTTCATTTTTCATTTCAAATTGAAGGTTGACGCTAACCAGGTGCGCTAATTAGGTTTTGTTAAGGTGGTAGTGCAGAAGGCGCAAAGCTTACTGTAGTCTTTATTTGTTAGTTCTTCAGTATGATACCATCTAAGCCCAAATCCTCAAGGTCAAGGAGACAGAAACGCTGTGTACCAGTCACCACACAGTTTCCCTTGGCTGGGGATCGGTTACAGTCGGGGAGCTATCAACACAACAGAAAACAATAAAAAAAATAGATACCGGCCTTCTCTCAGAGACAGCATGGGTCATAATCCACCACGCGGACCCGGTGCAGCTTGGGATGTCACAAGTCCTCGAATTATGTGGTTCTTGAACATGTGGGTTTCCTCATATGTTTTCCTTCCCGTTTTAGAGCGAGTGTGATAAATCCGCACATAACTTGATAGAAGATAAGTCTATGGTGTGGGGCGAGCCGAGATTCAAACCATGGTGCGTCGGATTGAAAGTCGCACAAGTTCCTGCAAGGCCACACTCTCTTTACTAAGAACAAATAGTAGTCTAAACTTACCTCCACATAGCTTTCAGCTGATCACAGCTGGGCTCGTCAGCCTTTACGTCCCGGTCTCTGACCCTGGCTGCACGAGGAGACATCATGGCTTCCTGATCGATGCGCTGCGCGAGGACCGAGCAGGCGCACAGGAGCACGCTCCATGCTCGCCACATACTGGAACAAAAAAAAAAATTGTGTTTAGTATAATCCTTTATTCATTATCAGCCTCTTACGCTCCCACTGCTGCGTTAAATTAACAATGTGTGTGTGTTAAGTATGTACCTACCTGTATTCTTATAACTCAGTAAACAAACATGAACTAACGAAAATGAGTAAATAATTTGAAAAGATATATCACGTGGAATTTATTGCAAAACCCAAGTTCAACTTGTAAAAAACTTGAGGTTAATTAATCAAAAGCTTACAAAAATCTTAAAAAGTTTCTTAAGTCGAACAAACAATATTGGAAGTTACATCATTCAACATTTAGACGTAATTAAAAAACTAGACCGGTACGAGTTGAACTCGCGTAGAGAGGGTTCCGTATAATTACTCCAATAATAAACTTTGTAGTTAAAAACATGTTCTTCTATACGTTCCAACTGCAAATGTAAGTTTATACGTTCACTATTGAGAGTGTAATGTGTGTGTTACAGTTTATAAGATGTGATGAGTGCCAGGAACAGGGAGAGTTAATGTAGGAAACAAACCCAATGATAATCGTTCTAACACTGATTTATTGTAAAAATAACAAAGGTTTAAACTTTAAGTAGTTATGTAAAATGATGTATAAGCAAATGTGCACAAGCTAAGTGACCTCAATTAGCGAGTCATTGACATTGCTAACTGTGCGGTACCCGTACTGAGAGGATTTCCATATTTTTTAAGACCATAGACATCAAAGTTATCCTGTAATATATAAGTAGTTCCGTATTATTTTTAACATTTTAGGCTCGGTAGTTTTGGAGATAAGGCTGAGGATTGATACATTTTCATTTATTTTCTAAAATAACTTTAAAAGTATTTATTTTAAAATTAAAAAAATATTTATTTGACCCTTACAACAATCCTTTTCCAAATTTGCCCCTCAAATGTAACCCTCATATTAAAAATTCATTTATTTACATTACAAGTCCGTGTTTGGGTCACAGAAATTAATACGTGTACCAAACATAAACTAAGCCCATTAGATTCGGAGCAAATTGGCTGCGACAGATGGACTACAGACAGACACACGAGTGATCCTATAAAGGTTCCGTTTTTTTATTCGTACGTACGGAACCACAAAAATGATCTCGAAGCCAATGCAATAACGGAAAAGGAGAAAGCAAAGTGTAAGAAATTATCGACGCTAAAGTTTTGGAGAAATTGCGAAGTTCACGTTTCCCGTGTTGTTATTAAATCCGCAATGAATTTCGAAACCGATGCTGTAGGGTTTTACAAAAACGGTTAAACGTAAATAAGGGTGGTGATATTTGTACACAGTATTTTTACTGGCTGAGAAAGGAATTTATTTAATTTCGGTGGTTTATCATTTGACACTCGATTCCAATCGTCAATTTACATCGATCTATAAACCACAGCATAGACAATAGTACAAGCTTTAACTCGATGTCAATTTAGGATTGGGTTTGAATTAGTGTAGTGATGAGCGATGTATTTTGTGAAATATCGATGGTAATATCCAAAATATCGACAGTGTACAAATAGTTTTTTAATTCTATTTGGTAACGAGACGAGCTGGTCGTTTGCCTGAGGCTAAGCATAATGCCGGCCCATTGCAGTGCCACTCAGAACTTTGAAACGCAAGGCCTGCCCGGCAGTGCAGTGCGCTCGTTACAATGAGACATTATGCTTTAAAATAAATTACATTATCAATAATGGAATATTTTTAATATTGATATTTTTACAAGATTTGTACAATAAAAATCATTAAAAAAGAAATGGTAATATCGATGTTTTTCACATAATATCGTAATATATTGTTTTTTTTTCGTATTTTAGATGAAATCCGTTTTACAAAAAACGGAGTTAACAAAATATTCAAAATAAAGTCTTAGGAATAATAAAATTACATACGATAAACGTTACGTTACAAATATATTAGCTGTATGGAATGAATATGTTGTACCTCTGCCATTGTTTTCTTATTGAAAGAAATTCCAGTGCTGCCGATCCTTACTATTATTTACTATTATTTGCTTGTATTTCAAATCAATTATTTCTTTCTTCTTTTTATGACTGCATCACGATGTCCATAAAATCTTCATGCGGCTTGTCTGTTGCAATGGCTAAGAGTACCAGATTTTTTGACAATCAATTCGAAGGATCCACAAAGGAATTCCTAGGAAGACGTTTACTTTTATGGCATGTTGACATCCAAGGAAAAATCTAAGAAAAGTTATTTTTCTAGTAAAAATGCGAAAGATTCTTTGGAATTTCCAAAGCAAAATGTTTAAAAAACACTCTGATATTTCAGATATTTAAATCATTTCAGTCTCAAAAATCTCTGAAAATTCTAAGACGCAGAGTTATTTATAGAATGTTTGAAATGAATGAAAAAAGATGGAGAACTATGCCAGTACTAGGTCTACGGCAAAGTATTCGATGAAAAATGTGTCTACAATATATGAAAAAAAAACCGCGTTATCTTAAATTAACATAAAGCACATTAGAAGGAAAGATAAAAAAAAACATTTGTAGCAAAAGTACCAAAGTTTCTTATATGCAAACTAGATAGATAAACTCTTTATTGAAACACCACAGTACAAGGAATATTTAAAACTAAAATCTCAACACACTAGCGACATGCCCCGGCTTCGCTCAGATATAGCACTGATCATCTGTATCTGGATGACATCTAATGAATGAATGGACCCACCGGTAGCTTATTTTTATAAATTATAGCCTATAAACCTTCTTAGATAATCCCTCTTTCTATTGATGAAAACCGTATGAAAATCCCACAGATTTGTAATCTGTAGAAAATCCGTAGAGTACTTTCCGAGATTAGCCCGAACTAAATCAAACTCATTACAGCGCGGCGAAGGACTTTAGGAGGGAGCTGATAGATAAATAATAATAATTTGCGTAATAAATAAACTCGAAACCTGTGAGAGAAGAGTGAAATAAAATTATAGGTGTTTTCATAAAAAATATCTGAAGCTAGCTGAAGTTCCGCACACACACATCGGCTCATCCGGACCGGATAAGTCTGCTCATAACTTATTGACCATAACATATTGTTGCAGCTTGTGTGGCTCGGCTATTGAAGGCTATTGAAGAATGAAGGCAACTTGCTCCTTGCTTATCTCCTCTATTGTTGCATGAATACAAGGTATAATTTTATAGAACGTGATTAAACTACAGATTTTATAAAACTTTTGATGCTTTACCGTTTATTTATTACTAGCCCGCAGTTTCAACCGTTTGGTGATTCTCACTGAAATAGTATATTTTTCCTGTATAAGAAGTAAGAGTAGACTGTTACTCTCCGGTCCGGATAAACTATATCTATACAAAAAATAACGTCGATCCGCTGCTCCGTTACTGCGTGAAAGAAGAACAAGAAACAAACATAATTTTCGCATTTATATGCATACTAGTATCTGCTCGGGGTTTCGATATCGTCTTGTTACCAAATAAAATACCTATTAAAGAAAATCATGGTAATTTGGTATTAGGTCTCATAAGCCCAGTAATTTCAGTAACTATGCTTATCCTACTAGACCAGAGTAATTTTTTTATGTTATTGGTAACTAGACGAGCTGGTCGTTTGCCTGATGATAAGCATAACGCCGGCCCATAACAATTGCAGTGCCACTCAGAATTTGGAAACACAAAGGCCTGCGCGGCACTGCAGTGCACTCGTTACCCTGAGACTTTAAGTATTAAGTCTCATAAGCCCAGTAATTTCACTGGCTACTTTGTTCATCAAACCGGAACACAGTAATGCTTGCACATTACTGCTTGGCGGCAGACTTCACGAGCAAAGCGGTGGTACTAACCCAGACCGACACTCGTAGAGGAGTTAGTCCGACCACCTAGTAAACAATCAGTAATCAATGCTTAATTACTCGTAATACTTAATTACTCGTTCATACGTCATCTTATAATCCACCATGGCAAACTGACAACTTATAACTAGACACCAACTCTTCAAAAAACTAAGTCCCCCAACACACTTCGCAAACAGTATCGCCCTTTTTATACTATCCTTTTTATAATAACGATAAAAAGTTTATGGGAAGACGCTTTCAGACGCCCAGCGTTCCATTTCCCTAACTTTGTGCCCGAAATAACAATAATCTTTCATATTTGGTGCCAACATGATAAAAATAGACCTTCTTTGCGTGTGGTACAGTGGAAGGGTAAATGCGGATTCTATTTCCCTGAGATTACAATGTATCAAGAGTAAGAACTCTTTGGGTAAGTTCGTATGGTGAGTTTTTTATACCTATAGTTTGTTAATTTTAGCTTTATGAAATATATTTTATAGTGTTAACCGACACTAGCGGATGTTCACTGTTTAATTTTAGCTTGATACGCGGGACAGCTGACAGCTGTCATCATGAGCATGACGTTTGACGACGTTTGACGTTGACGACTTTCTGAGAGACGGCCGTATCCCAACAGTGGGAGTGTAATAATTATAGCTGATGATGATTTTTTTATACTATTTGATAACGAGACGATCTGTTCGTTTGCCTGATAGTAAGCATAACACCGATCCATAACAATTGCGATGCCACTCAGAACGTTGAAACACAAAGGCCTGCACAGCACTGCAGTGCTAGTTAACCTAAGACATTACGTACTAAGTCTTATAAGCCCAGTAATTTCACTGGCTAGTATGCTCCTCAAACCGGAACACAGTAATACTTGCACATTACGGCGGCAGACTGATGAAGTGCTAGGGTCAAACAATAGTTGGAAAATATTCATAACCTAAAATGGGAACTAACTATCAAGAGTGACCGCTGGGACACACCGATTAACTTTTAGCCACAGATTTTCATCGTGGGATTTGTAGGTAGCTAGCCAGGTGAGCACTAGAAAAAACCCAACCATTACGATCGTTTCCTTCACTAAATTGACGGCTTTGTGGCTAAGTTGGTACCCTGCCTGCTGCAAAGCGAGAGACCCTGGGTCGATGCCCGGTCGAGGTAACCTTTGTGTGGTGAACAAATGTAGTTGTTTTGTAATTGCTAATCTTTAATGTTAAAGAAATCGTTATCTTTTTAATAACAGGAAGATTGAGAACTATTTGAAAAACATTAAGAATTATTTGAAAATTTGACGCGCCCCTACTGTTGAACCGACACCTACACGGTACGCGGCGAATCGAAATCGAAAGTGCGTATACTGTATATTGGATGTTTACGTATCAAGTGGGCCGAAAACTGCGTAAACCCTCTTCTGTTTGGATTGCAGAGCGCCACTCGGCCATGATGACGGGGGCAATTGGGAGTATATTGAACTAGAAATAGATGGAAATAGACATATGGTAGAAACGTTCTTTTGGTCAGGAGAAAAATACGGTTATATTCTATAGATCATCAAAAAACAGTCCGCAGAAGACCAGCCAAAACCTAGATTAGAACTGGTTAGAACTGGCTCCCAAGTAAAGCTGCCGGAATACAGTAGTAGTAGGGCATTTTCTACAGCCCTAACTAGCTATCACCCTCAAGTTGGAAATAGGTCAAGTTAAAATCTAAAAGCAATTGTACTTAATCAAAAGTTTATTAATCTATTGCCTAGCTTCTGTCCGAGGTTTCAGCCATGTTCCTACAGGAACCGTGCATGTTTCCGTGATAAAGCAGCCTATGTTACTCTCCGGTCCATAAACTATATCTATGCCAAATGTTCAAGAACCACAAAATTTGAGGACATGTGACATCCACCAAGCCGCACTGGGCCCGCGTGGTGGATTATGGCCCACACCTCTCTCTCTGAGAGAAGGCAGGTAACCCAGCAGTGGGAGCGTAAGAGGCTGTTAATGTAAACGTCAAAGAGAATACAAATACTACGTATAATAAGAGTAAACGTTTTATACAAATTTACACACTGCCACAGTCGACAGTATAAAGATGACCGCTGCCATTACCCGCAGACAATACCTAAAGCCTACTCCAAAATCAAAGACAATGAAACCAAAATCGATATCCCAAATGCGGGCTCTATAAATGGGTCAAAGTCTGATTGCTCAGAGACACTAGTGTGGTTAATTACCTATGCGGTATGTAGCGACAGAGTAATCAATGTACAAGGTTGACTTTTGAATTAGCGATTGTGGTGTATGTACGATTTAGTTAAAATCAGCTTAAAATAAAATTAATCTACAAATCAACAACAAAAAACCATTTTTATGAACAATCATCGATTTAAATCTGCTGTATATATTTAGTTGTCATACATTTTTTGTCACTGTACCTACATACATATTACGGGTATAAATTCATTGCATGTTACTTATCTAATCTACTACCGTTCAAAATTTCAAAGATCGAAACATTACCTACGTTCCTAAATTCGTAATATGAACCGAGGAAAGCACTTCGCAGAATCAACAGGAAGAATAAAATTCTACGTTTCAATTGCCTATCCCGATCATCCGATTCAAATATCGGGAACACTCGGACCGGAACCCGATTGTATCTTCGGAACAGCTTCGCCGGATATTGTCTGAGCAGGAAGCATGGCGTACTATTCTACATTCCACAGATAACCACAGACTAGTATAGTACATACCACAGAGGAAATAATACTACGTAGAAGAGACGGAACTTGGAACATATTTTAAATTTTTTAAAATATATGGGCGTCTGTCCATAAATTGCCAACACCAAAGAGAAAATCCACTACGTTACGCCAACATGAAGAAACCAAGTATTTCGTTGGATAGTGATGTGACCTTCATATATCGATACTAGTGATGTCTTTTATCGACAAAATTATCGATGATTGGGCCTATAATCTCTACTATTATGTAATTCAATCATTCATAAAAATATTTAACTGCATGTACAAATGTATTGTGCATACAAACTTGTAGTAGGTTAGGAAGTCGGAGGTAAATAATTAAATTACTTCGTGTCTTATTACATTTTTTAATTAAAAATTACACTTTAAACGTTAATAACTAATCATTATTACATGATAGAATAAAATGAACAAATATTAGCAGTCTTAAAATATTAATACGGTGTTGTTTACTATTTACTTATATTTAGTTTAATAAGAGCTACTACATAACTTAACTAGTTAATTAGTTTTTCGATTCGACAAATTTATCGAACCGACTTCCGTACTTGCGCCGCTGGTCAGCTTAAAAATATTTCCGGATTACTGGAAACATCAATACTGGTTGTGGCAGATTCTGTGGAAAATTGGGAGGGCTCTTCATTTTTTGTCTCTTTATTCTTATTTTACTAAACACTAAATAATGAAAATCTGTCATAAAATCATTTGCATCTTTTTGGAAATTTGATCCTCTGCTGTGTGGTGCAGTTAAACCTGACCTGATACAACCGAAGATTTTAAAGCACCAATAAAATTGGAGCATGTTCCATGATTGTTTGTTGGACTGTGTTGGCGCAAAATACTGGCAAAGAAGCCTCCCCGTTGGCTTTATCTGATAACGCACTCTTCACACACTCATTTACCACTCATTTTGAGACAATATCACTGATAATCTCTTATAAATATTAATCCACACAACACAGAACTTAGGTCACAAAACTCGTTTCAAACTTCAATACCAAACGGCAGCACCAAAACGGAGAAGCCCGGATGGGCTCTACTTAACGTTCTGGTGAGGAATTTAGCAGCAGATATTTCTTACAACGTAGGTACTCCAAACAAATTAAATACAAACTTGCTGTGAAACGTGAATGTGAAAATTTCCGCCATGTCTGATGTCACCAGTGTTGCCAGCGCGTATGAGCGATTTCGGACGATAATCTGTCTGAAAAGGGACGGTTTTGATGGTTAGCGGACGGTTTTAAAAAAAAGTGTTATTTTATATAATCCGTACACAATAGTGGTACATTCATAATTGATAGTCGGTCATACATCTTTTAATTTTATTTGCAGTAACAAAAAAATGTAAAACCATTATTGGCTTTAGGTAACGTATATAAGTAATGTTAAGATTTTTAAGAGCTGTGGTTTTTATGAATAAATAAATAAATAAAATTACTGTCAAGGCCATTATTTGCGGTTTCGTCCGAGATTTGTTTACGTTGTTTCTCCAACTTGAGAAGAAACTATCAAATTAAAATCCTCAGTTCGGTATGAAACTTACATTTGCACCAAATTGACCGCGCGCGTTTTTTGTTCTTTTTTAAACTTTTGAAAATGATTGTGTATTCAGCCCTCATAAAATAAATAATACTTTAATTTATGTTAAAGTGTGCTTAACGGCAGGTTAGTCCGGAACTTTAGGCATCTAAAGCTACCTCAGCCCCCGCGCATTATCTGTGCGCGTGAATAAACTAAATAATAGCGTTTTTAGTTTTTAGCGCTAGAGACACGAGTCGATTTATTATATTTTATGTATTTACAGGTTTATGTATTTACTTACTCACTAGATATAATATTTAAAATTAATTTACTAACACGATATTTATATTTTGAGACTATTTAGATTATAAGGCGCGAGGGGAGAGGGTGACCCGGACTAGCAAAATTTGACACACGTCCTGCTTCGAAACCGCCCGGTGGGCTACTGGCGCGATGAAAAGCGGGGCGCGACCGTGTTAATGAGATAGAAATTAACTCTAAAATTTATTAAAAATAAACAACAGCGTTTAGAAAAATAGTTTATGTAAACATTTCTAGCATATACGAAGACTTTTTAATGCATGCCATTTTTGTAGTGATTAGTATGATACTTTTAGTATAAAACGAGAAAAATAAATAAATTTGATCATATTTCAAAAATTTTTTCGATCGAGCAAAGTTTTGCCTTCTGTGTATTGAAATGTAAAAACGTTTAAATGAAGAATGTATCTATAGCATAAAAAAAAAACCAGCTCAGTAAAATCACGTTTTTAATGTTTAAAACTGTTTTGAAAAAGGGTAAAAATGCGCTAACATGCCGTTAATGTGTATGTTTTACAAATTCCTGTTGATCTGAAGATTCGTCCTAAAAGGGACGGTCTTGTTGAAGGGACGTCGATAGGACGGACGAACATTGAATAGGACGGTAAACCGTCCTAAATAGGACGATCTGGCAACACTGGATGTCACAAACGAATTTTTCAATTTGATTTTGATGTTTGGTTAACGCTTATGATGTTGGCTAACCTGGCGAGTTTGAAGGTTGGTTAGGTTGGCAAAACGCGGACAGAATCCAATACAATAGTTAATCAAAAGCAGTTTCGACAGACTGGTTCATACCATACGAGGTTCCCCACTCGATTGCTAGCCCATTTATCCGCCATTCGATGGTCTATTTTTAAATTTAAAGGTTGACTTTATACTCTGTTGAATTTATCTTGAAGGTTGATATTGCAACGCGCGCTTTGCAAGTAGGTTGAGTGATTAGCGTTTTTTTTAAATTAATTAGCGTCTTTATTGCCCAATGCCCATGCCGAAGATTTAAAATTCTCTCACAAAGTAAATTATATAATTAACTAGAAAGGTTAGCGGAATAAAATCTCTTTCCTATAGGACATAGATTCCACACTGAACCCACAGACCCAAACGTATACGTTTGGATGGATGCCGTTGACGGACGGATTTTATTGGTTTACCAAAATTCGTTCTTTTTGTGGGCCTGAAATTTTTACGGGCAAAGGTACTACTAAACTTGCATATCACCCCCTCCTCCTCATAGTTGTCCTCATCGCATTTTTAGATGGAGTCGGCGCAGACATCTTAACAGACATACTACTTTTTCGGTTTTGGCTAAATAGACATAAATAAATATTTATCTTATAAACGCTTACACTCATACCCCCGCACTAGGATTCCCTGTGTTGCAGGTGGCATGGACACACACAGATACACATCACAAACATCCAAGACCCGACAGCAAACTTTATGCTTACACAAAATCTGCCCCGGCCGGGAATCGAACCCGGGACCCCTCGCTTTACAGGCAGGCCTACTACCAACTTAGCTAAGGAGCCGTCAAGCCGTTATCATAGTGAAAGCCGTAATTATTACATAATTGTAATGAATTATAATAAAAATTTCAGAAGGAAGAATTGTAGGGGACTTTTGCTACTTATTCCTATGATCTAAGACGCCTTGGGAGAGTCAAATGTCCAGGAGTGGACTGATGCAGGCTTATTATGATGATTATGATTATACAATTTGTATGCATTTGTAGGTCATGCACGGGAAATGGTTTTTATTTCTAACTTGCAATCCCAACGAAGCTGGCCATATTTAACAAGGACAAGACCTTTTCCCTTAAGTAGGTACCTGTTCCTATAAGTTTCTTTTATAAACAAACAAATTGTTAGAAAACAAGGTCCGGTCGTCCTTTAGTCAACAAATTTTATTTCACAATACAAATAAGGGCTTGCTTTAACTTCGTCGAAATGATTTCCCCTGGCTATTATAACCTGACCTTTTATTCCTCATAGCACATACTAGTACCGTACCTTCAAACCTTGGAGCATGTGTTTGGAGGACGGAGGTCAGCAATTTCTGGACGGAGGTTTTATGCAAATCCTAGCAACAAGTGGCCAGTATTAAAGTTAATCAGTGAAATTAAAAAGGGAAATAAAGAGATGTTTCAGTTTTAAACTAAGTATTGTATGCCGTTTGTTTTAAAGTAGAGTTTTGTGGCAGGGACTAAATACAAAACAAGCAATACAGAAACGATTTTTGGACTCTACTTTTCTACACTATATACATTTTTTTAAATAATTTGGCTTACGAAACGAGAGCGTCGTTTGCATAAGCATAACACCAGTTCATAACCATTACAATGCCACTCAGAATTTTGAAACAAAAGGCCTGTGCAGCGCTGCAGCGCTCGTTACCCTGAGGTCTCACAAGGTTAGTAATTAATAATAATTAAACGCTTATAAACACCTACATACTCACACCATGTATTGTAGGTGACATGGATACATAGATACACAAACATCCAATACCCGAAAACAATTTTTTGTAAGACTGTTGAGAGATAAAGTGGGCAAACGCTAATAGTAAAAAAAGCATACTGAAAATGTTTCCAATAAAACACCGATAAACTCAGCTGTGCAGAGTTCGGTGATATTAAACAAGGTTTCTGGTTCGTTTTCTTTCCTTTTCTATAAATCTCCAATAAGACTAGCTTGGTACACAAAACTATCAATCAAATGAGACTTTCATCCTTTACAAAGGGTTAATACATCTTATTTGGAACAAGATTAGACTTTGATAAATATATCCGCGAGGTTCTGTTTGAAATATAGGAGAAAGAGATTGGGAGAAAGACGATAAATCTAATAAAGAACATAAAAGAGTTAGATACGTATTTTTTAACTTGTCTAATAATAGTACTTTTTAAACTTTCGCGAATTGAATGCATTGTATTAAGACAAAAACGGGTCTCTTCGCGCACAAATAAAATCAAAATATAATTTTGACTAACCTCGACGTTTCGATCAAGTTGCATTGATCGTGGTCACGAGAAGACTACGATAAATTCCTTTGTACAAATGCATAGCTTCAATTCGACTTTACACGTCATAAATGAACTGCAGAAGCTTTTTAAAGGACTATAATATTTGATAGCGGCTCATATTGTACAGTAACGTTAGATTCAATACTATAATAAACTATAAACTTTCAAACTCTATTTCTACTCAAAGTTGCATAATAACGAACTCAAAACCACAGCTCGCGTTAATGAATGAAGTTTCAATGATGCACACAATTTATTTCTACATTTTAATAACTTTTATATTCATAATAAATAACATATTTTATCGATTCCAGCGACGCAAACTTAAACCTGATTTTAGTTTCACGCTGTCTTTCCAATATATAACACGAGGAAGACAAGGAAGATATTTGACAGGTCTAAATTTAACCGTGAAACCCTAAATTCCTATTTAATATAAAAGACTAGCTTCTGCCCGCGGTTTTCACCTGCGTTCCCACAGGAACCGTGCCTCAGGAACAGGATCCGTTGCTTTGTTGCTGCGTGAAAGAAGGATATAATATTCCTATCTGCCCCATTAACGGCCCCATTACTCATGTCAGCTGGGGCAGGTTGGAATTGAAATTCCCATCTGCCCCATTGTCATTTTACTAATGGAGCAAAGGACAAATTGAAATTCAAAATGCTTTATTCATATAGGCCCCAAATGAGCACTCATGAAGGATAAAATAAATTACTAACAGCCGCGGGTATCTGTAACAAATCGGACAAATAAAAAAACGTACAAACACACTTTCGCATTTATAATATTAGTAGGAAATAGGATTATTCATAGTAACCCGTAAAGGTTTCGTAAGGCTCCTCACAAAATGGAATAATTTCCATTCCTATTGTATGAAATATACATATAACAATCACCGGTATTCATAGAATTGGGAGGGTCGGTGGATACGCAGCTAATGGATTTATTGAATGACTGCGTCTCCTTTCACGGCCAGGTACTTTTTTACATGGAATATTGAATACGCTACGTAAAAGTCGTGTTAGTATAAAAATAGATATGTTTATATGAATTCAAATAACGACCTCAAAATGGGTTACGGAGTATTCGGTAAGTGAAATGTGTAGTTAATAATGTTGGTTTTCTTGTTCTAAGGACCATTGGACAATGATATTGGATATTATATTATTGGATAATTGGATAATGAGACGAGTGAGTCGTCAAGCAGGCCTTAGACACTTTAGTTTTGAAACACACAGGATTCCCAGCACTGCGGTGCGCTGGTTACCTTGAGACATTAGGCATCAATGCCCGATTTCATCAACTATTTCTTAGCTCGATTCAGTCACTCATGCCTAAAATTAGTTTTAGTTTTAATCTCTCTTTCTCAATGAAAACATAAGAAAGAGATGGAATATATTTTAGACCTGTCAAATTAATTCACTTCCTTATGTCTAGAGTAAATTAAGTGGCATCTAATTTATCAAGGATGGAAGATATTTGACAACACTAATACTAAATTTAGATCTGTTAAACATCTTCCGTCTTTTTCTCATGTTATGTATTGGAAAGAGAGAGAGCGAAATTAAAATTAAGTTTAGGTATGAAACGACAGAATCGACAGCTGTCTGACTGTCAAACTAAAAAGGTGTTTAAAAGTAGTTTTTGTCTTACATGCTAGGAAAACTGGGATAGGTCAGCCGAAGCATCGACGTTGGCAATTTTCCGAGTAGGTACCTAAGGCCCCTGAGGCGGCAACTTCCCAAGGGTTTCATAACGGCCCGAGTGTTGATTAAACCCCGAATTTAAGCAATAACATCAGGGAGACGGACATTTTGAGAAGTAATTACTGTTTCAACTATGCCGAGGTTGAGTGAGATTCAGTTTGGTCGTGTCATAGCGTTGTTTGTGGTTTGTCAATTTAGAATAGTCCCTAATAATCTAGTAGCAAGTAGGATAGGATAGTAGTAGGATAAATATAGTCCTACTTAATTCCTATTCCTACTTTACTTATTATTATTATTATTAATTATTATTATCCTACTTCCTACTAATATTTATTACCCTACTAGTCCTACTTGTTGGTTTGTCCTTCTTTCACGCAGTAAAGGAGCAATGGATTGACGTGATTTTTGACATAGATATAGTTTATGGACCAGAGAGTAACATACGCTACTTTTTATCCCGGAAAAATATACGGTTCCTGTGGGAACACGAGTAAAAACCGCGGGCAGAAGCTAGTTATTAATATTATGAATGCGAAAGTGTGTTTGTACGTGTGTTGGTTTGTCCTTCTTTCACGCAGCAACGCTCACACGGCCCATACGATAACCTATCATGTACCTATAAACCAATCAAAATGAGGCAAACCGTTCACTTATTCATACCATCATTGTACATGGAATCGTGCAATAAACATTTGTAATTACATCTTTTATATACATACATCTTTTAATTTTATTTGCAGTAACTTATAAAATGTAAAACCATTATTGGCTTTAGGTAATATATATAAGTAATGTTAAGATTTTTAAGAGCTGTGGTTTTTATGAATAAATAAATAAATAAATAAATAATTCATTTCATCCGGTAAATCTTCAAAAACATTAACATAATATGTTATAATATATTATAAAGAATAATTATATCCATCTTTCCGCCAAAAACTTCCCAACAAATTAATTCGCTCAACAAAATATGTAATACGGAACCCAAAGTGCAGTTTTAAACAAGTATTCACATTTTAGTTGACTAACCACGCTTCATAATGTGCGGAATTAATTCCCTACTTGTTACGACTCACATTAATGAGTTTGTGTTGGTTTACGTATGTAGTTGGAAAATGTGAAGGTATAATCTACATTTAGTTGAAAGTAGCCTTTCCCCGGAAGGTCTTTAGTGGTTGTAATAAAATGTGTTTATTTTATTATTTACTTTTATTATTTAAGCCGCTTTTCTAATGAATTTATAGGTGACAATGCCATTTTAGTAGCAGAGTTTGACGTGACAAGAGATAACAGCGAAAAGACAATATATCTACACGAGGCTAGAGAATAGCTGCTTGTTTGTGTTCCATAATCCCAACACAGATGCTTGTAAATTATGAAAAGTTTTCAAAGTTTTAAAGTATTCACATGTCATTTGTTGTTCGTATAAAACTGCTCAACGTTGGGCGCCAAAAATATTTTATTTAGAATGTTTCGATTTTTTGCTGTAAATTGTACAATAGATAGAACTGAATGTTAAAGTTAAACGTAACATCAACTGCACTCAGTCGAATTTATGTACTGTAAGTGTGCGATTCGTGCCATTTAAACGTAAGCCTGGTGTGGTACATTCTATCAGATCTGGTTTTAATTCTCCAGTGGTATAACGCAATATGCGTGGGAAAGAGGTTTGTTAGAAATATTTGTTCAGGGATTCCCGCCTCCCACTTTCGTTTACCGCAAACATAACGCGAATAAAATCGACTATAAATAGAAACAAAGAAAGAAAAATGATTTAATTAGACGTTCACAAAATATAGTAGATTTAAGTGTGTTTCTTAATGTTTATTTAGAAACAAAAGAGACAACAAGATAAGTACCTGAGTATAAAAAGTTGCGACTGCTTGGCAACGAATTTTTAACGATTCAGTTTGTGTTTATAAAAAAGTTTATTATGTGTGAATCCGTCTATAAATTTTCATATCAACTCTATATAATATACAGTACAATACAAATTTCTTTACTGCATACCATAAAATACCTACATTGCATACTACAATAATTAGTCCTTAATATGCATATATTTTATGTCTATATCATGTCTTTATGTGTATATATTTATACTCTTACTTGTTTATAGTATTTGTAAAGTATTTTTCTAAACGTCTAATTGGCGTTCTACAATTTGTTCTTTTGTGTATAATGCCTAGCTGTTAGTTTTCCCAAAACTGTAAAATAAAATAAAAACTGTATGACGCCAAATTACTGTCCTAAGATTTTCAAAACTGCTCAATCATCGTGGCGCCCAACGTGGGGCATGAATAATGCGTTGATTAAACTTTAATACGCAAGCTATTTTAGATATTACAATAAAGTTATTTCGAGCGCTACAAACGATCTCTTTCAACGCTAAAATAGTTTAATTGTAGTATTGTTTTACGTAGTTTGGAAACTAAAACAATAATGAAAGCTAATAACAATTACATAGAACAGGCTGGATTTATCCATTATTGAAGTATTAAGAGGCTTCCAGACGGTACGATTTATTGCTGGTCCGAACCACTAATACCAATAAATTATGGAGCGTTATAATCTAGTACTTAGACTTAGAACTTGATTATTCTACATCTATTTGTCCACAATATTACTACCTGCATTCATACATTACCTAAAGGATCAGTGGTTTGCCCGCCAAGTAATAGATAGAGTATTCTAATCTTACCACTAGCATTTTAGAAAGGGATTTGGGGTCTGGATTTATAAGTGTGGATAAAAAAAACTAAACATTACTCGAACCTATTACTAAAGAGTGTATAAAACGAAACTGCCAGAAGCCTTCGGGTAACTAAATATTTTAGACACCAGGGCTACGAGACATGCCTACGAGAAGTAAAGAAAAAACATAGTCTAACATGGAAAATGTAAATGATACACTTTTCTCGCTTCATTCTCACCAAAGTTCAGAAACTATCTACAAAGTTTTTCATTTTTTGCGGGTAATAAGCCACCCACAAACTATTTCCATACGCCATAAAAGTATCCGATCTCCCGGAGAAGTTACATGTGCGAAAGTCGATAAAATAAGTGATTTACTATCTGTTCGATTTTGAACGTTACTGCTTGGTGATAAAGTGGAATTTGAGGGTAGAACAAGTTTCGTCTGCCTTCGATGGTATAAGAGTGTTTGCCCACGTTATTCAGCGGTGGCGCATGAAATTGTCGTGTATTTTTGAACTAGTAGCAATCGGCAGGTCATGGTATTATCTAACATGGTTTTATGAGTATGAGGCCTTAGTTTATAGGGTATAAATCGATAATTCAAATTCAAATTCAAATTCAAAAGTCTTTATTCAAATAGGCCCCAAAGGAGCACTTATGAAAGTTAAAATGACTCTAACAGCCGGCCTCTGCAACATTCATCTACCCGAATCACAGACTAA
This sequence comes from Crocallis elinguaria, assembly GCA_907269065.1. Classification (NCBI taxonomy): domain Eukaryota; kingdom Metazoa; phylum Arthropoda; class Insecta; order Lepidoptera; family Geometridae; genus Crocallis; species Crocallis elinguaria. The sequence continues at coordinate 12,416,835 of OU026071.1, read as the reverse complement.
AACTAATGCTGTCTTTATCAGAACATAATAAATGACAAAGACACCAACAGACCCAATCCGTGCTCAAAGTCAACGAACCTTCCAGAAACCCACCGTGCCCGTTCCAAATTGGTATAGGCCGAGCAAGAAGAAGGGCAAGAAACTCGTCACGGCATTCTTTTTTAAAAAAAAAAGTAGTTTATTACAATGATTCTAATGCTAACAACTAACAATTTAAAGTTTAGTAGTCGCCAGGAGGCTCCTGAGCTGTTTGCCTCCATGCATCCTTGTCATCCACATAATCCTTAATTTTATAATACGCTTTTTTAATTAATACACTCTTGACTATACGTTTAAACTTTCCTTGTGGTAATTCAGTTAATACTTTAGGAATTTTGTTGTAGAATCTGACACCATTTGCCAGGAACGATTTGTTAGTTTTACTTAATCTGAACCCGGGTACAACAATTTTATGTTTACTTCTAGTATTTAACTCATGTACATCACTTTTTAAGTTAAATTTAGTAATATTCTTCCGTACATACATTATATTTTCCAAAATGTATAGCGAAGGCAGGGTTAGAATACCTATTTCTTTAAAAAAGTCTCTTAGAGATTCGCGTGGACCCATGTCATAGATGGCGCGTACTGCTCTCTTTTGTAATATGAAGATGGTATCTATATCGGCAGCAGATCCCCAAAGTAGGACGCCATAAGACATCAAACTATGAAAATATGCAAAATATACCAACCTTGCCGTCGCCACATCAGTCAGCTGCCTAATTTTACGTACTGCAAATGCAGCGGAACTCAAACGACCCGATAGGGCATTGATGTGAGGACCCCACTGCATTTTGGAGTCAATAGTTAATCCTAAGAATACAGTGTTATTCACCAGGTCAAGTTTGCTGCCTTCCAATTCCACTTTAGATTCCACGTGTGGTACGTTGGGAAGTGAAAATTTAATACATTTAGTTTTACTAGCGTTAAGTAGTAGATTATTAGCAGCAAACCATTCTGAGATTTTGTCAAGGTTATCATTTAATTCCTTTAGTTCACTGTCTTTCCTATCAGTTTTAAAAATGAGTGAAGTATCATCAGCAAACAAAACTATGTCCAATGCTATATGGTCTGTCATAAAGGGTAAGTCATTTATATATACTAGAAAGAGAAAGGGGCCCAGTATTGATCCCTGCGGTACGCCTATCTTCACTGAAGAACCACAAGATGTTACTCTATCGATGCCAACCTTCTGCTGTCTACCCGTCAAGTAAGAATTTACAAGATCAAGAGCTGTCCCACGCACGCCGTAATGATGCATTTTTTTAATAAGCGTTCTGTGGTCCACACAATCAAATGCTTTGGAGAGGTCACAGAATACTCCAATAGCATCCTGTGAACCCTCCCAAGCTTCAAAGATGTGGGACATCAGTTTAGCTCCGGCATCGACTGTTGATCTGCCTTTCGTGAAACCAAACTGGTGACCATGCAATATTCTATACTCGTTGAAATGTGAAAGTAACTGTTCTAAAATAATTTTTTCAAAGATTTTGCTAAGAGCTGGAAGTACAGAAACTGGTCTATAGTTAGAGGGGGTGTCCTTACAACCAGATTTAAAAATAGGGGTGACTTTACTGTGTTTCATTAGATCAGGAAAGACACCCTGATCTATAGAAAGATTAAAAATAATAACTAGATAGGGCGCAATTGTATCAATTAAGGATCCTATTACTTTTACCGATATACCCCACAAGTCTTCGGTGTTTTTCATATTGATGGATTTAAACGCTTTTTTGATACTAGTGGTTGTTATGTAACGAAAACTAAAATCCGGAATTAATTTAGAAAAGCTGTTTAGCAAAAGCATTTCTGCTTTTGCTGGAGAAGAGTCTAGTGATTTAGTAGCCTCCAATGGTATGTTTGTAAAAAACTTATTAAACTCATTGGCTATATCGAGTTGATCAGTAACTACTTTATCGTTAATTTTTAGTTTAAATTCACAATCTCTGTTTTTATTTTTACCAGTTTCTGTGTTAATAATTTTCCAAACAGTTTTGATTTTATTATTAGATTTTGTTACTTTATCCCTAATGTAGTTGGATTTAGCTTGCATACATACGCGTTTAAAGATCTTTGAATATTGACTGACATATTCGTGAAATTTTTTGTTCTTAGTGAGTGATTTTTTATAATATAATTCGTACATAACCTCTCTACTTTTTCTAATACCCTTAGTGGCCCAGTCACTAAATTGAAATCTGTTCTTTACTTTTACTGTTTTCTTGGGGCACACTTTGCCAAATTCATTACAAATAATTGAAGACAACATTGCATAGATATCATTTGGGTCTTCAAGTGGAAAATTCGCGAGGGCTAGTCTTGAATCTATGTTTTCATTTAGTATTTCTAATTTATTATCTGTAAGGGCTCGTATTTCAATCTTAGCGTCTATAGATTTAGTTTTATTTTCTAAGCCTATTTTCTGTCCCATGTGGTCGGATCTAACACCAGTTAATAGACTTTTTTGTTTAACACTAAAATTAACAACGATGTTGTCAATGCAGGTAGCAGAGGAATGACATACCCTAGTAGGTTCTGTAAACAGAAATTTCAAATCAAATGACTCAAATAGGGACACAAATTTTTGTTTATCTGATGACTGTCCTAATAAATCTATGTTGAAATCCCCACAAACACATATACTTTTTTTACATTTAAATATTTTTCTTAAAATCTCTTCCATAATCAGTAAAAAGTGGGAAAAACAAGATGCAGGAGGTCTATACACACATAAAATTATATATCCAGCTAGTTCAACGCAGGCAACCTCACAGACTCGTTCCACAGAGCAAGCCACTACGTCACTTCGTTCTTTAAATTTCAAATTATTTCTCAATAATATTATTGAGCCCCCGCCTTCAGCAGACACCCTGTTGAACGTACTGGCGACTACATAGTTGTTTACATGGAATTGCATTGTATAAGTATATAGGGGCCTGGTGTAAGACATTTTTTCCTTTCGTATCGATAACATTACAAAATCTTATTTGTTATAATGTTAATAAATATAATACCTATACCTAACGCTAAAAGCCGTACCATGAAAAAGCTCGTATAGTAAATTTGTGTATAGGTCAGTTACTCTACAAGTATTATAGAGACGCACATTGCCGCGTCTCAATAAATCAATAAAAAGATGGCCTATCAAGCTCGCATTACAAGACTGATACCACACAATAACCCGACGTGATATAATTCCAGAACCTCAAGCGCTTGCTATACAAGCAGTATACCATCTCCGTAAAGGCGGACCGTTATCCGTGACGACACACTACACACGGCCATGCAGAAAGTAAACCTATACGATTACGACACTTTCAGTGTATACACCAAGTGTCTATGTGAACGTAAGGGTATCTAACTCCGACATTTATTGTGATACGACATTACAGTGTCGCTACAGCACCAGGCTGATTTCTGACAGCAGTCGCGACAGCAGTGGCAAAGCGACAATAAACCGATCGCAAAACGAAAGCTCGATTGCTGTTTGTATGTTTTGTAATACAATAATTACTTTTGACAGTAGAGATCACGAGATTTATGTTTGTCGCTGTTGCATTGCAACTGCTGTTGCTAATACTTTTAGTTCATAGATTGTCCAAAAGAGGGTGAACGAGACCTCAATTGCTGTCTGTCTGATTTGTTACACAGAAATGACGTTTGACAGCAGATATTACGAGATTTATGTCTATTGCTGTCGCGTTGCTATTGCTCTCGCTAGTACGTAATTAGCCTGCGGCACCGTAGAACTGAAGTTTAGAAGAACGAAAGACACACACATTATCCTATTCTGAAGCCTTTTGTTATCCTTCCTATCTTAGGTATTTAATTTCGCATCGAGTAGGTACTTGAGACTCGACACGCAGTTTTCCCATACTGTGATCTCCCATATTGAATCGGCGCCCGTCACCGATGTTTTATTGCTTATTGGCGCGCTAAGTTATCAAGATATTTGTTTTTCTCAGCGGAAAATAGCACCGCGGTTACTTGGTAGAGATTCGCATTCTCCCATTTTCGTATTTTTATATCTACTGAGACAGAAATGTGTTTTCAGTTTATTGAGTTTTTATACGTTAAAGTGTTTTAAGAATGTGCGTCTCGCTGTTACTTTTATGGCCTCACTGGCAAGGAATAATTATCGTCGATACTCTGGTCGTGTGGGGCATTGTACTAATAGAGCAAGAGTAGTCGCTTGTCACGACGACCAGTTTCGACATCAAATTTTTGGGAATGTAAAAAATACCGAGCAAATTTTCCTGTACTTCTCGATCGGTTGGAGTTAAGTATACTTATTATTTGGTAGATCGAGCCATAAAGTTGAAATCTTGTCATTCGTACCTTGAGTATTGTTCACTTTACCACAGCATACTTACATTCGCAAAGTTGACATTTTCTACGTACCTTTGCCCTACTTTGAAGACACCCAAGTTCTCCGCACTCCAGTTACACCGCATAAGTATCGAAGTATAGCATAAGTATAAGGCAAAGACTATAAATCCTGTTGACTAATGATACAACTTCCCCTCATACGAAAACGACATATGTAAATGCACTTCTCGCCACTGCGAGTACGAGTGCAGACTTATAACTTATCGATATTCAATGTATACTTTACAATTAATATATATACTATTATTAATTATTTTGGAAAAATAATAACTTTTCGTTTGGATTTGTTAACCGACTTCGAAAAAAGAGGAGGAGGTTAAATGTTCGACTGTACGTATTTTTTTAAGTATTTTAACTGATTTCTCCGTCAATTGTGGACCGATTTTGAAAATTATTTTTGTTGTTTGAAAGTGTATCATCTCAAGGTGGTCCCATATACATTTTATGGAAGAACATCTGAAGATGAAAAAATGGTACTTGAATTTTCATAAATCGCGATATTTTCATCGAAGTAGGTTCCCGGTTTTTTTAAAGTATTTCTGCTTTTTGTTGTTAGATTTCCAGACATCCCAGAAATAAAGGAAAAGTGGATAGAAACGACTCAAAAAGAGAATTGGTTCCATACATCGCAAGTCATGGAATCCATTCAGTAGCTTCGACGTGATGCGTGGCCAAAATACAGACAGACAGACAAAAATAAAAATACAGTTTTGGCTTCAGTGTAGATAGGAGTGCCATCCAAAAAAAATGTGACCTGGAGTTTTATTATAAGTAGTATTATAGATTAATTTATAAAGTAAGTATGTATTGTCTAGGTTTTCCATATAATAATTTATTATTAATCGTATATGTCAGGGAATCAAGAATGCGGTGCTAACGACCTATTCAATTTTATCGATATTATTCTGTTCAGTAGTAGTCGTACCACATCACTAAATTACGTCATCCAAATGATCGGCCAATTGCAAGCATAGAATATTACCTCGCCCCCTGCCCGCGCCGGTGAGATATGTTTGTATGAGGAATTGTGTTCATGAGCTATCAACAGGTTAAATAATCTGTGGTATAAGGTATCGAAAGTTTGGCGGCTTAATGTTTCGATTGTACGCAAACATTGTGTATCTTTTAACTGTGGATACGGTGAAGCTATGTCGTTACTCTAAATTAAGAAACCCTGTTTCAAAGTCGAGAACTTTCGAGCGCTCCCTTTTGGTTAGGTTGGCATGCTAGAGTTTAAATTGAACTATGCCAAGATGTCCAGTCAAGTGGCGATTTTAAATAAATCTTCGTTTAATTCGTGTCATACAGTTACACCTACTAGAACCTGTTTGGAAACGTCGAAAGTAATGTGTAAAAAAGGATCAAAATAACGGTACTTATTAGGCTCAACGGATCAGCATCGCGGTTCAACGACGCATTGCCACCAGCAGAATTTGAGTGTTTGATTTGAAGTGAGAGTGAGTTCATGAGTTAAACCTAGTTCATAGTTGAACTTCGATTCAAAATGGGTGGTGAAATACGTAATTATTAAATACTCTATATAATTTGTGGTGGTGAACTCCGCCTTTAGTGGCAGTTGTGACAGGCGGAGAGCCCCCGCCGATCCGCATTTGTTTTGTCAATGTCAAAATCCTTTTCTTTGGGTACATTATTTTATTTCTATTTATTGCGAAAAGTTCTTAAATTAAAATTAGTTCTAATAGCTTACAGTATAGACAGTACATTTTTAGATCTCAATTAGTTAAAATTACGAATGAAATACTCGAAACTTTGATGCAACTCTCAGACAGCTAACGGTTCACAGCGAGTTCCAACTCCACGACGAAGTTATAAGTGCTTTACTTTGAGCTTCAATTCGAACGTATATTTAAGGCGTGAGTTTGATATAAACCTAACTCAGCGATAAACTTTATAAGATTTGCATACGTTATGCAGGTATTCAAAGCATTGACTAAGTTGAGAGCAGATAACGGACCCTTTAGCCTTAAATTCTCTGCCACTATTTTGTGGCCTCTATTCTTATTATATCTTAAAAAAAACAACTGGAATGACTCATCTCGTTATCCAATAGTCATTTTTTTAGACTATATCTTGCTTACAGAACATTTGCCTGATGATAAGAACAACGCTAGCCCATAACAAATGCAGTGCTATTCAGAATATTGTATGTACCAAGGCCTGCGCGGCAAAGCGGTCCGCCCGTTATCCTGAGGCATTAGGTACCTAATAAACGCAGTAATTTTACTGACTAAAACTGATTGTCACTGCAAGGACACATCTGATGTTATGTGACGATGTAGGTGAAGGTGTAGATGACAAGCTAAGCGGTGTAGACTCTAAGTTGATAGGTAAATGAACTTATGGCTACGGTAATTCATAAGGGTTTGTCTCCCGCTATGCTATTAATCACACTCGCTCTAAAATGACGAAGGAAAACATCGTGAGGAAACTCGCATGTTCAAGAACCACAAAATTCGAGCACATGTGACGTTCATCAAGCCGAATTGGGCCCGCGTGGGGACGTGCACTTGGTGGATTATGACCCATACTCTCTCCCTGAAAGAAGATCAGTATCTCAGCAGTGGGAGCGTAATAGGTTGATGGTGATAACACTTTGTTGTGGAACCATGGTCCTCGTCGTTCCCGATTGCCTAGTTAGGGATCAGGGTCATAAACTTATTGGGAGTAAAAAAAAAGTTACAAATTAATATAATACATACACGAGTGTGTCGTAAAGTAGTGTGTTTAGATCTGAGAAAATAGTGAGTAGGTAGTCGTAATTGTATTGTGTTCCCAAAAGCCTTCATAATAAGAGTTGAGTGCAGTATGTTCCCGAATCGACTATACCCGATTTGGAAATCGATCGATCATCGAGTAACGAAGGCCCAACTCGATCAAAGTCTAATTAGACATGTCACCGCACTGATATTGGGAACAATCCGAGTAGATTGCTACTTTGTGTGGGGAATGTTTTACTTTCGCTTTATTTTTTCAAATTTAACTTATAAGCTGCTACCTGAGGTTTAACCTGCCTAGAAAGACCCATGGATTTTTCATGATAAAAAGCCTTTGATAAATATATTAAAAAAATAATTAATCAATTAAAAATATTGTCAAGGCTGGCAAGAAAAAATATGGTTCATTTAACTTTGTAACTTTTCTGCTTTTCCTAAACTTTTTTCATGAATTAAAAATTCAAGAAAACTAAAAAAAACTTTGAAATTTAATAATTGATGACAAAGTGGCGGTTGAAGCATAAATTTATTCTAAAACTTAATTAATTAAACACGGAGCAGAAAATCCTTGGTTGGTTTCAACTTGACTTCAAAGCCTAGTTTATTTAGTTAGTCTATACTTACCTCATCTTGACATCTTTTTGATGTAAAAAATCAATACTAATTTATGCGAAAGTATGTTTGTTTGTCTCTCTTTCTCGCAGCAACGGATCAAAGTGATATTTTGATATAAATAGTTTGTGGACCGGAAAGTTAATTAGGCTATTTTTTAACCCGAAAAAATGCACGATTCTTGTGGGAAAACTAAGTGACAAAATAAACGTTGGCTACTCATTGCAGTGCTCAATCGATAGATAGGTATATAAAACAGTTCGTTTATTTACAAACCAGCCAGAACAATAATTTTATTGTATCGATTGTGTTTCACGCTTACATCACGTCTGAAACTTTAGAGCACTCCACGTTGGGCGCCATAATGGAATTTTAGTACAATTTTCTACTTTGATTCTTTTTCGTATAATTTACTGCAGACAATATGTACATAATAATACCTTAAATGTACAAAAGGAGGACTTAATACTATGAGTATTCGCTACCTGTCACCACACAAAGTACAAGAAAGAGAGGATGTGAGCGTGCATCAAAACAATAATTATACTCAGTTTGCTACGCCTCAAGTAATTAAAAAAAAGATAAATTGGTCTATGTAATTAAAGTGAGTGGAAGTAAAGTGGGAAATTTACGATAAAATCAATGAAAGAAAATAATAATAGGTATTGAATATCTTATGTTATTATGTCGTATCGTTATTTTTAAATATTTTTTAAAGTGACAAAGTGTTTGTGCTCGTGACGATAAGAAATGGTTTGTTCTTGAGAAACCAATGAAAATTGCTCTGTTGTTCCGTACTTCGATAGAAGGACACGATGAAATAGCGGCGGGTATTGATAAGTGCTCGCTCTCGGGCGAAGCTGGAGTTTGTTTTACGTTTTATGTATAGGGTAGTTTTTGAACTGCGTGGCTGTGACGTAGGTTTTCGAACGTGTCAGGTCAAATGTAGAACAAAGATGTAACTAAATTAGTGGTTTTTAATTTTGTTTCGTTAGCTACATTTATTTGCGAAAATGGAACGTAAATTGCTTTGTGTTAAGCATATATTCGCACTCTTAATTAAATACTGACCTAATCCAAAATCACTAACTTTTGGCAATTGAAGTTTAAACTTTTAGTGTAACTAGCGTTTTTTTTTAAATTGCTGTAGAATTACAACTAAGTATCGTAAGAAAAAACTAAAAACACGGACATTATCTTAAGAATATTACTTTTCAGATGGAGCAAAAAATTTAAAGATTTTCTTGTTGATTAATTAAAAAAAGGAATGTTAATTAAACCCAACACAGTTGAGTCATTATTTTACAAACAAGAGATAGGAAATTGTTGACCTAACTGAAATTAGGTCTATGTTTTATTCAATACTTCTAATAAAACTCTGACCATTTTTAAATTAAGTCGCTATTCTTTTAAGTGAGTATAAAATAATGTGACTTATAAAGAAATAAGTCACTTTTCGATAAAATATCTAACTACTTTGTGTGACTCATCTAATAAAAAGCGTAACATAAAATAAATTGCTCCATAGGCAAATTAAGAGAATGGAATTAAATGAATGGATTTAAAGAAAACCAACATAATAAACAAAATCGATAAGTAATCAAATGACTTTGATCCGCAAATTGTAACGCAACAGGGTATATTTAAACCTTAGCAAGCGAATAATAAAAAATATCAGAAACTAGCAAATACTAGCAAGTAAGTATTAACATTCAAAATTACATCTTTATTTAAAGTTTAAACATAATGAGAAGGTAATAGCATAAAATTAGACAGAAATAAACTCTTTAAAAAACAATAATAATAATTATATTAGAATTAACCTTAACAATGCCCAATCTGCATATTTATCAAATAATCAGTACATAAAAAAGTGACAGGTCTTACCGATAGAATGAAAATAAATTCTTATACAAAAATAGTTAAAAACTTTACACTACAAATTACCTAGGTAATTTCTATACTAATATAATTTGGCACAACAATAAAATATCTATAAAAATGAGTTTAAACTCTACAAAGATACCAAACCCCATTTATTTGTAATTTTTTACATTTACGAAATCTTCAAATGTGAAACTTGGATTTTTTTCTATTTTTTTGGCACTTTTGATGGGAGAAATATTGGTCTGGAGAATTTTATATTGTGCCTGCTTTTAAATATTTCTTAATTTCATTTTCAATTATTACCTCTGCGAGTCTGCGCGTTGTTCTTTTCATTTTGTGTATATTCCTTAATTAAGTACTTGTGGGTACAGTTCATATATTTTTGTATAGAGTCAACTGACAACGCATACATATAAATTGTGGCAATTTATTAACAAACTGTTTATTAACTACCTTTTAATAAATTCAAAACGCAAGTTGCAATTCCAACTGAAGTTTCTTGACCATTAGTCTCACCATAAGACTAAGTATCAGGATCGTGCTTTCATTTTCTGTGACCTTATCGACTAATCGTCTTCGATTCCAATCCGATTAAAATTAGCGGTCACTTTTCTTCTGCCGGAAGGAATTCTGTAGAGTTCTCGTTAGTTTTAGTTCTAGAACGAACGATACTAAGGGAACAAGTTGTTCCAAAAGGAAATCTACCGAGAACTCTAGACAATTCCTTCCAGCCGAAGACTAGCTAGCGACCACTGGTTTTAATCGGGTTTGAGTCGAAAACCAAGACGATTTTACTAGCTGGAAAAATAGCTGGTTTAGCACTCTGGTGTTGTTCGATCAACAGCCAAACTTTCAGGTGGTGACGACGATGAAGACGTAAGACTTATGCTTCGACGAGAAGGATACCTTAAAAATAGTGCCGCTGGCCGTTTATGGGCACTTTCCATTATGTCATATCTGAAACACACTATGTGAGATCCGGATTAATTTCGTCAGAATTACGGTGTATCTTTATTTTCGTCAAATTCAATAGAAGGGAGTCATTTATTTCAATGGCTGGTCGTTTTTGGCGTGCGGACGTGATACTAAGTTTACTCTTTTTATTGCGAAATGGTTAGATTAATAAATTTTAAAGATGAATGATTTTCGGTCTTGAAATAATATACCACATAATATTATAGAAATTGGGGTAGGAGTAAACGCCTTTCATAAATGGTTTTCAGATTATTTTATCAATGGTAAATCATGAGTGGTTATTCGAACAAATACGTCATAATATGGACGTTCCTCTTCCAATCCAATTAAAAAAGATGTTTCTGCTTTAGTAACGAACTACATTGGGCCGTATTTTTTTCATATTCTTGTACCGGTGATGCGAGTTTTGTTGTGTATATTATCACAAAAAATATTACGGAGGTGCCATTTTGTTAGGTAGCTCAACAAGAACCGTTTTCCCAGCCCTAAAAAGGAACATCACAAACAACCTACTAAAGTTACAACGGCACGATCTTCGACTTTTAGTAGGGCTCATCACAGGCCACTGCGACATAAACTATCATCTACATAAGATTGGAGTGACAAACAGTCCTCTATGTCGGGGCTGCTTGCTGGAAAATGAGACTGTGGAACACGTGATGTGGCAATGCGAGGCCACGGAAGAAATAAGAATAACTACCGGAATGCGTGAGCAGCTGACGCAACAACAGCAGACGACTAACGTTCAGACATATAGTACAACAACAACATCAACGTTACTGGAGCAGTTTTGCCAGCGCCCCAAGGCCGCACTCCGTTACATAAAGGAGTTGGGCTGGCTAGGGTAAACGCTGGCAGGGGGAAATGCACAATACACGTCAGTGTAGGCCTTATCGCCCCCACCTAGAATAGGTAGCATATACGTTGGCTTACATTTTAGCGGCAGATAGGTAAGAGTAATTGCTTAGAACATTCTTGAGTCTTGTTCAGGTATCGGAGATGTAGTAGTGGCAAGTGTTTGCAAAGAACTTATTTGGTTATTTTTTCAAGCAATTTTACGCTTTTGTTGTGTATAGTATGCAGAGTAATATAATAGTATTCAGTTGTAGGTAAAATTTTATCAACTGAGAGTTTATCACCTGGATATAACAGAGAATTCTCTTGAGAAAAACCTTTGTTTTTAGGAAACGTGCGGTTGTGTTATATTAATTACTAGCTTCTGCCTGCGGTTTTCACCCACGTTCCAACAGGAACCATGTATTTTCCGGGATATAAAGTAGCCTACGTTACTTTCCGGTCCATAAACTATATGTATGCCAAAAATCACTTCGATCCGATGCTCCGTTACTGCGTGAAAGAAGGACAAACCAACAAACCAAGAAAGACACTTTCGCATTTATAATATTAGTAGGATAGTAGGATTACTAGCTTCTGCCCGCGGTTTTCACCTGAGTTCCCACAAGCACCGTGCATTTTCTGGGATAGAAAGTATCCTATGTTACTCTCCGGTCCATAAATCTATATCTATGCCAAAAATCACGTCGATCCGTTACTCCGTTGCTGCATGAAAGAAGCACAAACCAACAAACACACTTTCGCATTTATAATAATAATTATTACTAGAAGTAAACTAGTGGATAGTGGATAATAATGTAGGATAAGTAGGATTACTCATAAAAGCTGCAACCATTTTCACAGTTGAATTGTATAGATCTGTGTCAAAAACTAGCTTACAGCAAACTCTTTTTTATCTCCGAAATGTTTGTCAGTGTATGACATTGCTTTACTTTCTGTAACAAACTTTTCATTTTAATTCAGGTTTTTGAATATCTCCTTCATACGCTGTTTCTTCATGATGAAAAACAAGATCTAAAATAGAAAATAAACAACTTATTTCAGTGGTAATAAAATATTATATTTTGTATTAAACCAAAAAATAAATAAATTACACGATACTTTAATATCTCCTTCATACGCTGATTCTTCATGACGTAAAGCGAGATCTAGAATAGAAAATAAATAGTTGTTTCTCAACGGTATTTTGAATTAATCCAAAAAAAATATTAAAATTTACATGATACAAAGACTTATTTTTAGATACACCGCCGTTCTACCTATATTTTTTACATAACAAAGACTTAACTATAAATGCGCCAAAGGAATAATTTTATTTTTTAAACTACAGAGACCTATTTTGATATCGTACAAATTAAATTTACGATTTTCAAAACTACACAGACATAACTCTAAATTGGTCAATTAACCTGTTCTAAGTTTTAAAAAAATACTGACTCAATACAAAATGAGTCAACCAGGCTACTTGGATACTTTGTCGAACAAAGACCTATCACAAAATCGGTTGTTATTGTAGAAAAAGTTTATAATGAACTTACCTTAATTTTTATCGAAATAACGACGCAGCTCAAAATCGGTCACCGTTCAATAAACTCACCACATACACCCGCCGGCGTAAGACTAATTCGGCCACTATTCGACAGATGTAGCATGGGCACGGGGAAAGGAAAACATAGACTCTTCTAATTTTCTACCTTATTACAAACAAAATTAGGGTTGTTTTTATTAGACTAGGTTATCGGACTTGCTTTTTTAGGTCACTATTTCACTTTAACTCATTTTGGCCAAATTTTGAGTTAGGTCGGTGTTTAATTAAGAGTGTCCAACTAGGGACATATTATGTCCCTAGTTGGACGCCATTCTCAACCTGACTTTAGTTCATTGATGAGAAATAAGTTGTTGTAATGCCCAGGACAGACTGGAATAAATCTTTGTCCTATTAAACGAGTAGCGCTTATGATTATTTGGAATCCCTACAGACTCAACCGATTAAGGTTGTATTTTTTTACCTAAATTGGAAGAAATCTTGTTTCATGCATACTAGACATAAAACTACTAACGAACTGCTTTAAATGTATTTATAATCTTTTTTTATATTTTTTAATGCTCAAAATTAATACACAATTTAACTTTGTAGCCTTTTCTATGAAATCTTAACAGGTTGCATTGCAAAGGAATACTCAGATACCTATACAACAATTTTTAAATTGGTTTTTACTCGTTGTTTGGTCCTGTTTGGTTGATGCATCATGACTGTGATACTATGTATTACTTATGACCTTGTCATGTATTTTACCCCATTAGCACTATTATTGCAGCATCTTCGCCCCACGTTGGGTATTAATTTCGCGTTTCAGTACATTTTACCGTTTTATTACCTGCCGCTATCTTGTTATATATAGAGTAATTGAATTGATTGAATCGAAACTTTACTAATAAGCTAAATAAGACATTAATCATGTTATATATTTTCTGACAGACACAACCCATTTCTCCCTGTACCCAATTAGTGGAACAAAATTGTACGGATAAGCACATTTTACTAGCACTATGGTAGTAACAAAATATCACGTAGGGCGAAACCAACAAAACACATACGCGAGATAGAAGCAATAAAGGATATGGAGAGAGATGATATAGAGGTGCGACCAGTAAGCGAGCAGAGCGTACTTATTCTTACTAGCTCATTAGAGCCACTCGGTACCCGGCCAGCACCGCCTCGCCTCGAGCGGTTACTATAATACATGGACCTCTATGGATATGCGCTCACTATATCAACTCCATAGCATCATTGGATCGCCTCGCTCGCATGCTGCCCATGCGTGGACGATGAGTACCAATCCCTCGGTGACAACCCCTGCTCGCACGCTTTACCTTGCGTTGCCCACGTTTTGCCAACCCGCTGGTCCCGTGTAGACCGCGCTGCCCGCGAGGACGTGCGACTCTATGTTTGACCAGTCTGCGTGTAGTCGCTGTTTCTAGAAACATTATCGTCAATATGAGATACGATGTAAAATAACTAACTGGTAATTTGAATAAATTTTTATTCCTCGCTGACAAATGTCTACGTATTGTTCACCCTTTTCCTTTTTTGTTGCGTCTTTCTTTCTGTTTGATCAAGCGTGACAGCTATGAGAGCCAATTTACTTTTTTGTTACATTAGACTACTCGTCAATTCGTGGGCCGCGTGACGTTCACTCGTTGACTATGTGAGGTTCACTAGCTGACCACGCGAGGTTCACTAGCTGACTACGCAAGGGTCACTAGCTGACCACGCGAGGTTCACTGCTTGACAATACGGAGTCCACCCGGCGACCACGAGTGGACGCCGTAAGACGAGGCGGTGCCAGGTGGCTCTAATTATGATCTTTACACAACTAATGGCAGCTTTCCGCTAACATACAGTACGTACTGTCATCATTAATCTTATTAATCTGGTTTGTGTCTCATTATTTAGAACAGATCCAATTTCTCCAACTATAACATAGTTCTATTAATTATGTATCCTTGATATCTAGTGCCATTATAATAGTGTTTTGTTCAGAATCGAGAACTTTGTAGTGTTGATATAACATCTACGTCCTACACTACTCGATCACAGAAGTAGGTTGGAAAAGTTATCAATGTGGGCAGAACTACAAACTTCCACAGTTTGTTTTATTATTTGCTTCACGTATTCGCATAACATATATTTATTAATTTAATTCAATTTCCAATACGCGCCTAGCTTAGCCATATCAGCTTACTTTTATTGGATCATATTATTTGAACAGTGTTCATTCTTAATTTTGTACAGTTTTTGGTTGTAAAATCCAGTATTAGTAGTAGTACGCAGTAGTATATATTTGCATCGAAGTACACTTCATTATGAGCGCTTTTTTCAGATACAGGCTTGACCCACGTTGGGCGCCAAATTGGTATATCAATACCTACATTAAAGTACCAATGTTTTTAACGGTTGTATTTTTACAAGATTTAGTACTAAAAAGTAAGATTCTTTTACAAATACGTACTGGTTTTGTTTAATGGTCCGAAAGCCACAGTCTAATTTTAGTTTAGCCCAACCGAACCACAAGGGTTATGAAGGTAGTCTATGTAGGTCGTTGTGGGTAGATACCTACTACACGTGCGACATCCCATTTGTATTTTATGTCTCACATGAATTGAATTCCACCGTCAATATGCACCTTATTCTATTAGCACGCTCTCTTGTTGAAGGGAGTTTAAACCACTTAGCTCAGACAAATGAGCATGCTATCCAATCTCCGTAGTAATGACGGAAACTACACGGATGCTGAGTGAATATTACATGGATTAACTCATATTTAAAGTGAGTTAGAGGTTACTTGTGTCTGGTGTTTCTCGACATGGCTTGTAACTTGAGAATCGCTTTATGTGTGAGCACACAAAGCGTTAAGCGAATTGGGATGTTGCATGAAACACAAAATACATAATTACTGTCGTTATACAGGTTTAAGACCATCACATTAACGCAATAAAAATTAAATTCACAAAAAATATATAATATCCACAAAGATAATGAATCTAAAATCTAATCTTCCAATGATACCCTCCATGAAAGGTAAGGGCACTCAGCCCTTATTCGGATGAAATTAAAAGAGACGTGGGGCGTGCGGGATTCAATGTGCGGACCGAAAAGTCAGCAGTACCTAAGATTGCTGTATGTTAATCTTTGTGTCATCGATGTGATCCGCTTAGTACACAATAAGTGCTGGCGTACATTGGGCCACCGAACACAGTCATTAGAAGGAGCCATTAGAGCCTACATACACGAGCACTCCAATCCACAACATTCCAAACGAAAGTTCCGAAAACCGCCCATGTGTGGGGAATCTCAGATGGATTACGTAGGGTGATAGGAATATCCATACAGATAAATAAAATTGAAGTGTCTGTTTGTAATATCAAAATAACAGCTTTTTACTAAATGCATATGAAAGTATATACGGCACCTACTACGAAACAACCTTTTTTCAAATTTTTGTCTGTCTGTCTGTTTGTTCCGGGTAATCTCCGAAACGGCTGGTGGCCGATTTTGACGGGACTTTCACTGGCAGATAGCTGATGTTACAAGGAGTAACATAGGCTACTTTAAGTTTAGAAAAAGAATTAGGGTTCCGCGCAAAAACATAAAAACCATGTAATCCAAAATCTCCACGCGGGTGAAACCGCGGGGCAGCAGCTAGTTAGAAATACAAACGTTCCAAATACACCTTTCTAACTCATCGTTAGTAGCCGACAAGTTAGTACTAGAGACGCAGAATTACCGAAAAATTGCGCCCAAGCGCTCCTTATGTTCCCTCTCTATTTTGTGCGGGTAGGAGACCGCCAGCGTAGTCGAGTGTGCGCAGGAGGCGAGCCACAAACACGGCTACCACCTCAGCTTGTGGCGCGGTGATTTCATCATTATAGGATTTCAGCTATTGACCTACGAATCAACAGCTCAAATCTTATAATTAACCTCACAACTACTAATCCATAATCGCTTCACGGCCATTTTATACTCCACCATGTATATAAACGTAATTTTTTTGATAACATCTGGCTTTGTGACATTTTAATATTGTAAGAATTAAAAAGCTCAGTCAGTATTAGGTAACCTAAATCACTGTTTTTATAATAGGGGTTTCTAATAAAATATGGGTATTTCGTGAATATTAATATAACGCTGGCAACCTGTCATAATTCATATCTTTTACATGTTCGGATATGAAAGGTAAGACTGATATTGTTTCAAGTAGGGGTGGCTCGAGGGATCAATTAATGTATACAAGTACATGCACGATTTGTATTTATAGAGTGTACTATGTGAGATCGACAAATAAAATGTGCGATTAACTCTTTTGTGACAAAACTGTATTGCGACTTACAATAGTTTGCATGTACGCTTGTGAGACACACTGAAGCTTGACATTACTCGTTTGAGGAGCACGGCCGTTACGGTAGGTACCACAACTTAGCGTGACCACGAATATTTTTATACCATAGTCATGTTATAATTCACGAGAGAAGAGAGAATACAAGGAATGACGCATATTAAAGACAAAGGAAACGATCTGGTGGAGATAATCCTATCGCAATTAAATTCCGCATACTGATGGATGTATATGCGTTAATATTCATATAGCATATCATGAGATTGTGCAATTTTAATTGCACAAAAAAGGGCGCATACATTTTATCCTTGTTTCTGTTGTTATAAAAAAATTTAACCGACCGAGATCGAACCCCGGGCTCTATACTAGGTCGTAGGACTAACTACTCTGCGTGTGTCCGTCTGGGTTGGTACCATTGCTTTGCTCGTGAAGTCTGTCGCCAAGCAGAAATGCTATATTTTTGAAGAAATTAAAACAATAAAATTCACGTACAACCGCTCTGATCGTCGCCGTGCCGTCCGCCATATTGTGCCATCCCTAAGGGTCACCCCGGCCGTAAAGCCAGGGCGTTTACACACGTCACCCACGTTTTGCATAATATGTTTGCAGAATGTCGTGGGCGGGCTGTAAAATGCCTCCACCGTTATATCTTAATCATCTTCGCAGATTAGTAAGGAAAGATGGGGTTGTTGCATAATTGTTTTCTACCTACACTCTTTGCAATAAATTATGTTGAATTTGAATTTGAACGAGCCTGGTTTTAACTTGCTGCTTGGTCGTTCTTTAAATATAATATATAGACAGTGACAGTAATAGTATTTTTATACTATTTGATAACGAGATGAGCTGGTCGTTTGCCTGATAGGAAGCATAACGCCGGCCCATAACAACTGCAGTGCCATTTAGTACTTTGAAACACTAAGGCCTTGTGTACTCCGTTTATAATGTCGCTACCTATTTACTGACCGATCTATATGACACAATTGCAGTGCAATGTTTTGTTTTCTAAATATCTATTATAACCTACTTTTAACCGATTTAAAAAAACGTGGAATTTTCGTCATTTTTTTGTGTGAGAGAATGACTGAAAGTAACTACTTATACGTTACGTGCGGAAACGTTAATTTCATTTTTTATTTTCTTTTCTACTTGTTTGACATATCATTGTTAATTGATCTTGTTTTTGCTATATTTTTCTGTTTTTTTTTGTTATTATGGTTTGTAATGAAATCATTGATTTGTAATAATGTATCTTGAAAAATTAGTGTAATTAGCCTAGGATGTGCTAAATAATAAACATCGCAATAAATATTTTATTTATATTTTGTATTTGCTATTATAGTACCTATATTGCTTGCCTGACATGGGTAAACTGTTACTTGTGCTCTAATAAAATTGTCTAAAGTTGACAGTTGTGCAGTAAATGCTTACTTTACTTTATCCTATATAATTATGGTATCCGAAATATAGCATACTGACAGTTGACAGTAACAGTTGTTGTACAGTGACATTTTTCTATAGGTGTTATTGAGTACGTGTGCACTTAACAAGTGGCCAGCAGTAAACCTTTAAAAAATAGCGTTATTTCATTACACTCGATGCTTTTAACCAAAAACCAACGTGCACTTAACTAAGAGCAGCTCTCACTATTTCAGGAAACTTGCGGCAAACACTTACCCGGAGAATTTAATCTATGAAGCCCTATTTGAGAATATTTAAATACAAGGTGAGAGAGACAAACCTCAGGCATTTTAGGTAAGCCCCTCGAAATCCACGTTCATTAATGAAACCGCCAAGGTTAATGCTGGGAAATACTTTATATAAAATGTTACATATTATATGAGAAGAAACTATTTCATACGGCCGAGATTATTAGCAAGAATATTACGTAAGGGACAGGAGCTTTCCTGTTACAAGGGCATTAGGGGCAAGGCTGTAATAGTTTGACGCTTATATACACTTGCTTTTACTCGCGTTCTCACAGGAATGGTTCACTTTTCTGGAATAAAAATTAGCCTATTTTACTCTCCGGTCAATAAACTAGATCCATGTCAAAAATCACGTCGATTCGTTACTCCTTTGCTGCGTGAAAGAAGGACAAACCAATTGACCAACCAACAAATCTACAAACAAACTTTCACTTTTATTATTATATATATAGCACCGATTATAGGACTGGAGACCATCTACCTTATGCTCAGTATTCACTAACTACTTTGGAACACATCACACTACTGCTTGCAGCTGTATGCAATAGGTACACGTTAATTTAAAGTGAAGTGGCAAACACATAATTCCTCTTCAGTAAAAACATTGAAATATCCCGAATTTAATAAGTCCCAGCCAGAAAACAAATTTAAACGTGACATGGGATGGGCTTCAAATATTTAAATTATTATCTGGCAGTACCAAGGTAATTAATAAATATTGCTTTATAAGCTATTAATAACCAGATAGCTTATCGGCCCGCAGTTGTTTTTACCCACGCATATTTCGGCGAAATAGGTAATTATATTGAGCACCAATTTAATTTGAGTTCTACAAAAGAAGTTTAAACTTACAATACTTCAATGGCGTTTGTAAATGTGTTAACAGAGATTGATGTATTGGTTAGGATGAAACTGGCATGTATCATCAATCTGCCGTCAAAATTTGTTTCAACGTAACAAAAAAATAACTTTGCCAAACCTATTTTTACCGAAATAACAAGTAACTAATTAATAAAATCGCTTATTTTCAAATCTGCTTGGAATTAAAATTATTTAAAAATACCAGTGTACTAATTTGAAGCAGCGATATTATTAAACGACATTAGCAGGCGACCTGCGGCGCAAGTACGGAACTTTTTGATCGATAAAATTCGATAAAATTGACAGTTCAAATCGATAAAGTGGGTTTTATCGACTTTTTATATAATTTATCGAACCTCGATACAATCGACAAGAGTTATCGAATAGCTAGGTCGAATCCAAAGAGAATATAGAGCTACTACAATACTTTACGATCAGACTTCGGTACTCGCAACATTCGATAAATTTATCGGGTTTTTCGATTGGACAATTTTATCGAACCGACTTCCGTACTTGCGCCGCTGTAGGGCTGAGATGCGCACCCTGACAAAACTTTGTCGATGCTTTTGTCGTGCATTTGTCTCATGTTCGCGAGAGAAAGAGCGAGACAAAACAGTAGACAAAATTTTGTCGTGGTGCGCATGTTAGCCCTGCCGCTAAATTCTCGTGGATTTGTTACTAAAGTTATAAAAACAATAACGCACAGTTTAAATCACATAACATTGTAGTATTTCCAATAAGACACTAAGTTACAATTTTCGAACAAACTGGTATTGGTGTCACCTTAAAGTAACCCCTTTAAAATGACTCTAAGGCTAAGTAAGCTTACCTGCTGGCCTAACATGCGCGCCGCGCCAAAATTTACTCGTGGCGTTATCACGTGGAAAGAAGAGATAACTAGTCTTCTCGACCACCGCTACCATGGCTTAGCTAGTTTATCAATTCGTTTTGTCATATGATATCAATTCGTTTTGTCATATGACGACAAACGCGAACAGTTCTATTATCTGTGTCTCTTTTGTCGACAAACGATAACATGAACGATGACATGGCGCGTCAAGTTTTGTCATTATTTGTCTACTTTTGACGTTTAAGCGCGGTGGTTTGTCGTCGAACTTTTTGAGGACGAGTAAAACTGTAACACGGTAATAGTGTTCTGTGATACCTATATAATTTGTGTTTCTGTGACTATTACTGCCAACGACTATCTGCGAAAGCGTGATAATGGCAGTACCGTATTATAATTATCTATTAACTATATATGAAGAGCGCGAGCGACGCAAATTCAAAGGAAGGTAATCAGGGATGTGTGTGATCCCTTTGATTTATCGGAGAGGGAGTTTCAGATACTTTGGAGAGTTACAAAACCGATGGCTTTGTATTTAGTCGAAAGGCTGAAGATAGACTTGGACTGGTTTACCAAGTGGTAAGATAAACGCTTCAGCGAGTGTCCGCCTATATAGTTAGCCTAGTATATGACTCGAATCAACTAATTATAGATCGTGGGTTATCTACCACTAACCCATTGGTCGCATCAGAAGAAAACTTTAAAAAAATACTAAAGCTCTTAAATAAATAAAAAAAATAAATTAGTTATAGATTGTAGTCTATGAGTTATTCTGATGTGTAACCTATATTACTAAAGTAAGTAAATTGGTCCTGTAATTTTTGCGTGAATGAGTACACATCAATCCTCACAAACATTCTCGTTTATAATATTATAATTAAAATAGGAATAGTAGGTAGTAGGATATACCAAAAGTGGCAGTGTAAACTTATTACATTAAGTTAGTATTCAGTCTCTAGAATCTAGAAGCTTCCTTACTCAGTACACTCCCTACTCAAGGTGGCCATTAAATTTAACTTCGTTTGTCAATTGTGTTGAGTGCTCTTCAGCAAAGGAGTTTCCCTTGAGTATAAATCACTCACCGTACTAAGAAGAAGCTTACCGTATCTAGATATTACACAAGTACTCAAAGAAAACACTATTCCATTAACACAGCTCCTCTACCCTGCACAAATTAACAGCACTGGTGTAGCAAAACCTGCTGTACCTAAGGGTTATTTTTACCCGTCTCGTTAGGGAGAGTGGCAGGGCGAAAGCTCTAGCGCAGTGATATTTTGAGCCTGTTGCTCTCGTCGTTACATAAGAGGTGAAAGAAGAATATACTTAGGTAGCATTTTATGGAAAAAAATATCGGGGAAAAAGTATGTTATATTAGCTGAAAATAGTTGCGTTGGCACGCCGGAATGTGTGACGAAAGAGTAAAGAAAAATATATATGGTGACAAAGTATTTTGAAGCAGCGGATCAAGGTTTTTAGGGTTCAGTAATTGAAAATGAAAAAGGAACCCACTTCGTCTTCTGTATGTCTGTCCGTCTTCAAGACACTTTTTCTCAGTAACGCGTGGAGGTATTTAGTTGAAATTAATATCAAATACGCAGATCAACAATCCCTTGGAGCTGTGAAATAATCAAACTTCTAAGTCAATGCAATCAAAAGATACGGCCGTTTCTGCCGCATATTTTCACACCCCCAAGGGGATCACAACCTATAGGTTGCTTCCAGTTGACCTATAATCATGAAATTTGGCAAAATGCAATATCTTATAGCACCAGTAAAAATCAAATCAAATCACAAATCCAAAAATCGTAAATTTGTAGAAACATCACAAAATAAATAATATTATTTTGGTGAATGTAGCTGTCCAGTGTCCAATAACCTAACGATTTCCGTGATGGACAAACTATTCTTTTTATATTATACATTCATTCAGCTTTAAGTACATACGTACGTACAGTTTTGAAACGTAGTTTTTTGTATTCATTTCCGCCGTTCTTTACTGCAAAGTATTTTTCTTACAATTCATTTAAATACTGGACTAGAGAAAGCTATGGCGGTAATTAGCGAGGAACAGCTGTTCTTGGTCATGAGAGTCTTAATTGTACATCTAAATTTATTTCTTTTTTAATTAATGTTAAACCGTTATTTTATTAAAAATATTTAGATGGTAATTTCATTCGCCAGTCTGAAATGCAGCAACTCAATTAGCAGACACACGTCACACGTCTTTTTTTGGTATACACGAAGAATGTTCAATACGCAGAGTGTTCAAAAAACAAAATGAATATTCCACCTCCCCACACATTCTCACAAGCACACAACTCGTACTAATAACTTCGTAAACTCTATTATCAATCGAACAAAAAATAGTTTAAAAAAAATTTGCTTTAAAAAAGCTACGAACCGACTTCAGTGACAAACTCCTGAACCAATTTTGATGAAATTTCAATGGGACCAATCTGAAAGTATATCCTTTCAAATTAAAAAATAATTTTCCAAGTCGGTTTATAAATGACGGAGATATGAGGTAACAAACATAAAAAAAAATACCCACCGAATTGATAACCTCCTCCTTTTTTGGAAGTCGGTTAAAAACATTTTAGTTCGATCGACTTATTTAATACCTACTTCTAAAACACGCCGTAGGAGTTCTATATAAACATTACACACACACACACACACACACACACACACACACACACACACACACACACACACACACACACACAACCTCGCTCACACGCGCGCGCTCACACGCATATACACGCATATAAAGTAACTCCGTAATTGGGTGTTAGTTAGTAGTATAAGTAAGTTTTATTTTTATTAATGAATAATGGGTGTCTTTATTATAATAACAGAAAAAGTAAACAACATAAACTAAAATAACTAAATAAAATACACACTAATTTATTTACAATCTTAATCTAATAATCCGCTACCAGTAGGCAACGTTCCCAAAATGCTGGCAGCATTGCCACGTTGAATGGCAATGCTTAATCTTTGACCTAAGTAGAGGCCTAAGTAAGTTGTGTTTAATTAAGTGATCTGTGGATTTTGTTAAACAAATAAATAAAAATACCTACTACGTAGAGTAGACCTGGGGCCGGCTATAACCCAGCCACTAGGTGGACCGACGTTTTGTGAAAAGTAACGAAACGAGAACTCTATAGACATTTTCTTCTAGCCATAGACTAGCGATCGCTGGTTTTACGGGTTGGAGTTGAAAACGAAGATGATTGTTGTAAACCGGTAAATTTTAAGCTGATTGTAAGATGACACAGAGTCAGATACAACGAGAGAGCAGCCTTTCAAAGTGGCGCTCTATGTTGAAGGCCTACGTTCGTCGGTGGACATCTTCCAGCTGCTGATGATGACGACAAATAACTACTAAAAGTGAGGAGCTCTTTTTACTTTTAATGTTCCTTTTATTCTCTCATATTTTATATCCAACATGACAAAGCTACAAAGATCTTTTCTGTGATGAATTTCGATATTTTTATTTACACAATGCCAAAACAAATGTAAGATATTGCGAACAAAATGTCACAGCGTAGGCGAACCTTTGTGATGTCAAAGTACGTAGCAAAACTGATTATTGTGCTCGCTTCGCGAAAATATCGGGAGTTGATAGAGCATCGCTTTGGGTGAATAGATGGGAGAGGGGCAGCGTTCGATTGATGCTTTTTAACCCCGGCAAAAAGAGGGATGTTATAAGTTTAACGTGTTTTTATCCCGGAAAATACATGATTTCTATGGGAATTTTGACGCAGGTGCAATCTCAGGCAACTCACCTTTGCGCACGGCATGTAATAAGTGCGTGTGCCTAAAAAATTAAAAACTGCAATAACTGAAGCTGACGATCTTCAGTCGTATGTTAATTTTTCTTGTAAAATAGCTAAGAACATGCTCGATCAAGTCACTTAACAAACAAAAAAATTGGGAAACTTACTAACGTTAACTTAGTTTTGTAATTGTAATATAGCCAGAATATAGCTCATGGAGAACTTAAAAATAAATAAATAAGAAATCAAAATTGGAGACAGACACTTAACATACATAGATAAAACCGGTGGGCCGTAAAGCACTCCAGCAAGCAGATGGGGGTTAAAGAGGTGGGGCTCGCTGTTTTATTGCCGGGGGCAGATCCCTGCCCGATCAAGCACGCATGGCAATCGGAAATTGGACAAGACAGCGTAGAGGACGTTGGCAGGTGGCGGTCAAGAGGATGCTCCAGAGGCAGAGGCGATGCGCTCGTGTTTTGGCGCATCAGTGCTGTGCCAGCAGGGTTAGTAACGAACTTAGTCACGAAACCATCTGTATAGCATTTACATAGCTGTTAGTAAGCTTAGGAAAGCGTAGGTTTTCACAATGTGACCTCCAGGTCTAGAAATAAGCTTAAGACCCTGTATTCAGTATTTTATAGTACCTAGATGCAAAATTATTAAAACACTAAGCACTAGTGTGTGGGTGGACTATAGAGACGATAACATAATAGTAACATTAAATTCTCTTCCAAGGTTTTCTGCGATTCAAAATAGAATTCTTCCAGAAGAAATTAGGCTATAATATATGTCAATCAAGTACCTATTGTAAGTAACCACCAAGTCTTTGAGGCGTGGAGGAAGCACGGTGATGGGTAAAGTTACTGCGCGTCAAAATAAACAATTGCACACTTTTACTGATTACTACAATAGAATACTTATCATCATCATCAGCCGGACAATTGCCACTGCTGAACATCGGCCTCCCCTGCATGATGGGGTGATTTTGCCATAATACAGAACCCTTGGCAGGCGTCTTGGTGATCAAAGTAGATTATGCAATGATGTTGACTGAAGGGAATGCTGCTGCTTATTCCCTGAATATTCTTAGCTGGCTCTTACGGGGCTCATGGGAAGAGATGGGGTGGTAGGTAGTAGGTATTCTTACCGAAACTGACGAAAATACTCCAATTAAGCAATAGGGATGTTGCAGGAAAAATAAAATACATAATTACTGTACAGGTTTAAGAACACTGTTAAAAAAATATGTAATTTACACAAAAATATCTAAACATCTTTTTATCATCCAATATTAATTTAAATGATACTAATTAGATTCTTTATATATCAATAAATAAAAAAATTAAGACAACTATAATAATAATATTAAATTTATTTAATAACCAAAATAAAATGACAAGTACCTAGCACAATAACTGACAATTATAAAGTATAACACAAAGTAAGCACTGATTTGATGCAATGACTACGCAGTTTTTCAGCGCGAAAATGAACAAAATGCATGTTTTAGTACAACTTTACGGCCGCGGTTATAATTTGACGTCACGCCTTTCTTCCTAATTTGTATCGAGCGTTTTAGCGCGTCCGTCGTTTCTGACGTTCCCAGCGTTTGATTTCAAATTTTTTAGTAGTATCACACAGTAGTATCACAAGTATTTTTGTGATACTTGACCATGCGGTAGTTGTCTCATCGAAGTATGAAAAAAGTGAAATCGCTAAGCAGAGCCAAAGCATACTTTACATAGACTACAAGATATAATTTCCAAAATAGTAGTTCAACTTTCTTCTTCTTCATCCAAATCCACGATTGCCAACAAAGTTGCCAGCATGAAGTTGCCTTGGTTGGCAACTTTGTTGCTCCAACATTGAGGCGTTCCCACCGCTTAACTAATTGTTCCTTAAGTTAAGTCTAATGGATGAATCTTGAGTCCAATTTGCAAGTAAAATACTTAATTTTTAAGGCTTCGTAAAGTTTCGTACTTCGTAATCTGCGATTTCCTCCGGGAGTTTCCTTAAAGCTGAAACACAGTTGGAAGTTCTTCCGAAAGATTATAAATGAATCTTTTCATAGGGAAATATTTGCTGTATGTAAACAGATATTAGTCTGGTATTGATGCACTATTGAGGTAGTGGTCAAGAGGTGATATTGCAATTTGTGACTAAAGTTGACGATGCGAAGAAAACTTTCAATACGGGATATTTTTTGTTTTTTTTTTGTCCATTTCTATTTGTAAATGTAGTCTTCCGCAAATTGTAACAAATAAATGTTTTCTTTCTTTTCTTTCTCACAACTATAGTGCGCTGCGACGACGCACTGTAAACATCTACGATGTTGCCCAACGCATCTCATAATTTTCCGATGCGGTGCCCGCACCGAATAGACAGTTTTTTCGTACGATTTCTTTGTGTTACGTGTTATAATTTATTTCAACACTTATATTGTGGTGTGGTGATATTTAATTTCATAGCGGAGCGGTGTCGTTTTTGCGATGACGCACCGCAACAATTTACGATGCACAACGCGTCGTGGAAGTTGCTGGTTGATGCGGTGCCACATCAAATGGTCAGAGTTTTTACTGTTTGCGATGAAATTTTTGCGTTGCGTCAACATAACGCATTGCGGTGCGATGTCATTTTGGTGATGCGTTATGCGCAGAGTTGGGGTCTCGCCGAAAGGGCTTCTTTATCGGTACGATGTTCATTGCATAGTTGGCTACGCGCAAATTTTTCAATAATAGGAAACAGTACCTATATATGTAGCTCAAATCTATCTAACCAAAGAAAAAGAAAGCCAGAGCAAAATAAAAACAGAATTAAAAAGAATTATTTATTTAAAATGAAAATAAACGTTACCTACGTAAAAGAAACAATAAGCACTGTACGCGGGCCCAACTTTCATCAGAAAATGAAGTAAATATTAGTTCTTTTTGATAGAAACTTAATTGTTTTGAGACCTGATAAATGAGAGGATGCGGACCTTCAACAGTTAATGAAAAAGATTAATTTTAATGATATAATGTTTTTCTCGATCGTTGTTTATATACGATGGTCCAATAATGGGAATCGGCTGGTTCCTTGTTCACAATCTCGACTAATAATATTAAGTACATTGGTTAAATACTAACAAGAGAGAAGAAATGTTTACATGGCTCTTTTTAAGACAGTGATTTACATAATTTAGATATTACTGATATAATCTTGTTGTAATCAAATCAAAACAAGTTTCTAACAAATTTTCTCGATAAAAACAAATGATAAAGTTACCTCTCAAAATAAGTTTGAAATGAAATATCTCTGTTATTTATAAATGCATACCGAAAAAATTAACAAGACTTACGCATTTTATAACGACAAAAAACTTAGTTGTGATACATTTTCGATTAGGCATATCTAATTTTGACGAAGACGAAACTGGAAGGTGCTGGTGCCAGAGTCTCATTCAATGGGTCAGTGTTGAATCTTCAACAATGCATTAGCAGACTTTATAAACGTCATATAATAGTCCATATCATGACTGTCTCTCCACCAAAAACAGTCTTTTAGTGCTAGCTACGTTTGAATGCCTGTATTCTAAATACTTTTGTTAGTGGGAGGACTAACTCTTCAGCGAGTGTACGTCTGGGTTGTTACCACCGCTTTGCTCGTGAAGTCTGCCGCCAAGCAGTAGTGTGCAAGCATTACTGTGTTCCGGTTTGATGAGCAGAGTATCCAGTGAAATTACTGGTCTTATGAGACTTAATACCTAACGTCTCAGGGTAACGAGCGCATTGCAGTGCCGCGCAGGCCTTTGTGTTTCAAAGTTCTGGGTGGCACTGCAATTGTTATGGGCCGGCGTTATGCTTACCATCAGGCAAACGACCAGCTCGTCTCGTTACCAAATATCATAAAAAAATAAAAAAAACTTTGTAGATAATGTCACTCTGTAGATATTTTGAAGTGGGGCGATTTTAAACGGATTATATGAGAGGACTTCATTACAATTACAAATAGAATATTTACGAATTACTTTTTATAATTAAATACAGTCCGAATATTGATGACTTCGTTTTTAAATTTTTGATACTGCATTTTCTGAGGTTCGGATAGTTTTGTATTTGAAAATTATTTCGTATTCTAATCTAGTAAAAATAAGAGTAGTATAAAACAAGTATTTTTTTTAATTCAACCTTCGTTGTCTATGCAAATAAATAAACTTGAAGTGTCTGTTTGTAATATCAAAATAACAGTTTTTTTGCCAAATGCATATGAAAGTATATACGGTACCTATAACAAAACAACAATTTTTAACTTTTTTTGTCAGTCTGTCTGTTTGTTCCGGGTAATCTCCGAAATGGCTGGGCCGATTTTGATGGGACTTTCACTGGCAGGTAGCTGATGTTATAAGGAGTTCGCCGCAAAAAATTAAAAACCTTGAAATCCAATATCTCCGCGGGTGAAACCGCGGGCAGCAGCTAGTCTTATATATATTTTGCATATTATGTATTCTATTATTATAGAATACATAATATTATACATCAAAAATTCAACATACATTTAAACGTAAATGAAATGAATATAATAATTTGTTCGTCTCTAACCTTAAGTCCATTCATAGAAAACTCATTGAAGTTACGAGTACTTTTATGAATGAGGCTTCTCCTTGCCCAAGGTAGAATTACTAGGGCTGTCACATTTGATGGACTACATTTTCCTTAAGGAAATTTGTAGATAAGTTTGATTAGCACAATACTTTATATCCGATGTTTCATGGTAACGAGCACAGTATACTGTCAAGCAGCCCTTTATGTTTGAAAGTTTTGTATGGCAATGCAATTTTTAGCAAGCATTGTGCTTTTACAACCAGGCTACAGTTAAAAAACTTGAGACAAGCTGCAAGGTTACTGTCACTCCCGTTTGCAGCAAGATGTCACTTTAACAATGACAAATTGACAACCCTATTGTCTCTATATTGCTTTCATACTTTCCGCTAAATATATATCGCATTAGACTCCGGCCGGGGATTATCCAGATAATACGTCGGATCGGATCAGCGGACGTCATACGATCGGTTCTATAAATACATCGAGGGTCCTAGAGGCGGGGAGAGCAAGAAGTTGCGTTACAACTCTTAAGACAAAGTGTTAGATCTAAATGTAAACTCTATAGGGCTGTCAGTAATTAATTACTATTAATAACTATCAAATACACACACACACATTGCACAGAGCACATGAGTTTTAAGACCTATCAGGGCGAATGCCGCGTGAATTCACTAATTTGATCCTCAAACAGGCTAAATAAGACGTTATGGCATATTAAACTCAGCTAAGTTTCTGATTTATTTGACACCGATGGATTAAACTTGGTTTAAAGATTTTCGTCTTGCGGGTGGTATCCCTAGAAAATTCTCTACCACCATGCTATTCATCATGATAGATATATCTCGATGTAAAATTTGAACCCTTGACTGAAGTACGAAGTTGAGTCAGGTGTCGACTTCACAACCACTGAGTTATACAAAACGCTTCGGTTCTCAATTACCGTCCTAATTAGCGGTATAGGGTCTGCGTTTGTGTTCGTTGGGTTTTATTTATTTGTTTACCCACAAAAGTGTTGGGATTTCAAAGGTACGTGTATTCCTCATGGCTTTTAGGTATTCGTCCGTTTAATGTCTCGGAGTAAAGAGTGTGATGCAGTGCCATGCAGGATTTATGTTGCATAGTTCTGAGTGGCACTGTAATTGTTATGAATCAAATTCATTTTCAAAAATGAAATTTTGTTAGTGGGAGGAGTAACTCTTCTGCGAGCGTCCGTGTGGGTTGTTACCACCGCTTTGCTCGTGAAGTCTGCCGCTTAATGATTAAGCATTACTGTGTTCCGGTTTCATGAACAGAGTAGCCAGTGAAATTACTGGGCTTATGAGACTTAGTACCTAATGTCTTAAGGTAACGAGTGCACTGCAGTGCAGCGCTGGCCTTTGTGTTTCGAAGTTCTGAATGGCACTGCAATTGTTATGGGCCGGCGTTATGTTTACCATCAGGCAAACGACCTGCATGTCTCCTCACCATTCTCATCAACATCCTTTAAATGTTCTTCCTCGACCGATTTTGACGGGACTTTCACTGGCAGATAGCTGATGTAGATAGGAGTAACTTAGGCTACTTTTATGTTAGAAAAATAATTAGGGTTGTGTGTAAAAAAATAAAACCGATGAAATCCAATAACTCCGCGCGGGTGAAACCGCGCGCAGCAGCTAGTTCCTTATAAACATTAGCTATACCTATTGGTCGACACAGTAGTTTTCATCCCACCGCCGACCTTCACAAACCCGGAGGTTTTAGCAACGTTAGCACAAATGTACCGTAGAACCTCTCAGCCCCATTCAATCCAGCCCAAGAACCGTTTAACCGTCTTAATTTGAGCTCGAGAAACGCTGAGCAAAGCTTTATGTGTTGCGTTAAACTAAATGCTTAATAGTTTTCGAGATTAAAATAACTGGCGAAGTTGAAGCCATTGCTTTTTGTGAGACTTTTAAATGAAAAATATAAAGCCAAAATGTAGAACACAGGAAAGTTCAAGAGTTTAGTATAAAATAAACTCAAACTAACTGAAAGCCTTTATCCATAAATTTACTTTATTAATTACTTTTAATTTAATATAATTACTTAATTATTTTGATTAATGATTTTAGTTTTGTTGCTTATGGTTAATTTGAATTTTAGTGTGTGTAAATTAATGTGTTAATTAGTGTAATTGGCCTGCGACCATTATAATTATCAATAAATAAATAAAAATAAACAAATAAATATTTGGGACATTTTGCACATCACCATCTAGTCCCAAACTAAGTAGAGCTTGTACTATCAGAGCTATGTTTCCATATTTCATCTAATCTACAATAATTATATGTAGTTTAAACCAACTAAAAACACACTTCCACATCCTTGCTTCAACATCAGAACCTCGACACCAAGTAAAATCTATTGAATTCGTCAAAACAAATCAAATGAGTCCAAACTCAAACGGCCTTATTACAAAAAACTCGTTAAACTCGACTTTGGTCGACAACCAATGTGTCTTCAACTATCTTTAGAGTCGACCTATAAACCAAACCATAATACAAAAGATGAATAAAGCCAAGACAACTTATTACCAAACTGTAGCTATGGTAGAAATTATTTCCACAGATAATAAATGTCTTTATGCTACGGATACACGAAATGTTGAATATCGTTCGATCTTAACGTTCCGTGACACATTGTACTAATTTTTATTTTGGAATATAAGTAGCTATTTTGTCACACAATACTATTTTCTAATATCGAAAAATATTGTAGGTAATTTTTAAATGACTTTTGATCATTGCGAGTAATTCAAAACATCCTAATTAGATATTTACGTATATGAAAAAAATGTTAAGGAGATACTCCTTATATAATATCCAACCTATACAATGGCACACTATGGCTAAGTAACCATAGCAACATGTTTTGTTGATTGTGTGTACTGTCAATTCTTGTAATATATTCTGTTTATGTATACTTTCGATATTATAAGTATTTCCTATATATTTTGCTAAAAGCTATTATTCTACTCATCCACGCTTCCTAAAATACCTCACCACCCCTTCTTACTTTAATACAAAATATATGAATGTTTTTACGATTTGACAAGTAGAATACGTGGCCGCCATTAAAATAAATGATTAAACCTTCGCTAAACTAGGTGCCCGGCAAGACTAACTTTGACACCATAGTCAACCAAGACCTAAGTGCTAATCTGCGTTTTGTAATAAGAAATTTGACAAAACTACGGTTTAAACTCCAGTTTAGCGTTAAACCTCGTTTTGTAATAAGGCCGAAAGGGTTTACGAGCCACGGAAGAGTTCCACTGTCCACCTCCTTGCTCGAAATTATACCTACTGTTAGGTTCAGAAATGTGACAACACGGTTTGAATAATCGACACACGTGTATTTTCAATCGTAGTTCAATAAGAACTGCTGTCCTTCCCCGCGTCTGCCACTTGCGTAGCGCTGGGACGACTACGGCGTAGCACTGATTTGCCGACGTCATAGCGTAGCACCACACCATGTTCTACCTTTATTCTTACACTACTTTTGTCTTCCTAACTACATATTATACAAACAAAATTTCATTTTGATGCGACAATTAGAAGTACATACGTTAAAATTGACTTCTAAGATTTTATTATACTGTTTGTTAGTTAGTTAATAATTTAAATTTTTAAATCACTACCTACCAGTTGGTAGCATATCCAGCATTTAACCAGTCTCGTAATCTCGTTATCCAATAGCGTAAATAAAAATTCGTGAAATCAATAACTCCATATTTTAGGTTATCAGGCTTGGTCATATGAATAATTATAACGGTCATACCACAAAAAAATTTAAGCATGCCTTAGTCGCGTGTTTAAATATGAGCAACCATAAATCCTGGTTTAAGTAGTGGCTAATCATTGTCTAATTCAATGCTGTTGTGACATTTCCAATCATTTTTGTTTGTCTCTAGACTTTAGCTAAACTCTCGTCTAATAGTGGTTTTAGTGGTAACAAGGTCTTACCTCAAAAAAAAATACCCTATACATGTGTTAAACAGCGTCTAACTCCAAAACATGCCTAGTTACGTGTTTAAATTCCACAAATCTTGATTTAAGTATGTGTCTAACAGTTGTCTAACTCCAGTCATGTTATGATATTTCTAATCATATTAGACTTTTATCTTTAGATACAGTCTAGCTATACAAGCATCTAAATTTGTTTTTTTGTGGTGACAGGGTAACTGTTTTCTTATCTTCATCTTTTCAAATAATTTAAATCGAATGAAAGATAGAACAAATACCTGACTTCGTGAACTAAAGAGCTATCATTTATAAACTGTTCACTTCTGTAGAAATTCACGGAAAATCGACCGTGAGCTACCAAGGTAAACCTGCTGTAAAGTAGCTCTCACCTTGGACCGGAGTGAAGTGAGGGCACTCACTTCCTCTTGAACCATTTACCCTCCGATACCTGCATACCGGAGTACTGTTGAGGCAACTCCGGTATTCATAATACCGGTAGGTATGTAGGTATACTATTGCTATAAGAAATGTTATAACTTAAAACAACGCTTCATACTCATCCACTAGGATTTCCTATACCGCAAGTGGCATGTAAACACACACACACACACACACACACACACACACACACACAAACGCGCAAGCACACACGCACACACACATGCGTACACACGAAGGTACACAGACCCAAACACACAAAACCCTCGAAGACCCAAGAACAAACTAAGGCTGAGATTCAGAGACGAATCTAAGCGTGGACTCACGCTTCCATACGTCAAAATTCTATACAGTTTTGACATATGGAAGCCAAAGTCTACGCTTAGAATCGTCTCTGAATCTTAGCCTAAATGTTCATCACACAATGTTTTGCTTTACTGCCAATCTATAATTATAAGTGTGATGACCATTTAGTAGTTCTAAACTTTTCATAGAAAATTTTATTCCTTGGTTCGACTCATTCAAAACACGGTCCAAATAAACTTTAACATCCTAATAATATTATAAATGCGAAAGTTTGTGTTTGAGTGTGTTTGTGTGTGTGTGTCATATTAATCCACTTTTTTAAACTAATTGATAAAGAGACGTGCTGGCCGTTTGCCTGATGATAAGCATAATGCCAGCCCAAAACAATTGCAGTGCCTCTGAAACACATAAAGGCTTGCGTGGCACTGTATTGCACTCGTTATCCTGAGACATCATG
The DNA here is from genome assembly GCA_907269065.1 of Crocallis elinguaria. Classification (NCBI taxonomy): domain Eukaryota; kingdom Metazoa; phylum Arthropoda; class Insecta; order Lepidoptera; family Geometridae; genus Crocallis; species Crocallis elinguaria. The sequence continues at coordinate 12,382,486 of OU026071.1, read as the reverse complement.
TATTAAATCTCATAATAAGCCCAGTAATTTCATTGACTACTTTGCTCATCAAACAGGAACACAGTAATGCTTGCACATTACTGCTTGGCGACAGACTACACGAGACGAGACTAGATCCGAGCAAAGTGGTGGTAGCCACCCAGACGCACACGCACAGAAGTTTCACGCTCTCTTTTAAAATAAGTGCATGAGAAAGGGATGGAAATTTAGATTAATTTAAATTAATTTAGACCTGTCAAATTAATCCACTTGCTTGTATCTAGTGTAAAGCATCTAGTTTGACAAAAATGGAAGATATTTGACTGCTCTAAACCTTACTTAGATCTGTTAAACATCTTCCATTATTTTCTAATATTTTTATTGAAAAGAGATAGTCACTCTTCAATTTAGTTTTGGTTGGTAGGTAAAGCCAGAACCGACAGCAGTCATTACTGCTGTCGGTTCATCATGGCATAGCTTGAGTCATTACTCAAGCTGTGCCATTACTAAGCTACTACATCTAGAAACTGAGTGAAGCTATAAAGATAATTAGTACGTTTCAAACGTTCAACATAAACGGATTAGCCCAAGGCGGCACAAAACTACAATGTTGGCAGTAAGGATTTTCTATAATTTCGTACGAACGTAAAATGTCATGAAACGTGCAATTTGAAACAAAAAGCGAAGTGCAGAATTTTATGGATGAGATAACTTCGATAAGAGCGTACGTGTAAATAATACAAGTTTTATATAAATAAGACGCTATATCTTTTGCATAAGCAATTTTTACTTCATCTCTACTGCGCTCTCCCACCGTTCGGTGACGCTGTAAAGGTCGTAAGACCAACAGCAAGGCCCTTCAAAGCAAAAAAAAGATGGTGGTGAAACGCAAGCACATTTTTTATATAATAAATGGGCGTACGTTTGTATATAGTAATAATAGTGCTGTCTCGAAGCCCTGCCTGGGATCAAAGCAACTGCTCCGCTTTACGCTACATACATCACTTACGCACCACCGCTTATTTACCGCGGCATCTGCACTGAGCACGCAGTGGTTGTGAAACAATTTTTTTTAATAGAAGTCGTAGAAGCGTATGTAGAAGCGGGGGCCGTGCTCGGACTAGATTTCCATCAAGCCCCAACCACAACCACAATAGACGATACGATATGCTTCAAGCGGGGATCGTGGTTTTTCCATGGTTTTCTCGTGGTCCGCGATTGATGCTTATCCATCAATCATGAATTAAGTGGTGACGGCTGCCTATAACGTCTCTTATTGCCCTCATGTGAAGAGTGGGATGGCACTATTCTTAGCTGGGACGCACGGCACTATATTTTAATGCTACTTTGAAATGTAAGCAAAGTCCATACTGTTAAATTGTTAACGTAGTCGTATGCTGCAGTAAACCGACAGATAGACGGTACGATTTTATGTAGTCGAGTAAAACTTTGATATTTGCAGTATAGTGGGTATGTAAATTCAGTTTGAGTATATTATACACTTAATTAAAATGTAAATTTAATGAAAATAGTAACTTACATCGTAAAGTTAATATATCTTTAAAGTGTTAACCGACAGTTATGAGATGTTCATGTAAATATAAAAAAAACTGAGGAATGCGTTAAATGTCTAAAAAAACGATACTCGCCTCTATTCATAAAAGCTCAATAAGATAATCTATGCTTTAAACGGAAGCTGTTACGCGTGAAAACGAGACAAAACACTTTCTAGTAATTAAGTAAGGCTCGGAACGTTTATGAATAAGGGGGACTATTATTAATTATTATGAAAGCGAATGTAATTGTTTTTTTGAGAATAATGTTCTTTAAACCTAAATAATGACCCTTTGTGTGATTCCCTCTCTCTTTGTGTGTTACAGTCAAGCTTGGAAGCAACTAAGTACACAATTAGTGTCCCATAACTCGGTTGGCTCATTTAAAGTTTTCAAAGCGCGTAGGTTACGCAGTGTGGTATATCTATAAGTTTCCTTAGGGGTAGCTTAGACGCTCATGCAAACGTACGTTTGCTTGAGCGTCTAAGCTGCCCCTTAGTTGAGCTGGAGAATCATTGTTCAAAGACTGTGTTGAAACAGTGATTATACATTAAGTAGGCAAAATTTTAACTGGCAACGGGATTCGGTAAGAAGGTCCGAGTTCACCAACCATTTCGAACCAAAGTTCAACTATGAAATCGGACCTAAGTAGCCACTTAATTAAAATCCCTCAGAAAGTAAATTCCATTAGTTAAGTCGAACTAAATAATCAATCTTCCAATTGGGAATTGGAATAAACTGAGAATTTAATTATAAGTTTCAGGGGTTAGCACTTTATTCCGTTACTTTATAATTGGCTAGATATAGAAATCTTATTATAAAATGATTAAAGTTACTTTAGTAGGTACTAGGTATTACGTTGTCTTAGCCAAAATAAATATTTTACGTTTGTTTTATTAAATTTCAATAACTTAATAAATCTTTGTTTACGCATGGAATTAAAATCTTCTCTAATCACACAAAATGTTTGTTTTCTTAAACAATGTCACAAATTCATGTGCTCGCATAAAATTGGGGAATTAACTTTAGTAACATAAATCTTTCCATAGATTATTGTTGATTATTTTTATCGTGATGTCCCTTATATAAGGCTTAGGTCGTTGTGGTGCGAGAAGTCACTATACAAAGTGACTTAATAAAGTTGTGTTTTTTGGCACAATGAGATTATTTGATGGAATCAGGCGTTACTTTGCGGAAATCCATTTTAAATAAGATTATATAAAGTGAGTAATTTATAGTTTCAGGGTTGGCAAAGCCATCATTCAGTATAGATCGAACTTAGGCCATTAGACATTCTTTATCGCGGAATTGAAACTATAAATTACTCACTTTATATAATCTTATTCACAATGAGATTTTAATGACCAAAATGTTTTAAGCCAATTATCTAATTTATTAGGAGGTACAAGAGCTGATGTCTCAAATGTTGATTACATTACTCATCACAGTTAATATGTACCATGCAAAGTACTGCTTGGCGGATGACCTACAATCTACATGATACCCTGCACCCAGACGAACGCTCGCAGAAAAGTTAGCCCTATATACCTGGTATAGATGCCAAATGAGATAAAAAATATATCTGGTTTGTACGCAGTTAAGGTGCTTAATAACATAGTATCGCAAATTAAAGGAACACAAAGATTTTGACTCACGACGAGACTTTAAAAACAAATTATCATGAAGTATCTTATGCCGGAGATTTCACCTGCGTGGTGAATCCCACAGTAATCATGCATTTTTCCGGGATAAAAGGTAGCCTATGTGATCTTCAGTCCATAAACTAAATGTGTGCAATGCAGTGCAAAAAATCACGGAGATCCGTAGCACCGCTGCTGTGTGAAAGAAGAACCAACCAATAAACCTAAAAATACACTTTCGCATTTATTATATGAACTAGTTTCTGCTCGCGGCTTCACCCTTGTTCTCGCAGGAACCGTGCATTTTTCCGGGATAAAAAGTAGCATATATTAGTCTCCGATCCATAAACTATAACTATACCAAAAATCGTACCGTATATTACACGAGTAGTAAGGACTACGGATACTACTATATACTTACATATTTTAGTTTTATATAAATACAAATGTTAAAAATAGAATACTTATCATGGTTGGAAATCTACAGATTAAGTGTGGTGGATGCACTTAGACGTTTTGTTTTTCATTGTGCTTACCAGTTACCACCCACGGACCGCAAGTGTACTTATCTCCGCTCCATATGGAAATAAGTAGATTATCAATCCCACGAACTGCTGAATTAAACGCTCTTTTGTTTTCAAAAACCCTAAAAGTAAAATGGCGCGCGTGGCTGTAACTGCGCCTTGTGTGGGTGGCGTAGCAGGAATCTGGATTTAATATAGGTACACACTTTTAATGAAATTGTCGATAAAAAACTGAGTATTATTTTTGGTAGCTTATTTTATTTTTAGGAATGCGTGGCTATTTTTAGTCCGCTATATTTTTACTTTGGGAAGTATACATCGTTATAGCATAAAACTCATTCTTTGTAAGCGAAACTTTTATCGTGGCAAACAATGTTTTGATAACGTTGATCTGTGATTTATTGTACGTACTGTGCAGTCCAGACTGTGCAATCAAAACGTATGGGCTTTCTACAGTTTAAATATACAAGGAACATACCAGGACCGCCCACACGGGACTACCAGCCAAGTTATCTGAGACTGAAAACATGATTTTACAATTCTGCATATTCTTTTGTGATCGCAAGTATTTTCAGACAATTGATTCGGTTGAATGAATCTTCGTTTACAGTAAGTGGCGAAAATTTCCTGCATTGCTGAGCAGAAATTAAGCATTTTAAGACGAATTTAAAACAAATTTCCATGCCTTGCCGCCCTCTAATGAAGCCCTTATCATAGATACATATATTTATGAAGGGATATCGAGGCTAAATAGATTTGTATAATAATAGGTCGGGGAAAAAGTTCGTTCGCATTTTTTAAGAAAATTCAAAACATTTTTTAATATAGTTTATTTACATTTAACTAAAGTATGTAGGTACCATTTTGTTCGATAACTTTTTGCCATCTTGTAGGTAGGGACATGATCCCATTGCTATATAAATTTTGGGACTTCTGATCAAAATACCGCGACAAGTGGTTTTGGCAGTCCTCTCGTGATGTTAACCTGACACTGCCTAAAGAATTCTGAAGAGACCGAAACAGGTGGAAATCTGAAGGTGCAAGGTCAGGACTATACGGCGGATGCATTAACACCTCCCAGCCAAACTCTCTTAATTTTTTCTGAGTGGCTAAAGATGTGTGAGGTCTAGCGTTATCATGAAAAATCATGAAAATGAAAACCACACCCCTTCTGTTGATTAATTCCGGCCGCTTTCTCTCAACTTCTTGCTTTAATCTCATCAGTTGTTCGCAGTAGAGTTCAGAATCGATGGTCCTGCCTGGTGGTAACAGCTCATAATGAATAATGCCCTTCCAATCCCACCACACACACAGCATCACCTTGTTGCGAGTTAACCCGGGTTTCGCCACAGTCTGTGAAGCCTGACCGGTCTTTGACCACGACCTTTTTCGCACGTTCTTGTCGTACGTGATTCACTTTTCATCACCAGTTATCAGCTTCTTCAAAAATGGTTCGGTTTCATTATGTCGTAGTAAAGAATCACAAATGAGTACACGGTTCATTAGCAATTCATTAGGTTTCTTTCAGTGAGCTCGTGAGGTACCCAAATATCGAGCTTTTTTGTGTACCCAGTTTTTTTCAAATGCGCCAAAACTGTGTTGTGGTCGATTCCCAGTTCTTCAGCTACGTCGTAACTACTGATATGCCGATCTTGTTCCACTTTTTCAAAAATGGCATCCATTTTATCCGTAATAGGGCGACCAGAGCCACGTGCATCTTTGAAATCAAAATTTCCGGATTGAAAACGCTTAAACCAAATTTGTGCTACTCTCAGAGACACTGCACTAGGTCCATAAACATCGCAAATTTTTTTCGCGGCTTGCGTTGCATTTTTACCTTTTTTGTAGTAAAATTTTAAAATGTATCGAATTTCTTCATTAGATTCACTCATTTTGACAGTACGAAAAACAAATGAAAATCACACATTTTCCTAATTTGAATTTGGAATTATGTTCTTTAAAATTTAAACTTTCATATGATACCAAAACCAGCCAGATACAAATACTATAGCCAAAGAGATTTTATTACAAGTTCATACATACTATAATGCGAAAAGACTTTTTTACAATAGTTTTTTTTAAATTTAATACTATTACTGCAATGCCGCCAGCATGTTGGTTAAGAAAATAATAATGTACTTTTAATTATTTAAATTTATTGTTTCACAGCCTTATTAAAAAAAAGTCAATAAGATAATCTATGCTTTAAACTGCTCTGTCAACTACTCGTTGACGGCAGCTGTAACGCGTGAAAACGAGACAAAACACTCTCTACTAATTAAGTAAGTTACGGAACGTTTATGAATAAGGGCTTTAATCTTTGTAGATACAATTCCAATCCAATAATAAATCGCTGCTGACAGTTTCACAAACCTTACATAGGTTTGTGAAACTGCCAATTTAGTCTGATGGATCATTCATATTTGTGCTTTGAGATAATAAGCTTTCACGCACACCTTCGAGCGAATGTTCTTTCAAGATTTTGATGCATCGATGTGGTAAGGAGAGATTATGATTCTTCGATCTCTTACACACACTATCGAGTGAACGTATTATTAGATCAATCAAGATCTGACGATGCACTGTAATGGAATAAAAAGCGATTTCTCACTTTCATAAAATTTCCAATCTTTATTCCCCTCACGATTTAATTAGTTAAAAAAGCAACGGCACTCGGAAACAATGATTAATGAACAGAGCTTCAATAGGGCGGAATCACAAAGAAAGATTAAATTTGCTCGGTGCCATTCGCGGCAGAACAATACGATTGCGTGAATGCGCGCCTATTTAAGACAATGGTCTTTGTAAAAGATTAAAGGCGAAAGGTTTCCCTGTGATATAAAAGTAGTCGGGAAATGTGAAGTTTGTTCAAACATGAATTATGGCACGATGTTGTGGAGAATTTTCGTAGAAGCTGCTTTTTTAATTATATTTTTACACTTTTGCGTGACGAGACGTGTGGGACGTGGGTCTTCTGCCTGATGGTTAGCATAACGTCAGCTCATAAAAGTTGGAGTGTCACTCAGCTTTGAAACATAAAGTTTTGCGTTGGCATTGCAGTGCGCTCGTTACCCTGAGTTACTAAGGTATTATTAAACCCATTGATTTTACTGACTAACTTGCTTATCAAACCGTAAAAGATTAATTCTTCAGACTACAAGAGTAAAACGGTACCAGTATCCAGAGAATCCAGAAAAGCTAATTAAAACACCACGGGCAAAAGCTGGCTAAAACACCACGGGAAAAAACTGGTTAAACACCACGGGAAAAAGCTGGTTAAAACACCACGGGCAAAAACTGGATAAAACACTACGGGAAAAAACTGGTTAAACACCACGGGCAAAAGCTGGTTAAAACACCACGGGAAAAAACTGGTTAAACACCACGGGCAAAAGCTCGTTAAAACACCACGGGCAAAAGCTGGTTAAAACACCACGGGCAAAAGCTGGTTAAAACACCACGGGCAAAAGCTAGTTAAAACATATTTTTTATTTTCTTCCTTCATTTTATGTCCCCCATATCAGAGCCAATGTAGTGTAAACAAAAAATGGAGGTGCCACCATCATTTAAACTATTACTTACATTTGGATAACCTTCGTAAAGAATCCGTGAAGATACGGAATATATTTTAGGAAGACAAAAAATATAAAATTAAAATATATGTTATGACGATAAGTGAACTACATATATCTACGTATCTTACTTATCATCATCTACTAACAATTTTGTCTAAATAGTTAGTAGAGCATATTTTAAAATGGCTTGTTTAAAAAAGATATTTGATTTATTGATTGTATAGATTATTTTATTATTTAAAAAAACATATTACGTAACAGTAATTCACCATTTGTATGTTTTTATACTATTTGATAACGAGACGAGCTGGTCGTTTGCCTGATGGTAAGCATAACGCCGGCCCATAACAATTGCAGTGCCATTCAGAACCTTGAAACACAAAGATGAAACACGAAGGTGACAGATTATTTTTAGTAATTAAGTAAGGCACGGAACGTTTATGAATAAGGGCTTTAGTGTATACAATTTTTTACACTCGTTAGGTTAGCACTTGACTACTGTCTCGCATGATCTTAAGGAACGAGCCCAATAAACTACTTTTAAACGCTAGTTTAGCAAGACAGTGTCGAAAGATAAACGTCTAAAACTATTAGAAATCTCACAACAGAATTGAGATAGACAACGGTTAGACACTGCCTAAATCGAAGTTTTTTGCTGTTCATATTTAAACACGTGACTATAAGGCATGTTTAACCACAAGCGAGATTCAACACACGTATAGGGTGTGTTAATTTTTTTTAAGAGCGGCTGTTTTCTTTAATGGCGAATATGCTAAAGCTAAATTAGGTAGAGGCTTTCAAGCGCAGCTACCGGATCACATCGACGTGCTTGACGATAGATTCTTAGTTAGGGCGGTAACTAGCCAGGCGGGCTCTAGAAAATGCTGTACCACTAAGTCTTTACAGAGTAAAAATTCAATGCGCTTTATATCCTGTATATGCACTACACTATGTTGGCTGCCATTTTATGTAAACTTTAGGACTGCCGGATGGATGACGTTGACACTGTTGTTGATTATGACAGTGACAGTCACTATAAGATTAGCGTTGTCCGCCCGGGGTTTATTTGACGTATCACTGTCCGGAGGTTCGTGATGTCATAGGTGGGGGTTCCGACTGAAAATCAGTTATTAAGGTCCTTGGACCTTAATTGCATGCTGAGTCGGAACCCTTATCATGGCATCACACAACATTGGGTTTTTTTATTTATGTACTTGTCTGTCCCTTATTTTCATTTTTTTTAATTATGTGTAAAATTGTAATGTTGTGTGATGTCCTGAAATAAATGTTTTTTCTTTCTTTCTTTCTTTCTTTTCACCACAACAACTCTCTGTGAAGGAAGACTTCATCGAAAGTTAAAGCTCTTTTACCTACTGTTAGGTCCAGAAATGAGACAACTCGCTTTGAATAATTGACACACGTGTATTGTCAATCGTAGTTCAATGAGGACCGCTGACCTTCCCCGCGTCTTCCCCTTGCGTAGCGCTGGGACTACGGCGTAGCACTGATTCACGGTGTAGCTGCTGACGTAAAAGCGTAGCACCTCAGCACCACACCATGTTCTACCTTTATTCTTACACTACCTAAAGAAAGCAGTAATTAAAATATAAGCAGTTCTTGGATAAGTCAATTTATTGCTAGTTAATAAGGACACAGAACGACAGGCGTCTACAGAATTCAGATTTAATGGATTTTTCGAAAGTCCAGAGTTGATTAACTGTTTATAGACTCCTTTAAGTTTAGGGAAATCAATTTACAAAGCTCGCGAGCTTATTTGATTAAATTAATTATTTTCAGCTAATAAATTTAAAGAATTCAAACAAAAGAAACCTTTTTAACATATCGGCATACTCTAAATTCAAATTTGAAATCCATCATTCACATGTGTTAGGTAGTGTATTAATTATTGGTTTCTTTACTAACCGAATTAAAAAAAGGAGGTTCTCAATTCATCTGTATTTTGTTTTTTGTGTGTATGTTATTGGTACATTACTCGATTTTAATGGTTTTTATGAGTTCTCAAGGGATTCTTAATCATTTTTTGAAAGAATACTACCCCTAAATGGGGATGCTATTTCATATATCGTAATATCGCCGCAGAAGCCTGTTCCCATTTTAAAATAAATTTTATTGTATACTAGCTGTGCCCCACGGTTTAACCTACGTTACTTCTTATAATACCAGCTATTTGCCAGTGAAGTTCCCGTCTTCACCCGTCTCTTGAAATAATCCAAATTGTACTTTTGTGAGAATACCTCACGTGGGAGGCCATTCTGGAACGGATTCATATTCATTGGATTTCATATTACTTCTATATCCAGATATAGAAGTGATATGAAATCCAATGAAAAAAGAATCATCAAAATCTGGATACTCGGATCCTACTCCGTTTTTTCGCCAGAAAAAAAAAAGAAAACCATTTTGCTTTGGTTTTTATCATGCGGACTTCTAAAGTCGACATCGAAGACATCTTTGCCGGCACCTGTGTTTCCTAAAAACTGAAATTTGAGAATTTTTCATAATAATACTAGCTTCTACTCGTGGTTTCACCCGCTTTCTCACAGGAACCCTGCATTTTTCAGGGATAAAACGTAGCTTATGTTACTCTCCGATCCATATACTTTTAAAAACATATAAAACACAATAATTCTACTTAACTAATTAAAGATATAATTTTATTACAAACCTAGTACAAAATTACAGGTGGCAACGCGCCTAAAATACTGAAAAAAAAACTATAAACTTTAGTGTTAGACATCGGTTAGACACTACTTAAATCAGGATTTGTGGTTCTCATATTTAAACACGCGACTAAGGCATGTTTATGAGTTCAACGATGTTTAACACAGGTTTAAAGTGTGTTTAATTTTTTGATGGTAAGACCGTTAATATTTTACATGTTTAACTTATTGATTTTTCGTACCTTACCAGATGGTGAGTGACGATGCGGTCAAAAGAGTGATCATGTTATGCCTAGAATAGGGCCTTTCTGAATACATTACTAGGTAGCTAGAATGAAGTTTTTATTATGCCCTCGAAAGGTCGTATGACCACTGGTAGTGGACGGTTAAAGATGGTCTCCCGTTAAATCTGTAACTCTTATTATTCATAGTTTTAATAAAAAAAGTCATGCGATATCTTTCGCTATATAAAAAACGCTAGTAAGTTGTCCTTAACTCTAAAATCAATTTGGTGAATAAGTTTTTTTTAATGTTGAAAATGCAGATTTATTTTCAAATAGAAAAACCTTTAAAAAGCAGCATTTAGAAACATATTAAGAGCGTTATCGGCAGCTATATTCTCTTATTGAATATCAAATACAAATCATGAATAAAAAAATTCAAATTTAATTAAAATACTAGAATAGTTATTTAAATTTATTATGGAAATGCATTTTTTTAAATCATGATGGACAAAGTGCTCCTTTTCTAAAAATTCTCGTTAGACTTACTTACTTACAAGTGTTTCAAATTCAGCTCGGTAAAATATGTACTAAATCATTACAAACTTCCAAAAAATAATTAATATTTACGCCGTTCTCCAAAACACTGCAAAATTAGTAGTAAAATACTATACTATAATAAACTTTGGCTTTGGTATTATACCAACAAAAAAAAATTACTTCAGCGTTACCAGCTGTTAAAAACAATAATTCTATTTCACACTCACCTGTTGTTCTGGAATTCACAGCACGCCCGACGCCACAAAACACTGGCCTTGATAAAAAAAGAAAAAAAAACACAAAATTATAAAAGAGGCCGTAAACAGCCTCTACTCAGAATATTAGGCAGAATAACTTATTGTCTTTGTCAAATTATTTTTTCCCCCACACGGCTCCCTCCAAAAATCGAACGCGTTCTGTTCCGAATTAAAATTATTGTCGTTTTTTTTTATTTAATATGTTCAGTCAAGACGCGCGTAGCGGGAGCCGTCAGGGGTGCGACTGAATGTAGGCTGAAAAACAGGGGATGTAGCTACGTTGCTCCATGAGTGGGTGTCTTGACGTAAGGGATAGATATATGCAACGTGTGATATGAGAGAAAGGGATAGCAACCTCGGGGAGCTGGGCTCACGTAGCCTGCCAGGAAGAGTTTGTAGGCGTTGGTAATTGTACCTTTGATTGAGGTATTCCGAATTTAATAAGTGACCGACTCTGACGTCAGTACTATTGACTGCGATTAATGTTTGATTAAAGCCTGATAACTGGTGATTGATGGCCAGGCCGATTTGGTTGGTAATATCTGTCTGATTCGGTCGGGTCGGACCTCAAATTATCCAATGACCTGGATGACCTAAAATTGGGAATGGTTCTATCCTGCTGAGATATTGGTTTGCAGTTGCGCAAGACGTGGTAAAAGCAAAGAGAATATAAAGCTACGCCAGAAAAAGGTTTATATAAAAAGTATTTGCTTGTTTTTGGTTTATTAATCTTATTTTTTTAAGTTGTTTCTTTACCTGGGTACTGAATTATACAATGCGATTAAAATAAATTTGTATGCTTAGTAAATTATAATGGCTTGTCCTGTCACGACGGTTTGAACTACATCTTACCATATAACGAATATGGGTTTCGACTGAAAATCACTTATTAAGTTCCTTGGACCTTAATTGCATGCTGAGTCGAACGCTTTTGTTCTATTTACTGGTCCTTACTGTCTTTTGTTTTTTGTGAAAATGTTATGTATGTTTGGTTACTTTTTTACCAATATCTCACCTTTTTGGTAAGTGACGGCCGTAATTGTATGCTGAGTCAGGGCCGTCATGGCAACACACGACATTACGCTTTTGTTTTATAGAGGTCGTTACTGTCTTTTGTATTTTGTCAAAATGTTATCCGTGTAAAAACGTTATGGTTACTTTTTACCAAGATCTCACCTTTTTCATAAGAGACGATGCGGTCGACGCTCACTTAGAAGATAACTATTCACTCGTGACTTGGAGAAATTTAGAGAAACAGACTCAGGGAGGGATTTCCTCTCCTAAGCGGTACGCATGATGAATAGAAGTGAAACGGTGAAACGTAAAGAATGAGTATTCACAATGTGTTTATTGGATAATGAGACGTGCGGGTCGTTTGCCTGATGGTAAACACAACGCCGGCTCATAACAATTGCAGTGCCACTCAGAACTTTGAAACACAAAGGCTTGCGCGGCACTGCGTTGCGCTAAGCCCTGTAATTCATTGACTACTTTGCTCATCCAACTGGAACACAGTAATGCTTGCACATTACAGCTTGGCGGGAGATTACACGAGAAAAGCGGTGGTACCCACCCAGACGGACGCTCGCAGAAGCATTATTTCTACCACCTATTAAAATATTGTGTGATGTCCTGAAATATAAATGATTTTTTCTTTCACATTTTGCGGGAGAAAGGATCACATAAATCGAGTGGTATAAGACTTCCAGGGCTCGGTTATGTGTGGATGAGCTTTGTTCCGGTGTCGAGATGTTCGGTGATATAACTGCGACGGTTGGATGAGATGAAAAAGCTTTTCCGAGAATTCCCCGTTGTATATTCAATAGAATAACAGAGGCTACACTACGCTACTCTAAGGCTAAGCTACTCTATAGTATATACAATGCGATTATAATAAAAATAGAACTGGCCAAAGACTATTTAGTCGAACTTCACTCAAAGTCCCAATGTTTTTCTGTGTTGATTGTACAAAATACCTTGTTTTTGCTATAAATTGTGTGCTATTTACGACATTAATAATATATTTCTCTAACGCATTGTTTGCAAAAATTTGCAAAAATTCTACTTTTTCTTCTTCTATCGTGGCCAGACACGGTTTTTGTCAAAAAGAAAACTATTCTACTTTGACGTCACAACATGGCGCTAGGCCGTTCCTATTCTTATTTTAATCGCATTGTAACTGCTTTTGATTTTAGAACTGTCAGTGCAAGTGTGGCACTTATTGCCAGGTAAAAAAAACTCACTTTCCAATTATAAAAAATGTAACAACCCAAAATTGAAAATAAAATAACATTAAAAGGAAATGCTTAATGCCCCTTTTTGGGGAGATTCTTCCCTTCATACCCGGGGTAGTCAGGGTGGCTTGACAAGTAGATACAATATTCTTGAGACTTCCGTCGACTTTGCGTTATAAAATTGAGTACTTATTCGAGATTCCCAGCAATTATACAACTTTCGCTCGTTTTTATGAATAATATGATGGCTTTTGTAAAATACCGGAGTTTTAGGCAGTTACATTTTTCTACCGCAATTTAGGCTGTGGGTCTCTTAAATGGTATAGACTTTTTTATGAAATAATCACAGCAATATTTCACCTCTGAAACTTTTATGTTTCTAATATATTGCTTCATAATTTTCTGCATAAAAATTCTTAAATAAATCAAAAGAAAAAAATGCTGCTCTCCTTACATCAGAAAACCAGGTGGTACAACTGCGAGTGTAGTCTGCCGTCAAGCAGTAAAGTGTAAATATTACTGTGTTTTGATTTGATGAGCAAAATTAGTCAGTAAAATTGCTGAGCTTTTGGGAGTTATTATACAAAGAGCGCAACGCTATGCCGCGCAGGGCGCAAGCCTTTATGTTTTGAATGGCTTTACAATTATTATGGGCTGGCCTTAGGCTTACCATCAGGCAAACGACTCGCTCATATGGTTGGGTACCTAATAGTATAAAAATAGATATACATAAGAACGAAAGAAACAAGTCGATGTAGCAAAACATTACATAAAAACATGACTGTGCCCTAGCCAGTGTCACTCGGGATGATGTAAGGATTCTAACGATACCCCATACATCCAAATCTGTGCAGGCATTTAAAAGATATGGTGGAATAAAGAAACTCACATACATCCATACTTTATTACAGTACTACTCTATGAAACATATATACATGAACCCTAAAAACAATACACTCCTTTTTTATGAAGTCGTCTAAACAAATCAGACGAAACAATGACAATTTGTACATCTCTTTCAATGGCAGTAAACGATCGAGTAGCATTGAGTCATATTGGAGTTAATATTTAACGATACGAAGAGCTTCGCTCGGTCTCACCTCCATTCACAAACGCGCAGAATTATTATTGAACGAACTAGGACGCTGAGCCGGAACGCTCCACTTCGTTCAATGAATGAATGAACGCGGATTAACATCCGTTCTTTCAGTAGTCCGTACTCCGTACGGTTTGAATTACTTATTAATCCGATTGGATTTCTATTTCGGTTTAATCTCTACGCACGATTGTCGAATCGAGACAATTTGAGTACAGCTTAATAAAAACAGAAAGTACATACTTTTGTTTTATAAAAGAGAAAATACAGGACAAATTAAAACAAATAAATTAAGTATCTATTAAAACATTTTTCGCTCCCAAAGTACCACAAGGGAAACTCAGCATGACTCGACTCAGTGCTACGTAAGTTTATGGTTTTGGTATTATTAATCAAATTCCAAGTCTACGCGGGTTCCCTGTGCCACCAACTTTGCAATTTGTGACTGCGCTAATATTAAAAATAAGCAGAAGCAGACTGTAAAGTTTATAAAAAACAAGCAATTAAAATCATTATAAAAAAACAAAAACCAACCCGCGTCAAAAAACTGAAAATAAGGAAAATGTTACACAGGTAGCCTCACTCACACAACTTTAATAATTTTGTCGAGTATATCTATACAAATACAAATAAATAAAATTGAAGTGTCTGTTTGTAGTATCAAAACAGCTTTTTACTAAACGTATATGAAAGCATATACGGTATCAATAACGAAACAACCATTTTTAAAATGTTTTTATGTCTGTCTGTCGGTCTGTTTGTTCCGGGTAATCTCCGAAACGGCTGGACCGATTTTACGGGGATTTCACTGGCAGATAGCTAATGTTACAAGGAGTAACTGAGGCTACGTGGGCGAAGCCTCGGGGCACAGCTAGTTACTAATAAATACGAATGAGTGTTTGTGCGTTTGTTGGTCGTTGGGTTGTCTTTCACGCAGCAACGGAGCAACGGATCGATGTGATTTTTGGCATAGATATTATAGTTTATGGATCGGAAAGTAACGTAGGCTACTTTTATCCTGAAAAAATGCATGGTTCCTGTGGGAACGGGGTGAAACCGCGGGCAGAAGCTAGTAGTATAATAATCGTGCATTTCGTACATTTTTGTACCTTGAGTACAGGTATTCTAATGATGTATTTTAACTTGAACAAGGTATATTCTGAGGTCACCACTATAATATCATTTCCCGTAGGTATAAATTAAGCTTCAAAAGCGCTGACTAGATATACCACCTTGTTCCAAAGTGATCAATCAGCTTAATAATTTCATCCAAACAAATATTATTCTTTGGAACGCTATTCAACGTTATTCGCATGAATGGAATCTTTTTATTCGCTCGTTATGTTCGAGTGAAAGAGAATCGATATCATTAATTTAGCAATCGATGAATAAGTATTATCACAGTCTCACTATCTATGAGTTATTTTTTTTGCCAATCATCTTTGTTCTTTCATTAAAACACATTCTTTTTTTGGTGCGAAATATTTCTCAAACTCTTCCAAAACTTTCGTAAATGTCTTGCAATCTTCTAAGTGCAGTTGTTTGAGCAGCTGCTCTGATTTCTCCCCGAAGACGTACAATAATAAATCAATTTTCACCTTGTCTCCTCGACCTTAATTACCACTTATATTTAAGTACCTGGAGACAGTGGCGAATTTTAAGATTCAGCGCCCTGGGCCTGCAGGCCCCGCCGCCCTTTTTTGTCAATTTTAAACTGAATCGAAAAAGACAAAACACAGTTTAACACAGTTCATTAATAAGAGCCTTGGTTAGGTAGTCTTTTTTAAATTTCTTCTGCTTGCACCGCCCCTAGCATCCTGCCGCCCCGGGCCATGGCCCTTTTGGCCCTAGGGTAAATACGCCCCTGCCCGGAGAAGTGGCACCTTCACATTTCCCAGTTGGCGGGAGCAAAATTCCTCCGGCAGTTTTACAATGTCCATTGTACGCTGCCACCATGTACTAATGGAAGATCGCTATAATGATAACTCGAATCTTAATTATGATGTATATATTAGCCACGATATATCGGTTCAACTACAAACATAGATTATTATAGATAATTAGGGATGTACAACTTCCATAGTGATGGGACACTCCTATACACCATTAAGCTTTAATGAAACTAGCACAAATAGACTTTTCCTCATAAAAAACATAGTACGAGTTCCTTTTACAAACGGAAAATTCTCTAATGCAGAACTACTAAAGACATTGTCAAGAATAAGCTTGGTTTCAGCCCGTAGTACTTTCAAAATCCCTCAACTATTAAGTCTTGTCTTTAAAATTCTTTTCAATCCCCTCTATTGAAAGAAGCTCGCCCGAAATAGGGGAGACCAGGGACGAACGTAACAATTTTCAAATTTCTCGTAATATCTCACAAAGCTTTTTGAATATCAAAATTCTAATCCGTACACATGATAGATTGGTCTTTTAACTATCTTTTAACACCAGTTTAAATGTAACCTATATTACAGATTTTGAGAAATACGACCAAACAAAAAAAGTGGAAATTGTTACAACTATCCCTACCCCTAGGGTTGGTTGTAACAGTGTAAGGGGATGGTTGTAACATTGTAAATAAAACCAAAGTTACTTTTATATTCAACATATTAATTTCTAATCAGGCTTTTAGATTTTACATTAGAATCACAACAATAAAAAAAAACTAGGAAACATAACAATCTTCTTCATTTTTAAATAATCAACATTATTTAAAAATTAGATCTCAATCTGGTAAACAATTAAGGCGTAGGTAACTTATTTCGTTATTAGCACAATCTACTTGAGCCCACAGCTGATAGTTTCATAGACTATCAGCTGTGGGCATTCTCATGATTGAGATTTCATTTTTAAATAATGTTGATTACTTAAAAATAAAGAAGATTGTTGTTTCCTAGATTTTTTTATTGTTCTAAGGTAAAATCTAAAACGCTGATTAGAAATTAAAATATGTTGAATATAAAAGCAGGTAGCCACAATGCTTAGTATCAGTTAACTAAGCATTGTGCCTACCTACTTTTCATTTAACCTACTGTTAGAAAAGGATTTCATACAAATTAACCAGAAGCAATCTTCGCTGTCTGAATGATCACTATTCTTAGTTATTTTAGTATTTATTTATTCTTTTTTAGTCTTTTAGTTCCATTTTTTTACTAGTTTTCTTATCAACTGCAGCCCTCGGCTTTTTTGTCTGTTTAGCAGTTTGTAAAATAGGTTTCTTAACTTCTTTGGCTCTACGCTTTCTTTCTTCTTGTTCTTGAATTTCAAGCTTGTTTGGAGTCAAATTAAGCTGTTAATTATCAAACAATGTGGCACAGTTAATTCAGGAGGGGTTCTTGGCAGTAATAGTGAAGCTACCGAAGCCGGTGAAGCTACCAATGCTGGTTTTACTTATGGCTGATATGAATTCACATCGTCTCAAAATGATACATTTCTATAAAGTACTTCTGTAGCCAAATCCATTATTTCTGCAGTAACTAAACCTCTGCTAGTCGTTCGTTTATATATGTTAGGTATTCAGGAGAAAGAAAATAAATCTGTATTACTTTGAAATATAAAAAACATAATAAAATCGTTTCAAGATATCACGATCATAATCGGGATGAAAGTAACAAGTTGTTACTTTCATCCCTAACTATAAATTTTCCCTCAATTTGCCAAATACATGCCTATAACCTAAATAAACTATCGTTTTGAACGCCAAAATAGAAAGACGAATACTTATGCTACTTTACTGTCACTAGACACGCAAGCAAGAAACCTCCCATAATAAAAAAAAACACCGTTGAAAAAACGGTCAAACCTTACTTTGGGGGTACTTTTGCAGCACCAGCTTGCTACCTCCACAACCTGATGGCACAGTGCCAAGAGGGCAACTGAGGTAAGGGGTGGTTCAAATTGGAACATATCGGTGGTACCACCCATCAATGTAGCTAACATAGTTTGTTCAGAAACTCATTTGTTACGTTCGTCCCGCGTTACTTTCATCCCTGGTCTCCCCTAGTTTTTAAAGTAGCCAGGCAGGGATTACAATACCTACGTAGCTAGGAAACTAGTATTAGCTGAGCTCTTTGTTAGCTGTAACTTGTGGTAGTGTAAGGCTTTATTGTGTTGAGATAAGGTTTGGTTTCAAACAGCTGAGGTACCTTGGTAGTGGGCTGTGTACAGTTAGTGGCAAAGATTTGGATAGATGTGTGTTTTAGAAATATGTTAATTACAAGCTTAGTTAACTATTAGGTTGGAATAGTGTGGTCAAATACAAACCTGTCGAAAGAAAAAAAGCTTTTTTTTTTCAAAAAAGGTAAGACTGTATACTACCCGAACTCGTAATTGTATTTTTTGATACTTTGGACGACGAGACGAGCGGGTCGTTTTCTTGATGGTAAGCATAACGCCAGTACAAAACAATTGCAGTGCCAGTCAGAACTTTGAAACGTAAAGGCATTGCAGGGCGCTCGTTATCCTGAGAAATTTGTTAAGTCTCAACGAGCTATTACCCTATAATCCTTTTTTAATGCTTACCATCAGGTAAACGACCTGCTTGTCTCGTTACCTTATAATGTTAAAAAATATGTACCAAACTTGGTTTACTACTTTTGCAAGCTATTTCGTTTATTTATCGATTGTTCACGGTTCGTTTTCTATATCGTTTCGGTTTACTTGATTCAAATATTTTGTGATTTCATTTTTACCTATGATAATGTTCGAAGTGAAATTTTTTTGACATTTTGTGTCGTAGAAAAGTGTAATACAACTGAAACCACGTGTACAGACGTCCATTTCAAAATAAATCCACGGAAACAGGATATCAGAAAGTGGTTCAACCAATAGTCATGTCAATTCAAATCACTGTATTTTCACCCCTGAAAGATTCAAGATTCAAGATATTTATTTGCATAAAATACAGGTATAAAAGGTGTTTTAATCACTGTATTTGTGCATGTAACTGTAAGTACCTACAGCTCGTTAAGTTGTACAATGTAGTGATACCAGATTTATTCTTACTGAGGGCTAGTATTACACTGCTACCTAAACCATTTCTATTTCCCGCTGGAAGCTTAAGAAACAGAAAAGTATGGTTATATTCACAGAACAGTATCTACTGAGGGCGACATAAATAATCGTATGTGGGCGGGCCAGTACGTTTGTACCTACCTACTACCCCAACGTGTCAAATCAATCGAGTCGCACATGATTTGATTGTATTTTTTTCCCCATCGATATCTAGTAGCAACTTTTTTCCACCCAAATCCCAAATAAGTCAACCACGCAGTAACAATGGAACTTGAGGGGATAAAATAAATCTTAACGTATCATTGGTCTATATGTTGTCACGTTGAATGGCAATGCTTACTTGATCTTTGTGCTAAGTAGAGGCCAGCATTTTCGTTCACGTATGGGTTCGACCAGACCCCTTTCATGTCTTTAAGATCTCGATCTACAACCAAAATATAATACATCTGAAAGTGTCGACCAAAAGGCGCTGAATGACAATCTTGTTCTTCCGTGATAGTTTTCTGCCCGTGGTTTAACCCGCGTTCCCAGAGGAACCGAGTATTTTTCCTGGATAAAAGTAACCTATATTATTCTCCGGTCCATAAACTATATGTATGCCAATAATCACGCCAATCTGTTGCTCCGTTGCTGCGTGAAAGAAGAACAAACCAACAAACGTTCAAACACACTTTTGCCTTATTTTTATACGAGTAGTACGGAATTTCGAATTTCAGATGTAAAATATTAGATTGGCACCATCCAACACTTCACGGTGAACGACAAAGTCGAGGTTTTCCCAGCGGTATCAGTACAGTGACAGCCAATGACGGGATGAAGCCCTCTGTGTTGACGTTAGTTTTTAAATTGAAATTACTTTATCACATCTGGGTCCGTGTTCATGAATGTTAAATGACAACCGATCGGGAAGGGCAAGAAACTCGTCGGTAAATGTAACGAGTCTCTACAAGAGGGAACCAAACCAATAAGTTTTAAGTGCATGTTGCAATATTGGATGCGCGTCTTGTTTAGATGTTTAGTTTGTTTAGTTCTGCGGGAGATAGTCCAGGAGTGGAGTTTGATTTGATACATTTAATTCATTTTTACAAATGTTGGTTTGTTACGAAATTCCGGTTTCGTAGGCAGCCGAAGCTGTCCGGGTACCGTCGCTTTGCTCATGTAGTCTGCCGTGGTTTGCTCGTATCATGTGCAAGTATTGCTGTTTTCTGATTTGATGAGTAAAGTAGCCAGTTAAATTACTGGGCTTATGAGACTTAATATCTAATGTCTCAGGGGAACGAGCGCACTGCAGTGCCTTGCAGGCCTTTGTGTTTCAAAGTTCTGAGTGGCACTGCAATTGTTATGGGCCGGCGTTATGCTTACCATCAGGCAAACGGCCAGCTCGTCTCGTTACCAATAACATAAAAAAACCTTTCTATACCATCGGTTATCGGTAGTCGGTTCTGGCAGCGATGTGGCCTGCTTATTGCCATTTCATCTTGCGGATTTTGATTTCCTCCCTCTAAAAGATTTTACACTATAATTATTTCACCGTCCTCTACTTTCATATCCTAAAAATAGCCTTTAACGTAACAAATTTAAAAGTACTTACCCTTAACTCCCTAAGGGCTAGAAGGGGGTGGATAAGGGCTAAATCGTGTTTAATATTGCTTCATTGATATTCAAAATCTGACGAAATTCAAGTAAATCTTGAGCAGAGCGTGGGTTTTGGCATAACCTTTATCACAACCAACTAGGCTTATTCGCGCGACTTCGCCTGCTTTCTTGACATCGCTGACAGTGCATATAGTGGCTCAGTTAAAGTGAGGCTGATTACCGATCGGGGTTCGAATCCTACATATCTATGAGCTTATGATATTTTGAATACTATTTAATTTTGATAATGAGACGAGCGCGTCGTTTGCCTAGCCTGCGCGGCACTGCAGAGCGCACATTACCCTGAGGCATTACGTATCAGTGAAAAGATTTTTCGGTGAATCCTTTTCGGTGCCATATCATTGTAGATTTTGTTTGTTAAATTTTGTGTCTTGTCAATTCTGTATTCTGTTGTGTCCTTTTATGAACTGTGTTATCTTCTCTTTCTTTTTATTCCATGGATAAACCACGATCACCACTTGACGCAATCGTAAGTCTAATATGCTGCTTGGAAATCTAGTCCGAACGCTAACCTGTAGGGCTAACATGCGCACCGTGACAAAATTTTGTCGATACTTATGTCGTGCATTTGTCTCATGTTCGCGAGAGAAAGACCGAGACAAAACAGTAGACAAAATTTTGTCGTGGTGCGCATGTTAGCCCTGCTGGTATTCGAGAGAGTCGACAGAACATCTGACGTCACTTGTTCAATGCGGGCCTTATTAAAGGTGTACTAAAACACGCATTTTGTTGATTTGACCGTGAAAAACTGCGTTTAATTACATAGTTGCCATACATTTTATAATTCATAGTATATAATCTGATTAAATTACAAATAATTTCAATGACTATTGGATGATAAAAAAAATCGTTGAAATCGGGAAACTTTTTGGTGCAGAATCTTTGTGGAAATTATATATTTCTTTGTGAATTTTATTTTTATGTTAATGTGATGATCTTAAACCTTTATAACGACAGTAATAATGTATTTTGTGTTTCATGCAACATCCCTATTAACATTTTACTATAAGTAGTAAGTATGTATCATTTTAGCGCATAGTATGTAAACCAGCTGAAAGCTACACAAAGGAAGAATGTTCTCAATGGCATAGTTAGCGGGAATACCTATCAGGCTTCATGAAATACCGCAATCCGCGCTTTTGGTAGAACATATTCAGTATAATAATAGTCTGTAAGGTTTCGAACTGGATTTTGTCGCTTATAGCGAGGGCTTTGATCGGGGCGCGCACCCGAAGTTTAAGGAGTCTGCTTTAAACATTCCTGTCAAAAAGAACTGTAAAGAAAATTGTACCTTATTTACATTAATGTATAACGAAATCAGGTCGTTTGCCGGATGGTTAACTGTAACGCCGGCCCATAACGATAGCAGCGCCACACAAAGGTCTGTGCGGCTTGTATTGAGTTACGCTGGACTATTATGAATTAAGTCTTAAAATAACACGAAATTCACTCTTACTACCGACTACAATTATTGGGATGTTGAATGAAACACAAAATACATAATCTCTGTCGTTATAAAGTTCCGTACAGTTTCTGTCGTTGTAGAGTGTCGTTAATTTGAACATTTCCAAAACTATTAATATTTTTTACTATGTTATATCGAAGTAAACAATTAAAAATATAAAAATATTACATGCATATTCCCTATTATACAAAGTGAAACTATATTAAAATTTGTTATTCGAAACAAGGGACAATCGTTACCGTGATGATTGAACAGGAAAGCAAAATACGTTTACCTAGAACGAGCACCGCATAACGTTATCGTCACGAAAATTAAGTCTTTATAAAGCAGCCCATACACGTAATGCATTATTGATGGCTTATCCGTCAATAAGCATCAATCACGGACCACGCGCAAACTATAGATAAACACATATCGTACTCTCTAAGGTGGTGATGTTTGGTGGAAATCTAGTCCGAGCGCTAACCGTACCAAGGTTTGAGGTAGTGTAAGAGACGCAAAGCAGCCGCTTTTACGGCTTTTACTCAAAAAAAATATTTCACAACCATGGCGCGTTCCGTGCGGAAGCCGCGGTAAATACGCGGTTGTGCGCAAGTGATGTATGCAGCGTAAAGCGGAGCAGTTGTCGCTTTGAGCCCAGACAGGGAGTGAAAGAGACGGCACTATCACTCTTGCGCGAGTATTACCTCTTCATCAGTGCTTGTTGCACAACCATGGTTGTTTTGTCGGCAAAACGCAAACACGCATAAGTGTGTAGGGGCGGCTTTTTCTTTATGTACCTATCTGCAAGGTATAATCATTCCGTGCCATTAAACGGCTAAAATCCATCCATACAGATAAATAAAACTAAAGTGTCTCTTTGTAATATCAAAATAACAGCTTTTTACTAAATGCATATGAAAGTATATACGGTACCTATAACAAAATAACCATTTATAAAATTTTTGTCTGTCTGTCTGTTTGTTCCGGGTAATCTCCGAAACGGCTGGACTGATTTTGACGGGACTTTCACTGGCAGATAGCTGATGTTACAAGGAGTAACATAGGCTACTTTAGTGTTAGAAAAATAATTAAGGTTCCGCGCAAAAAATAAAAACCATGTAATCCAAAATCTCCACGCGGGTGTAATCGCGGGGCAGCAGCTAGTTAAATTATAAAATTAAACTGATACTTGGCCCATTAATTTGGCATTATTGGATAAAAAGTCGATTACCATTATCTAAAGAGGTTTTTCTTAAAATGATACGAGACTTTTCCCAATTTTGTAAAATCTAATAACACGGGCGTCGCCAGTTTGTCAATGAGGAGGGGGCGGCTTGAAGTACATATAAAGGGACGCGGCAAATTTATTTAGTTCACTTTGTGGTTTTTCCGTTTTCCTGCTTGACATTTTCGATTTTCTGTTAATTGATAAGACATCGCGTTGCCTGATTTAGGGCGACACTCTTTAAAACTGATAATACGATGATACGATAAGGCCTTACTAAATTGTTGTAATAACATTTTTCACACCAACTGCTCGACAATGAGCAAACATACCACGTACCTAGTCTCTATGTAAAGCAAGGCATTGCCTCCCTAGGGAGATAAAGTTGTATGAAAATCCCAAAGGAATTTCCGAGCAAGGAGGTTAAAATTTGAATGAAAACTCATCAAAAATACCGGCATTGTAATAAGAGTTTATTCGAAAATCGAACTGGCAATTAAGACAGCAAAAAAACCAAAAAACGCAGCAGCTTGCGGTGGGCGGCTTGAACCCCTCGCTTCACCCAGGACTACATAACTCCCTCGCTACGCTCAGGGTCCAATAAGCCGCCCGTGATGGAAGACATGGTCTGGGTGGTTACCACCGCTTTGCTCGTGAAGTCTGCCGCCAAGCAGTAATGTGAAGCATTACTGTGTTCCGGTTTGTTGAGCAAATAAGTTTCATCTCGTAGTCAATCAGTATCAAAAAACATCTCCCTAGCAGCGTCCCTGGTACCTCGTACGCGTAAGTACTTATAAATTCTCCTGAATCGCTGTTCAGGACCGTAGATGGAATTTGTTATTAGTTGCACGTGTAAAATATGAGAGGAGTGACAGAGGTATTCATTTTGGAGACACGGGCTAAGCTCTGCGGGTGACATTAGACTAACCTGCATAAAAAATGTTTTAGCAGTTATCATATTGGTGAGTGACTGAGTTGGCAACATGTGCGACTTTCGTTCTGTGGGACCAGCTGCCTTACCAGCTAACAATCTCGTGTTCGTTTTCGATTCCAAACCGATTAACACCAGCGGTCACTAGTCATCGTGTGGAAGGAGTTGTATAGAGTTTTGGCTTCTTTTCGTTGTTGTTTCCTTATTAACGCTCGTTCTAAAATGATAACCAGCGAAAATTCTAGACTATTCCTTCCAGCCGAAGACCTAACGACCGCTGGTCTTAGTCGGGTTGGAGTCGAAAATGAACACGAGATTGTTAGCCGGTAAGGCCCCTGGGTTCAACCTTTGTCTCGGCTACTAACTTAAAACAAGTAATGTGCGGATTAATCACATTCGCTCAAGGAAAACATTTTGAGGAAACCAGCATGCTTACGAACCATAGAATTCGAGGAAATGTGAAAGTCACAAAATTGCTTTAAAAAGGCGACGAACCGATTTCAATGACAAACCACTTAACCGATTTTGATGAAATTTCTATGGGACCAATCTGAAAGTATATTCTTTCAAATAAAAAAAAAATTATCCAAATTGGTTCATAAATAACAGAGATATCTGAGGTAAAAAACATTAAAAAAATACCCACCGAATTGATAACCTTCTCATTTTTCGGAAGTCGGTTAAAAATAGATGTAGATATTATTGGATAATGAGACGAGCGGGTCGTTTGCCTTATGGTAAGCCAAACGACTGCCCATGTAACGATTGGGGTTCCATTCAGAACTTTAAAACATAAAAGCTAGTAGCGCGTCACTCCAGTGCATTCTTTACCATGAGACATTAGGCATAATTAAGTCTCACAAGCCCAGTTATGTCAGTACTTTGCTCATCAAACCCGACCACAGTAATGCTTGCATATTATTGTTTGGTAGCAAACTGCACGAGCAAAGCGGTGGTACCCACCTAAATGGATACTTGCAGAAGAGTTCTACCACTTGGTGTGTTCTACATATGCACTTGAGAGCTCACACCCATTATTAACCATCTGTTAAACCAATTATTTATCTTAAACTGGAAACGCAAACTACAAATCAAAACTTTTGATTCAATTTGCCTGCCGGCGACATTTTGTCGAACTTTTCCGCCAAAATTCGTGCGTTGTTTGAATACTGTACGGTGTTGAACACACCGTAATAAATTCATATTTCGAACGCCCACGGTCCATTTTTAAATACTGGAAGTTTTAAAAATAGAAGGTTTTACTTCCGGTCGAATTAATCGCGGGAGTTTTCTTTTTGTACACGACGCAAATATATAGGTATTAGGTTTTTCTTTTTTTACTGTTTAAATGCTAACGAAAAATTACGTGCCGTTAATATGAAATTGTGTATTTCTCTTCAGCAATAGCTGTGCAAATTTATGGCATTTTCTTGTCTAGTTACCAACCTGAAATTGAAAATCTATTGCCATAC
Source organism: Crocallis elinguaria (assembly GCA_907269065.1). Classification (NCBI taxonomy): domain Eukaryota; kingdom Metazoa; phylum Arthropoda; class Insecta; order Lepidoptera; family Geometridae; genus Crocallis; species Crocallis elinguaria. The sequence goes on along the minus strand of OU026071.1, from coordinate 12,356,442 downwards.
CTATTTGCGTGTTCTAGCAACGGCAATGACAGCCGGTCAGCTCTATTCTAGGGTGTTAAACACTTTCGATCTAAAAGCAGGCGAGATAGTGGTCAAACGCTAACCATGTTTACCAGGTCGTAGGGGTAACTCTTCTGCGAGTGTCCGTCTGGGTTGGTACCACCACTTGTATAATCTACCGCCAAGCAGTAATGTGAAGCATTACTGTGTCCGGTTTCATAAGCAAAGCTGTCAGTGAAATTTCTGGTCTTACGAGATTTAATACCTAATGTCTCAGGGTAATTAGCGCAATGCAGTACCGCGCAGGCCTGTGTACTTCAAACTTCGGAGTGGCACTGCAATTGTTATAGGCCAGCGTTATGCTTACCATCGTTATCCAATAGTATAAAATAAGAAAACTTATAAATCTGCCATATTTAATCTACAACTCTAGAAAATCAATTGAAATAAGACTTTCTACCAAATTTTTCTAGTTTGTCTCCCCCAAAACTTAACCGATACTTTATTGGCATTGCAAGTTCAATTCAACGACATATTTATAGTCCATTCCCGCAAAATATCGTTTCCACGTTCAAATACTTACTGTAACGATAAATTCATATTTCGAACAGCGCCCGCCTACGTTCGGTTTTTAAAATACAACCAGCGAGAATTTTAAAAAGAGAAAGGATTGTTTCCGGTCTAGCGAGCAATATTCTGTCTTCTGGGGCGAAAGATAATTTTAATTTAATATCTTTGGAGGCTTTTTCCTTGAGAAAAACGCAGAACCTTTGCGTAGAGTCGCAACAAATTGTGTGCTTCGATGTTGACTTGTGATTCCTCATAACGACTCAGCTAATGGCAATAATTATGTATATTTAGATTCAAAACAGTACTATAATACGTGCAACAAGGATGAGCAAGCCAAGCAGTAATGTGCAAGCATTACAGTATTCCGTTTTGATGAGCAGAGTATCCAGTGAAATTACTGGGCGTATGAGACTTAATACCTAATGTCTCAGGGTAACGAGCGCACTGCAGTGCCGCGCAGGCCTTTGTGTTTCAAAGTTCTGGGTGGCACTGCAATTGTTATGGGCCGGCGTTATGCTTACCATCAGGCAAACGACCAGCTCGTCTCGTAACCAAATTAAAAAAATTAAAGTTAAAATAAATGACTCTGATAGCCTCTTGGCGCAGGCCTTTGTGTTTCAAAGTCCTAGGGGCCTGTAATTGCTATGGGCTGGCGACTGGCTTTTTTATTATTGAAGTACCGTGCTGTTGGTATATCGACCTTTACAGCGTCACAGAACGGTGACGGGACAGCGCAGAAAGCGCTCAGCCCTAGCAAAGTGAACTGACGACTGGCGTTATGTTTACCATCACGCAAACGACCTTCTCATCTCATTATACCAACATTACTATATATATATATTTTTTTTTTAAGGGCTAAATGCCTTTATTAACTAGCTAATACATAAATAAACACTACATCTAACCTAGCTAGCTACAAAAACAGTTGGATAATCTACAAGCCCTAGTAGGCCTATAGATAATCCAAATGTTCTAGCCCACTACCAGTAGGAAGCGTACCCAGCATGCTGGCGGCATTGCCTCGTTGAACCGCAATGCTGATCCGTTGAGCCAAATAGTTACCAGCATTTTGGTTACGCGTCGCATCAATCAAACGCTCTGACAAAATTTTGAAAATATATATACCTATATATATTTTTCCTTGCCTATGTTTCGTTTTGTAACGTAACCTGCTTATAATACAATCTAGCCACAAATAGGGCTAATAGGTAATTTAAATTTAACTTAAACTTCTAAATCAACTGTCTAAGAAAATGTCCATTAACACTTTTCCTATTGTCTCTATTAAGGGGAAGACACTTTGTTCATGTGTTCTTTACATAATATAGCACTTGTACTACATAACACTAACACTTTAACACTATACACTACACTAATTCGAACGGTTTGGTTCTTTTTAGTCTTCTCAGTATTTCCGTGTGGTCGAGAAGCTGGATTCCTTATTATATATATATATATATATATATATATATATATATATATATATATATAAAACACAATTTATACAGAACGGATCTCATTATAAAACTCATTAAAATCTACATCTACATATACATATACATAATATATATATATAAATATATTTCAGATTGGTCCCATAGAAATTTCATCAAAATCGGTTGAGTAGTTTGCCACTGATGTCGGTTCGTCGCTTTTTTAAAGCAATTTTTATACCATTTGCTTAGTAGAATTGGATGATTTGTGAATCGAATAGCTTTTAAAATCTTTTGTAATGTCTTTTTGTAAAGTCTTCACTTCCACCATTCAACGCATTGATCATCTTATCCATACTTCTTTTTTATCGATTTTACACCTTTTCACACGACTGCACAGAAAAGGACTGTAATGGTTTTAGGGTGTATGTATGTATGTGAGTTTCTTTATTCCACCGTAACTTTTAAATGCCTGAACAGAATTGAATGTATGATATCGTTAGAATCCTTACATCATCCTGAGTGACACTGGCTAAATCAGTCGTGTTTTTTATGTAACTTTTGCTACATTGACTTGTCCATATTTTGTTTTTTTTTAATGCCACTACGGGTTCTCGGGGCCTATAGAAAAGTTGTAAACTCTACAATAAAGAAGTGTCTATGATGATTAATGCGTTGAATGATGATAGAAGTGAAGAATGAAGAGTAAAGATAGTGTTTAAACGCTAATGAGCATACAAAATATATAGTTTCTATAGACTTCATATTTCTATCTCAGTGTTACAAAAATTTCATTAGTAAAATCACGTTGCGTAAACAGAAACCCACCCCTATCAAACCCTTAACAAATAAATAAAACTAACCCTCGAAATAGAAACAAACACAAACCCAATCAAACGCGCCCAACCGTGAAATAGCTTCACAAAAAAAAAGAAAAACCGTTCCAAATTCAAAATCACCGCCGATCCATCATTCAAACTCCGACGAAAGCAATTTTAAATTTGGAACGCCTACGATGAACCGTGTTACGTCATATACATTATTATCTATGGTTTCTGTATAGTAAGCCGTATATGTATATGTAGTCGTATCTATGGAGACTTCATTCTGAAGTCACCAGTTGCGCTATGAATGGGTCCATTCAATACTTTTGCGGGTAGCACGCATGCGCGGGATCGATCCGGCGGCGGGGGTGGCGGGGGGAGTGCACGTTTTCCAATGGTTTTGTGGAGTCGGTTACAAGATGTAATTGAAAAATTCTTTGTGAAAATGACTGGTTTTCCATAGGATGTTTTTTTGGAATGATGAAGGAGGGAAGTTTTTTTGCATTTTGTGAGTAGGTATTATACAACGAGGTATTATACAACTCCCCTCGAGGGTCTGTACTGCGGCACAAGTGGGTGGATGATGGCTGAAGGGGGCCGAGGCATATGGAACCGGGTCCACGCCCCCGTCAATAGCTTTGGCTGGGCCGAATAGTGGGTAGTCTGCCGATAAATAGGCCGGCGATCAGTCCCTGACTACCGTCATACGGAGTGCGGCGGAGTGCGTAAAGGCAATTGACCACATCTAAAAAAGTGCCTCCTAGTTCTTGATTCCACACACGCTGACTAAATATATAATCCTACTTCCTACTATCCTACTTAATATTATAAATGCGAAAGTGTGTTTGTTGGTTTGTCCTTCTTTCACGTAACAACGGAGCAATGGATCGACGTGATTTTTGGCATAGATATAGTTAATGGACCGCAGAGTAACATAGGCTACTTTTTATCCCGGAAAAATGCACGGTTCCTGTGGGAACGTCGGTGAAACCGTGGGCAGAAGCTAGTAATAAAATAAAACTATCCCGACTTTACCTGATCATTGGAAAACCACCCCCGTCCGGAATGTTACGTTTTAGGCAAATACGGCCTTATTACAAAACGAGTTTTAACGCTAAACTGGAGTTTAAACCGTAGTTTTGTCAAATTTCTTATTACAAAAAGCAGATTAGCACTTAGGTCTTGGTTGACTATAGTGTCAAAGTTAGTCTTGCCGGGCACCTAGTTTAGCGACGGTTTAAGCATTTATTTTAATGGCGGCCACGTATTCTACTTGTCAAATCGTAAAAAAATTCAAATATTTTGTATTAAAGTAAGAAGGGGTGGTGAGGTATTAGGAAGCGTGGATGAGTAGAATAATAGCTTTTAGCAACATATATAGGAAATACTTATAATATCGAAAGTATACATAGTAAAAACAGAATATATTACAAGAATTGACAGTACACACAATCAACAAAACATGTTGCTATGGTTACTTAGCCAATAGCCATAGTGTGCCATTATATAGGTTGGATATATAAGGAGTATCTCCTTAACATTTTTTTCATATACGTAAATACCTAATTAGGATGTTTTGAATTACTCGCAATGATCAAAAGTCATTTAAAAATTACCTACAATATTTTTCGATATTAGAAAATAGTATTGTGTGACAAAATAGCAACTTATATTCCAAAATAAAAATTAGTACATTGTGTCAATTCTACATTTCGTGTATCCGTAGCATAAAGACATTTATTATCTGTGGAAATAATTTCTACCATAGCTACAGTTTGGTATTAAGTTGTCTTGGCTTTATTCATCATGTAATAAGGTTTGGTTTATAGGTCGACTCTAAAGATAGTTGAAGACAAATTGGTTGTCGACCAAAGTCGAGTTTAACGAGTTTTTTGTAATAAGGCCGATAGTGTCTATATCTCAGTCACGCACACATCCACAAGTTATGGCCGCCGCGTAATAACCCAGATATTATATTTAGTTATTTATTTTAAGATTGTAGTATCTACTTGATGATATACTTGAATTTAATATTTTGGTGTTAATATCTTGTAGGATAAATGAATGGCACTTAAATAACGTAGATCTAAAAGCCCCTCCAAAAATCTAATTCGAATAAAACCAATAGTTCCATCTGAAATTATGCTTCCAAGCTTACCTGCGGATAGTTCAATTGCTAAAATTGATCCAGCTGTTACGGCTGCAGGTATATCTATCTATAAGAGTAGCAGTAAAATAGCAGCTAGGCCGAAAGATAAAACTATATTCAAAATAATTTATTGCAAAGAGTGTAGGTAGAAAAAAAAAGATTGTAATGCATAATGTGTTCCATATCATCTACCTCATTTGGAGGTGTGCAATATTCGTGTTTACGTTAATCTATACAAATAAATAAAATTTAAGTGTCTGTTTGTAATGTCAAAATAACACCTTTTTACCAAATGCATATGAAAGTATATACGGTACCTATAACAAAACAACCATTTTTAAATTTTTTGTCTGCTGTGTGTTCCGGGTAATCTCCGAAACGGCTGAACCGAAATTGACGGGACTTTCACTGGCAGATAGCTGATGTTATAAGGAGTAACTTAGGCTACTTTTATTTTAGAAAAAGAATTAGGGTTCCGCGCAAAAAAATAAAAACCATAAATTGTAATATATCCGCGGGGGTGAAACCGCGGGCAGCAGCTAGTCTATGTATAAGTATACAGCTATAGCGAATGGTCACTTAGTCACTGACTAAACACGAAATCTGGAAAACTACTTGATCTATGAAACTGAAATTCGACAGGCAGAGGTAACCTGTTTTGTGTTCATAAGTAGAACGGATTTAGTGACAGAGCCGAACTAAGGGGTTTCTTAAGTTTATATGAAATTCTTAAATTATACCCATGCGAAGCCGGGGCAGGCGCTAGTTATCCCATATTTTAAAGTAGGTACTAGGTAGCATATAATAATTTTGTAATGTAAAGTCAAATAATTAATGAATAATCATTCAGTTAAAAAGTCCTAAAATAAAATTATGTTACATATTTAAATAAGTAATTTAAGTCTCGAGTGTGGGAAGAAAAATAAAATCACAAAAAAATTAAGGATATTCTTGTTTTATTTCTAGAAGTCATGAGGTAAACAACACTAAACTATTATATCGAATACCAATTTTATAATCTCAACACAATGATACTAAAGAGACACCAGTACTTACAAATGAACAAAATAATTCTAAAAAGACAAATTTTGTACGGAACACATACTTTACATAAAGATGTTTAACACTCCATGCTTATAATACTTGCGCAGACAGAAATACTGGATAAGTTAGGAAAAATTTAATTGTGAATACTAAAATTAAAGCTAAAGTATGCTAAAATACATAAATATGTGATTAAATTACACTTTTACATAAAAAAAGAGATTGTGAAAAGAATAATAAGTATGAAATAAAAAACATTGAACGTAAAATTAGGCAACAAAAACAAAGAATGTAACAACCAATAAAGAAAAATAAATAATTGTTATTGCAAATTCAACAGCAAGGATGAAATGAAATACTGAAGAAAACATTTTGGACAACGATTGAAGAAGAAATATTGAAGAAAACGAAATTTTATTCAAAATTAATAATAAAAATTGACTAATGAATTTATGGCACGGAACTATGTTTATAATAAAATATATAAAAAATTACAAGAAAAAGACAATAAAATCTGAAATCTCCTGAATTTATTTACAAAAATACAGAATATATCAGAGATATTTTAGAAGGCAATAGGTTTTGTGCATTTAAAATTAAATTAAACATACGCGAATACTTAAATATGACACATTTTTTTAATATTTGTTTCCAATAAATTCGTTAGTAACTACTAAAACCTCGAGAAATACAATCAAATTTATGACGATCATAAAATTGTTCAAGTTCCGAGGACAAAATGACAATTGTAAATGAAAAAATGAACCACTGTAATAAAATGATAATGAACCGAGTATTGTAATAAATAAAATTACAATTAACATAGAAGATGACGTAATAGGAACAAATGGACAGACCTTAAGCTACAAAAATACTGAGACACTCTAGGAATAGGGTATGCACGTTTGGTCACAAACTGGAAGATATCTTTCAACCATTCTCTAACAACTAAATGGCTATCGGATGCCAGGAATCAAATAACAGGAATGCAAAGGTTCATTTTTGAAGGATTATTCAGGTTACTAATACTGATTTCAGAGAATATTTACTATGGACTTATGGCGAATTATACTACCTCATGAATCACAAAATTAGCACTTGATTATTTAACCTAATCGTTTTTTATACAATTATACTTTTTATACCAATTATATTTTTGTAACAATTATTTTTTTTATTAACATATTATGTTATATAATCTATTCTTATTTACAATGTGTTTTTGTTATAGAATTGACATTTTATATATGTTTTTATTAAATATAATTTCGATTGTAAAACTACGTCGTTTTGTCATAATTTCTGATTACCGTTTGTTCTCGAAATGATTATGTATTACACTTATTTTGTTTATTTACATAAATTATTTAATGTCCAAAATTATTTTTGTTTACAGGAATTATGACAAAGCGTTAATATTGTCTCAACTTTTTAATCCCAGGCACAAAATGGTGTTCTTAACCCAATTATTGCCCTGTTTTGTATTTTTTCACGAAATCTATATTAATAATACTATTCGTAAAAATGTCTTTTATATGGGGAAAAATAATAAATATTTTTTTTATATATAAACTACATTCTAAGTTGGTCAGGAATTAGGAAGTACACACATTTAAACCGAACATGCATTCTACAATACACATGTTTGAACACTCACAGTTATTCGCACTTTTAGGAAAACGCCTAAATACTTTCTACATATACGATGCATTGTCATAAGAGTTATAAATATTGTTCAATCGTCAACAATCAACATCTAAATCTAATTTTTCATTTGGCACAATGTTTGCCGCATATCCACTACCAAGGTCCAAAACTACTTGCATCTAAGGCACGATTTTGAGGACAATTGCATTTTTATACATTTTTATGTCATAATTTACAATGACGATACGCTCAGTATCGAAAAAGGATCAATAACCTTTTCAAATCCGTTATGAAAACGACCTTCAACTTAAGAAAATAAATGCCGCTAGGTAATAAAAGTACTATGAGAAATGTCACATTTTTTATACTAAAGTAGCACAGTCATTTCGAGTAAGAAAAAAATACTGGACAATTTTTAGTATTTTTACAGTGCAATAAAGATAGATAGATAACTTTCATTGTACAAGACACAGTAAATGTGTGGATTTAATCGCTAAAAAGCGATTTCTTTTATATTTTAACAAGCTTGGCCTTAATGACAGTTTGTCCGAATTAGAAATGTGCATATTACTGCATTTACTTGGAGCACTATGGATTCATTAGTTGTTGTAATATTTATTTATGTCAATAAATAAATTTTTACTTTACTTTTACTTTACTCATGACCAACCATTCGCGCCATCTACTCACTGTTTTTTCGTACGCTTATGAATTAGCTGAGTATTTATGATAAGTCGATTTTAATAACGAATTTCAAAAAATTGTTTAAACAAAAGTTGCTCAGTTATCTATACTGAACACGTGGTTTAAATAAAAGACAGGGTGGTGTACACTCTGTATATTAACTATTTCTAACGTCAACTCCGGACGAGATGCGCCAAAGGAACAAGGGCGATGCGGGAAGCTCAGATTACCTAAATTCAGTTTTGTCATTACATTATTTAAGGCTTTCATAACCTCGCATAAATCTGACAAGACCATTGCATATTTATGTGCGTTATCTTTATTTTCTAATTGATATTGCTTAGTGGGAAAGATTTACAAAATCTTTAGTAGATAAGCGATATTCTACCAATTTATTGCTACAATCAAATTCGTATTTTATTGTCATATCCCATTTGGGTATCTGAAACCTTAATTGATTGAAAAATCGCGGTGCAGTTTTGTAACAGAGGTTGAATGGCAAATTCAGAAACTAAGATACTTGGCAAAAGGACAAAAATCAAGATCACAACTTTTGAAACTTTTCATTTAGCAAAGATTGGATAGTCCAAACGCTGTTCACTTTGTATGTAATTGTATTTTTTATTTTTGGGTAGTAATTTTAAAAACTATTTCCATAAATTGACATTTTTGTTACAACTGACAATTTTAATGAAAGTCAATTTCAATTTACCAAATTAAAATTTTTAGTGACAAAAGTAAGAGTAATTTTCACGTTTCCAATTGAATATTAAGGTTTAAGATACACATATTTCTTTTCTACATTCAATTTTGTCAAATACGTGTCTACGTTTCCAAAGGTAATTTTAGAATCAATACGCATAAAAACCAAAATAAGCTGAAGCTGGAAATATCTTACCAAAATTGATGTAAATTACAATTTCATACTTTACATCCAATATCGTATCATTTATCAAAATTTTTGCTGAAAATATCAAGACATCATTTTAAAACTCACTCGCGAGTGTCATTATCATAATTACGCCATAAACAAAACAAAATGGTTTCAAAACGCTTCCTTTTTAAAACTCTAGTTTTATTCTTGTTCCAAAGCCTTCAAACATTCACTTAGAAATCATCTTTAACTACACAATCCAATCTACTATACGGCACATATTCATCTCAACCTAAATAAATCATCAAATTTTCACTACAAAAATCTATACGTTTCAAACTACCCTCAATTTTGACCTCATTTGATGTCAGTTGGTACCACTAGTGGAGGGTCCAAGGTCCTGGTGTTTGTATTTGTGTGAGGTCATTTGAGAGAGGCCTAGGACTGCAAAGCCGCATTGGAGACAGTGGTAGTGGGTTTGTTTCTTACTGTGTATGCATTGCGGCTCGTAGCCACAACCTGAAGGGAGAAAAGGAAACTTTAGATTAAGTTTATATTTTAACTAATTATAAAATTAAGATAGTTACAATTATCAAGCATTTGCAATCAAAGCGGAAGTAACTTATCAAGACTATTATTTACCTAACGCCAAACATAAATTCATCCTAGTAGATGAATAAATCTGTATTGTTAAACCAGAAAAATTACACAAGAATTGAACAAGACCAACAAAATTATGAACATTAGTAGAATAATAAAAATGATTAACGACATTAAAATAGTTTTTCGAAGAGTATACAAAGAACAAGGTGCTAACAGACAGACGTAATCTTAAACTCTTATACACTAGTATAACCATTGTAGCAAGAGGTATAGATACAAACAGATATACAACACAATCATTTAAAACCCGAGAACAAACCCGATATTCACCTCAGTATGTGTTGAGTGTGGGTTTAAAGTTAAACCCAGGAACTGCTTTGTAGGCAGGCTTACACCAACTTAGCAGTATAGCTCGAATGTCTACAACCTACTTGATACATAGAGCTATAGCTGTTCAAAATTGCTGCAATGTAAGCATACTAGGCGTAAATTGTTTTAGGTCGGAGTTCACCAACCATTTTGAACCGCAGTTCAACTATGAGCTAGGTTTAATATATTATAAAGTGAGGTTTTTAAATTATGTCATCTAGTGTAAAAGTTCTGAGTTGGGAATTGAAGTTCCGCTCACGTGAACGTTGTTAATTTGTTATAGCCAGTTTCAGTTTTGTTCTGGCCAGTGTATGTTTTGTCTGGCCAGTGTATGTTCTGTTCTGGCCACTGTATTTGTTCTCGGTAATGTGTTCTGGTGGGTGTTTGTTATGAGTAGTGTTTTACCTTTGCTCGGAGGGAACTTCTCGAAGCCAGCTGCCTGGATGGAATCCAGTTTCTGATGCTGCCTCCGATGGGCAACGACTTTGTTCGTATCGGTGCAAACAAATTCACACTTGAGGCAGTGGAAATGCGATGCCTTGTTCTGGCCAGTGTCTGTAGGAGAAAGATAAAATTATTTAAAAAAAAAAAAAGAAAAGATGAGGAACTAAAACGTTGAAAAATAAATCGTCATCAGCTTTATTACGCTCACACTGCTGGGATACCGGCCTTCTCTCAGAGAGAGAAGTATGGGCCATAAACTACCACGCGGGCCCAGTGCGGCTTGGTGGATGTCACATGTCTTTGAATTTTGTGGTTCTTGAACATGCGGTTTCTTCACCGTTTTAGAGCGAGTGTGATAAGTGAAAAAGAAATAATTGAATGCAATTAAAAATAAGCTTATTTTACACGTTTTGCACTCAGCTTTTTAAAAGTACGATTTGTCATAGCATCTGAGATTTTTTTTTTGAGAAAAAAGGATTTTTTTACTTTCGTATTACTAAAAATGTAAAAGTGTGCTGGGTTTATCCTTCTTTCATACAGCAACGGAGTGTAGTTATAATAATCTATAGTTTATGCGCCGGAGTGTTATAACATAGGCTACTTTTTTATATCAGAAAAATGCACGGTTCTTCCGGAAATCTCCATGTGGGTGAACCCACGGGTTACAGCTCGTACTTTTTTACAGTTCGGATAGGTGTTTTACTACAACTAGTTAGTCTGATTAGTAACTATCCATTATTGTTAAGGTGTTAAGTATAATATGAAAAAATGTCATACAACGTACAATACTTACTAAATGTGCTCGCGTGCGGACAGTCAGGTCTTTGGCAGTAAACGTTAGCGCGATACTGCTGGAAGTCGCCACCCATTAACGTATCTAATCTGGAATAAAAATATATAGGCTCAATAGATATAATTGGTTGCTGTCTCTGCTAGTATAAACTAGGGATGTTGACTCCACATTTTTATGATATCAAACAATTCGTTTTCTCATGAGAATCAAATATCCAAAAAACTGGAAATCAATCGCTAGAAACGTCAAAGATGAAAGTTAAAGTCGGGCGTATCTACTGAGCGCTAAAACGCCCCATACAAATTGGACCGAACATCTGACGTCACTTGTTCTACGCGGGCCGTAAAACTGTACTAAATTTTGAAAAAATTGCGTTTTAGTACATAGTTGTCATACAATTTTTTTTCACTTAAATGTAAAGAATTTGATGGTATAATTTAAATGATTAATGGATGATAAAAAATAATGTTGAATTTGGGAAACTTTTAGATGACTTTTAGATGACTTTTAGATAGCTCTTTGTGGAAATTGTATATTTTTTGTAAATTTCATTTTTATGTGATGTAAACCTGTAGTTAAACCTGTATAACGATATTTTATGTTTCATGGAACATCCCTATTATAGCAAATATCGTTTTAAATAATACTTCACAAATAATAATTTGGTGTGAGCTGTGAACTGTTTATTCTTACCTCTCATGCCTGGCTGTGTGCTGGACGAATCTGGTCTTGTCACAGAATGAGTAGCCGCAATCTTTCCTCGTGCAGTGGAAGTGGGTCTGGTGTTCTCTGAAAATAACATGAAATCAATGTTATTTTATGAAACAGCATGTATCAAAACGTTGAGTATAAATCTAAATTTAAAAAAGCAGAACTCCCGAATTATTTAATGCTAAATAATAATCATCAGCTCATAGTGATAATGAGGTCGGCTTTGGATTTCCATGAAATAATGTCTTTATAAACAAAGTAACTTCATACAAACCACTTGAGATTTTTGAAATAAATCAATAAATTGACATGCCTAAATCTCTGTTTGAAATAAAACAATAAAATGATATAGGTACTTAAAGCACTGACTAAATAGCATCCCAGGGGTGCAATTTTTGAATGTCACCGAGTGAATAAATATCAGCGACATGGCTGATAGTCACCGATTTACAAAAAGTCGTATTATTGAATCTCAGCGGGTGACTAAAATTATCATACCTATGATATTGTTTACGAATGGGTATCTCCGCTCGTAAACGATATCATAGGTATGAGTATTTAGTGTCAATTTTTACGTAAAAACAATTTCCAACTTTAAAAATTAAATTAAATAGAACACAATCATAAGTGCATATTGGTACAAAGGGTGTAACTTTAAAAAATACGACTATTGCAGATCAAAGTCATCGGTGAGAATTTTCTCACCGGTGATTTCGAAATCACTCGTGAACGTCAAAAATCGGGCCCCTGATATAAAGCTACGACCATAGATGTAGGCATCTTACCTGTAGCCACAGTGAGGGTAAGCGCAGTCCTCATTGAACCTAAACCTCAAGTAGCCCTCAGGAATGGGCTCGTCCTTCAGGACTCTCATATGTGGTCCCCGAGTGGTGTGCATCCGCCTCCTGAAGAACATACCCGATTAGATTAGATTAGAATTAATTCTTGAGATTACATGAACACCCCAAAAATGAAGCATTGGCAGTCGGTAAAATAAAAATCCCGAAGATGAGGTCTTGACACATACATTATTTACTAGACCCCTTAACGTAGTTTGTACTTTTAATAGTTATTTATCTACTTTAACATCAACTGTGAAGCTGCAAGAAGCGTCTTTGCCGAAAGGTATTGTAAATAAGCTGAAATGAGGCCCTTTTGGCACCATAACATAGGCAGTTTCTTTATTAGATCAAGTGTGACCAAAAGCATTAGCAGTTTTACATGTAATTTTTATTTGTTGTTACTATCTTCAGAAGTTGCTTGACACGGTGTCGTTACAAGTAAGTAAATAATTAAAAGGTAAAGGGACGGTTTTAAAAAAGTCTGGTCTTTAAATTATGCTTACGTTTTAGCCATCATCTCAGCCTCCTTATCGAGTCCAGGGGGTAAATGGCCCTGCAGTAAACTCTGCTCTAGGAGGAGTTCTGGAGGGTACAACATCGGTGGGTAGAGGGGGAATGGAGACCCGCTGTGGACAGAGAATTTTTTTATTTTATTTTATTTGGTAACTAGACGTACTGGTCGTTTGCCTGATGTTAAGCATGACGCCGGCCCATAACAATTGCAGTGCCACTCAGAACTTTGAGACACAAAGGCCTGCGCGGCACTGCAGTGCGCTCGTTATCCTGAGACATTAGGTATTAAGTTTCATAAGCCCAGTAATTTCACTGGATACTCTGCTCATCAAACCGGAACACAGTAATACTTGCACACTACTGCTTGGCGGTAGACTTCACGAGCAAAGCAATAAACAATTAGAAAAGAAACAATTTTTAATTTTAAATTCAATAAAAACAAAACAAGTGGCAACAAATTTGCACTCAAACATTAGAGTCGTTTAAAATAAATAAATCTAAAATACAATTGAAATGCCAATGGACACCTTTACAATATTTTTATTAATGTAACAATTCAACTAACCCTTGGGAGAAGAGCGCGACTTGTGCCAGCCCCGGGAGTCCAGCTAGCGAGGCTGTGTACTGTTGCTGCATCTTCATCTGTTCCTGGAGGCTGCCCTTCCGACCGCCCGCCAGATATTGTTGGAGAAGCAGACTTTGAACTGCTTGGACCTGATCATGAGGAAGGTAACAATTAGAACAGATTTGATAAGAGAGTAGAATTGTAACGATACTAAAAAAATTAAGAACACAATTATATCTAGAAATACGAAAATTGGTGAATGGGTTGATGACAAGTATCACAAGTAGTCCAAGAACTGCTGTACTAACAAAAATGTATGTTTTTTAACGTGGAATTAACTATTTAACTACCACGCTTCACTTTTTTTATGCTATTAGGTAAAGAGACGAGCTGGTCGTTTGCCTGATGGTAAGCATAACGCTGGCCCATAACAATTGCAGTGCCACTCAGAAGTTTGAAACACAAAGGCCTGCGCAGCCCTGCAGTGCGACACCCAGAGTTACCCTGAGACACTATAGGTATCAAGTCTCATAAGCCCAGTAATTTCACTGGCTACTCTGATCATCAAACCGGAACACAGTAATGCTTGCACATTACTGCTTGACGGCAGACTTCACGAGCAAAGCGGTGGTAACAACCCAGACGGACACTCGCAGAAGAATTAGTCCTACCATTAATAAACTTTCACTAAGTGAGCTAACATTTATGCCTATTTAAAACTAACAACGATCTACTCAGTAATCCCTAATGGATTACCAATGGGCTATTGTAGACAGAATACTTAAAAATCGTATTTACCTGATCAGCAGGGTTTGGTCTTTGACCGGGAGACGGTGCTTGACTAGTTGAAGACGACGAGGCGGTCGATGGTAGTATCGATATTTCTGGGTACTCTCTCTCCAAAGTCTCCTGAAAGACATACATTTCTATAGGAACATCTCTGAGATAGTGATTGAAAATTGTCGCTAACCAAAATATTTTGTCACTATACTGTCTAGAAGAAATTCCAAAGTTTGTAGTTCATCATAATAAAAACTGGCTGGCTTTGTTTTAGAAAGACTGTCCGTGTTATCATAAAAAACAACTTTTAAATGTCTGTTTAGCTAGAAAGTGTCTAAGAATAAACGTTTAAAATTATTAGAAATGTCACAACAGAATGGAGTTAGACAACGGTTAGACACTTCTCAAATTGAGATTTGTGATCGCTCATATTTAAACATGCGACAGACGTTAACGGTCAGACACTGTTTCACACGTTTTTACAGAGTGTTATTTTTTTTTGCGTAATTGTTTTCGTGGAACGAGCATCTAGAGTCGCTTAACTTTCATAAGTGCTCACCTAGGACATACTTGTTCATTGTTTAGAAAATGAGACATGATTAAAATTATGATGTTTATCGTATGTAGCCTTTTTTTAAAATAAAAATGAACATAAGATTAATGAGAGCCCACGCATCTATTTGACAGATATTTTGCTAAATAAGGTCTTTATATCATTGTATGAGAAGCGAAAATAATCTAAAAAAATTCATACGAATCTTCAAAATTATAGTTTTCTTACCTTAGTAGCAGCTAATCCTACTGGTCCCGGTTCCATAGAGTTACAATGTTTCTTCACCATATGACTGAACAATAATTTGAGATCCACATAAGCCTGACTGCAATGAGGACAATGGTAATGCAGGTTCATTCCTCCAGCATTCTTGTTTAGAGGACAACTCTGGTCATGACAAGATGGAGGTATGGTCGGACTTGACATCTTTGGAGCTTCATAAGACCTTTTGTCAAGTTCCATTCGAAGTTTCAGGTCCTTGGATGGAGACGCGTCGTAGATGCTTCGAGGTGATGAGGTGTTGCTTCGGAGGTGTGATGACGGATAGAAGGTTCCCGTCGCTTTTACTACTGGAATTAAGATAGAGGTTTAGAATAAGTCATGTCGCTTTATACGTGTACGTGATTTTAAAAATAATAAGCTGTTACAACTTTCATTAACATCTTCATACTTATTAGTAGGTACCAGTACTTTAAACATAGTAAAATTTAGGGAACTTTTTAACCTATTTTCAATTTTGATTTACAATTTTATTCATTTCAATTTTCCAATTATTTATTTGGATTATGTAATTATGTAATACAATTATTATGTTTTAGTCGGACTTCTAAATAATTAAATTAATTTGAATTATGTCTAGGAAGAACACTCACCCGAAATGTTATCCTGTTCCCTTTCAAACTCGCTCTTAATTGAGAAGTTTGTTGGAAAATCGCCAGGATCCTTCATCGAGCCAATGCTATCAGCTGACGCCCTTTCCTTCAGAGAGTAATCTTTGGCTTCCTCATAATTCTTCTCTAGCTCTTCAGTTTTTATAACTGGAGTCCCACGACCGTGCTTATGTGTTGCCACAGCTGAGTATTGAGTCAAGATCGCTGGGCAGTTGTTATCTTGAGCACAGTGGAAGTGGGACCTCAGCTGGTTTTTGAAGCAACTTTTCCCTCCACATTGGTCGAAAGAAGTGAAGTAATCAAAGCCTTCTAGAAGGGGGCTGACTGCGTGGGATTCTCTCATGTGAGTTTCCATGATGGTATGAGTTTCTGAAGAGAAACTGCAGTTAAAACAATGCAAATGCAGTCTGGTCATCCGCAGTTGACAGGCAGGATATGATGATGAACAAGTGTCAGGGCTGGTATAGACTTCAAAGTGCTGGAATTTGATGCGCTGAAAAAGGAATAACACATAGAATCTTATTTATTACATTTCATCTAGAAAGTTAGACAATATCTAAAAAATATTCGGTTATTTTTGTAACCGGGTGAAATACTCTGTACTTACTGGAAATTCTTCAATTGTAGTGATTACTGGAGACTGGATCACTGGTGGTAACTGGTTACTCTTTGGAAGCTTGAATGATGTAAATATTGCTTGAGGAGTGACCTGGAAAACAGTTTTTAAGTTCATAAGTATATTTGTATCTACATTTTATAATGATACTTAATAAAGCTTTAGTATACTGTATGTACATATATGAACTTGCTTTGTTCGTAAAAGTGAACCCTCAGTTTTTTAAGAGTGCATGTGAATTATTTCCAAAAAATACGCGTAATCCGGGCAGACTGGTCATTGATACACATCCCAGAACTAAATGTTATCTTAATCAATCTCACGCTATGTGTATTCAAATTTTCAATGCTCTACCCACATACATAAAAACACTAAACTTGAGAGTATTTAAAAAAGAATTGTTAAAATGGCTACGATCTAAAAATTTTTATTCTGTAAATGAATTATTAAAATAATTTATAGTAAATAGCTTTGACTAAATAGCTGTGTAATGAGAGTTTATCCTATTTAATAAACAATTATTTGTATGTAGTAATGAGTAGTATGTAGTAATGAGAGTACATGACTTTGACATTATTTTAATTATTATCTAATTTTGCATGCTTATTAAAAGCTAAATGTGACGAGACTTATTCTAAATATTTTTAAGACCTAAATTGTACCACATTTACTGCAATAAATGAATTTGAATTTGAATTTGAATTTATATAAGATACTTACGTTTATCGTATCAGTCCAAACTTCTACTACCCGATTCTTGGGAGGTCTTCCTCGTTTTCTACTGAACATCTCATCTAAAGAAGTGGAAGCATTGACGTGTTGTGGTGGGCCCACATTAGGGTTTGGTCCGAGATTCAACTGAGCTTGAAGATTGGGAGTCAGTTGGGAAGTCAGGCTTGGAGCCATTTGTGCCAATTGTGCCAAGTTAGGAGGCAAGTTGGGCAGATTTGGCACCTGGCCGAGCTGAGCAGCCATGTTAGGATGTAACTGGGCTGATAGTTGAGGAGTGAAGTTAGGAGCAAATCTCGCCGCTAAATTGGGTGACATAGGGCTCAAGATTGCGTGCTGGCGGTGATGCTCCAAACGTCTGAATGGTTGCTCTTCTGATGAAAGAATTACTGCACCACAATTTTCCTGTAATGAGAGATAATTCGTGTATTTATCACACCAGAACAAATTGAATCCTAGTCTTGACGATTTCGTTATTAGAGAGATCGTAAAAAATATACCTGTAGATGCCTGTAGTTTATTATCAAGCAAGGCATTATCTCTCATTCTAATTTTTTCAAATAATTAATTTTCAAGTGAGCGGTTCCTCAATTTTAAAGTAATTTTAGATCTTTTTAATTTGGTTGATTTATCAAGACTGGTGTACAGTAAAGTTTTATTATTATTATTCTTTTGCTAAATAGTATCATACAAACAAATGTTTTGGAAACCTTTACCAAATAATCGAGCCTCAAATAAAGAATACAAGAATAAAGTGTTTAGTTCAGTTTTGTTGGTAAAGCTAATTGATCAAACTGAAAGCGCCAATTACGATTGTTCCTCTAAAACTCCAAGTAATGAATAATACTTACCCAAGTACAGTGGTAATGGGTGATATCCCTAATATGCTGACACGCAGAGTTGCCACAGGGGTTGTTTCTGGTGTAGGTCACGAAGTAAGCTTCGGTGACTTGGTTCTGTTGCTCGTGTTCCATGACGTGCTTCATCATTGTGGTATGGCAACTGGAAAAATCATTTTAGTTGATGAGAAAACAAAGCTAATGTGAAAAATTAATTGATGGTTTTGATTTTGAATGTTGATTTTGAATTTTGAAGTTACGTACTTATCGTATAAAGAAATGTCCTTGTAGAAAAGAAAATGGAACTGAGACTAAAACAAATACCATAATATTATCTATTATTGTATGAAAGTGTTTGGTATGTTGGGCTCGTTTTAAATTATGAATTTAATCATTTAAAACTAATTTGAAATAGAAAAATAAAATATTGTAAAAATGTAGATACCTACTGCTTAGCGACAAGGCTAATCAATTTTATCGCTGTATATATATAATCAAGGCTAGTAAATTTTAACGCTGTGTGCATATCATTTGACACAAAACTTAATGAGAAAATAAATATTAGGTTGGGGAAAAAGTCTTTTCGCATTATAGTATGTATGAACTTGTAATAAAATCTCTTTGGCTATAGTATTTGTATATGGCTGGTTTTGATATCATATGAAAGTTTAAATTTTAAAGAACATAATTCCAAATTCAAATTAGGAAAATGTGTGATTTTCATTTGTTTTTCGTACTGTCAAAATGAGTGAATCTAATGAAGAAATTCGATACATTTTAAAATTTTACTACAAAAAAGGTAAAAATGCAACGCAAGCCGCGAAAAAAATTTGCGATGTTTATGGACCTAGTGCAGTGTCTCTGAGAGTAGCACAAATTTGGTTTAAGCGTTTTCAATCCGGAAATTTTGATTTCAAAGATGCACGTCGCTCTGGTCGCCCTATTACGGATAAAATGAATGCCATTTTTGAAAAAGTGGAACAAGATCGGCATATCAGTAGTTACGACGTAGCTGAAGAACTGGGAATTGACCACAAAACAGTTTTGGCGCATTTGAAAAAAACTGGGTACACAAAAAAGCTCGATATTTGGGTACCTCACGAGCTCACTGAAAGAAACCTAATGAATTGCTAATGAACCGTGTACTCATTTGTGATTCTTTACTACGACATAATGAAACCGAACCATTTTTGAAGAAGCAGATAACTGGTGATGAAAAGTGAATCACGTACGACAAGAACGTGCGAAAAAGGTCGTGGTCAAAGACCGGTCAGGCTTCACAGACTGTGGCGAAACCCGGGTTAACTCGCAACAAGGTGATGCTGTGTGTGTGGTGGGATTGGAAGGGCATTATTCATTATGAGCTGTTACCACCAGGCAGGACCATCGATTCTGAACTCTACTGCGAACAACTGATGAGATTAAAGCAAGAAGTTGAGAGAAAGCGGCCGGAATTAATCAACAGAAGGGGTGTGGTTTTCATTTCATGGTTTTTCATGATACCGCTAGACCTCACACATCTTTAGCCACTCAGAAAAAATTAAGAGAGTTTGGCTGGGAGGTGTTAATGCATCCGCCGTATAGTCCTGACCTTGCACCTTCAGATTTCCACCTGTTTCGGTCTCTTCAGAATTCTTTAGGCAGTGTCAGGTTAACATCACGAGAGGACTGCCAAAACCACTTGTCGCGGTATTTTGATCAGAAGTCCCAAAATTTATATAGCAATGGGATCATGTCCCTACCTACAAGATGGCAAAAAGTTATCGAACAAAATGGTACCTACATACTTTAGTTAAATGTAAATAAACTATAAAAAAAAATGTTTTGAATTTTCTTAAAAAATGCGAAGGAACTTTTTCCCCGACCTATTATATACATAACGTAACGTAAGGACACAAGTAAGAACAGCTTCTTACCTATGAGCCATCTTGCAGCCCTCAGCCAAGCAGTGGTAGTGCTTGTTCAAGGCACTGCATTTGCTGCACTTGTCTTCAGCTTCCTTGCTCCCATTGAAGGTGTCAATGTACTTCCTTGAAACCTCCTCCATCATTGATGGGTTCTATAAAAATTAAAGAAAAGAAGTCAAGAAATCATGATTAATAAATGATAAGGTGCTTTTATAATGTTTTAAATGATTATGTATAAGAAAATAATTTAGCAAGATTTCTTAGTTGAACGATTTTGAACAATGAAGTTGAAATGTTTGTTGTTAAAGTTGAATGTTTGTTATAAGTAAATCTACAGTAGACCTGATTTTATGACCTTTCAGAGTTCACTAGTACAAATGGATACTTACAAAAGAATAGTCAGAGTCCATCATCGGATTTGACATGTCGTCGTCATGGAGGTGGCCTCCGGGAGAGTACATGCTCAGGTCTGCGCCTTGCTGCATCAGCGCAGACTGGATCACTGAGGTTGGAAGCCTGTGGAAGGCAAACCAAAATTCATGAGACCTCAAGATTTTTTCAACCCATTTCACCTACTTACAAGTTTTACAAAACTACGCGACATTTTCACCGTGTACTGATTACAATGACCGCAATAAAACTGCATGACAAAAACACATGGAAGCAAATAGAGTCATCTACCGCCGCTCTCAGAGTCTATTAGTGTAGATTTCTTCATTTATTTTAACGTTCATTATGGACAAATAATTTTGAATTTGAAAACGAGCACCATAAAATAGTCTACCACTACCACCGTGCTATGGAATGCATGCATGTTTTCCTTCACCATAAGCTCAAACTCAATGTAGAATTTGAAACTCCGAACAATGGATTGGCATCATGTCGTCTAAGCCAAGGAACTGTGGAAGAATGTCTCACCCAAAAGTCATCTCTTGTTCCTTCCTCTCATGCTTCCTCTTATGAGTGAAGATCTGACTGCTGGAATGCAGTACGTAGTTGCAGTGAGGTCTGATGCAGTGGATGTGGTTGCAGGTGCGACTGAACCGACAGTCCCGGTACGGGCAGGCCTCATTCTTCATGTATTTCTTGAAACCGTCTTTGGAGAGAGCCTCGTCTTTTATGTGGTATGTTTTGTGTTTTTCTGTGGGAAAAATGATGGGTTGTTATTTTACTATCGATACTCGTTTATAGGCGCTAGCAGTAAATTATAATTTTGGAAATTTACGGTAATCAAACAACAACAAAATTCTATTGCCTTAAATATACCATTTATAAGTTATACGCTTACGTTGAACACTATGTCCTCTGATGTTAAATCGAAGATGTAATCGATGGTGGATCACACTTGCCTATAAAATATCTATATAATCGCAACTTGAAGATAACCGGTGCACTGATCAGGAAACACCGACTTCGGCATGGTTTTTCACTCATTTGCGGTACGTATGACGAATGTAGAACCACGTTTCGTGCGTGAGATGATGGTGTAGTCGAAGTTGGTACAAGCATGTCAAACCAAGGATAGGACACGCTTAAGTGCAGGTGCCAGAACAAGCCTTTTTTGACTGAATACTTACCCATATCTGCCTTATTCTTGAAAGTATATGTACAGCCAAGTCTTCTGCAGTGGAAGTGCGTGGTCCTCTGTCCAGCGAACACGCAGTGAGGAGCTGCGCAGCTCTCAGTGGCTCGGAACCGTTGGAAACCTTCTTGCAGGATGGCGGAGTCTTTGCGATGGTAGTTTGCATGCATTTGCACGTCTGATGTTGAGATGTAGACCTAGAAAGGAATAGTGGGGTTAGTATCAACTGTGAGATAATTAGACTCTAATTTGAGATAGGCTTTGAACCATTTTCATTTTGATTCTAAGGTGGTTATAGCGATACGTCTGGAACTATGGTACTTTACGGGCAGTCAACAACATAATCTACTGTGATAACCAAAACGCCTGCTAAGCGTAATATAGCAAAATCCCTCCTCCATGGCCGATGTTCAGCAGTGATCGTTTTACTGATAATGATTAATGAATGATATTCCTCACCTTATCACACCCATCCTGGATACAGTGGTAGTGGGTCTGACTCCGGTTGTGAGGACACTCTGAGAACCGCTCTGAACAGTCATCCAGGGGAGAGTATCTCATGAAACCGTGCGCTAACGACTCGTCGCGTTTCTTGTGCCACTGTGGATGGAAGAATGTTCAAATATTACCACATTGTATACTTAGCACAAAGCACTGATTAGACGCCAGAACACGATTAAGATCACGATCAGTTATTAAGGTTATTTGGACCTTAATTGTATTCCTATATCATGGCCATCACATAACATTACGTTTATGTTTGTCTTTTGTTAATCATGTAAAAACTGCAATGTTCTGTGATGTCCAGAAATAAATCTTATTTCTAACTATTTATTATAAGTTTTTATGCAGGTCGTGTGGTACGTCGTTAGCGTTCAACTTCCATGCTGAGACGTTTACTCCACAATTCCACCCTCAGTTCATCTGATTTTCCGGAAATAGTAAGTAGATTTTTCTGAAGCGTAATGTTTATCTATACTATTATTTGGAAAAAAGTGTTCGCGTAATTACTAATTGAAATGAAAATGAAAAATATTTTATTGCTACATAAACATTTACAATATTTACAATTAATATCAAAATAGGTATAGTTTTGACTAATCAAATAGACTCGTTCTTGTCTTATAATCAAGAACAACTCGTAAAAGTTTCGATACACTACGTGGGCAAGTACAATTATGCAGATTCGGAAGTTAACTAGAAACTTTCTCAGCTTGGGATTGTCAGCGTGGAAGAATTGATTCATTCGTCAATTAACTGTCATTATCGATAACGTGGATCGATAATTCTATAATGTTCTATATAGAGGTTGAATTTTGATGTTAGAGTAAATTAAAGTAGATCGTGTGGGATGACTCACGCTTTTTTACCCAAGATTGATTCTGCTTAAATATGATTTATTATTATTTTTCAGAAAATTTAGATACGGTAATTCTTTAACAATGATAAATGAGATGTTATACCATTGATTGATATGATTGAGGAGTGAATTTAAAATAGATAGAAGCAAATAAATTATAAATTCCAACAGATACCTTTAAACATTGTCTCTGTGACCAGCATAATCAATCTTCCGTAATTAGCTCTACAATTGAAATTAATGAAATGAATTATGAAATTAGTTTGTATTATTATGAAAACATTTGAACACGTAAGCGTAAATAATATTCATCTATCTACTTATAAGTATTTTTTCACGTGTTCGTAAAGGTTTTTTAACCATTTTGCATTCAGATTCTTCCAATAAAATTCACTGCTAATAAAGAAACGTCTTTAAACAAAATAATAAAAATTCTTAAATAAGATCATTTAAATCCATATTAGTTTATACCTGATCAGAAAACTTTTTTATTCGATAGTATCCCGTTTGACCACAATCTCGCCTGGTGGTAAGCGACCATCCGGTCGATGGTTTAGCACGCTTGCTTAGTAGGTACTTGATCACTTTCGTTTTTGCAAAACTCCTAGATTATGAGATTACATTTATCGGGAAACGAAGACGCTGGCAACGAATTCCGCTCCTTAGTAGTACGTATTTAAAAGACGAAGCAAAACGCTAAATGCACGTAGGAGGGAGATCAACCATAAAAGGGTAGCGTATTTCTGAGCGCCTTATCCTCCGATGATAGAATGGAGTTGAAGGAATTAAGCTAATTCAATTCCATCGCACGCTCACCTTTAAAACTTTAACAACATGACCTCTGTGTGGGTCGGTACAACTGATCATTCTTCACCTTGGGTGGTAAATACAGGAAGATGATGATGATGATGACCATAAATTCAGTTGCACTAACCTTAAAATGTCTGATCATCTCCTCCTTCTTACAGAAGACCCTGGCAGTGCAGTCCATGCAGTGGAAGTGCTCCCGGTAGCCCAAGTCTTTGCAGTACGACGAACCGCACTCCAGCGTCGAGCTGTACCTGAAAAATTCATCATTGTTGATTCAAATAAATGAATCATTTCATTCATCATCACCCTAAAGCCCTGATAGTTCAAAGTTAAATTTCTCTGAAGAAGATTTTGTTAACAAGATTATTTTAGAAAGATGCATAGCAATCAACATAAATAGAAACTGATGGGGAATACAAATATATACATCACAAAAAATTTCGCTTCCAACAGGATTCGAACCTGCGTCTGTGTGAACATCCGCTAATGTCTGTTAACTCTATAAAATATATTTCATGATGGGGAATAGTCGAGCTTATCGCTAAGAGATCTCTTCCAGGCAATATTAACGATATAAATTATTGTGAATTTTGTAAATTAGACTTTAGTAAATTTATTATTATTATTACCCGGACACCTGATATCAGGTATTGAGAACAATTTACATAATTACTAACAGTAATATTGTATGTTTGTGGCATGTATTTGTCGATATTAGTCAATATTATTGCCAACAATATTATGTTAGTGCGGGTAGCCAATTAGCCATAAAGAATAAGGTCGTTGCTTCTATCCGGATTCTGTTTTAATTCTAATTTTAAATCATAACTAGCTTTCTTGAGGAAAACAACAGATGAGTCTCATCACAAAAACATGCGCGAACTAGTTCGAACAAAAAACACATTTTAATACGGACGAGTTACAAAAAACTACTTCTAAGCATTTAGAGTAGAATAGTAATTACAACACAAATTATACACGGACTTTGTATGCTTACATATTCTGAGAAGTTTTTAGTTTTATAGAGGTTGTCAATTTAACACACGTTTTCAAAAGGGTTAAACGGTACGTCTAAACAAGGATTTAATCTTAGCATAGATACCTAGTAAAAATGGCCCCAACTTTCATGTACCAATTGTTTTATTTGGGGGTTAATATATGTACCTAGTTTATCAGTTATTACTTATTTAAATACTAGTACCTACACAATATTTATTATAAATCTTTTTTTGCTAGTCTAGTTTGTGGTACTTTCTTGCTCTAATCTGTTTTTTAAATAAAAAATCACGCCCAAAGATCACATACTAGACCTAGGCTTCTAAGAATCAATAGCATCAGCTAAAGAATGGCCGCTGCCGAACATCAGCCTCCCTCGGGGGATTTTGCCATAAAGCAACACGCTTGGCATGCATCTTGGCGATTGTGATATGATGGCTCTTATCAACACCCACGGGAAGAAATAGGGCGGTACTTTTCTTAGCCACGATCATACGGCCAGAAGGTAGTTACAATTTTTAAGAGCACTTATATATTTTGTCCCATTACAGAAATCAAATTTACAACCACCTGATACAGAAAGCTAAGTCTATCGTCCAGCGTCCTACCAAAGTATCAATTACACCACCAGGCTGTATAGTATCTGTTCTATTCTTTCTTAAAGAAGAATAAAGTATTTGAAACAATATCATACCTTTTCACGTATCTGGAGTAATCCACTGTCGTCTGCAGTGAATTCTTCCTCGCCTGATCCAAATGATTTAGAGCTGAGAGCAGACCTGCACAAAAAATAATATCTCAAAAAAACATAAAAAATAACGTGAGGATAAACACCCACTGAGCTAAGAATGGATATTTCCACTCGTACGTTGCAGAACGCGCAACAAATGAGTTGTTTAGGATATGATTCAGAGAAGAGTCTATGCGTGAACTCATGGAACTTTTGACTTATGGAAGCAAAACTCCACACTTAGGCTAAGATTCAGTAAGCGTGGATTTTTGCTTCCATGTCAAAATTATGTATAGTTTTGACGCATGGAAGCAAAATTCTTATAGCCTACACTAAATTTGTGAGGCAGATTTTAATGCTATTTTGACATTTGATGTATTTTGGAGACATAAAAGCAATGTTTTAATTTAAAAAAAAATAAAGATGCCAACGCACTGCAAATTCTAGCTTCAACGGATCATTCTTTCATATTTTAAAGTAGCTGCTGCCCGCGTTTCACCCGCGTGAAGATATTGGATTTCATGGTTTTTATTTTTTGGCGCGGTACCTTAATTATTTTTCTAAAATAAAAGTAGCCTAAGGTACTCCTTATAACATCAGTTATCTGCCAGTGAAAGTACCGTCAAAATCGGCTCAGCCGTTTCGGAGATTACCCGGAACAAACAGACAGGCAGACATATTTTAAAAATGGTTGTTTTGTTATAGGTACCATATATACTTTCATAGGCATTTGGTAAAAAGCTGTTATTTTGATATTACAAACAGACACGTCAATTTTATTTCTTTGCATAGATTATTTATTTAAGAACGCCTTAAAACTGGCTCTATTTCCACATAATTGTTTTCCTCCAATACAATCCCCACGAGTTTTGAACCTTATGTTAATACATTCAAAACAATCATAGCCTAACGAAACATCATTCCTTTTCCGTCAAACGTGATTCTTTTGTTCGGAACAGCCAAATCACCGCCATGCATCATCCTATCATCCAAACAATGTACTGTTTGCATCAAGTTTGGAATTATTTAAAAACTTCCGAGACTTCCATCCGCGTTTACGTTACGTGTGCGTTTTGTTTTAGTAAGGTGGGAACGCACGGGCGTATTGTCAATTATTACATGTTCTGTTGTATTGTGGTGGCTTATGAAGGGAAAAAATAAAAGAATTGAATAGTCTCAAACATATAATAGAAGGATACGCCAATACGTTACGCTCAAGAGATAATACGAGGATCATCGTATGAGCGTATCATACGATACGCTCGTGCATTGAAACCTTTAAGCGCTCGAGTTGTGTAACGCCCCTCCCGTATCAAGTTTTCGAGTATCAAATAAATGATTATGATAATTAATCAATGTTTTCTCCTAGTCACTCCAAACCTATTGTGAGTGATCGTTGACTCCAATTGTACATTACATCACGAAAGTGTTTTTGTGTTTCGAGCTTTTTTCTTGTGTGTACAGTCAGCTACATAAAGGTTTATTATAAATAGTTCAGTATAATATACGACATAGTTACTACACTATTATATTACTTAACTAGAATACTGCTATCTATTAGGCAACCGATTGGTGCTTCAACGAGAATTCCCGAAGACGGTTGACGTCAGGTTGGTCATAAAATCTAAGCAAAACAACAAGAATTCTGGAAAGAAAACATGTTGTTCCGACCCCTCATACTGGGATAGGGGTATGAAATGATGATAGCCAGCTGCACAAGTACACTATAGAGCAAGTAATTACACTTTAATCAATTGAATATTCAAAGCTCAATTTGGCAACAAATTATCAAAGAGTCTTTGTGCCATAAGAGTATGTAGAAATTTTAATTTAATAATCAATTAATTTTTAAATTGAATGTCAATGCTTACTTAACCTCTTGAGTGCAGAGTTTTGCACATGCATTGCTTCGTCGTTTCCTGACACATCATAAGGCAGATTGGCAGCATTGGCCAGGAGACGACAGCTTATGATTGTTTTAAATAAAATAAAATAAATTTTCTATTTTATTGTTACTTATAACTAACACTAAGGATACAATTAAGAATAAGTTTTGTTTTCAAAGGCTATTAAGATTCGTATTCGGGATTCAAAATATACGTGATTAAAAGTGTACTTACTACTAGATACCGATGTAGAGATTAAATACTGTTTTAAGATTGTTGATGATTTGTTTTAGTGATATATCACCCATATTTAAGTATATCAAAATGTCACTTTTATATCTTGAAGTTTTTAAAATTATGAATGACTAAAATATTTAGTTACTTTTGTCGCAGACTGTACTCAGATCGTATCGTTTAAATGAGAACGTTTGATGGAAATTTGGATTGGTTTTGATCGTGTGTGGAATGCTTTGACTTTATTTGGTTGATTCTTCTTCTGGATTCTTTGACAGTTCATGTTGTGGTTAGGTCAATGAACTCTAGGGTTTTAGGTTAGATTCTTATAATGGGAAAAATATCTGTGCACACAGAAATAGGCGTCCGTATATTTTCTGTGCACGACTAATCTGAGAGTTTTTGATAATTTCCTAAATACCTACTTACATATAGAGGAAATCCTAGTTTTGAGAGTGATTGTAAACTACAGTACAGTTTTTTTGAAACGCGGTTTCAGTTGCAACACAAAATTATCAATGCAGTTCAACGGCAAAAGTAATTGCAATTATTTTACAGTAACGCTGTGAAATACATGTTTTAAAAAATTTTTAATTATTGTCTGCTAATTTTGATTGAAAAAAACAATGCATCAGGTTGATCCACTTTCCTACTTATCTCTACTTAGATCTTCATACGAGACCATTGTATCGAAGAAGCAAATGTATACGATCGTGATACTGGAAAAACTTTGACTGTCTCAAAACTGAACGTACTTTTGCATAGAGCGTGTGTTATAGAGGTGGTGAAACGAGCTATCTAAATTTGAAGATACAATTTATATATATTTTACACTTCTATTCTCTTCTTTTTACAATTTTTAAGTTTTATTGAACATGGTTTACAAGCATTACAATGTACAAATATTTAGCACTGTTACTGTTAAAATTTATAGGCAATTTTTTTTAGTTTGCGAACTGTCTACAGACACCAATCAGGCATAATCGTCTAATTGAACCTGCTAACCTAAAAAAAGTCTGGTCCACAACGGAACATTTACACCATGAAAGCTGTCACAGTCTCCAGTTCAGCAAGCATATTCACAACACAATCCGAAAGGTTTTTGTTCGGATCCACATCCGTCTCAGTCATCTACATTGAGATTGACAGAGACGAAGAATGTGAATCCGAACGTAAACCTGTCGGAATGAGTTAAGAATACGCCTGCAGCAGGGTTGTTTTAAAACACTCGGAATAATATCCGTGTCGGAAGCGACTGTCTTGATCGTTTATATTTCGGAATCGCATCCCGTCAGATAAATTTCCCGTTTAGATTCGACAACTCAGCTGTATAAACACGGATGTAATACCGACAATATTTCTCTGTCGGGATGCGATTCTGAGATATAAACGATCAGGAACAGTCGCCTGCCATGCTAGCATGCGCATCATCATGACAAAATTTTGCCGATGCTTAGGTATATCGTGCATTTGTCTCGTATTCGCAGGAGATTCGTGGATTTGTCTCGTATTCCGCTTTGCTCGTGAAGTCTGCCGCCAAGCAGTAGTGTGCAAGCATTACTGTGTTCCGGTTTGATGAGCAGAGTAGCCAGTGAAATTACTGGGCTTATAAGACTTAATACCTAATGTCTCAGGGTAACGAGCGCACTGCAGTGCCGCGCAGGCCTTTGTGTTTCAAAGTTCTGGGTAGCACTGCAATTGTTATGGGCCGGCGTTATGCTTACCATCAGGCAAACGACCAGCTCGTCTCGTTAGCAAATAACATAAAAAAAAAGAAACAGCGTGACAAAACAGTAGACTAAATTTTGTCGTGGTGTGCATGCTAGCCTGGCAGGTCTCCTCCACGTGGATTCTAATCCGCGTCGTATAAAATCTTGTCATGACGAAACACCTCAAGCTTTTTACAAAATCGTTTTTGAAAGACGTATTAATACCTATACTTATGTAGATTAGCGTTTCTAACAATAGCCAGTATACGCTTGATAATTTCGTATGTTACATAAGCCGTGATACTCGTGATGCTTATAATAGCTTTAGAAGTTGTTATTAATGAAGTAGAGAAATCACTTGTTCTATGTGCGGTGTGGCCAGTGTTGGAGTTATGGAAAGGTTGGGGAGTTTTTACAAGCTTTTTTTTCACTCGATTCCTGTGACACGTCTGACAACCGATTTCGTGACGACATCTCGATTTACAATAATGTCGGAAGCACTAACCTTCAATTTTGAAAACAATACAATCCTAATAAACCAACCCTATTTCCTACAAATATTATAAACGCGAAAACTTGTGAGGACGGATCGATGGATGGGTGGATGTTTGTTACTCTTTCATTCAAAAACTACTGAACGGAATTTGATGAAACTTTACAGTAATATAGTTTATATATCAGAATAACACATATCTTTATAAATATATATACCACGCTGGCGAAGCTGCATATATAGGCTCTCTAGTACAACATCGGAAAACATCGATGACAGATTGCTAACAGACTTTCAACTTGAAGCTGATAGCTAGCAAACCGAGCATTAGAACACGATTCATAATAAATAATAAAGGAAGAATAAAAATATATTTTTTTAAATTTAGCCCGATTTCTATTTGCAATTCTGGCAACACTGAAACCATCCAATACAACTTTAATAGCTCACGATTTAACAAGTGCAAAAGTATTGTAAAAAGCACGTATTGTTATATCTCGAAACGTAGGGGAAATCGTGGTTATTGCCTCTAATTTACGATACATACAAGAAAATTAGATTGTTATTACACTAACGGACTGCTTTTGTAAGCCTCGAAAAGACTTGAAAGTAATGAGGTTGAGAATAAAAGAAATATGGAATCTATTCGACCACAACGTAGGTTTAGTTATAAAGGCTGTGTATAAAGGCCTGCGCGGCTCTGTAGTGCGCTCGTTACCTTGAGACGTTCGAGTAATAATTTCACTGACTATTAGCTTATGAAACCGGAACACAGTAATGCTTGCACATTACTGCTTGGCGGCAGACTTCACGAGCAAAACGGTGGGACCCACCCAGACGGACACCCGCAGAAGAGTTCGACCTACCACCTGGTAAAGTACTACGTATTGAGATTGAGAATTCAAAAAGATATAGTATGGAATCTATTCGACGGCTTCGTAGGTGTGAGTTAAACCTAGTTCATAGTTGAACTTGAGTTCATAATGGTTCTTGAACTCTGCCCTATACGAGTATACACGTACCCCCTTATTCATAAAAATTGCTCAATAAGAGAATCTGTGCTATAAACTGCTCATTTAACTTCTCGTTGACGGAAGGTGTTACGCCGGTTACGCGTGAAAACGAGACAAAACATTTTCTAGTAATAGTAGAGTTACTGAACATTTATGAATAATGGGGTTAGTATGCACTTATAAGTGCTACAAACAATTTCACCCGCGTGGAAATTACAATCCGCTCATTATTCTAAGAAAAAAAAAGTAGCCTATGACATTCTCTAGCCCATAAACAATGTAAAACATCACTTCAATCCGTTGCTACGTTGCTGCGTGAAAGAAGAAAAAACCAAGAAACATTCGTATTTACAACATTATACTAGCTTCTGCCCGTGGTTTTACCCGCACGGCATTTCATACAGAGCATTTTACTATGGTTATACAGAGATTAACACAGAGTATACTTCCCGGGATAAAAAGCCCATGTTACTCTCCGTTCCAGAAACTATATCTAGGGTAAAACCGGGATAGATGCCGCACTTTTTGAAATACGCTCCTAATTTCAAAAATATTAATTGATCATGAATAATCTCTATGAATATAGCTAGTTTAATCTTTTATATTACTTTATCACTTGTTTTTGTTGACCTAACAATTACAGATTTTTTAGAAATTAACTTATTGCAGACCATGTCTCTTGAGGATAGATGCCTATTTTTGAGGATAGATGCCCCACCATGAAAATGCTAAGAAGGATAGATGCCTGTATTATAGGATAGATGCCTAATCGAATAAAATAAGAAAAATCCATTGTTTTAAAATTTTTTAATAGTAATCTTTAAAAGATAATTCTATTATGACACGCATAACCATAATAAACTTAAGAATTTGTCTAACAAAAATATTAAATTTTAAAATTTTCAATGGATTTTGATTTTTATAGTTTCCAAAGCGTCTTCTCGTTCATCTCTTTTAGTTTGCTTTACAGTTAAATCTTTAGTTGTCTTTCCTTTACTTTTATAGTCGTTATTAGATGGATTTTCGTCATCTTCGCTGTTTGAACTGTACATAATTTGTCTTTTTCGTGAGATTCGACCCTTATTTACTTTTAAATAATTATCATTTTCTTTATCATAAAGATCCGTCCATTCGTTATCGTCTTCTTCACTAAAATAATATATTTTTAATTTCATATTTTTATCATTATTGTCTTTGATTCCTTTATTTGTTTTTTTAAGTTCTCCTTTTTGTTTGGTAGTTTGAGTCTTGTTTCTCTTGTCTAACTTAGTTTTTATTTGTTTTATCATCCTTTCAGAAATCTTCAATTCTTTCATATATTTTCCTAAAGATTTATGTTGTGTCACCGGACACAACATGAAAAAACGTTAAGAATGTCATGTGTATATGTGTATGAGGGGATAGATGCCTCTAAGGGCACCTATACCTCAAAAAATCAGGGCAACTATCCTTTTTGAAAGGGATAGTTGCCCTTTTATTTCTTAAATAAACTAAAAACAAAAGAGCTATTATTTATACCTAGGTGTACACTTAATGAACCAGTGTATTGAAATAATAAAAAATATAACAGAATTTATTGCTACTTATAAAGTTATATCACGGCAAATACTTACTTTTGAAAATTTTAAGCTTACGCGGCGTTTGCTGCGGAGATAATCACACGCACAAGCGACACACTTTCGTTCCGCAAGACAACCTGCGGGGACAAATGTGTGGGACGCCTGCGCTTCTTATTTAAATTATTAATTCTTAGTTGCGAGTTTGGGAAATTAGGTTTTTTGAACACGAGGCGTCTATCCCACTGCGGCATCTATCCCGGTTTTACCCTATGCAAAAAAATCACCTCGTTCCGTTGCTCCGTTGCTGCGTGACAAACCAACAAACACCCCTTCGCATTTATTATAGTACGAATATAAGTAAGAATCTATAGGATGTAATCTCACTAACCCTCCAATGATTTGAATGAAAATAAAAATCTCGGACGAATAAAAAGACAATGGATTGAAAGGGGATCAGATATCGGCATAATGAACGTTTATAATACTAACGTGGTGTTTTTTAGGAAATTTCGTAAGATATTGTGCCGGCCCATTCAGCCGAAACAATGGGTCCCAGTAATGTCTAAGGGTTGACGTATAAACAGTATGGCGACTTCGGAAATGAGGATTCGGCATCTCTCTACTTTGCATGCGTGGGTGGTAAAGCTTAGACGAAATCAATCAAAACAATATTATAACTAAATAGTTATAATACTGTTTTATTTCCTTACTTCGATGATTTTTAACTGAGTTTAAATACTCCAAAGTTTCCTTTTTTGTATACCTTAAAAGAGTGTATTTTAAAAGAATTACAAAACACTACACTATCATATTAATTGTAGTTTTTGAATATTGATAAAAGTAATTACATAACCAATGATTTTAGTTTCTGATTCCTAGGTAACAGCTAGGAATACGAAAAATATAAAAATGCGAATGTGAAAGAAAGAAATAAGAATGCGAAATGTTATGCATGTCTCCTAACGTAAGGGAAACTATAAACTTTTTTTATGGAAGGAATGCTAAATAAGATTATATAAAGTGAGTGGAAGTAATGCTCTAAATTACAGTAAAATCTCGAGTAATATCTTTCATTTGCTTGACAACTCTTTTGCCCTTTTTACGTAAAAAAAAATGTTTTTCAAGTTAGATTACTGTAATAAGTTTAAATTATGTTTGCAATATTACGTGATAAATTATATTTATTATTTGTATTTTGTGGTATACAATAAAGAATTTTGTATTGTATTGTATTTCATATTGTGAATCAAAGTGGTAACAGGCTAATTAAAAAAGAATATGCTCTCAAGCGGAGGTTTGATTTAAATTATAAATTCAGATAATTAATATTATATGAATTATGTTTCTCGTACAAAATAATGATTATTAAAAAATCATGTAACATATGTTACTGCAATGTTTTTTGTATAATATGTTAATTCAACATTAATGTGTTTTCGGGCCCAGTCAATGGAACCTCGCGCTGTGACCGACGAAAGTTCTGAGTACTGGGATTTACGATTCTGAGATTTGGGTGTAACTTCCTCCGAGTGCATTATGACGGTGAACAATACTTGCGCCGCTGACTGATCTTGATCAGCAATAAATCTTGGCTTCCGATTGTTGAGTTGTGAGTGAAGATTTTTGGTTGTTAGGATTAACCTAAAATAAAAACGGAGAAGAAAAGAAATTAGATAACATAAGGATCCTACTAATCCTACTAATATTATAAATGTGAAAGTGTTTTTGTTGGTTTGTTGGTTTGTCCTTCTTTCACGTAGTAACGGAAAAATTGACTGACGTGTTTTTGGCATAGATATTATTTATGGACCGGAGAGTAACATAGACTACTTTTTATCCCGAAAAAGTGCACGGTTCCTGTGGGAACGTGGGTGAAAACCGCGGGCAGAAGCTAGTAATTTCATAAATCACGCTTACGCTACAATATTATTGATAAGAAAATCTTAAAACACCTCATTTTAATTCTAGAAGCAACACCATTTAAATTGCACGGGCGAAGAATATCTCAGACATAAAAGTTATTATCCAAAACAATCCTAAATTAAACCCTACCATTATAAATCTGTATCTATAACAGAAATAAGAGATGGCAAAAGCAAAAAAAGATAGGAAAAGGCGACATGGCAAAAAGACATAAGAGATGGCAAAAAGGCATAAGTGTGCGAGATAAAAAGACATACACGATTTATTTCGCGAGATTTAAAATTCTCGTTCGAGACAGCTGTGACCGGTGTATTCCTTGGGAATTCATATAATCCCGCCTGGCATTTATATGATAAGCGGAAAACGAGTAAATGTCAGTACGAAATCACTTTTCGGATCCATTTACAAATCTATGACTAATTGAAATTGAATGTCACTTAAGATTTAGATAAACGGATCTTACATTTCGAAAGTGGAGCTCAATATTTTGAGCAACAAAGCGAGAAACTTCAGAGTAAATGTGTTTTTTTTTCATGTCATTCATCAACTTTGTAAGCCTAGATAAAGAGCCTTGAAAATAATAGTTTATGTACAAAAATAAACGATTACCTTTTACAAAATAGAGAGCCATATATCATACATAGTTTTACTTTTTAAGTTAATCATTACTTTAAATGAAATTCAAATGAGACCGTTCTATAAATATTTCATATGAAAAAAATAACTAATCAGTTCATAAAAGACCAGAGTATAATCATTCAAACACATATCAGTTTAAAATAAAGTACAATAATAATAAAAAAGGGAATTTACTATTTTTCAAGTTCGTTTAACAATGCCTAGATTAAGGAGAAACCATTTTAAAACGTCGGTTCAGTATATTTATAACAATTGGAAAGCTGTTCCAATTTTTGATAGATCCGTTTCATTAATAATCCCATTGTTTCATCGACAATTGGTCCGTCATCGAGTGTGGGTTCAATAACTGCATCAATTTCTTGCATGAGCACTCGTCTTCCATCCAAATTGACATTTACTCTCGCAAGTATGTCTAAAATGTAAATGCGGTTACTACACATACCAATTCGTGTAGGACGTACTATACGTTGCTGCTTCAACAACCATTGTCATACAATAATGATCTCTATTTCGTTCTATTAAGGAAAAATTAAAACTATCCAACCGTAAAACTGGTATTGAGGCAAAAGTAAGCGACCAATGTAGTCTGATATGTGATGTTGATTACTTTATTAATGTTTTTATTGAAACGAGAGATCAGATTAAGCTGGTGGAGGTAATAGTATATTAAAGTGAGGCTGTATCGTATTGAGGAGGTAATGAGGCGGGGCCGATGGGTGTATGTACGGACAAAGATCATGGGTATTGACACACACCAAGTTTATTCTTATATATACCAGTCATCTATTTAGGATCCTTAAGCTCATCATCTCTTAATAATGTGTAGCAGACGACATAACTAACAAAAAGTTTAGCTGACAAACTGAATTCTTCCACAAATATCCAAACGTGTTATTCAACTCAAGCGTACTTATAGAAGTTCCTGCATATCTAATTGAATAAAAATTTTAATCTCATATCCCAATTTGTAGCAAGATGAATCATATCATTCCGTATAGCATTACGTCAATGTAAGTACAAGATGTTATTGCTGTTGAAACGATCATTTATTACAAACTGTGACCTCTATGTCCGGGAATTATGGCCGTGAATTGAATATTAACTATTCATGCGGGTCCCAGAATTATATTTGTTGAATACTCTACGTACTTTTTATTACAATATTTCGTTTCGAGATGTACAGATAAGGAGCGACGTGTCTAGTTTTATTTTTCGATGTATTGTTGCTGCGATCTAAAATTGTGTTTTTAACGTTTTCCTGTACAGTCACAAAACGTTCTTTCATAGTTTTGCATGTTTATCATTGGATCTTCGTGGAGCATTTGTTAGCTTCGGTTCTTATTTCGATTCAAAATATTCACGAGAGCGAGATTATTTCTAAACTCATATTTTCCTTGATCTCTTCGAACGATTATTATGAACTTATCATTTCAAAATTGTTAAGTGATACACCTTGCTAAAAAACGGAGTTCCCCAAGGCACCATTTTTTTTCACTTGTTGTATCTCCGTTAGATACTTTAGCATTGAAGTCAGCATTCGTATCTCCAAATTGACTTATTAGCTATTTGTAATTACTCTCTTTGTGTACAGAGTAGTTAATCGTCCGTAATAAGGTATGTCTTCCATTAATTACTGTAGATATGATTTGAAGACGTTTTACACGGCAGAGGCGGTCGTAAACTCCGTCGGCGGATGAAAGAGAGAGATAATTATGAGCAAACGCATGCGTAGATCAAATCGGTCCATCCATCGATAAGGGATCTAGATGTAGCTCCGATCGGCGCAGGCATTACGTGTACCGATAGCAATTCATTATGGACCTGAATTGTTTCTTTGTTGCTTGATTGGCTTGTCAGTTTTACAGTGATCGACGTCGACTGATTTAAACTGTAATTATCTAGTTTTAGTAACCAATTTTACACTTAAATTTGTGTCTGTGGTTTTTATTATTATACTTATTGCTTTAGTTCTTCAGAATTGTACTTTGAACAGTATAGGGATTAAAATTAACGACGTCACATAATCAAATTAGTTAGTAGTAGTAGTTTTTCAAATTAGTTGTTTTTTTGCTTGTTTTTGCAACTTAATACATACCACAGCAACACAAAATCATATTTTATAGCATACAACTGAGCTTGTATTGCTATGCCACACAACATACCTACATAGTATGTATATCATAGCAATACGATCTTCATCATTACACGAAACTCCAGCCTCTGTATCCTCTCTGATTGGAGTAAATGATTCCGCATGATCTTGTTTAGTTTTTGCTCTGTTTACGTTGTCTCACTTGATGGCTTGCGTCTCGTTCGTTGTTTTTGAACTCAATTAGAGATACGAAAGCTCTTTGCTGCGACACGGCTGTAATTAGCATTGGAAAGTTTATTTTAAAGTAAGCGATGGTATTTGCTTGTTTATTGAAGTTCATGTAACCTTATTGTACCTTGCAATCATGCAATCAACTCGTATGCAATTGTCTGTCAAAATAGGTGTATATTTAATAAGATCTGTTATCAATTTGATCTCGGCGGCGTGCAGTTTTTTCATTTTAGCGTTCTTGTTAACCATATTTTCCATGCGTTTCGTCATTATTTGTTAGTGTGTAAGATTTTTCGTTTGACTTATTTTACTTAGTAGGATCTTTTAGATTATATGTACATTGTACAGTTGTACACACATCTATCCCATATAATTTATTATTTGTATCTGTACAAAAATATAAATTCATTCAACCCTTTGCATGGTTTCTAACAAGCAAGCTTTCATATCAAAGGACGAATGACAGTTGAGAATAAAAAAAAACATCAAAATATATTTAAAAATAGTACAGCTCAGAATTAAGTCATTTAAACCCTTTAAGTAGTATATCATTGCTTTTTCCTTAAGCAAACACATATTAAATCAGCCGTTTTTATTACTTCACCCATACTGATTATTATACTTTCATAGCCTAGACTTTTTACGTACTGTGTACCACAGACAAACTAGGTGGGCCCATCTATGGATATAAGGACACTAATTATGGCCCAAACAAAAAAAAGGATGCAATGATGGATAGACGTGAAACAGGACCCATCGATCGATTATAGGCTCAGTCTCGATTACAAGAATTAATGCATCGATATATTTTTGCTTTGAATCGATTCCCTTTTGTCTGCAGCAAGTGATATTCTATTCGATTATGTTGTCGCTAGTTTATTGAGCTCGTTATCGATTTTAGATGGTTATCTCGATTAAGTTTTGTGTTGCCAGCTACAATACAGATTTATGCTGATTAGCTTTTAATCATGTCTTACGGAACCTCATAATCTTAGAAATGGAACTTTGCGTTTATCGATATTTTAACCTTATGTACTGAATTCTTAAATTTCTAAAAATATTGCGCCCGATAAAACAAATATTTAGTCGACTATCTTAGGCTAAGACAGATTCAGAGATTGAATAAAAACGCAGTAAAAGCGTAATGACTTCAAAACTAGATGCCTAATCGAAAATTTACCACAAGTAAGCTTTTTGTCATTATATAATACGTAAGTATTCTAAATTGTATCAATATATATTGATAAATAACAGAGATATTACATTGCAAGCTTATTTTACAGGTAACATTGTCATTTTTTTAAGTTAATTGGTTTAAATCTTGTTTTGATTATATCATGATTATCTGTAATATGATGAATAATGACATATATTTTTCCCAGTGGCAGAAACTCACCTGATTTTGATAATATACCTTTTAAGTGAAGCTACTCGTATTTAGCTGCTATATACGCC
Organism: Crocallis elinguaria; assembly: GCA_907269065.1. NCBI lineage: Eukaryota > Metazoa > Arthropoda > Insecta > Lepidoptera > Geometridae > Crocallis > Crocallis elinguaria. Next base: position 12,317,351 of record OU026071.1, on the reverse strand, counting down.
TTAACTGTTAAAAGAAACGTTCGATAACGCGGACAAAGCCGCGGGCGGTGCCTAGTATATATTACTAAGGAAGCTGTACGTAATACAAAATTGAAAGCGTCGAATTCCAAGTCATGTAAGAAATAGAAAATCTAAATAATAAGATGGATAACATGTAAGAGGTGGTGGTGACATGTAACTACAGATAAAGTTCTGCAAGAATAATATTTGTCGTTTTATGTCTACATGAATTGGTGCAAATATTTTATGAATATACGAAATAGCAACTAGTAAGACTAAGTACGCATTTGTCATTCAAATACAATAGTATTGTTTTTGTAGCTAGCTAGGTTAGATGTAGTGTTTATTTATGTATTAGCTAGTTAATAAAGGCATTTGTCCCGTTAAAAAAGAATGTTACGCAGTAACTAGCTTTAATTTATAGTATTGTAGATTCTTATCTTTATTTTTTCTTTATTAATTTGTATAGTTACTTTACTTGGTAATAGGTTGATAACAAAGTAGTAAGTGATATTACTAGGCTGATGTTTCAAGTAACGAGCGCAGTGCAGTGCCTCGCAGGACTTTTATTTCCAAAATTCTGGGTGGCACTGCAATTGTTACCGGCAGTACCTACTCATGCTTATAATCAGGCAAACGACCTTTTCATGCTGCATTTAATACATATTATACAAATTAAACTACAATATGGTCATTGTCCATGATTCATTCGTGTAATCTCTTTAAGTAGGTACCTACTAAAATTGCTAGCTGTAGTATTGTTGTACTTTAACTTTAAACGAGAAATTCTTGTATCTTACGTATCTCGGAAACTATAGATTTGGATACCTATATTTAGCATTTTGTAAAAACACAATTACACAAAAAAGCTTTTTACCGCTTTTTTTATCACTTTAATACTAAGCTTGATCATCCAGACATTTCATTTCGAGTATCAGTAAAAACGCAATTTTACACAAAAAATGTTTGCATACCCAGATATCCAAATAATAAAAGGTGGAGAACTCAAAAGCCGCTGATTATGCCATTATGTTTAAAACATACGTGACAGTTTGATTCGTACCGTGCCCATAATTGTCGTTAGAAAAGTAGATTCCTAATAAGTCAACTAGCCAAATATGCAAAATAAGCGTCGAAGCCCACCAGGGCCGCAAGACGACGTTCGTTTTTGTGCAAAACTTCATTTATTTGTTTAAATATACCATCAAACAATTATCAGAACTAAAGAAAGCTAAACTTCCGAAATTTTTCAAACGATGAGTTCTTTGTAGTAGTATTATTTATATAGATTTACTCAATATATTATTCTACGGAAGTACATAAATTCGTCATTTTTGCTAGGATGAGTGTCAAGAAATTGTTTGTCATAATATTTAACTAAGAGAAACTAAAAGAGTCCTATAAGTAAATAAAATAAGTAAATAGGTAAAATTTAGAGCTATATAAAAGGGGAAAAAACTGTATATCCCGTCGAGCGAGGTCAAAGAGAAATACTATGAATATACTAGCTGAACAACCTTTCAATAAAATTACTAATAAGAATACGACGAGAAAAGCCACACGATTGGTCGGCTCGCTGTGTGTATGCCATAATCAGCAACCATACGAATATAAATTTTCAGCTTAATTTATTTCTAATTAAACCACACTGGTTTTGACCCTGAAGCTAGCCCCACACTACAACGGCTATACGAACACAGCTATAACTATTTATAAGTATTCCCTTTTATAACAAAAACGGCGAGTATGGCGAGCCGAGGTCACATAATGCATTATAATTTTATACAAAGATACAAACTGCGAGAAATGAATATGCAAAAGCGATGCGTGTATTGCGATTGAGTTATTGTGATCGGATGCTTGTGTGCGTATTGGGACGGTATTCCAGTGAAAGCGATGCCAAGCTTTAAAAGCTCATTCCATCTTCGACATTATTTCTTCTTTTATTTAAATTTCTTCTTCTCTATAGCATTGAACCAGACAAATAGTTACTATATACACACATGATGTTGATTCATATAAAACATCAACCAGGCAAATGAAAAGGCTGCTTGGTGATGGCTTTGTGAATTATATTTGTTAGAATGAGGTGATTCTATAACAGTGTTTTAATGTCTTTTACTTTTTTTTTAAATTTATTGTCCATCTGCGTTTCATTTAAATATATATTTTTTTACATGTGGAAACTTATAATTGTCTTTCAGCACATGTTATTATTATATAACACATAGGTATACTCCGTAGCTAGCTGTACGTTTTCCAAATACTAAACAAATAAAAATAACTTCCGTAAGCGACATCGGGCGATTTTGTGTAATTGCTTTCGCTAGTTTAGAATTGACTTCAAAGTTTCAGCCGATGCATTCGCACAATTTTTTTTTGATCTGTAAAATTTGGATCCGTCTTTTCTGTTTATCCTGATTGGCACTTTCATTGCATTTTGCAATAGCATTGTTTTTCAGATCGGTGATCGTCTTCTTTGTATTTTGCAATACCATTGTTTTTTCTGTATTGGCAATTTTATTGTTCACGTATTTACCGTTTTAATTGTTTTTATCAGTTCAGCGTTTTTATTGTTTTCCTGAATCAACTTTGATCAAAATTGACAGTACAATTTAAATTATAATAGCCAATTCATTATAAATATAATCTGCTGTACTAAAACTGATTAAAGGTAGTAACTACTGTTACAAGTATGTAACGATTTGTGTTTTGCGGTCTTGATTTCCTAAAAAGAAGGTAATATTATACGAATTATTTTAACAAAAAACAAAATCAACATTTCCCCTAGTTTAAATCAGTGTCACGCTAAGCAAAGCTAGCATTTCCGGACGACGATCCTAATTCTATCACCACATAAAAGTACACTCACATTCACAGCTCCATCGTGCGTATACAACGTTTGCACGTGTGCGTGCTGCGCACACGCACAGAAGAAATGCATGTTTTATGACGTCTGCTCATATTCAGCGCGGTGCCACAAAGAAATTATACGCACATTAAATCCGTAGAGGTGTGAGTATATTTTTTTTTAGTTTTTGGTTTTTGTGACCCTGGAGTGCTTTATAGGAAAGCCTTATGCATGAAATAAATTAAAATTATTGACGAACTTTATTTTTATACAAAAAATGCTTGTTGATGAAAACTGGGACCTTTGATATTGATTATTATTCTGTGGAAATACGTTTCTGAGCTTTTAGCAAAGTATTTCACAAATAATTATTTGCACATATTTTTTTTATTTCAGTCGATTGTTTTACTAATGACCATTATCTCACCTCTCATGTTGGCAAAGTTGACTTGCTACACCTAAAGTGGTCTCAGTCTACTGGAACACTCTGAATGCGATAGATTTTGAAGATGCTTGCCATTATTCATAAACGTTCCGTAACTTATTTAATTACTAGTAGGTGTTTTGTCTCGTTTTCACGCGTAACAGCTTCCGTCAACGAGAAGATGACAGAGGAGTTTAAAGCATAAATTATCTTAGTGAACTTTTATGAATAGGGCGGCTACGTTTGCATGACGATGTTTCCTTCACCGAAACCGCAAACTCATTGTAGGACTTAGCAGAGATACCTTTAGACGAAATAGTTTTGTTTAAAAAGTTAACAGTGTATTTCAGCAGCCACTCCTATAAGATCCATGCTAGATTTAGCATATTTTATCACCTTCAGGTGGGGTAATCATCACAGAAAATCAAACGCTAACGTCTCAGAAGCTAAAAAAGGTATGGAAAAAATTATATTTTTTTTAGTTTACACCTCTCTATAGTTTTTCCTATCCAATAAACAGAAAGGATATGCAGACCCAGTCAAAGTTAATTAACAAAAGACGTTGCTGATTCGAAGTGCACATGTTGTGCTCAATAGATGACTGTACTGGGCTACATCCTTTATCAGGACGGTTCTGCATTGTAGACACTGAAGACGGTATGGTAGTCCGATTCTAAACATAACACCCATAACAGTTGCAGTCACCTAAAACATGCAAACAGACCTGGCGGCATTGAGTGTGCATAGAGGCCTTATAAGACCAGTGATTTCAAAGACTACTTTGTATTTTTAACCCCGACGCAAAGAAGCACGAGTGTGTATGTCTGACTGTGGCTCCTAAACGAATGGACTGATTTTCATTTGTTTTGTTTTAGTTTGAAAGATCACTTGATCGAGATTGTTCTTAGCTATGATTCAAAGAAATCTGTTCAGCCGTTTGAATATAAACATACTTATAACATCCCTCGTTTTTGCGTCGGGTATTAAAAAAGAGACAAAAAAATCGAAATCGAGCAAGCAAAGTCAGCTCAACCAGCCAAGCGTATAAGAAAATAGGTCGTCATCTAAACACGTAGTCTAGTGTCGTAATAGTCAAGTCGCACGACAATAAAGCACAAATCACCGCGCCGGATGCTCTACGCACACTACTGCTGATCCATTACACAGTAAATGGGAAACGGTTAGGGCCCGCGCGTCCTCCTGGTGGGGACTTGCTTTGATAACTTGTTGGTGAAGAATTTCTGTTACGTAGGTAGGATCAGGTAATACTTTGTTGTTGTTTTAGTAAGGGTCGATTTTTCAATATTACTTTAACGAATTGATACCTATCCCATCAATTAATTTTCGTGTTTTTATTGTGTTTTTCGGGTCTTTAATTTCGAAATTAATGGACCGTTAACTAACTAAGGTTTATTTCTTTAGAATGGCATACAATTTATTTACGTCTGTCTTCACCAAAGGCTTAGATGATTCAGGGAATTATCTAACAGGACGCTATCTGACTATTGAAAAATCGGCCCTAAGTAGTACTAAGTAGTGCACCTACTACATATTTTAGTAAACATATGTATACTATCTATAGTACCTACTACCATACAGTAGATAGAATAGGGCCGATAACGTGTTTTATATTTTGGAACTTAGTTAAAAGCCACCGTCCCTATAATATTATTTTTTATACTGTTGGATAACGAATCGAGCTGGTCTTTTGCGTGATGGTAAAAATAACGCCAGCGCATAACCAATTGCAGTGCCACTCAGAACTTTGAAACACAAAGGCCTGCGTGGCATTGCATTGCGCTTGTTACCCTGAGACATTAGATACCTATTAAGTATCATTAGTTTTTTTTTATATTATTGGTAACGAGACGAGCTGATCGTTTGCCTGATGGTAAGCATAACGCCGGCTCATAACAATTGCAGTGCCACTCAGAACTTTGAAACACAAAGGCCTGTGCGGCACTGCAGTGCGCTCGTTACCCTGAGACATTAGGTATTAAGTCTCATAAGCCCAGTAATTTCACTGGCTACTTTGCTCATCAAACCGGAACACAGTAATGCTTGCACATTACTGCTTGGCGGCAGACTTCACGAGCAAAGCGGTGGTACCTACAACTATATGCACAACTATATACTAGGTATTATTACTGTAAAATAAAGATATTTTAAAGTTAAGTTCAGTGAAGATCTAGCCTAAGCTGGTTGTAGTTTGCGTCACTTTAATTCACCATTATCTCCAAGTCCGCTCTAAGATGTGAGCCAGCATTAATTTAGAAAGTGTTATAAAGTTATTAATGCTAATTCTATTGTGACAAACAATGTTGCAGCTAAATAATTATTTTAAGTTATCTTGGTTATTGTCACTTTGTACCTATTCTTTACTTTGTTAAGAGGGCGCCTAAAGCCAGCAATTTCTTCATTTCTTCGCGCTCTTTCTCACTCTCACAAAGCATGCGATCGTAAAACAAAGATATGCTTGAAGTTTACGGATTTAAAATGTAGTAAGTGTCAAAAGCGTTTTTGGGATATAATATAGCTAAATAAGTAATGGTATTTTCATAAAATCTCAAGTAAAATCAGTCACTCAGGAAATTAGCTATCGAGTATTTATTGAAAAAATATGAAAATTAGAGGTTACTTCGTGATTTTTTTCTCTCGAGTAATTTTTATTATTTTGTGTTTTTGATTAGTTAAAACCTTATAAATATAATAAATTTTAGTATACTATATATATTTTTAAATTACGACTGAATTACTATGTCAAATTAAATCAAAGATTTGAACTTTGCTTTACACACCCTCTTAATAAGACAGTTTTATAATTAAGTACCTAGAAGATCGGCTCGATACTAATCATAGTATAGGTACTGAGGACATCCCGTCCATTCGCGAGAAGCGATTCGGATTCTCATTTATTGTTCGTAGTATAAAAAAATGAAACACTGCGTGAAAATCTTTGGAATTTATGTCTCAGGGTGCACTGCCGCACAGACCTTTGTGTTTCAAAGTTCTGAGTGGCACTGCAATTGTTATTAGCCGGCGTTATGCTTACCATCAGGCAAACGACCCGCTCGTCTCGTTCTCAAATACTACAAAAAACTTTGGAAATCAGTTCATTGATCTAGTCAAACAGATAGAGAAGGTGATAGACAATTTTTTTCATTTTACTTTCGGATCAGTCAGAGAAAGATTACAGGATATCGCTTATTTCTAATTAAGACTAAGGCTAGGAAATGGCCTAATGGCCTTAAATAGTGGTTTAACAGCCGCAATTCCGGCATTAAAAACTTGGCAATTAAATCTAAAAAACCTAATTTTACCAATAAAATAATTTTCGCATTTCAACGCCCAATTTTGGCAATAAACATTTAAAACGCCGCTTCACGACCGGAGCGTATAAATTATCTGAAATGACACGCCGATTGTCCGATAGAAATCATCGATTTTTTCGATTATTCGGTTTTCCTTCTCTCTTTTTAACATATCGATTAAAATGTTTATGTCTCTGTCTAAGAGGTTTTATTAGAGCGTGATGCTCCTGAGGCTATAAAGTTATAATTCACATGGAATCCGTTAATTGCTATAATTTAACGGAGCTCCTTCGATGTTTTGGTACTTTACGGTGTGATTCTGGATATTTATCGGTATTACATCGATTACGTGTTAGTTGAGTTTGTGAGAGTCGAATTTTAGAGATCCGTAGTTGCTTTATTTGATTGGTTATTTTATTGCCATCAGTTATGTTTGACGCGTGAAAGGTCGGGATGCGTTGGTATGTCATTGCCAAAAAAATAAGTGTATGTATTAAAGATTAATGAATGTTTTTTTTTATAATGTCTTGTAGTTTTTTTAGCTTCCAAATGACTCAACCTAATAAGGCGAATAAAAGTCACCGTGAGGGTTTTAACAGTTCAAGAAACAAAGGTTTCATTACGTTCTTTAGTATTCGAAAGCGGTCAGATATTTTGTTGTTGGATAATGTGTAAAACGTAGTAAGTACCTACTCGTAATAGACGGCGGTAATGCATGAAATATTGATGAGTCAAATAGAGTTCCCTTCTCTCGTTTGCCAACTGTGTTTGTCGAAAAGTTAGTACGTACTTAGCTAAAACCAAGTAGCAGTATGTTTGTAGGTGTCTGTTTGAATAATTAGTAAGAAAATGCACGTCAAATTAAAAAATAATAACAGTTAAATTTGTAATAGTTTTATCATGAAATAACAATAAACAAGTTATTCAAAGAACAAAGTTCCAAGTTTGCTATTGAAAGTATAAAAACACATTTGGCTCTCACCCAAAATGAAAAAAAATATTGCACGGAACCAAACGTTAATAATCTCTCTCAATCAGAATGTTTTTATTTAAAAATATGTAATTATGTTCTTAGTTATGTATGTTCTAATTTGGTAGACGAGAGATTGCCTCGAATCCATTCGATAAATTAATCGATTATGTTGTTGTATCGTTAATTAGGTTTTCTATTCGAATGACTCTATTCTAACGTTTCGAATGTAGTTTGTTAAAATGTAATAAAACTCGTGTTGGATGGTTTGTAAACTGGTAGTTTGGTAGACGTATCGATGTGTGTGTAAAGATGTATTATAGGTTTTTTAATGAGGTATTCAAGTGTTTCTAAGTAATTAATGTAATTATAGGTTTTGTAGTTTGATTTTGGTGTATTTTTACAATCTACCCTTCTCACTATACGCTTTTCTAGGAGTTATCAAGCACATTTGAATTTTTTTCATATTCTGCCCAAACAACTTGCCGTGCCACCCAAGACTTATCGAAGTTCTGGGAGTCACAAATACGATGAGCGATGTACTCGCAAAAATGTTATAATAATTATATCGTTAGGTCGTTTGAGTAGATCACCTGGTAATAGGTAGGCAAACAAACGATCGAGAGAACAGTTAATAATCGCGAGAATTTGAAATAGGATCAAGGAAATATTCCATAAAAATGACATTGACAGCTCACAGCGACACACTAAATATGTTGCCATAGATAATAAAACGAGGTAACCGCACCAGTAATGAGATGCCTAAGTAAACATGATTTAAATGAGTAACTACACTAAACGGAAAGCCAGCCTTAAAAGTACTTAAAAATAGCGTCTCCACAAAACAGTGCATTCTTTGCACTTAACTGTGAAAAGTAGCGGCTAACTAATTTATTCCGAAATCGGTTATTTCGAATCTTTTTCTTAATTATCGATTCTGGATAAATATTAGGCTTCGTGCAATGACCTCTTAATGTTTGTGTGTGCGCGCGCCAGTATGTGTGTGATTTTTTTTCATGTTTCCGTCTTGGTTAATATAGCATAATAGATCATAACAGGATTTTTGATTATATCACATAAGCTAAAATAGCTTAGTAGTAGTGATGGTTTAAATCCAGCAATGAACAAGATTTGCGTTTGAGCAAAGGGGTAAAATGACTCGGTATAAGAAATTCAGTATTGAGTGCTACAGGGTAATGATGGCACTGCAATGCCGCACAGGCCTTTGTGTTTCAAAGTACTGGGTGGTACTGTATTTTTTGCTAAAACTTAATCTAAACACTGCCAAACTACTGAGTAAGTAGTTCGTGGGCAGACTCAATTCTCATTAACGTAATAATTAAGCTATGTAAGTATATGTAGGTATATGTAACCGCTCCTTTTGTTACCAAAGATACCATTGATACCCACTAAGACGGGCACTCGCAAAAGAGTTAGTCCTACCACCTGAAAATGTTTAACTCCAGTTTTAAAAATAGCTCCAGTAACGGACAGAATTCCCAATCCCCGTCAACAATCAGTTCCCTTCCTGCGGTCCCCTAGCAGTAATTGTTAAAGCCTCGCGTGTAATCTGCGCCAATAGAGCGAATTCACTCAATTGAGGTCTGGGAGCGGACGCGTGTTTACTGTCATCTCGTAAACATGTTGAGGTCCAAAGATGGACCGTGTAAAGTCAATTGTCAAATGAGTTCGTAAAACGGATTCGTTGAGCCAGATAGTGCCTCACTCCGAAAACCGAGCGTTGATGTTTCGGCTGAACGCGGCTTCCCTACTATGAAAGTGTTTTGGCTCCAACGTGTTCGTAACTCAACATTTTGTCTTTCATGGTAGGAACCGTAATTCGTCGACCGAAGCTTCGTGGTTTGATTTTTGGACTGAGGCCCTTGGTTATGCATCGCATCAACCAGGCGCTCCAAATAATTTATCCATTCTACGGATCAGCATTGCGATCTAAAGAGGCAATGCCGCCAGCATGCTGGGTACACTGCCAACTGGTAGTAGGTTAGAACATTTGGGTTATCTGTAGGCCTACGTTGGCTTGTAGATTATGCAATTGTTTTTGTATCGGATTTGGATGTAGTGTTTTCTAGTCAGTAGGTAGTTAGTTAAAAAGTTTTTGGTGGAAAAATGTATTTTTCCAGACAAGCTTTTATTAAATTCGTAATTGGTACTGTAATCTTGTGGCCATCAATTCTGACCCCATCATAAGGAATCCTGGATATCATCTAGGATCAGAATATTTGTAAAGACAAATCAAACGAGTTATATTTGAAAAAAAAATATCAACCATTCCTTTTACAATAAATAGATTTGTATTTGAAATCGCTCCAATGTCTTCCATGCTCTAGTCCGTAGTGCCTACGTTTAGAGTTACATACAACTTTAGACTGCATCGCCATTTTACATTGGGAGATGTGAACAAACGAGTAAATGAAAAATCACCAAAAAACGTTCTCAAAATACTTTCTAAAATAACATATTAAATACGATCCTCAACTTTACGTGGAGTCGGTGCAGTACGTCTTTACAGACATACTACTTTTTCGTTTTCGCAATTTTTTTACAGTCGACCGTCTGCCTTACTCTCTCCTTGTGAACTCTGAGAGTAAGGGACATAATTCACCACGCAGCTTAGTGGATGTCATACATTCTCGAATTTACAATACAAATAATACATCCTAACAATGACGTAAGTACGCAGTATTAGTGCAAAACGGTTAACTGCAAGTAATGAAATGCCAAGACCTCCCGTTCTAATCACTGCTAATTACCTACAGTAATAATTAGTTGCATACTGACAAACAACTGTATTAGCTGAAAACGTATCACTAATTCTCAACTAGTTTACCAGAATTGTGAAAATAAGGTACCTACACGATTTTCTCACTTCTGTTACTCCTGTCGTCGTAGATTGTATATTGTTAAAGTCAAAGTCTTTTATCTTTAAATCTTTACTTAAAAAATAATGAATGACAAACTTTGACGTAGTAGTCGAAGATAGCAAATGACTGTTTCTTTTTTCTTCGAATTTAAAATATAACACACGGGGAGAAGCTAGTTTTTGAATAAATTTCAAATAAATCCTTACTAAAAATAAATGATGAGCAAGTAAATGATTTTTATTTTCTTCAAATTAGGAAATGATGCTTTGAGGTGCTAAAATTGAAGAGTTTTCAACCCTTTCGATAGGTTTTTCTTTTTATTTTGTATGATAATTGATTGTTATTGGTTTTATATCTCTCTAAGATTTGATAAAAATATATTAAACTTACCGCTAGCTTGCAGTTTTCTTTCTTGCGAGTCTTCTCCGTCCATTGGTGATTGCTTTTGAAAAAAACCCTGAAACGGTATTTTGTTGTAATTTTTTCTGCTGTTTTTTTATCAGTTTTTGTTTAGTATAAATGTTTTAGTTACATAATGAAAGTTATGGAATAGACACGCGAGGTTCTTTACTACAATAAATAGGTAAATATATTTGTATGGATTTGACAATTTCGGTATTTTAGCTTATTTATTGGTTACCTATAATAACAAAAAAAGAAAGGCTTCAGCTTTATTTACTGTAAATACTAAATAAGTCACAAAATTCCGGAGCACAGTAAAACAATACGACCTACTTCAAAATGTACATAGAGTAGGTACCTGACAAGTTCATTTATCACCTAATAAAATTTAAAAACAAAAGAAACCCTAGTTATTGAAACTAGTCTAGTCTAGTTACTATTACTATTATTTATTTTTATCATAAATCCTATGGAACTGACCTGCATCTGCAAATTGGCGAGGTCCTCCAAATTCTTACGCATCAAAATGTTCTGCTGATCAAATTCGGACACACTGTTGCCCGCGCTCGAGGTTGTCGATTGTTCCTACATTGGAACAGATAAGAATCACATTTATAATTGGAACTAGAGAATGGAATATTGGAATAAGAATAATAGATTCGTGTTTGTAAATGTTGTGACTGCTGGCTTAGACTGCTGGTAATGCCTGAGGGCATGCGTGGTTACGCGTGCAGAATTAAAATTTCGTAAGTTGGAACTACGATTTCTAGATCATTGATTGTGTAGATTGATTGTTCGTTTTTAACTTGAATTGGATCTTTGGTTTGACTGGCTGTTTATGAAGTTATTAAACAGATCAATTAAAGCTATTTTAAGATAGAAATATAGGTGAGATTAAATGCATTTTATTTTAGGAGTATTTTTCTAAGAACCTATAGTCCTTGCTTTCATTACTAAATCACTAACAAAAATTAAATAGGGCTGGCTGTGGCTTCACAAATACCTATCTAAGGCCTATAGGTATATGTATACATATACAATATACAGCCTTACTCGAATACTTACTCAATTTTTTGTCTCTTTCGATTCAGTTTAAAATTGTCAAAGAACAACAAAGACATAACATTGTGTAAGTTACCCACCGTTATACACTGTTTATTAGTTACCCTTAACCATGATACCACAAAAATCCACTTTTAGACGCCTGTTTAGCTAGACAGTGTCTAAAGATAAACGTCTAAAATGATTAGAAATGTCCATCATTAAAAAGAAATATCATCAATCAAACGAATCCTTCTAATCCACTAACTAAATTCTTAAGTTAGTCTATGTATGATAGACTACTGGATATATATGAATATATTATTACTAGCTTCTGCCTGTGGTTTCACTCACGTTTTCACAAGAGCCGTGCATTTTTACAGAATAAAAATTGGCCTATGTTTCTCTCCATAAACTATATTATCTATGCCAAAACTCAAGTCTATCCGCGTGAAAGAAGGACAAACTAACTGACAAACATACAAAAACACTATCGCATTTATTATAGTAGGTACAGATGCCTTACCTGTCCATCAGTATCTCTAGACACGCTGAGATCAAGGGTCTGTTCTCCATCATCAGACCCACTCCCCTCCTCTTCTTGACCTTGAGACCTGTTGAACAGCCTCATCGACTGCTGGTTGATTATTTGCAACGCTCTTTGCCTGCAAAACAAAATAATTTTCTTTCAAGTTTTTTTTCATTAATCGATTTAAGAGTTCCAATATTCATAACAATAAATTTTAAGACCAACTACATCAGCTATGATATCATATTTGGGTTAAGATTAATTCATAAATAAAAATAATAAAATATAACTGTAGGTATACCGTACCTCTGAGCCTCAATGTCGTTATCAGGCGTCTTCGGTGGAGTAATGTTAGTAGACCCTTCATCTTCAGTAGCTGAAGAAGACCTCCGAAGACTCCTATCAGTTCCATCCTCCATTCCCGAATCATGTCTCCGCTTCAAACTCAACGGCAGCTGCGTGAAAGGTTTACCTAGAAACATAAACATAAATCACATTCAGATAAGACCGCAATAAAATAAGCTTATTTGTCCAAACACTATTAAGGTAAGTTATTGCTATTTGATATGCTTATAAAATTATCACCTCTTTGAATTTATTAATATGTAATGAACTCACCTTGCAAAGCTTCTAGAGCTCTAATCTGTCCAGTTATAGCATCAGCTACTTCGTTCGATGATAAGCCATAAATGCCGAGTAGTTCTTTCATAGTGTTCATAGCGTAATCTCTTAGGATTCTATTAGTAGCGTTTGAGGCGTCCCCATTTTGTGGGTTTCCAGTTACTTCTATAGTTTCCTGACCATCTCCTAACCTTTCATTAGCATTTATATCCTGACCTTTATTATCCTCTTCAGATTCGGAATCCCTTCTTCTTGGAGGGGAATTTGTTTTTATTAACTGCGATATGGCGAAAGGATTTTTGGCACAGAAAGTTTTGTTTTGTAAACTACTAAAGTTCAAGACGGTACGGTCTCTTTCCACGTCCTGTAAGCTGTGTATGTAGGAACGCTGGAAAGAGTCCACTTTCTTGTCTTCAGGTAACCTATTTTGGTAATTCGAGTCTATGTTTTCGTTGGAGTCTGTGCTTAGTCTCCGACTGAGATCAACAGCTCCACCTTTGAGAAGACTGAAGTTCTTGACTCCAATTTTAGCATAACTCCCGTCTTCTTTATCGTCATCGGCTTGATCGGGTGTGGTCCTGTCGTTCCCATTGAGAGGACTTCCAGATTCATCGCAATTCTCGCCGTTTGACTCATCAGAAAAAGCTGTCGTATTAGGAGCGCACCTAGGTTTAAAGTTCTTTCTCTTATTCCTCTTAGGCAGGTTATAGTAAGGGGATAGGTCAGTGCTGTGTTCCTCCTGATGGTCCGACGGCTCAGGCCAGGATGATGCTCCATGATGAAGATATAAAGGTTCTTCTGTTGCCGGCTGAAGTCTCTCATGTAAGGATTCTTGATGAGCGGCCATCGCAGTAGTCATTGCAAAATCTGGACTCTTTCGAGGGCCACCACCTGAAACGAGTCCGTGCTGCAAAACAACGTTTAGTTTAATATAAAATGTATAAACATTCAAAATTTACTCAACACAATTTAGTGTCCAATCATAACAGTGATTCATTTTCGATTTAAATTGAAACAATGTGTTGAGAAGAAACAATAGTCCTTTGTTGACAATAAGATTAGCTGAAGACTGTGGAATGTTATGAATTTAAATTTTCTCTTCATTGTTTGGAAATAATAAAGTATTTGTGTAATTGGGTATCGAAAAATATAATATAAGCAATTTAAGAGAACTAATAATCAGCATCCTGTTTTTCTACCTATCCACGATTCCGGAACGCAATACCGTTTATGTAAATATATTTTATCTGAACTGGGATCAAATTAATATTGAGATAAGTGTAAAGTATAATAAGTGTAAAAATTAATTTATTCTCACCTGGGGTGCTTCATGGATCTATCATTTCCTACTTGACTTATACATATTTTAATCAGTCTTTAATATCAGCCAATGGTTATGCATCATCTGGAACAAAAAAAAACTAATGTTAGTAAATATACCTCACGATGTTAACGGCCAAACGGGTTTGTATCAAAATTGAGTAAAATTACATATTACGAAAATAAAATATACGTTGGGTAATGTAGTCTAGTCTCATTAATTCCATATTATTACGACAAAATTACTTTTATAATGAAATGGAAGCCAAATCTCGACAGATACGGAACGTAAAACATCGTATAAACTCAAGATTTTTGCGTAAAACTAATTTATTTAAAAAACCGTTCCGTTTCCATTTGAATTGACGTAATACACGATAATTTAAAAATAATGATACCAAAAAAACTTCCACAAGTAGCACGCATCGATCAACCGTCTCGCTATGAAATTAATTATATTCTACATATTAGATCTATTTTCGAGAAAACGAGATTGCTCCGAGCGAGGCGAGAAAAAAACGTGTATTCATGTCGAAATTGGTAACGTGGTTTGGGTGTACAATTACTTATTAAAAACTTATACAAAGATACGGCCTTCGCCGCTCGGGTCACAACTATCGCTGTCTAGTTATCGTGAATTGGAACGTCTCAACATTGGTACGTTTACTCTGCTTTTGAAATTCGAACGTCAACTTTTTAATTTCAAAGTACGCTCTGACGCATGATATTTACGCGCGCATTTCATTTGTTTTTAATGCTCGATGTTTAAATCTTCAGTTGCAAACGTCATTTCTTTTTTATTCACCTTAAAGTTTTCATGTAAAGAGCACTGACACCACGTTTCTGCCTAACTGCATTTAATAGAGTGTGACAAATATGTTTTTGGTACCCATCCGGTTTCTGTCTCCGGTTTTTATATTAAAAGTGAATGATCTAATAACATACCACATGTTGGGAATTAAACTCCACAAAAAAACTGTTTCATCAAAGTCTGGTTATATCATTAAGTAAATTTAAAGAGGTTTGAATTATCATACTAAATATTACGACGCTTAGATGTACCTATCTGTGCTTGTTACTCAACCATGTCAAAATGGCTGAACTGATTTGGCTGGAATTTGGTGTATATACCAACTATACTATAGCATGGTGGTAGGCCATTTTCTGGTGCGCACCTGGCTAGCGACCACCCTCGAGTTGAAAATCTATTGCTAGGCACGAGCCTAGCAATAGATTTAGACTTAGCGTTGTATTCCGGCACTTAAGAAACAATTTTAGGTTTTGTGTGTTCTTTATCTTTGATCATATTGTCAATTCAGATCAGTATTAAGTGTATTGTGAAGTAAGATGATGGTCAAAGTACCTATAGTAGTACAGAATATTTGACTTCTGAAAAATCAATGTTTTTCACAGGAAAACCGGTAATTTTGAACTGCGAAGAACTTACAACTACCTACTTAGATAAACTGTAATGAGCTCATTGTAACGTAAAGATGATTAAAAATTGATCATATAAAGGTACTTTATATTTGGAAATATTTACCTATTTTTCCGCGGGAAAACAGATAAATTTCGGGGCCGCAAGCATTACTGTGTTTCAATTTGATGAGCAAATTAGCCAGTGAAATTACTTGGCTTATGAGACTTAATACCTAATATCACAGGGTAACGAGCGTTCCTTAAGTCAACAAACACACATTCACATTTATAATATGTACAATTGTACACGATAAGTGGTCATTTATAATGAGAATATATTATTCATAATTATCAGCCTTTGACACGCGCGCCCAATACGACTTGGTGGAAGTCACATGTTCTCGAATTTTGTGGTTTTTGAACATGCGGGTCTCCTCACGATGTTTTCCTTCACCGTTTTAGAGCGAGTGTGAATAATCCACACATAACTTGATATAAGTCATTGCTGCGGGCCGAGTCGATGTTCGAACTATGGTACGTCGGATTGAAAGTTACACAAGTTCCCCCTCGGCCACACTCGCTCTATGAGAATAAATGTTGTTGTTTAATCATAATTATTCCATCCTTTTGCTCGTGAAGTCTGCCGCCAAGCAGTAGTGTGCAAGCATTACTGTGTTCCGGTTTGATGAGCAGAGTATCCAGTGAAATTACTGGGCTTATGAGACTTAATACCTAATGTCTCAGGGTAACGAGCGCACTGCAGTGCCGCGCAGGCCTTTGTGTTTCAAAGTTCTGGGTGGCACTGCAATCGTTATGGGCCGGCGTTATGCTTACCATCAGGCAAACGACCAGCTCGTCTCGTTACCAAATAACATAAAAAAAAATATCCTTTTACATTTAGACCGAGCCCAAATTGATGTGGTTACTGATTAACCGTAAACTATAATCAACGTAATTAATTGAACAAGCGCAGAGTTAACATCGTAATAACAACACAACTGTAAAAGCCAATAGCTATAACATTTTATGAATTACTTCGCCCACGTAGCCTAAGTTACTCCTTGTAACATTAGCTATCTGCCAGTTAAAGTCCCGTCAAAATCGGTCCAGCCGTTTCGGAGATTACCAGGATAACAAACAGACTGACTGTCTGTCAGTCTGTTTGTTATCCTCTATCTGTCGATAGACAGACAAAAATTAAAAAGAATGGTAGTTTTAGTATAGGTACCGTATGCATTACGTACTTTCATATGCATTTAGTAAAAACTGTTATCTTTGGTCATTGGATTGGTCAGTTTAAAACTCATACATCAGACGAGGGAAGACGGCGTATGATTAGTTTACCGAAATTGGCGATACGCAGTGATAATGCGTAACCTTTGGTTTGGGGGGTGTTGGGCTAAACGGAGTCTATAGATTTAATGGTCTGTGTTTCAGAAGCACCTCAAATACAAATGAAACGTGTGATGAGTAGTGATGACTAAGCCCATTTCCAAGTAACTTAACAATTTAACACCAATGACATCACAAATTAAAGGGTCCGATTATCCTCAGCACGTCTAATTCCTTAAGGAGTTAAGAACCTCCTTAACCGCGAGTCGCTCCAAATTCGGTGCAGCCTTGGCCGGAACAATATCCAATAATAATAAAAACGTGGCAATAGCACGTAAGGACTGTTAATAATTGAGACGGATATGGCGAGTTGAGTAACTGCTATATATTGTACGGTAAATTATGGTTTAAGAGGGCTTCACTTTTGTCACGTAGGGTAGGATATAAATCCTCAACGGACCGACGTGATTTTTAGCGTAGATATAGTTTATAGACTGGAAAGTAACATAGAATACTTTTATGCCGGAAAAATGCACGGTTCCTATGGGAACGCAGGTGAAGCGAGCAAAAGCTAGTAACATATTAGCCTATGTTACTCTCCGGTCCATAAACAATATCAATATTAGCCAAAAATTACGTTGAGCCGTTGCTCGGTTGCTGCGTGAAAGAAGGACAAACTAACAAATCAACAAACGTGCAAATACATTTTCACATTTATTATATAAGTATGGAAATGGGAGTATGGATTCAAGTATAAATTATTATGTAAATATGGATTATTATCATCATCAGACGGGAAGCGTTCACTGCTGAACATCAGCCTCTCCCATAAAGTGGGGATTTTGGTGTAATAAATACACTACCCTTGTCAGGCGTCTTGGTGACCGCAATAGATTATGATGTTGACCAAGGAGAATGCTGTTGCCCTTCCCCTGGTTATTCCCTTAGCTGGCTCTTACGGCAACCACGGGAAGAGATGGGGTAGTACTATTCTCAGTCCACACGGCCAATGTAAAAAATATACAACACAAACATTTGGCTGGCAACGGGATTCGAAAGCGTGTCTACTTGGTTATCTAAACCAGATGCTTTAATCTATTAAGCTTTGGGAGCGATCGATGTCAGCTCCGAAATTCTTGAGATGATGATTTTACTTTCGGCTTACAATGTTAGAAATTTATATTTAGTTAAGTAGGTAAACATATGTCCAGGATGATGGTAGAAAAATGACAGGCCCGCTACGATGTACTATTGCCTGAATTAAATGTATTAATTATGCCTTTGTCACTCTAATATGTGTCTTCAAATCGCTTATGCCCAGTAATTCAGATACTCGAACTACAACACAAAAATAACTTTCCAAAACTCAAACTCGAAATTAAAAATAAAAGATTATCACTCCAAACTAGTTCGAATAAAACAAACGATACTAATACCGATTGTAACATCGATAATTCCCATCACTAGATGTCATATCGAGTTGTCACATCGGGATGTCACATCACAAACAAATCGACATGCATCGACAGCGTGTCACAAGCGTGGCTAGGGTGAAAGCGCATGTTTTTAGTATCGGTTAATCTTGTTTTGGAAATATTTTAACGTAACTTAAATATGTTGTAATTTCAACTACGGTAATATTACGTACACATGCGTATGATCACTATTCTCATATGGTGCATGAAATCGCCACGTAGAAAAAACACAACAGCGAATTGTAAACGCCTATTTAGACTTAAGCGTTATTCACTACCGCTGTAGAGCAAAATCCCGAGCGTTAATGTCTCATGTACGTGCACACGTATAACGTATTTATCTGAAGTTTAGTTCCCAGTTGGTTTCTCTACCACATGTGGTACTCGGTAGCGTATAATTTAGGTCTGTACAAAAAAGCGGAATTAGCGATCTTCTTTTTATAAACTGGTTAAAACCTGATTCTAAAATAGTTCCTAGTAAATCTTTTTAAGTTGTAAACATATCTTAGATCTAATCTAAACTTTAAAAGAGCACTAAAGCCTAACCTTTACGCAATAATTAAAACGAAATCATACCATAGACAATAGACACCCGTTTAAAAAAACTATATCGATATTACTTCACCAAAGAGGTTTCACAACAATTTAAAAATGATTTTAGTCTGTTCCATTCAGCCACGACCTTTGCCACCAAATGCAATAAAAAATAGTTCAATTACAGTTTTAATTATGAGACAATGCGGTCAATTCTGGTTTGTAGCGAGACACAATACGTTTTGTTACTTACATTCGTTTACTAACGTTCAAGGTTCTAGAAACCACATAAAAATTGTTACAAAATATTTCTTTTTGCCTCCCCGTTCTACTTTTTTTGACTGCCCATTGTACGTAATTTTTTTAATATGTTCTTTTTTCAATATACTCTTTTGGTGTGCAATATTTTTTTCTAGATTATATTTTATTCATTTTGTATTGTTGTGTGGATTCTTCAAATAATTAGTTTTAAGAAAAGTAGAAAAGATATAATTGTCAGGCGAGGTTTTTTGGTACGACATACGTTCAGGGTAGAAATACAACGGATTAAAGTTGACGAGAACACAGGACACATGCTCTCCCAGCGTTCCAAAGAGACGGCCTAGGCCCTAGACCCATTACGAGTGTTTTTCTGAATGACTTTGTCAATTGTAGTTAAATGAAAAGTAAACATTTTAGATTTTGTCTCTGGTATTTGGTTTTGTAGTATAAAAATATAAAATAAGGAATTTCATTGTTTTAGGAGTCAGTTAATCATTGTTCGTATCTGTATCTGAAATCTTGACATCACTATTAATTTATTAAAAAAATATTACGACAAAACAACGATAATTTTACAACTACCTACACACTTGTTTTGAATTAAAATACATAATTATTACTATGTTAAGTAAAAAATGTGCCTCAGGCTGGTAATAAATTAAAAAACAAAACCTGCCGATTTCGGAATCACTTTATGTTTGGAAAACAGATAAGAAATAATAGAGTTGCGCCCACGCGAACGCTCGAACTAATTTAATTATGATATCGATTTATTATATCGAATATTTGTTGCTAGCTTCTTAAATAAAAGCCGCTACTTAGGTCACTTTTGACTTATCCGGTTTTGGTGGGGGTTAATAATTTATAACCTTTTATAGAACAATAAAGTACAAAAACTCCTTTAAAATTCAAAATTGTTATGATCCTCATTTAATTGTTATATCGTAAGAGTTTACAGAACAATAGACCATCAAACAGCTATTGCATCCACACGACTTTTTGTTTTTCCTCTTCTTGCTAAGAGTTTGATCATTGACTGATATTTTTCACTAAAACCTAGAATAAAGGAACTCTAGGGCATCTATAATAACATTCTTTAATGCTAAAGCTTGGACTAATTGGCGACAGCCAGGTGAATTATGGCATTAGTACCATTTATTCATAACAAAATACGTAATATAACTGTCATTGACAGTGGTGAAACTATACACTATACATGTTGGCCAAAGTGTGCCTTATGCAATCAGATATAATTGTTGTATGAGTAACTGTATGTATCGATTATAGATCCGGTTCAAATTGTACTACAATATTCTTAAAAATATCATTAGAAAGAAATAAAAGCCATCGATGTAAATAAATCGAATCGATAAAAACAGCGATCAGAAAAGAAAAACATAATCAAACACTAATTGTTCGAAATTCAAATCATGAGAATTTGAAAATCGAATAGTCACGGAAGCCGGTCAATAACTCAAAGGCGCATATTCCACAAGTGATCATTATAGGCCGTAAACTCACCAATAAAAACTATTAACGTCAGATTTGAATATTCAAATATCGAACGCCGCTTCCAAAATGTGAATGAAATTTTAGAAGGTATCTATTATGGAGTCGGCTTTTTTATTTCTTTTTGTTCTCCATTAGTGTTACGTGTCATGTGTAGTGGTAGTCTAATAAATACAAAACTAGGTATTATTTGCTTATTTACTATTCTTTATAAAAACACTTTTATGTCGTAAAAGTGCATTAGTGTAACGCAGTAGCAGCTACGAATCTCGTAGTAGCTCTACGTAATTCGTAGCTCTGCACGGAAGCGCACGCAAGCTTTCTCGCCTATTAACTTTTTACTTTGTTTCTGTTTTATTTTAATCGAGTAGTGTTAAGGCGATTTTAGACTTGCTTTTTACTTATGAACGCTCCGAATTCCAGTGCCTACGCAATTACAGTTATAAAATAGACAAATTTAGAAATTACTTTTTCTGATATTTTGATTTTATATTATACTAGCTGTGCCCGGCGACTTCGTTCACGTAGCCTAAGCTACTCCTTGTAACATCAGCTAATCTGCCAGTGAAAGTTCCGTCAAAATCGACCCAGCCGTTTCGGAGATTACCCGGAACAAACAAACAGAAAGACAAACAAAAATATAAAAAATGATTGTTTCGTTATAGGTACCGTACATTCATATACATTTAGTAAAAAGCTGCTATTTTGATATTACAAACAGACACTTCAATTTTATTTATTTGTATATAGATTTTCAAGTTGAAAATTTTTCGCCAGGTGTGTTACGGCAGCGGCATTTGAGAGTGCTGATAATTTTAATTTAAGTGTTTTCGCCATCTTTGACAAATCGTCGCTTAAGATAAGCGATTAAGAGGCTAAAAATCTAGACAGGGAGGTGTTAGCGTTTTCGAATAGGTATAAAAAACTATCAATCTGAATTTGGAGATTATTAAAAAAAACAGTTTTATTCAAAATCTGTGCGAGTTTGATACTTTTTAAAAAGAGGTGCACTACTATGAATGACTCATTTTTTAACGAGATTTTTTTTACGTTTTGCTAAATCTGGGTGTGCCTTGTAATTAATGCAATTATAACTGAAAATTAAGAACGTATAATCACGGTTTCCGTTACCGTTGTTTATTCTTTCACTATTAACAATTAATAACTAAATGCAAAAATAAAAAGCTCGAATTACAGGTAATTATTTTAGATAGCAATTAACTCATTTCCGATGTAATTTTAATTATTGGTCAGTGGAATGTGAAGTCGATCATTAGACAGCTGTCATCTGAACATTGGAGATTTTGGAAACCAGTAGTTATGGCTACTTTTGATACTCTAATTGCTGGGATTGATACGTGAAAAAAAAATTCTAACCAAAAGCGAAGTATTTGTAGTTTCACGCAAATATTTGACTACGTCGATATTTGAGATCAGGCGAGATGGTGATCAAAGAAACCTATTTAAAAAAAATAAAAAAGTGTCTAGAGTAGTGCTTTGTTCTCTTTGTTTACCATAAAAGATGCGTTACGATGGCGAAGAAAAATGCAGATTTTTTTATACTACTGTTGCGTATCGAGAGGGGCCCAAATGCAGTGCCACTCAGATCTTTGAGACACAGGCTCTTAATAAAAACTGTTAGTCGGTGGTTCAGTTAAAGTATGTTTTCTCTTTGTAACTGAATGGCAAGAGCTAATCATATTTTAACTATGTAACTATATACTAAAAAAATGTGCTAAACAATCATATAAACAGATCCAGCTTAAACCTAAACTAGGAAGGATTTCCTGCGTCTAGAAAATATCTAAGAATAACATGACCTCATAAAATCCTACTACGTATTTAATAGCTACATACTTTCTATGCTCAAATATTTGTTATGAGGTGTGTATCAATTTTACTCCCTTACGTTCTTTTCATTTTTGACTCGATCGACGCGTAGCAGTCACTCGGGTAAAGTCAAAATGTATGTTATAGATCGCAGTGCTTATAAAAAGTAAATTAATTAAGTTAGTTTTAGATAGCATTCATTAAATTGACACATGTCTATGTCGAACTATTTAAAGAAAAACGCTAACATTCGAAGTAACAGCAGAAAAAAACTGTTTGCTACCAAACTCTTTAAAACATTTAGGTAATGCGATAGCAGCGAAATAAGCTTGTTCATCCGTTGCACGCCCGACCGATCGCATCAGAATCACTCTTACATCACACTGGCAGCTTTATCTAAAAAAATAAAAAGTCAACGTTCTAAATTCAAAAACGGCGTTCAAATTATGATTTAAAACGTGTTCCGGAGAAACTCGACGTTCCTAAAAACGTATATCTAGCGGCGTCGCCCGCCCGTCATTATACATACGGTAATGAGTGGTGCATAGGAGCGAAGCGGACGTTTGTCTAGAGCATTAGAGATGGAATGCTATTCAATGTTAGATTAAAATATAATAGTTAAAGGTCAATATTTATCTTTGTGTTTTTATATATTTGCCTGTATGAAGTAAATGTTACAATTTAATAGAAAAATTAACCAGTTGTCAGTAAATACCTACCTACATAAAATTAAGCATTTTTAATCGATATCGATCTTTAAAACTCGAACTTGAACTGTGCCCTGGTTTGTCCAACTTAAATCGGAAGTTGAATTCATAGCAAACTAATAATTGATTCTAAATCCATTCCTATAATGTTTAGGCTATCTATGAATTTGTAAAGCAGCTTTACCTAGACAAAGCTAGAGTCCGCTTTGCTCGCGTGCTCAACGAAGATAGTGTACTTTATAATAATATAATGTTTCAAATATTTCAAGGCTAACCGTTCTCAGCTGTCAATCATAATAAGCTATCCATCTCTCTCGTTTGTACCAAAATGAGCTATTTCCCATCTCACTCATCCCACGCGCCCGATCGGCCTCCGCGAGTTCTTTATTTGAAAATTTGATTTTAAATGTGGAATGAATAAGCATTATCTTAAGGAATACGTTCTTTTATTTGAATTTTTAATTCCTTTTTTCGGTCCGACTACTGCCTTTGTGATTTTTCGTTTTTATTATGTATTTCGAATGCTTTAAGATTTATTAGGAGATGTAAATGTGTTCTGAGATTGTTTTTTATTCCTTTCCAAATTGACGTTGGCGTTTTTTATTGTTCGGGAAATGTTTTATGTTCCCGTGATTATTAATATTTTTTGGCGTTTGGGTAAATTGGTTTTTGAGATTATTCAAATTAGTTGTTGTTGGGTGGATTTTTGACTCTAGTGATGTCGAGGTGATACTTAGTCATATTGTTTTATTATTCAATATTTTTTTTAGTTCAACTTACAAGCGGTTTCAAGTAAACCTTGATTACTTGTCATCAATAGAAAAAAGCCAAGAGGACGTAGAAATTTAATTTTAATATACTAACAAAACGATTTGAGAAATATTTTACGAAATCTACGTGCAAATACTTTTTTATCTATTTTTTTTATTATCTGTTGGTTTACCGCCTAATATCGTCTTCCGATATTGGGTGGTGAACCGTGAAGCAGCTCCCACCAGGCATCGGTCAATAGTCCTCGGCTGGAAGGAATTGCCTAGAGCTATCGCTAGTTTTTGTTTCAGAACGAACGTTATTAAAAGGATAAGTTGTTCCAAAATGAAAACTAGCTAAAGCTCTAGACTGGAGTGCTCGTGGATGGTGAACTCTATAGCAGCCCGCCCCTCGTCTTGTGGGAGCCCAATGTTCAGCAGTGAACGTTTTTCAGCAGATGATGATTTAAGGTGTTCTTTTTTTATACTGAATAGGCTTGCATTTGACCGCAATCTCATCTGATGGTAAGCGACAATGCAGTCGACAATGTAGCAAACTTGCCTGTTCACTCTCTTGAAGACTCCCAAATCGTAGTATTCAGGAAATAGAGACACAATAATTCCATTCTTTCGCTGTCCGCATGATGAATGTTGAAGCAAAAAGCTTCGTGCGGAATTGCGGATAGAATATATGTCAACCATGAATAGG
The DNA here is from genome assembly GCA_907269065.1 of Crocallis elinguaria. NCBI lineage: Eukaryota > Metazoa > Arthropoda > Insecta > Lepidoptera > Geometridae > Crocallis > Crocallis elinguaria. The sequence goes on along the minus strand of OU026071.1, from coordinate 12,292,475 downwards.
TGACGAAACGCCGTGCGTCTTGTTGTCCGATGATGGAATGGGGATAGTGGAATTAAATTGTGTAATGCTATATATATCACACTCTCCAAAATGTATCAATATTTGACCATACATTTACCTAAAAGTATCAGATGAGGTAGCCGGTCGTGGTGAAACGCCAAAAAAGTTAAAAAAATTGGGTCGGCTAGCCAAACTTAATTAAACCAAGTGGTAGAACAACTCCTCTACGAATTTCCATCTGGGTGGGCACCACTGCTTTGCTCGTGTATTAGTCTGCCGCCAAGCAGTACTGTGCAATCATTACTGTGTTCTGGTTTTATGAGCAGAGTAAACAGTGAAATTATTGGAAGTATAATTATGAGACTTAATACGTTTTGTCTCAGGGTAACGAGGGTGAACAATGAAGTGCCGCGCAGGTTTTGGTGTTTCAAAGTTCTGAGTGGCATTGCAATTGTTGTGGGCCGGTGTTATGCTTACCATCAGGCAATCATCAGGCATCAGGCAGGCATCTGGCATCAGCTCGTCTCGTTATCCACTGGTATAAAAAACGACTTAATAAATTATGACTAATTTTTTTCTGAGAAAACCCTCAGTAAAGTTGGTCCAGACGCAAGCTTGCATTTCTTCGTCTGGTGTTATCTTACAATAACAAACTCGACACATTGCACAAATTCCAGTTCATTACTAAAGCGTATCGAATGTCATAAACAAAAAGTTTCATTACCACTAAAATGTTATTCAAATTTGCATTTTAATGTATTTGCTGTTGTAGGCCTATTGATAATTTTAATGTTCAGTGGGTAGAGTTAAGAGGCTGCACTGACAACAGTCAAATACGGCAAATAGGCCAGCAATGTTTATGAGAGTTACGTCTTGCGTTTTGGCTATGTATGTTTGAATATAATATAGTACGACGGCTCCGTAGCTAAGTTGGTAGTAACCCTGCCTGCAAAGCGAGGGGTCCCGGGTTCGATTCCCGGCCGGGGAAGATTTTGTGTAAACATAATGTTTGTTCTCGGGTCTTGGATGTTTGTGATGTGTATCTGTGTGTGTCCATGCCACCTGCGACACAGGGAATCCTAGTGCGGGGGTATGAGTGTAAGCGTTTATAAAAAAATATAATGTTTGAAATATATTAAAACAAAGAACCTTAAAACCTTTCATAGAAAAAGTAAAGGCAGATAAACATAAACATAAAACATAAACGCTTACACACTCATACCCCCGCACTAGGATTCCCTGTGTCGCAGGTGGCATGGACATACACAGATACACATCACAAACATCCAAGACCCGAGAACAAACTTTATGCTTACACAAAATCTGCCCCGGCCGGGAATCGAACCCGGGACCCCTCGCCTTGCAGGCAGGGTTACTACCAACTTAGCTACGGAGCCGTCAACAGATAGACGTCAGATAGACCAACAGTCCTTCAAAAAAAAATCAATTTATTTTGAGGCGGGGAAAAGATATGCATGCTATCTTAATTGTATTTCTGAAACCCATATTGTTTCCAAAACACAATATCACAAAATTAATTGCATAGAATAAAATCCTAAAATGGCCTCTTAAACTACGTTTGCGATCTATGTATCTGGTTTTTAATAATGAGTGTTGATAAAATTAAGACGAAACACTTAACATACTTGAAGGGCCGATCTTTCAATTGCACGTTAACGAACTTATTGCTATTGAATCAATAAATTATCGTGTTTTTAGTGAGTTTTTCGGGCCTTTCATTTCGAAATTAATGGACCGTTAGCTAACTAAAGTTTATTTCTTTAGAATGGCATACAATTTATTTATGTCTGTCTGTCTGACTTAGATTATTCAGGGAATTATCTAACAGGACATTATCTGACAATTGAAAGATCAGCGATTAGTTTTCGTTGTTTTATATTTTCGATTTAACTAGTTTAAAGGTAAACATTTTTGTCATGGTTTTTCACGCTCGAACCCTCTATGACGCAAAAGTTGGTTCTCTTTCATTACTATGCAGACTGATAATGACAGCGATTCGGATGTCGTCAGCATTGCCCCATTCAGTTGGAATGGTTTGTTTAGCCCTTAGAATACCGAATTCTGAGGTACAACCAAAAAAAGAAGTAATTTAGTACCTATATGTACATTAGTTTCATAAAATTCACAAATTAATTATTGCTTTGTGGTACCTAGCCTATTTTCAATTGCTCGCCTGTCTAGCTTCCACCTTCAATTTGAAAATCAGTTGCAAAGCACCTATCGGTTTGTTCTTATTACATCTCTGTGGTTCTAATCTAAGCTTGGAATAATTTGCATCTTCAACGACATCGTCGCTTAAGATCAGGCGAAATACTTATTAGTCAAATGCTAAAAAATAAAATTTGCTCAAAAAAAAATAATCACCTTTTGTTTTTGCAGAAATCAAAGCATCAACATTCGAAAGTAGCGGCTGGAGTAACTAACTAACTAACTCTTACCATTAGAGGGGTATTTTGCTTGTTTGCCCTTCATTGGCTTATTTTCTGTTCCAGTGTGCGTCACAAGTCAACACATATATGGTACTGGATTGTATTATACATAGTAAATCAATGGCAAATAGACAAAACAAAAGCCTTTTTATGCGCACAGTGACAAAGTTCATAGCAAATAAAATAATAATTACAATCTTACATATTATATATCTCATATTTTAGTCATAACTTATAAAAAAAACTACGATGATTTCAGATTTTTATGGTTTTCTTTAAATAAATCTATTTTTCAAGCCAGTTTTTAACCGACTACCAATAAAAGAGGAGGTTCTCAATTCGTCTGTATTTTTTTGTGGCGTTACTTGAGTACTCCGTCAATTCTCAACCGATTCAAATAATTATTTTTGCATGAGTAGGTTATATATCAAGGGTGGTCGTTTTATAAATTTTACTAAAGAATGCCATCCCTAAGGGTGTAAGAACGCGGGATAAAATTTCAAATATCGCGAGATTTTAGTTACGGCAATTTTGTTACCAATCTCATAATCATTATACACAAAAGTCAAATCGCAATTCTAAGACCACCTACTAATATCGTTAATAAGATTATGCCCATCGAGAAATTCCTAAAGTGTCCTACGCACAAATCTTCGAATACATAAATTAATCTCGGTAACTCAACACTTAGTATAAACACGGCAAAAATTGTTATTATAACACCTAACAGACCTTTAATTTCCGAGAAGCCCACTCCATACTACAACAGCTTTGAATACCTCTTGTACTAATAACTGTGGTTTTAACAATTAAAAATCAACTTTAACGTTAAACAGTTACGAGTCATGTTTAAAGGACGCATTCGCCACGTTCGAATAGTATAGAGTTGAAATAGTGACAATGATGATAAACTAAGGAGTTAAGCCGAAATTTGAAATTGGAACGCGTGCGTTTTTTTAATTGTTTCCTCGAATGGTTTTGTCATTTTAGTTATTTGCCAGTATTTGCAAAACATTATTCTTATTTTAAATTTCGTTTAGGTTTTTTGTTAGGGTTCATTGTTTTTTTAAACTGCAAAACAATGACTTTAACAGACGAATACTTATAGAGTTTACTAAATGCAGTGTGTCATAGTTAAGACCAAGGCATTAGATGTCACATGTCACCCAAGGTAGATAAACGCACGCAAAACCTACGTGCTAAGTAGTCGTTACCAGGTCACAGACACCATTTTAATATTAAAAACCTCAGTTTTCCACCTACTGCACCGCCATTTTCCTGTCAACGAAGGCCGGATTGACAGACGGACATGTTGTAATGCGTTTGACTGTGGCACTCTGTGCATTGAATTATAATCGTATTTATTATAACAATAACGAATAAATAGTTTTTGCATTACGTATTCAATTTTAATACAGTATTGTGGCACCCACTTACCTAAATATGTGTTGAATAGTATTTTAACGGATGTGATTGATGCCTACGCGGTTTTTTGTGACGCCATTTTGAAAATTGTTTGGAAAAAATCGTGCTTGTCATTTGCATAGATCATTTTAGGGTATGGCGTATGGCTATACGAGGCAGATTGCTCACCGTAATTGTTTGAGTCGATATTTTTTATAAAATCAGAGGAAATAAAAATTGTTATAAGAAGGCAAATTTTAACATTTTTACTGACTCCAATGATAAGCTATTTTTTTTAGATTTGTAATAGATAATGTTGATGTCCTATCTCAAGTTCCATGTCAATTCACATTAGGATCCGTGGAATACGGAAGATTTAAATTTCAGTTAGAGAGCAACGGAAGTTTATATTTTTTTATACTTAATAGTAAATAACGTAAGAATCAAGTTGCTGCCTGATGAATTTCTTCTTAGACACCCAAATATTTTTTGTCATTTACTTATTTCCACAAGGAAATTGCTCAGCCAATATACTACAGGAAACTATCAATACGTAGCCAGAATTGCTAGTCAATCGACACACCGTAAGCTGCGAACTGTTTGCACAGTGAGCCCGCGCCCTTATAATGGCGATCTTTTGTGCTATTGACTATTGTGCTAGTATACATAGTAAGTACTTAATAACTATTAAAATATGCAAATGCAGTACAGTATACGGCAATCTAGAATACAGTTTGTGTCAAAGTAACAGCGTGAACGGGTGGTTAAAGGATAATGTAACCTTAAATAGTGGTATGAGTAACCTGGTGATTTTTTTTAAAGCATCTTTCTAGATTACCTGCTAGATAACGAGATAGGTATAGAAAATTCTGGCAAGTGAGAGGAAGAATTGCATTGCCGTCTGTACCAGCAACATACCTTTCCTTACCCTACTGCGATGTGTTGCGTGCCGCAGTAGGATGCAAGTAGGTAGTGTGAAAGCACGAGCGAGATAGCCTATATACCTTTCACCAAGCGCATCCCCTTTGTTTTTAAAATAATTTTCTTTGCCACGTGAAATACGAGACCTATTTAATCATACATTAATTAAATTAAATAATAAAATAAATTAAATTAAATATTCAGATAAAGGTCAACTTATTAAATTATTTAATCCACAGTTAACTTATTGAATCCATTAATCCACAGCTAACTTATTAAATTCTTTAATCCACAGTTATGACTTTAATACGTATATTTTAAAGTGTTAACACTTTAAAACTTACAGTTTATATTTACATCCCCAGATATGTACTCAAATAACGGCTGACAAATGAAGTGGTCGGCTTTTAACTGGTATTTTGAGATATATCACTCGTTAATAAGATCTTTTATAAATATTTGGGTAGAGAATAATTTCAATGCTTGTTTTGTTTAGTTTTATTTACGTTCACTTGAGACTGGTAGAGTGATGACGCGAAACAAAACATATATTTGTTATGTGACCGAGATCAGAGTCTAATGGGCCTGTTAACCGACCGTGGAAATTAATCATTGGTTGGCTAGTATTGATTGATGATTTGGGAATGTTGCCTTGCTATTCTAGTTTTGAAGTGACTGTGTAAAAATTATTTAAATTCAATGTGTAATAATCGGGAAAACCTAAGAAAATTCCTTAAAAAAAGTTACAAAACGTAAAATAAAATCTTTTATTTGTAGTTTGGAGTTGGCTCAACGAGACTGGCTAGAAAAAATTAAGAATTAAGAAACAAAAGTCCCATCCATCAGCTATCAAAGATTATTGCACAGATCCGACAGTCGAGACTGCTCCAGTTTACGAAATATGACCACACACGAAGCCTAAATCTGCTTACAAAGAATTATACTGTCGCAAAGTAAAACCTGTATAAATTAATTGGTACTATTATTTAGTATTTAGACTGTTACATACGTACTAGATAGGTATTACACTTCTGCCCAAGTTCTGAGTGGATACAACCACTTTCCTGTTTTCAACTGCCACCAAGGTAGTGAAGTAGGTATTGTTTGAAAAGCAAAGAAGCCAGTGAAAAATACTGAGTACATGAGAGATTAGAACTGATATCTCTGGATGACAATGGCGGTGCTATGCCAAAGGGTATAAACTCCAGGGTAGTCCTACAGAAGTATTCTCTTTTTACGTTTAATGCGGACGTCGATTCCATTTTTTCATGTGTCAATAAATACAATTTCTCATGAGAATAAAATGTATAAAAACTATCGAACTCTAGAAACGTCAAAAATTATAGTCAAGCCGGGCTTCAAACTGAGCGCTAAAACGCCCCATACACATTGGGCTGACTGCGTGACGTCACATATTCAACGCAGCTGTAAAGTTGTACTAAAAACATGCAATTTGTTGATTTCGACCAAAAACTGCGTTTTAGGATGATAAGAAAATTGTTCTTTTCGGGAAGTATCTTTGTGGAAATTAAATATTTTATGTGAATTTTATTTTTATTGTCTTAATGTGATGTTCAACATGTATAACGACAGTTATTATGTATTTTCTGTTTCATGCAATATCCCTATTGGCTTACTAAAAAAATTGGTTAAGTGCCATTTTAATCGATTATTATTACACTACTAAATTAAGACGTTGAATGCTTTACCGCTTTTTGTATAAAAATGCTACCATATTTTGATTTAGTTTAATGTCACTAATAAGGAATCCTTAGGTCGGTGTTTCGAACAATTTAAATAATAAAAAAACAAATTCGAATAATTTAAAAACTAAAAAACTTAGTGACCTTTGTACATTCTGTAACCCTCAGAGTAACATATGTTACAACTATTACATATAGTTACTCTGAGTAACCTCTCTAGAAAAATGATCATTAGGTTTGGCTACGCCTATTCAAGTTCGCGACAGCTGAAGTTTAAGCAATAGCTCGTAAAATAAAACCGGTATTTTACACAATCGGTATTAGCGACAATGCTCGCATTTCTAATTGTTCGTGATTCTGACGGACAGAATAAAAGAAAGTACGTATCTATTGCAAAGTACCTAACGAAATGAAAGGTTGAATTATGATTAATACTTTGTAGACATGTTTTATTTGGAACAAGCTTGTAATTGTGAACGGTTTATTAGCGTGTAGGTAATTTTTATGACTGCAGCCACACCCAGTGCCGCCTCTGTTCTTGTTATTTAGTCTTTGGATTTTATAATATTAAATTAGCTAATATGGGTTAGTCAATGATAATATACAATACAAGCTAATAATATGTTTATTTAAATAGAAGTTTTAAATAGATTGTAGTAATATTAATTAAGGCGTAGTATTTTTGAAGTAACAGATTTTTTAATTTATCTCTCGGGGAATTTGGCTTAGCACATCTTTTCCGCCTGTCACTGTCACTAACTTAATGTTGGTGTTTTTTATTGATTTTAATTATTTATTATTTGAATAATTTTTCACTTGATCTAGCTTCTTGGTTAAATTACCTGTTCTTGGACAACAATTCTAATTATTTCAAACTTGCAAACGAAATAAAACAATCCAATCTACAGTCATTATAAATGCATTTGAAGACCACGGTAGTAACTTTCACTGTTCACAAACACTAAGACAGGGAATAAGAAAAAAATATAAAGCTTCGAACCTTCCAAATTCAAATCTGACAGCTCACGGAACACTGGCCACACTATAAACAAGAGATGAAGAAATTCCAAGCGAGTTTCAAGATTACAATTTCGAGCCTAGATAATTCACTGTTTTGCATACAAAGGGGAATTACCGTCTGTGCGTCCGTATGTCACTAGCTATATACATACATATGTATGTATATAGTAGCCACGCCTTGTAGCTGTCATGTGCAGCCTAATTAGGCATAAGTTGCTAACGGTTAGGTTACGTTATGTAAGTGCGATATTAGTGCTGCGATAATGCTGGCTGTAATATTTGGATGTTTGATATTGTTGCCTTTGCCCAGAGACATCGTACGTCTATGTTTTGGCCTGACGAGTTTAAAAAGTTAAATAGGTATAAATTTTTTGTAAAAGTTGAAAGTTCTTTCTGAAAGAGTTTAAGTTAATTGTACCGAAAACCAAACAAAGCGCAATGGAGCTAAATATGTTTATTTGTTTTAGTAACTCATCTAGCAGCTCTTTAAAAAGAAACACCTCCGAACTTCTTAAAAGAAAATTATTTGTACGTGACTTAAATCACAACAGTATTTATTTCAGTTACATTAATAAACAGCTAATTTTTTAATACATTTTGTAAGCACATTATCTCCTTAGCTATAAAAAACAAACCAATAAAAAAGTATAAGAGGGAAAAGGAAGCATAACCGATTAAAAACGAAATTGTCTATGGTCAACCATAGACAATAAACTATTCAATATTTATATAACAGATCACCAGGAAGACGTCGATTCGTTTTTACTTAGAAATGTAGTCATTAAATTCCTAACACTTTCTAATTTAAATTCATAAATTTCCGGTGTGTTCTATCAAAGAGTTGGAAAGCAGTAGCTAAGGTCATGCTGTATTGCTAATGTATCAAAAGTATGTCATGGCGTAACTTGTAACTGCTCATTACCTACTGTAGTAGGGTTTTTAGCAATTGTTTCTATAGTGTTACGGAATGTTTAGAATCTTGTAATTAATTTCATTATTTATAAAACATTTTCACGTCTGCTTGATGAGCAACACATCCACAGTGTGCCAGCAATTACTTTTAGGATATATAATACTTACACGTATATTGGTAAATTAATGCAAATCATAGTTATAGCTATGCAGATGGTACTTTAACAGCCTTTGATAAAGCTAGCAAATTGTAGCTAACGATGAAATCTTCAAAAAATAGTTTTTCTGTTAAACGAAAGTTGTTAAAAACGGTTAATATTGATTGGTTTTATTATATACAATCAAACAAACTTAACAAGTGAAGTTCGATAGATATTATAACGAATCAGCAATACTGCCTGAAATATATCTGAGTTTTTTCAGCTCGACTTGGATCGGCAAATTCGACGTATCGTAATTAAATGTATAGCCCTCTTTATACAAAGCTTAGGTACTGACTACAACCATTTTATTACAGTTTATTGTGACTCCGTGCACGTACGGCCGATTGCAGGCAAACACACACACACACATTCCTAGAGACATACATTCGCTGCTACTGGTTATAACAATAACTGTGAATCCATTATTATTGAATCTGTGTGAAAGCGTGATTTGATTAACAATTGTTTTTGATAAAAGTTGCGGGAAGAATTTACTTGATGGGCGATAGAAATGTTTGCTGTTTTCCGTTAGTGAATATTTGTAGTGAATAATGATTGATTAATAATATATTTAAATATGGAACTCAATATAAAAATAAGATCTACTTTCTTTTGTTTATGGATCCATATTTTGAGTTGCAATTTGCTGCCAATATTGACGTTGGTGGAATGTAAACAGATTGCCATCTTCTAAAAAAAATAATAGATAGGTACCGTATTTACACTTAAAATGTAGTACATATCTACTTACCTTACCGACAAGGTTATTTAGCTTCGCAAATGTATAAAAAACAACTTTTACGTTTTATGACGCAGCCACTAAATTACAGCACCAATTAAATGAAATCAAAATCAAACGGATGGTTTTTAAGAGTAATCCGCCAATTTTATTACCTTAATTCGCTAATAAAATTCTTGTTTACTAAAAACCACGGCATATTGAGGCCATTTATTGTGTAATATCCAAATAGTTAGTTACATAGTCAAAGTAAGTTACTACGAGCCCCGATGCAAAATAGTTCGTCTAGTGTGAAATTTTCTCTGTGAGATTTTTTCTAACTTCATTATTTTTGTATATCGATATAAAATATTAAGCTGTTCTACTATCATATGACGCGTTACTTATGCCATTTTTTATTTATGAACCAATAAACTATTTTTGCTTTTTAAATTTATACATATCCTGTTTTAAATTCGAAGACGTTATAAGCAAAATAGTTCGTCTAATTGTTAATCGATGCAAAAGAGTTCGTCTATCGGTGAGTTAAATAAGATTATTACGCTTTGCTCAATTATATTGCATAATTTAAATTTGTAAAAGTAATTCTCTATCATTTGTCCAATGAGACAGTATAAATTCTGAAAATTTTAGGTTTTTTCATTAATTTTCAAATAACAATGGGTCGTGGCAAACCCATGTGTGAAGAGCTTCGAAAGCGAATAGTTTGAGGGGTCGATGCTGGCAAATCATGTTACCAAATATCTAAAGACTTGATACTTCCCAGGTCTACAGTCCAATCTATCATTCAGCACTATAAAAAGAATAGAACGACTTCTTGTTTGTCGAAAACTGGTCGACCACGCATCACAACTGCAGTAGAAAACATAATCCTGAAGAAAATTATCAAAAATAATCGTCGTGCTCGAGCTGGAGAACTCACGGTGCAATGTTAGGACATGATTCACAAAGACGTCTCAGTTGATACTTGCAAAAGAGTCCTAAAAAGAATGGGTTACGGATTTTACACCGCTAAGGAGAAACCAGTTGACTGCTGTACAAAAGAAAAAGAGGTTGAAGTTTGCTCGTGATCATTTAAATTGGACTTCCGATCAGTGGCGTAGTATCATTTGGAGTGACGAGTCCGTGACAGTCGGCGATGAAAGGAAAAAAGTGATTCGGAACAAAAATGAGGCATTTCATACTGATTGTCTCAAACGCAAAGTGAAGTTTCCGGCGTTTCTTATGATATAGGGCTGCATGTCTGCACAAGGTGTTGGTGGTATGCAGTTTGTGGATGGTTCTATCAATGATGCAAGGTATCAAAACCTTTTGGAAGAGAATTTACTGACCTGTATTCCGTCACTTAAGCATCAAGATTCATTCATTTTTCAACAGGATGGTGCTTCCTGCCATACTGCAAGGACAACAAAGACGTGGCTACTGGCGAAAAGCATCCCTACAATCGAATGGCCATCTAACAGCCCGGACTTGTCGCCGATCGAAACCCTATGGTGGAAAATGAGAAAAGTTCTCCGTAAAAATCTATCAAGATCGAAGAGCGACTTAAAGGCTAAACTCTTGGCTGTCTGGGAGTCAATTACGCCTGAGGAGTGTGCAGCGTTGGTTGCAACCATGCCTCTTCGCATTAAAGCTGTCATTGAGAGCAAAGGCGACACAACTAAGTGGTAGACGAACTATTTTGCGTGAGTGACAAGGGTAGACGAATACTTTTGCGTTATGTTTTTTAGAATATTTTTTAATTTTTTTATGTTATGTAAAGTCATGAAAGAATATCAGTTATGTTAAAATAAACTTTAAAATGTTCTTCAAATTGTGGTTTACTTTTTATTAAACATTCTTAATTATTTTACCAATATTTACTTTCTATATTTTACGCTTAGCACTACTTTCCATACTAGACGAACTATTTTGCATCGGGGCTCGTATAAACATTGTGCAATTCTTTAAAACTGGTTGTTTTTATCTAATACGTTCAATAAAATCTAAGAATTTTGCAAAGCATACGACCAATTTAAATTGGTTTGCATTACAAAATAAACATTAGCCAAAGCAGGTCATGATATATTGGCCGTAATTACATACGCAATGTTTGCAATTCCATTTTGCTACACAATAGAACACACGATTCCGAATTTAAAAAAGTAAAAAACGTAAAATTCAAATCTGGAACGCGTTATTCCGATTTCATATTCTTAATTCAAATTCAATTATTATTTTCAATTACCGTGGGTCCGCCGGCCAGGTTCTGTATTGTCCTAGTTTTTTTATATAAAAGAATAGTGTTGGGCGATGAATGAAGAAACACTTAACTGATTTTAGTCACTTAAAAATACATTATTTTGTTTTGATGTGGCTTGTGAGAAGGTCAAAGTTAAATTTAATGTTTTAGTGTTTCTACTGTTTCAAGTTTGTATTATTGATGACTTTGATTTTTGGGACTACTAACTAACAGCAGCTGACGAGATTTATTGCATCTTTTCGATATAAAATAAATTTTACTTTTTAACAGACTTCAAAAAAGGGGGGTGGTTGTCAATTCAGTGCGTATTTTTTCGCAGATCTCTGTCATTTATAAACCGATTTCGAATTATTTATTTAAAAGGATATACTTTCAGATTGGTTCCAGAGAAATTTCAACAAAATTGGTTCTAATGTTCTTGAACTTGTTGAAGTGGTCGAAGGTCAGGGCCGCGACACACAGTAAAGAAACACCTTGTTCCATGTCTCGGTATTGTGAGCCCAGCATGTACCTCGTATGATTCCCCACAGGACATCCTAACTATCAATTCTACCTGCAAACTTTCGGTATTATTTATTTGCCTAAATCATAGATACAACAAAAATCATTGTGGTTGCCAAAGCTAAACTGAATAGACCTTAATATTTTGCCAACAATGTCGAAGCTAGAATAGTAGAGTTAAGAGCTTGAATTTTTCTCGACCATGTTAATTATCACCTACGGGCACAATGACGTCACAGTTGCCTTTCGAACACGCGCACATTTTTCAAACAATCAGACAGTTTCGGATCAGCGCATGATTAATAGTCTCGCTAACAGTTCGAGACTAATTTCGCAACGCTTATAATACTGGCCGCAAACTATTCTTGGTTTGGTAATTTGTGGAGCAAAATAAATAAATAATAAATAACTGTAAACATATATTATACAGTTGGTTTTTTTATAGCAAATGGGCTTGCGTTTATAACAAAGCAATGTCTGTATTACTTATAATATTGAAACTGTTAGAAAAATAATGTGTAAACTGTAAACATATTATATAGTTGTTTTTTTTTTGTAGTAGATGGGCTTGCGTTTATAAAAAAGTAATGTCTGTATTATTATATAAAATCTGTTTATGTAAACATGTAGGATTCTAGGAAAATGCGTAGAGACTTAAATAATCTAGGTTTAGCATATTCACCATTTTTACTACATCATCGTTTATCATCAGGTGTTAAACCATCAAGTATATTTTTTTTCTTTATAGAGGGCTTAGGCTCAAATTTTTTTTTTATGTTATTTGGTAACGAGACGAGCTGGTCGTTTGCCTGATGGTAAGCATAACGCCGGCCCATAACAATTGCAGTGCCACCCAGAACTTTGTAACACAAAGGCCTGCGCGGCACTGCAGTGCGCTCGTTACCCTGAGACATTAGGTATTACGTCTCATAAGCCCAGTAATTTCACTGGATACTCTGCTCATCAAACAGGAACACAGTAATGTTTGCACACTACTGCTTGGCGGCAGACTTCACGAGCAAAGCGGTGGTAACAACCCAGACGGACACTCGCAGAAGAGTTAGTCCTCCCACTAACAAAGAAGAGATGATGATGTGAGACTTATACCAAACGTCTCACGGTAACGAGCGCGCTGTAGTGCTGCGCAGGTTACCATCAGAAATGACCTGCTCGTCTCGTTGCCCTGTAGCATAAAAAATAATATGCTGCGTGGACGGGTCTATGTTTCTCGCTAAATATAGTCTGGAAGTCTTCAAAATGAGGTGAATCTTCTAAGCAAGTATGGTACACTGTCGACTGTATCGTCACTGGTGCAGGTGTGATTGTGGTCAAACGTAAACCTATAGAAATTATAGAATGTACATAAAAACAATTTCATTCAATCAATTCTTGTTAATTTTTTTATTATTATTATAGTACAGTTATACAACGATATAACCATCTATAAATGTGTAATACGACATGGTAGCTGTTAAAAAGATTGTTTCTCCAAATCGCGAGCTAATCAAAATGATAAATTGACACAGCAGAACACAATGTGGTCTAACAAGATTGGGCGACTTTTGACCTTTAATCTGTAAACTAACAAATGTGTTAGTATAATTCAAATAAAATTAGTCCGAATCTATATCTGCATGAGTGACTTTCAATTGAGGCAATCATCGTATTTGTAAAATTAATTATTGACACTGAGCAAAACTATAAATTTAACTGAAAATTTTAGTGTTTATAAAAGTTATTAATCTTATTTCAAAGGATTGGGAACATTTTAAATTCTGCGCCAGATATTAAGTTTATAGCTTAAATCTATCTTAACCACTGCAAGGGAAAATAAGAATATTTAAAAAAAAATACGTCTATGCTTTTTTCGTAACATCATTTTTTGTTCCAAAACAACTGTTTCAGATCCTTTGACTCCTTAATTCACCTGCCAAGTTTAAAACGCAACACTATTACATCACTATTCCAAGAAACGTTCCTTTGTAGATTTGAAATTTCAAAAAAGGAACACCAATAACAGACACTGGTTGGTAAACAGAGCTGTTATTATAACAGAAGGGGAAAAAACCTATGGGGTCATTGACACTGGAGTGTTCCCAGGCACTTGAATGTTTTATAGAGAAAACACTTCAAAACGAATATGACTATTTCCATACTTTAATTACGTACTTATACTTACACCCACATTGGCGCGCACGCACACATACGCAGTTGTAAGATAAACATATGGCTTTTTAAGCGCTTTGGTGGAGTTGAATGGCTTGTAAGTAATATTAGGTTACTTTCCTGTAAGAAGCAGTGATTCATTTAAGATATAAAACAAATTGAAGGGAAGCTCTGTCGATTGGTTAGATACGAAGTATGTGTAACCAACTATAGAGTTAGGTTAGTTATAGTAATATGTTTAAAAACTAGGTAGGGCCACGGGCAAACGCTAGTATAAAACAATAAACCATAAACCAAAAATTATAATACCAACATAATAATAATTGCTCATTGTATTTTATCCATCAGAAATAAGTACTGGCAGGCGACACACTCAACAGGAAAAAGAACCCGTTCTAAATTCAAATGAAAAAATAGAATTTGAATAGCCACGATTGTCATTGGTTGACAATCAATCATTACTTTTTGAAATTCGAATTCCTCACGTGAGGTTCGATTTGATCGGAGAGTGGCCAGTTCTTTACATCTGATAATAACATGGTTGAGTATTGTTTTTTTATCGTTCGATATTTGAAATCCTGTTTCGGTTACGTTTTCTATTTTTATGTAATCTTGATTGCTGGTTAGATATACGCCATTTGGCATCGTAAGAAGTTGTCAAGTTGTTCAGAAAAAAACGTAATTGTGTAAGATTAGGTCTAAAGATCATTACCTTTGTTTGCTGATAACCATACCTAGTCTGTAATAGACTCGAGTGCTAATACTAAACCGGAAGTCAATAAAATATCTTTTTATATTGAAACTTGGAGAATATTTGTAGTAGTAATGACAAGAATTTATTTATTTTATATATAAGTACACATAAGACAGCGTTACATTATTAAATTAAAATAAGTGATACAAACACTGTCAAAGATTATGTAACAGATAGATACTCCACGCAAGAGCACACATAAAAGTAGTCACCAAAACGAATCTGCATAAAAAAAAATGCTCAAGGCCCTACACTGGGATTGTGGGACGCAAGTTGACAACACATTAATATCAAAAGATTTTTCACAAAAGCATTGAGAAAAACAAATAATAACCGGAGTGTCCTCAACCATGTTGTTCTTAATCAGAGTGCGTATATTTTACTCTCGAAAACTTAAGAACACAGCAAACACTTTAAAATGTTAAGAATTACATACGTTACTGTTTACTTAAAGATTTAAAAGTGATATTCATGATTATGCGTCTTAACTTCGGCACAGCTTTATTTCAACATTGTTATTTTTTACTTAAAAATCGATACTTGCTATCATTTGCTATCTTGTTTTTGATTTACACTTTGTTGTGGTGAATCTAAGTGACGAACAAGTTACTAACATAAATGTAAGTAATATTATAAAGGTACATAAAAACTTTTATTTCACTGCACTACACCTGCGCAGCACTCATTTGTAATGTTTTTTTTTTTTTTTTTATTTGGTAACGAGACGAGCTGGTCGTTTGCCTGATGGTAAGCATAACGCCGGCCCATAAAAATTGCAGTGCCACCCAGAACTTTGAAACACAAAGGCCTGCGCGGCACTGCAATGCCCTCGTTACCCTGCTAGACATTAGGTATTAAGTCTCATAAGCCCAGTAATTTCACTGGATACTCTGCTCATCAAACCGGAACACAGTAATGCTTGCACACTACTGCTTGGCGGGAGACTTCACTCACAAAGCGGTGGTAACAACCCAGACGGACACTCGCAGAAGAGTTAGTCTTCCTACTAACAAGAATGTGAAATTATTTCATACATAATGCTTTAAGTACAATATTTTTTCAATGAACTCCTTTCTAAAATAAAGCTTATTATTACTCACCGCACCGTAAAAACTAAGAGGAAGCATTAACTTAAGCATAACTTACTTAAACTTTAAACCATCAAGTAAAAAAGACATTAAAAAACTTTAGACGTCCAATAATTGACGTTTAATAACTGTTTTCCATCAAAAAATTTCTAATATAAACCTGACAGAATAGACATTTGGTTCACTAGTACCGTAACCGCCCGCGGGTCTGCAAGTTAGCATAATTATATATTTAATTTTGTATGTTTGTATGTGTACGTGTAAAGTAGTACGGCCAATGATTAATATAGAATGCGAGAAAAAAACTTGGCTTTTTTGCCTAAATGCGAGTGGTCTCACTGAGGTAATTAGTTACGTTGTTACTAGTTAACAATGTATAAGTAATTAGTGGTACTTATGATTGGTAGATTATTAAAATTTCTGTTGTAGATATTCTTTAATACACTGGACAGTGCATATTACACAAACCACGCGAGAAGAGCAAGAATCACGTCAGTAGTTTTTTTTTTTTCAAAAGTATATTTTGCCATATTTCTAAAACTAACAATTATGTATATTTAAGTATAGACATTATAGTCGCCAGTAGGCTCCTGAGCGTTTTGCCTCCTAATAAGTTTTTTAATTAAAACATTTTTTTAACTTTCGTGTTGTAATTCAGTTATTGTTGTAGGAATTATATTATACACTGACACACATAATAATCATCTAATATTATATAATACTCGTAACGTATACATTTTTTACTATTTCAAGTCGATCGTGTTTGTTTAGCAAAATCGATTTTATTGGTCCAGTATTTTGTTATGTAAATTAGTTTACAATCGTAGGTACTCTAGATAGTTATGTAATTACGACAAGACTCATTATTAAGTGAAATAGATCGAGGTATTTTAGTTGACAAAAATATCTGTTTGTATTGGTTATAATTTTATGATTGTAAGGTTAGCAAAACCTCTATGAATAGACCAGTTTCTTTTTTTTAATTTTGTGGTTTTGTTCGAAAACAAACAAGTTATTTTTTATGTTGTTGGTCTATTCTGTAAGCATGACAGATTTAAGTATTTATTAAAAAATAAAGTAGAGGTTTACAAGGGAAGAGTGAAGTGGTGTACCTTTTCTCTTCTACCACTGAAAGAGTATTTGGTGCTTTGGTATTAGTACTCAGAGATGAGACTATTGATGATGATGATAAAAGAATTATGTCGATAGCAGAATATTGATTAATAATTTATTTTCATATCACTATTCTTGGTTTGGATTTAGTATTATGTTAGGTTATCACAAATAAACACTTTTATTCCTCTTTCTGGCGAGAATCATCTAATTTTATTTACGAATATATTTTGTTTCGTATCCATATCGATAAAAGAATTATGTCTATAGCAGAATATTGATTAATAATTTATTTTCATATCATTATTCTTGATTTGGATTTAGTATTATGTTAGGTTATCACAAATAAACACTTTTATTCCTCTTTCTGGCGAGAAACATCTAATTTTAGTTACGAATATATTTTATTCCGAATAAATTCTCGACTGTATCATCACTTACGTAGGTATAGGTGAGTCAAAAACGAATTTTATTTACACAACTATTTTGATGATTGATTGTGCTTAGTGTAACTGATTGTTTACTTTATTGCTTTTTTGTAAGACCATAGAGGTCAACTTTAAATTCTTCTCAACAAAAAATCAACGTTGGCGGTATTTAGCTCGATCAATCAATGTTTTCTAGAAACTCATTGTTTGCAATCATACTTGCCGTGTCTTATAAATGAATAGTTTTAATTGATAATGTAGTTAAGTAAATCAAGATCAATAAGTGTGACAATTCTGTTAAGCCAGGGTCGTGTACCACTGCGTATATGCATACATTTATAATATGTACAATTGTACATTTATAATACGTGGCGTGGAAGTTGAGTGCTGACTCGGCATCACGTGACCTGCGCAGTACAAGATTTACTACGCACTTTTCTACAAAAGTGGCGCAAGTACGGAAGTGGGTTCGATAAATTTGACAAATCGATAAAACTGATAAATTTATCGAATGTTGCGAGTACCGAAGTCTGATCGTAAAGTATTGTAGTAGCTCTATATTCTCTTTGGATTCGACCTAGCTATTCGATAACTTTTGTCGATTGTATTGCTCGATAAAATATGTAAAAAATCGATAAAACCCAATTTATCGATTTGAACTGTCTGAATTTTATCGATCGAAAAGATCCGTACTTGCGCTGCAGGTGGGAAAATTTAGAAGATTACCTACCCAAACTCAAAATTCAATGTACCTAATTATGAAGATTTGGGCCTAAAGCTATCGGTGTATGTACATCATTATGTAACTATATCATAAGACGACATTTTCTGCTTATTTGACTAACTTCACTTTTAATTTGAAAATCTGTCGCCAAACGCTTTTTCGTTATATAAGATTGAGTGGTTATCGTATACGCTAATAGAACCTAAATAATCCATATTGTGTCTTAACTCCCAACCAGAGGTGTTACAAAGAATTCAAAGGCTGTCAACATTTTCTACGTTACGCCATACCTATTTCGTGTAGGTACAGATGTCTCGTGTCCCGTCAACAAAACAATCGTCTGATCTACCGCTACCTAAATCCTCTATGATCGATCCTGACACCGCATGAAATTAATTAACTGACGCAATGGTCACAGAGAAAACAACAGAAGCCGGACTCGTTTGAAAAACCAATCCGACGCATTGATTGAAAGAGTACCGAGTACCAACTTGTGTGACTGGTAAACTGTGGCGCATGGGCGTAGTCAGGGATTTTGAATCGGCGTTTGCTCTAAACGCTTTTAAAAAAGTGCTATTAGATTATCGATACAATTGTATCGATACATCGATAAAATTGAAAAATTTGTTCCATGGCAATTAAGGCTTAGAATGCACTCCCGTCCAAAATTCTTCTTTAAGGCGACGTCATCGGAGTTGTGTCAGGGTATTGGAGTGATTGTCCCCCCGGAATGGGATCCTCATTCCGCCCCCGGCAGTAGCTAGTAGTTGCCGACCGTACCTTATCAAAATCGTGGATCAAACTTAGCATTATTTTGAGAAGTAATTATTAATGTAAAGGCGGTTACCGAATTTCAGGTCATTGCAGCACAGTCGGCCCCACGGTACATTGGGCTAATGAATAGAAAACTGGACTGTCCAAGTAGCCGATATAACTCTCAGATAAATGATGAATAACTTGGTAGATGTTTCTTTATCGAGTCATTATCGACGGCATTTTTACGGGTAGGTACTTTCGTTCCGATTGCGGCCGCTGCCGCCCGTGAGAATAGCACGCAATTTTTTCACTCGAAACTAATTGCTCTAAACTTTCGCATTTACAAGAAAATGCGAAAGTTTGGATGTTTGTTGCTGAAGCACGCCGAAACTACTGCACCGATATGCAAGGAACTTGGTATGGATATCGACCTTCTGGAATAACACATGCATGGGTACATTTTCATCTCAAATAGTGCGGGTAAAGCTATAGGGGGCAGCTAGTACCTATTGAGAAGAAAGAGTAGCCTTAGTCATGTTTGCTTGCTTGTGTTTTAGTACACTAAAATCTGATTTTTGAAGTAGGTATTTGAAGTTAGGAAACTAGATATTAAATTGTATTACATTACTCAAAATATGGAACTGGTTATGATGGGTTCATGCTTAATTTGAAAGATTAATGGCTGAATAAATATTTATAGGAAAATCTTATCAATCTGGATTTTAAGAAAGCGTGTAAAAACTGGAAATTATTCAATTCGTAATTGTATTCGTAATAAGCGAATTGCGAACGGAGCCGCGGTTAAATAAGCTAGCGTTCAGTATACCAACATAATAACTGGGAGAAAAACATGCGATGATTTCGGTAAAGAATGCAATGGCCACTTTATCCGGAACTCCGACGTAAATTTGACAAAAGAATTTTATGAACGTATAAATTCGAAATGTCGGCTCCGGCCGATCGGTACACTTTAATACTTCGGCCAGATTCGGAGAAACATCGGCTTTTTGCGCGCGCGCAGATCGCAAGTCGTTCAATTACCGGGGAAATTAATGATTGAACACATTTTTAATGTATGTGTATTCATCACGCACACATATAAAGCTTTATATATTGAGACAGGGATTCACAATAGGATTACATTGCCTTAAATGGATCGGAGTAACCAGTTATGACTAGTTATGAGAGCTTATTCCCTATAGCTTAAATTTTTGTTGCTTTTGTTTTGAATGGAGCTGTGTCCGTGCATTTTGATTTGGAGTTAAAATCTGTGGGTTACGCAGTAGTTATTACCTAATCTATGCTCATGGGATGTGGGGTAAAAAGCCTTGTGTTAATGTTCAGTTAGAGTAAGATTAATTGGACTATTAAGGTCTGGTTTGGTTGCTGTTTCGCTAGAGTTGTACCGGGAGGTAGTCCGGCCGTAGGTACTCGGTGGAAAAAATGTTATTGGCGCAAAAATAGTTCTGCGGTTTTGAAATGTGGTGGAGTGCGTCAAAATTGTTATTTTTATGTGTGGTTCTCAGTTCTTTGGTGTATTGAACGAAGTTGACGGACTATAATTTGCAGTGTTTGATGTGTTTTAGGGAGAGAAGTTCACTAGATATTGTTCGTTATTTGTGAAATGTCTGTAATATTCACGGATTAAAAATTGAATTTAGAAAAAATATATATTGTATAGGTTAAATATATATTGTATGCAAAAAAAACAAACTCACCTTACATTCAAAACCAAAATTATGAAGCTTAAGCAGGAAATAAATTACTAAAACACACCCGTAAACACAACTTAGCAACTAATAAAAAACATAACAAGATATGGCCGCCTTACTTCCAACGGTATTTATTGCTCTTCATTAATCTCTAAAATAACAAAATTGTCTAACAACGCTACACCATTTATTCAACTTTTATGACTAACCTAACCCATTAAAACATCAAACGGAAGCTTCATAACAGCATATCTATTAGAAATAAATTTTAATAAACCATGTGAAACTATATAAAAAAAAGAAAAAATTGCCGGCCGGATCGAACGAGCCAATATTTCAAATTAGGAACAATTCAAATCAAATCTTCGAATTCTCGTTAGAGCAGGACGCCCGTAGGGTTGATGACCCGTTGAAATGTCAGCACGTTTCTATCTCGCTCACTCATTTAAACATTTGTGTATCACTATCTCTGTCTTCTATGAGATGTTGATCTTGATACGTCACATTTTTAATAAACGAACACTGTATGACAAGGCGCACGGAAATTCGTTCCAATGATTAATATGGCCGACCAGAAACTAATATACTACTTTGTTTTTGAACGTTATTAGAAATATTGATAGTTCCATGTCATTGGTCTTGTCTACGATCGCCGATAAACGTTTTGGAGATAGAAAGTATGACAGTACAAAATTGAATGCACGATGCGTGTAGGTAGGTGCCGCAAAAAATACACGAAGTGAACCATCTGTGGTAACGAATCTATGTAGGTACCTACTCATTATATTTTACATAAATTCTTTTGTTAATTTTTTTTAATACAATCGTTTATTTTTAAATGTTTGTAATGTTCAACGCATTATATTCTGCAGATACAATAATTGAGTATATTACCCAAAACCTCATCAGTGACAAAGTTTATGAAAAAAAAAATCATATTCATAAGTTGTTATTTTACCAGGTGGTGGAACTAACTCTTTAGCGAGCAACCACTGCTGCGCCAGTGAAGTCTACCGCCAGTAGTGCGCATGCATTACTGTGTTTCGGTTTGATGAGCAAGGTTGTCAGTGAAATTTCAACCTCAGAGTAACGAGCACAATGCAGTGCCGCGCAAGCCTTTGCTAATCATCACGCAATCGATTTGCCTGTCTCATTACTTTGTTAAAAAGTATATTTCTTAACTTTGCAAAATTTGAATTATAGCAACACACGAAATAAAATATCATAAATTATATCATAATGGAACATGTCCGTAAGTATATCCGCATTAGTTCGGTAATTGACTTATATGTAATTAATACGAGCGAACCGATCTTTTAGATAACGTAATAATGCTGTCGCCCGCGGCTCCGCTCTCGAATACCTATTTAAATTTCAACCATAACTGTATGAATGTATGTAGTCATACAAAACAAAATGAAAAACGAGCGCCTCGATCCGACAAAAAGCTTAAGATCGTACAGACATCACACAGAGTGTTTCATTACATCTCAAATAAAAAGTTCATATTTGACGTTTAACAAATTGTTCCTTTTTCAAATCGACCAATGAGACTATTGTATTCACTCCTAATGGCGTGTTCTATTTTCAAATCTCATTCTCTTTTCAAATCTCGGCCGGCTTTCAGATTCATTCGAATTTGGAATGCGTCGGTTGGTACTGTTTTTCCCACACGACTTTTTTCTTTTTCTAAATGAGTTTGATTAATAGGATGTTGCGTTGCCAGTGTTGCCAGCGATTGTTCCTCATACTCTACACACAGAGTACAGACTAGTTTACATTTATACCTCACGAACGAGACTTTCCATGTTAGAATATTCCGGCCGAATTCACATAATCAATCTTTATGAGGCATAAAAATTCATATGTTAATTTTCAGCTAATTTATATTATCTGACGCCAACAATTTATTCGGTTAAAGTTCATAATCATCAGCCTGAAGCTGTCCACTGCTGAACGTATTACCACGTAGTACCAACCTAGACGGATACTCGCAGAAGAGTTAGTCCTACCACCTGCACGGTCGTCCGTGAATATATTCTAAAAGCTTTACGTAGAGTCATCACTACATTGTTGCGCTGTAAATTTCAAACGTGTGTTATAGATGTTTTAATTATGTTCTTGTCACTGAGAAATAATCACTGTATCAAAGTGTCTGAGACGTGATAGAGTATCCTAATCTATGTAGAGCAAAATAAAGATAAATTTAGGTAGAGATTTAAAAGATTGTTTAAAATTGGCAGCTACTATTGGCGTTGGTATTATAAAGGAGACTAATAATATCCTCACTACTGACTCTGTAAAGGTCGATAGGCAAAAAGAAAGGTCCTTAAAAAATCATCTCTACTACAGAGGAAAGTCATTGCATTTCTTTTGGAATAGTTTTTATAGTTTGGAGGATTAGTTTGCCAAAACATTTGTGTAAATTTGTACTTCTATACGACCGCACTGCTGTGCCGCACCGGTCGTTGCGTTTGGCGTTTGCGAGTGGCACTGCAATTGTTATGGGCCGGCGTTATGCTAACTATCAGGCAAACGACCAGCTCGTCTTGAAAGACGAGCTGGTCCACACCTGCATTTTCTGGTAATCTAGACCAGACACCTTAACCAACAAGAATTTTTAAGATGTATATATTTATGTGAACGTCCGCTAGAGTCGGTAAAGACTTTAAAAAATACATTTAATAAAGTTTTACATTACTTCTTTAAATTAATTCCTAACTCTGTCATGTATCACAAAGTAGGTACATCAGCCATTCATCATTATACATAATTTAAAATAAAACATTAAAATTTTAATCTCAAATATGCATCAGGCAAATCCCCAAAACTGCCAAATGTCGCGTCCTCCGAACCGAGAGATATAGCCAAAATGCATAACATCAAAGGGGTTTTTACTACAAAAAAAGATTTAAATTGAAGGGCGCGTCCCTAATGTCCCAAATGCCCCAATGTCCCATGTCCCAATACTACACAAAAATGGCGTCCAAGATTATAATAACGATTTTAAACTCCCCTCTGTCGGATATTTTAGTTTTTTTTTTATTATTTTGGAAGGGTTGCGTAAGTGGACGCGGGATGAAAATTTGACACTAACACTGTTTCAAAAATGGGGTGAAAAAGTTTTGCATGTTTTTGTTCGTCCGAGAGCCGTTTTTGAGATCGATGTCCGATATAGGGGGTTGATATTTCGATACAATTTTGAGAGGATTAAACTCTGTTTCACATCTGCTATCGTCTGTAGTACCTACTTCTTTTCTATTTGAAAATGAGACGAACTGTAGTATAGAACTGTGCTCTCTTGGGGCATATGTAAATAAAGATTTTTAATTTTAATATGCTAAACAAAGATTAGAACTGGCTCTTAAGTGCAGCTTCCGGAACACCCCGCGAAGTGCTCGGTGAAAGATTATCAACTTAGAACAAGTCATGTGTGTTACGTCTAATACGGGTAACATGCTAAACATTATCTTTCCGCAATTGTACATAATAATCAATTAATAACTGATAAAATAACACATAACATTAAAAAGGTTAATGACATGCAGTGCTATTCACAAAACTAAAAAATAAATATAAATTTTAAATTTCAAATTCCGAACGCCATCCGTCGACAATAGCGTTCCTTGATTGGCGTTAACCCTGCGACGTAATATTCCATAAGAACGAGGCCGCACCGAGATTCGGTCAATTCGAGACCAAATCCGTACCAATTGTGGCACGGTTTTATCAATAAAAATAAAAATCCTCGAGGAAGTCACCAATTTGAAGTCAGAAGAGGATGCGCCCAAACGTTTTTAAACTGTAACGCCGTAGTAATATGGTCTAGTATTGGTTGTAGATTGTGTTGTTATTTGTGTAGTTATGATAGATTGTGAAATCAATTAAATTAGTGCTCCGTAGCATGGGGTCCATATTAAAGCACTTAGTCATAGGCTGTGGAGGGTTCTGTTTTGTATTTTTACGTTTTTTAACGTAATTATATCTGGATACCGAGCTTTCGATCGTCGTTTTTAAAATGATACTTTTTTGGTCTGAAATTGCGTTTTTACAAGAAATATAATTATATAGAAAAACTTAAGAAGAAAAACCTTATCGAAATACAAAGTTTCATCCAAATCGTTAGACCCATTTCCCAGATACCTGAAATAAATTTGTATGTGCATTTTTTTTCCGGGATAAAAAGTAGCCTATGTTACAGCTCTCCTCTTAGCAGAAACCGTCATATTTTATATAAAATTTTGTACTGTGGTTACGTGCGTAGTATACTAACATCACTGACTGACATAAAAGGCGAAAGGTCCCACGTTGTTTTCGGCCGTATTGTGTATCTGTAAGTTCATAATCAAAGATCTATGCCTAAAAGCACGTCGATCCGTTACTCCGTTGCTGCGTGAAAGGACAAACCAACAAACGACGCTTACCATCAGATGCTTGCCTTGCAACGAATAGTCCTAGCCTAGTTTTCAAGACCTTTTATAAATTGATTACTGGTTCAAAATAACACAGTACCTATATTTGTATGCACAACCTGTAGGGAAGTATTCTGACGCAACGATCCTATTTCGATGGTCGAAGCAATTTAGAACCAAAATCACTTTTTTATAATGTCGCCCAAAATGGGGTAGAAAGTAGGTAATAATAATTTTACGCGGCACAATCGAATGTTTTCACTGGAACGTGAGCGGGAATCGGACCCGAGACTTGCATACTGATTGACGTTCGGTTATTGCAATTTTTGGACGCGCATAAATTTCCACGAATGAGCTGTTTATACGTTGAATTTTGAGTCCAACACTTTTTGTAATTTTTTTAAATTATTTTTTACTAGCTTCTGCTCACGGTTTCACGTTCCTACAGGAACCGTGCATTTTTCCGGGATAAAAAGTAACCTATGTTACTCCCTGGTTAATAAACTATATCTATGCCAAAAATCACGTCAATCGTCAATTGGCAATCTATTCAAAACTTATATCCCAAGAAAATCGAGATCGCTCAAATGCCATCATTGATTTATTTTTTGCAATACAGAATGTGAAAGTCTCACGAGCCTCGAGCCCTCCTAGGCCCACCGCCCTTCGCGGAACACTAAAATGAACAATCAAAAAACGCCAACACGTATTTGCGATAACGCAACGGATTCGAAATTTTAAATAGTTCCATATTCAAACAAACGAATATGGTACTGGCCGATTGTTTCCCGTTTTTGCTCATACTTAGTCCTTAATATGCGGGTTACGCACGATATTCAAGTTTCACAATGGATACGAGTCAACATGGCGTCGAAATAGGTGTCCATATTGTAGTTTCTTTTTTTATTGACTAATAAAATATAGGCATACGCGTGCCGTGACGCATTTGGCGGTATGCTGATTTAATGATGCCGACAGGTCGTTTAGTTGTAGGTATTGTAATTCAATTTGAGAAGCATGTTCCGGCACTAGAGCCTGTATGGTTATAGGTTTATAATGAGAAAATCTTCCTAACCCAAGGTGATAAAGCCGATGCATTGCTGCTTTTAATAATATGGACAACGAGACTTCATTATTTTATTTAAGTGAACAAGAGAAGTGATGAGAAGCATCATGCCGAATAGGTTTAGATTGATGATGCCGAAACTAGAGTCGAAACAACAAAATTAGGCCGCAGCATTATAATCGGTTCCTTCGTTTGCTTTGAAAGTTTGCAAGAAAAGCCGTAGGGCGTAAATGCTCTTAAATCAAACCAAACTTTAATCCTGCAGCTATCTCCGAAGTAGTTTCCTTCAGCGCAATTGAATACAGATCGAAAAACGATTCGGAATGATAAGAGCTGAGCTACGAAAAAAAAATATTAAAAAGAAAAAATAATTTTATGCAATTTTTTTTACTATAATGTTCGTTCAGTTTTGTGTGTCTGCCACAAGCCGGAATAAAATAAAAAAAATCGGAACGCACGTACGTCCATCCGTCGTTTTAATCCTACGTTTTACAAATAACGGACACTTACTATAATAGTCAAATGTAGTGATAACTTGTCGTTATAGGAAACAATGTGTTTTGAATTTTAAGTTGTTTGAAGAGTAAAATTATAGGACGTTGGCCGATTTTTCGGTATTTTTATGGTCCCTTTGCGATTTTGAATTTTAGTTTATCCTTTTTATTCTTTATAGATTAGGGTTTGATCACACTCTCGGTTTGCAAACTATTTGTCACTGTTTGTTTTTGGTATATTTTTTTACTACTTCGGGTTTAATTGCTTCGGCAAAGTTCAGTTACCGCTGATGTCTAAGCTTTATTAATAGCTATAAAATAACTAGTTATTCCAAATAAAGAACAGCACGAATTTTTTTTTCTAACGAATATCTGGACCACATCATAGACTTGTGTTAAAGTAGAAATGTGACCAAATGAGTTTATAAAGCTTTGTATGATATTATTTTATGACCCACTTAATTTATTATACTAGTGACAAGTGTGTTGACTACTAGAGTGTTGTGAAGTTAAAATAAGAATTGGCAAACAATAATTTATATTATTATGGATTAAAACCTCAATGCTTCGAAAATAAAAGGATCTTTAAAATAATAATAGCATATAATATACCAAAACAAAGCCTTGAAGGCTGGAGTTCTCAACTTTTATGTTAAAAAGCAACATACGTAAAAGTACTTTGTTACAAAGTATCTCACCGCGGTTCAATCATCGATTTTTCGCGAGTCTCATACTTTTTGCAACCAAATATGGTATTAAAATCCTGAGGTTTTTCTTCGAAGTCGACGATGCGAGTCGAGTCAATAATGTATCCATGTTGTTGCGAGTTTCGATGGTAGTGCTTGACGTAAAATAAGTGTGTAAAAAGAAAACTAGAAAATCAATAGATTTTAAACCAAGAACGCGAAAATTTTAAAATTGAATTGGAAAATTAGAAGTTTGCGAGCTTTTGTCTTTTTGCTTATATCGATAGCGTAGCGTCTATTGTTTATTTTTTCGGTCATTATATTTTCGCTACTTTTTTTTTAAGTTGTCTATGTCATGAAATTTATCACGACGGAGCTCAATGTGCATTTTTTAAATTAGTATGGTGTTCGTTTTTTAAATGATTATAAACCTCACATAGTAGCAGTAAGTGTTTAAAAAGTAAATCTTGCACGCTCGCAGCTTTCTACCAAAATATTTCGTCTCAAGTCCGCATAAATAATGTTAATGCCTTATAAAAGGCGTTTTCGATGTATTTATACCCAAAAACGTCCTCTTTGTGAAACCACGGAGAAGTATGAAGTTGTTCATAAATAATTCATTGGCTCTTACGTACTGTTATAGGTACATTGTTGCAGTGAAGGAGTCGTGGTTTTAGTGGATTATGTTCATGAAATTTGTAAAATTAGAAACTTTTTTTTATGTTATTTGGTAACGAGACGAGCTGGTCGTTTGCCTGATGGTAAGCATAACGCCGGCCCATAACAATTGCAGTGCCACCCAGAACTTTGAAACACAAAGGCCTGCGCGGCACAGCAGAGCGCGTTACCCTGAGACATTAGGTATTAAGTCTCATAAGCCCAGTAATTTCACTGGATACTCTGCTCATCAAACAGGAACACAGTAATGCTTGCACACTACTGCTTGGCGGCAGACTTTACGAGCAAAGTGGTGGTAACAACCCAGACGGACGCTCGCAGAAGACTTAGTCCTCCCACTAACAATTTTTTTTTTGCTTATGTTTCACACTATCACATCACGCTTATCAACTATTGGCGTGTAAAATTTAAGAGGTGATGTAGGTATTATTGCCACACAGAAATCTACACTAAGGACTGTGTGGCTGTTTTTTGGTTGGTGCATAATTATTAGGCATTTATATCAAAATAACTCGCCAACATAAACCCCTGAGAATTTATTGTTTTTATGCGCCAGCTAATTTTGTATGTACTATTTTTAATAGGTACCGCAGCTTTTATTCAAAACTACAACTAATTCGAATACGGATTTCAATTTGGATATTTTTTAAAACATACAGAATGCAGATACTGACCAGTAACATCCCGACATAATGATCGATCGCTACAAAAAGGGTTTTAAAATAAGGTTTTACGAACGTGATAAAAACCTTCAATTCTCAAATTCGGAATTCTCAAAGTATCTCAAGAGTTATAAAAGTTTAATTAGACCACTATATATGTTCATAATTACAATTCAATATGTATAATAATTATAATTACAACTTGGAATCGAATGAGAAAATATTGATAAAAAAAATGTTTTTGTCTGTTGAAACAAAGAGGCGGTAATTCGTATGAAGTGACTTGCGTTTAGTTACTCCTTTGTCCGTCCATCTGCATTCACAAAACGATGTATTTAATTTTTTTTTCTGTTCTCAGTTTCTGAACATAATTGTCGTTAATAATTGCGTTTGAGATTAGAACTTCGATTATGGCACCAACAATGTGTTCTAGAGTTTAATTTAAAAATGGAATCGGTTTTGATTGGTCAGCCGCAAGCGTTTCTGATGCTGGCACGTAATGATTTCCTTATAAGAGTGGGAAAGAAAATTAAAATAGCAACGAAATAGCTAATGTGACTAATGGAAATCAGAACTACGGACTGTGGTCAAACGATAACAGATAACACAACGCTATTCTATTTGAAATTTTGAATAACTGTACATCTTAAAATTTTTGTGTATGAAAATGACCTCTATGTGTATATAAGTAGATTGTATCTAATATTTCTAACGTTGTTATACGCCTGATATATTGCCTGGAGGCAATGATGAATGATTATGAAAGGGGTGCGTTCATCGTCATCATCGTTTGTTCTAATCTCTCCCATCGAGTCTATCGTTAAACCCAAAACGAACTTATTCGAATTCTTACTGGCCAGTAATTTGAATTTAGTGTTCGAATTTAAAATGTTTTGCACAAAAACTTTTTAGGTTCTCGCTAGTTCTATCCGTAATTTCGTTCTATAAATGCAAAAGTATGTTTTACGTTTGTTGGTTTGTCCTTCTTTTACGCAGCAACGGAGCAACACATCGACGTGATATTTGGCATAGATATAGTTTATGGACCGGAGAGTAAAATAGGCTACTTTTTATCCCGGGAAATTCATGATTCCGATGAGAAAGCAGGTAAAACCGTGGACAGAAGTTAGTCGGTACTATAATAAACGCTAAAGCGTGTTTGTACGTTTGTTGGTTTGTCCTTCTTTCACGCAGCAACGGAGCAACGGAGCAACGGATCGACGTGATTTTTGGTATAGACATAGCTTATGGACCGGAGCTTAGAGTAAGTAACATTAGGCTACTTTTTCTCCCGTAAAATTGCATGGTTATTATGGAAAAGCGGCTGAAACTGCGGGCAGTAGCTAGTTATTATCGAATAGAATATTGTGGTATATACGTACCCTGAATCCGCGAGCTTACGTGCGAGGCTGCAGGCGGAAGCTAGTCGATAAACGAACCCCGCGTCATAGGGGCACCTTAGATGTATTATCTATACACATTATAGGTGTACGACTGTACGTACAGACAGCAATGAGATTATGAAAGGGGTGCGTGCGTCCACCATCAATTATTTTGTGAATAAGCTTAGCTTTCCATTTTTAAAATAAACTTTAGAGGGAGAGGGTATGAAATCGCATGTGGTATGTGAGGGGACGAAAATTTGAATAAAAATTTAATAATTTTTATGCTTTTATACTATTCTTGTTTACTGTTTCGTCAATTTTTTCATATCTTAGGCTACTTTAATTTTAGAAATAGAATTAGGGTTCCGCGCAATAAAATAAAAACCATGAAATCCAGTATCTCCTCGCGGGTGAAACTGCGGGCAGCAGCTAGTAATTAATAATTGTGATTTAGTTGCCACGATCGAGTTGAGACGAGAGTGACAAGACTCACTAGTTCTCGGAACGCGTGACAGCTCGCGCCCATCGTGACATTGCTCGCTCCTTTTGCGCGCCAAATTCTCAACACGATGTCACCCATACCTGGAAATAAGAAAAACTTATTAAAATATAATAATTTCAAATTTTATTTAAAATAATTGTGAGCTAGTTTATGATAGGCCGTATGATCTCGGCTAAGAATTGTACCAACCCATCTCTTCGCGTGTAAATGATGGACCCTGGATGCACCGTGATGTGGCGGGACAATCAATAAAATATACTATAAAATTATATTCTTCAAAAAATCACGTCGATCCGTTACTCCATTGCTGCGTGAAAGAAGGACAAACCAATAAACCAACAAACCATTATATATATATATATATATATATGTAAGAAAACAGAAGAAAACTGTAAAATTACAATTACACAAAATAATACGAGCTAATAATAATGTCCATTTATCGATTCAATTCAATTAATTAACTCGCCCCTGCCCATAATTAAGTTCTAAATTCAAATTTCGTATAAGAACGATCGAACGTTCAAATTTCAAAATCAGATAGCATCCGTATTGGTCGGTTACAAAAGAACGGAGAGCATGACGGTTCAAATATTTTCGAAAATGGAATATTAAGTGAAGCCATTATACGATCGAACGATCATTTTGGAACGTGTTATTAAAATCTGTACCTATGAGTTAATGCCGTGTGGATGTTAGTCATCGATTCATAGTTCAAACTTTAAAAGTGTGCGTTTCTAGTACCGTTACTTAAAAATACTTCAATATTGATAAATAAACTTTAGATGACCTAATATTGAGTTAGGACTGTGGCAGGACATTTCCAAGTTGGCATGTTAAAGTTGAGCCACGAATTTCTTTTGAGCCACGCGTTTGAACGCAATCTTTCCGATGCAGTTGACGATGAAGCGCATCGTTTACTCTAATTTTTAAGAGCCCCTGATTATATTTATCGGGAAACACGGACGCTGGCAAGGAATTCCACTCCTTAGCATTATATCATAAACTAATAATGATATTTAGTACCAGGTGCAATGGGTCTAACTATTTTGCGAGTGTCCGTCTGGGTTGGTACCACCGCTTTGCTCGTGTAGTCTGCCGCCAAGCAGTAATGTGTAAGCATTACTGTGTTCCGGTTTGATGAGAAAAGTAGTCAAAAAAGTCCTGCGCGGCACTGCATTGCGCCCGCTACCTTGAAACATTAGGTATTAAGTTTTATACGCCCAGTAATGTCACTGGCTATGCACGGTTCCTGTGGGAACGCGGGTGAAACCGCAGGCAAATAATCCTTTACTTCAGGCGTCGCAGGTCTATAAAATACATACCTTACAGACTAACATTCATAAAAATATAAGCACATACATAATTTAATTTGCACGTTTGGAAATGTCTACTAGATGAATTTAAGTACCTATGTATAAGTCATCATTTACGTATCGGGGTCGTCGACTCGGTATGCAGTCCGCGTGGATGCTTCAAATGACCCCTTAATACGATTTATTGGTCCCTCATTGAGTGCGCATCAACTTTATGACTTCAATAGCTGATTTGACAAAAATAACTGGAGTTAATTATTGTTTTGTTCAAACGATTATTAGCTATTTGATGAATAACTGACAAGCATGCGTAGACAGACATAGTAGAAAAATTAACGTGTTACCATAAAAAACAACTTTGAGACGCCTGTTTAGCTAGACATTATTATCTAAAAATAAACGTCTAAAATGATTATAGAAATGTCATAACAGAATTCAGATACCGTTTGAATAGTTTGGAAAAAAGAAACACTATTTAGAGCAAAGTGGTATCTAGTCATTGATTTATAGTAAACCAAACTAAATACAGAAAACGAATACAAGTTAAGAAAAACTAGTTTCGTAACACTTTTGACGCTGTAACCGTAACCTTTAAAAATATCAGATTATAGTAAACCTTTCAATTCTGAGAGGTAATCGATAACCACGTATCTATGATGTGGAAGCATTAATATGTCATTGCGACCGCCTATAGAATACCGCCCACGCGCGAACAAAAACAGAACGCGCGAGTTCCACAAAACATCATTAAATCCCATATTTTGTTTAAAAAGCACTCCACATATCTCCACCATTAATCACAACACTAACCTTCAAGAAACATCCGAATAAACGAATAAAATCTCCAATCGAAATAAAGCACTTAAACGCGAAACGTCATTATCGCACAACATAAATAAAAATATCTGAAATCGAACGCAAAAATTGAATATCGAACTCGATTTAAAACAGAATACGAATTTTAAAAAATACGAGCGCGGCCGTACGGCATTAATTAAAAATTCTCGGTAGAATATTCAAAAATAGAATTCGCATTCGAACGCTCCTTGTACGGATGCAGAGTTTGAATTTGGAAGGAACAAAAGAAGGAGAGAGCGGGAGCAACCCTTTTAGCGCTGATAATCTGTTCTTTGGCCGTGTTGCGTTTTCTTTTTTATTCGTTGTCACTTTTTTGTCCGAACCGAGATTGTACACAACATTCTTTACTTCGGAACGGAGCTTTTTAAAACTCGAATCGAGATTTATTTCTTTTTTATTCGATCAATAACGAGTCCACGGATTTAATTGACGAATGATCACGAGCGAAATATTCAAACGGCTTTGGAGGTCAATAATTACTTGACATTTTGTAATATAGTATGCAATATGCATACAGTTGATAAACACTACCAGTTAGGCGGGTAGGTACTTTTACTATTACGAAATCTAATCAAGCTTTAGAATGATTAAATTAGTATCTATATTGCACATATATCATGTATATGATATCGGGGCGCCGATTTTTTTTACCTTTTAGTAGTTAACATTAGTTTATTATTAGTATTATAGTAGAGCCGTCGAGAGATCACCGATTTGAAACTTCAAAGGTGCAACAGAACGTAATATTCCTATCAACGTTCGAAATTATAAACAAATAATTCTTTAATTTATGAGCATAAAGAAATCAAAAAATATTGTCATGCGTAATGCGTCAGTCCATCAAATGTTAAATCGGTAACCTCTCGACGGCTCTACTATAATAGCACAAATAAAATAAAAAATAAACTAAGTACGAGACACTATCATTAGTCGCGTCTACAAAAAAAAACAATTGATTATAGAACATAATATGAAATCCTTATACCAGTTCCAACTTCAAATTGGTTCAAAATATAAAAATTTAAAAATAGAACGCAATCCTTCCGCCCTCGGTCGGGCGGTTAGTGCTTTACATGAAATATTATTTTATGGAATCAACATCTGCGGCCGCAGCGATGTGTGCGTGAGCATTATTCCCAGCGAGGGGTTTATGCATACAAGAGAAATTACTTCAACTTGGATACTCGAAAGTAAAGTAACAGTTCAAGTGGATGAGAGCGTTTCCAAAGCTTTTTTAGAGTATTAAATTAGTTTCAGTTTTGAATGTACGAGTATTTACGGCTCAATTAGTTTATCTTCAAAGACGTAGAGCAATGTGTTTACAATATTAATATCTTGCTGCCCGTAACCTGATTCTGTCTAACGTTAAAAGGTTTGATATTGAAGCATTTTTTTTCATTTTAGGTTATATTTAGTTATTTCAAATTGATTGAAGGATTGTAGCTATCGTAACCTTAGAGAACTTACTTAGAGAAATATAAACGTACCTATTTTATAAGTAAGTATCACAAGTAAAAGAAAACTATAAGTAATATATTTACAATCAAATATATTTAAAAGGATTGTTCTTTCCCGCATAACATTATCAGTTTTATAATCCGTCCGAATCGTCAAATCACTCGTCGCGGGTTCATTTTTTTAAATTGGAACTAAAAGTGAAACCCTTCCATTTTTAAATTGCTTTCGTCATGGCGCTCCCTTTGCCACTATTATACAATACAACAACGAAACGTGGAATTTTTGAATGAAACTTGAGTAAAAAGGTTTTATATCATTTCGTTTAGACAAAGAGATTTGAATTTTAGCTTTCTTTTTTATTTTAGAGTGTAGAATAGGGTTGAATGATAGAACATCAGTTAAAAACAAAAATTTAAACAGATCTACACGTACTCGTAATTACAGGAAACCGCATTGTTATGATAAAAAATATATCACTATTTTAATGTACTTCTTAGTTCACATAGTTTTCATGAATATAGAAACCTACTTAAATCTCTATTAATATTGAAAAAATTGTTTGTTGGTTTGTCCTTCCTTCTTTTTGTGTACGAACCAAACAGATCGATATGATTTTTTGCATAGGTGTAGCTAAAGGACCGGATGATGACACAGGCTTCTTTTTAACCCGGAAACATGCGTTCCAGTGAGAGTTTTCACGCGAGTGAAACCGCGGGCCGTAGATAGTCTCCCATATTATTTCAGAGATTGAGGGAGTTAATCCATTTAAAAATTCGTCCCTTCAACGTATAATTCATTTTAAGTTCCGTTCAGCTGTGTTAGTTTTAGGATTACGTTTTTTCTGTACCCTCCATTTTATTTTTAACTATTTTATATTTAACTCTTTTGACTATTTTAATATTTCTGGAACATTTTTAACTTAGGGTGAGGGTTTTATGTGGGCGTTTTTTTTAGTAAAAGCTTTTTATTAGTTGAAAGGGGTTTGGTCCGCGTTATATTTTTAGTTGCGTTCTTTGACATATGCGGGTGGTGTGCAGGCAAATTATTTTTTTGAATTGAATACTTTCTATAATGATTTTGGAAAGAGACAACCCTTTTTTTAACCGACTTCCAAAAAAGGAGAAGGTTATCAATTCGGTGGGTACTTTTTATTTATTTATTTTATTTATTTATTCATATTAGGAAGACTATCGACTAATAACATATTGAAGTAGACACTTAGTAAAAATCAAAAGTCATTTACAAGTCTCCACTGATAGAAACAAACTGGATAACTTAAAGTGGTACATTAAATCTAAAGTAACTATGAATAATATCATCTACAAATACTGATCATCACTCAGAGTAAATTCTCTGAAGAAATTACGACTGAGTTGCCTTCTAAGAACTGGTAAACTAGTATGAAACAGATCGAGATCCTTGTTCATATCATTACATAGATGATTAAATAATTGACAAGAACGGAGGATAAAACTATTCTGACGGTAATTAGTCGCTACAGAGGGAACAAATAATAAAGGACTTTTACGGTACGATCTGGTGGGCGCGTATAAATTAAATTTACTGAGGAGATCAGGGCAGTCAATGGAGGGAGCAAGAATTTTCTTTAACAAAAGAACGTCAGATAGATCCCGTCGATATTTTAAGGGGAGAAAATGATAATTAGCGCATGACTCAAGATAGCTCATCTCCCTATTGAAAGTCTTATAGTTTAAAAAACGAATAAATTTCCTTTGAATTCGTTCAATTCGGTCAATATAAATGGCATATCTAGGGTTCCAGATTTGAGATGCGTATTCCAAGTGGGTGCGTACATATGTGCTGTAGAGGATTTTGATGGTTTTAATACTTTTAAATTCTTTGGAGGACCTCATTATAAACCCTAAAGACCTAGAAGCTTTACCAACTACAGAGGCGATATGGTTTTGGAAAGTTAGTTTTTATCTTTGTTACCTCAGAACCTCAGATCTCTGTCATTTATAAACCGATTTGGAAAAATCTTTTTTATTTGAAAGTGTATAGTACTTCGTTAGTGGGAGGACTAACTCTTCTGCGAGTGTCCGTCTGGGTTATTACCACCGCTTTGCTCGTGAAGTCTGCCGCCAAGCAGTAGTGTGCAAGCATTACTGTGTTCCGGTTTGATGAGCAGAGTATCCAGTGAAATTACTGGGCTTAAGAGACTTAATAACTAATGTCTCAGGGTAACGAGTGTACTGCAGTGCCGCGCAGGCCTTTGTGTTTCAAAGTTCTGGGTGGCACTGCAATTGTTATGGGCCGGCGTTATGCTTATCATCAGGTAAACGACCAGCTCGTCTCGTTACCAAATAACATAAAAAAAAAAAAAAAAAAAAAAAAAGTATACTTTCAGATTGGTCCCATATCAATTTCATCAAAATCGGTTCAGTAGTTTGTCACAGAAGTCGGTTCGTAGCTTTTTTAAAGCAATTTTTACAACTATTGAATTGTTCGACATGGTTTTAGTAATCGATGATTTGATTTGATTTCTCTTTCTAATAAAATTATATTAGTACATATACTCATTTTCCAGTGATTAGTGACTACACTGCCTCGACAATATTAGTAGGCGTTATTTCTTATAATAAGTTAATTTTTATCCATTACTTTATTTGTTACTAGAATTTGCAGCCCGCGGCTTGGCCTGCGTGCATGGAGATTACCAAATTTTCCTGAATATAAGTTACTATTTTTGTGCCCTTTCATGTATCAACAGAGCAACGGATCGACGTGATTGCAGTGACGATAGTTCATGATCGTCTTTTTAAGCCTCGAACGATAAAATACCTCTACAACATCACGTCAATACGTTGGTTTATCGCTGCGTAAAAGAACAATAAGCCAGCAAACGCTTTCGTATTAATTATATTATAGCTTTTGTCCGCGGATTCGCACGTGCGGTATAAGGATATAATTGTCCATAGCACTCAAGGATATAAAAGTAGCTGTACAGTAGTTAATGAATTTTTAGGATCGGACCATTATGGATCCAGAGATCAAAAACATACAACAATTGGGATGTTGACTCCATTTTTTTTATGATGCTAATCAATTCGTTTTCTAATGAAAATCGAAAAAACTGGAGATTGAACGCTAACAACGTCAAAAATGAGAGCCAAAGTCAGGCGGATCTAGTGAGCACTAAAACGCCCCGTACTAATTGGCCTTAACGCGTGACGTCACATGATCAACGCGGCCCGTAAAGTTGTACTAAAACACATATTTTGTTGAATTTGGCCGTGAAAAACTGCGTTTAAGTACATAGTTGTCATACAAATTTTTATTCATTAATATGTAAAGAATCTGATAGTATACTTTAAATTACTCATTGATGATAAAAAAATCGTTGAATTCCTGAAAGTTTTAGATCCAGTATATTTGTGGAAATTATATATTTTTTGTGAATTTCATTTCTATTGTGTTAATGTGATGTTCTTAAATCTGTATAACCACAGCATTTATGTGTTTTGTGTTTCATGTAACTACCCAATTTTTACGCCTTATAATTATTTTGTGTAGACAATATTTGAGATTAAAAGACTTCAACGCGCTAAAAACTCTACACGAAAATGTAATATACTCAGTACACACAGAAATAATTAAACAAAATGACTTAAGTTTTTTCTTAACCCTTCACAATTAATATCAAATAAAAACGGTCCGAAAAAGGATCCGTTTTGAAGAAAAAAGGTAAAAAAACCGGGTGAATGTACTGGTAACAAGTTACCAACATATGGTCTGGTTTAGGATTGGTGAATATACTTTGGATACAATACATTGCTGGGTCATAATAATTATTTATTACCTGGAGCAAGCTCAGTATTATAAAAAGGCAATAATAATTATATATTGTTAGTAATTGACAGAATAGTTTTTATTTTTAAATTAATATTAAATTTTTAATCAACTGGCCACTTGTTCCTTAATAATTTTATTACTCAGTCCAATTTAAGTTTTCTGACTTTATTTTTTTCTTGGTTGCTGTGAAATTGAGAAAGTGATACGTTTTTTCAACAAACACTATATTAAACTAGATTAAGTACGAATATATTTTGGAAAAAATAATTGCATTTTTATTCAAATTCAAATTCAGAATCCTTTATTCACATGGGCCCCAAGGGAGCACTCATGAAAGTTAAAATAAATGGTTCTAAGAACCCCCGTTCCAAATTGGTATAGGCCGATCAAGAAGAGCAAAAACTCGTCGCCCTACTTTTTAAATTATCAAAAAACAAATTAAAAAAAAAATATAAATATTTTTGGCTAAAAGCTGACCTACATAAGTTTAAAAATTCTCACACTTGTTTTTTTAGTGTTTTTTAAGAAGCAATAGAACTTGATCATTACGGAATGTCCGCTTCAGACGTCACAGGAAGTAGAGTCAAATAGATGATGTATTATAATACGTTACGTATTAGAAACGAGTTATAACTTTTTAAGCCTT
Organism: Crocallis elinguaria; assembly: GCA_907269065.1. NCBI lineage: Eukaryota > Metazoa > Arthropoda > Insecta > Lepidoptera > Geometridae > Crocallis > Crocallis elinguaria. Next base: position 12,253,663 of record OU026071.1, on the reverse strand, counting down.
TGAGAAACGATACAGCTGTTCGCGAGATATTTTTATGTTTGGTTCGGTATTTAGGTTTAATTACGTTTTTATTTATTTAGGAAGTTTGACGTCGTTTGCTAAAAATTAGCACCCAAAATGGTGCTGTTATGACTTACTTACTGTGTAAGTGTGTAATCTTATAAGAGTAGACCACGTGTCCGTAGAGTGTAATGTACAACAATAAATAAAACCTAAACTAACATCGATATGTAACTTGATATTTCTTTTCAATTATGTATAAAAATGTACCCCATTGCTGGGTTAAGAAATTTCGACAAACACTAATAGCAAAGCGATTATATAATTAACAAAAAAGTACATAACAAGTTTTATATTTTTCATTTATTTTCACGAAAAAATATTTTTTTACAGTTACTGTTTACCGTCTCTACCTGTGTTTATTTCGTACTGCTTTGTAAGATAGAATTCATCACATTCTACACCACACATAACACAGTATTAAGCTATAAAGGATTATCCACTACTCTACCAGAGTTCATAAAACAGTTGTAAACTCTCCTTTATGATATCATCAACAATAAACGTGGCTCTTAGCACTTTGTTACAAGAATTTTGCTTAATTCTCTACAATTTCCTTACTTTACCAATCGCGACTCTATTTTCAAAACTGTAAAGTTTATAATCGCTGGTAGTATTAGCCTTTGGTTTAGACATGTGTCAAACATCTCTACATTTTCTTCCAAAGTAATTTTAACTTTATTGTTGAAGAAATAAAGTACATTTTAACTTTTTGAGTGGTTTTTTGGCAAAACACGTGTGTTGATAGAACAGTGTGTGAAACAAATAAATTATTTAATATTCACCAAATCGTTGACTTGTGACAACATATTATAAATTAAGACAAATGAGTGTTTATGATTTGTAAAACGAAACGCTTCAAATATCACGGAGTTAAATTTACAGCTTAAAAACAAACATTCTTTTTATATATTGTAAAATTTATAACAACATTCGCATGAATAATTTAGTAAATCCTCATGCAGCTTCATCTTTAAAAGGATATAACTATTCAAATATGAATATCCTACTATCCTACTAATATTATAAATGCGAAAGTGTGTTTGTTGGTTTGTCCTTCTTTCACGCAGTAACGGAGCAACGGCTCGACGTGATTTTTGGCATAGATATAGTTTATGGACTGGAGAGTAACACAGGGTACTTTTTATCCCGGAAAAATGCACGGTTCCTGTGGGAACGCGGGTGAAAAACTAGCTTCTGCAGGCGGTTTTCACCCGCGTGAAAGAAGGACAAACCGACAAATCAACAAACCAACAAACACACTTTCGCATTTATAATATTAGTATGGATTTATTACAAAGCATATTAATCTAAAACGATTAAACTTACAAAAACAATAAAACAGAAACAAATCTTCAATAATTAAAGCACCAAACCTCCAAACCATTTTCCAATCCCAAATTCGTTTTCCAATTCGATATTCAAATTCCACTTCCAGATTCGTATTCCACATTCAAATGGTATAACATATCTGTTAATCTAATAAATATAGGACCGTTCGGTTACGGCGATCGAATCGTCAGACGGTCTATTTGCGTAGATACGTTTTGTTATTCCAAATGTAATACAATTCCTTGTTACTTGTAGTGCTGTTACAAAAATAAAACGTTCTGATTGGATGGATGACTGAAATTCTGCACTGATTATACTAAGTTAGTAATAGTAACTTTGAGGTAAATAACTGTTGAGTAAATAGCTTGTAAATAACCGTTGTTATTATTAAATGACCAGTGCCTGCGCGGCACTGCAGTGCGCTTGTTACCTTGAGACATTTGGTATTAAGTCTCATTAGCCCAGTAATTTCACTGGCTACTCTGCTCATCAAACCGGAACACAGTAATGCTTGCACATTACTGCTTGGCGGCAGACTTCACGAGCAAAGTGGCGGTAACAATCCAGACGGACACTCGCAGAAGAGTTAGTCCTCCCACTAACAATCTTAAATAGGTAATAGCTTAAACGTTAATAATAATATTAGTCATTGTTGTCACAAGTTAGGTGGATATAAAAGATAAATTGAGATGTTGACACTGAAACTGTCAAATTTATGCTAGATTTAAGAAGAAGTCCTTTTCTAGCATGCCCACCAGTCACCACATCGTAACTTGGCACTTAAGCTAAGATTCAGAGACGATTCTAAGCGCCGATTTTTCTTCCACGTGAATTTTGACAATTGCAAGCATGAGTCCACACTTAAGACTCATCTCTGAATCTTAACTCTTAGGGTGAGATAATAGTCAAAGGCTAACACATCAAGTCACTGTTAAAAAAGAAAAACAAGTCAATGTCTGTATACGTTTAGATATTAGAATTTAACCCATATGTCAAATTACCAACGGCCCAGTTAAGAAGTAGATACTTTCTGTCATACGTATTGTGTGCCAAAAAATTACGAAATACTAGTTCTTGTCACGTCGCAATAAATAAGATGCATTATTATTTTGTTAACAGCGGCGCAAGTACGGAAGTCGGTTCGATAAATTTGTCGAACCAAAAACTCGATATATTAATTATCGAATGTTGCAAGTACCCAAGTCTGATCGTAAAGTATTGTAGAAGCTCTATATTCTCTTTGGATTCGACCTAGCTTTTCGATAACTTTTGTCGATTGTATCGAGGTTCGATAAATTATATAAAAAGTCGATAAAACCCACTTTATCGATTTGACTGTAAATTTTATCGATCAAAGAGATCCGTACTTGCGCCGCAGATCCAATATGACGGTCTCATCAATCGGACTTCGATTGTTGAATCATCATTCAAATCTCCAAGATAGCACAAATCCTTAATCCAGACGAATAAATTATGACAATATTTCGTCGCACGAAAATAGTTTTACAATAATTAATTATCAAAGTGGACGTATTTCATTTTAATCGTCGTTTCTTGTATTCGCACAACGCGCGGGAATGCCGACGCACCTGTCGCGTACTCTGTTATGCAGTTTGTGCATGCGGCATTAGACTTCGTTCTTTTTTTCTGTTATGACTTTTGTTTTAGGCCAGTGTTTTGGTTTTTTGAGTTTTGGTTTCGGTTTGATGAGGTATTAAAGCCCTCTGATTTTGTTTTGTTTATGCTGACTTTGGTTTTATTTTTTTGGTTACGGGTTTTGTTTTATGGACTGCGTTATAGAATGTAATTTGATTAGACTCAAAATTGTAATTAAAAATTACGGCTTTTGTGAAGAATAGGCTTTATGTTACCGAATGTAGAAATCGAATGCCTATTTTCAAAACCAAATAAATAGGTGGAATAGGGGAAAACGATTCACAAACGCATTCAAAGTCATTTTCAGTAAGAACAAAGTAATTATTATTAATTTTTTTTTATTCCCTTGTAAAATAAATACCTACTTACTAAAAATACGAAGTTATATTTTGAAGATGTCGTTAATTTAGGCACAATTTTAAGTCCAATTCAAAACATTAAAATCAATATAAAAGTCAATCTACACAACGCACAACGCGGGAAACTTATCTATAAATCTGAGAGCATTTTTACAAACGCATAAAATCCACGGGACTATTATTGAACCCGTGCGACACTATTGAAAGTACAGCCATCTTTGTCTATCTAAATACGCGTCTCTCGCTCTATCTGCGCACGCGTCGCTATTGTGTCTGGCGCGAATCTCTAATATCTTGCATCTCTTTTACCCGGTATATCTCTGTCCCGCTCTTCAGCATGTCAATGCAGTTTATTGTAGACGTTAATGGTTTGGATTACAAATGTAAATTTTCAACGCGCGGCGGCGGCGTTGGTCGGAATTTTTTCTGTTTGATTTCTCTATACGGTATGAAATTGTTACGGAAATTATTGGGAACTTACTATCAGCACGTTTGTTGTTCTTATTTTTACAATGTTTTCAGTTTTACAATGACATTGTTTTGTAAATAAAAATTGTGTGAAGAAATAAATTATGATAATTGTTTGAATTTCGAATTTTATTTTATTTTATTTATTTATTCATAAAAAAAACCACAGCTCTTAAAATAATCTTAATATTACTTATATAAGTTACCTAAAGCCAATAATGGTTAATTTACATTTTTCAAGTTACTACAAATAAAATTAAAAGATATATGATCATGTATCAATTATTAAGTATATATTTAAGTATTACAATAAACTGCACTAAGAACTTAATTTTAGCTCAGTATCTTAAATTTTATGAATTTACAACAACAGCCTAATTTACAGCTCTGTTACACATAAAATTGCATAACCTTTCCAATCAATAAAAGGATTAATTAACAGAAGCAACAAGCCACAAGTTAGACTAAAATAAAACAACTGCGAGTTCAGATGGGACATCGAACGCTGTGACGAGAGTTGCCTATTATTCGCATATCAGGGCACTTTATTTATACATTAGGACCAGTTTAACTTGACCTATCGTCCTAGAGTATTCTTCTTTTGTGACACAACGAGCGAAGGTCCTCAGTAAAATGGTCGCGGTTACAACGGTTTCCCAACCGAATACCGCCAGCAAAAGATCTCAAACGCATGCCAATTTTCAGAAAGACACGAGCTAAAATAATTGCTACAAACGTGCCCTATTTCGAGATGCGCTTCAGTTTCGATAGATTTAATTCTAGTGCGTTATTATCTTGGATTGTGTCGTTGTTTTGTATTATTTGCGTTTGTTTCAGTCGATCGTGGAATTTATTCGAACGGTGTTTACTGCATTTTCGTTGCGTTCTGCGCCTTCTTATTTTGTTCCAACGAAAAAACGGACGTCAATTCTAACCGTATATTTTTATTATTGTATTCCATATATATATTATGTATGATTAGTTGATCACGCAAAATTTTAAATTTATTTACTAATTTTTGGCACATTATTTTTAATTAGGTATTAGTAGTTTATACTTGACTGCTGTATAACCTGAATAAAAAAAAATAGGATTAGTTCTATATAATTATTACTCATGGCGACTCAGTTGGTTATACGAGGTACCTCTGGAGTAGAAACGCTATTCCAAAGACATTCAATTATAACCTTGTAGCTAAAGATATGATGATGGAATCAATATCGCTTAGCACAATTTTCTGTTGCTTTCGAGAAAGACCCACTCAATGTATAATAAAAAAAGAACGACATAAAAAAAGTACTAGGTACGTTTATTAAGTACAACGAAAAGTAAAGAAATTACCTAGAACTTCAAAATGGCCACAGCATAAAAAACTTATATACATTATCGTGACACAAAAATATCAGATATCCAGTAATTAAGCTCACCGATACTTAGCTATGATAATCCACACTTAAAGTTCAGCACGGCTCCAATAACGAGAAATAATTACAATATTACCGAGAACGGCATGTTTATTTATAAGCAGACGATTTTAATGAACATTTGTCTGTTACGGCCCATCGTGACACCTTAGATAATATAATAGCATTTCAACTGAAACGTCTAACGACGCTGGTTATAACCTGGGGCAGGGACGGCGAGAGGGTAGGGGGAAATGCCCCCGCCTGTAGACTGTAGTAAAAAACACGCAGGGTAAGTTTTACCTATCTTATTGAAAGTGTCTAATAGGTTATGTAAATAAATATGGAGGATCGCAAGCTAATTACATAAATCGCGATGGGAATACTATTTGTGTCATTGGCTAGCGATGCATCATTTTTTCTTACATTCTTAGACACTTTTTTAAATAAATGAACTATATGTATATGTAAAGGTATAATTTACCAGCTGGGTGGAAACTTTGCTTGTGTTGCGTGCCGCCATTGAGATAGTAACTTCTCGACGTCTGCCGCCAAGCATCAGTGATGCAATTGTGCATGCGTTACTGTTTCGTTTTGGTGAGCAGTAGACAGTATCTAAAATTACTTGGTAAAGTACCCAGTAATTTCACTTAAGTGAATTAGCACTGAGGTGCCTCACACGCTTTTGTGTTTTAAAGTTCTAGGTGGCACAACAGTAATTGTTATGGGCAGGCTTTATACTTACCATTAGGCAAACGACTTCTTACTCTCGTTAGCTAGAAGTGTAATAAATTAATTTAAACCCCTTTAAGGACACCTTAGTCTGCCCCGTTCCGATTTCAAACTACTAACGCATGCACATCAAACGCGAATTCTTTTGAATCTAGAGCGAAATTTGGCAATCAGTGACTTTGGCAGCGCTACGAATGCCATGCACGAGCCCACGACACGTTTACTTGCAAAATGACTGTTTACTTGCATCCATTCTTCATAATATTATTGATTCATCAACTTTTCTGCGTGGGTGGCAGACAGCAGATATAAAATAAAATTAGGTGGAATTTGATTGCAAGAGATTGGTAAGGTCATGTAATAAATATCAGTTTTTTCTGCTATTTGATAACGAGACGAGCTGGTCGATTGACTGATAGTAAGCGTAACGCCAGCCCATAACAATTGCAGTGCCACTCAGAACTTTGAAACAAAAAGGCCTGCGCGGCACTGCAGTGCACTCGTTACCCTGAGACATTAGATATTAGGTCTCATAAGCCCAGTAATTTACAAATTAAAAAGTGCTAGTATGTGTTTCGTATTTGTTATGGGACACCAAACCTCATTAATTCCTGGTCATCCTGACCCTCGTCGATATAGGGAATCCTAGTAATTGGGCAGGGTCTATGTATTGTATGTCATCGATGGGCGTTAATACTTAATCGTTTTTGTTTATATTAGGTACTTACATAATATAAAAACAATTGAAAGTGAAACGATGACAGGGGAGAGTGGAAGAAAAGGGTGTACCGCGCCGACACCAAATAAAATGAGATAAGGGAAAAAATTATCATAATAAGATCTTATGTAGGTAACTAATATAAATACGAAAGTAACAAAAAATAACAAGATTAAATAATAAGGATTTAATGCCGCACTATAATAATAATAAAATTACGTCAATGTCATCAATGTACATATTTAAACATGACACATTAATGGCAATCGAGAATAGAAAGGACGTAAACGCACTAAAATATAATATGTTTTTGTTTCTTTTTGGCAATCCGTAAATTTGGCAGCGCCATTATACAATACAGAGTGCATTTACTTACATTCCTTCTTATGGTCGTATTATGTTTTACATAAGTATACGTCAATGTAGTGTTGTGACAAATGTATTTGAGTCATGCGATTGCAAGAATAGAGTAGATGTAAATGTTTTGTTCGTATTTTATGAATGTTGCCAAAACTTAAATCAGCATGTTTGTAAAGGCATACACTACCCCGATCCCATGTAAAATAGGACAAAGGAAGGAAGGAATGGAATTCTTTGCTAGTCTCTCTGCTAATAGCTATAACTAGCTGCTGTCCGCGGTTTCCGTTATTATAATAATATATCCAGCGAGTGTACAAGAGTGAGAGGGGGGAACGTGCGTGTAGGTAGGTACTCAAACTACCCATAAATTTTGGTGATATCGAAATCTTCGTTCTTTTAGAAACAGAAACATTTTTCAGCGCGCATGCATTAAGTTTCTACTTCTTTGGCAGAGAGAACTTTAGACGTCGACAGAGTTCCCGGACAGACACGCAAGTCAGCCGCAAGACGAAACTATCCTCGCTCATATTTACAGCAATAACCAGCCGCTGGAACAATTACATTTGCACACAATAACCGTTCAACGTTGAAAAGAAAGCAAAATAATCGCGTTTTCTAAATTCGAATACAAAGCGAGACGTTCGAGTGAACGCTTCGTCCAATAGCGCTAGAGCTGCCAAAATGCCAACGCGCGGCAAACAATTAAGAATGTTGAATCCAAATTCAAATATATTTGAATTAAGGATAAATTATAATTTTGACAATCGATGTGTTAGTGCAGCGGCGTTCCATTTTTAAAACTCGAATTATGCGCGCATATTCATTTATTTATAGTATTTGAGCGTAGATATTTATAAATTGGTCTAAATGTCACGGGAACAATGGATTGCGCGTGTCTATTTAAGATTGATGAGTAGGTAACGAATAATCCTCGTTGTTGTCGGAAGGCGGAAAGCGTTGCGCAACTTTCTCAACTGAACGTCGGTGAAGAGATGTGAACAAGAGTGTTTTGGCCGGCTACGTATTAAAAAATAATTAGAACTCTAACAATTTTTACGGATTATATCGCCTTTGTTCGTTTCTATAGATTCACTCCGTAGAGTCTTCCCCGTGACCACGAACACTACAAAGTGTTCGACAGATAATGTAATATAATACGCGATATAATCCTCTAAAAGTGGTTTCATTCAATGTATAATAATCGCTAAAACCTAAGAAACCTGATCTACGAATCTCTATTTCAAATATGATTTAAGAACGTGCCTTATTTGTTATAAAAAGAGAGGTTTTTATTTAACTCGTTTAAAAGTTACTCTATTTCAGGTGCAATTATATCTTATTTTTGTTTTATAGATGATAATTTGCGCGATAGCAGTTGTTTTGCGTATTTGAATAATTTAATAAGGGGAATAATAAAATTAATTAAAAATAGCATGATTGCCAATGTGTTAAATGGTGACCTATACCGATAGGTCATCATTCGTCACATTCGCCAATTCGTCGCTTACAACGTTTACCTATACTAAATGACTTAAACATACGGCTTCCCTGTCTCTTTGTCGGTTAATAGTGTTAAATATTTGAAGATTTTTGTAAAATTAATAAATAATATAATAATAATCATTTATTGATCCAAAAATGCATCTTAAGGTTACTTTAACAAAAATAATTCATACTTAATACAATACAATATTAAAATTTAATTAACAATAACAAGTTGTAAATTTAACTACAGGTTAAAGCAAATTATTATAAATTCTAATAAATTATTATAAATTCCATTGCGACAATCTTAATGTTTCAGAATTTGTGTTTAGTAGATTTTTTACTTAAGTGCCTATGTAATTTTAGTAGTAGTAGTTAGTTAGTTTTTAAATTAGTTATAGTAGTATTTAAATTACCGTGCGAAGTTGCATCAATGAGCAATCATCAAGTGGGCAAATAGCCTTTCAAAGTGACGTTCTATGGGGAAGGCAGTTCAGCAGTGGACGTCTTCCGGCTGATGATGATGAAGATGATAAAAAATATTATATATTTGATGTTTCAAAAGGTTTTTGCCGAAACTACAAATACGCATGCTAAAACTGGCCGGATATTGAATAAGCAGTGGCCGGATACGACCCAGTAATTCCCTACACTACACGTATGCACGTATGAGAACGTCAGATTACGGCTCGTATTATTTTCGTAAACGATACTTATCTACGTCTGTCCGGTTTTGACGTACCGTCTAATAGTTTAAGCATAGCAAGTAACCGTAAAGTAATCTTAACTGACGATTCGTCGAAAATTTTTTAACTGCAGAATTTTAATGAAATTCGTGATTGGGTTTCTAAAAGCGAAATTATATCGTGAACTCGTTAATGGTCTTAAATTTCGACGGTCAAATTCATCATCTACTTATCTATATTTAAAAAGATGTGTCTTGTCGTCGTAAAAGAATACAATCGATTTTTGATGCAGTTTTTCTTGTGGGTTTCTTTTACAAGGCAAATGTTTTTGACTGGAGTTGTGCGCTTACCATCAGACAAAGGATCTGCTCGTCTCTTTAACTGAATGTCGAGTGATAATTGTACGTCATGTGAAAAAAATACGTATAGGTCGATATGTGTGTATAAGTGATAAGCTGATAAGTATGTATGCTCACAAAACTGGAAACATAAATTTATGTTAAGTGTAAGTACGATAAAGTAACATAGCGTTAACGTAATTTAAAAAACTGAACAAGCCAGTTCCTAAATTAAAAAAAGTAAAAATAGCGACGAGAACTTGTCAAAGTGCGACGAGTATCAACGAAACATGTCGAAGTGGGCTGAATCCGCGCACAAAAGCCAGTAAGAAAATAATTAATACTCGTTCGGGAACGAAACATTTAGGACGCAACAATAAAACAATACGGTGCTCGCCGAAACAAAACACAGAAAAATATGAATTCCGATCGCAAGCTGGAAACAAAAGATGGCGGATTCAAATGAAATAAAATATAAATTCCTTAGCAAGCGAGAATTCTTACATTTTTAATTTGGTACCGCGGAATGGGGCTAAAAACGGTCAGATTCCAGAATCGCAACGGTCAAACTCCACCACGCTCAATTCGATAGCAGAAAAAAGCAACAAACGCAACAATGCCTTGATTTGAAAATTGCGAATCAAATAATTCATACATATGGATAACTACTAGTTTCTGCCCGCGGTTTTCAACCGCGTTCCCATAGGAACCGTACATTTTTCCGGGATAAAAAGTAGCTCATGTTACTCTTCGGTCCATAAACTATAGGTAGATATCTATGCCAAAAATTAATCGCTTAAGTTTTTTAATATTATTTTATTTTTTGTAAATATTACTGCGTCCCTCTTTTCTTCCTTCTTTATTCTTGAAAAGGCATGTGGTCATTAGTTCTTCTCGTTACCACAAGTAAGAGCAAGTAATTTGCCTGATAGTACTCATAACGTTACCCATTACAATTACAATGCCAGCAACACATTGAAACACAAAGGCCTGTGCGGTACTGCAGCGCGCTCGTTACCCTGAAACATTATATATTAAACCTCAGAAATGTTGACCCATAGGGGCCGGTTATTTTTTGATTGGGGATGGTAGTCTTTTATATGCATAGTCGAATATTGATAAGTGATGCCGCGCCGTCGAATTTTCATGTATTATTAATTACTTTATCCCGATTTTAATCATTGACTGCCGTATCCAGAAATAAATAATTTCAATTTTGAGGTCTTCATGATTTTCATCTTTTTGTTGACCGTAAAGTATAATAATGGCATTTTCAACTTGAAATTGGCAAAATACACAAACCGTGGCTAGCCAAGACAGAAAAAAAAACATAAACTCAAACGATGGACTTGTACTATTATCTATTCTGTGGCGTTGATTTTGTCGTCATGGATAGTGATGTGTTGATGTCAGCTACACGCATCACTCATGTATCACTTTGTAACCATGTAACTGTTTATTAGCGATGAACGCACAAATACTCAAAACAACTGTAATTAGTAGCGCAAATGTCTCTAGATTATTTTAAATTCAAATTCGAAACCGATTCCAAATTCAAAACCTCGTGGCCGCTAATGACTTATTTAATAATGTCAATTCCCCGTGGCTCTGAGAAAAAATTGGCAAATGAGAAGCCCATCAACCTTAAAATTCAAGGACAAAAATTTCAACTACTAGTTTTTTTTATACTACAAGGTAACGAAACGAGCTGGTCATATGTCTGTTAGTTAGCATAACCCATAACAATTAATTACAGTGCCAACAAGTACTTTGAAACACAAAGGAGTACGTGGAACTGCAGTGCGCTCGTTATCCTGCGATATTACATATTACGTCTCACTAGAAAAAAATCACTGACTACTAAATTAAAATAGACGTTAAACAAAATTAAAATGAATTTACCAGTCTCTAAGCTTTTCGAACGACTCATAATCATAATACACAAATCAATAAAATCCATCAAAATTCCCATGAACGTTAAAACTCCAGTCATACACGAAAACCAGATGTCTTCCAATACATGAACCAGACGTTATAAGTTCCAATAACATGACTAATTCAATCATTTTTTTTGTTTTCTTAAGCTTTTATGAGTTTACATTGTCAGTTAAGGTTTTATTTATAATAAGTACCTAATGATAGTTAGTTTTATTACATGTTAAAATGCCCTTAAGCCTTTGGGTAATTTCCATGTGTTTTTAATAAATATACTAGTCTTTACTATTCTCGACTATTACTTAAAACCGGACTAATATTTCCAAATATTACTACAATATTTTCAAATTTCATATTTATAAGTAGCTGCTGCGCGCGGTTTCACCCGCGCGGAGATATTGGATTTCATGGTTTTTATTTTTTGGCGCGGAACCCTAATTATTTTTCTAAAATAAAATTAGCTTAAGTTATTCCTTGTAACATCAGCTATCTGCCAGTGAAAGTCTCGTCAAAATCGGTCCAGCCGTTTCGGAGATTACCCGGAACAAACAGACAGACAGAAAAAAATTGTAAAAATGGTTGTTTTGTTATATGTACCGTATATACTTTCATATGCATTTATTAAAATAGTTCCAAAATATTAGTGCGAATTAACAAATTATTTCCCACTCTCAATAAACTACGCTGGCAAATACAAAAGCAGCTTATATTTTGTTTTAACATAAATTAAAAAATAAAATTTTTGAATGAAGAACACTACTAAACATCATCAAGTAAAATAATCCAAGATCAAGTCCAATCCCGATCGCATCTTTACAATTATTATTCCCGCCCAATAACAAAACACAATCTGCGTCATTCCAAATTCGAATCCATCGATAAAACAAATGGAATTTTCTAAATTTCACGAACAAGTGTTTTAAAACGTCGAATCTGTAAAGTCTGGCAATAAAATCAATCATTTCCTCCATAACGCTGAGATACAATTTTTACATTTCGCATTGGTAAAAAAACGTCGTAACTACGTTACTTTTTGTATGAAACTTACGTCTTTTCGATGATGCGTTTTACCTTCACTGAATAACGACTGGCTATATAGGCTGGTTTTAGCTTAAAAATAGATATTTTGAGTGCTCCGAACGGAGATAAGTTATATTAATGTTTTTGAACGGACAGACGAATGTTTAATACTTTCGGGGTTCTTCATATTTCACAGCGGTGATTGTATCATAATCCATATTTGTATTTTTAGAAGTCGAGTGTTTTAAGTTGGAGTAAGTTTAAGGGAATGATGTTTTTAAAAATACGTTTAGGTAGAAGTGTTTTTATAAGTAATGTATTTGTCAGAGTGGTGCTCCTAAATATTATGATATTTAGAAAATCAATGTGGAATGAAGATTGAATGTATTTGTGAAATAATTAAGTATATACTTAATACGTACTTATACTTAAGACTATATAGTCTTTGGCCAGAATTCCATTACCAAATTGGAATATTCTCCGATTAAATTTTAAAAATGGAATCGTAAGCTGAACCCATATCAAAACTTAATTCTAATTCTATTTTCAAATTGGAATCCGTGTCTCATTAGTACAACATTTGAAAATCGAATAAATTCTTTACTTTAAGCCGTCTCTTCCGATGAGCTATTCAGCCTATCACGTTAAACTTTAAAAGCTTATCTCGTACAATAGAGGGCGTGTTCCATGGCAGTACCTACACCGTAATTGCCCCCCTACAGCTCGCATGTCTTCATACGGCATTGTCTTCAACCTCTGTGACGATAGCTGGCGATAATTATTATTGTGATGTGTTGGAAATAACTTTAGAGAGGTGAAAGTATCATAAAACAAGGAATACTACTGAGTTTTTTTTATTTGCAGTTGGTGGTTCTAAATAATTGGCAAAAATTTCCTTTAAAAATATATTGTTCAGCATTTTAGAACGAAGACCTTTTTTAAATTTTGAAATACTTCGTTAACTTTGTTGCCAAGTGCCAAATTCACTGTCTGTACCTACGTCACATTGTAACCATGAATGGGTGAATTTGTCTATGAGCCGCGCGTAAAAGAATGTGGCGGTCACCGGCCACCCCGCGCTTTATTGCCGATACGTGGCGGTGGCGCGTGCCCGCCAAGGCACTCACACACACAACACTTACCTACTTACGTAACAAGCAACGCGAATGGAATAAACGAATATCAACGCTCAATGCGATTTCTCTATCACCTTTCATACCAAAACTCTGACAACACAATGGCTAGACAATTTATTGTCCACTAAAAACTACGCCAGTTGTCTAGACGCATGCGTGCTCAATTTAAAAAAAGCAAGAAACTCTTATCTCGAAACCGACGTTCTAAATTCAAAATATTAGTGAAGCAATTGAAAAACGAAACGGAGCAAGTTCGTATTACTAGCGCGTTCCAAATTTGAATGTATTCAAATATCGAAGCACGAGATGGATTATGACTGGCGTGTGGGGTGACGGCGGAATGCTGGAAATCTTGATGCTGGCTACAAATCATATTTTTCTTTTTCTATCGACTTGAACTGTTACTGTTTTGTCCATTTTTATTCAAGTTTCGATATTTGAATTGCAAATGTTATTATTAATCACTGATTTGAGTTAAAACCTACATTGAACAAGTTCGAGACATTCAATCAACTCAAAAATTTGAATAAAATATTACTCAAACTTATAAAATCATAATGTGAGCTCGTTTCGATCTGATCCCATTGATTGATGGGTGACCACGCCGCGTGTATTCTTTCCGACCAGCCTAACTGTGAATCCGACTTCAAAACATTATAAACAGTTATAGAGTTCAACTTAAATTGGGAACTTTTTCTAAGATTATTGACCCCGTTCGAAGTATGAAGTATAGGACGTACAATGTTTTGAAGTTAATTAAAAATGTATAAAGAATTTATATCGTGTTAGTACGCCCTCGTATTTGTCGAGCAGAATTTTTTAATTATAATCAATTGGATTTAATAGGGGACAATTTTCTAGTCATTCTGAATTTAAAAATTTGTTGTTTGAAATTTGAATGTGCGTTCGCGGTATTTATCTAATTTCCTGTTCATATCAAGTAGTGATGTAACGTCTTAAAAAAGTTGCACTGACTCAATTTCTGGAAACTAGAATAGATGACTCTTATTACAAACTGGTCTGTTACCAGAACTAATAAGTTTCTTAATAATAACTGGATTTATGCGTAGTAGGTAGATTAGTTATATTTGGGGACAAATTTTAAAGATAACTTTTGTTTGTATATACAATTATGTATAATGAATACTTATGTTTATAACTTAAGCTTTTACCGAATAATTGGTTAAATAAAATGAATACCTATGTAAGCAAATACGCAGGGCAAATTTAGTCATCATTAATATATATACGCCTCAATCAGAAAACTCCAGATCAATTGAAAAAGCTTTCAATGTAGCCGTTATTATCTCCATTCAATAAATCTAATTCTATTTTCAAAATTTGAATATGAACTGAAAGCAACATTCGAAGATGAAATGCTCCCCGTGTTTGTAATTCGTCCGTTTGAAAATGAAACGTCTTGTTCTTATTATGAATGCGTTAAGGATGCGCAAGAGCATGCGTCTGACGGTTTAGTAACTGATGCATTAATACTCTTTTTCTCTTTTTTTTGTTCAACGCCCGGAGATTGGTCATTACACATCTGAATATGTGCTCTTTAGAAAAAAATCGGATCACGATTCGGTAAAAAGATTGAAACGAGTGATGCAAGTAGATAGCAGACGTGCTTCTTTATGCTATTAGAATTTGAAGTTTCCGGAGTGATTTGAAAGTTTTCAAGCATCTGGTAACTATTAGCTCCCAGTAAATTGGTTTTTATTGAAATTTCTCAAAGGAACTTGGCAATTACCGAACATAAAAATATAAAGAGTCTAGTTTATTATCTTGATTACCGTTCGGTCAAACAACTCTGCGCAAATCATCGTGACTGACAAATTCCGCTTCAGTTTGTTAAAATTAACTTTCTTTCTGCATACTTAGACTGCAAGATTTAAGACACTATTTTAAATAGTAAGTATGTTTTGATTTCCGCCAACAACATACGTATCGGTATCTACATCGGCAAAAGTGTCTAGGTAAACGTCCACGAATTCGTGGTCCCCAGTTTCGTAGTTTATCTTTGGAAGAGTTAAAGATTTAACTGATTTTTTTATTTCACATCTATGTACCAAAATATGGTGCGTAGTTATTTGGTGATCCAAAAATTTAATTTTTACTACACGATTAAGGCTACGTTACTATTTTACACTAACAAATTTTGTGGTAAGATTTCATCTGACTCATGTAGGATTACCTATCTTAAATGTGTGTAAAATTCTGAATTATTATATCTTAGAAGAAGGCAAATAATTTCATGTAGTAACAGAATTAACTAACAAAAAACACAAAACAACAAAAAACATTAATTACGCCACAAACACCACAACATGCCGTCGCGTCGTCCTCAAGTTCTCATAATTAAACGTCCACGATATTCCTTAAACGCGAGAATTAACCCCAATTGAGAGAGCGATCTATTTAAATTACTCGTTACGTGCTAGTTATTCAGCTTTCTGGAACTGACGTGGCACGTCACTAATCTATCGCGCAGCTGGCTGAATGTGCTCCGTTTAAAAAATATTATAATAAAGTTTTAGTTCGAAAACTATGGCATTCCATTTTTAAAAAGGTTTCTAGTTCTTATTTTTTTCTTGTAAAGCCTGTACCTACTTTTGGCTGAGAGGCGTTGCGTAACATTAGATGCGATGCCTGGTAAGTTATAAGGTTATCGTAGGTCACGAGCTAAACCTAAAATTGGCACTGGCTCTCAAATTCAGCTGCCCGACCCGAGATGCGCTTGCACAGAAATTGTAGAGCAATCATTTTGATACGCTCGGAAATAAAACAGAGAATGAATAAAATAATAATACTATGAATAAAATAAAATGTAATGTGATAACTTGTCGTTATTACGATCGACGTAGTAATTACATAAATATAAAAATAAATAAACAGAAGCGTATATTTTATTTACCGAATACAGCCATACGTTATTATAACAGCTTTATAAGGCAACAGTTAATTTACCTATTTGTATGTTTGAGAATAATTGGATAGATCTAGTAGATTGTAAATGTCAAATTAAAACGCCATAAAAACGACAGTATTATTAAAAATGAAGTTCAAACTACGGATAATAATTTATTGAATGTTTTAATTTTAACGGAGAAAGAATCTTAATACATCATTTCCTGCGATCAAAAGAACCAATTTAATACGTTTTTGCTAATAACCGGAATGACGAGATATGTTTCCGTTTTCGTATTCAGTACTACGATTTTGCATTAAAATGAAGTCGCTATTGTGCCATTCCGAGCTATAAAATTATCATAAGCCCGACGCACAAGTAATAATCTCATATTTGAGCCAGCCCCGGCCGCCATCTTTAAAAACAATGAACGTTATTGTCTCTTCTTAATTCCATTTTTGAAAAAATAATCCATTTCGCATTTCATCGCGAATGCCTCATTGATTACTCGTCGCTAAACAATTCTCGGCCTTGTTCAACCGAGATAAAGCTTTAATTAGGTTAAATGGACGAAAAGCAGCTGTACTCTTTGATTTGTTTGCTTAAACTAAAATGGTTCTTATCTCAAGCAGCAAAGAGCGAAAATTGTCTACTAATTGGTTTACGGGAATTGCACGTGTGAAAAGAGACGACGCTTCTGTAAGAAAGAGCAAGCACGAATGCACGATTTTGCAATGTGTTCGTTTATTATGATAATTATGCGAAGACAAAATCGAATTATTCCAATAATAATGCTTACATGTTTCAACAATATTACCTTTTTTTATTGAATTTATGCTCGATTAAATACTTATAAAGACTTAATAGCCCATTGATTAACGACGACTTCTATTCGCGTCTTAATAAAATTCCTACTTATTCTAAAGCGACGCGAAACTGACAAAAATAATAAAAATATACAATTTGAGACATAGTTCGAACGTATTGAACTGTTAACGTGAGACTTCAAAAATAATTATTGCCATGTATAGTATGAGATTGAAATCAAGTAATAAATAAATTGCTTATTTAAAATTTTAAAATGGTTAATATGCTCCGTAGAAGGGCTGAGTTGTCGGACTAGCGGACAGACGGACTGTCTTAGGGCTCGCCCCTTATGGTCTAAAACTGTAGTAGTCGTGTACTTTTTAAGATGAGTTCATTGCTAATATGTTAGTAAAAAGAAATACATTGCAAGTGCATTTTTTATCAAGACTACCTAGTGTGAGAAAATATGTCGTCGAAATAGTGTTCTCTACATTTCTTATAAGATTTGTCTTTACTGAAATGGTGATCTGGGGTGATGTTTATTTATTTATTTTGTTCACCAACGATTGTTACATTGTTTCTTAACTAAACATTACATAATTTATAACAGAGTTATAGTACATATTGGTAAATGCACAACCATTTGAATGTAAACACAGCATGCAAAGACCATATTATTATGTGACATAAGAACCTTTTTCTGGACGCGTTCTATTCTGAGTGTACCTACCTAATTTATTGTCTTTCCGGCAAAGAAGAATAGTGATGTTTTGTGTTTTAAACGTGTTGGTTACAAAAATTGCCAACTGCATATTTCAAAAGTTACAGAAACTTTTGTTAATAGGTTGCTGGTAGGTAGTATAAATATTATTGAAAAGTAGAATTGGAAACACAAAAATTGTCAACGCTATCAATAGAACTAAAAATAGAACGAATGGTTGGCACCATTAGGTTTTTTTTTAATCTTTATCGATTCCTTATTTAAAAGTGCAGTTTTAACGGTTTTTTTGACAGGTCATTTACAAAAGAAACAATTTTGTAATGATTTACCTTCAGATAAGGAAGTAAGCGATACACGTATGATACACGGATTCCAATAAGAAACATGTGAAGAACTGCCTGTATTTTTCAAAACAGTTTTTGTTCTTTTGTAATATTAATTTTATGCCTTTTACTAAACATCATGTGTTTATCTTTCTTTACTTTTTAAATAATATTAACAACAAAATATATTGCGCACTAAAATGGGAGCTTATGAGCTATTTTATTCATTAATATTTCGCTGATTAATACCTAATTAAATTGTGAACATGTTCACAATTTAATAAAAAATTGGTGATGGTTTTCATGGTGATTGATAAGTAGTAAAGCATTTTCTAGTGCGCACCTGGCTAGCTATCATTTCCAGAATTACTCGCCTGGCAAGCGGTCACCTCCAAGTTATAAATCTATCGATATGTGCTGAGAGCCGGTCTTAAATGCCTTTTCCGATCTGAGGAGCACCTTAGACGCTAATGCATAATTTGATGTTTTAAAAAATAGTTTCACAGCCACTGCGAGTTCAGTGCAGAAGCCGCGTGATGCGCAATGATGTATTTACATAGATACATAGTAGCTTTGAGCCCAGGCAGGGCTTCGAGGGAGTGAAAGAGACAGCACTCTCTGGCCGTATTGCAGACCGTAGACGCTTATGCAAACGTGCGTTTGCTTGTCAGAATAACAACGCTTTTGCATCAAGCGCGGATTTCGAGTATTTCGTCTGTTTTTTGGTTTTAGTTTAAGCCATGCGTGAGCGTGTAATATCTCGTAATCCGCAGTTATTTTGTCAGCAAAACGCAAACATGCATTAGCATCTAATGCCGCCCTTATGCATTATTTGCAACCGCCCGTGGTACACCAACTGGGCACGAAACTTTTATTTATTTATTTATTTCTAACTTATGGGCGATCTTTCTCTTTACCCACAGCGAAACGCTTAGGCGGGCTTTTATTCCAGGTTGACCAATAAAATCAGGAGAGCCAACTGATGAAATCTATGATGAGTATCTAAAAATCATATATAAACCTCCTTTTTAAATACAATATTTTCCCGCTTAAAAGAAATATTAAAAAAATGGAAAACAGTTTTATCGAATTCGTTTCGATATTTAAATGAATCACGTCATGACTCAAGACTATTGTTCCGACACAATACTTGACTTACGTCGGCTCCAAGTAAATTAGGAAATGTGTTTTTTATTGGAAAGGCAATCGGAATTACAATTGGTGGCAAAGGGAATATATGACACACGTACACGTTTCCAGTTAGTGCCGTGGAACTATTTGAATGTAGAATATTATGTTTGCTGTTCATAATGATTATGTCAGGTGAATTAAAATATTTATCATCAACATCATCGCAACAAAATTGTTTTAATTCTTAATTAGTAATTAAGTTCTTAGAATTGGAATTATTATTATTACAAGCCTATTACGTCTCACTGCTGGATGATGGCTCCTTTCATTCTTTACGGTCTAATGCTTGCGTCAACCAATTCTCGCGTATGAGTCAAGTTCGTCTCTCCACCTCTAAGCATTGTAATAATTACACTAAATTACGTTTCATGAATGAACACTTAAGATTAGAGCTATGAATGAACATAGAAATATTCAAGAATCAAAACTTCCTCCGCGTTATTTTCATTTACAAACTGTTTATTTTACGCGAACTCAAACATTTCCCGTTTAGCATTGTTTTACAAATTATTAAGTAAGAAAAATTTGTTTTATTTATATAACAATCACGTTCACATTGATTGTTCACGAGGGCCGTGACGTCACCTCCGGCCGCTTGACCGCCTGATAAGGGAAACTTCCGGTTGAAATCCTGAGTGAATGACTGACCGAATGAACAAAACGAACGACCTTATCCAACTCTATTGGGGACGAAACAACGTTTTCGGAAAACCATTGTCATGTCTGACGGCACCGGTGTAGTAGGTCGACGGACCTTACGCTACAGTGATGAATGTTGCGGATTCAATTCAGGTACAAACATTTGTATATTGATTAAATCAGTAATATTACTGGGCATATGAAACTTAGGACGTATGAGTCTTAACCCGCCATTACACGGTCATGCATGTTTGTGTTTTGCTGTCCAAATAACTATGGTTTGGCAATAAGCGCGGATTACGAAGAATTACACGTTCACGCGCGGCTTGAAGTAAATCCGTGAAACAGACAAGAACGGCAATAGAGCCAAAAAGTGCTGTCTCTTTTGAGTATCTTTCACAGCCTCGAATACCACGGTTAGCGCTCGTACTAGGTTTCCATTAAGCACCACATTAGACGGTACGATAAGCGTTGATCGTGGCTTTTCCATGGTTGGAGCATGGTCCATGATAGGTGGATATCCATCAGTCATGTTGGACCCCGTAATGGCTACCTTAGGGTAACAAGAGCACTGTAAAGCCGCGCTAGCAATTGTGTTTGTTTTATAGTAAAAGGGCTGGCTTGCGTGTGGCCGCTATCTCAACTGATGTTAAGTGATGATGCAGTCGAAGATATAGCACGCTTAACCAGAAGATACCTGTTCACTCGTGTCTTGAAGATTCCTAGATTGTAGTGTTCAGGAAAAACAGACGCCGCAAAGAGTTACACTCTTTAGCCGTCCGCAAGATGAAGGTCGGAGCAAAACGCTTAGTGCAGATAAGCATTTTGATGCGAGCTATTGTTATAGACAGACAAATGACAATTATGCTTACCAAACGATCTGCTCGTCTTGTACATTGTAGTTTATAAAACTTTATATAACATTTACATTACTCCGTTTGTGGTCCCAATGGTTGGGACCATGTTGATACTACTCTGATCCTGATTTCCTAGATGTTAGACAGGAAAGGTCAGGGTTTGTGACAGACCGTTGCAATATAAGGGGGATAAGAATACTGAGTTACATTTGAAAATTAAGAACTTACTCTATAATTTCTCAAGCGTTTATCTGCCTATCATGCAAAACAATTTGTGCAAAAATGGTTAACATCACTTAACTATGATGAGACGGAAAAGCTAACGAGTTTTTACCAGTGAAGTAATATTGATTGTTACCTATAATATACTTATAATATCTAGTTTATATACTGTAGTTTAATCAAAATTATAATGTGAAGATGTTTTTTCTTAATACTTATAAGTACTATTATTTTTCTCTTAATCTTTTTTTTTAGGTGAACCTAATATTATATATTTTTTGTATCATTGTGTGAAACCGTCAATTGAGGTTAATAAATCGTACTAGAATTACCCCAGATCCCCACGATACAAACGTGGCCTAGTGTGGGGATCGTAGGATACACCATACCACTGTTTACACACCCTCTGCATAAACTTCAATGTATTATTTAAGCTTATATGTTGATTAATCTAGGATCTTTATGTAGCAATAAAATATTTTTCTTTTTCATTTTTTCATTTTGAAATGCAACTCAGTACTTTTGTTTGCTAAATCATTTAGTTACACACACATGATAATCTGAAAATGTATATAAGTTTTAATGTATCCGACTGTATCTACGTATATCTTAGTTGGGCGTAAAAAAAAGCAACCAACTCATTCTTATTCATTCCTTGAATAAAATAATAATCAAATTCATAATTGATGAATTGACCACCATATTTCAAACACCTACTTTATCATAATCATAAATTCTTTAGCAAAAATAAGAACTAATTAATGTCGAAAATAAATTTTAGGTTTGTGTTTAATCTTTATAAGGATAGTTGTCTGTTTCGCCTATTTAATTATTGCTGTAAACTAATAATTAATTATTAATTTCGCGTGAGAATATAAAAATTAGTTTTGTGAGCCATTATAAAAATTTATGCTTCTAAATTATTAGGATATACACAGAAGCTTAGGATATAGAGGTAGGATGTAAAAGTCAAGATTATAGCGTTACACTAACTTTTTTAATTAAAATAGTGTATAAATTAATGTTGCACGACTCTACATTCCATTGCACTATAATTTAGCAGCTAGAGGTAAGATTTTCAATTATTTTTTTTGCAATAATTTAGCACGGCAAAGATTCTTTAATTTTTTTTACAAATTTTTTTAACGATTATTCTTTATTATAATTTCATAGTGAGTGTATACTTTAAATGACTGTCAGCATTTTAACTTTGTATATTGTAATATTCCCAAGAATATCACATTTTTATAATAAAATTGCACATATAGGTAATTATAAAAATAAAAATTAAAACTACCTATAATATACAAACCGCTACCAATAGGCAACTTTCCCACAATGCTAGCAGCATTGCCAAGCTGAATGGCAATGCTTAGTCTCTGTGCCAAGTAAAGGCCAGGAACAATATAATTCATTTTGTTTCTGCGTCCTATTGGGGAATTGAACCCACACGCTCTATAGAACTTAAGTCCATCGACTGACCAACTAAATTACGTATGGATAAATGAAGTATGTAGCCAATGGTTAATTTAATTATTTATTATGGAACTAGCTGCTGCCTGCGGTTTTACCCGCGCGGAGATATTGGATTTCATGGGTTTCATTTTTTGCGCGGAACCCTAATTATTTTTCTAAAATAAAATTAGCCTGAGTTACTCCTTGTAACATCAGCTATCTGCCAGTGAAAGTCCCGTCAAAATCGGTCCAGCCTTTTCGCAGATTACCCGAAACAAAAAGACATTCAGCCAGACAAAAAAAAATTTAAAAATGGTTGTTTTGTTGTAGGTACCGTATATACTTTCATATGCATTTAGTAAAAAGCTGTTATTTTGATATTACAAACAGACACTTCAATTTTATTTATTTGTATAGATGTAGTGTGTTTTTCTTTATTATGTACCTATTATTTCAAGTGACTTGTGACACTATAACTGAAAACGGCCTCTTTGTCAAAACTGTTTATTAATTGCATAGGTTTATTTATTAATAATTAAGAACTACTAATCTAAGTAGAGCGGTTCCAATTAGTCAATTATAACCGAGAGATATATCTCACTCAACAACCATTGCAATTGAGATTTTAAATGCTGCCAAGAGGTAATGTAATTTAGTGACGATAAATGAAACATTAGGTAGATCATGACTCCTCATAAGAAATACTCAGCTTTGTGATTAGGTGTGGTAAAGAAAGAGGGTATTTATCTCTTTAGATGATTAAAGTTCAAAATTTTTGTACCAAACAATATGAGTTGTCGCTCGACAATATCGAGACAAAACATACTTTTCGGGGTCATTTTTGCGACTATTTTTCAAGATTCTTGGTCATTTCTGTGTTTTTTTTTTAATGTTATTTGGTAACGAGACGAGCTGGTCGTTTGCCTGATGGTAAGCATAATGCCGGCCCATAACAATTGCAGTGCCACCCAGAACTTTGAAACACAAAGACCTGCGCGGCACTGCAATGCGCTCGTTACCCTGAGACATTAGGTATTAAGTCTCATAAGCCCAGTAATTTCACTGGATACTCTGCTCATCAAACCGGAACACAGCAATGCTTGCACACTACTGCTTGGCGGCAGACTTCACGAGCAAAGCGGTGGTAACAAACCAGACGGACACTCGCAGAAGAGTTAGTCCTTCCATTAACAAATATCTTATAGATAAGCCTTTTCTATAAACTCTTGGCTATACTACTGTATTTTTTGCTAGTAATATGTATGGAAACGGACATTTGTGCGATGAAAAAAGGACCTCTTGCTTTAGACAGCGCCTTAAGGGGCAGCGTAGACGCTTATGCAAACGTACGTTTGCTTGTTAGAATAACAACGCTTTTGCGTCAAGCGCGCATTTTCATACGTTTAAAAGTCTTTCTTGCTTATAAATGATTTGATTTGATTTTTTTGTTCAGACAGCGCCTTGATGTTCGACTTAGTCTTTGTTAAGTTTAATACAATAAAATAAAGTCCAAACACATCATTACGTTTTGTCGACATTTAATAAAAAAAACATTTACAAGAACGGCATTAGGAATCAAACAAAAAAAACTAACGCGGTAACTATACAAAAACTGATTTTCCCAGTAAAGATAAAATCGACAGTCGATACACGATTTTAATTCCTATACTTAATATTATAAATGAGTTTGTCGGTTTGTCCTTCTTTCACTCAGAAACGGAACAACGGATCGACGAGGTTTTAGCAAAGAGTTTATGGGCCGGAAAATGTAACAAGCTACTTTTTTCCCGGAAATATGTGCGATTCCTGTGAGTATTTCAATGCGGGTGAAACCACGGAGAGCCTCAAGCATTTTATACCTAGGTACAATAAAAACAACCAAGTATGAATTTTTCTGAGAAACGCCAAAAAACGTTAAGTTTTTTTCTGATTGTTTGGTCAAAACTCACTGTTTTTGCGAAGTTGTTAAATTCTTAGCCATATTTTTTGCTGTCTTATTTGGCTTATTTTAATAAGTAAGCAATCTTACTCACTTTTCGTATTATGTCTTTTGTTACGTAAATCTTAAGACAAGTTTTAGTCTTAATAAGCAAGCTAACTAAAATCAGTTTTCTTTTTAAGGTTTAGTCTTAATAAGTGAGCAATCTTAGTCATTTTCTTCTTTTTTGTTGAGTTTGATAAGATTAAGTTTTAATAAGCAATCTTACTCACTTTTAGTATTATTTCAATTGTTACGTAAGTCTAAGCATAAGGTTTAGTCTTAATAAGCAAGAAAACTAAAATCAGTTTTCAGTGCAAAGTTAAGTCTTAATAAGCGAGCGATGTGAGTCACTTTGTTCTTTTTGTTAAGTCTGATAAGATTAAGTTTTAATAAAGTAATCTTACTCACTTTTCACATTCCTTTCCACTATCAGCATTTCATTGAGCATGATTAATACTTTCCCAACCTTTAATAATAATGTTTACGCTGATTATAAAGAGTAATAAAATTAAAAACATTTTACTCCAATAATAAGTTAATTAACTTTAAGTAAAATTCGTTAACTCGAACTAACTGTCCAATTATTAGATCATGTCGCTTATTAAACATTTTGCACATTGTTTTTTAAGATTTTTTTATAATCAAAACGTTAGTCTTTATAAAGCACTACCTCGCTTTATATGGCCAAAGATATATATATATATATATACGACTAGCTGCTGCCCCGCGGTTTCACCCGCGCGGAGATATTGGATTTCATGGTTTTTATTTTTTTGCCCGGAACCTTAATTCTTTTTCCAAAATAAAAGTAGTCTATGTTACTCCTTGTAACATCAGCTATATGCCAGTGAAAGTCCGGTCAAAATCGGCCCAGCCGTTTCGGAGATTACCCGGAACAAACAGACAAAACATTTAAAAATGGCTGTTTTGGTGTAGGTCCCGTATATACTTTCATATGCATTTAGTAAAAAGCTGTTATTTTGATATTACAAATATACACTTCAATATTATTTAGTTGTATAAATAAACCTATAGCTGGCTCTCAAGTGCAGCTATATTTTATATCAAATCCACGACAAAGTTCAATGAAGTTTTTTTTCTCGAAGAAGTAGCAATTGATCGTTTTACATCTTGTTATTTCATTTCTTTGGTCGTGATCCTCTTCGCCTTTGACCCTGGACTGGGGTCCGGGCACTGTCTCCGATCTTCATCATACGATCCGATAAGAACCCGTCGATCTGGCGGTTTCGTTCGATGTGACGTTTCTGGACTTTAATCTTTGACTTTTCAATTTTTTTGGTGCAGTTGCTTTTTTTTAATTTGGCAGGTTATTTTTTTTATATATCCATGGTTCGTGAGAGGTTTGTTAATAGTTTTAAGTGAATCATCTTTATGGTTAAGTTATCACTGTGTTAATTGTGGTAACAGCAATTATTATTTTGCATATATTGAGATAATTTAGTAGTATCTCTATTCAAAAATTTCAGCTTAATACTCTGTATTTTTGAGTATTTTTTTTAGTTATTTTACTCAAACTAGTTTGAGTAAATTGTTAACATTTTAACAACATAAATAATAATATGTAAAAAACGTTTTAAATAAAAGGACTATTTTAATATTCAATTATTATAACTAACACACAATAAACATAACAAGAGAGTGAATTTACGAAACTTTGCAAATTTTAAATTTGTGCGGAATTACTTGTAACGCCTAGCCGAATTACTTTTTATATATATTAATGTTATATTATAGAGAAACTATTTATTAAAAAATGCAATATGTTGGTACGTACCAAGATTATATATATTTTGATTACATATGTATTGATAATAAGCTTTATTATAAGACTTACGGCGTTATGGTGTAAGTTGTTGATATAGTTAGAGTAACGAATAATTAATTCTATTATCAATTTAAATATTTTTGACAGTAATTTACTGTTACGAACAAATAAATAAACAAATCTTATACTATCTTACCTTAATTATGACATCCAAAAGTGAAAATAAAGTCTGCATGCAACCAACACGAACTAGCCACTTGTGTTTTTTCACAAAATCCTTAGTGTCACTTGCACAAACAATACTCTCACACAAACAGTTTACAAAGCACAGTTCTAAACTAAACAAAAAAGTTTTTGCTGCTAAACAACTAGTGACCTGAAAGAAAAAGTTTCAGCCGAAAAAGTTTGCAGAGCGCGCGGGAAAAAGTCGCAACGAAAAATAATCCGAAACACGGAAAATGCCAACAGCCGCGCGCGCTTTACACACGCGACTGAAAAAAATGCCACATCTGCGTAAGACTCGGAAACTAAATCAAAATACTCGCTAGTAGAGGGACGAGTCAACCGAGGCCCCACCCTTCCCCCACCACTCGCGCGCAAAAACATTCATAAAAACCACGCTCGACTCCTCCGCGAAATTAACTATTGTTTATATCACTACAAAAATGTATTCGGATACATCTCGACAAAGCCCTATTTTAAGCTAAACATTAAACAATTAAGAATCACACAATAGAATTCCGACAATGTCGAAATATTTAAAACAATACGCGGTTTAATTTGTACGAATCATAATAATAAACACGGCCGCGTTACAGTGTTATCGAAAATCGATTCGACGAATGCGTTCAAATAAATTGACTTCAATATTCGATCTTTGAAATAGGAATCGCGTTCGAAATTTGGAATCGAGTTTTCCCGCGCTCCTGGAATTTCGAATTTGGAACCGTGTTTACGTTATATCGGTGCGACCGACCGTGCGCTGCAGCCGCCCGGCCACAAATACCGAGCGCGTTCGACGCGATCTCGGCCGCGGGTTTTTTCTGCCAAAAAACGTAAGAAAGGGTCCTTTGGTCCTTTACTTTAGGGTTAACTGTAAGGGCCGGAGTTTTTATGACTTTTTATGATCCATTGAATTGGAGCGTATTTAGATATACGCGGATTGACCTTCGCCCGAACGGATCGAGTTGAAGCTTTAAGCTCTGTTAGTTTTTGCGGTGGATATTTTTTGTGGGATGATATAACCGGTGGTAGCCGTATCGTTATGATGACGGGTAGCAACAAGGTGCCACGCGAACTCGATTGAGCGTTTAGGAAAATTACTAACCGGGATCTAGCTCAACGTTTTTTACAGTTGTTTTTTTTATTTTCAGACTGTACGTTGAACTTCGACCAAATGGTAGACTGGACTTTTAAGTATGTTTCAAATATGGAGACGTTTTTTAATTGAACACAGCGTACAATTATTATTATTGTGCTTATGAAAAAATTTAATTTGTGATTCTTATTAAAAAAAAATTCAAAAACCTATTCTTGGACGTGAAATGTAGAGCCAATTTTTTTTAATATAAAAAATTGTTCATCCTCACCTATCCCTTTTAACTGACTTTTACAATGTAGGAGGTTCTCAATTCGACCCGCCTTCATTCAAGACTTTTCTAAAAACCAATAAAATATCTTGCACATCAGTTTTATTTAAATAAGCATTTCTTTGAAACTTAATGAAGATGATAATTCCCATATAAGTCCAGTTTTAGTTAATTAGCAAATTGCTGGCGCCAGGCGGCTCACAATGCGTAACAACAGTTTTTAGTGCTGCCACTAGCACATTTTCTGGACGCTATGTTTTTTTTGTTGCGTTTTTTAATTTGTTGGATAACGAGACGAGTTTGTCGTAAGCATAACGGCAGACCATAAAAATTGAAGTGCCAGTCAGAACTTTCACAAAAGACACAAAGGCCTGCGCGGCACTGCAGTGGCTCGTTACCCTGAGACATTAGGTATTAAGTCTCATAGGCCCAGTAATTTTACTGACTACTTTACTTATCAAACTGGAATCAGAAATGGAACAGTATAATTGCTCCATAAAAGTACATTATTGTTTGGGGCCAAACCACAAAACGGTATGGTAGCCACTTATATCGACACTCGCAGAAGAGTTAGTCCTCTCATCTGGTAGACTCGATAAGTTAGCGTTTCACCACTATTTCTCGGTTGAAAGGTGTTAGAACGCTAAACAAAGAAGCGTGGCTCTCAGGTGCTACAGCCAGAACACACCGACAGGTGCATGGTGACAGTTTTTGAACTTAACGGTGGTAGCTAGCCATGGGATCCCTAGAAAATGCCCCGTCACCACGCTAACGTATTGACGCCCATAACTCACCACTTTGCTTATTACAAGAAATAAAGAAAGAAATACGAATAAAAGTAAGATGACAATCACAGTTAAAAAAATACGGTAACTGGCTTATAACATAATCACAAAACACGTAAGTACTTACCTACAGAAAAAAATCGTCACGTTATCTTTTAATTAAATACTTATAAGCTGGAAAATATACAACCATGTCTGTCTGTTCTAGCCAGAATTAGCAAAAAAAATAAATTAACAAAAATTTGAAATTATTTTATATTTTCTTCTTTTGTCCTAAAAGAAGAAAAAAATTCTTGTCATGTCCTTTCAATAAATCTTCTTTGGTATGGACTACATAACTATTTTTCATAAAGGAAAGAAGGTTTTTTTTCTTCACCTCCGAACTGGCTTTGAGTTCTTGGCCTTGACGTCCTTGAGTTCATGCAAAAAATTTCATAGAAAAAAAAGCACTTTTAGTTTTCCCAAGTTTTCCAATTTTCAGGGCAATTTTTCCGATTTTTCTCTCCATATAACCTATTTTTTTTTAAATAAGCGTGCTGCATTGTCGACCGCATCTTCGCTTAAAATAAGGTGAGATCGCGGTCGCGGTATAAAAAAATGTTTAGTTAAGTAAGCGGCGAGGGAAATGTCAAAAGATGCAAACGTACCTATTTTAATCAACATCACCATTGTAAACTTAATTTGAAACACAAATAAAAGAATAAGAAAATCTACCCGCTTTTTTATTCAAAAGGTTCCAAACCCCGCTCTGTCTGAAATAATCTGGAGTACCCTAGTTCTCATGACACACTCAGTGACTAAAGCCCCTAAAAGAATTCAGATTAAAAAAAATGACAAATTTCAAATTCAGAGGAGTATAAGTAATTAAGTACATACATCGTGAAAATCAGTATCCACTACAGGTTTTTTAATATTAGTAGATCAAAGCAGAATCACTTGTCTTCCCAAAGCCATTAAATAGCATAACTCACTGCACACAATCACGAGTAAATAGTTCGATTCCTTCGGCGCGAAATGTCAGCGGTTATTTTCGCGCGCGAACTCGCCGTGCGTCCGACAACGCGCACTGGCCGGCAACGAAGTCTGATTGTTGATGCTTTGTTTGATAATTAGAATTTATAAATATTTTACGATGACAATTTTCATTTAGAAACTATAATTTAGAATTTACTCAGCACACGAAGCAACTTGAGTTTCGGCAACTATCGACCTTTTTACAAGATTTCAGTAACGGTTGCCAACTGCAACCACAGTTTACGGTAGCCACAATTTTAAATAAACTTTTAAAGGTGACGTTGCTCTTCGTGTTGTGGTTGCCAGTTGCGGTAACCAGCAACTTGTTACTAGTTGCAGCAAATTGGAAATGATTTTGTCACCTATTGCAGCAACTGAAAACTGCTACGATCTCAGTTTGTTTTTCGGTGTTATGCTTACCATCAGGCAAACGACCAGCTCGTCTCGTTATCAAACTGCACAAAAAATGATCATTATTATTTGATGAAATGATTCCAGAACGGAGTTACTTTAGTAGGATAGTTGCATGAAACACAAAATACATCATTACTGTGGTTTACCAGACTTGATAACATCACATTACTACAATAAAAAGAAATTCACAAAAAATATATAATAATTTCTACAAAGATACTGAATCTAAATTAACGATTTTTTTATCATTCAATAGTAATTTAAATGATACCTATCAGATTCTTTAAATTTCAATTAATAAAAAAGTGTATGACTACTATGTACTTAAACGCAATGTTTCACTGCCAAAATAAACAACATGCGTGTTTTTACACACATTTACAGCTTCACGGCCCGCGTATAGTACTTATGCGGCATGTATGGGTCTCATGGTAAGTATGTAATATACCATGAGAAATTTGTATGGAGCGCTCAGGAGATACGCCTGACTTTGGCTGTCTTTTTTAACGTTTTTACCGGAGACTTTGATTCTCACGAGAAAGCGAAATGATTGACATCTCAACAAAATGGAATCAAATAAGTACCATATTATTTTGTATCAGGGTGTCTAAATTCTACCAGAAACGATGAATTACAGAGAGTAATAAACCTACTAAACCTAGAAGAATAGCTTTCAAGTGCAACTGCCGGAACAACCCGACAGATTTGGTGACAAGATGTTTGCCTCTTCCTTATACATACTACTACATACTACTGGCCATCGTCCCACATATCCCCGCATTTACTCCTTTTTCACACACGTCATATTTCAAACAATTCACCCAAACCTTCCAAACTATACACATTTATACGTTCAGTGACGTTACAAAAGTTGCCTTAGAAACAAAACAAAATCAAAGTTCAACTATATCGCGCATGGAATGACGAATAGAATCAGAAAATATTCCATAGAAATCGTTTTCCCAATTTGGTTTTGGAACACTAAGGAACTTGCGTCTCCAAAAGCTGGCTAGGTAGGTACCTACCTATTCAATTTCAATGCAACACGTAGTATACTTTGTATTCTCTTTGAATGCAACTAATTATATAGCTACTCTAATTCCCATCCAACTCCAAAACTGAACCTCATTCCTGCCCATCATTAAAAAGTAAAAACAACTAAACGATTGACAAAATTAAACTTTACAAGAAACGAGTAATAATTCCTTTTTTAAACATAAAACGAACATTTTCCGAGGTTTCACGTCTGATACAGTGATACACCAGTCCGCATAATAATCTGCGAGTACGCGTGTGTGCGCGTGCGAATGTGTGCGTAAGGGAATGATATTTTCCACACATGAGTTGTTACTCGTGTTAACAATAAATCATATGAATGTATTTGTGATCGGGCTGGGCTTAGTGTTGGGAAAAGAAGAGAACTCACATCGAGATAATTTCAATTGAAAATTGGTATTGCTAAGTATTATCTAATTTAGTTTGTAATGTTCTTCTTCTTTATGTTTTTCTAAGTAATTCTGTTTCATTGTATGTGCTGAATAAATGTTCTTCTATTCTAAATAATAGAAGTTTTTTTAAGTGGCTATAAATAGAGAAACCGGCATCAGTTTTGTAAATGTAAGGTGTTTTCCATAGCAAATGGAAAATAATTACGAATACATAAAAAAACACGACTGCCCTATCCAGTGTCATTTGGGATGATTTTAGGATTCTAACGATACCCCGGACGGATGTATGATGTATGAGTCTGTTCAGGCATTTTAAAGTCAGGATGGAATAAAGAAACTCACATACATACAAACATGAACCTTAAACACATATATAGGTACACTACTTTTATGTGCAGTCCTGTAAAAAAAAGATTAAAGACTAAGTAACAAGACGATCAACCCGCAATATTAATGTATAAAAGATATTTAATTTGTTTAGCTGTTATCTTAGATATTCAATTGCTATAATTATTATGACGATAAACGGTCCATCGTGTCACTTAGAAATTCAAATATTTTGCATGCAATCTTATATCTCTTATATAAAAAATTTGAAACATGAAATCTTACAGTCATTTATGCTTAGGTGTATACTTAAAATTTAATCCGTTCTATAACAAATGTGAATGTATGACAAATATAATTAAATATAAATTTGAAATGTGTGTGTGTCTTTGGGTGTTGGTTTTGTCCATCTGTCCTTCTTTCATACAGCAACGGAGCAACGGATCGAAGTAATTTTTAGATATAGATAGTGAGTGACGTACCTACCTATATATAGAGTGACATAATTATGCTACTTTTTATACCGAAAAAAAATGCACGATTCCTGTTAGAATCTCCACGCAGGTAAAGCCGAAGGCAGAAGCTAGTAGTTAAATAAAATAGTCAAGGTTAATTTTAATGTTAATTCACTCTTGAGAGCCACCCCATTATTCTAGAAGGATTTACCACGTTCGACCACATTGTTATTTCAAATCAGGTGAGATAGTGGTCAAACGCTAAACTATCGTGGATAAAGAAAAATACAATAATAAAGTATAAGTATGGTAATGTTTACTTTTCCAATTACGCCTAAAATCTATTCATTTATTCAATAAACCGTTTATTCTCAGACATGCACAAGCCATTGTTCTTCCTGAAAGATGTTAATTAAATGCATTTTATCACTTTGACACATAAGTTTAAAAATTAGAATATGACATACGACTACGAGGGTGGATCAAAATAAACGATTATTCATTCATCGATCACGCCATATCACACATCCCTAAATTTATCAATGTGTGCACAATACACACGCACTCACACATCCTCGCACGAATCGTGTTGCATTTCTTTCTCGTATTGTAATTTATTGGTCTGTAACGAAGTTAATTATTACGATTTTTGTATTAAACGTTGGAAATTATTTTTAGTATTGCAGACGCTGTGTTCGTATCGGCTTTTTTACCAAGAATCGAGAATGTATCGATAAACGTAGTGATGTATATTAATAAATGATTACTTACGATTCTATACGCATACGCGTGGGGTACTTACACTGACTTACATTATTTCACTTATAACTTGTATAATTCGATGCAGTGTTAAGTTTTTTGGAGTGTTCACTATATTTTTAATTGAGTTAAATTATTGATAATTAATTAAAGTTACGTGTTAGTTGAAGGATTATAGTTTACGTTATTCTATTAACGACGTGAAATTTGTTTTATGAATTAGGAATCTATTTTAATTAATGGGAATCTAAAATTTAATAAGAATATGATTACTTGGCGTCGATGGATGATACCAAGATAATTATACTTACACTAGGTAGTTTCTGCCAGCTGTAGTACGAAAAAAATCGAATCTTATGCATTAAATCAATCATTCGCATGGAATAACGCATAGTAGGTATACAAAAACAAACACACCGTTTTATCCAATTAGCAAATAATAAAAAATAATTTTTTATTATTATTTTTGTATTAAAAAAAAGGTGGTAAGTATAAGACTAACTCTACTACACTATTTTATCCAATTACCGAAGAATAATAATTTTATTTCTATTATTAATATTTTCAAAAAAAATTTAGCCATCTCTAAGAATAGATACCATGCATTAAAACAAGACTATGTAAATCTGTCTACAAAAACAACGGCAGTAAAAAAAAATCACCTTCTACACGTGGCTTCGCACGTATGTGATCAAAATTGAAATCCATACAGATATATAAAATTGAGGTGTCTGTTTGTAATATCAAAATAACAGCTTTTTACTAAATGCATATGAAAGTATATACGGTACCTATAACAAAACAACCATTTTTTAAATTTTTGTCTGTCTGTTTGTTCCGGGTAATCTTCGAAACGGCTGGACCGATTTTGACGGGACTTTCACTGGTAGATAGCTGATGCTACAAGGAGTAACATAGGCTACTTTAATGTTAGAAAAAATAATTAGGGTTCCGAAAAATAAATTAGGGTTCCGCGCAAAAAAATAAAAACCATGTAATCCAAAATCTCCACGCGGGTGAAACCGCGGGGCAGCAGCTAGTGTAACCTAAAAATAGCTCTCAGGGTTAATGTGACTTGATAACTCCCTATTATAGAAAGAATTTTTAGAATTGCATCACCACAACTTACCATTTATTAGGTAAATAGAAACAGTACTCAACCTTTCCTACAGAACACTAACCGATTTTTTACGCAAATAATGTTGTTACAAAGTAATTATTTCTTCTTATTTACCAACAACTTTGAATGCAATGAACGGCAAAAAACTAAAGCCTTGTTTACACTGTGCCTGCAACTGTTCAACTGCCAAGAAACTAGACTTGTATCAAACAGAGGAATTACGATTAGAGGTATTTACTACAGCAATTAGAATCTTCACGATAGTTTTATGAATTTTTATAAGGGCTTCTAGCGTTTTTGTTTCTTTTTACTATGATCAAAATGCCGTGTTTAAGTATACAATTCTTTGAAAAATTGAATAATTATCATAGTAAGTGTGCCGTTTACCGTAAAATATATGCAATGACGCACGTCTTAACTGGGATGGGCTGAATTAACTTGATTTCCCTTGCTAATTAGGTATTGTACCTAAGTAACTGCTCAAATGATGCGACGCCTGGGCCCTGTTTAATAAAGCTGACAATTCGACATATATGTAAAAAAATGACATAATTGTCGAATTGTCGCGCTTAGGCTGTTTAATAAAAGTGACAAATATGTCAGAAATCGACAGGTGAAATCTTGACATATTTGTCATCTAAAAACGTGTTTAATAAAACTCGACATATGTCAAAAAACCACAGTCTTTAATCTGACAATAAGAAAATTGTCGTGACAAATTTGTCAATTTTCCACCATGACAATTTTGTCGCCTGTAAGTTTTATTAAACAGAAAAACTGTCGAATTGTCACTTATTGACATATGTCGGACTTGTCGGATTGTCAGCTTTATTAAATAGGGCCCTGGAAACGTTTTAACCCAAATTGGCTTGACTTAAAACTAATTATTGCGATAAACAAAATATGTTAATCAATCGTATTTCTGAAATCCATATTGTTTCCAAAATGTTATCACAAAATTTATTACATAAAAAAATTGCTAAAGTTACCTCTTAAGTTTGAGATCTTTATAGGTACGTCTGGTGTTAGAAAAAGACAAAAATTAAGAAGAATTACTTATCAGACTTTATTTTAGTAATTCATTATTTTATATTTTCGAAAAAGCAATAATTTGCAAAACATAAATTTATTTTTTTTTCACGGCTTTTCACCCTCTAACCCTAGAGGGTTAGAACAGAAGAAGTTAGAACAGAAGAAGAAAACTATAAAAAATAACGTTTCCATTTCGTAAGTGGTAGGACTAAATCTTCTGCGAGTGTCCGGCTGGGTTGGTACCACCAGGTACCAACTTTGCTCGTGAAGTCTGCCGCCAAGCAGTAATGTGCAAGAATTACTGTGTCGCGGTTTGATGAGCAAAGTAGCCAGTTGGATCTTGGTAGAAATCTAGTCACGCGCTAACCGTACCACAGTTAGAGATAGTGAAAGAGACGAACCGCAGCCGCTTCTACGATTTCTTATACTCAAAAAAAATAGTTTCACAACCGC
Organism: Crocallis elinguaria; assembly: GCA_907269065.1. Taxonomy (NCBI): domain Eukaryota; kingdom Metazoa; phylum Arthropoda; class Insecta; order Lepidoptera; family Geometridae; genus Crocallis; species Crocallis elinguaria. Next base: position 12,217,689 of record OU026071.1, on the reverse strand, counting down.
TTTGGCCACGTAGTCCGACTGACAACCACTGCGTGTTTATTGCAGAAGCTGGCCCTACGGCATGGTGATGATGATGATGATGATATCTACAGTTTATGCATATTTTAAACGAGTAACTTTATGAAATATATTTTATAGTGTTTACGGACACTAGCGGATGTTCACGCAAATACATACATCACAAAAATTTCGCTTCCAACAGGATTCGAACCTGCATCTTCTGGTTATCTAGACCAGACGCATTAACCAACTAGGCTATGGGAGCAATCGATGTTGAATGAAAAACATCGTATCAAGAATTTCGCAGTCAACATCGATTGCTCCCATAGCCTAGTTAAACGAGTAAGTTTTAAGTTTTGGCATCTATTACATAATTTACATACTGTGTCATAAAACATCTTTTAAAGAAAAATATTTATTTACGTAACTTAGTGCCTCTATGCATTAGGTACAACCGATTTGAAATGAGCTAACTTATAAAAATTTCTTAGATTTTATTTTCATTCCCACAAAATTTCTAAATATAATCATTCAATATAAAAAGACACAATACAGATAAAAAATGAACCGGATCGAATTTCAAAATACGCAGGGTTAAACCTAGTTCACAATGTCGAGACCTCATCAAGAAATGGGGTCACGTTTTTCCCATTTTCGAGCACTTTTTTGCGATTAAATCTTTTTACAAAAAAAATGATAGACCATTTTAAAGTGATCTCTTTTTGAAACTCACTGAGCGTTCGGAGATAACCCTAAATTTGGGGTGAAACGTGGGAAAAGATTTTAGTTTTAGATTTTTTTTAAACTGGGGTGAATGAGGTCGCGAATTTGAAAAGATTCCGAGGTTAATCTGCATTAAAATTAATTTTCTACAGTGATTTACTATCTAGCTCCTTTGTGTTTGAGTTAATATGTTTCTTATTTAATTTTTATATGCAAATAGAATAACATTAACAATTTCTTTACGAGTGCGCAAAGAAATCTATATCATTTTTTGAATTGTAACTTAAACAAATAAATACGATTATATTTTGAACTAAAATATTAGGTATGCAACTTCAAGTAAAAAATTAGGGCTGGCGCCGCGGCTTCTTCGGCTGAGCGACTCAAGCGGCGCAAATATGCTAACCTCGGGAGCGGTTACATATTTGAGCCGTTTGGTGTTGAAACATTGGGTCCGTGGGGGCCGGGAGCTCATAATATTTTCAAAATTTTGTCAGAGCGTTTGATTGATGCGACGCGTAACCAAAATGCTGGTAACTATTTGGCTCAACGGATCAGCATTGCGGTTCAACGTGGCAATGCCGCCAGCATGCTGGGTACGCTTCCTACTGGTAGTGGGCTAGAACATTTGGATTATCTATAGGCCTACTAGGGCTTGTAGATTATCCAACTGTTTTTGTAGCTAGCTAGGTTAGATGTAGTGTTTATTTATGTATTAGCTAGTTAATAAAGGCATTTAGCCATAAAAAAAAAAGTAAAAAATATGGTATTTAAATCATACATGATTTGGTATATGTAATACGTTTTTTAAACGTGGTAAGTTTATTGTAAGATGTAGGTAAGTTTAATCTTAAGTCATTCTTGTTAACGTAAAATTGAAAATATGGTTAATATTTTTTACCGTTACAAATAACTATAAATTGAAATGAAACCTTATTGATTTGACCACAAATAAAACTTTCTTACACACCAAACTTTCTTGACAATATAATCAAACAGCGAATTGACCCGAAGTCACACACATATCGGATTACTATTAAAAAGCAACACAATTCTGGAAATCCGACCCGTTGAAATTCGCAATTCAATAACTGACCTCTTTTTGGTAAAATAGAAGAAATAGTGACCCTTTCTTGTTACAATCTCGTAAGAACGTGTGACTCAATGACCCCGGCGACCTTTTTCTATTTTTTGCTAGTGGTCAAAAAGGGGCATCTTCGACCCGACTGTGTGCGTGTGGACAATGCCTTACTGATTGGGCGACGCAAAAAAATAGACGTGATGTTTGGAAATATACAAATAGTTTGGTTTTTGCTAGCGTACAAATTGTAACTTGATTTGTAAATGGGTCAAAGATCAATAACAAAGACAAGAAACTTCTAGGAGCATGTAGGTAAAAAAAATCTCGACAAGGTTACAAACAAAATATGTTGTTTTCTTCAAAAAACATATTTCATCGCAAATTGATTGAACTCAAATACTGAGTTAATTTAATTCTATGATTACAATACAATTATCTAAGTCGGCCCGCATATAGATAGTATGATTTCGTTATTTTCCTTCCATATAACGAAAAGCTTTTATACGCCCAAAAAATATTAATAATTTTCACTAAAACATACTTTAATTGATTATATATTTTTCTGGTTTCTAGTCAACTATTACTATGAAATCCTTAAATCCGAAAATACCTATTCGAAATTATTATTATTAATCTTTTAAGTTGTACATTTGTCCCAAAGATTTAATTATAAAGTAAAAAAAAATCATTTTTATTGAAGTATGTAACTAGGTACTACTAAAGTTCCCAAAGAAATAAATGACACAGCATCTTTTGTACCAAAAACCGTTAGCAAATCCGCATAAAAATCGCCCACAACAGTACAAAATCTATAAAAATCTCAAATTACTGCAAACAGTTATAAATCAACGACGAAAAATCGTTAAAAAAAACTATCTCACGCGTCTCGCATCATCTGTTGCTTCCTAAAAGGGGTGAATTCGGTGATTTTTTTAAAATAGGCACAATAGAGAACGGGACCCTTGCCAAACAGTTAGCCAAAAAAAAAAAGATTAAAAAAGTAAACGCGGAAGATCGCGAAAAAGAGGACCTAACTCTTTCCCATGGGTCTTAACCTTGGCGAACTTTTTTGTCAAAAATTGAGACACCTTTGCCATCTTTCCGCTTTTTTGTTGTTTTTTTTCGTAGGGCGATGATCCGAGGGCGAGGGGCGCCCTTTGTGTTTGCCCTTTCATTGTGCATGCGTTAAGATAAAGCAGGTGGGTCAGAATCAAATGTACACGTCAGGAAAAAGATTTTATAATGTAAGTTTGTTAAAATAGATATATGTCCTATTTTTTTTTTTATAAAAGGACGAAACGAGCATGTACGAGACGAGCCGGTCGTTTGCCTGATGGTAAACATAACACCGCGGAGTATGGCCGAGCGGGAACTTGTGCAACTTTCCATCCTACGCACCATAGTTCGAATCTCGACTCGGCCCGCAACAATGACTTATATCAAGTTATGTTCGGATTATTCACACTCGCTCTAAAACAGTGAAGAAAAACATCGTGAGGAAACCCGCATGTTCAAGAACCAAAAATTTCGAGGACATGATGTGACATCCACCAAGCTGCAATGGGCTCGCGTGGTGGGTTATGGAACGATACAAAGGGTTCAATAGGTACCTCGTGAATTATAATAATAATGTAAATATACGCGACATAAACCAATAAAAGTTGTTTATTCAATTGATTGTAATTCACTAAAACAATATAAAGTATAACAACAGCATTGATATATACAAAACACGATAATAACACTCTCTGGTACAAAGATTCGTAAAAAAACATTCGATCGAAATAAGTGTAATTACGGCGAGACGCCGGCCGCGCGCGCCTGAATTTTCGGAAAATTGGCGCGCTCGGCAAAAAGGCGGCATTTTCGGAAACTCGACGTGTTTGGGCAGCACGGCAAAAACGAATTCCTAATTCAAACAAGATAACGTTGGCTATTTTGTTGGAAAGAAGTTGCTGCGAAATTGACGCCTGGTTTTATTTCAGTCTACTCGTATAAGTAGGTACCTATATTGATTTAATATTTTTATTATTAGGTATATTTTATCTTAATTCACCTTCTTTGATATTCATCTATACAAATACTAGCTGCTGCCCCGCGGTTTCACCCGCGTGGAGATTTTGGATTTCATGGTTTTTATTTTTTTGCGCGGAACCCTAATAGAATTTGCAATAAAATAATATTGCGGCTATAAATTGAGATGTAAGCTATCCTATCTTTTAAGTTAGATCAAACTGCACACGGTGTGCAAATTTGATTAAAATCGGTTAACAGAGGGACGAAAGCCGAATGTCCCATACAAACGAACTTCCCTGTTCATTTGAAAATTACAGGTCAGATTTAAATGAAATTTTGCACGTATAAGCGGATAAGCAGTATCTGTAAGCGGATAAGTAGTTTAGGAGTCCATCGTGGACAAACAACGTGACGCGTTATAAAGTGGCAAAGTTTGTTGTATGTTTGTTACTGCTAATCTCTGGCATAGAAAATAATATTACTATGTTCTCTGGAACTACACATTAGGAATTAGCTACGAGTGCTATTTAATTATAAGTTACATACTATCCTGATTTCACGCGAACAAAGTCGCGGGCGAAAGCTTGTTGGTGGTTATTGGCTCATAGCTTTTAAATTTGAAGAGTCCGGTGGATTGGTTTTGTAAGTAGAGCTCATCATATAAACTAATTAAAAAAAACAAGTTGGGTCAGTATATTGTTCTATTTAGAAACCACCTGTGCCCTGCTCCACTTATTCAAGTTCCTCCTCATAACATCAGCTATTGGCCAGTGAAAGTCCCGTCAAAATCGGTTGAACCATTTTGAAGATTAGCCGGAACAAACAGACAGACAAACATTTGTATTATTATAGTAATATTGTAATAAACTTAGTGTCGCGTATCCGAAGAAATAAAAGAAAAAAATATTTTAATGTACCCTCCAACCCCTACCCTCGACTTATGTAAAAAATAATGAATATACGCCATATTTTGTTGCACCACAGCGAACGTTTCTCTGCAGTTTTTATTTTAATTACCGAGCTTCAAGCCCTACCATATTTAGGTCTTATGTTAGGCCCCTCCACTTAGATTTATGATTATTTTAACCGTCATTTTTTTTTTCAATTTTTTTTTAATGTTATTTGATTGCGAGAGGAGCTGGTAGTTTGAGTGATGGTAAGCATAATGCCGGCCAATAAAAATTGCAGTGCCACTCAGAACTTTGAAACAAAGTCCTGCGCGGCACTGCAGTGCGCCCGCTACCCTGAGACATTAGGTTTTAAGTCTCATAAGCTCAGTTATTTCACTGGCTACTCTGCTTATCAAACCGGAACACAGTAATGCTCGCACATTACTGCTTGGCGGCTGACTTCACGAGCAAAGCGGTGGTACCAACCCAGACGGACACTCGCAGGAGAGTTAATCCTACCACCTCTGAAAAACCGTGTGTTAATAGTGATACTTGAGAGAAATTAAATGATTATTATGTTGTTTGATCCCCATTCTACCTAATACTTAAGTATAATATGCAACGCGGAGATGTCCAAACTTACACTTTAAAATAACAAAGCTCACAGGAATCAAGCGAAAAAACTTTCCATAGGTATTCCCGAAGCATTCAAATTTCAAAAACGGAATACAAAAACGTTTCCCGCGCAAAATGTCCGGCATAGTTGTCGAACTGAGATATGTCACTTTTGTTTAAATTTCGAAAATTAATAACAGCCAGCGGTCGTCACATTTTTGGTCGTCCGTGGGTCTTTTAATTAGAAATATTTGGAGATTTAGCAATTTTTTGCGAAATGACGCACGGAATAAAAATATGTTTGGTAACAAAGCTGAAATGCCGCGAGTTTTCGTTATATCTGACGAATTTAGGTAGATTAGTGAACAGTAAGGGAGAGACCATTTCTGTTAAGAAAAAAACGCTATGGATACACTTTTTTCTTGCGTCTTTTAAAATTGGAATGAAAATAGTTTGTTTTTGCTACGAGGCCTACGAATTTTAAATACTGTAAGTATTTTTTTTTCTCTTTACTGTGGGGTATGTAAAACTTCAAGCCTAATCGTGACTTCTTTTCAATAGTTAGGTAATTATCTAGTACGCGCTTTTTACCGGACGATTTTTAAATTATTATGATAGGTCTTACCCAAATAAATATAAGCATGGTTTTTCTTTACTAATCTGTTGTAGCTATATAGTATAAGAAAACCTCGAAGATATAGATTTCACACATTGCAGTTTTTTATATTATTCGAGCTCAATGTCATGTCTTACCAACGCCAAAAAAATGAGAAACTAGCACTTAGCACAAAAAAACTTTTCTTTAATGTCACGTTCGAAAAAAATTGACAACAAACTGTATTTTTTTCTTCATTTGAAATAGGAACATTATAAAGAATTTTGAATTGAAGCTGTCATTACCGCCGTTACCTCCTATCGCAAAAAATAAACAGCTGACAGTGTCGCAACCCTTTGCACGCAAGAAACTGCACGAAAAGGGGTAGTTTAAAAAATACTTTATACTTTATAACGGTGTAATATTTTGACAAAACTGCGGAGTCACGTTACAGACCGGGTGCGGAATTAAAAAAAAAGCAAAGAAAAAAGTTCTATCTTTATAGAATGATTTTCTAAGAGATAAGATTAATGTAAGTATAGCTTAAGAAAATGACCAGTGTTATGAAATCGTGTTCTTGGCCATTTTTAATGAATTGTTATTTTTTCACGGGACCAATGATTTATAAAGTAAAAAGTAAAAAAAATTTATTGACATTACTTTTTCTACGTCGATTCAATGAACCTTTAGGTGGCCGAACTAGTGAAAACTGTGTTTCAGCAACCAGTGGCTTCTCCCATCATTAGACGCTATTTTAATTAGGTATGTCGAAGTTTTTGAAAATACAGAAAAACTTATTATTGTATAAGTATAATATAATATTATAGATACTTAATACCTAAGTTTCCGAAGAGCCTTAGAGATCTCAGTTTTAGTCTATTTAAAGTTAAAAGTAAGACTGCTTTAATCATAAAATATTTTAAAATCTAAATGTTATTACAGTGTTATGTAGGTAAGAGGATATTTTAATAACCAACAATTTTATATACTGCCTGCATGTATTTAATTTTTTCAACTGTTTTTTTATTTCATATTATATTATAATTTTCCTGTATAAATTGCCTGACCTACTTATATTACCTTACTTATTATACATACTTTGATAGGTATAATTCGAATTAGTATAATTGATTTTGATTTGATATTTTTGCTAATTGAAACTCAAAGAGACTCCTTTACGCCTGCAGGGCAAACATGTTTTGCCCTGCAGGAATACCTTTTAGAAGAAAACCTGTACACCAGATAGTTTCTCAAGTAAACATATCTTTATCTCTCTTATCTTTATTATTATTTATTTACCTAATACATTAACATTATCAAGCTATGAGCCATCATAGCTTGATACAAAAGCCATTTTGTAGTGACGCACGGCCGCCGTTCTGTGGGTTCGATGGATCGAATCCACCAAACAGGTTAAATTTTCCGATAAGAAAAAAACATTATTTAATTAAAGGATGGCGGTAGAGTATTTCTACCCGCGGGCAGCGGCTAGTACATGATTGTATTTTAATAATGTAAGTTGTCGAAGTGTTCACTTAAAAAAACACTAAAAGGTATTATATAACGGCTCAACAAAGAAGGTAAATTACCTAAACGAACCTTTATCTATGTATGGGAATCTCAACCTCATTCATTTTAAAAACATTCAACAAAAACCTCTTGAGTCGAGGCCATATTAACCAAAGAATTCATATTTTTTCCCGGCATTGTGAACAAAGCCGCTAACCTAATCCATATTATTCCATATTTCGATATTCCGAACGGCTCGACTTCCATATTCGAACAGTTTCTAAATTCAAATTTCAAAAGAAACAAATTCAAATTCCGACCGCGTCGTGTACTAAATATAAAAAAACTTTTTTGTCAAATATGGAAGGGTTAAGTTAAAAACATTCTATTTTTGAATTGTTAAAAAGTCCACATTGTATGGAATACGTCAAAACTTCATACTCGGTGAAGGTGGTAAGTAAACGCAAAACATTAAGATGAAGCGTTAATAGGTAGGTATTGTTGAATTTTCACGACTTCTTATCATATTTTTAGAGTATGCCCGTCTGGGTGGGTACCACTGCTTTGGCCGTGTAGTCTGCTGCCAAGTAGTACCTAATGTACACGCATAACTGTATTCCGGTTTGATGAGTAGCAGTCAGTAAAGGGCCTATCAGACCTAAGAGCCCATGAGACTTAATACCTAATGTCTCAGGATAACGAGCGCCATGCAGCGCCGTGCAGGCCTTTGTCAACTTGCAGAGTAGCCAGTGAAATCACTGTGCTTATATTATATGAGACTTAATACCTAATACTTAATATCTATAACGTGTATCAGGGTAACGAGCTCACTGCAGTGCCTTTGTGTTTCAAAGTTCTAAGTGGCACTGCAATTGTTATGGACCGGCGTTATGCTTACCATCAGGCAGAAGACCAGCGCGTCTCGTTATCAAATAGAATAAAAAAAACTTCATTTAGCTTAGGTAAATATAAAATAAATATAAATATGAAATGCCAGAATCGATAGCATTGAGAAACTGAAATCTGAAAAACCAAGTGTGACTACTGTTCTAAAAGAAATAAACATACGTAGATATTGTATTGCACAGTAGGATGGACCTTTTCTAAAGTATCTAATTTCTGTAGATACTTTAGCGTTTTACTATCTACTAGGTTAGTATCATAATATATGTTAAGGTGTACATAGCAAAATGAAAGTTTTTTTAGCAAAATCAGGTGAATTTCTGGTACTGGGCGTCATTATTCATTATATTATTACCGATAATCTTGATGTGATAAAAAAAACTTCTTTTTTAATTTACTCGATTTAAAAAATTACAAAGTTCTTTTAAAATAAGTTTGCAATGAAATAGTATACCTATCCGTTATTTACGAATGTAAGTACTTAGTACATATTGATAAAACTATGAAGGCTTACATTATACAATGTCAAAAAACTTTGGTACATTTTCGATACATCTAATTTTGAAGTAAATACGGCTATTTTGGACTTCTACTCTATCTCAGTGGCGTGCGGTCTAATTTTCCTTGCTTCTCACAAACTGATACATCTATGCAAACTGACAGTGTTCGCAGAGGGCGGCCGCTGAAAGTTGTTGGCTCGTGGGCGCCTTAAATGACGATGTGATAGAACGGAATGACATGCTAAGCAGTTATATTATCAGCCTCTTGCGCTCCCACTGCTGGGAAACCGGTCTTCTCTCAGAGAGAGAGGTATGGGCCATAATCCACCACGCGGACCCAGGGCGGCTTGGTGGATTTCAAGTGTCCTCAAATTTTACATGCCGGTTTCCTCGCGATGTTTTCCTTCACCGTTTTAGAGCTAAGCTATCGTACGTAAAACATCTTATAAAATGATTATGACGTATTTAATAGTTGTAGAACTAATAATTGTAGTGCACTTAAACAAAATAGTATTGTCACACAAAAATAAGTCGATAAAATGGCGAAAGCATCTGACGTTAAGGCATATACTGCACGTACTAACATTATTCCTTTTTCAAATGATACGAAAGACACAGGAAGCATGAGTTTTTGTCACTTCCACATCTCGCTATACCGACTCACAATAGCCATCTCTCTCTTACACATACGATTTCCACCCGCACAGACAAGACAGATACAAACGTTCTCAGGTGTGTTGACAATAACAGATGTTCAGAAGATGGTGTGGCGGACGCATATTACACAATTACAATTCTATTTAATTATTTTTTTCTCGTTTGTTATTTAAGATTTTGGTGGCCGTAGGCGTGCGTTACTTAGCCTAGTCGCTAGCTGTCTGTTGAAGACAATTGAACCTTTTTCGAAATGTCATGTTTGGTGCCGTTAGATGCCGAAATTGGATTTGACTTGTTAATTTTAGCCGTAGGTAGAATTAAGAAAGTTTTTAAATGTTGCCATTGTGAAAATTAAACTCGCTGTGCGTCATTTCGTTTGGCTTTGATAAATAATAATTATTTCTACTGGTTTCCTAATATTCTAGGTACTTAGGACTAACTGTTCTGCGAGTGTCCCATTTGGGTTGGTATCACCGCTTTGCTCGAAAAGTCTGCCGCCAAACAGTAATGTGCAAGCATTACTGTGTTCCGGTTTGGTGAGAAAAGTAGCCAATGAAATGACTGGGCTTATGAGACTTACTACCTAATGTCGCAGGGTAACGAGTGCATCAGTGCCGCGCAGGCCTTCGTGTCTCAAAGTTCTGAGTGGAACTGCAATTGTTATGGACCGGATGCTTACCGTCAGGCGAAGGACTAGCTCGTTTCGTAAAAAAACACTACAAATAAATATTGGTTATTTTGGGCTTTGGATTTATATCCTTCTAAGCTATTACCAGTTGAAAAAAAATAACAACTGACATTTCGCCATTATGAGGTCAAAGACTAATGGCATCATTTAAACTATGGCAGATAACGAACTCCATTGTCAAAACGACCTATTTCAAAAGAAAAAAACCAATATTGACCCTAAATAAAAGGAAATTTTGCACTTTTTTAAATTTGATACACAAAAAAATTTCGGGTAAAAAGTCCAGGTGCAGCAAAAGGGTTTAATTGTATCGCCGTTTCTTTCTAGCTCCATACAAAATAGGTTTGTCTCTGTCGTTAACCCTTTGATGGAGGGTGTAGTTTTTTGGGGCAAATCTCGTATTTTCTTATTGATTATTTTTTCGACATAACGAGATATTGTGTTTCGGGTCTTTGTTGAATTTTAAAGTTCGTTTAGATTGAAAATTGTTTTGTTACATGAGCATTTGTGCCTATGCGGTGTTTAGCGATTTATGTAGTATTTAGGACCTCATTTTTTTTATTCGCGATAAGTTAACGGTCTTCTGTGTGGGTTCTGGGTGGTCCGAATTTACCATTAATATTTAAGAGTTCACTTCGAATTATTTGGAAGAGGATTTTGACATCTGCTGTCAAAACTGGCGCTTGAACCTATAGCTCTTGTTCAATACGGTTGGTGAACTTAGGCGCAAAATTAAATACGAACTTTATCGATATATCACTATATAGGGGGACCTTAGACGCTCAAGCAAACGTACGTTTGCTTGTCAGAATAACAACGCTTTTGCGTCAAGCGCGGATATCGTGATACTCGAAATGCGCGCTTGACGCAAAAGCGTTGTTATTCTGACAAGCAAACGTACGTTTGCTTGAGCGTCTAAGGTGCCCCATAGAGTTTGCAGGAACGGCCACGCATGTGCTGCTGTAGTGCACGAGCGTGGCGCTGCGGTGATCAACGTTCCTGGGATTTCCGGGAACACTTCAGGAGGCCTGCACTGGCGTCAGCGAGCTGCTGGCCTTCCTGGGAGACATCGGGTGGTTGGACTAGCGTGCAACAATCAAAAGGGGCCGATAAACGACCCTAGTTACGGAAAAGAGTCCGCTTTAAGTACCAAGTACCAAGTTATCGATAGTTGGTATATTGTTTTATTTTTGAAGCCTATTATGTTCCTATTGTTAGAGTTTGCGTGCAGTATGATAAGCGTGGTGTATATTATATGATAAAATCGGCTCCTTCATGGATGCATTCACTGCTGAACAGTGAATGCTTTCCGGATTGTGGTGATCTTCATCAGATGCATATCCGGTTTTAACACTAATATAAAAAAAACACTGTCACGGTAGCAAAACAAAACCTGCGATTATCCAACAAAAACAAAGAACTCAAAGAAGAAAGCAATTAGCAAGAAACGATGCAAATCCCAACAAAATCGCAACCAATCGAAAACGAACAAAGACCCATTCTGTTATTGCCAAGCGCATTTCACGATAAAAATATATAAATTAAAACGTCTCGCGATACAAAACTGAGACGAAAGAGATAGCCTTTAAAGAACAAGAGAAAAAAAGTAACAACAAGAAAACTACGAAAAAAAAGTATCACAATCAAATGAGGGATGCACAAAAACGGGAATAAAAAGTAAAACAAAAAGCAATATGGCGGATTGTTTTTAATTATCGAGTATCGGCATAAATCGATGGCCGTCGCCGAGGGCCCGCCAGCGAGCGCGCGCGCATGCGTGCAGTCGAACAATTCTGCTAAATATTAGCACAAAACAATACCTATTTTAAATAAGTAAGTAACGCTAATATTATCATAATCCTCATCCTAGTCGGTAAACATCCACAGCAGAATAGTGGCATCCGCCATGAAGGAGGATTTTACTTGGCGGGCAAATTGGTGATCGCAGTAGATTATGTAGATTACTAAAAATAAATATTGTTCAAAATTGTGAAACAAATCTTTAAAGAAAAAAAAAACGATTTATAATTGGAAAATCAAGTTAAGTTCTATTTAAAATAAGAACATGATACTTCTAATGGTTTAAATTGGAACGATGTAGCGGCATCATCAATATAAACAGAATACCAACTCCACAGTTTTCTATAGGCACTTTTCATAAAATTCATATGTATGGGTGAAGGCAGCACAATCGCGGCTACGTACGATATATTTCACTTATAAATACACGAACATTGTTGTGTACGTCTGTACGTCTGTACTGCAGCAGTATAATAATGTCAGTAAGAGAACTTTCTTACTTAGTACAGTCCGATTTTCAAACATTTCATATGTTTGAAACGTAGAGACCCGTAGAAAATCAAATTTAGATCCAAGAGTAAGTCTAAAGGGCAAACTATAATAATTGTAACTAAACTTGATGTTATTATCATTTATAATAAAATCATTATTAATATATTATTCTCCAAAATGCAATGCTATTGCATGCGTTCCCAAAATTTACGAAGTTCTATTGAACTTCGTAATATATAGTATATTTACCTACATGCATACATGCATGGCAGTATACATTTTGTTGTACTTAGCACCCTTATAAATCTATGGCCATTATACTCTTATCAGGGTAATTGATAGCGGGTATCTATTCTACGTTTAACGTACACGTAACACGTGTGGTATACATACCACATTCGATAACACATAAATACGCTTGTAATTTGAGTCAAATAAAGTCCCAATTTTCTTAAAACTTTCCCAAACATTAAAAACTCTGAAAATTATGGCAAAAAAAAAAACAATCCACACAAAAACATATACCACATTTTTAATCAGCAACTTTATCGGGGATGTAACTCAGTGGTAGAGTGTCTGCTTCGCATGCTGAAAGTCCTGGGTTCAAATCCCAGCATCTCCACACACAAATTTTTTGTCATTTTGCACCTTTTTTTACATTCCAATAAATATTTTTTTTAAATTAAGTAATTATTTGGTTTTCACTAATTTTTTTTTGTTGAAAGTTGATCTACTGATCTCGCTGCGCTTGCTCAGCTGCGCTACACAAACTGCTACGCAAGCTGTGGCGTTGCTTTGTCATTGCCCCGCGTATTAATAGCCCTATGTTAAATCTAGATGCACTAATTTATGTTCTGGAATAGATAGGAAGGGATTCGGTAGTTTTGTTACGCTTGTATAGACTTGTAACAAGTTTGTTTGTTTTGCTTGATGGATAATCATTTCCAATAAACAAGTTTGTGCCTAACTTCTCACCAAAATGTTATTTTTACATTTTAAAGCAGACCTCCAATTTTTTTTTTTAAGTTATATTGATTACATCTATGATCTGACGATGAGACCTTGTTATGTCCAAATTTTAATAAGTTTGAGTGGCGACCTTACAAAAAAAGCACTTTCAGACTATCCCCAAATTTCCAATTTTCCGGGAAACTTTCTAATATTTTCCTTAAAACCTTATTTGGACTATAACGACGACTTTATTATTGACCTCTATCGCGCCCGACCTCACGCGGCCCATTGATATTGATCCTCTTTATATGTATGTAAGCTCTATAGTTAAATGAGAACACGTCAATTAAAAAAACAAAAAAGAAACCCATCCGCGTCCGTGTAATCAGAACTGCACAAGGTATCCTGTGTCACTCCTACAATTATTGACACTTCATAAATATTTCGAAATTCGACAAACCGTTTAGAGCATGGCAACGAAATAGACATATTATATATGCTCTAAAAACATTACTCTCCTTTCCTTTGGCAGTCGGGTAAAAGAAACAATATTTGTAAAACTGAAACAATACGTTCTGGATTTTGTCTTTTCCATTTTTGCATTTTTTCAGGACAAAAAGTACCTGTATGTTACTTTCCGGTACATAAAGTATATATATGCTAAAAATCACGTCAAGCCGTTGCTCCGTTGCTGCGTGAAAGAAGGGCAAACCAATTTACCAACAAACCTAGAAACACACTTTTGCATTTATGGATAATAAGGCTGGTGTCATAATTTTGTACATAATAAGTTACAACTTATTTTATCTGCCAGTACCTAAAAATAAAAAAAAACGTGTTTTCTAATTTCCACTTCCAAACAATCTCATAACTTCAATCTCCGACCAAATATTATAACCTCGGCCGTTGACCCCGCCTATTGTCTCTCGCCACACAAAGATCGTATTAAAATCCCGGGAAAAAATAAAAAAGTTCAAATATCCCGTCATTGTAGGCCTGTCATTGATCATTTTTCAAAAAACCCACAAAATCTCGTCTCGCTGTTAAATTGAGTTTGTGATGAAAAGGGTATAAAATAAAGAGTGCGCTCGTATTTTTTTCGAGGCTTTAGAATTTGAGGCCCTTTTGAGGAAACGTAGGATTATGAATAAAATATCACATGGTCATCATATAGCGTTGTACACACATCAAAGTATATCCCTACTAATAGGTATTATAAAAGTGATAGTAGGTATGTTTGCTAGTTTGTCCTTCTTGCGCAGTACAAACAGAACGAACTCATTTTTTGCATAGAGATAGTTCATTGATTGTTTATTTTAGGAGTTACTAGGGTCGTGGTCCCACCACACATTATCAGCCTCTTACGCTCCCACTGCTAGAATACCGGCCTTCTCTCTGAGAGAGTGAGAGCTAGTAGTCAACAAAAATATATATTGATTATCTGTGATAAATATGCTTTTCGTCTTGTTCATTATTTTTGTTGTGGTTGTGGCTAAAACAAAATAAAGAAGTGGAAGTTGGTCCTTTGGTGTGACTTGAGCTCTGTGAAAGAAAAAAACCCTATGGCCACATAGTCGTCGGACTTGCTTAGACTCTATGACCCGTATGCGAAGCCAGGGGTCGCTAGTTGGTTATAAAACAAATCCGAATATAACTATTATATATTTTATTTTACTTTGAAATCGCGTTCACGTATATTTTCAGTATCTAGTCCCATTAAAAAAATAAACTAGGCAAATAAAATAATATTTCTGCATCCACTGAAATAATTTACAGTAATTTACATTCCAAATATATCAAATAATCTTTATCTACTTCGATCCCTGTGTTATTTCCATTACTTATTAACTGAAAGATTATTCTAAAACCAACCTTATTCTTAACACTTTAAAGTTTAAGAAATATGCAGCAAGTATTTTGCTTCACTTAAATGTTGTGAAGATATACAAAATTACTATTGAAACGAGCATTGGAAAATAGGTTTTATTGCATTGAGTTAAGGTATGCGGAGACTGTAAATGTTATATGATCGATGTGGTTGATACGTTGGCGTAGAGATGCGGTGAGACAAGACTACTTCAGCGGAGTCTTGAAAATAAAATCTAAAATGTTTTGATTTAGTTTTTTTTGAACACTACCCTTTCTCTTCCCTTCTTTCTGCCCATGTTCCATTTTACACGGGGTTGATGAATGAACTTGGCAAATTAATAGACAAGGTACTATCCATTAAAATGTTGTTGTTTATTGATCCAGATCTTGTGGAGTCTCTGTTATTATGTATACTATAATAATACAACAACTCTTTACTACAGTTCTAGGTGTACAAATAATTAGAAAAACCAAAACTTTTTATATTGATGTCTTGATAACTATAATCTGGGAGTCTTCAAGTCAGGAACAAAATATCTTCTAAACAAGTCTGGTACATCATCAACGACACAGGCCAACACATGATACAGGTCCAATGCAAGCTTGTTTACATTTAGTATAGGTAAGTATAAAATAAATACTACACGAATCTTCACAATTTCGTATCATTAAATGGAAACTCATACTATAAATGGACTCAGTGATTCTCGGGAACTCGGGTGTATGGGTTTTGGTTTTTGTATCAACAGTCTACGCGTGCTACTTCTGCCGGATTTGTGCAAGTTTTGTTGCTCAAAGATTAAAAATAAATAAATGTTGAAAAAAAAAAGCAAAATCTATAACTACCTACTACTCTACTTGAATAGCTCTGAGTCAAGTTATAAGATTTTGGATACGATGACGTAAATTACAAGTCAGAGACTAAACCGTAGTCTTGGAATCGCCGAGTCCGTTACGCCCATCACTAGCAGTGGATCACAAAGCGCACCCGGCCGGGCTCGATCCGAAGACACATGCGTTTTAAATCAGTACCATCAGATCGCGCAAATAAACGAACCAACAACGATGTAATAAAGTATTGTAAGTGTAGGAACAGGGCCGCGGTGCAGTCGACATATATATCTATATCTTCTATACAAATAAATAAAATTGAAGTGACTGTTTGTAATATCAAAATAACAGCTTAATTTACTAAATGCATATACGGTACCTATAGCAAAATAATCATGTTTTAAATTTTTGTCTGTTTGTTTGTTCCGGGTAATCTCCGAAACAGGTGGACCGATTTTGACGGGAGTTTCACTGGCAGCAAGCTTTCAGCTTTCATAGCTGATGTTACAAGGAGTAACTTAGACTAACAACTTAGGCGAAGCCGCAGGGCACAGCTAGTATATACATATATATTTTTCCTCTTTTTTCTACGGTCTAAATCTATATCTATACATCTATACAAATAAATAAAATTGAAGTGTCTGTAATATCAATATAACAGCTTTTTAATAAATGCCTATGAATTTACATACGGTACATGTAATAAAAAACAATTTTTAAATTTTTTTTCTGTCTGTCTGTTTGTTCCGGGTAATCTCCGAAACGGCTGGGCCGATTTTGAGGGGATTTTCACTGGCAGATAGCTGATGTTGCAAGAAGTAACTTAGGCTACTTTTATTTTACAAAAAGAAATAGGGATCTGCGCAATAAAATAAAAACCATGAAATCCAATATCACTACGCGAGTGAAACCGCGGGCAACACCTAGTATGCCAATAAAAATTAGATCAAACATACGTAACAATATTACCAATGTCGTCTCCATAGTAATCTCTGTTACAAGTCTGCACATCAAATAAAATTATGGAAAAATTAACTAACGCGTTCAACTCGCAGTTGTAAGAGATTTCCTTATAATTATTACTTTCTGCTAAATTATTTATATTCGAATGTAGTTGCAACAACTAATGTCCGTGGTGGGTAATGATAACATATATTACTTCACTTAGGACCGAGCCTGTTATAGGTACAACGTTTGGATAAAATATATGGATAGATAAAAAAATAGCTTTGAAACGATGTTGAGTTTGTGAATGGCAGCGGGTTTGGCTGCCAATCCCATAGGTCATTGGTTAGAATCCTACAGCTTGAACATAGCATAGCATGGTCACAGAATAAGTAATAGTACAACAATTGCGGTGTAAAAATTGCTAGATCTCGCCTGGCTAGCTACTGCCCTGTGATGAAAATCTGTCGGCAGGTACACGCATCGTTTACTCTAGGTTTAGCTTGTTCATAATCTTCGAAATCATAGCAGGCGATATCTATAGTGATTGACCGACATATTATAATCTAAAAAAAATAGATTACATACATCAAAAATCTAGCAAAGTAACAGATGTAAGACTCCTTGTTCAACGAGATTAATAACTTTGGAAGGTATCCATACAATCCTTCTGCATCTAAATAACCAACCGTCAACAAAATCCAACGTAACAAATTCAAAAACGGAATGATTTTTAAAAAATGTATTCTGGCGTCCAACCTCATTTATAATAAGAGACGAGCACACGAGAAAAATAAAAAAGCATTTTGAATTTTGTTCGAAAACGAACGATCTCGTGATAAATATTGAAATATGGAATGGAGATACGATACGTTTTGTTCTCATTTGACCGCTTGTTTTTTTTCTTTTTTTCTGGTAATGGCGTTTTGAAGAGGGGTTAATGGTTGAATCCCAGAGTGTATGCTACCGTTTTATTGACTATTAATTTTAGTGGCGTTCAGAGCCGGGCTGTTATGGTTTAGAATGTGAATTGGGTGTGATGTACCTACAAATTTAATGGGCTTCTTGGTTGGATCAAGTATTAAACCGAATCTCTAATTGGAGCGATTTGTTAGTATTTAAATGCAGTTCTATTATTATTAGGTACTATATTATGATTGATTGAGAGTTATCAGTTAACGCTTTTTTTTAAATTTACCTCTGCCTGATATAAACATTATTTTTTGTAATTCTAAAGCTTTGTTGTCGCTTATTATTTGTACTATTATGTATTCTGTGTTATTGTGAACAAGTACAATCGACTGCAATAATGTGTTAGTAGGTCCTATACCTACACTTTCGGATTTCTGCCCGCAGTTTCACCCGCGCGTGGAGATTCTAACAGGGATCGTGCATTTTTCCGGAATAAAAAGTACTAAGCCTATATGTTATTCTTCGGTCCATGAACTACTTATAACTTCGTCAAATCCTTCAATGCCAAAAGTAACGTCGATTCGTGACGGCGTTGCAGCGTGAAAGAAGGACAAACCAACAAACGCACTACTTATCGCATTTTATAGTATAGTATTATATTATATAATAAAGATTATTATTATTATTATGAGATAACTGCTATTCATATTATTCTCATCAACATAAGTAATACAATAAGATCGCACCCAAACAAAGATCGAACCATTCAAGGCCTCCAATCGTTTCTCCATCACATTACAGTTTCTATTAATCTATAATCCTACAATCATCCTCATTATTCCACATGTACAAAAAGAACGGAAATAAAACAAAACGCTTAGCTTTTTTCAACTTTACATATTAAAGAGTAGTAACAAAACGCTGCGTCATTTCACTCATCGCGCCTTTGCCGGCTTCGGTCTGATTTAAAAAAAAGAATTAAAAAGTTTTAACTCGTTCCGAGGATTTCATATTTTGAAATAAGAATTTATGTTTTGAATGTATGAGTTAATGCTGAGTCATGATTTATATCATAAAGCTATATTCCCTCGTTGGATGATTTTCTGTCGTGAAATGGAACTCAATTTTATTTTTTGTACTGATTGGAGCGTAAATGTAATGAATTTGTATCATTAGTATAGGTTTAATATAGATACGTATAAGAAGTAGGTACCTATAGGCACGTTTTCTGTAGTTTCACTAGTTTAGGCGTTATTTAACAGGGGCTGTTAATTGGGTTGTTGACTGTATTCAAATAAAATTATAATTTTGCCGCGAAACAGTAGTTTTTGTGACAGAAATCCTACTAAACACAATATTTTTGTTTATTTTTAAGGAATTTAATTTAAATTAAATAATCAAAATGTAATCACATCAATCCGAAGTCACGTGACCCAAAACGCCCGTGACGTCACGGTTTCAATCGGAATGAGTATATATATTTTTTTTGTTTTGTTTTTGGCTCCACGTGATTTGCGCATTTAACTAGTGTCAAGGTATATAAGTAATAATATATAATAAATCTCTAGTTTTGGTGCATGAAAGTCGTCAAAGTCACGTTAAAGTTTAGTCTAGGCGCGGTCGAGTCGAAGTGACGCTTCAGTAAATTGGTGGATAGTTTACTGAAGCTTCTATGGAGTTTTGGATAGAATACGAAAATACACGTTTTTCGTCTTTGTACTATTTGCCTTTCACTCATGCAAGTTTACGAACACTTAATGGTTAATAATCCACTATTATTACACATTAACACTCTATAAAACAAAGGTTTTAGTAAATAACACTAAATCAACAACAGCACATTTTCGCATTCCCGCCAAAACTCCAATGAGTATATAGCTCGTTGCGCTTAACTGCTTAGTATTTTAGAGTGATTTCTGTGATTATTTATCTGTCCTGTGAATTTCGCGCCTATTTTTCCAAATTTATTTCGACTCTTGAATATTCTCCCATGATGGAAAGTGGCTTCATAAAGGCAAATAATTCCAATTTGCCGAGAATTGATTGTTTTACGGTGGCCAATTTCTTCTCGACAAACGATAATTTCTGCTCTGCTGAATTTAGAAATGTGTAGACCTCCGTGTAAGTACCTACTTATTATACCAAAAATCATTATTTCTATAACCAACAATGAATATATAACAGTAATCGTAGATTCTAAGATCCAAAGTGTATTAATTAACCAAAGCATATATATAAATCAATAAGCTCAAAAAACTTAGAACTCATATTTTAATACATAACAATACATACACAGAAAGCATCGAATGAACTTGTCACTAAACGTAGCACAGACTAGGTAGTAGTGGTTATATTCTCTTTGCTTGTCACTTTACAGTGTTATAGAAAATTACTCTGTGGTAATTGAACACGTGACGTCACTGCCGTTTTGGAGCAAAATTTAAAACGGCATTTTAAATACATGATAATTAAAATATTAGTTGTTTTAAAAAGTAAATTTAAATTTTTTGGGTTATATTAGGCCCATACGCATCGTTTTAAACACTTTCCCAAAATCAGTCAACATCCCAATTGCTATACCTTCCTGTAACGGTTAACAACGCCACAAAAAAAATACAGGCTAATTGAGAACCACAGATCTCTTCTCCTTTTTTGGAAATCGATTAACATTTTTATTTTTTTTATCCTACAAGGTAAAGAGATGAGCTGGTTATTCGTCAGATAGTAAGCGACAAGCCCTCTCGCCCGCGTCTATAATAATAAATACATACTATGACATCTTAACTTGAACAAAATCTTGATAACCTTGATAGGTGGTAGGACCAGGAAGACTACCAGATGGTAGGAATAGGACTAACCTTTCTGAGACAGTCCGTCTAGGTGGGTAGCACCGATTTGATGGTATATAGTCTGCCACCAATCAGTAATATGCAAGCATTATACTGTGTCTCAGTTTGATGAACTAAGTAGTTAGTGAAATTAAGAATACCTAATGAGTCAGGGTAATGAGCGCAATGCACTGCCGCGCAGGTCTTTGTGCTTCAAAGTTCTGGACGAAATAACTGGGACTAGACTGGCGAAATAGTTAACATCAGCCTAACGACCCATTTGGATAACGAGTTACCCAATAGCATAAAAAAACAGTTTTCGAAGTAACTCTCAATTGCGTCTGCCAGAAATGTTGTTTAGTCCTTGAGGGAAGATTTTCATCTAGAGGTGGTAGCAAGCCAGGTGAACACTACCAAACTACTAATTTGCATTACGATGTATTTCCTTCACCACAGCTTTTGTAGGATTCTGACCCTTGGCTTATACAACATGAGTTTATTGGTATGGTATTCCGAAAGGGGGTCAATGTACTCCTGGAGGTCAATAACATTTGTTTTACGAGTTTTTGAAATTCGAAAAGTTTCATTGAAGAAAAGACATTGAAAGATTACGTCAAAATTCTACTACAGAACTTCCGGGCAGCCCTAGATTAGCTGATTCACTTGAACCATGTCGATGTTTGTTGAAAAGAAGAAAATCCAGAAAATGACACTCACTTCACGTTTGAAGTTTTTTCCTTTTACTTTTAGAAATTTTGAATGACGTTTTTGCAAGGGAGGTTCTCACGTTGTCGATAACCATTGTAATCACCCCCTTCCGGGAAAACATACCAATTCAAACTCATCCTGTATATCGGTGGACCCCAGTAGGTACAACTGCGGCGCCGGTACGGATCTTTTCGGTCGATAAAATTGACAGTTAAAATCGATAAAACCCACTTCATCGATTTTAACTGTCAATTTTATCGAATAATCCCACTTTATCGATTTTATCTGTCAATTTTATAGAATATTATCGAATTTATCGACCCGAATAAATCCTTACTTGCGCCGCTGAGACACTATCGCTAATTATTTTACACAATTCCATTTTACTGTGACAGCTTCATGCCATGCCATCTATTAACATTGCTCAGAACTTGTATCATGGTTTCGTACCTTTACTCTCATAAAATTTGAGTTAGGTTAGTCGTTCAGTGTGGTCAAAAATTTACGAAAACACCATCTATCGTGTGACCGCAACAACTTTTACAACTGCAGACGCTATTTTGCCTTAACGATGACAGGTGGCACCACAGACCTAAAATTATGCTCTATCTATGGGTGGCTGCAGGGGGGACTTACTTGGAAGAAGGCCCAATTTCAAATATTGTAGCGCCATCTAGTAATCTTATTCTGGAAACTGCAAATTAGAATGACAAGTGACACCCTGACAGTGACAGTTCTTTCTGCGTGACAACCAAACCAAAGAATTTCAAAATATTGCAAAACGGTTTTTGCATGTTGTTACTAGTTTTGTTGTTGATGATCACAGTTGTTGCTGCTTGCCTTGGTGAGTGGTGGTTTTATTTTTGTGCGGCACCGCTTTGTCTTCCCGAGAGTACATACGTTAAGTTGAGCAGTAGCTCCTCCGTTTTGTTGTTGAAGTTTACGCGAATTTGGACGCTATTAGTAAAGTGTGCGACTGGACGCTACTAGTTAAGTGTTTTCAATCATGCCTTCAAACACAAAGCATAAAGCAGAATTAAAGGTTTACTTCGAAGATATACCTATAAATGTCATACTTTACAGTTGGTGCCGTTCAATAAACCGTATTTTATGCGGAAAATTGGTTTATAGTAGCGATGATGAGATTAAAATATCAGCTCAATCCTATTATAATAAGCACAAAAAACAAAAATAAAAAGTAAGGTATCATAATAAAATTTGTGTTTTATTTCAGTTCGTAAATTAAATGATGGATGTTATGTAATTTACTAAACTTAGATTTCATGAGAAATTTCTAGCTACACAGTAAATTAACAAACATTTATCATTTAATTTGCCAACTACATTTTGAATGAAGAAAGTGTAGATAATATCTACACCGTCTTCATAGCTATAGCACAGTAGATGTATGTATATATATTATATAGGTAGGTGGTATACATATAGATACCTAGATATATATTGAATGTATAGCTTTTAGTTATGAACAAGATTACTAGATAGCGCTTTTGCCAACGAGACATGGGTGGCAGAAAAATCGAATGAGATGGCACTCTATTTCCGAGTATATTATTTTTCTCTATGGGTGGCTGGCACAATAGTTCCTTGTAAGATTTTTTGCAGTAATTACGTTTTTTGTGGTTTTAATAGTTATTTTATAGTATCTTCAAATGTCGCCCTATAGAAAAGTACTCCGACTGCAGTTTTTGTACATTTTATATGAGCTCGCCGCACGTGGTGACGCCAGTGGTCGCTACACCGCCACAAAACGCCGCTTGTCGCTTCGTGTAGCCGACACCAACCACAAAACGTCGACTCTCACACTTCTCAGACGTCACACTGCATTACGATACTGCAAGAAATGTTTAAAAAAGAAATAGCCGCCAGCTACTTCTGTAGATCACCGATCACAATCGGCTTCCGCTACTTAGCGACCGCTAATTTAGCTTAATGTGGCGGTGTTTTATGGCTGTAGTCCGTGGCCCGTGTTCAGCAAGGTATGTTAATTCGTTTGAAACAGCTTCTGTGACTAATTTATCCTAGAAATTCAACTCTTTAAAGTGTAATTATTATACGCAGGTGAACTACTCGTAAGAACAGAAAAAGTCCCACAAGTTCAACGGTTAAACTCTTTGAATGAACTATTCAATGAAATGACCTTTTATCCATTTAACAATCATTTAATCCTTACGACTGCTTCGCAATATTTTAGCCAGACAGTATTTTAATAGCTATTAATAATAAAATAATTGATTGAAAAGTGCACTATTGGCAATTTTTTTGCCACGCAGGATTTTATTTCAAGTGTCAGGTAGCAAGGAACAAATTAATAAAAAAAAATTGGGTTCTATTTCGATTTCGATTTCCGAGTCCTTATGGAGAACTTGCATAATAATCTAGGTTGAAGTGAAATCAAACAAGGTTAATTATTTTAAGTATACATATTTATTTGTAAATTACGCGTCACATGATATAAATTAAATTATGTACAATTAAATAATACAGTTAAATTTATATAAAAATAATATTAGGGATCTCGTTCGGCGGCTAGCGATCAGTCCGGGGAAATTCCGCGGTGGCGGCGGATTATACCGGGATAGATGGCACTTTTCCCCGCCGAAACAAAACCATTCGCAACATTGATTAACTCAAGCTTATTTTTAAAGAAGCTGCATATCTGTTAGGACGATAAATAAACGAAAAAGAAAATAACAACGGATATAATTCGTCAAATAAATTAAAAAAAACAGTGACTAGAGAGCGCGAATCGACGTCCAGACTTCTCATAGGCATTCGACAGAGTGTAACACTTATCCTAGATAATAAATAAATAATTTTTAAGTAAAAAAACATTTTCTTCATCTTATTACACGCATTACGATTCCGGATTGTATAAAACAGTCGTTTAAATTCCAGTTTCAAAGAGAAAATAGTAAATTGTTGGGAGGATGCCACAAGGTAGCGTTTTGGGTCCCATTTTGTTTTTGTCAGTCACTTGTGAGTTTAATCGACGACGTTGAGATAGAAGGCGGCGAGAGAGTCTCCCTTTGAGCCGACAGCCCTGGCTTGGTACTGGCCGGCGTCATCGGAGGTGGATTTGACAATCTCGAGCTTGTAGGTGGATGTGCCTTCCATTGTGAACCTATATCTAGAGGACGTCTCGTCGATCGGCTTGCCGTCCTTCAGCCACTGCAACTGGAGTGGTGGCTGTGAAGAAATAGTGGAGGTTAAATTATTGGACATAACTTGCAACATTGGGAGAAGACTACAATATTATAGAATTGCAAGCCCAAACAACAGTTCGGAAACCTTTGTTTTGTTACCCATGTTAGGTCAGAACTTCGGGACAGACAATATTTTCTCGAATTGGAATAAGCTTCTTATGAGGGAAACAGGCCTGTAGGCCATTTATTTATTGGTTGATCTCACGATTAGCAAAATATATTTTTCAGCGACGAATAGAATTCAATGTGACTAGGCTAATCAAAAACCTAATTAGTCTACTAGGAGAATTAAAATAGTAAATAAGTTAATTATTTTATAAGCCAACTATGTTCTTTAGAGAAATACACAACCTTAAACCAGGAGATAAATTAATATATCCTGAGTTGATGCTTAATTATTATAATATTTATTACAAACTTTTGAAATGTCCCTCGATTATTGTTGGCGTTATTACCTTGTCCAGTGCAGCGGTGAAGACAGCAGGCTCACTGTATGCGAGCGTGGCGGACGCCGGGAAACCGCTATACTGCGGCGTCACAGCCGCCTCGCCCGGGACCGACACCACAAGCGTACACGACGAGAACGATTCTCCAGCGTCGTTGAACGCTTCGCATGTGTATACTCCTGGAAATGTATTAAATCAACCAATTCTTTAATCACGAAAGAGGTTCAATTTTTTAGATGCTTAATTTAATTATAATAAAGCTAAAGAATATAACATAATTTCAATACATATGTCATTGTCAATGACCCCAGGGCCATTACCACATTGTCTTAAGAGATCTCAGAATCCGAACAAATTCGAGGAGGACTTGTTTTGTGTAAGCGAAGGAGTCCTTCTCCAACAATAAACAATATTCAGCAAGTCAATTCTGATGTCATAAACCTAATCTTGATTTTAGTTTCGTTCTCTCTTTCCAATATAAAAACATAAGAAGGTGATGGAAGAGATTTGACATGTCGAAATTTCTATTTGGAGCTGTCAAATATCTTCTATCATTGACAAATCAGACGCAACTATTATGTGCTAACAGTTATGTGCGGATTATTCACACTCGCTCTAAAACGGTGAAGGAATACATCGTGATGAAACCGGCATGTTCAAGAACCACAAAATTCGAGGACATGTGACATCCACCAAGCTGCACTGGGCCCGCGTGGTGGATTATGGCCCACTACTCTCTCTCTGAGAGATGGCCGTTATCCCAGCAGTGGGATAGTAAGAAGGCTGATGATGATAATGATCTCACCGGCATCCTCGGGGAATATCTCGGCGATATTGAGCTTGTGAATGTTAGCCTCGCTGGAGTACTGGAAGTCCTTTGACGGCTTGATCTCCTTGTTATTGTGCAGCCATACTACGTCAAACCGCTCCGCTCCCACGATCCTGTAAAAAGATAGGTCCAAATTTCAATTTGGATAACCTTGGCCAGTGGCTAATAACAGCGGACAAACGTGATGAAATCCGTATCTTAAAGAACCACAAAATACGAAGGCTTGTGAAATCTACCAAGCCACACTGGGCCCGCGCGATGGATGCTGCCCATACTCTCTCTATCTCTGAAAGAAGGTCTGTATTCCAGTAACCTAGCTCCAGTAGTGCGAGGGCAATGGACTGATGGATGCCTATGAAATAGAGATACTAACCTCTACAGACGTATAGTTTGCACGAAATAAATTCCACCATTATTGCCTTGACATAATGAGCTCTGATTCGCTAAGCCACCGCCTCGCTCCGATTCCTCGTGCGATAATATGCTGAGCGCCGATATAAATTATAGCAAAATAAATACATTGTTGTGAGATCGGAAACTACAGTATTTCATCTTTCGGTGTTAGTATCTCGATGACCTATGATGACGAATAAGTACAAACCTGCAGGATAGCGTGACAGCATCACCATCGTTGACGATCTGAGATGTCGCATGGTCTACTATTCTGGGCGGTTTATCGCCAGTCTTCAGTTTGTCGCTCACTGCGCTGCCTTCCATAGCTGGAAAGTTAGGATACTAGATTAGCATTTGTGAACGCAAAACTTGTTCACAACCTCCTCAAGAGTTGGATTACGGCTGACAGGGCTGTGAGGAATGCGCAGCTTAAAATATCTAAGATTTTGGAACAGGTCCATGTTATACGTTAAAACAGGTTGTACTCACGTTTGACGGTGACCTTGCATTTGGTCTCGACTTCGCCCTGGCTGTTGATGGCCTTGAGCGAGTACTCGGCCTCGTCCTCGGGGAAGATTTCGTTGATGGCCAGCGATGCTACGCCGTTCTTGTACTTAAGGTCTACCACCTGCGAACGAATATAATTATATTTTATTACTAAGTAATCAGATGGAAGGGCCCGAAGTTTATCAGATTTATCAACTGAGTTTAATGAATCCAATGAACTGGTTAAGGAAACCAAACGATTAATGTCTAATCTGGAAAGTGCGAATAAATAGATTGAACATTTCTCTATGAAATGTTACAAACGAAAATAATGAACGAATTGAATGATTTTATTCTTGAAATTCAGTTCTATCTAAATTACATTTTTGTTTGATAATAAAGATACACAAGATTTTACGGTTTTTTTAAATGAAAACTTTTAATTAAGGTCACAGTACATCGTAGCGGGTCCATAAAATAACCACTTCCGGTCTCATCACAACAAAATAAAACACACCTTACATGTTTTGAACTCTCGCTTAGGATTAAACATGCATTAGTCTTATGTTTAATTGAAGAAAAGTATGAACAATCAAACTAACAAAAAAGTATGAACAAACCTTGACTCTAACCGTTGTCGAACTCAATTCTGTTGTGACACTTCTAATCGTTGTAGACGTTTATCTTTAGATTTATTATTCTTATTTGTATAATTTACCTCAGAAGAGTGCAGTGGTTTGCCGTTCTTGAACCATTCGACTCTGGGGTCGGGGTCACCGCGCACTGCACAGGACAGCAGTAGAGGCGCTCCGTCTTTAGCCGCGAACACGTCGGGTAGTGCACGCGCGAACGACGGCTTGCACATTGTGGAGTCTGATGCCGGTACTGTAGAGAAAACGTTGTGTTAGAGGCCGATAGATGGCGTTAAAATTTAAAAAAAAAAAACATATTTTGTTACTACCGAATATTTTTGATGAAAATGAGAAAATTGTCATTATGAGCATCACGCCTGCCTATGTCAAACGCAATGCCAGCTTTGTAACAAAGTCCTGTGCGACTCTGCATAGTACCCTTTCAACTGGAATTTATTAAATGGAGTTACTGCTTGCCATGTCATAAAAGTAACCTAAAATTCATTTACTAATATTGTACTCAAGTCTGTACTCACAGACTAGCTCCTTCGTAGTGCTTCTGGACCGTGAGGAAGCGTCGGAGTCCAGTTTGGAGCCGTATTTCTTCCTGCTCGCTTCCACCGAGCTTTGCGGGGAGTATTTCGGTCTGGGAGACGATTTGGAAGGTGGGTCGATTGTCACCTGAGAATGGACATTGCATAATATCAATTATTTATCATTTTCATATGGTTAGAACTGATGATGTCGATTGTGACGTCACAAACCTGAATTTAATATAAGCTTCACTAGCTCTTTCCAATAAAAACCATGGTAGATGTTTGACCGGTTAAAGTTAGTGTAGCGTGACGTCACGATTCTAAAACAAATACTGCTGTCACACTTTACCTTACACGTAGCCTTATTGGGACAGTTTCTTTTAGTTTCTAATATAACCGTGACGTCACAAAGTAAAGTGTCACGTGACTGACTGCTGTTGGGTCCAATATAAATTAATTTTGAAAACCTTTATTTTTCTATTAAATTACATCTCTTGGGAAAATCTCAATTGTACCACGCGAGGGCAAAGCCGGAGGAAATAGAAACAAAAATATTTTTCACAAGTGAAAAATGTTTTGGGCAACTGGCATGTCACTTTGACAGTGACTTTTCGTGACATTTCTTTGTTTAGATTATGGAACCGGGTATATACCTTTGTCTTGGTGATGATCGGTGGCGGCGCAGGCTTGAGCGGTTTCTCAATGTATCGCCTGTCGCCTGAATGCAGGAAGTTGTGGACCATTTGTTGCTGCTCCGGTGATGTCACCTCGCCTGGATTAGAACATCGATTAGATTTCGCTTATATTTAGGCTTATATTTAGCTGTAGACGTTTTTCAGCTGACGATGATGATGACCACATCGTCTCAGATCAGCAGGGCAAGTACGGATCTTTTTGATCGATTAAATTGACAGTACAAATCGATAAAGTGGGTTTTATCGACCTTTTATATAATTTATCGAGCAAATCGACAAAAGTTATCGATTATCGAATAGCTAGGTCGAATCCAAAAAGAATATAGAGCTACTACAATACTTTCCGATCAACTTCGGTACTCGCAACAATCGATAAATTTATCAGTCTTATCGATTCGGCAAATTTATCGAACCGACTTCCGTACTTGCGCCGCTGGCGAGATACTAGTCAGTGCTAGCATACAGAGTATAACAACAAAGTGAATACTGACCTTCAACAATGACGACGCATGAGGTTTCGTCTGTCCCGTGGCAGTTGGTGGCGACGCAGGTGTACTTGCCGCTGTCTCCGGGCTGGCAGTCGATGATCTCCATCGTCACGACGCCGTCAGAATTCGTCATCGCGTAGTCGTACTTGTTAAGCTCTCGCTTATCCTTGTACCTGAGGAGTACGAGGATTTAGATAGTTGTCTATACTAATTCATCTATACAAATAAATACAATTGAAGTGTCTGTTTGTAATATCAAAATAACAGCTTTTCACTACATGGACTCATGTTTATGTACTATATAAAAAAACCACACTATATAAAAAAATCCATCAACTATATAAAAAAAACTCAATTTTTAAATTTTTTTCTGTCGGTTTGTTCCGAGTAATCTCCGAAATGACTGCACCGATTGTGACGGAACTTTCACTGGCAGATACCTGATGTTATAAGGAGTAACTTAGGCTACGTGGGAGAAGCTGTGCCCCCGCTAGTAAAGAATAAAATAATACTCCAGACCGTCAAAGTTAGGCGCGAGCGAGATTCTTAACACACGTTAAACCTGTGTTAAACACTGTTTAACGCCTAAAAATGCCTTAGCTAAATATGAGCAACCACAAATCCTGATTTACGTAGTGTCTAACCATTGTCTAACACAATTAATTTGTGACATTTCTAATAATTTTTGACGTTTATCTTTAGACGCTGTCTAGCTAAACAGGCGACTAAAATGTTTTTTTTTGTGGTAACACTGTTATTACCATTTGACAGTGGGCGGCGGTTTCCCGCTGAGACAGCAGAGCAGCTTGCACGTGTCACGCGACTGCATGACGCGCGGCCGCAGCTGGAACGTGAACACGGGCGCCGTCTCCGACGACTCCTGCCAGAACGTGTAGGGGAGCGCCTCGCGCCGCCGCGGCGCCTCGGGCTGGTGCGGCCGCTGCACCTTGGGCACGGCTGCGGGAGACACATCCAATGGATACTTTAACGTCTTACAACGCCTTACGGTGATAGTGGGAGGACTAACTCTTCTGCGAGTGTCCGTCTGGGTTGTTACCACCGCTTTGTGAGTGAAGTCTGCCGCCAAGCAGTAGTGTGCAAGCATTACTGTGTTCCGGTTTGATGAGCAGAGTAGCCAGTGAAATTACTGGGCTTATGAGACTTAATACCTAATGTCTCAGGGTAACGAGCAAACTGCAGTGCCGCGCAGGCCTTTGTGTTTCAAAGTTATGGGTGGCACTGCAATTGTTATGGGCCGGCGTTATGCTTACCATCAGGCAAACGACCAGCTCGCCTCGTTACCAAATAACATTAAAAAAAACGGTATCCTAACATCAATGCTCTCTCAATTTGTTTGAGTTCTGCTGAATTCGCAGTTCATTAGACAATTGACTGACGTGGCGATGGTAACGTTGGTATACTTTACACATTTTCATAGTTTGATGATCAAATTCAAATTCACAATGCTCTATTCATATAGGCCTGAACGGAGCACTTATGAAGGTTAAAATAAATGACTCTTAACAGCGGGCCTCTGTAAAGTTCATCTACCCGAATCACAGACTAAAACTAATGCTGTCTTTATTAGAACATAATAATCAGAACATAATAAATGACAAATACATCAACAGACCCAATCCATGCTCAAAGTCAACGAACCTTCCAGAAACCCACCGTTCCCGTTCCAAATTAGTATAGGCCGAGCAAGGAGGGCAAGAAACTCGTCTCGGAATTCTTTTAAAAAAATAGTTTTTACAATGATTCTAATGCTAACAATTAACAATTTGCGTTCACACAAATCTCTTAGAAAGATATTAAAAAAAAACCAAACGGTACTGCACAATACCTGCAGATTGTACCTTTTTAAAAAGGCTTTCAAAGCAAAAATATCTAGTAATATGCATCATAAAATTTATTACTTTACTCCAAAAATCAATACGTAAAAAAAAAACATTTCATAAATTATCACCTTCCAAAATCGAAAATTCCAACATTGTGGCTATTAAAAGCAGTAATCAAAATTCAGCCAACACTTCACAATACCGACCATGCGGAAGCACGCACTCTACCAAAACAAAACTAGTACTAAAATACAAAGAAACTAAGATGTCAGATCTAGCTGCGGTCTACGAATAGAAATTAAGTGCAGCGACCTTATTACTTCCTAATGATCCGATCGACTCGTTATGTTGAGTGAGAAGCATTAGTTTAATGAAGCTAATAAGATTGAGTTGATTTAACGCAGCGCAAGTAGATGTGATTATTTATAGAAGGTATTTTATAGTAAGTGAAAAGGCCGACTAACTGAAATAGATTGGCCTGGCTAAATAGTTTAGTGTTACAAGAAAAAGGTATAAACCGCTCATGTGTCGATATTCTAGACACTTGCTGAAAATCTATTGTGTGATTTCAGCGATTCGTGTCGCGTGGATATACAGACTCCGGCCGGCATACGAAGGGAAGTAAAGTAGTTAAGTGAGTTGCTAAAATAAGTTTTGTTTTTTTCGTTTCTTAATCATTCTTTGAAAGATTTTATCTGACCAAAATTAATACGTCCTCTTGACTCGAAATAATGTTTATGATAAAATAATAATTACCACATTTTTTTTATGACAATTTCAAAATTTCACCGAAAGATGACAAATATTCATTTTTTACAGAAACTAAAGGATGTAGTGTACAAAAAACTTACGTTGCACGTTCAAGAAGACAACCTCTTCTCTGAATCCGTAGTGGTTCTCTGCCCTGATGATGTACTCGCCCCTGTCTTCCAGTTTAGCGCGGTTGATGATGAAGTAGTAATCATCGCCAGCGTAGCTGTTGAGAAAACTAGATTTCAGTATGCAGTAAAACTTATGATCACAGATTAAATTCAAGTCAAATAACTATCCAATTGTTTGGTCTGTTTCTGCGTTAAATACGAAATAGAAGTTATTTTATACAAAACGTTCAAACTGCATTGATAGTACGCAGTGAACAGAAACAAGTAAGTCACCCGTCAAATATTTACTGAACTGTTTTTAAACTCCTTAAGTTTGAATACAATTTCACCTGTTGATAAAGGAAGAAGCGAAAGAGGATGAGACACACTTGCCAAGAATATATTTATTCATTCGCGTCCATAGACTATTAAACCTATAGACTCCGCATAGCCGGACACATAACACGGACGGATAGAAAACTAAATTAATAAATATACTTAAATCTGAACACCATTTACAATGTTTTCGCATATCGCATCTAGAAAAACTTTGTTTGCCTATCTTTATCAATTTACACTACATATATACTTCATTCATTATTATTTTTATTCTAAGCCAAACACTCTATGGATACCAATTCAGTTCCTTGAAATAGTAACTTATGTTTTTAGTGATGTATTAAAAAGTCTAATTCGGGATACCTATGGGGGAAGGTCTATGCGGCAGCAGTGGCTGTCTTCCGGCTGATGATGACCAGTATTTTCGTAGGTTTCTGTTTGACCGTGGTTAGATCGAATTTTGTCGAACTCACCGCTTCATGAACTTGACAGACTGTCGCAGCTCGTGGTTGTTGTGCGACCAGGTGACGGTGGGCGCGGCGCAGGCTATGATGCGGCAATACAGCTTCACGGACTGGCCCTCGTAGCAGAATGCGGACTGGGGCTTGATCACGAACCGTGGAGCGGCTTGGCGACGGTCTGCGGAGAAGGAACACTTGATACTACTTACTACGCTTTTACAGGTACATACTAAACATTATAGAATA
This sequence comes from Crocallis elinguaria, assembly GCA_907269065.1. NCBI lineage: Eukaryota > Metazoa > Arthropoda > Insecta > Lepidoptera > Geometridae > Crocallis > Crocallis elinguaria. Next base: position 12,184,700 of record OU026071.1, on the reverse strand, counting down.
ATTATTACAATAATTTGTAACTTTTACCTAGTAAAGTCATTGGTCGAAGATGAAACTTACCGAATTGTCCGTCGTATATCTTCCACTTCTCGATGAGAAGTTTGCGCAGCGAACTGTACTCGCTCAGCCTGCCGATTGGCAGCCTGAATGACGACCAGTTCTGAAAGATTATTATTATATTTTAGTTCATAATTCACATAAAATGTTTTTCTGGGTGGATACGATAATCAATTTGGATAATTTTTCGTTAAAAACTTATTCACACGTGTTTAACGGCACCGTGGCTAAGTCGGTAACTTAGCTTGCGAAGCTAGTAGCCCCGGGTTCGATTCCCGGCCGGAGCCGACTTTATGTGGTGAACATAAAGTTTGCTCTCGGTTCTTGGATGTTTGTGTTGTGTACCTGTGTGTGTCCATGCCAACTGTGACACAGGGAATCCTACTTAATCCTAGTGCAGGGATATGAGTGTGTAAGCATTTATGTTTATTATTTACTGAAAAATTAATTGAATAATTCAATCAATCTAAAATATATATTCTATGAATAAATTAAGTATTCTAGCGAGTACCTACCTCGTATTTCGACCTGAGTCTATTCCTCATCTCCTCCAATTTCTTGGCGCTGATAGCGGTGGTGCGAGACGAGGCTCCATCGCCCGCCAGCCACTTGTGCATCAAGCACTCGTGTGCTGTCATACGTTTTCTAGAACAAAACAGCGGAATTAGTAACAATGGTAATACTATGGTAAGTGTAATTGGCGCAGTCATTAAGATTTTTATACTAAAATATATTATGCTAATCTACCCCAGCAAGAAATCTTTATTAATGACGAAATTACGTACAGGAATACAAACTATAACCTTCTCTGTTAGAATGAACTCAGCAGCTGTCAAAATCCTGTCAAATGATCCAAAAATATTTCAGACTCGCCACATACATTTGAAACCCAGTTAGGAGTCTACTTTTTATTAGTTGTTTACAGAATGTGAAATTCTTATGAGAAATAAACTCTTTAACTATGGGTTACGAGTTCTGAAGTCATATTATGTGATTAGGTTTTTAGCAGGCTCTTCATTTTACCGTCACCGCATATAAAAAAACACAGCTATCCGCATAGCTGCATCCCGTTTCATTTGCCAATAAATCACCCGCATTCTATACTTACTCCTTATTCTTAACAAGCAGTCTTCTGATGAAGTCCTTAGCGTCCGAAGAGACGTGAGTGAAGGCTTCTTCGTCGAATTCCCAGTCGCAAGCTTTCACGTTCTTCAATGTTTCGATGTCGTTGTTGCCAGCGAATGGAGATAGGCCAGAGAGGCTGCGAGAGAAACGATAGTAAGAAATGTGGACAAAGGACTGAGCACGCAGGTTTAATAAGCCTTTGTAGGGGAATCAATTGTCGAGACAACAGTTATACGCTCGCATGCTTATCGTTTCCAATGGCGTTGGACCTACTAAGTTTCGTTGACTGTGTACTTATCTCCTTCGGCCATATTCTTGCTTTCTATCAGGTGAGATGTGGCCAAACGCAAACACATTTAATCTTTAAAGAAAAAAATACATAGCCTAGCTGCACCCTAAAGTAGCTGGGTATCTTCGAAAGATATTCCGTAGAAAAAAGGACATTTGAATAATCTCAAGCACAGTGAAGTGGTATAGTCCCACCTAAGAATTGAACAACCCCATCGCTTCCTACGAGAGACGTAAGAGAATATCCAGGGAATCGGTAGCAGAATTATCCTCGGTAACATCATAACCTAATGCAATCACCAAGACGCCTGCCAAGCGTGGTACATTATGGCAAAATGCACCTTCATGGAGACCGATGTTCATGATCGATATTTTCCAGCTGATGATGACAATGAAGTGTCAAGGAACTCACAGCACATATGACAGCACGCCGACGGCCCACATGTCTGTGTAGAAACCAACGGGTTCCCGCTCCACGATCTCGGGAGCCGCAAACTCGGCCGTGCCCGTCGAGATCTTCACCACCTCGTTGGGATCGAGCTTCGTCGCTAAACCAAAGTCGATGATCTGGAAATGTAAGGTCAGTTAGCGAACTCGTATTTTATCATTAACTGAGACATGAAATTTGAAATTGGAGTTGGGACGGAGTTAGGACATTTTCTAGTGCATTCAAGCGCTCATGGTGGCTGACTCACGGCGCCCGAAAGTTGCGATTTAGCACACTATTCGTGCATAGGACATTATATGTGCCAAACATGTTTGCTTTTCTCACCTTGACATCGGTACCGGTGCGCGTCTGGCACATAACATTCTCCGGCTTCAGGTCCAGATGGATAATGTTCTGTTCATGCATGTGACGGACGCCTTCGCAGATTTGCCGCATGTAGTGCGCCGCTTCTGCCTCACTCATGTTGTAGCCGGGTTCAGTGATGCGCTCAAATAGCTCGCCACCGGAGAGGCTGGGATGGAGAATGAATTACTTTAGCGATATGGTCTGTCATGGTAATTAGCAACATTGAAGCGGGGAAAAAAATGGATTAAGTACCCTCATTTTTCAATGGCTCAAATCCGACAAAAAAGATACGTAATGAGAAAGATATGATAAATTTGAATTAAGATGCCGTTTGAATGTCACGTAGAATACTTGACTTTCGATATTTGTAACTGAAATTCACACGGACTAATTCAAATAAACACTATAAAGATTTTACTGCATGATTGTTTTCTTAATCACTTCACCTGACTTGACAGACATAAATTGAAAATAACTGTCTTAGCAATGGAACGAATAGTCATTTAACTTTCATGATGATCACAAAAATTCAGTTTTTGAATTTGAATAATATTGTACAGGTGTTAGATAGCAGTGATATGCAAAACACTTACAATTCAAAGATTAAGACCATCTCATCATCATCCTCGAACGCGTCGTGGAGGTTGATTAACTTCCTATGATGCAGTTGGTTCATGATATCGATCTCTTTCTTGATAAGCTCTTTCTCCATGGCTCCTGTGACGGGTATGAACTTGGCGGCGAAGATGTTACCGGTGGCGCGCTCGCGGCAACGGTGTACCACGCCAAATGCGCCTGTGCCTACAACATTTAGTATGTCACCTTTTGGTTTTGTTGTCTGTGGTAGGTAGAGTAATAATGTGCGGAGGAAGGTCGATTTTTTAGTCCTATTGTATATTTTTTTTGTACTGTACGCGCAACGAATCTTGTCCAGTCAAACTTTAGAAAGTAGTGCCGAATGCAATACAGTGCCGCGTTAGATTTTATCATTTAACGCTTTGAGTGGCATTGTATTTGTAACGGTCAACAGATACATGCCTTGCATGCACACCCCCTCCTTAAAATTAAAAACACGTCTGCCCTAGCCAGTGTCACTCGGGATGATGCATGTATTCTAACGTACATACATCCATATCTGTTATTGATCCAGGTATTGAAAAGTTGTATATATAAAGAAACTCAAATACATACATGAACCCTGAAAACATATCACTCCTTTTTTGGGCAGTCATGTAAAAATGTCGATGATAGATATAGTGACTATTCGGCGGCTAATATTCATTGCGACTAATGTAGACTACCTACTGTGCTGTAGGGTTTAAAAGGTTTTATACAGTACGGCCAAATTTAAATCCTTCTCGAGAGTATTTAGTTGCTTATTATGTATATTGTTATTATCTTTGTAAAATTATGCTAGCTACGTGTAAGTGTATCAAATTGTTTACAAAGTGTGTCTGATATTTTATAAAATAAACTATCAAATCAATGCTTTTGAGTAAAAAAAATGTGTGTTAATGGTAAAAAATTCGTGCCACTTCAAATAATCTAAGTTTATTTGTGACATTTCTAAAAGTAAAATTAAATGTCTACTAAAAATTTAATAAAAAATGTGCCAATTAAAATCTAATTGCGCATTCCGAAAGAGATAATAAATTTATAAAAATAGTAAGTAATAAAATTAAAAATAAATTACTTAGATAGAAAATAATATTTTGATAAAAAAAACTATAAAAAGCGCAAAACCGTGCTGTCATTGTACTACTGAAAATTTAAGATGGTGTATAAGAGTGGTTTAATAATCTAAATGTGTAGTAAATAACTAAAAAAATGTAATTAAATAAATGTGTACTTAGTATTACATAATACTGTATACTGATATCAAAATACTTGTAAGGGTCATTGGAAATGGTTTTGTAAGCATATTTTATATAGATATTATTTTTTAAAAGTAAAAAAATACTGTTTTTTGCAATTTCTTTGATATAGAATAAAACATTCCAAGTACCCTAAAATTAAAATAATTTTACTGATAAATAAATAGTAAAACGCATGCGTATATCCTAATGTTTAAAATAATATAGTATGCGTGTGAGACAGAGAGATGCAGAAAGAGAAGTACTACATCGATCTAGTCACACACAGACCTGTCGGCTTCCTTCTAGAAGACGCTCTCACGAAGTCACCTGCGAAATTCACCTTTATTTGTACTAGCAATACGGCTCAAAATCGTTCTAATGTCAGCTGCGAATCGCCTTGTTAGTATTATCTAGGTTAATGCAATGCTTATCTCACAAGCAACTTCGTGAGTGTGTTTTAGTTCTAGGTTTTGTTACCATGCTTAATAAAACTTTTTAACAAAAGATTTCACCGTCAATTTACATAATTATGTCTTCCTAGATTCGGATTTACATTTGATCAACATAATTGTTTTGCCTGTCTGTCAAGTGTCAATCTTACTTCCTACTAATATTATAAACGGGAATGTTTGTAAGGATGGATGGACACATCGATGTTTATTATTATTAATCTTTCACGCAAAAACTACTTAACGGAATTTGGAATATAGCTTATATATCAGGATATCACAGACTATAAATTATAAAGATTACACCACGCGGGCAAAGCCGCAGGCTGAAGCTAGTATATCATATATATACGTATTTCTGGCTGACACAAACTTGTCTGGTAGTATTTAGTAGGTAAGTACATATTTTTTCGTGGTTTTTTATTATTTTACGTCCCATCATTTATTATTAGTAGGAAAACGTAACGAAGTCAAGAAGGTATATTGATTTGACTTTGCGTGTGGGTAGAATGTTGTTGTTCCCTCGTAGTTACTACGAGGGAACTGTATGTGGTATTTCGAAAATACATTGTATTTACGACAGATAAGGCAACGCTTATATGATAATTTGTTAAAAATACATTGTATTTTCAAAATAGCACTTACGCTAACGCCTATATCGGATGCCTAAATATTTAGGAATTGCCTAGAGCAAAAAAACGTTTCACCAACTTTTAGGAGTGTTCTAACGGTTTATACTTAGGACTTTGCTTACATTAAGAGTTACATTAAGCGTCACCTTATTTGTCTTTGGTGAAAACGAGCATAAATATTTTTTATCTTTATACTAAAGCTAAAACTGTAGCCTATAATACTAAAGCTGACTACTAGACTATAGAATACTAAACTATAGCCTTAAGACTAATACTGAAGCTAAACCTATAGACTAGTATTAAAGCTAATACAATAGCCTAAAGCCTAAATCTAAAGCTAAGACTACACCATCATGAACACTTACCAATCTCCTCCAGTATGTCATATTTGTCGTAAACCGAGCATGTGTTGATGTCGACTGGCTGCGGCACGTATTTAGAGTAGATATCGAAGACATAGCTATCGTAGTCTTTGACTGGTCCGTGGTCTGCGTTAGTGCGGATGCGTTTGCCTGATTCGTCAACTGTGGAAGAAAACACTAGGTTATAAGTATAAGTCATTGAAACGATATTAAATATTTACTGTGGAAATTGGACAAACTGTTAATTCATGCCGTGCTAATATGCGCGCCGTGAAAAACAACAAAATTTTGTCGATGCTTATATCGTGCATTTATCTGATATTCGCACAAGAAAGAGCGAGACAAAACAGTAGACAAAATTTTGTCGTGGTGCGCATATTAGCCTGGATGATTACACAAAAGACGTTTAGTTGTTAAGCCGTAGCACGGTTTAACATCATCAACATCTTTTGTATAATCATGAATCTACAGTTTGTCCAAATTATGGTGTACGTAGAATATTTTTAACAGACTTAAGTTAATAATACCAAAACATAATAATGACTAAATCTGATTAAAAAAGTCAAATACCGAATTTTATAATAATTACTAACAATCACGACATAAATTATTCTACTATTGTTCTGAACTAAACAGTTTTCAACGGTTTTTATCGCGTATATATTCTTGTTATTTTATCTTTAAGTTACCTGGATATTCCTTCTTTTTGAACTCCTTCTTGATGATGGCCTTGGTCTGCACCAGCGAGGTGGTATCGCTGGGCTCCGAGCGGCCGTAGATGTTCTCTGCGTACACTCTGAACTCGTACTGTTTGCCTGGCACTAAGCCTGTGATCGCCATTGTTGTGAATCTGAGGGAGAAAGCAGAGCTTCTGTTTAAGATTCTCATTTATAACTAGCCTCTGACGCGGTTTCACCCCGCGTCCCCACATGAACTGTGCCTTTTCCGGGATAAAAAGTGGCCTATGCCTCCGGTCCATAAAGCATATCTATGCCAAAAATCACGTCGATCAGTTATCAGTTAAAAGACCCGCCTGTCTAGTTATCTTATAGTTAAAAAAAACAGATATTCTTCCTCATCAGTTACAGACCTGGTATTTCCAACCCTGATCCAGCTGGTCATCGGATGCTCTCGCTTCTCCACCAGGTAGTTGGTGATGTCCGAGCCGCCGTCCCATACTGGAGCCTTCCAGCTGAGAGCAAGGGAGTCCACGCCGATGTTGTCCACTGCTGGGAACCGCGGCGGGTCCGGACGGTCTGGGAATAGCCATGTTTGGTTAGTTACGAGAGCATTTCGAGTAGTCTGAACTAGAATAGTTGTATAGTTTAGAAAATAAATAGTCAAATGTATGTTAACACTGGTTTATATACAAATTAAAACGTGAGTTTTGGCGGGAATGCAAAAATGTGCTGTTGTTGATTTGTGTTATTTACTAAAACCTGTGTTTCTTCGAGTGTTAATGTGTATAATGGTGGATTATTAACCATTAAGTGTTCGTAAACGTGCATGAGTGAAAGGCAAATAGTACAAAGGCGAAAAACGTGTATTTTCGTATTCTATCCAAAACTCCATAGAAGCTTCAGTAAAGTATCCACCGCTTTACTGAAGCGTCATTTCGACTCGAAAATTGTTTCTAATATTGCGACTTAAGGACTATGTATCCAGGTCAAGAAATAAATTATAAAAAAAATACAATTTAAAAAGTGTTTACATTAAAACTTCTTGAAAGCTTAATTTTTGTGTATCCTACATAACACAATGTAAACAAACGCTTACACATTCATTACTGGGCTTATGAGGCGATACCTAATGTCTCAGGGTAACAAGTGCACTGCAGTGCCGCACACGCTTTTGTGCTTCAAAGTTCTGTGTGGCACTGAAATTGTAATGGTTTGTGTTTTGCTTCCAATCAGCAATCGTCTCGTCATCAGAGGCGGGATATTTCAGGCTAAATAATAACTACCGTAGCTTTGCCCTGCTCCGCTTTCTCGAAGACACTCTAGGCATCGAGATACTAACCTTGAGAGATTAAATACTGTACTATTCGATCTCACAACACAGTATTGATTTTGCTATAATTAATATCAGCAGTCAGCGTATTAGCGTACTGGGAAGCGGCGTGAGGTGGTGGCTCAAGCCAATCAGAGCGCATTATGTCTAGGCAATAATGGTGGAAATTACTTCGTGCAAACTAAACGTCACTGCACCTCTTGAGGTTAGTATCTCGATGACTCTAGGTTATGAAACGACAGAACCGACACCAATATTTAAATAATCTAAATTTAAGAAATCGAATAAATAAAGTGAATAATAATAACTTACCGCTGATTTCGATGGCAATGACAGCATTGTCCTGTCCCAGTTCGTTCTCAGCGGTGATCCTGTACGGGCCGGAGTCCAGTTTGCTTGCATCACGGATGGTGAGGATGGCATGACGTTCTGTAACACAAGGGCCCTTTGAGCTTGCTAATAAGGTCAACAGTAAGAGAACACGTCTCAGTGCCATCATCCCTGGCAACTTGGCAATACTGTCTAGCTAAACAGGCGTCTAAATATGGTATTTTTGTGGTAAAAAGCAGGAAGTCTAGCCACAGCTACTTATTCATAATTTTTAATTCGCGTAATTCGATAACTTAACTCATAAACACTGTTTTAAACTTTCACGGTTATTTACTAATTGAGACATTGTAACGGGATATGTACCGTGATTATTATTGAGCGATGAGCACCCGATATTTCAACGCTGTTGCAAGCATCATGTTTACGGGAATATTCATCGGGAGTGCTCATCCTTAAATAATAATCACGGTAAATATCCCGTTACAATGTCTCAATTAACTCATAAAACTTCAACTTAGCTTTGACATTGACAACTTACCTTTCCTTTCGACGTGGTAGTGCATGCCAGACTCGATGGTCTCGCCCTCTCGCACCCACGTGATCTTTGGCACGGGGTGTCCGGTGAAGGGGATTTTGATGACGACGTTCTCGCCCTTGTCGAAGTACGCCGACACGCGGAAGCGCGGCGGGACGTTCAGTTTCGGGGCGGCTGTGAAGAAGGGTCCATGTCAGTTATCACTTGATGTATTTATTTATTTATTTATTAGATAGTTGCATCAACAATGTGAACACCAATAGACTTCAAATAATGATCTTAGCTTAAAAAACACACAATGCCAAGTGCCACCTCAATTACAGATGCAAACCACAAATGCAATGTAGACAACAGCTTATACCTACTTTATAAATTATGAATGAATAAACTACGAAGTTAAATTTAGTATGTAGGTACATAAGGTTAAAATTAAATTATGTAAGAGAAAAAAAATAAATTAAATGTAACAAAATGATAAAGATAAACAAAGAGAAAAAAATGTTTATTCAATACATATTTGGTTAAGATAATGTCAATCCTAGATTGATATTGAACCGAAATAAGCTATTTGAAAAAATATCAATTTCATGATGTACTATAAGATCACTCCCATCTCTACCCTGATCCGTCGTGACGACACTGGTGTTGTGGATTGCGTTGTACTTTTTATATGTATTGGGTGATTTTCACGAGTAGTTCCTAATTTGCTTGATACGCGTGACAGTTGGTTAGTCTATAGCCTCCCTTCTCGAATAGCAATGTGGCTCTGATGGCCAAATTTTTAACAGCTCTAAGGCTATCTGTATTTTTGGAAGGCTAATTGTATTTTTACAGCCCTAAGCTTCTGATATGACTAAATGACTGCTGTCTTACAACCCGGACCGACAGCAATTTGCCTTCCGTGGTAGCGCTCAACGGGAGATTTCTCGCTGTTTATCCCGCTTGGTGGCGCTTTTCTAGGTGGAGACCTGTCACCTGGTGATGATTATTAGAACTACTGAAATTATCTGTTTACGTTTGCATTTTGATAAAGTATCGTTATAATATCAAATCTGCTGCCGCCGACTAAAATAACTATTAACCTTCATCGAAAAAGACCCTGTTTAAAGTTAAGCCCAGAACAAAAGCTTTATCTGATGTAAACTAGCCCAATAGGGATAATTCTCACTATCCCGCTTAGTGGCGCTGTTGTAGTTGGAGACCTGCCACCCTGAAATTATCTCCACACCCCATAGTGGTCACCCATCCAAGTTCAGACCGCAGCGAACGTTGCATAACCCCACCAGTTAAGAACCGTAAGTCGAATTTCGAATCGGTTACAATATACTCACTCATGATCAGTAGCTCAGCCCTGGTGCTCTTGACACCGGCCTTGTTAACCGCCCTGCAGACGTACTCGTCTGCGTCTTCGCCGAAGACGTCATTGACTGTGAGGAAGTGGTTGTCGCCTTCGCTCCAGATGCGGTAGCGAGGTCCGTTCGTGATTTCACGGGCACCTGGGGTACAGAAATAACACATCAATTGAAAAATAAAGTCCTCATAAACAAAATCATTTTCAATTCTTCCATCTAAAAAATCATAAGGGTCTGTGACTGTCTGCGAAGGGGACTATCGCTGGAAATGGATAGTTACGTCTGTGATGGTATAATACCCGGCAAGAAAATTGGGCGCTGACGATGCCGAACGTGACTGGCGCAAATATGCATAGTAAATGGCTTCCGCGCTTGACTTTTGCATAATACGCGATTATACGTGTTGACAGATAGGAATTACTGGTCGATATTCAGCTTCAATTGTGATTTTGTCAGTGACAGTTTGAATGTCTCAGGAGTGTAGCTTGAGCCTCTCACTTCCTCCTTCCCTCTATCTCTCTCTGAATGAGGATTGAGAAGCGAGTGATTTTTTGCAAATACAGAAGTTTTCTCATACTCTCACTAAAATTGCACAATTCTCACAAAGCATGAGAGAGCAAAGAAAAGAGATATATAAAGAGAGAGGGAGTGATAGGGGAGAATGAGAGAAAGAGAGGGGGGATATATTAAAATAGAGTTCACGTACCCTTGTACCAAGTGATGGCAGGTTTCGGTGATCCAGTAATGGTACACTGGAACTTAGCATTGTGGTATTGAATGCAGTTTGCGTTCTTAAGCGGCTTAACGATCTCGGGTGGTGTGGCCGCTGGAAAGAATAAACATTTATTAGTTACACAAGTTTTACCTCTTTAACTGTTATGCCTTGAAGGTCTCGAATGGTTATTGTAGTACTTCATCATAGCGCTTTAAAAACTTAGGCTATATGCCAGTTGTTTACAAGATTATAAAGTTTTGTTCGACTTTTGTACCGTAAATCTACCGATAAATCACACACTGGTGTCATTTAACATTAAGATTCTGGCATTTAACACCTAAACTTAATTTTAGGAGAAAGGGATGGAATATATTATAGACCTGTCAAATTTATCCACTTGATTGTGTGTAGTGTAAATTTAATAGCCAATAGTGGGGTCTAATTTTTCAAAAATGTAATATATGACAGCTCTAAGCCTAAATTTAGACATTTAGAACATCTCTAACGTTTTTTAATGGAAAGAGTTAGAGAAACTAAAATAGGGTATGCTAAAATTAGGTAGGTCAGTTTGTGACGCCATAATCGACACGCAACACCAGCAATTTGAAATTTTTGTTACAGTTCAAGTGGACCTGCTGGTTTTAGATTAAAATTTCGCTGTACACTGTTACCAACGGCCATTTTATCTTGAAGCAGTTCTGGTAGAAAACACTTACGTTTCGGATCCTGCACCTTGATCTGCTGGCTGGCAGTAGAAGGCGGCGAGAGACCGGCCTCGTTCACAGCGAAGACACGGAACTCGTACTGCCGACCCTCGACTAAGTTGGAGCAGTTCAGCTGGTTTGGCAGGCATAGTGCGATGTTCACGCGTTGCCATGTGCTGGCACCCACTTCGCGCTTGTCTACCCAGTAGCCTGGAGACAGAGAGATGCGGTAAGTACTGGTTTAGCAATAAATAAATCAATAACTCGTAACACATCATTCATTCACCACTCATCGGGAAACCCAAGTGCAGCGGTATACCCCTGCCCTAGGGTTTCCTGTGTCGCAGGTGGCGTGGACACACAACATATACACAACACAAACATCCAAGACCCGAGAGCACTCACACACACAAAGTTTGCCCCGGCTATGTATCGAACCCAGGGCCCCTCGCTTTCCAGGCAGAGTAATTACCAACTCCCTTTACTAGCCACGAAGTCGTCGATTAATAACAATTAGAAAGCATTTCGTCACCAATTGTATTTGTGTAGATAATTTATCGATATTACTATCACTAATAATGTCACAGCACTAGCAGATTCGTAAGTCGGCATTCAGTCGCCTACTGTAAATGGGACACTCGATTTAGGATAAAGAAGAATTGACTGGCTTTTGATAACTATCTCACCTGTTGGCAAGTGCCAATGGTAAGATTACTTACCCTGTATTCTGGAGCCTCCATCACTCTCAGGTTTGTCCCATTCGAGGTGCACAAAGTCACCCCCGACCTCGAGGATCTTCGGGATTCCAGGGGCAGTTGGTGGGTCGAACGGTGCCTTGGCCTGAGAAACAATTTATTTTATTAGTTTACTTGCTGCTGCCCGCGGTTTCACGCGCGTGTAGATTCCCACTGGTATAAAAAGTAGCCTATGTTACTCTCCATAGAGGTAGAGTATGGACTCTACCTCTATGCAAAAAAACACGTCGATCCGTTACTGCATGAAAGAAGGGCAAACCAACAAATACACTTTCTCCTTTATTATAGTGTGGATGGATGGATTATACAGCAATATGATGGATTTCCAAGTTAAATTAATAGAACACGTTCCTCATAACTTGCCACTACTGACTTAAGGAATTAGGGCTTTTCAGCTTTAGTTTTTGGAAAGTTCTTTTTGTAAATACACAACGAGATATAAACCGTCATATAAATTTCAAGAACAGTATTTAAAAAGCCACAGTATAAAAGTACCTTGATGGGATTGACTCCCTCCAAAGCCGGTCCGACTCCGTTCTCGTTGGCAGCGTGTATCCTAAAGTTGTACTCCTGGCCCTCAGTCAGCCCTTGCACTGTGAACCTCGTGTCGCGGACCGACGATGCAATCGTAATCCAAACGGTTCCTGGAAAGATGGACAGCCCTTAGATCGATGGACTTCTGTGGTGCGTAAGGTATGCGGATTGAATGTGAAGCGATGGAATAAGCATCAATCACTGATGAACTGGTGAACGCTACACATAAAATATATTGTGTTTTACAAAGTGATGCTGCTTATAATTTTTCGTAGATAAGACCAATAATGTAATGCTATCATGGTGGAACGCTATCAAGATGTTGATATATGTATGTCCATCATAGTTCTAGTGAGGGCTGAAAACAAAACCCCATCCAAGCTAATGTTATAAATAAGAAAAATCTGTCCGTTTTTTGTTACGCTTTCACGTCTAAACAGCTCAACCGATTTTGATTTTGGAATATAGATAGAATGATCCTTCGAGAACGGCTTAGGCTACTTTTAGTAGCAAAAATAAAACTCGAAGGCAGTGATAAATAGTCCCCTATTTATAGGGGATGATAGTTTGTGTGGGGATCCCATTTCAAGTTAGGAATATGAAAATTCATAGTTATACTTTTGGTAAGAAATAAACAGTGCCAAAGCATTTATCAATACAATCATTACTCGAGGTGGTACAATAGGGAATGATTTCAATTATTATTAAGGCTACTCCAAATAAATATCCTACGCAGGCGAAAATCGCTGAAAAATCAATTTGTATTTGCACTGGGTGATCAGGGGTGATGTCACGGTTCAAGATTCAGGTTACCAAATTTACCTGAGACATCGATCCTCTCGATGACGTAGTGAGTGACCGGCATGCCTCCGTCATAAGCGGGCGGCCTCCACGCCAGCGTGCACGAGTGCCGGCTGATATCTGAGGTCTCAAGCGGGCCCTGCGGCGGCCCGGGCAGCCCCGTCACACTCACAGAGAACGTGTCTGACGTCTCACCAGAGTTGTTCTTGATCGCTACCTTGTATAGACCTGTAGGTAGATGAACACGATTTAATATAAATATTATACATGTGGTTTGACGTGAAGAAAATTGCACGAAGTAAGTGGATGCGAGTGGCAAGAGACCGGGGGTGTATCAAAATAAATTCACATATACAATCGAGGTACTTTGATCTTCACCGGCCGTCAGACGCCCACTGCACATAGGCCTCCCCCATAGAACGCCACTTTTGATCATAAGCGTCACAAACAGAAAAATCATTATCATCATCATCAGCCGAAACAGGGCATTTAGCTACAATACGCCACGCTTGGCAGGTGTCGTGGTGACCACAGTAGATAATAATTTATGCATGAGTTGACCGAGGAGAATGCCCTTTCTCTGGATATTCCCTTAGCCGGCTATTACGGCTCCCACGGGAATAGATGCGTTAATACTATTCTTACCTGGGACCACACAGCCAAAATAAGAAAGAACGAAAATAAAAAAGAAAGAAAAGCATCAATACCCTCTGAACTAAAAGAGAGAAACACATACCCATATCATCCTTAGTGATGTCCTTGATAAAGATAAGGATATAGTCGTCAAATACGGTGTATTTGAAGTGCGGTGAGTCAGAGAGCTTCTTGCCATCTTTGGTGAGAGTGACGTCTGCCGGCTGGTCTCCGGAGTACAGGATCTTGATCTTCGTGTTATCGTGCTCAGGTAGGTGCAAGTCACCAGGCATGCGAGTGATGCGCGGCGGGTCTAGAACGGAAGAAGAAGATTAGAGTTGTGATCAAACTTCAGAGACTCAAGCATCGTCGCAATGTTGGCAGTTATCGGTATTCTGCAGGATACATTTCTGAGTGTGCAATGGAACTGCAATACCTTCATACCCGTTCTAACACAGGATAAGCACACGATGAGCAATGCTAAGTATGGACCGGACATTGGGCGCGGGAATTATCGATAATTGAGAATCAGGAACCATGCCTTTTTCCGGAAAAAAATGTGCCTGCCAATCTTCGGCTCATAAACTGCCTCTATGCAAACATCACGCTTCTGCGTGAAAGAACGACAACAAATATACAATAAAAAAAAACCACATTTTATAATATTATCGTAGGAATACAATTTTTACATCAAGATAAATAACACTATATAACAAATCAATAAGATCAGTAAATGTACTATGGTTTATTGCTAAACATCAACTCTTCCAGAGATTCTTGCGAAGAGGACAGCACAAATAATGAGATGCCTAAACCGAAAAGGTTGAATTTTCTTCGCAATACACTACCAGAAAAACAGATTATAAATTTGACTAGGTGATTTGAATTGTTTTACAACACCTCCATATCTTAAGACAACTTCATTCCACTACCATTCTAAGGTTTTTTAAGGCACTCACTTCCGATCTTAAGATGTCCGGTGCAGTAAACGTATCCGATACTGTTGACTGCCTCGCAGGTGTAGTCACCCTCGTCGGCTTCCGTGGCTTCGAGGATGTTCAGCTTCAGCGTACCCTCGCGGGACTCCGCGATGAATCTGGCGTGGGAAATATGGAAGGTTAAACATAACACATAATAAAACAGGCTGCAAGGCATATGGTTGCAGCTTGCAAGGATTCTTAGGGCCCTACCTCACCAGGTCGCCACGGCGACGTAGCCAGCCAGTTAAGTATCCAAATAATACTTAGCGCCCTACCTCACCCACGTTCCACCATTGTTGCTTACAAGTTAAAAAAGACGGACAATTTTTTAAAAATATACCTGGTGCCCAGCACGACATCCCTGCCATTCCGCAGCCACCTGCCAGTGGGCACGGGGTTGCCAGTGGCCACACACTCCAGCGTGTAAGGCCTGCCTAGCGGCGCCGCCATGTGTGGCGGCAGCTTCTTGAGCCACTCAGGCTTCGTGCCGCCGATATCCTCGCCGGTGCGGACCGGGGTTGTGCAAGACGACGGGTCGGATTTACCTGCAGAATGATACAAGTTCTAGAAAATTTGTTTATTACATGAACGCATTTGTAATTTTGCATATATTTTTTTATAGTATTGACTAACGAGATGAAGCGGTCGTTTGCCTGACAGCAAGCACAACGCCAGTCCATTACAATTACAGTGACATTCAAAACGTTGAAATACGCCTGCGTGGAACTGCTTTGCACTTGTTACTCTGAGACATTCGGTATTAAGTCTCAAAAGCCCGGTAATTGCATTGACTTCTGTGCTCATCAAACCGGAAAAATTACGTCACTGTTTGGCGGAAAATGACACGACACAACTCGACACTAGTAATCTGAATCCGGCACAAGTGTGGACTTTTCTTCCATATGTCAAAACTGTATAGAATTTTGACATACAGAATCATGAGTCCAAGGCCAAATTAGCTGCAAAAAAGCTCGCAATAATGACGCAGGCAGTACTTCAGACCTGAACAGCTTCTCAATTTGTATCAAGCCTAAGTGGTAGTAAGTGATGGTTGTAGGTGGTAACATTAACTCTTCTGCGAGTGTCCGTCTGGGTTGGTACCACCTCTTTGCTCATGTAATCTGCCACCAAGTAGTAATATGCAAGCATTACCGTGTTTCGGTTTGATGAGCAAAGTAGCCAGTGAAATTACTAGGCTTATGGAGACTTAATGAATGTTTCCGAGTAACGAGCGCACTGCAGTGCAGCGCAGGCTTTTGTGTTTCAAAGTTCTGTCACGGTTAGATTCGTCTCTGAATCTTAGCCTGAGCGTGTTATTTGGACTTACCGCCAGCATTGACAGCGATGATCCTGAACTCGTAATCCGCCTTCTCGTTGAGGTTCATGGCGGTGAATGTGGTATCTTGCACGTTGTAGTCGTTGCACTTGACCCAGACTGAGCTGCCCACGTCGCGGCGCTCGATGATGTAGCCAGTCACGCGGGCACCTGGAGGCAAACTCAGTTGTCAGAATGTGTTAGATGTCAAAATGATGCAGTTGTTTGTGTTTGTTAGTGGTAGAACTAACTCTTCAACGAGTGTCCGTCTGGTACCACCGCTTTGCTCGTGAAGTCTGTCGCCAAGCAGTAATGTGCAAGCATTACTGTGTTCCGGTTTGATGAGCAGAGTAGCCAGTGAAATTACTGCGTTTATAAGACTTAATACCTAATGTCTCAGGGTGCCGCGTAGGCCTTAGTGTTTCAAAGTTCTGAGTAGCACTGCAATTGTTATGTATGCTTACCATCCAAACCATGCCAAACAACCAGCTCAACCGACCAGTTCACTCCGTTACCAACTAGCATAAAAAAGTTGCCAGAGATGGTAACTTATTATTTACGTGTTTAAAATTAACAGAATAGAATATAGGGTTTGTTGTTTTTGGTCCTTCCGTTTGGTAGCCAGCTAAATTATTTCTGTTGTAACGTCATACGGTACACTTTACCAGTTTGCGACTAAAACTCACCGCCATCATTGCTCGGTGGGTCCCAGGACAGATCCACGTAGTTCCTTCCGACTCGGACCACGCGCGGTGACTGCGGCGGGCCGGGCGGGCCGTGCTTGGCCCGCACGCGGAACCGCTGCGAGCTGGCGGAGTATTTGCTGAACCCGGCCGCGTTCTTAGCGCGCACGCGGAATTCGTATTCGTGGCCCGGCTCCAGGTTGTAAGCCTGAGGGGAAATTTTTGTTGTTCCATTTAGAATTATTTTGTTAAGGGTTTTGTTAATTAAACACTGAGTTAGATTTGCTTATCATTAAAAACGGAACGTATGATACATGAAACAATTCAATGACTAACTAAAAAAAAATAGCAACGATAAAATTTCACAAATACGCTGCCATGTTAACCTTGTACTTACATTTACAATAAAAAAAAATATAATGGAATTCTTAGGGAAATTATTTTTATCTTACAAACGCGACCAAACTTAGTGAATTATAAAAGTTAATAAACTTCAGGTCACGATTGATTATTATGGATTAAGTTATATTGGGCAAGAGGGAACTCGAATTTCTCATGACCTCGATTTAACGAAAGAAAGTAAAGTGTCCATCAGTAGCAAATCAACCGAAAAATTTGCAACGAATTACGCAGCTATACAAAATGATGTCTAAGTTTTAACAATAGCTCAACATTACCTGGTAATTACAGTCCTTGACGAGATAGTCAGCGCCGGCCCACACTCCGTCTTGCACGTCGCGGTACTCGATCTTGTATCCTTGTATTCTGGCTCCGCCGTCGGTCCTGGGCCGGTCCCAGATGAGACTGGCGGTGGACCCGTCCCAGTCCGTGACTCGCGGCATTCCCGGCGCTTCGGGCACCGTGAACGAGAACTGGGGGACACAAAACGGTTAAGGAGTTGAAGTTCCATAAAACTCATGAAGGAAACTAGAAATGGTAATGTGTAAAAACGCAGTAGGTTTAAATTTAAATTTCTTATTAACGTGGGCCCCCAGAGAGCACTAATGAAACTTAAATGACTCTAAATGTTCCAAGTATACAGCCGATCGAGAAGAAGGGCAAGAAACTCGTCGGTATCTTTTTTAGGATAATGTATGGTGCCATGGATGGAACGAAATGTAGATATGGGTGTATTTTTACGACCTGCAGATCTTTATCGTTGTAACTAAAGGGAAACTTTCAGAGATATTTTCATCATCTTATAACGGATTTTGGAAAAAAATTGTAAGCAAGAAAAATTTTCAACAGTTAAATATCCCCGAAATTTTCTGATGCCAACCGATCCTTTCAAATTCAAAATATTTTATTTGCCTGTTTCCTATACGAGTCAAAAGGCTATCAAATCAACGAGGTTAGAGTACTGGAAATGTTTGACGTTTCAACTGACAATCCCTAAATAATAAATAACAATTTTGTTTCTCTGTATAAACTATTTGACTGGCCACTAAAAAAGAACCACCGCAAAAAACTATAGATCGCACAAAAAGATAAACTTTCTCTTCACGGAAAAGATCCCGCTCATGTAGTATATCAATAAGTACCAAGCACCAACCTTGGCAGTGATGGAATCGTCCATGGTGAGCGGGTCGGAGACTCCGTACTGGTTCTCTGCCCGCACGCGGAATATGTACTTGTGGTTGGGTTCAAGACCCATCACGTTGTAGTGGCAGTTGCGGACGAACGACGAGATCTTCACCCAAATCTAAAAGTTGAACAGTAGACGGTTAGAACTGAAAACGCCAAAATTTCTGCTAGCTGGTCACTGGAAAGGAAAAAAGTAACACACTCTGGTAACTGGGGAGGAAGGAAGAACTACATAAGAATAAAAAAAAGTGTTATCCGACTACGACGAAAAATTCTAAGGCCCAATTGGGGGTCCCAGAATTTTTTTCGACGTAACATCCGTCATATTGATTTGAAGCTATCAATTTTTATCATAGGAACTAGCAATGCTATTTTTTAAAGAAAAACAATGCTTATAGATCGCGAATGTTAATAAGTGACTATCTAAGTACTTACTCCATTGTTGTCCATCTTCTCGACGACGTAGTTAGTGATGGGCGAACCACCGTCGTCCAAGGGTGGTTTCCAGGACAGAGTGCAGGTGTCCGGCGTGATATCGTATGCATCGAATGGTCCCTGTGGTGGGGATGGCTTGTCTACCACTAGCACCTGGGATAATAGAGGAGAGACGTTTAGACAAAAATGAAAACTTTACTGTTTTGTTAGTTTGACAAGGAACTTTATGACGTGTTCGAATAGTGTCGTGCCAAAGTCATTATTTGCCGCGTTCTTTTAGTTTATAATTTTTCGCCAGGTGGTTGGGCTAACTCTTCCGGTAGTGTTCGCCTAGTTGGGTACCACCGCTTTGATCGTGTAGTCTGCCGCCAAGAGGTAATGTACAAGCATTACTGTGATGTTTGATCATCCACCATCAGTCAAAAAAACCTGCTCGAATCTTTATTTTGTAGTGTTTAAAAAAAAATATATCATACCCTGCAAGTAGCACTGTCGCTGCCTTCGCTGTTGACCAGCTGGATAGTATAAGATCCGGTGTCGGACCTCTTAGCGCTAGTGTTGTAGAACACCGTGTCGACGTCAGAAGAGACGAAACGGATGCGGTGGTCCGGGAATATTTCATCGTTGTTTATTATCCAGGATACCTAAAAAATTGAGATTTATTTATTTCAATAAATGCTATAATTTTAATACATTTTGCCAACTTTGAGTTGTATGAACCCAAAATATTTTAATTCATGTTTCTGAAGGTTTATTTTTATAATCAATTGTGGCATATTAATTACACATGATTGATTGTTACTATTAATTATTAGGTTTATAATTTACTAAAATATATTGTCATCTTTCACTTATTGAATTAGAAGAAACACATTAATCAGAGTATAGCAACATTTCATCAAATCAAAGAAAAATAACTCACCTTAGGCCTAGGGTTGCCAGTGAACGGCACGGTGATCTTGATCTCCTCTCCAGCAATGACAGTGATATCACGCAGACTGAGGTCGCTCGTGATCTTGGGCGAATTGGGCGGTGCGCAGGCCCTGATAGCGTCAGAGCTCTGGGACCATGGTCCTTGACCGGCTGCGTTTATAGCCGACACACGGAACTCGTACTCATGGTTCTCGATCAGGCCCATCACCTTGTAGGTTGTGTCTGGAATGTGTGCGTGGGATGCTTTCGTCCATTTATCTTCAGTGATCAGTCGTTTTTCTAGAATATAACCAGTGATGGGTGAGCCTCCATCATTCCGTGGTTTGGTCCAGGTGATAGTGATAGAAGTTTCGCTTGTTTCGACGGAGCGAGGCGCGCCGGGCGCACCGGGCGGATCGAACGGATGCCTCGCCCTAATCGGTTCGGTAGTTTGAGCCGGATCGGACTGTCCGTACTGGTTCTCAGCCATTACACGGAAATCGTAACTCTTTCCGACGCTCAAATTCTTCACCCGCAAGAACGGAGTGGTGACGTAACCGGACACCTTGGTCCAGTTCTGCGTGCGAGCCTCGCGTTTCTCGATGACATAGTTTGTGATATCGCCGCCACCGTTGTCTTTCGGTGGGTTCCAGTATAGGGTGAGCGCTTCGCCTTCGAACTCGTCGGCGCGAAGGTTCTCCGGTTTTCCGGGACGGTCAAGCACGCGGACGTTGATAGTCGCTGTGTCATATCCTGATGGATTGCGGAGTTGAAGACGGTACTGTCCGCCATCGGAGCGCTTCGCGTTCTTGACGACCAGGGACGCGCTGTCGGGCGTAATCTTCTGGAATATTCTCGAGTCACCTTCGACGTCGAGCAAGTTGTCTTCCGCGAACCATTGCGCTGTCGGCTGCGGGAAACCGGTGTACGGCACGTGAATGGAGAAGTCTTCTCCCGCACGGACCGTGATGTCCCGGACTCCGCCCAGGTCCATGCACGGCTTGTTGGGCTGCTCTGCGATGGTGATGTCCGCTGTGGGCTTGCTCGGCTCGGAGCGGCCGACGTCGTTGACCGCGATGACTCTGAACTGGTACTCGTCGCCTTCCTTGAGATTCGGAACAGTGTGAACGAGGATCGGAGTTGGTTTGTCGTTGACGTCCTTCCAGTCCTTGTCGCCCTTGCCCTTCTGTTGGACGATGTAGCCCTTGATCTTGGCACCACCGTCGCTCTTTGGTGGTCTCCAGGATAGTGTGACGGCATCTTTTGTGACGCGGTCCGGCTTGGGCGCCTCGGGAGCGCTCGGCTTGAGTCGCTGAGTCTCGGCTGTGATCGGCTCGGTCGGCTTGCTCGGTTTTCCGGGGCCAGCTTCGTTGACAGCGATCACGCGGAACTCGTACCGGTTTCCTTCGCGAAGGTCCGGAACAGTGTAGCAGAGGTTCGGCGTCGGGTAATTGTTGACCTTCACCCATTCGCCGCCACGTTCTCTCTTTTCGATATTGTATCCGGTAACGGGCTTGCCGCCAGAGTTGGCAGGTGGCTGCCATTCCAGCGAACAGCTGTTTGAACTGTAGCCGGTGATCTTTGGTGTTTCCGGTGCATCCGGAGCATCGAACGGACTCTTTGCAAGTGTCGGCTTGCTTTCCAGCGGATCCGAGACACCATACAAGTTCTCTGCCCGCACTCTGAACACGTACTTCTTGCCTTCGCTCAGGTTCTTGACCGTGAACGAGCATTTAGGACAGAAGCCGGCGACCGTGCGCCAGTCGTTCACTCCGAACTCCGCGACCTCGACGACGTAGCCTGTGATTTCGCTGCCACCGTCGTCTGAAGGTGGGTGCCAGGTCAGACTGACCGAGTCGGGGGTGAC
Organism: Crocallis elinguaria; assembly: GCA_907269065.1. Taxonomy (NCBI): domain Eukaryota; kingdom Metazoa; phylum Arthropoda; class Insecta; order Lepidoptera; family Geometridae; genus Crocallis; species Crocallis elinguaria. Next base: position 12,162,993 of record OU026071.1, on the reverse strand, counting down.
TGGAATGGCGGTCAGAGGTCCCTTAGGCATTCCAGGTTTGTCGACGACAATCACTTCGATATCAGCGGAATCCGTTCCATGCGCGTTCGAAGCTGTGATAGTGTATTTGCCAGCGTCATCGCGTGTAGATTTCTCGATGGATAGCCTGTGCTCGTCGTTCTTGGTTTCGGCGGTGAGTCTATGCGACGGTACGAGAGGCACAGTTCCCTTTTTCCAGGAGATCGTGGGAGTTGGTGCTCCTGAGATTGGAATGTTCACATTGATGGGCTCGCCGGCGCGGACCTTGATCTTCTTTCCGATGAGGTGATCCAAGTGAAGCTTGGGCTTCTCCTTCATCGGTTTCGCGATGAATACGTTCGATTCGTCGGAAGGCTGTCCAGGTCCAGCGGCGTTAACAGCCGACACCCTATACTCGTACTGATGACCTTCCTGTACTCTATCGTCATCGTATTCGCTGTTCCTCACGGGATCCTTGTTCAGCTTTATCCAGCGACCGGTGGCTTTGTCTCTCCTCTCAACATCGTATCCGATAATGTTGGATCCGCCGTTCGAAATCGGCTGAGACCACCTGATCTTGATGTGGTCCTTGTCAGCGGAAACCAGGTCTGGTTTGCCGGGTTTGCCAGGAACGGTGTATTGGTTCTTGGCAATAACTGATTTGTCAGTCACCAAAGGCTCCGAGCGCCCTTGCAGATTCTCGGCAAATACTCGGAACTCGTACTGAGTGCCCTCAGACAGTCGCGGTACGGTAGCGTGGTTCAATTTCGGGTTGATGTATGTGACAGCCGGTACCCAGCCACCACCGTGAGTCAAGTCACGCTTCTCGATGACGTAAGCTGTCAGTTCGCTGCCACCGTTATCTTTGGGTGGCTTCCAAGAAAGTGTAACTGATTGGGCTGTGATCTCTTCAAATACAAACGGCGGTTCAGGAGGTGCAGGCACATCCAGAACAATCACTTCGAAGCTGCCCTCATCAGTTCCGGAGTCATTCTTCAACTTAAGGTGGTATTTACCAGCGTCAGATCGCTTGCAGTTCACGGTGTGAATGATTGTGTGGTGGCCGACAGAAGTGACTGTCGTCCTCTCATTAGTGAGCACGGGTTTACCATCGCAAGTCCACGTGACTTCCGGAGTCGGTTCTCCGATGAAGTCGACGTCCATATGGAAGATGAGACCAGCCTTGATGCGGATCTCCTTCATCTGCGTGAGGATCTTTGGAGCGACGAACCTGTCCTTGGCAGTGATCACGTCAGATGGTTCGCTAGGCTCGGATTGTCCAGCCTGGTTGACGGCAATTACACGGAATTCGTAGTCCTGTCCTTCGGTCAGGTCCGGTACAGTGGCCTTGTTTTTGCTTGGAGGTACGTGTACGGCATTCACCCAGTACGGGCTTCCCTTCTCCTTCTTTTGAATGATGTAACCAGTGATGGGGGCACCTCCGTCGGACTTCGGTGGGGTCCATTCGAGGTCCACGTGGTCCTTGCTCCAGTCTGTGGCTTTAGGTTTGCCAGGAGCGGTCGGCTCGTCAAACTCGTTCTTGGCGACGATAGCTTTGCCCAACTCCAGGGGCTCGGACTGACCGATAGCGTTAACTGCACTAACTCTGAACAGATACTCTTTCATGTGGATGAGCCTGGTCACTTGGTGTGACAAGAAAGTACTCATACCGGCATCGGACCAAGTGCCGCGAGTCAGATCCATCTTCTCAATCACGTAGTGAAGGATCGGAGATCCACCATCGTCGAGCGGCACCTTCCATGATAGCGAGCACGAGTCTTTAGTCACGTCAGAGACGAGCAAAGGTTTCTCAGGTCTCGAAGGTTTGTCTAAGACAGTGACTTGAGCTGATGCAGAGCAAATTCCAAGGTCGTTCTTGAGGGTCAGCTTGTAAACGCCTCCGTCGGCGCGGACGGAGAATGGAATGTCTAAAATAACCCTGTTGTGCAGAATCTGGATATCGATCCTTTCGGAAGGCTTGACTTCCTTGCCATTGATCTGCCACTCCACTGTCGGTTTCGGTGATGCTTCAATCGGGATCTCGTATTGGATCCTCTGGCCGGCCTTGACGGTTTTATCAGCGAGTAGCATTTTATCGAAGGTCGGCGCGCAGAATCTGGCCTTAGCCACTTGCGGTGTTGAGCCATCGCTAGGCTCACCGTTTCCGGCCTTGTTGACCGCAATGACGCGGAACTCGTACTCTTCGCCTTCCGTAAGCCCTGGTACCGTGGCGGTGGTCTTGTTTCCAGGCACGGTAGCAGCGACCTCCCAAGGTCCGTACTTCTTCTTCGCCTCGATGACGTAGCCGGTAATAGGCGATCCTCCATCCTTCTTCGGGGGAACCCATTCGATGTCCATATGATCCTTGTCCCAGTCCTTGACGACGGGAGTTCCAGGTTTGTCCGGGGTACCGTAGGGATCCTTGGCTGTGATAGGCTCGTGTCCAGTGAGGGGCTGAGACTCGCCCTGCTTGTTGACCGCACGGACACGGAAGTTGTAATCGTGACCTTCGATGAGATGGTCGATCCTGATGCTACATCCCTGGACTTCTCCGGCCGGGATCCACCTGAGGTTCTCCTGGTCCATCTTTTCAACGACGTAGTGAGTGATTTCAGCACCACCATCGTCTTTGGGAGGTCTCCAGCGGAGGGTGCAGCCCGACTTGGTGATATCATCAGCTCGGAGCGGACCCTCGGGCGGTGTAGGCACGTCCATTACAGTAATCTTGACGGTAGCCGTATCCGTACCGTTGATATTCTTAGCTTTAAGAGTATAGGTACCTGTATCGGCGCGTTTCGAATCGATAACCTTAATATTCGTGCTGTGATCATGGTGTACCACTTTGACCCTGTCAGTGTTGAGGACGAGGTTGTCTCCATGAAGCCATTCCTTTGATGGAATGGGTTCTCCAGCCACTGGGACGTCAAGTTCGAAGTTCTGTCCGACTTTGACTTTGATGTCGAACATGAAGTTCCTATCGATCTTGGGTGCGAGGTTCTTGGGCCTGGCCAGGTGTGGAGCGGTTCCGTCTGACGGTTCTCCCTTGCCGGCTTTGTTGACAGCGCGAATGCGGAACTCGTAAGTGTTGCCTTCGATTAAGTCGGGCACTTTTCCGGTTGTTACATCGCCTTCGATCTGAAATGGAGAAATTATATTAGAATCTAGAACACACATTTCAATAGCCAATTACAAAATTAAGATTTAAAAAATGAATCATCAGTAGATAACTCATTTTATCGTTAAATGTTTCGCGCGAATCATAATTACTGACACTACAAAATTTATTACTATACTCAATTTACAACCAAAAATTAGTTTCTGATGTGCGACATCGCTTCCAGAGATTTAATCAATATTTATATACTTAATATTATTTTAATTCCCGAAGTGTTGGCCCCTTTGTAAAATTCGTGTTCAAAGGTTTCAAGTTCAGACTAAGCCTAAGACCTAATCTATATTTCAGAGAAGTTACTGTCATGTATCATTAAAATAACCCATACCCAATCAACAATTATTGAAACTGTGTAATTAATACTAATAAACAGTGAAATCACTCGACTTATCAGACTTAATACCTAATGTCTCAGGGTTACGAGCGCACTGCAGTACTGCGCAGGCCTTTGTGTTTGAAAGTTCTGAGTGGCACTGCAATTGTTATGGGCTAGAGTTATTTACTTTTAAGAACGGGACTTAATCGCGATAAAAACACAGGTTTTTATCGCGTAAACAATGTTTTCGAATCGCGAAAGTTTAAAAGGCTAGCGTCATGCTTACCATCAGGTAAACGACAAGCTCGTTCCGTTAAAAAATTGAATATTTTTTGTAATATATCCTTAATGTCATTTTACCTGAGCACATTCCTCCCAGTCAGGCGAGAACCGATCCTTCTTCTCAACCACGTATCCAGTGATGGGTGCTCCGCCATCCTTGTCGGGGCGGGTCCATTCCAGTTCCACGAAGTCCCGGTCGAAGTCCTTGATCTTGGGCGTTCCGGGCTTGCCGGCCACGTCGAACGGATTCTTGGCTTCAGTGGAGTGGGGTGTTGTGATCGGCTCGGATTTGCCTTGTCTGTGGATGGTAAATGGACGTTAAAAATAGTTTTGGTTTATCTAATGTTTTGATATTTCATGGCATATATTCCCCTCCCTGTCGTAAAAGGCGACTAAAAGGAGACATTTTGTAGACCCGTTGCCTTATCAGCTAACAATCTCGTGTTCGTTTTCAATACCACACCGATTAAAACCAGCGGTGACTAGTCTTCGTGTGGAAGGAATAGTCTAGAATTTTCGCTGGTTATTAAAGAAATAAGTTGTTAACCTAATGAGGTTATTTTTTAAATTTTAATGGATTTGTTAATCTAGCTTTTGGCGCTAAGGCCTTGTTCAACAAGCTAATCCCGTAATCCCAGTACTGACCTGTTAACAGCCCGGACGCGGAATTTGTACTTGTGTCCGGGGGTGAGCCCGTCGATGGCCAAGTTGGTGGTGGGTCCGTCGGTCTCCCCGGCGGTCACCCACCGTCCCGTGGCTTCGTCCATCCGCTCCACAACATATTTCTCGATCGGCTGCCCACCGTCGTCGGCGGGTGGATTCCATGATAGCTTAGCACCGTTTGCGTGCACGTCTGATACCTGAGAGTGAAAAAGGGGGTTGTAAGGTATTTGAGAGGATGTATCAGCGTACTTTTGTTATGGAAATAATAATCTAAGAGCGTTCAAAATACACGTCTGTAACATCACCAGGTAAAAAACGTCTATTATTATCCTTATCCTATTTTACAAGTGACTATAACATACATCTAGCAATTAAATTCTTCAGAACAATATTTATTCCACAAAGTTTTGGGGTCTAAAAATTAATCATACAAAACCAAATCGGCGGACAGATTGTATTTAAAGTAGTTTTAAATAGAACTAAACGAACATTTTCACGTCACGAATGAATAGGTATCAAAGCAAGCATGCCTTATCGCCCATCGTAAGTGATTTATATTTAATCACATACACAGTGTACAATTAAATTACAATTTAAAAATGAATAAAATAAATGGCTAGGGATGTTATACATAAAAGTAAATCGATATTTCACAAACTTTAACGATGAAATAACGCAAACCAGAGCTAGTGAAATTTTTTATGTTTTTTTCCCCTTTCAAAAGCTTTTTTATCTTTCTTTCACCTTTTAAAGATAATTGTCTTTATAATTTTAAAACAGAAACTATTATTTTCTATGGTCGATACTAACCTTGAGAGGTCCACCAGGCGGGCTCGGTACACTGAGCACGATAACTTCCACTTCAGCCACATCCTTGCCGTTGATATTCTCAGCGGTGATGGTGTAGCGGCCACTGTCGGCTCGTGTGGCGGCTTTGCAATTGATCTTTGTGTTGTAATCGCTGTGTTGCACCTTCATGTCGCCCGATGACTTGACCTCTCGTTTGGCGAGGAACCATTTGGTCTCCGGCATCGGTTCACCGGACACCTGGAAAAGAAGGATTCATCATCAATATTGGCCTTTAACAGCTACGAGAGATGATTTAAAATACGGTACAGTACGCTTCTCTAACAAAAATCAATACACAAATACGAGGTCAGTGAAAACGTCTAAATACGTGCTATATGTACAAGTAATTTTGGACTGTATAATATACGCAGAAATCATCGAAAATAGTCAAAAAATTTTAAACATCAAAACTATCAAAAATGGTCAAAATATTTTCTTTTACAAAAGTTTCTGTTACTTATTAGATTTTTTTCTAAGAACTGACTTTCTAACTTGATTTTCTAAGACCGAAAACTGACTTTAACAGCCGCCACTTGAGTAGCATACTGACGAGAGTCCCACAGGCATTGTACTTATTTTTACACATTTTTTTATATTATTGGCTAAAGAAACGAGCTAGTCTGCCTTTGTACAGTGGGAATTGTAATCTCCACTGATCCCCACAATATTAGTGAGAGTCTTGAATATGGAAAAAAACACAATAATTAATACTTAAAACCTGCTGCCTTACCGGCTAACAATCTCGTGGTCGTTTTCGATTCCAAACTGAAAACCAGCGGTCACTAGTCTTCGTGTGGAAGGAGTTGTCTAGAGTTTTCGCTTCTTTTCGTTTTATAAGAACTTGTTTCCTTAACGTTCGTTCTACAATTATAACCAGCGAAAATTCTAGACTATTCCTTCCAGCCGAAGACCTAGCAACCGCTGGTCTTAAGACCCTACTACGCCCCAATGGCCTTGCTCGAATGGGTGGAGTCAATCCCACTTCACCCGCGCGGTCCACACTTCGTCTTTCAAGAACATCGCAACACCTAACGTCATAGAATACGCGGATGAACGAACGCGCGTGCGAGTAGCGCGCACGGCATCTTCTTTGCCTATAATTCTTTGAATTCATTTAGTGGAAAGTTCTTCATTGAAAGTGAAGTTTGATCATCATTATCCATACTATCCATACTTCCATACTAAATATATCCTATATCCTACTCTATTATAAATGCGAAAGTTTGTTTGTTGGTTTGTCCTTCTTTCACGCAGTAACGGAGCGACGGATCGACGTGATTTTTGGCATAGTAATAGTTTATGGACCGGAGAGTAACATAGGGTTCTTTTTATCCGGAAAATGCATGTTTCCTGTGGGAACGCGGGTGAAAACCGCGGGCAGAAGCTAGTTATATTATTAATGCGAAAGTGTGTTTGTTGATTTTTTGGTTTGTCCTTCTTTCACGCAGTAACGAATCAACGGATCGACGTGGTTTTTGGTATAGATATAGTTTATGGACCGGAGAATAACATAAGCTACTTTTTGTCCCGGAACAATGCACGGTTCCTATGGGAACGTGGGTGAAAACCGCGGGCAGAAGCTAGTTCGTAAATAAACGGGACGGACGCACATGAGATCATACAACGTTGAGATTTATCTCAAAACATCGCTCTGGACTATAATAAAAGTACATACAGCCAATTTGCTCCGTAACGTTGAAATTTGTTACACCTTTTGACCCAAAAACGAACGTGTACGTAAATAAATGATTTTCGGGTTATTTTTTATTTTTTACTTTTGTAGTCATGTTTTTTATATTGATGTCATTTACGAGGTATCGAGTCATCTGCGAGTGTCCGTCTGGGTTTCCGTTTTGTCCATGAAGTCTGCCGGCAAACAGTAATGTGCAAGCATTATTGTGTTCCGGTTTGTTGAGCAAAGTAGCCAGCGAAATTACTAAGATATGAGACTTAGTCATGAGCACACTGCGGTGCCGCGCAGGCTTTTGTGTTTCAAAGTTCTGAATGGCACTGCAATTTTTATGGGCCGGCATTATGACTCCCATCAGGCAAACGTCCAGCTCGTCTCGTTAACCAATACAATAGAAAAAATAGACAAGTGTGGGTTGGACTCGCGCGCCGAGGATTCCGAACAGACTTGTAAGCATGTAAATAGTTCGTTCAAGACTGGAATCGTTAGGTCCTTTTACAGCTACATTCAACAAAATAATTAACCCTAAAAAATTGTACACAATACACTCATTGATAATGTGCGTGTGTGTGAGTGCGTGCGTGCGTGCATGCGTGCTTGCTTGCGTGCGTGCTTGCTTGTGTGCGTGCTTGCTTACGGGCGTGCTTGCTTACGGGCGTGCTTGCTTAAGTGCGTGCTTGCTTGCGTACGTGCGTGCGTGTGCGCGTGTGCACGTGTGCGAGCGTGTGCGTGAGCATGTGTGTGCATGCGTGCGTGCGTGCGCTTGCGCGTGCGCTTGCGCGAGCGTGTGCATGCGCGTGCGCGTGTGTGTGTTATACATAATTAGTTTTCGGATTTTTCGCTTTACTTGTGGTATAAGACAATACTTCTTGCCAAATTTAATGATTCTAGGTCTCCGTGAACCACCCTATAGGTCTTGAATGGATTTTAAATCGTTATCATTTCCGATATCAGCACCCCGAGAAACCTAGAAAATGGCACCCATATTATCGATTTCCTAAAAAAAATTCCGCCATCTTGGATTTAAAAATGGTTGTCATTTCTGTAATCAGCACCCCGAGAAATCTCGAAAACGACACCCATATACCAGTTTATTGAAAAAAAATGTCCACCATCATGGATTTTAAAATCGTTGTCATTTTCGATACCAACACCCCGAGAAACATAGAAAATAGCACCCATATTATCGATTTCTTAAAAAATATCCGCCATCTTGGTATACAAAATGGTTGTCATTTCCGTAATCAGCACCCCTAGAAATCTCGAAAATTACACCCATACCATTTAATTGAAAAAAAAACGTGTCCGCCATCTTGGATTTTAAAATCGTTGTCATTTTCATTATCAGTACCCTGAGAAACCTCGAAAAAGACACCCATATCCTTTTACTAAAAAAATTTGTCCGCCATCTTGGATTTTAAAATAGTAGTCATTTTCAAAATCAGCACCCTGAGAAACCTCCAACACGACACCCATATCATTTTACAAAAGAATTGTCCACCATCTTGGATTATAAAAGAATTTTTCATTTTTGTACACAGTACCCCGAGAAATCTCGAAACTTACACCCATAGCATTTTATTGAAAAAAAAAATATTGTCCGCTATGTAGGATTTTAAATCGTTGTCATTTTCGATATCAGCACCCCGAGAAACCTAGAAAATGGCACCCATATTATCGATTTCCTAAAAAAATGTCATCTTGGATTTAAAAATGGTTGTCATTTCTGTAATCAGCACCCCGAGAAATCTCGAAAATGATACCCATACCATTTTATTGAAAAAAAAAATGTCCGATATCTTGGATTTTAAAATTGTTATCATTTTCGATATCATTTTTACTGTAGATGGCCCTGATCGTTTGGTGGTCGTTTGCCTGATGATAAAGATAACGCCGGCCCATAACAATTGCAGTGCCAATAAATACTTTGAAACAAAAAGATGCAGTACCGCGTTGTGCTCGTTAACCTGAGTAATTTTACTTTTCAATTTGATTTCCAGTCTTTCTTAAACAGTTCTAAACCTCCCGATATTCCAGTAGCTGCCGCTAATAATTTGTTTACCAATACATATATTTTCCACTCGTAAAAATGATGTAAGTACGTAAACAAGAAATTGTAATCAAAAATGTAACCCATTCAATATGTTTACGAGGAGCGTCCACGCGCAAATCACGGAATGAATCACATTTCACCGCTCTAGACGCTACTCTTTGAGCAAGCTTCAAACCCACACGAAAACAAATACTTGTATTGTATATCATTCACGCACACAAATATGTAACGTCGGCGGACAGCGTTTGCAGAGCAACGAGCGACACAACCTCCCCGTCTGAATGCCAGTGCATGACTGCCGCGCGCGCCCGCGCAGAGCACCTCTGAGACTTGTACATTTGGAATTCAGTTTTTTGATCATTTCTTTGCGAAATATTGCTCTATGCACAAATGAAACGGCCAGTTTATAGAAAATTTTCTTCCTTATTTTTTGGTGTAAAATTAATCCCAAACGTCTAAGTCATTTAGAAGTTTTAGGGAAAATAGTTTTAAAACAGCATGCTGTTAAATATTTTTTCAAGCCATAAGTAATGGTAACACAAAAAAATCAATCAGTGAAATTAATGCCCTTGAATTGATCATTCAGGTAGTATTTTTTTCAAGTCGTTAAACCAAGCCGTGTGGGAGTTTTAGGAGGAGAAAGTAGTCGTTTTGGCGTCCCTAGCCCCTTAATCGGGTTGGAGTAAGTCGATAAGGCCCCATATCTGTAAAATTCACGAATACTAAAGTCTTTGAGTACTAACCTTGACGTCGAATCCGAACTTCTGTCCGACCTTGATCTTGATATCGATGAGGTTGGTCCTATCGATCTTAGGAGCGAGGTTCCTCGGCTTGGCCACGATTGGATGCGTGCTGTCCGACGCTTCACCGGGGCCGGCCTTGTTTACGGCGCGCACTCTGGAAATAACATAGAGATTTGTCGTGAATTATCATCGACAGTAATAATATTGTATATAAATCCCTGCTTAGGCGAATTTTGCATAGAGACTAGTGAGATCATAAAAGAAAAGAATCTTACAGAACGCACTGTAAACTTTTTTATGCTATTTGGAAACGAGACGAGCTGGTCGTTTGCCTGATGGTAAGCATAACGCCGGCCCATAACAATTGCTGCGCCATTCAGAACTTTGAAACACAAAGGCCTGCGCGGCACTGCAGTGCACTCATTACCCTGAGACATTAGGTATTAAGTCTCATAAGCCCAGTGATTTCACTGGCTACTCTGCTCATCAAACCGGAACACAGTAATGCTTGCACATTACTGCTTGGCGGCAGACTTCACGAGCAAAGCGGTGGTAACAACCCAGACGGACACTCGGAGAAGAATTAGTCCTCCCGCTAACAAATTTTAAATAATAAAGGGCATGTTTACCTGAACTCATAAGTCTGTCCTTCAATCAAATCTGGCACAGTAGCCGTGCTCTTATCAGCCGGCACTTCGAGAGCCTTCTCCCAGTTGCCGAACTTGTCCTTCTTCTCCACGATGTAACCCTCGATGGGGGCACCACCGTCGTTTGTTGGCTTGGTCCACTTGAGGTCCACGTGGTCCTTGTCCCAGTCCGTCACTGACGGCGTACCCGGAGCACCTGTTGTGGAAACAACGAAGTTAGTGATTTAATGTAGAATGAAACCTATTATTAATTTATTCTTTTTTTTAAATTGAAAGATGAATCATTTGTTAATTCAATGCCGACATTTTAACAGTTTAAAATTTTAATATAACTTACCAGGTTCGTCGAAGGGATTCTTGGCTACGATAGACATTTCCGAGGTGAGCGGTTCGGATTCGCCCTCGGAGTTGACGGCTGCTACTCGGAATTTATATTCCTTTCCGGGAGTCAGACCGGTCACGTCGCATTCTAGAAACGAAGGAGTTCATTACTAACCAAGGAATATCAATTATAAAATAGGTACAGAGAGAAAAAACAGGGGAATGAGGTATAAACTAACGACATTACTAATTATTATATTCTGCAGCATTGTTCTCAAGTAAGTGACAGAAGTTGTATTTTTATTTTTAGATAAAAATTCTTAAAATCTACATAGACAAACTTTTTACTGAAACACCGTGTTACAGATAATTTAAAAAAAAATCTTAAAACTTAAAGTGTCACAATGGCAGGTCTAATCGGTCAAAGCCATCTCTTCCTGACCACCTTATTTCGAGAAGATCTTTATTAAGTGTTATTAAGATACAAATGGGTCTGCTCGCGCACGAATTAATATCAAAATATGATTCAATTTGCGAAAGTTTATTAAATTAGTTAATATATTATATTAGTCTATGGTATTACTGTGTATACTCACTGGGCTCGTCGGAGCGTGCGCACGGTACCCAGCATCCTGTCTCCGTGTCCAGTTTGTCGATCTGGTAGTACTCGATGGGAGTGCCGCCGTCGTCCTTTGGACGCTTCCACTTGAGCGTGGCGCCCTCTTTGTGGACGTCCGAGATCTGGGTGAAACGGACACAGTATGTTTAGTAAAATGTTAGGTACATAAATCAGGATATATTTTGATAGCTGATAGAAACAAAAACGTATTTTTTTTTACAAAACTTTACACACCTGTAGAGGTCCTTCCGGCTTGCTAGGTTTATCAGTGACCACCACATTGATGGTCACGGTATCCTTGCCGCTGGAATTCATGGCGGTCACGGTATACTCTCCCGAGTCATCCCGCCTGACGGGCCGGATGACCAGCTTCGTGAAGTATTCTGGATTGTCGATGGATACAGCTTTCGATGCTCGGAGAGGCATGTTCTGGTATCTGTCGAGATAAAAGTAGTATTAATAAAAGTACAAAAAAAATGATCTTCCGACATTTTTTTTTCTATCTGATAACGAGACGAGCTGGTGTTTTTCCTGATAGTAAGTATAACGCCGGCCCATAACAACTGCAGTGCCTCTCAGAACTTAGAAACAATGGAAACCAAGTCGATACCAGGAAATTCAAATTCATTTATTCATTGCGATATGCATATGGGTACAATAATTGCAAACGGTGGTATAAGAAAAAATACAGAACGCCATATTCGACCTTTCCGCATGCAATATACAACAGAAAAATATTATTTAAGTACAAAATTCATTTTAATAAAGCCAATAGAATCATAGGACCTACCTCCATTCCACAGCCGGCGCTGGCTCTCCAGTAATAGCAGCTTCTAGCTTCAGAGTAGAGCCGGCGGACAGGGTGACATCCCTCAGGTGTCTCCTGTCGATCTTGGGAGCTAAGAACCGCGGCTTGGCCAGGAAGTTCTTGCTGGCCTCCGAGGGCTTGGACTGCCCGGCTTTGTTTAGAGCAATCACACGGAACTGGTATTCGTTGCCTTCGATGAGACTGTGGAGGAAGGCGAGGTTGAGTTTGTTACATATTAATGTTAAAAATAAGTAAAAATAGGTTTAAACAATAATTATGAATAGTCGATTATAGTACCCTACTTAAGCTTACAAAGCCATATTCTTCTTATAAATGCTAAAAATTGTATCCAATTCTGCTTGGAATTACATCTCAAAGGTTGTTTAAAATTGTGTTTCATTCAGAATTCAATTGTGTGACGCAATCTGTTACCATAATCGTACCCTTGATCTGTGATTTGAAAGCACGTATCAGTTGGTTTTATTACTGCTATTGGACGCGTGACTTGATTATGTCTGATCAAACTGAGGACTGTAGAATTGACTTTAGTACGTCTCAACTTTGTACCGGTGTAGTACACAAAACCTACCAGAAGGACAAAAACCACCTTTACTTTTTCTACTCTTTGCTCGTTCCCGTATAGGCGTATTTACGTGACCAATCCTGGCATACGAATTTTAAGCCTCCCGGTACTTCTAACATCTCATAACTGATATTTTAAGCAAAACTTTATGTTAACGACATCTGTTGAAGATACCAAACAATAAAACTCAAAATAATAACTGAGTTGCTTTACTAATAGTAAAAAGACTTAAAAACTAATCAGTTATCTTTTAAATACACTTCGTGTATAGGAAATAAATCACATTATTGTTCTTCTTGTAAACTTTGTGTTGAAGCAGATAGCAGTGGCTTTTTCTACGAACTCACCCGTTGACAGTGGCAGACGGCGTCGGCGTGTGAGTCTCCACCGCCTTCTCCCACAGCGGACTGTACTTGTCCTTCTTCTCGATGATGTAACCAATGATCGGGGACCCTCCGTCGGACACGGGCGCCTCCCACTTGAGGTCCACGTGGCTGGCTGACCAGTCGTCGGGGACAGGGGTGGACGGCGCGTCTGGTACGGCTGTGGAGGGACGGTGACGTTAGATTTCTATTTTTATGCTACTGGATAGCGAGACAATCGTTTGCCTGACGGTAAGCATAACGCCGGCCCATGACAATTGCAGTGCCACTCAGAAGTTTGAAATACAAAGGCCTACGCGACATTGCAGTTGTGAGTGGGCTCGTTACTCCAAAGTATTAGGTATTAAGTCTCAAACGCCAAAATTTCACTGACTCATCAAATCGCAACACAGTATTTCCTGCGCATTACTGCTTTGCGGCAGACTACATGAGCAAAGCACCAACCCAGACGAACGTTCACAGAAGAGTTAGTCCTATCACGAAGACTAGTGACCGCTGGTTTTAATCGGTCTGGTATTGAAAACGAACACGAGATTGTTAGCTGATAAGGCAGCTGGTAGGTAAAGACTAAATTCCACAATATTTGATAAATTGTTAGTCAACAAGGTAAAATGTGGTTTCTCGAAAAGATAACAAGACATCTAAAGGACGGAAAAAAAGATAATGCATCGAGTAGTCTGTAGTCACAGGTTTTGAGAGATTGCACTTAATAGCATACTTTGCATTCTGCCAGTGATGAAATAAATCACATTTTGACGTTTTCAGAAACAACGATAACAGTCATGTCTAAACTTGTAATGATTAATAGAACAAATTAAAGATCTAAGTGCTTACTGAACGGATCCTTGGCGACGATGGAGCCGAAGGTCTCGAGCGGCTCGGATTCTCCTTCCTTGTTCAGGGCTTTCACGCGGAACTTGTACTCGTGCCCAGGGATCAGGCCATCGACCTGGAAATAATCAAATCAATATATTTAAAAAAAGTAATCAAATATACGTCAAAATTAAATAAATGAAGATTTATGTTATTAAAAAATTATTTGATAGTATTAAAATATTTTTTTAATGTTGCGTAATCGCAACAACTCCATTAGGGTATACAGCGAGGACATAGCGCAATCACTTTATAAAAAAATACTCTAGAAAAGAAGTAATCATCTGTTTCAGCGTCTTTTGGAGATTAAAAGGTCCGGGATGCGACGGCAGAAAACATCGATACGTGCTTTATTTTGTCCTTGACAATGATAGCTAGCCAGGTCACCCTATTCGAACTCTGGACTGCACGACCACTAAGCAATTATCGCCATTATCGCGATTATTGACCACATCAGTCAAGATCAGGGCCCCGATCGCGCTAATTTGAAATGACAGCGTACAGTTATAGTTTGGTTGTGGTTTGATACCAACTGTTATTTAGTTTCGGTTCAGGCGTGCGGAATTCGATATTGCCGTTCATTTGACAGCGTTAACTGTCAGTTGTTGTCGAGAAACGTGTCAACTTTTGGTAAAACTATTAGCGCGATACGAAACGGTCAAAAAGCTGTTATGCGGTCGTAGTTTAGTAGCGGTTTGGTTGATAATTTTTAACGCGATTGCCCTCCAGGTCTAGACAAGATGACTTTCTGCAATCGTAAAACGTTAGCAGAAGAGTTAAAATGCATGGATTTGACATAAGGATGCGTCAAGTCACCGCGCGGTTACCACGTCATCTTCGAACCCCAGGTGAGATGAAGGTCAAACGCAAACTTATGACGTAAAAAAGCTAAATTAGCTGTATACCTCCATCTCTGGCACGTTGCCCAGGGTCTTCCCAACCGGAAGCCAGGTCCCGGTCTCCGCGTCGTATTTCTCGACGAGGTAGGCCTCCACGGGCTCTCCGCCGTCGTCCTTGGGCCGCTTCCAGCTCAGCTTGCAGCCGTCCTTGTGAATATCCGATACTTCTAGTGGGCCTTCTGGCTTGTCCGGTTTCGCTGGAAACAGAGAGGTCAATTAATCAACCATCAGCCTTCTCAGAGAGAGAGAGAGCGGACTCAGTGCGGCTTGGTGGATATCACATGTCCTCAAATTTTGTGGTTCTTAAACATGCTGATTTCCTCACGATATTTTCAACCAGTTTTAGAGCGATTGTGGTAAATCCACACATAACTTGAAGTAATTGGTGGTCATTGGGATACGAACTCAGGTATGTCAGATTGAAAGTCGCACAAGTTTCCGTTCAGCCACACTCGCTCTACAGAAGAGAGTAATGTTATAGGAATGTGAAATTACCAGAAGGCTCTGTCTCATCGGAAAATAAACTAATGCAATAAATGCGATATAAAAATAACTTAGTTCAAGGCCTTTTCTGGATGTAATGCGGATATTACGATATTTTTCTTTAGCCATTACAATACAACAACCAACGATGCGAAAGAAACAGAGTAAATGAGGAATCAGCAAAAATGAAATACAAAACGTGAGGTTGTTCCTATTTGAATAGAACACAGTGACGTCCAACAAAATGGCCACCAGTTCTGTGTCACGTGACCACATCATAAAGCTTTAGCAAGTGATTCAATTTAATTCAATAATATTAAAATAAATTTAGACTTAATATTAAGCAGGATGTAAATAACAGTTTAATTTCAAATTACGTATGCTACCCACACAGCTAGCAATACTCACAGGTGACAATAATCTCGAGCTCGGCAGTATCTTGTCCGTACTTGTTGATCGCCTGTATCTTGTACGTGCCGGAGTCCTTGCGGCGCGGGCTGGAGTGTTGGTACTTGCTCAGATTCGGCAGCTCCACCACTGGAAGGGGGGAGAATGTTCAATAATACTTTACAATAATTGTATTATGTAGAATTTGTGTTGACAATTCATAAGTGTACGTAAATGTTCCAATTTGAAATAAATATATGAATACTGAATGATCAGAATATTAATTTATAGCTCAAATGTTAAGCGGCCCATTCATAAAATATAATTTAATATACTTAGGCTAAGATTCAGAAACTGTGGACAAAACGTGACTATTGCTGCCATAATATATGAAATCTGTATGGAATTTTGACATCTGGAAGCATGACTCCACGCTTAGATTCGTATCTGAATTTTATGTTATTTCAATGCTAAAAATAAAATTGCTAATTTAGTTTCAAGAAAATATATTTTTTCTCGGTATACTGGGATGAATGATGCTCTACTAGTATCAGGTTCTAATACCTACCTATTCCAGTACCCTATATACCACTCCCTACCTTAACTTTACCACTCAAGTATTATCACTTACCGAGGCTACTATTTAATGCTGCTAATGACAGTTTATTCAAATTCAAAATTCAAATTCAAAAGTCTTTATTCAAATAGGCCCCAAAGGAGCACTTATGAAAGTTAAAATGACTCTTGCAACATTCATCTACCCGAATCACATCACCAGACCCAATCCGTGCTCAAAGTCAACGAACCTTCCAGAAACCCACCGTGCCCGTTCCAAATTGGTATAGGCCGAGCAAGAAGAAGGGCAAGAAACTCGTCACGGCATTCTTTTTAAAAAAAGTAGTTTTTTACAATTATTCTAATGCTAACAACTAACAATTTAAAGTTTAGTAGTCGCCAGGAGGCTCCTGAGCTGTTTGCCTCCATGCATCCTTGTCATCTACATAATCCTTAATTTTATAATATGCTTTTTTAATTAATACACTCTTGACTATACGTTTAAACTTTCCTTTATTATTATCCTTTATTAGTTCCTTATTCATCGAGCTCATTGATTTTAGACACCAATTCAAAATGCTTTATTCATAAATATATGCCCCAAGAGAGCACTCATGAAGGTTAAATAAATTACTCTACCAGCAGATCTCTGTAACGTTCGTCTACCCGAATCACAGAGCAAAACTAATGCTGTCTTTATCAAAACGTAACCACAAATCTCTAACACGAAATTACTTTGCAGTTTCAACCCAAACGATCCCAACCCCTAACGTCTCCATAATCTACATAAACCAACCCAACTGCCCAAGGCATTCCAGTTCACTACCATAAACATTTCAATTATTTTTCGGAACTACACAACATCCCCATCCACTAACCAGACTAACCAAAACATCTAAATCGACTACCCAATCTACCCAAAACATTCCAATCGACTACTCAAACGACCTCAGTAAATACTTACGCTTCAGTCCGTTGCCGCTGGACACGGTCTTTCCGTTCAGTGTCCACGTGACCTCTGGAGCGGGCTCGCCGGTGACCTTGACGTCGAGAGAGATCGGCTCTCCCTCGTGGACCCTAATGGTGCGCAGGTTACGACGGTCGATCTTGGGTGCCACTGGAAAATTAATCAACGAATAAATGACAATGATCACACTGTGATCCTGATCACAGTTTTCTGGGAATTAGGAAATAAGACACGAATATATTTATACTATTGGATAACGAGATCAGCTGGTCGTTTGCCTGATGGTAAGCACAACGCCAGCCTAGTATAATATATGTATACCTATGAGGTATAGATAATATAATGTGTATAAGAATCACTGTGCCAGCAATGACAGCAACGGAATTATTCATATTCATACAAAAATGAAACTTCTCTATAACGTTAATTAGCGAAAATGTACTGTCAAGTTTCGACTAGTTAGGCCTAGCTGCGCGGAATGCTTGGCAGCAATTTTCTTTTTAGTTTTTCCTCAAAGTTGACCCCACATTCAAAATTGTATTTCGAATATTTACACGTCCCTGTTTGGGTCACAGAAATTCTTAGACAGTACCAAAGTTCCAACGTCAACGGTCGAGTAGATTCAGAGCAAATTAGCTGTGGCAGACGGACAGACAGACACAAGAATGATCCTGGAAAGGTTCCGTTTTCTCATTCGGACATACTGAACCCTAAAAATACGTTTACAAGGATAGAGAGAATACTCACGTCTCCTTGGCTTGCAGACGACGCTCTTGCTGGCATCGCTGGGCTCGCTAGGCCCGGCCTCATTAACAGCCTTCACTCGGAACTCGTACTCCGTACCCTCGTCCAGGTGCGGCACGGTGGCCTTCTCGTTGTCGTTGGGACCAACCTGGGATTGGACAAGTACGTAAGTGCTGTTATAGTACTGGATGGTTTGTGGATGAAATATGGAAGCATGAGTCAACAAAGAAAGAATTTACGCTTAGACTCATCTCTGATTTTAGTCTAAGGCTGATATTCAGAGACGACAGCTTAAAACGATCTAAGAACTGTCTTAGCCAAGCATCGGCTAAGCCGCTCAATCGAATTCGTATTCAGAAACAAAGTTCGTGCACGGTCTAAGCTAAGATCACACTCTCGTTATCTATGGCTGTTAAGTTTTTAATTTTTTCACCGGAACGTTTACCGGTTTTATCATTTATGTATGAATAGCAATACAACAAAGATAGCGATATACAAAATGTCACTGGAGTGAGTGAAACGACAATATTAATGCTATAAATCTATTTTGATATTATAATAAATGAAACATGTTAGTTTTGAAGTTTGACATTTCAATGTTTGGTTATTATGGTTTCTACCGTTATCATTTGGTGGCGCCACTTCTGTTTTGAGAGCGGCTCAAGTAGTCGATATTGACTACTCAGGCTTTGCTTAGCATACGCTAAGTTTAAGTAGTGTTCCAAATGTCTCTGAATACAAATTAGAGCGTAAGCACTACTTTTTGACATAAGGAAGACAAAGTCCACGCTTAGACTCGTCTCTGAATATCAGCCTAAGTACAACAGCCAGACTATGATGTATTGGAGGAACTTAAGCCTAACAGAAATCTAGACAAAACTCTAGAGAATATCTTACTAGCATGCAAAAGAAGATTCATATAAAAGTGCAGCGTTGCTAAATCCGTTTTCTATCAATGGAAAAATCAGTTTAGTATATGATTAGAAAAAACCTAAACTTGTGTATTAGTAGTTGACCTAACATCCACCATGCTCTTCATTGAATACTACCCTACATTTTATCGATAAAGTACATCGCTACCAGACCAAACGATGAATAAAATGCTAAGTAACTTACCTCGCAAGCCTTCACCCACTTCGGCGAGCCGACCTCTCTCTTCTCAATGATGAAGCCAGTGATGGGAGCACCGCCGTCTTTGAGGGGCTTCTCCCATTTGAGGTCCACGTGGTCCTTGTCCCAGTCCACAATTTCTGGCTTTCCGGGTTTGCCGGGTTCGTCTGAAAAGAAACGACGAGTTAGATTATGTTATTACAGTTTTGTAAGGTTTGAGAATAAATAAAATTGACGTTTATTCTTAAATCCTGAGTATTGATAGTAAACGGATGAGAATTACGCAGAAAATTGATTGTCACTTGTTTTATATTATATATCGTCTTGCGCGCACGCCGTTGTCTTTAATAACGTTAGTTTTGTTCATTCTCAATTCTGACTTTAAAAACGGCGTGCAAAACGATATATCAAAAACGACATTTCTGGGAGAAAAACCTTTCCACAACTAATTCATAAAGTGCTATCTAGCGTTATAGAGAAAATGTCACCTATACACGCGAAGTGTTAACTTTTCTAGTAATATAAACAACAATGGCGCAGCACTGACTAATGATATAACCTTATTTCATTTAACCATAAAGTAAAAAAGACAGATAAAATTTTATTGTTAGCTATAATTACATGACATAACCCTCCTTGTGTTATGTTTTCAGGGTTCATTTATGTATGTCACATAAACAGATTCTTTATTCCACCATAAATGCCTGTAGAGATGTGAAGGTATCGTTAGAATTCGTACAACATCATCCCGAGTGACACTGGCTAAAGCAGTCGCGTTATTTTTTCATTTTTATTTTAGTTCTGTGTAAAATGATAACATAATTATGCTAGCCTTCAGAAAGTCAACCCCATCACCCTTAATGTTCCGAAAATTAATATAATCGAGGAAGATAACTCACCGAACGGATTCTTCGCGATGATAGAATGCTCTCCTTCCAACGGCTCCGAAGCTCCCTCATTGTTCACGGCAGACACTCTGAACTTGTACTCGTGTCCCGGCACCAGGTTTTCAATCTCGGCCTTGAAAGAAAGAAATTCTATCATTATAACTAACGTAATTTATTGTACCTATCACTAAACTTATTTCTTGAAAGTTGTCCCAAGATATTCAATTGGGATGATGTTGAAATTAAATTTGTAGGATCTCCAAATTCACTAAAAAAAGCTCTTCTCGAGTGTTCCTGGTTGGGTACCACCGCTTTGCTGGTGTAGTCTGCTACCAAGCAATAATGTCCAAGCAGTACTGTATTCCGGTTTGACGAGCAAAGTAGGCAGTGAAATTACTGGGCTTATGGAGACTAATAATATCTAACGTTTCAGGGTAACGAGCGCACTGCAGTGCCACGCAACTCTTTGTGTTTCAAAGTTCTGATTGGCACTGCAATTTAAGGGGCCAGCTTAGGCTTACCATCAGGCAAACGAGCCGTTCGTCTCATTACCCAATAGTTTAAAAAAAGAAAATACCTTAGGGTCCTTGGTCTTCAACGCTGGCAACCAGCGGCCAGTCTCAGTGTCCAATTTCTCCACCAGGTAGTGGTCGATGGGGGCGCCACCGTCATCCACGGGCGCCGCCCACTTGAGTGTGCAGCCTTCTTTGTGCACGTCTGAGATCTGGAGGACAAAGTTGCATATTAGATATTAGGCTGATAGACATAGGTATCGATTCTGTTCTTTCATACCTAAACCTAATTTTAGTTTCGCTCTCTCTTTCCAATATATAACACGAGAAAGGGATGGAAGATCTTTGACAGATCTAAATTTAAATCTAAAGCTGTCAAATAGCTTATATCCTTGATAAAGTAGACGCCACTAAATTCATTGCCATTAAATTTACACTAGACATAAGCAAGTGGATTAATTTTACTACTCCAAAATATATTCTATCTCCTTCTTATGTTGTCATTGAGAAAGAGAGATTGAAACAAAAATTAGGTTTAGATATGACACCATAGTAGTTCTTTACTAATAAAAACATGAATTAGATGATGTAACAGTCACGAAAGAGCAGGTGTTTTAGCGTGTTACGTCTCGGCCGCTCAACAATGACAATTGTATCAGATAGTTATGCGCGGATTTGTCACACTCGCTCTAAAACGGTGAAGGAAAACATCGTGAGCAAACCCGCAGGATTAAGAAACACAAAATTCGGGGGTGACATCCACAAAACCAGACTGGGCCCGCGTGGCGGATTATGACCCATACTCTCTTTCTGAGAGAGGTCCGGTACCCCAGCAGTGGAAGCGTAAGAGGTTGATAATGAAGCTGGTGTCCGGACACCAGCTGATTTACAATGTCAAAAGTTTTCGAAGGAATCGGTTCGAATCGGAAAGAGGACTTAGAGTTTACTAGGCGAAATCTGTTTATGATAGTTTGTGAAATGGTATGATTGGGAAATCTGATACATCCGATTTCATTGAGAATACCAGCAGGAAGATAGGTTCCATAAGTATAATTTTACCTTGAGCGGTCCCTCAGGCTTAGCCGGCACGTCAAGTACGTTCACTTGGATGGTGGCCTCGTCCTTGCCGCTGCTGTTCTCGGCCTTGAGTGTGTACGTGCCGCTGTGCTTGCGAGACACGATGACAACTGAAAGCTTCGTCTTGTAATCCTCCACGTCGACTGAGAGGTCGTCGCGGGAAGAGAGACGCTCTTTGTTGTGGAACCTGGGAAATAAGAGTAACGTAAAACACTAATGTAATAAACTTCAGGAACACCTTGCATTTGGATTATCTATAAGGTCTGCAATTGTTTGTGGTTGATCCAACTGTTTTTGTAGATTAGTTAGCTTTATTAAACAACAAAATCTAACAAAAATATGTGGTCAATTTTTAAAGATATTAGGATTGCAAGTATTATTTTTAGGACATACAAGCTAAATCTAGAAATGGGGTGTGGGTCTCAAACGCGTCTAGCTAAACACCGATAGATGTATGCCTAATCTTTGAGTTAGACAGATTTTCAAATGAGCCACGCTGCTATGTTACTCTCTGGTCCTAAACTATCCACTCTACTACATAGTATGGAGTCCATACTCTATACAAAAAAATCATGTCGAACCACTTCTCCATCGCTGCGTGAAAGAAGCACAAACCTACAATGCACCAAACACACTTTTGGACGGATTATGGCATACCCGTAGGCGCAATAACAGTGGCGGGAGTAATTTCACCGCACGAAGTAAGGAGTGGTTACATGTGGATACAAGGATGGATGTGGACAGGAAAGAAATCAGTTTGCAACCAGTTTTAAACGGCACACTAAGGACTTAGTGAGTCAATAAACTTACCAGGTCTTGGTCGGTGGCGGTTCACCGCTGACTTTGACGTCAAGCCTGATGTGGTTGCCTGCCTTGATTGTGATGTCACGCATGTTTGTGCGGTCGATTTTCGGTGGCGCTGTGGATACAGATACAATCATTATATTTTGGTGCCTGTTAGATGAATAAATATATCAATAAATGAGGCAAGATGCCTCTATTCAACTAACATTTGAAATATCTATAGTCCTACATTGGCTTGTAGGCTATCCAACTGTTTTTGTAGTTAGGTAAATGCAGTGTTTATGTATTACCCAGTAAATAAAAGCTTTTAGACCGTTGAAAAAAATATATTCTACTCACCAAACCTATCCTTAGCGAGTAGTCCATCAGTGGCTGTGGACGGCTTGCCGGGGCCGGCCTTGTTGACGGCCTTTACCCGGAACTGGTACGTTTTGCCTTCGATCAGATCGGGCACGCGAGCCTCAGTCTTGTTTCCGGGCACCTGGGAACGGTTAATTAGTCATCATTATCAAAACCATTTATACAATAGGTAATCTACGCGGACTTGGCTCCCCTGATGTCTTCTTGGGGGAAAGAAGGAGATTCTGGGAATGATCTTGGTTTGACCAGGCAGGTCAAAGCCTTGTTTGATGAGCAGAGTAGCCAGTGAAATTACTGGGCTTATGAGACTTATTACTTAATGTCTCAGGGTAACTAGCGCAGTGCAGTGCCACGCAGGCTTTTGTTTCAAAGTTCTGAGTGGCACTGCAATTGTTGTGGGCCGGCGTTGTGTTTACCATCCGGCAAAAGACCGACTCGTTTCATTATCAATAATATAAAAAAACCATTACAAAGTACTATTTTTACTCTGCTCAGAGCCGTAGGATGCATGAGGCAAGTAGCCGATCTAAGTGGCGTTTTTTCAGGGATGATGATATGCTGATATCTGAGCATAGGCTCAGTAATGGACGTCTTCCGGCTGATTATGATGATGATGATGATGAATACTATAAATATAACTTCTGAAAGAATGAAAGATCTGTTTGATTCTAACCTCAGCAGCCTTAACCCATTTGCCAGTGTCCCGGTCCTTCTTCTCCACGATGTATGCGGTGATGGGGGCGCCACCGTCACTCGGAGGCTTCTCCCATTTGAGGTCCACGTGGTCCTTGCTCCAGTCCTTGAATTCGGGCTTGCCAGGTGGATCGGGTTCGCCTACGAAGTGAAGGAAAATTATTAAGGAAAATTGCGACCCGTCAGCCGAAGCTTCGACATTCGATTTGTGGAGTAAGTAAGGCCCTAGTTTCGTTCCAACGGAGTGCAGAGGTATTGTTAAGAATGTCACGCGAACAAAAGCTAGTAATGTAATAAAACACATCTTTTACAAAAAAAATACCAACGATCAAACCAGGGAGTCGGCTAGGAAGAAAATAAACTAACGGACCAACCAAGAATTGTCAGTCATATAATCACAGGGAGGCCTGCCAAGACTGGTTTCATTCATAAAACTCCAAGCAAAACTGAACCTTCCCACACTCACCATAAGGATTCTTAGCGGTGGTAGCGGTCTCCGTAACCAGAGGCTCGCTCTCTCCCTCAGGGTTCACAGCCTTCACGCGGAACATGTAATCCTTGCCCTCGTTAAGGCCTGTGACGTCAGCTTCGGGTGTTTTGGTGGTGCAGACTGGCACCCATCTGCCGGATTCGGTGTCCATACGTTCGACAACGTATGCCTCGACCGGCTCGCCACCATCGTCTTCCGGTGGCTCCCATTTGAGCTTGCAGCCGTCGGCTTTCACATCCGAGACCTGAGAAGAGATTAAGATCATTTTTTTTAGTGTATACTACATAGGTTAGCGTTTAACTTATATCTCGCCTGATCTTGATTAATCGCCTGATCTTTGCTGAAAGTGTTTATTCCTAGCGAAAATTACTAAACTACAGAAAAGTTGATAAAAAAAGTTGCTAGCCAACACTTGGCAACGCTTTATCACCATGCTACGATTGCATAACGACGTTTTTGTACACCGGAAGTGCAAACTCGTCTTAGAGTTCGAACCGTCAATCTACAGATCTGTTTTAGTAGCCGTTACCCAGTCCCAACCGTAATAATAACATTTTTTATATTCTTAAAAAAATTACAAACTCATTGCTTCAAAGATACTTTGAGATATAAATAAATATTAATCAAGAGGTAAACTATAATTTTGAACATACATTGATTTATTAGGATAATTCCTTGAGAGGCAAATGTAGAGATAAGAGAGATAGATATATTATGAGATAAAAAGTAAATGGATTACTAACCTTCAGCGGTCCCTTCGGTTTAGCCGGCTTGCTGACAACTTGGACTTCAATATCCACAGTATCCGTACCAGTATCGTTCTTAGCAGTCACTGTGTATTTGCCAGAGTCTGCTCTCGTCACTTTGGTCAACAAATACGAGGTGTGGTAGTCCTTATTTTCTATGGTCAAGCGGCCTTCCGACTTCTGAACCTGGTCCTTGAATGTCCAAGTGATCTTTGGCTCGGGTTCACCCTTGACGTCAGCCTCGAATTTGAGATCCGACCCGAGCTTGATCTTGCGCGTTTGGAGATTCTTGCGGTCGATCTTAGGTGCCACTGTAATGAGGAGATAGTGATTTAATAAAAAATAAAACCAAATATTGGTATCAATTCTGGCATCACGAACCCAAACCGGATTTTAGTTCTACTCTCACTATCTTTTCAATAAAAATCACAGGAAAGGGATGGAATATGTGAGACAGGTATAAATCTAGTTTTAGAGTTGTCAAATACCTTCCATCCTTGACATATTAGACACATTACAGTCTTGGCCATTAAATGTACAGTAGGCAGACACAAGGAAGTGGATTTGAATTTGACAGATCTAAAATATATTCCATCCCTTGCTCGTATTTTTCTTTAGAAAGAAAGAGTGAAACTAAAGTTAGGTTTATGTATGAAACGTCTGAATCAACACAATTATCTCAAAACTATCTTCCATTTCATATCTTAGGGATTTTCAGAGATTGATTCAACTATATTGAAACACAACTATATAGGAATATGCAGAGGCTGTCAACAACAAAGTTATTGCTACAACTAGACGCTTGTTAAACATGGTGTATTATGCTCGCCGCCCATTATGCACCTTGGTTCTGCAGAGGACGTCATCCAGATGACATTGCTTTAAAAAAATAACTTTGTGTTTAATGCCAGTGACAAAATACTCACAGAATCTGGGCTTGGCGACGACAGACTTGCTAGCATCGCTGGGCTCGCCTTGTCCGGCCTTGTTGATAGCAATCACACGGAATTCGTACTCGTGGCCTTCTTCTACGTCCGTGACGTGAGCCGTGGGACGGTCGCCGGAGGTCTTGAGGCAGTCTTGCCAAGACCTGAAAGAAAGGGATACTTAATATATGCGTACACTTCTACTTGGTAACTTTTTATGTGTACTTTACACTTTTTGATAACGAGAGGAGCTCGTGTTGGAATACACTAACCAAACTTGTACAGTGAGCACAGAAAAACCTTGAACTTTGAACTGACTTTGAAGTGAACTTAGCCGAGAGTCCGCCATATTCTTCTTGGTAACTTTTTATGTGTACTTTACACTTTTTGATAACGAGAGGAGCTCGTGTTGGAATACACTAACCAAACTTGTACAGTGAGCACAGAAAAACCTTGAACTTTGAACTGACTTTGAAGTGAACTTAGCCGAGAGTCCGCCATATTCTTAAGTTAATAGCGTTGTATGCTCATTGTAAGATACGACATCCTTCAATCTTCGTATCGCGAAGCTAGCACACTACCATCAGTACTCGAAACCGTAGTACGAATTAATTAGCTGGTAAACGCTAACCTTCCACCCTTCTCCCTCTTCTGCACGACGTATCCAGTGATGGGCGCTCCGCCGTCGTCCTTGGGCGGCGACCACTCGAGGTCCACGAAGTCCTTGTCCCAGTTGCGGGGCTCCGGACGCCCGGGCTTGCCGGGCTCGTCTGTAAATTGATATTGCAAACATTTATAAATTGTTAAAAACCGGCTAAAACTCACGTCCTTTGTCGATATAGTCGACCTAGGTTTATGATGTGTGATACTCACGAAAATTTTAATAGTAAAATTGCAAACATTATTACGTGTCTATACAAAACAGCTGGCCAAGTGCGAGTCAAACTCGCACATCGTACAAATTTGTAGTTATAGTAAATAGTACATTTCCTCGTAAATTTCTATAACAATATAATTTTCTACTACCATCACACCAAGCCTCAATTACGGCAGGCAGAATACCACTTCATAAATCAAATGCTCATAACAACTCACCGAAAGGATTCTTAGCGATGATCGGTTTGTCAGTCTCCAGTTCCTCGGACTCTCCCTCCTTGTTGACGGCCTTCACTCGGAACTTGTACGGCTTGCCTTCCGACAGGCCCGTGATGTTGGCCTTAGTGTCCTTGGCAGTTCCACAAGGGAGCCATTGTCCTGGAGAACGAGAGTTTTAGTATTAAATGATATGGTTAAATGATATTTGCAGTAAATTGCTCTAACGAGAAAGGCCTATCCCAATTAGTATTGGGATAGGCCTTTCTCGTTAGCAAAAGTGTAAAACAAAATTTCCGGTGTTGCGACGAAAAGTAATTTTTGTCGTTTCCATAATTTAACGTCCTTATTCCATACATATTATTCACATGGGCCTAAAGAGCTATGAAACAATTTAAGTGTTTTAAACTACAAGTTTACAAGTTTTTCTTACCGGTAAGCGGGTCAAGTTTCTCAATCTCGTAGTAATCGATGGGTGATCCGCCATCGTCTTCTGGTTTCTTCCACGACAGCGAGCAACCACTCTTGGTGACGTCAGCGACTTCCAGCGGTCCTTGCGGCTTGGTTGGTTTGCCTGATCGAAGGAAAAAATATTTAAAACAGAAATACACGCAGATGGCCTCTAAATTTGATTCCTTCCGTCTAGGAAATCAGAAACTGGTCCTTGCCAGAAGTCAGAAACTGGCAAAGCAACTCACTATGAAATTTTTGAGATGTACAAATTTAGTCAATTCATTTTGGTCAGAACGCGGGGAACCATTGCATGCAAGAGGCGAGTAGCCGATCCAAATGGATTTCTATGAGGGTGTCCTATGTTCAACAGTGGACGTCTTCTGGTTGATGTTGATGATTATGATTATACATTTACTTGATAGTTACGAACCAGTTAGTCACGAAGCCGTCAAGTACTCACCAAGAACAGTGATCTCGATATCAGCCTCGTCTTCACCGACTTCGTTCTTAGCCTTGATGACGTATTTGCCTGAGTTGGCGCGCTTCGTCTTCATCATCAGGAACTTGGTGTTGTAGTCTATGTTTATGATCTCTAGGTTCTCTCTGAAAATTGACGTTTTGATCTGACGTTAGAAGTGTGAAACTTAGCCGTGTTAATGATGAATGAGGAATGGACATTCCTACGAACGTGTATTATATCGGGACAGAAAATTATATTGTGGTGGCAGAAATGAATTTTGCTACTATATCACGCACCAGTTGCATATTTACCCGATTTGATAGATATCTCATTCAAAGCGTCCAGTATGTAGCTATTTTTTATTGTTGAAATTCTTCTTATAAGTGGGGTTTACCCGGAATTTGGAACTAAAAAAAAGATTTGGACAGTGAAGAAACGTAATATTTTTTACACCCACATATCAGAAAAATGTCACCATAGTAAATAAAAAATATCTACATAGTAAAACGTTTCGAATGAGATACTTATCTTTCAAAAGTTTTGGAGGGTGCGGACGGGGTACATACAAAATCCTCCGAAGTCCTTTAAAGCCCAAGGACTTTAGTGGCGTCTAATATGTCAAGCATGAAAGATATCTGACAGCTCTAAAGCTAAATTAGACCTCTCAAATATCTTCAATCCCTTTTACGTTCCAATATTCGAAAATGTTGCCTTTCTTAAATAAGTGAATTATCACTAATGTTACTAGGTGGCACTACTATTAGTGATTTATGTGAAATTAAAAGGAGGAAGAAGTGAAATTTACCTGTTCTTCAGCTCCTCGCCCTTGAAATACCAAGTGACGGTGGCCGGTGGCTCACCGAAAACCTTGATGTCGAGGGAAACTGGAAGACCAGCCTTCACTGAGAGCGGGTTGAGGTTGGTGCGGTCGATACGCGGTTTCACTGTTGATAAAAAATATGTTATATGTACATTGTACACAAATTAGGGTTTAAGACATTTCCCCAATAAAAATCACTTACAAAATACAAGTAAGTTTAATACTTTAGTTTGTAATTTATACCAAAATATTAATAAGGTATAGACCGAGGACATCTTAATGTTGTAGAGAAAAATGTTGCGATTCTCAGAAAAAAAAACACTGTTTTTATCTTTCACCGGTATCCTAATATAAAGTTTTGTTGTCAGAAATTAAGTGTGTTTTATTTCTTTCTGTCTTTCAATGGGACAGTACAGGTTAAAAAAAATAGGTACCAAGTTAAAATACTTACAGAACCGTGGCTTGGCTGTATGCCAGTTGGTATTTTCTGAGGGCTCGGACTGGCCCGCCTTGTTGAGAGCTCGGATGCGGAACTGGTACTGGTTACCTTCCTCCAGCTTCGGCACTGTGCCTTGGCAGACGTTGCCTTGGACCTCAGCGGCCTGTGAGAAATGTAAGGCATACATTAGTCAAAGTGAAAGTGTGTGTGTGACGTGTGTACACATTGCAAGAATGAATGAACCGTTGCTTAGGCAAAAAGTGCCTGGAAGCCTGAAATCCAATTGAACTTATTAATTCTAGCTATTGCCCGCGGAGATTTCCGCAATAACCAGGCATTTTTCCGGAATATAAAGCAGCTTATGTTACTTTCCATTCCATAAACTATATATATATATACAAAAATATACTTGGATCTGTTGCTGTGTGAAAGAAGGACAAACCAACAAACACACTTTTGCATTTATATCTAATAGTACCGACTGATTCAATTCGATTTGGATGCAGAAGGCGAGTCGAGGTAGATGCAGGGACAATGGGAAAGAAAGTAAGAAAATATCCTCAATGATCGCCATCCACAACATACCTTGACAAACTCCCCACGGTCCCTGTCCATAACTTCAATGATGTATCCCGTTATAGGAGCGCCGTTGTCTCTGATCGGAGGCTCCCATTTAAGCTTGGCCGACTTTTCGTCCCAATCCACGATGTCCGGGAGGCCAGGCGGCGCTGGTACGTCGTAAGGGTTCTTGGCAAGAATGCCGTGGTCGGTGTCCAATGGCTCGGATTCTCCTTCTTCGTTTAGCGCTTTCACGCGGAACTGGTATGTGTGACCGGGTTCTAGGCCTGTATGGATGGAAGATGATGTGTTCAGTATGGGGTATTCATTTTGGAAACTAATCTAAAGGAAGAAGTAATTTATTTCGAACTAGCTGTGCCCCACGGCGTTGTCCACGTAGATTATGTTACTCCTTATAACATCAGCTATCTGCCAATGAAAGTCCCCAAATTCGGTTCCGCCGCTTCGGAGATTCGCCGGTACAAATAGATAAACAGGCAAACATTTTCAAAATTGATGTAGTTTTATAGGTACCGTATATAAGTTTCATGTGCATTTAGTAAAAAGCTGTTTTTGACATTACCCTTCAATTTTATATATCTGTATAGAATACCAACTAGGTAATCTAACAATAATAGACACACAGCTAAGAAACTAGAGATAATTTAATCAAGACTTTAACTGTAACTTACGATATTCAAGGAGCATTTCTTTGTTTTTTGAAACGACTGCCCAAAAAAGGAATGTAATATTTTCAGACTTCATGTATTCATGTATGTATGTATGTGAGTTACTTTACATTTCATTGTCAGCCTCTTATGCTCTAAATGCTGGGATACCTCAAAAAGAGAGTTCTGGGCCATATATCCACCACGCGCGCCCAGTGCGGCTTGGTGGATGTCACATGTCCTTGAATTTTGTGGTTCTTGAACATGCGGGTTTCCTCACGATGTTTTCCTTCACCATTTTAGAGCGAGTGTGAATAACCCGATAAATTGATATAATCATTAGAGCGGGCCGAGTCGAGATTCAAACTATGGTGCGTCGGATTGAAAGTCGCACAAGTTCCCGCTCGGCTACGCTCGCTCTACTTCTCCGAGTTACTTTATTCCACCATAACTTTTAACTGCCTGAACAGCCTCAACATTCAGCTCATGACCCTAAGGTCTTACATACCAGTGACGGTGGCCTCAGTGCTATCCGGCTCGACAGTCCCCGCCGGCACCCATTTGCCAGTGAGCGTGTCCATTTTCTCGACCACGTAAGCGGAGAGTGGCAGCCCACCCGTGTGCTTGGGTTTCTTCCACGCCAGTTTCACGTGGTCTGCGTGGACGTCTGATACTTCCAGCGGGCCTTCGGGCTTGCCGGGTTTGTCTAGAAATGATTAATTTCAATTAACTATAAAAAGTGATCACTGTTAATCGTAATAAAAGTAGCATATATTACTCCATATAACATCGGGTACTTGCCAGTGAGTCCCGTTAAAATAGGTCCAGCTGTTTCCGAGATTAGCGGGAAAAAACAGACAGACTAAAAATTCAAAATTTTTTTTTTTTTATAACTACCGTATACTTTCATATGCATTTAGTAAAAAGCTGTTATTTTGACATTACAAACAGACACTTTAATTTTATTTATTTGTATAGATTTTATTTTTAAACTGGATTCCCAGTGAAATTATACAACGTGTAGTTAAACGCAAGCTCCTAAAGCAATTTTCTATACTATTGGATAAAGAGACGAGCTGGTCGTTAGCCTGATAGTAAGCATATGCCAGCCCATAACAATTACAGTGTACAGAACTCTGAAATACAAAGGACACACTGCAGTGTGTCCTGCAGGACCAACCCAGACGACCCTCGCAGAAGAGTTAGTCCTACCACCTATTAAAATATATATAAGCAAAAAAATTATACAAGTAAAGCACATACCCAGTACAGTAACTTCGACCGTAGCCTCGTCAACTCCTGAGTCATTCTGGGCTTTGAGTGTGTAAATGCCGGTGTTCTTCCACGTGGTCTCGAAAATTTGCAGCTTAGTGTTGTAATCTTCGTTGTCCAATTTCACGCCAGGGCCAGCTTCGATGGTCTGCCGATAGATGGATTGGTTAGTATAGTCTACTTAAGTTTGACCACTTGATTATAATTCAAGAAGGTGTAACTCGCTAAGGACAAAGTTATGAATGATGCCATAACACGAATTATGGTCAAAAATAAAATGAAAAGTGAATATAACGAAGCTTTTCTGGGCACTGTTTTGTATGATACCACCGTTATACATACTGTTTTCTTTATTTAGTAGTTCACAAGAATTACTTTTATACGTTGACTCATATTCTGTTGTACTTACAAATCTCTAATACTCACACTATTTACTTTGGCGCCCAACGTGGGACTAAAATTATGAGAAAGAGGTGGAATATATTTTAGACCTGTCAAATTAATACACTATGTAACTAGTGTAAATTTAACACAGCCACGAATTTAGTACAGTCTATTTTGTCAAGGATGAAAGATATTTGAAAACTAGATTTAGATATTCCCCCACCCCCCTTTCTCGTAGTTATTATCTAGAAAGAGTGAGTGAAACTAAAATTATGTTTAGATATGAGATGTCAGATACGACACCATTATGTACGTATTCAATTTACTAGTATTAGTTGATACTGACCTTGCCAGCGAAGCTCCAGGTCTTGGTCGGTGGAGGTTCACCACGGATGTCGACATCGAACTTGATGGTCGTTCCGGCGCGGACGCGGATCGCTTGCATCTTGTCACGGTTGATGTGCGGTTTCACTGGACAAAACGAAAGAAACGTTAGTACTTCATGCTCCTATTAATATACTAAACGCGAAAATTTGCGAGGATGGATTGATGTTTGTTACTCTTTCACTCAAAAACTTATAGCTTCTACATCAGAATAACACGTAGATTACATAGGTTAAAGAGAAACAAAAAGTGATGTAGAGAGGTAAAAAGAAAGAGAGGGAAAAATGAAAAGACGAATTTATTCATACAGCACTTACAGAATCTGGCTTTAGCCACATGCGGCTGCGTGGCATCTCCCGGCTCTCCTGGTCCGGCCTTGTTGACCGCACGGACGCGGAACTGGTACGTGTTGCCTTCCTTTAGGTCCGGCACTCGGGCCTTGCATTCTGGGGTCTGCAAGGAAGTTACAAACAAAACTAAAAAAAAACCTGAATAAAAAAGCTGATGATCAGATCTAACGCTGAGACTTAATGCATATTAGCTCTTAAAAGGGAATACTATTTATGTAATAGACATTTCAACATCCTATCAATTAATACAGAAATACGCCATTACAGAAATTCACAAAAAAACATAGATCCAACTAGTATACACTCTTTTGGAGCAGTTTTGTTAGTGGTAGGACTAACTCTTCTGCGAGTCTCTGTCTGGGTTGTTACCACCGCTTTGCTCGTGAAGTCTGCCGCCAAGCAGTAGTGTACAAGCATTACTGTGTTCAGGTTTGATGAGCAGAGTAGTCAGTGAAATTACTGGGCTTATGAGACTTAATACCTGATGTCTCAGGGTAACGAGCGTACTGCAGTGTCGCGCAGGCCTTTGTGTTTCATAGTTCTGAGTGGCACTGCAATTGGGATGTTGACTGATTTTGGGAAAGTGTTTAAAACGATGCGTATGGGCCTAATATAACCCAAAATATTTAAATTTACTTTTTAAAACAACTAATATTTTAATTATCATGTATTTAAAATGCCGTTTTAAATTTTGCTCCAAAACGGCAGTGACGTCACGTGTTCAATTACCACAGAGTAATTTTCTATAACACTGTAAAGTGACAAGCAAAGAGAATATAACCACTACTACCTAGTCTGTGCTACGTTTAGTGACAAGTTCATTCGATGCTTTCTGTGTATGTATTGTTATGTATTAAAATATGAGTTCTAAGTTTTTTGAGCTTATTGATTTATATATATGCTTTGGTTAATTAATACACTTTGGATCTTAGAATCTACGATTACTGTTGTATATTCATTGTTGGTTATAGAAATAATGATTTTTGGTATAATAAGTAGGTACCTACTTACACGGAGGTCTTCACATTTCTAAATTCAGCAGAGCAGAAATTATCGTTTGTCGAGAAGAAATTGGCCACCGTAAAACAATCAATTCTCGGCAAATTGGAATTATTTGCCTTTATGAAGCCACTTTCCATCATGGGAGAATATTCAAGAGTCGAAATAAATTTAGAAAAATAGGCGCGGAATTCACAGGACAGATAAATAATCACAGAAATCACTCTAAAATACTAAGCAGTTAAGCGCAACGAGCTATATACTCATTGGAGTTTTGGCGGGAATGCGAAAATGTGCTGTTGTTGATTTTGTGTTATTTACTAAAACCTTTGTTTTATAGAGTGTTAATGTGTAATAATAGTGGATTATTAACCATTAAGTGTTCGTAAACTTACATGAGTGAAAGGCAAATAGTACAAAGACGAAAAACGTGTATTTTCGTATTCTATCCAAAACTCCATAGAAGCTTCAGTAAACTATCCACCAATTTACTGAAGCGTCACTTCGACTCGACCGCGCCTAGACTAAACTTTAACGTGACTTTGACGACTTTCATGCACCAAAACTAGAGATTTATTATATATTATTACTTATATAACTTGACACTAGTTAAATGCGCAAATCACGTGGAGCCAAAAACAAAACCAAAAAAAAATATATACTCCTTCCGATTGAAACAGTGACGTCACGGGCGTTTTAGGTCACGTGACTTCGGATTGATGTGATTACATTTTGATTATTTAATTTAAATTAAATTCCTTAAAAATAAACAAAAATATTGTGTTTAATAGGATTTCTGTCACAAAAACTACCGTTTCGCGGCAAAATTATATTTTTATTTGAATACAGTCAACAACCCAATTGTTATGGGCCAGCGTTATGCTTACCATCAGGGAAATGACCAGCTCGTCTCGTTACCAAATAAAATTAAAAACTATTTAAATGATAACGACAAATTCTTTATATTTTAATGAATAAAAAAATGTATGACAACTATATACTTAAACGCAGTGTTTCTCGGCCAAATCAACAAAATGCATGTTTTAGTACAGTTTTACGGGCCGCGTAGAACAAGTGACGTCAGATGTTCTGAGCAATTTGTATGGGGCGTTTCAGCGCTCAGTAGACGACCGACCGTGACTCTCATTTTTGACGTTTCTAGCGTTCGATTTCCAGGTTTTTCGATAATATTTGATTCTCATGAGAAAACGAATTGATTGACACCGTAAAAGAAATGGAGTGATGTTGACTCCATTTCCTTTTGCTTGTTCAAAGTATCCACTCTTACCGTAGTAGTGAGCGCCTCAGTCCACTGGCCGTACTTCTCCTTCTTTTCTATGATGTAGCCGGTGATGGGAGCGCCACCTGTGTTTTTGGGAGCCTCCCACTTGAGGTCCACGCGGTCCACGTCCCAGTCCTCAAGGGTCGGGATTGAGGGCTTGCCCGGGATATCTAGGGAATTACAACATTTTATAACAATCTTCAATCACGGAACTTTTATCTAATTCTAATATGGGGCCTTACCGGCTAACAATCTCGTGATCGTTTTCGAGTCAAACCCGATTTTAAGACCAGCGGTCGCTAGGTCTTCGGCTGGAAGGAATAGTCTAGAATTTTCAATGGTTTTAATTTTAGAACGATCGTTATTCAGGAAACAAGCTGTTACAAAACGAAAACTAGCGAAAACTCTAGACGATTCCTTTCAGCCGAAGACTGGTGACCGCTGGTTTTAATCGGTTTGGAATCCGTTTGTGGTCGAGTGTGCGCGGGACGTGGGCCACAAACGCGGCCACCACCTCAACTTGTGACTCGGCGCGGCCACTCAAACACTCGGTGTGCGCCGATATCAAAACCAATGTATAAAAATCTTGTCCGCAGATTGTGGTCGCGTTAGTAGCCGCGATTGGTGGCCCAATGTTCGGTTGTACAAAGGAGCTTAGGTATTAAATACCGGCAGAATTACCCTTAACCATAACACACCCCAAGCGCATCACGAATAAGACAACGCGCCACCAAAACTCACCGTAAGGATTCTTAGCGATGATCGAGTGATCAGTCTTCAGCGGCTCCGATTCTCCCTCCTCGTTGACCGCCTTGACCCTGAACTCGTACTCCTCGCCTTCCTGCAGACCCTTGATCTCCATCTCCGTATCATCAGTTTTGCCAACCGGCACCCAGCGGCCGGTCGCTTTGTTCAGCTTCTCTACTACGTAGCCGGTCACTGGTTTACCTGATGATGAGAGAAATGTGATTAGTATGATCATAATTTCATCATTTAGGTAATAATCACGGTCAATATCGAAAACCGTTGTTCTCCAAGTCTTAAGACATAGACGGATAACGTTTATTTATTTAGTTTTAAGGCATACATGTCCATAGAGTGTAATGAACAAATAAAAAAGTTCTAAATAAGGACAGCATTAGTTTTAGTCTGTGATTAGGGTAAACAAACGTTACCGAAACTCGCCGTTAGAGTAATTTATTTTAACTGTCAGGAGTGCTCCCTTGGGGCCTATACGAATAAATCATTTTGAATTTGAAGTCATTTATTTTAACTTTCATGAGTGCTCTCTTGTGGCCTATATAAATAACGCATTTTTAATTTCAATTTGAATTTAACTTAGCAACTATCTTAGGGTAACGAGCGCACTGCAGTGCCGCACAGGCATTTGTGTTTCAACGTTCTGAGTGCCACTGCAATTGTTATAGGTCGGCGTTATGCTTACCACCAGGCAAACAGCCAGCTCGTCTCGTTACCAAATAGCATACAAAAAACTAAGCAAGTTACCTCCATCGTCTTCAGGCTTCTTCCAAGCCAGTTTGCAGCCGTTCTTGGTGACATCGGTGACCTTCAGCGGCCCGCCGGGCTTGCTCGGCGACGACAGCACTGTGACCTCCACATCGGCCTCGTCCTTCCCGTGCTCGTTCGTTGCCACGATGCGGTACGTCCCTGTCATGGCGCGGACCGATTCTTTGATGTCCAATTTTGTGTTGTAGTCTACGTTGATCACGTTTTCTGTGACCTGGATAAAAAAATAGTTACATAATACTGTAGCGACGTGATGCACTTTAAGACATTACATTGTATATTTATAGACATTACTATTTAAGCGCAGGATATTCCGCACCGCTTTTTTTTTTAAGATTAACAATCATTTAATATAATTATGAAAAAAAGGTGGGAGGACTAACTCTTCTGCGAGTGTCCGTCTGGGTTAGTACCACCGTTTTGCTTGTGAAGTCTGCCACCAAGCAGTAACGTGCAAGCATTACTGTGTTCCGGTTTGATGAGCAAAGTAGCCAGTGAAATTACTGGGCTTATGAGACTTTATACCTAATGTCTCAGGGTAACGAGCGCACTGCAGTGCCGCGCAGGCCTTTGTGTTTTAAAGTTCTGAGTGGCACTGCAATTGTTATGGGCCGGCGTTATGCTTACCATCAGGCAAACGACCAGCTCGTCTCGTTACCAAATAACATAAAAAAAAAACTATTTAAGGGCAGGATATTCCACGCAGCTTTCTCGCTAGCGCATCTCAACATTTTTGAAGATAAACAATCATTTAATATAATTATGAAACATCGCATTCGGTGAATTTGCTGGCAATAATACATTACATTACCTTTGTGTTTTAAAGTTCTGAGTGGCACTGCAATTGTTATGGGCCGGCGTTATGCTTACCATCAGGCAAACGACCAGCTCGTCTCGTTACCAAATAACATAAAAAAAAAAACTATTTAAGGGCAGGATATTCCACGCAGCTTTCTCGCTAGCGCATCTCAACATTTTTGAAGATAAACAATCATTTAATATAATTATGAAACATCGCATTCGGTGAATTTGCTGGCAATATGATGCAAGCTTACCTCTTTATCTTCCGTCTTCCACTTCTTGAACCACTGCACCTTCGGCGCCGGTTCTCCTTTAATGTTGACGTCGAAGAAGATAGGCTTGCCGGCGCGCACCGCAACGGCTTTCAGATTCGTGCGGTCGATGCGCGGTTTCACTGTGAGAATGGAATCGAATTGAGTTCAGGTACTGCTTGAAACCAGCATGCAATTGATCACATTTGCTACCAAAAAACATGCTAGTTCGATACTAACATGCTCATAAGCTGACCAACGAACACAATCGTGAAATATTGGCGGGATTGCGGCGGCGTGTTGTGATTGGTCAGTTTAAAACTCATACATCAGACGAGGGAAGACGGCGTGTTGTGATTGGTTTACCGAATAAGCGATACGCAGTGATAATGCATAACCTTGGATTTGGGGGGTGTCCAGCTAAGTGGAGTCTCTAGATTTAATGGTCTGTGTCAACATCATAGTTCAATATAGTTCAAGTGAATCAGCTAACTTAGGGCTGCCCGGAAGTTCTGTATTAGAATTTGGACGTAAACTTTAAATGCCTTTTCTTCAATGAAAAATTCTGAATATCAAAAACTCGTAAAACAAATGTTGTTGACCTGCAGGAGTAGATCGACCCCCTTTCTGGATAACATACCGATTTAAACTCAGGCTGTATGTATGTATACAAGTTGTTTATAATAATTATGTTATACTAGCTGCTGCCCGCGATTTTACCCGCGCGGAGTTATTGGTTTTCGTGGCTTTTATTTTTTTGCCAGGGTACCCTAATTCTTTTTCTAAAATAAAAGTAGCCTTAGTTACTCCTTATATCATCAGCTATCTGCCAGTGAAAGTCCCGTCAATATCGGTGCAGCCGTTTCGGAGATCACCCGGAACAAACAGACAGACAGACAGACAAAAATTTAAAAATTGTGTTTTTTTATAGGTACCGTATATACTTTCATAAGCATTTAGTAAAAAGCTGTAATTTTGATATTACAAACAGACACTTCAATTTTATTTATTTGTATGTATAAATGTATATTTATTAGTAGGTTCAATAGAAAGGTACTCACGAGCCCTGTGTCTTATGGTAGTCATGCCGGTCGGCTCAGAAGGCTCAGAGTTGCCGGCCTTGTTGACGGCAATGACTCGGAACTGGAATTCTCCACCTTCAGGCAAGCCTTCCACCTTTCCAGAGTTTTGATTTCCGGGCACCTATAAGCAATGGTTTGTTAGAAAAGTGTTCAAATATCTGCTATAGTACTTACAGCAAAATTGTTAGGTGTTGTCTAAGGTGGTATGTACGCTGAACCTAAAATAGGATTGGCTCATAAGTGCGGTTCGAACTGGAACTAACATAGCGACCAATGTTTGAAAGATTACATATCATTTAAATGACTACTGGATATTTAAAAAAAATATTCAATTCGGAAAACTTTTAAATGCAGTAATAAAATACTTAACTTACGAAGAAAACTTAAAGAATTTCGAAATGGGCTTCTTTCAAATAACTTTGATCGAAAAAGGGACACAGACCTTGGACATTATATTCTTTGATATATTGTAATCTTTGATGAGTGGAATATCGGCCTATAATATCAAAAAAACATAAATAATGAATTAATTATTTATGCTGTAGTTTAATCAAAATTATAATCTGAAGATGTTTTTTTCTTAATAGTATTCTATGATTTTTATATATCTTTTCTTTTAAGTGAACCTAATATATTTTTTGTATAATTGTGTGAAACCGTGAGTTGAGGCTAATAAATCGTACTAGAATTACTCCAGATCCCCACGATACAAACGTGGCCTAGTGTGGGGATCGTAGGATACATCATACCACTGTTTACAAACCCCCTGCATAAACTCCAATGTATTATTTATGCTTATATGTTGATTCATCTAGGATGTTTATGTAGCAATAAAATAGTAATAATAAACGCTTACACTCATACCCCCGCACTAGGATTCCCTGTGTCGCAGGTGGCATGGACACACACAGATACACATCACAAACATCCAAGACACGAAAACAAACTTTATGCTTGCACAAAATGTGCCCCGGCCGGGACTCGAACCCGGGACCCCTCGCTTTGCAGGCAGGGTTACTACCAACTTAGCTACGGAGCCGTCATATTTATCATTTTCATTTTTTTAACATGCTGGCTCACCTCAGCAGCGGTCTCCCAATCACCGCCCTTAGGCTTCTTCTGTATAATGTACTTGAGCACCGGAGCTCCGCCGTCGTCCGAGGGCGGGTCCCATTTGATCTCGGCGCTTTGGTTGTCGTTGTCCGCCACTACCACGTTTCCGGGCTTGCCGGATACATCTGCAACGATGAATATACATGTTAACCAAGCAGAATGTAGCCAGACGTAAAAGTTAGTTCGTGTCTGGGTGAGTGTGTGTGTGTGTGTGTGTGTGTGTGTGTGTGTGTGTGTGTGTGTGTGTGTGTGTGAGAGTGGGCATGTGCGCGTGTGAGTGTGTGTGTGGGTGGGTGTGATTGTGGGTGGGTGTGATTGTGGGTGGGTGTGATTGTGGGTGGGTGGATGTGTGTATATATGTGCTTCTGTGTGTGTGAGCATATGGATGTGACATTTTGCTGATTATCAGCAGGTGGCCTTTTTAGACTCGCAGGTCATTGGTCCACCCAGACATCTTCTAAAATACACTCACCGAACGGATTCTTAGCCAGTGTACCCTTCTCAGTCTCGAGAGGCTCGGAGTCGCCCTCGTCGTTGACGGCTGTCACGCGGAACTTGTACTGGTGACCGGGCTCGAGGCCTGTGATATCCATTTCTAAAGGCTTCTTGTCACCGGCCACTCTGAAATAGAATTTCTTATGTAGATATAAACATTTCAAAAATTCCGCTGCGAACAGGACCGGAACCTGGTATTGGAAGAAGCTCTACGCACTGAGCTATGCGATTGAAAGTAGGAATAAAATATTACAAATTTATTTTGTTAGAATGTTTTTTTTCAATGGGCTACAAGTCTTTATTAACTAGCTACTACGTAAACAATAAATCAAACCTAGCTACAAAGAACCTAGCAACAGTTCCATAATCCCAAATACCATTTGAGTATTTTAAAATGATTGAACGAATCGAGCGCAGCAAAGAAAAAACAAAGTATGACGGCAATACAAATTGTGTTCATATCACCGTCATCTAGTGACTAGATAATTTTGGATCTTTCAAAAATGCGATAATGAACTTTTTGTTAAGAATACAAATCCTACTTCCTTTGTAGGTAGTATTTGTATACTAAAAATGTGAAAGTTTGTGTGAATGTTTGTTACCACGTATCTCCATAACTACAAAACTGATTTTAATGTAATTTGGCATGTAGATAGTTTAGGTTCTGGAATAACACATCCTACTAATCCTACTTCCTACTTATATTATAAATGCGAAACTGTGTCTATCTGTTTGTTGGTTTATCCTTCTTTCACGCAGCAACGGAGCAACGGATCAAAATGATATGTGAAGCTAGTCAACAATAAATAAAGTACTAACCTGCCAACGCGCACCCACTTGCCGGTGGCCATGTCCATCTTCTCAACCTCATACTCCTTGACTGGTGATCCACCGTCATCATCTGGTTTCTCCCACTTCACTTTGCAGCTCTCAGCGTTCACGTCTGATACTTCCAATGGACCTAGTGAAAGAAAAGCAAGTTCAAAACTTAGTATAGAAATGTGAACACTTGAACAGTGAAAGCAATGGCACCTGCAGAATGACAGAACATATTTCATCTCTGGTCTTTACACTAAACTATAAAATAGAGTGAAAAGGGTATTACATTTTTTTTATTTCACAATGTAACTAAACGGGCTGGTCGTTTGCCTAATGCCAAACCATCGCCTGCGTATAACAATTACAGTGCCACCGTAAACTTTGAAAATCAAAGCCTTCATGATCTGCAGTGTACTCATTATCCTCAAACATTAGATATTATTAATCTCATATAATTGCGGTACCACACAGAACTTTGAAACACAGGCCTGCGCGGTACTGGATTAAGGACTACACTAGACATATTTAAGGTGCTAAGTCTCATAAGCCCAGTAATTTCATTGACTACTTTCGCGAACCTCAACACAGTAATTCTTGCACTATTTAGCGGCTGACTACACAAGCAAAGTGGTGGTAACCACCCAAATGACCACTTGAGGAGAGTTATCGAGATGAGTTAGCTACCTTTAGGTGAGCTTGGCTTGCTCAGCACAGTCAATTCAACTGTCTCTTGATCGAATCCATTGCAGTTTTCAGCTCTCAGCGTGTATTTGCCGGTATCACGTCGTACTGCGTTCACAATAGTGAAATCAGTATGATACTCCTTGTTTTCTATCTTGATGCGCTCTGAGTTGACCAGTTTGATGCCTTCTCGCCAAGACCTGAGTAAAATAAGGATTGTTTAAAGATCAGATCTTCATATAAAATCTTTGTGTAGTCAGGTTTTAAAGGTTTTTTTTATAGTAAGGTTAAAGTTCAATTAAAGCAATGATTTTCTACTAAACATAGTGGTTAGTTTGGTTATTTTTTAATAGTTTTTACTACCTCAATTCCTGGCTCTCTATTAGTCAAAGACAAATGAAATTTTGAATAAAAAGACAGGTTGCAATTTTAAAACAAATAAACACTCGCATAAGAGTTAGTCCTACCACCTGGCTTTTCCGAATTTGCTCTTTTTTACAAACACTTAGTAGTAGTGCCTGAGGGTAAGCATAACGCCGGCCCACAACAATTGCAGTGCCACTCAGAACTTTGAATAACAAAAGCCTGTGTGGCAATGCTATGCGCTCGTTACCCTGAGCTATTCGGTATTATTAAGTCTTATAAGCCCAGTAATTTCAGTAGATAGTCTGCTCATCAAACCGGAACACAGTAACGCTTGCACATTAATTATTGGCGGCAGACTTAACGAGGAAAGTGGTGGTACCAACCCAGACGGACACTCGCAAAAGAGTTTTCTTGATTTCGTGTGTAGTCAGTGAATCAGTGATTGCTATAAAAACTTACCAAGTTGTCTCTGGAGCTGGTTCGCCTATAACATCTACAGACCACTTGTGGGTACGTCCAGCCTTGATGATAACAGACTTGAAGGTGCTGCGCTCAATGCGTGGTTTCACTGTGGATGAATAAAGTACAAACTTTAGGTACTTACTTGTAGTAATTTTAAAAATGAGAATTTTCTCTAATCTTTCTTGCCCGAGTCACCAACTACTATCGCAGGAGGTAATTGTTGATTGAAATATATATTTTGGCCATGTGCTATGGGTGATGTAGATTTCATACGTTAGATTTATATTAATACATTACACAATTTAATTCCCCCCTTCCCCTTTCCATCATCAAACAACCTGGCAAATGGCAAGACAACATGGATACATTATTGATTATCCCTCCTTTACGCATGAAGCATTTTGCTTCTACATTCATTTGGCGTACCGCTAAGGAGTAGAATGCTTTGCATGACTCTGTGTTCTGATTGCTATAACCTGGGAATCTTCAAGTGATGAGTGAATAGGTATCTTCTAAGTAAGCATGCCATGTGAATCTC
This sequence comes from Crocallis elinguaria, assembly GCA_907269065.1. Classification (NCBI taxonomy): domain Eukaryota; kingdom Metazoa; phylum Arthropoda; class Insecta; order Lepidoptera; family Geometridae; genus Crocallis; species Crocallis elinguaria. The sequence goes on along the minus strand of OU026071.1, from coordinate 12,120,058 downwards.
AACCTCAACATCACTTATGATTAGGTGAGATAGTGGTCAAACGCAAGCGTATAAAAACACTTAAAAGCGTATAAAAATACCTGTACAAAAACACTTTTCTCTTTGCAAAAATTTGTGTCCAAGGGAATTAAATACATCAAATATTTCAACCCATAGCCCATATCTTTTAACTTACTTGACCACAAAGCTCTTCATAATGTGTGTAAATAAAATAGTTATTGCAGCATAATGCTTACAGTTCTTGTGCTTGCAGAGATGGTTGTCAGTCGGCTCGGAAGCTTCACCAACTCCAGCCTTGTTGAATGCTCTGACACGGAACTGGTACACCATCTTCTCTTTGAGGTTTTCCACCTTGAACTCTGTCTTTGTGTCATTACTTTTAGCAACCTGGGGAAATAATGGTTATTTATACACAAATAAATACTTACATATTCTTTGTATATTATGGATTACTTATCAACCATTTTTTGAAACCGTCCATTATTCTTCAACTGTCCCTTTTTAGATAGCTTTTAGACTATCGTCTGAAATCGCTCACCGGAGCTAACAACACTGTACCTACCTAATTTGATATCCTATGACCTATGACTTATAATTTGACTAGTCTACTAATAAATTGATTACTCGCAAATTCTTCAGCTAAATTTCTACGCAAGATTTGTCACAGTCTACAAGCGCGTAGGGGAAGTTTGAAATTCCCAACAATCATTCATTATGAAGTTTTTCAAGCTGATACCTTACCTCAAGCCAATCAGGTGCGAATTTATCCTTCATTTCGATCACGTAGCCGATAACGGGGCGTCCGCCGTTGTCGGACGGAGGTTCCCATTGCAGCGTCGCTGAGGTGTTGTCGTAATCCATGATCACCGGCTTGCTTGGCGCCTTTGGTGGATCTGCAGAGGCACAACATCGTAATTTAGATTTGAAACTCCACGCTCCAGTTTGTGTTTGTTTTGTAAACAAGCGCGACCGCGATTTTGGCACCGAAAAGAGATAGCAGATAGCAGATAACAGCTGACAACTGTCACTGTCATTGTCAGTGTCAGATTTGACTGCCAAAGATAAAGTAATTTTTTTCATTCGCAGCTTTGTACAATCGCCAAAGCCATTGTCTAGAATTAATTAATTACTTGTTAGTGCTTGAATGTAATTGCACCCCTGAGTGCAATTTCTGAATGTCACCGAGTGACTAAATATCAGCGATATGACCGATAGTCACCGATTTACAAAAAGTCGTCTTTTTTGATGTCAGCGGGTGACTAAAATTATCATACCTACCTCTGATATCGTTTACGAATGGGTAGGTACCCCCATAGTTATTTTATCGCATATCGTTACGTAAAAAAATTGAATTGAACACAATCATAAGTTTATCTATGATCAAAGCTGAGAAATAGTTGCATATTTCTTTAAAAATACGACTTTTGCATATTCGTGAAATTAAAAAATCGGTCCCCAAAGCTCAAATCCAACTACTCCCCCCCCCCCCTCCCCCCCCTAACGTGAATTGCAAAGCAAAGCCAGGAGCCACGGATTCGATTCCCGGCCAGTGCAGATCATACATAGCATGCAGTTTATTCGGGTCCTAGATGTTGTATTATCTGTCTTATCTGTTGTATTATCTGTCCATGCCACCTGCGACAGAAAACTCTATTGTTGGGGTAACAATGTGTATGTTTGCTTTTCTTAAGGAACTTACCGTAAGGATTCTTAGCAACTATGAAGCCATCAGTCTCTAGAGGTTCGGACTCGCCCTCCTTGTTCACGGCGCGGACCCTGAACTTATACTTGTGGTTCGGAGTCAGGCCCTTGACAGTGAACTGTGTTGGCTCTGGGCCGGTCTCACCGCAAGGCACCCAGTTTCCAGTATCCTATAAAAAATATTAGTTATAAGTAGGGAAGGAGTTACTTCCTTCTCTATGTAAAAAAAACTTTGAACCGAATATGCCTTGGTTGTTTTGGAAAATTACGCTATACCTAATGGCCCTTTGTAAAATACTTAATTTATGTTACGATACTAGTTACGTTGTAGCTTAAAAGTGGTAGCTAGGTACAGATTTGTTGGTATTTAGATATTTATTATACTAGCTTGCTCCTGCAGTTTGCCCGCGTATTAGGCATATAGATATGCCTTTATAAATTGTAGAATATGTGTTATTCTGATGTATAAGCTATAATACTGTAAAGTTTCATCGAAATCTGTTCAGTAGTTTTTGCACAAACTTCCATCCATCCATCGATACATCCATCTATTCTCATAAACTTTCGCGTTTATAATATTAGTAGAATATGTAATATGTAAAACTGGTACGGTGTTCTTGCGATAACAGAATACAAACAAATGTCTGGCAGCCTGTTTTACTCTTATGTAGTTCTTTCAACGAGAGCCATCAGTTGATAACAGTTGAACTGTTGGTAACAGTTGACCAGTTGTTCATCCATTCCTGCTGTAGCCCTAGAGACTTACCATGTCCATCTTCTCGAGCGTGTACCCCGTAATGTCTGATCCCTTCCAGTCGTCGGGCTTCTGCCATTTGACTGTCGCCTTCTCAGCACGGATGTCCTCGATTTCGATAGGTCCATTGGGCCTGTTTGGTTTGTCTAGAAGAAAATAAACATTAATTTCATCTTCAGCAAAAATAGGTACATTCTCACTGTTAATATTCAAGCCTTCTCTATTTGACAGCTCTTTGACGACTTTCGTAGTACTTACCTATATTTGGACAGTCGATGGAATTAACTTCTGGAGCGTATCAGGGCGTGGGTTCGAATATCGCATCGTAATTAGTTTAGTTTTGAAACAAGTGAGTCTTGGAACTTATTTCATAACATAAAAATGCTACACCACTTACCCAGTACAACAACATCAGCGATGCTCTCGCAGGTACCGGACGTGTTCGTCAGCACCAGCTTGTATTTTCCACTATCGGGCCTGGTGGTCTTCCTAACCGTAAGGACGGTGTTCCTCTCGTATTTGTCAATGGTGATGCGATCGCCGTCGTCCTTGATCTCCTGTAGTGAGAAGTAATGTGAGAAGGTCGAAAGGCAGGGATTGCATCTGTTCTTTATCTACTTATGGGATCATCAAAACTATCTCTATAGAAGTAGGTTATTAAATTATATTATTAATTTACCCCGAAAATCATTAGGTAAGACGGTATATTATATATAAAGTGACATAAATTCAAGAACTGCTGGTAGAGCGATAATTGTTCGTAAGGACAAACAATAAACTCTTAGATTAATGATTGAATTAATTATTTTGTTAACCAACTTTGCCTTTTTGGGCCATTTTTGTAATTTCTGCTGATTGATAAGTTACATCTGTTTTTGATATTTTGTAACCTTTGATAAATTTCATAATACCTACTTGTATGTAGTAAAACAAAGATAAGATGACCTTATTAACATTTTACAGAAATCATAGGTTTTTGATAATCCCAAGAAGATTTAAGATGACACAATCCCAAACATTGAACTTTGGATTGACTTAGTATATTTATGTTAGAATGTTATGTTTTGACAGTTTCTGACATAGAGCCATTCTGCCGAGTGTTATCACAAGTGAAGATTTCATCCTTGATAAGAGAATCCCTGAAGTAAAAGTGTAGCTATAACGTGCATCTCTACATTTCTATTATGTGGTAGATCAAGTGCACCTAATGTATTCTGTGACATTGTGCTACGGTAGAGAGAAGTAAAGAATATAAAAATGTAAAGTGAAGAAATGAATCAAGGAAATATCATTCATCAATCAAATCAACAAGTAAACGAAAAGAGTACTTGGTAAAAGCCACGATTAATTTTAGTCAATCTTGATTTATTTCTTTAGAATTATAATGCCAATTAAAATAATCATTTTGGTAGTTACAACATTGAAAGCTAAGTCGTGACCTAACGCTCTTTTCCAACATCAATCATCAACATGAGTTGGATAGCAGCGACAAGTCAGACCTTTACGTCGCGTCCAAAGCGAAATTTTGAAAATACTTTTTTATAACTGAATCATGATCCAAATTAACATAAAGGAACAGCATCGGAAGCTTTACATTAAATAAAATAGCTTGATAACATTAACAACTGTTACGATTCAAAATATTAATACAAAAAAATTACAAATGATTCAATTAGAAAAAAGTGAGAAATCTGTAAAGTGTAAATTTTTGTTAGACACATTGTTGTGAATGTAGAGCTCCTTAGAATAATTAAATAATTAAAGGTTTTAGAACATAAAGTGTGAGACAACATCTAGATTCAACCGTCTGACCTTCTCCGTATACGGCTTTCCACGTTTCTTTTTTGGGAAAAAAAATAAAACAATTTTTATTAGAAAAATATCCAATTATGAATGAGTGATGAACAGTGCCAAAATGAATTCTGAATTGAGCGCCAAAATAATAAAATTTCGAAATTTTTGCCAGAAAACATACTAGTGATAAGTACATAATTTTAAGTGCACAATAATTTCAGGATTCTTCAATCACATATTTCATTTATTATAATCAAATATTCAATTTTCTCCATATAAACTTTTATGATGAAGACAGCATTAGTTTTGGTCTGTGAAGAACGTTACAGAGACCCGCTGTTAGAGTCCATATATTTTAACCATTCTCCTTTGGGGCCTATATAAATAAAGCAATTTGAATTTGAATGTAGTTTCATGACATAATGTGTATACTTTCAGGCAATTTGATACTGCGGTGAAATTCGTAGTATGAAAAATTAACTCCAAATTAAAATATTTATTGGCGATATTTATGCAAGTGGCTGCAAATTGAAAATTTCGTAATTGCCACAAAAAGTTTTAACAATACATACCTCCTCTCCATGCATCCATCTGACTTCAGGTTCGGGTTCACCACCATATTTAATATCGAAGGTGATGACTTGGCCTTTCTTGATGATCATGTTTTGGAGACCCTCGCCGATGATGTACGGTTTTACTGTAAAGAAGGTAATATAACATTAAGGGGCATTTACAATTTTATCGTCCACTGAAGGATATGGGACCACTGTATATAATGTAATAAGAATTATATTTATTTAATGATCATACTACAAAATATATATAAAATGAATAAATATGTCTAAAAGTAGATAATAATTAGTAGATAATCTTTAAAGGAAGATAATAATGGAAGATAAATAATCTTTGGAGCTAAAGTACTGAGAGATCTGAAGACCTGGACAAAAAACAATGTATTCTTACCAAATCTGCACTTAGCAACAATAGGTTTAGTGGTGTCACTTGGTTCACCAGGTCCAGCTTTGTTGATAGCGCGAACCCTGAACTCATAAGTGCAGCCTTCCTTTAAGCCTTCCTGAGTAGCCTTCAGGCAGTCTCCAGGAACTTCCTTGCCCTTCACCCAGTCTTTGCCGAACTTTTCCTTGTATTCAATAACGTAGCCAGTAATCTCGGCACCACCATCATTATCAGGCTTTTCCCATTTGAGATCTGCGTGATCCTTGTCCCAATCGACTAGCTCCAATTTCTTAGGTTTCGATGGTTCATCTTAGGAAAATAATAAAATGATTCAAGGCATTTTCACCAACATTATAAAAAAACATATGATTATTGATTACCCAATTAATTTTGAGGTTTATTAAGAGTTAAAGTAGTTAAAAAGCATTGATGCTCACCCCAAGGATCTTTAGCCAGCACAGGCTTCGAGAAAATGCCAGGCTCGCTGGATCCAATCTTGTTCACAGCTCGGATCCTGAACTTGTACGTCTTTTTGGGAATCAGGTCCTCAACCTTGAATTTCAAAGGCTGACCATGTGGTATTTCAGCTACATTATCCCAACCAGCCTTCAGTGATAAGTCCTGGAAAAGAGAATCCTTCTTTAATACATATAGATAATTCCTTAACCTATAGTTCTTTGAGTATAAAACAACTAAGGTTTATACAAACTAGGTGTATACTAATACAATAAAAAATAGGTTATAATTATAATGCTGCACTTCGTTAAAAAGTATAATTAGCATATTATTTTAACAGCAGTTAAATATCTTTTTCCAAGTTTAATAAACTGACCTGTCTTTCAATAACGTATTTGATGAGTGGTGAACCACCTTCGTCCTGTGGTGCCTTCCAAGTAACTAAGCAAGATGTCTGGAACACCTCAGCGACATCTACATTCTGAGGAGCTGAGGGCACGCTCTGCATGGTAATACTGACATCCTTGCTATCTTCTCCTTGGGCGTTGGATAGCTTGATCTGGTATTTTCCAGAACCCTCGCGAGAAGGTTTCTTCATCTTAAAAAGAATCTTTTCTTGTTCAACGATCACCTCGACCTCTTTAGCAGGTAGGGCCTTTCCATCTTTCCATAACTTTGCCTCTATCGGCGTCTGTCGGGTGCCGCTAACTGCGAAACAATGGTTGTTAGTTATGCAAGGCTGCAAAGATGTTATTTAGCGAGAATACTTGTATTGAAACCCAAGGAAGAGAAGGATTCTAAGATGCGAGGATTTCAAGGTACGAGACAACAAAACAAACAATAACTTTGCAGGCGAGTGAAACACAATATTTATCTCCACACTACAGCGCGGAAAGATTTTGTCTATCATTTGAACTTCTTCTTGCAAAGCAGCCGGCTGGTGCGTCGTGGGCAAGCGACTTTTCTACCTTCCACGCTAGTACTTTTGCAGATTTCGAACGATAAACAAGACCTTTCCTGTAAGGTGAAAAATTAATTGTTATTTTTTTGTAACTTATTTACTTTCAATTGCTTTGCTATTGTAAAATCTCTTTCAACTTACTTTTGTAAGGCACCTCAATAACGAAGGGTCTATCAGCTGGGCCGTTGAACTCATCAGGGCAGTCAATTGTGGGCTTAGACTCTCCCTTCTTGACAGTAAGCTTGCAGGAAGAGGTGAGTTTGCCACTCTCGCAAAGGATCTCGCCATCGTCTTCCATCTCCAGTTTGTTGAAGATCAGCTGGTGCTTACCACCACCCAGGTTCTTGATCTCAATCCTAATTATGATTAACATTATTAGCACTGTAGTAATATTTAGGTAATGTAGACATAGGATTATGCTGCTACTTTGTCATACTATTATTGAATATTTTACACCATGATTTGACCAAATAATATTAATTGATAAAACGAACTCATTTTTGTTAGAGCCCTTCTCTGATAGATATTAAAATATTAGTTAATAATAAGAAAATATTTAATCTTATACCTTTCATTAGGTACAATAGGCTGTCCATTGAACGACCACACCGCCTCTGCAGTCTGGTCTTGTAATTCCACTTCCAGAACCACCTTGTCCCTTTCAATTGCTTCAGTATCCTTCAACTTCTTATTGAAGCGATTGGAGTCTGAAACCGTACGAGAATCAGCACTAAAACTTACCGGTAGGTTTATTGTAGAGAAATTATAGTTTGGGTTACAGGTTCCGTCTAGAGACTTAAAGAGATTTAAAGAGCTTTAAGGATATTCATCACTTTTTCTATGGGTGGATGGATCGTTTGGCGAACTCTAAAAATGTAAGGTTTTGCACACTGATTTTTTTTATACTTGAATTCCGACGGAGTGATCATGACCGTGCATCTATTACCGCGTTTCGAATATGACTTAGCAAATGCACTGATGCAAATCTAATTTTAGGTCTAGTAGATCTAAACAATGGGACCTAATGAAGCCTATCGAGGTTTAATTTGTCCATGACAGTGATGTAGTGAGATAGGAATCAATACGTTTTGTCATAGCTTTACGAGTATCTTTATAGATGAAATAGAACCATCATAGGTAATAATTTTAAAGGCGATGTTCTTAATTCGTAATTATGACGAGTAAAACGCCCTTTTCAGTGACAGAGATGATAATTGTTATTACCTTCTATAATATATCCGCAAAAACGTGTAATAAAAGCTAGTGCAATATATAAAGATCTAGTGTAATGACATTGCCATTTATATATGTTATTAAGGGCTTTAGTGATAAAGCATTTTTTTCTCATTGTGTTAACTCCTCTAGTTGAAAATCAGCCGCCAAAAGTCTATCGTGTATTTCGCCAGCCGTAGGTACTCGATATAACGTGTCACCGCACCACCAACTTACGATCAAACCAAAATGATCAAACGCTAACCCATAAGGGAATAAAAAATAACAATTTTATTTGTCTCAGAAACAAAAAAAGGTTTTGTCGTTTAAACTATGACAATTCTCAAAATAAGTCATTAATAATTATATTAGTCATTCCAAAGAATATTTTCTAGATAAACTTACAATTGACAATCAATTCGCATTTCGTTTCATCAGCATTACTGACACATTTAAAGTTACCAGCGTCAGTGACTTTAGCGTCTTTTATCACCACCTTGCGCTTGCGTCCATCTTTCACGATCGTGACGCGCTTGTCAGTCTTCAGAGGCTCGTCGTTTTTGTACCTGGAGGTAAGAATTAGATAATCAGATAAGCTTGATCAGTTTGAAATACTTATGAATAGATTGTTGTTGTTAAAGTCGCTACCTATGATGAACTGAATGAGAAACGTGGTTGCCTCTATTACGAACCGCTCTTATTCCATCTGGTAATCCAAATGTTCTAGCCCACTACCAGTTGGAAGCGTACCCAACATGCTGGTGGCATTGCCTCGTCGAACCGCAATGCTGATCCGTTGAGCCAAATAAGTAAGCATTTTGGTTACGCATCGCATCAATCAATCAATCGTATTACTTATATGTGTAAAAAAGACGTGTGAATCTTACCATTTAACATCGCCGCCAGCGTCATCAAGCTCGCAAAGCAACGTTATAGTGTCTTTTTCAATCGCTTGCTGCGATTTCAGTACCTTTGTAAATTTGTAAGGATATTCTGAAAGAGAAAATGAATTAAAATTAAATGAAATTGTATACCGTTCAACATATTACCCGGAATACTTGCGGAAAACCACAGATATTATACTCTATAAACCGGGAATTCTTCCAAACTAATCATGATACTAACCTATGATCTTTACGACAGTCTCAGTCTTGTCAGGCTGCCTCTCGATCTTACAGGTATATTTGCCGGCGTCCTCAAAAGTAGCACTCTTAATTTGCAGTCTACAAACACCGAATAAATCCTTAGAAATTTGGAACGCATCGCCTTCCTCCACCTTTGTCTCTCCCTTCCACCACGAAACAATAGCAAGACTGTTTGACACAGTACATTCGAGAACAACCTCGTGCTCATAATAACCACTGGTGGTCTTCTTTAAAGGCTTGGTGAAGGTGTATGTAGGGTCAGGCTCATCGACTTGCAAGAACGCTGTGCAAGTAATGCCACCGACCTCGATGCTGACATTGCCGGTATCTTCCACTTTAGGAGTCATGATGATTAGCTTGTACGAGTCTTGCTCGTTAGTCATCTTATATTTGCTGCCTGGGAACAGTTCCTAAAAGCAATCAAAAAATGTCAAGAGAATATTAACTTTCTAACAGTTATATATCGTGGTTATATTTTATCATGTGATACTTGCATCTTTCCGGAAGAACCATTTTGGCTTCGCATTAGGCTTAGAGAAGATGGCTTCGAACACCACCTTTTTATCCTTGCCTTCCTTCGCGAATTGATCTACAAGGGGCTTCAAGAATGTCTCTTGTTTCTGAAATTGGCATCAAGTGACAATTAATATACCTACTCATTAGAAAAATGCTCGGGTGCATACAAAAACAAGTGCTCTCCATACAAAAAGCAGAAAGTGCTGACCGTAAAGGACTCCCTCTCTTATCTACTTAATTCAACGGTCGCAGAGTGCAAATCAATGAACACCATAAAAATTTATGAAAAGAACCGAGGCGTTAGGGTCTTCAGCCATTTTTTCATCGTCAAGGTGAAATCCATGCTTAATGTACAGAAATTGGAATTTCTATATTTCTTGAAGAATAGATGTGCAACAGTGACGAATAATTAAATAGGTAAAATAATTAATAATTATAATGTATCCTTATTTCAGACACAGAGATCCATAGTCAAAAACATAAACAAAAACATAAAGTTTAATATACATTTTGCCGAACAAAAATGATGAACAAATTTACAATTACTAATATTTCAAAAAGTCAGGTTGAGTAAAAAACCAGTATTCATCATTTTTGATGGAATTTAATATATACTACATCCTAAACATCGATTTGTGCCTGTGCTTTGTGCTGCTAATATTGACGAAGAAGTGCACGGAAATATTGCTACAGAAGAGAACAGAAGAATAGACTATATCATAGTTGTGCCATCTATAAATTCTCAGTGGGTAACTTCGATGCTGAAATTCAAAAAGTTCAATTCATTGAAACTATTGCTCTAACGCCTGTTGACAAGGACTTGTTCTACAAGAAAGTGGAAGGTAAAAGATGGCTAAGTACTTATTTTTGTAATATCTCTACTTAAGTAAGACTATTCCGAAAATCGTTTATTGACCATAGTATTTATTTTCACGGGTTATTTAATATTTTGCCTAGTTCAATTGGCGGAATATAACAAAATCCACTCTAACTAAATAGAAGCTATCGATGCCAAAAATGTATTTTAAAGAGACATCAGTGCAAGAGCTTCTATATTAATTGAACCGTTTGAAGTATCCAGCATGATCCAGTGAAACACATTTTGTGCGAGTTTTGCTTTTGGTGATACACTTGCAAGATGCACTGTGCCGTCTATTGACATTGTTTTTATTGTCAAACCTCGTCTCTTTTGAACGAGTGAAGGACCGGCCAGTCTGGGATCAGTTCCGCTAGTGACGGTCTTCTATTATGGGTTCTCTACAAAATATCCGTTTTATCCTTAGTGTACTCTTCGCTTATAAATCTTATAAACCAAAGCATAATTTGCCTTGGCTTTCTAATTTACAAAAGCTACACCAAATTTTAAACTGATAAGTCATCAGTGAAAATGAAAGGATCAAAAAGAAAAAGGCATATTATTTGGCAAAAATTCCAACATCTGCAAAACATCGGATGCATCAGCTGAAATTAATGAATTAAATGAAAATAAAAACAACAATTTTAATAATAATGACGTGACAGAAGCTCCTCAACCTGTCGTCAAAGATATACCTGCAATTGACAATACTGACAAAAATCCAAAGGAAAAAGTCACTTAGTCATCAAATTCATTCCACTTACATTCCCTGAAAGTCATGTTCTAGTTAAAGAAACGTGAAGTGGTGATACAAAAACCTCTGTGAGTTATTTTAAAAATCCAATTTAATGCAGTTTTATTTAGAACGCTCGGAAAGTACCGCCGTCACATAATTAGAAAAAAATTAAATAAAATCAACAAAGTTCTAGGGAAATATAATTTCTTCATTATAAGTATGTATATGTATGTATATTTATATTAATTGGCGTGTCTGATTACGTGATGACGATAATTTCAGACGTTTGTTTTAGTTTTAGTTTATCATTCGTGATTTTAACTCAGTCATTATTTAGAAGATAATTTCTGTACTTTCAAAACATTCCCTCCACCTAATAGTATAAACAAAATAAATTTACTGTTAATTTTTAATTTAAGCTGAAGTAATTCTTTATTTTGAAAGCACTGAAACTCTCTTTTATTTAAGTTTTACTTTTAACTCCTCCTTTTTATCGAACCTTTATTTTGACAGCCTCCATCAATTTGGGCCAATCGGGTACCATTTCAGGAAGAGACATACGTCTCCTTATTTCGTAAACACCCTAGAATTGTATAATAGCTCGTTACTCGCAAAGTAACTTCTTTAGAAAGCGTTGTGTGAGAAGCAATATAAATTAAGCCGAATGTGAGTGACTAAGATGCATATTTGTATGTTTTGATTCTATGCTGATGCTTTTTATTAATGAAAATTGATGATTGGTACTAACGTGAAACCAATTGTATAATTTTTTAGGCAACCATCCAGCCATCGCTTATAATTAATTATTATTTTAGAGAAATCCTCACACATAAACAAACATAAACAATGTTTGACGCTGACATTGCTTTGACACAACATTTTTGTCATTGATAGCAAACGAAAAGTTTTTATATGCTTGTCCTTGGCATATTTGTTTTAGAATTGAAAATGAACTCTGAAGAAATCAACATTAACGGAAGACGATCACAAACTGAAGGTAGTGGACATGTAAGATGGAATGAACGATGATACTGTTTGAAATATCGATGACCTTAATCCAGTCCCAGTTTGAAGAGTTCCTGCGCCTGTCAGCTGGAAATCTACCCATCTCGACACCCTCGGAGATTACCACAAGGAAGCCATCTTCCTCGTAATATCCAGTTTCTAATCCCTAAGAACCAAATGTCATGATGCATACGAAGTCTTACGAAACGAACTATAATGCAGGGGATTTAATTGACTTTTTAACTTGCAGGTATAAAATGAGCCTAGGTTTTTAACAATTACAGAAAAAAAATACATACAACAATCCTTCGAGACCTGATTGAAATGTATGGTATATTAGTGAAAGACATTGATATACAATAATCAATCATAAATTATTAAATACTCGTAATAATTTTAAATATATATATTTTCAAATTTAATAGCTCAAAGGACGTTTATTTATTTCTGGGTACTCTATTTACTTGTAGTATTATAATACACTATACAAGCAATGATAAGTACATTCTAACATATATGTATATAATTAGATGTCACATCAGCATGAGACATATTGACAACATAGTAATTGTATTTAAAAGTACGCAAATATGAAAAATTACACAATGAAAGCTCAATGATTAAAGCTACTTAATCGAAGTAATCTAATTTTTGCCCGATGGAGCTGTCAGTTTATTTGTATTATTAATTGTTTTATAATTAATATATTTTAATAGACTTTTAGACATTGTAGAAGTTACAGGATTATTTATTATTTTAATGCCAAGTATGTCTTGCATTATATAAGTGGATGCTATGTTATAGCTACTGCCGTTTATTTATAAGTAAATAACTTCTACATTGTGGTAGGTCATCATTTTTATATATTTTATCTCTATCAGCATTTATATCACCATCTTCTTTTTTATTTAATAATGTTGGATTTTTTGTAATACCAATAAAATCTTACCTTTTCGACTTTTTTGAGAGGTGGAATAGGTTTGTCGGTTTCTTTGAGGTCTCCCCAGTCGGGATCATCTTTCTTTTCTCCCCATTTAGCGTACTTCCTCTTCTTAAGCATGGCACGGAAGTCCATACCACTGGAGTCTGTACATATGGATATTTGTTAGGTTGGTATACTGACTTTTCGTGGCGTCCTTGGGTAGGTTTAGATAAAACCAGTCTATATAAATGAAATATCTTGGTAAAAAATTAGATAAACGGATACTTACCAGACACATAAAGCTGCATTTCAGCTGAGTCTTCCCCGTGGATATTGCTGACAACAATTTTGTATTTTCCTTCATCGTTAGGCTTGACTTTTCTCATGCACAATGTAATAAGGCCAGTTTCACCATCAGTGACGAACTTAAAGCGGCCTCCTTCGATAATTTCACCCACACCTTTGTAGAATTTAAACGTAGGTGCAGGAGTGCCTTCCACTTGTACAGTGAGGTATCCAGTTTGATCTAAAAGAAGTTTAAATTGATTTAAATGTTGTAATTAACTATTGTGTAGGGCCTCGTGTATAATTAGTGTAGTGCTTACCTTCAACAGCAGAGTAGCTCTCTTGCACATCAACAATGACTGGTGGCCCATCTTTTCCAAGAGGTTTGAGAGGCACCGAAGGCTTGTTAATAAGATCCTCCAAGTCTTGAACGGAAGGCCTCCTGGCATCTCCCGATTTTCGTCGCTATATCATCAAAACAGTTTTAGTATAATATATTTTTTTCATAAATAATGTAAACAAGTAGATGTTAAACACAACAACAAAAAGAAGTCGTACAAAAAGAAAGAATTATTGTCCAATAATAAATATGCTTCAAGCTAAGATCAAAAATATGTTTTCTGCGATTGTAAAAAATATTTATACAAAAAAGTTTAAATAGAATATTATAACTCGGCGTGAATTTCACAACTAAGGACAAAGTATTGTGAGATAGAGCGTGTAAGATAAATTATTTTGTCAAAGGTATTAAAAATATTTTTACCGTTGCAGGTGAGTGAGAGAGAGAGAGAGAGATCAAACGTGTGCTCGAAGAAAGTAATAAAAAGATTGTAGTAAAAAAATTATATTACTAAAATAACTCTTGTAAGATATAACATTAAATATATCACAGACCCAGACACTCGTAAAATAATTAAACCAAGAAATATAACAGGTAACATTAGCTTGTTATGATAAATGTAAAGTTATATTATGAGCCTAGCCAAATGGCTGACAATGAATGTTGAGTTCCTGATGAATGCTACGCGAGTGTAGACTGTCATAAAAGTGATATACGAGTATATATAGTGCCGATTAAGTAGGTAATCGATATAATTTCCAGTTCTCAAAATTAAATAAGTAATAATTATGATAGAACCTTATACACTACATCAAAAAACTTTCAAAAAGAAGAATTGTACTTTTAAAACGGTAAAAGCCCATCCAGGGTTTAAAATAGTAGAAAACCACTTTAATTTATATTTTTTTTAAAGAATTTACAAATAGTGTAAAGTTTAACCACTGTCTCACCTCAACCTGTTTTGTTTGAGCGTGGTGAAATTAAAAAAATTGGAACAAATATTTTATATAAATAAAACTATGTATGGTATTTCATTTAAAAAATCTTTTTGATACACATTATTTTCATGACCTTTGACAAAATAAAGTTCAGTACTTGTCCAAAATCCAACAAAAATAGGGTAATTAAAAATTGTACTTACCGCAGCTGGGGCTGGTTTAGGCACGGCAAGCTTTTTAGCCACCGCTGCCATTTTTGTTAATTACATATAACCACCAAGATGCCACAATACAAACAGTTACTTATAATTTAAGTCAAGTCCAAAGACTATACTAATTATATCACAGTTTCATCTCTAAATCACATATTTTTCGCGCGATCCTCATAATAGTTTAAAACTAACAGTTTTGTTAAATACATCCGTTTGACTAACTCATTCATAATCACAGCAAAAGTTTCAAACGTAAATGCTTTATTATTATATTTAAGTGTTACACCTGTTCTACAATTTTTTAGTTTTATTTTTTGTATCGATTTGGATTTTCGATTTCGGGCAGTTCGAAGTGTCGTTCCATCTAAAAATGGGCGCGAATGTCAAAAGACTGAACCAGGGGGTCGCGAGCATGGTCGCCTCGACATACAGGGGTGACGAGCGGGGAGCGCGGTGGTCTATTTGTGCGCAACACAAATCAGCAGACCAATTCAATTAATTATCAGATTAAGGTGAGCCATCCGTGCAGCATTTTCTTGGACGTGTTTATATGGATCCGTATGGAGTGCCGACACGGGTGCGTTTGCGCCGATATTATTGGCGTTACATCTAGGAAGCGTTTCCATAATTATACTAACGATATTATCGATTTGTCGCTGCCCGCTGGACATTATTCACCTGTTTTACTGGACATGTTTTATCCGCTCGTCTGGTACCAACCTAACGACTGCCTTGACAAGGAATTTCATCGTGTACACTATTTACGTCATTGCCGACATCAAGAACAATCGTATGTCGCAGTCAATTATTAGATGTCGGAAAAGATAGAGTAGTACTGGTGACGTATATTTTGGTTCATAAATTATAGTAGATTGAGAGATTGAGCAAGGTGATCGAAAGATTGATTGGCACCTAGTTATTAATGGTACCATTCAGTTAATCGTTGGCAAATGATACCACGCCTCAAATAACTAGCGAGTCGATAAAGTTCTGGCCTGTAGTGTTGACAGTTCTGTCATGAAGCGGTTAAAAAATGTAGGGAATGCAATTATTAGGCTTATTAATGTCTTCGATTTATTGATAGCGCAATTGTTATAACTTCAAAATAAAATTATATGCTAGATACGCCACTGGCAAGTATCAGTAAATGTCTCATGAATTAAAATTAGAATAAAACCTTAAGGAATAATAATAATATTTTTAGGCATGTATAGAAGTGTATAGTTTATATTTCTTCTTGAAATTTAAGGGCGTTTGATAATTTTTAATTTTGTATACTAAATTTTTACCTATTCTGAATATTCCCGGGAACATGATGCTTGCAACAGCGTCGAAATATCGAGTGCTCATCGTTCAATAACAATCACGGTAAATATCCCGTTACAATGTATCAATATGATGAATAGGCCAGATCTAGATTACGACTGGCTCTCAAGTAGGCACAGCTGCCGGAATGCACCAACAGGTGCTTGGCATAGATTTTAAAATTTGTGGTGGTAACTAGCCAGGTAAACAGAAAAATTCCTACCACAAAGGAAAATACATTATAGCTGAGTCTATGAACTCGACCTGAACATAGCGGGTCTATCAAAAATATTGGCACATATTTCAATAGTTTTAACCAGAAATATAAAGAAGACTTAATTCTAAGTAGTACCTGCACTAAGAGCGCTATCTTGGGCTTTCAAAAAAGTGAAAAAAGCATATTAAAAGTTTAAATATATTTGATCAATACAAGATTCTCCAGATGTAAAAATTACTAATAAGCTGAACTCAATAATTAATACAAAAGTCGTTTTTGAATTAAATAAGACTTTACTACGTGACCATACAGAGTTTCAGACGTATTTCCATCTATTTATCAGTATTAATCTTCCGGTTGTGATTTGAGATGCACACCTGTCTATGATGTGATTAATTTAACGTCAAAAAATGGCATCTGTGCCATTGCCAACATTTTTTGACTATACATTCGTTTGCCTAGACCACAAAGTAGCGCGGCCGCCTGCCCACGCGCACCTATGGTATTCCGCCCCTGCTGTATGTCTACAGCGTCAATCACTTAGCATTTTATTTCTATTTACGGCTCGTCCTCTGCCTTATTTTTATCCACGTTTAATTTGGTAGTGGTATCAATGTCATCTGGTCTGAGTTTCTTTTTCAATAGGCATGTCTGTGTTTTGTAATACTTACATTAAATTGCATTTAAATCATAAGACTGTTCGAATGGTTCTTTGAGTACGTCTGTAGGTACTTTAGTATTTTTCATTGAATTCTGTTTAGTTCATAATAAAATTATTATTGTTAGTTGGAATCACAGATCATTAAACCTATAGACTCCGCTTAGCCGGGTACCCCTGCTCGTCTAGGTTAAGTATTATCACTACTTAACGCCGCCCAGCCAAACCAATCATAACAGGCTGTATTCACTCGTCTGATGTACGAGTTTTGAACTGGTCAATCACAACACGCTGTCTTCCCTCGTCACCAACATTTGACGATTGTGTACTCGTTCTAAACTTGGATTGTGCGGCAAATACAAATTATTTATTGCTAAAAGTAGTCATTTAGGCCCCAAGGGAGCACTTATGAAGGTTAAAATTACTCTAACGGCGGGCTTCTGTAATCTTTGTTTACCCAAATCACAACTAAAACTAATGCTGTCGGCGTCTAGGTTTACTGATTTGTGGTTGGAATTAAACGAATATCACTTTGGTTCGCGAGAAAATAGAAAAAAATGTGCTTCCATAATTACAACCAACAAAATATTATAGTGAGTAGACACAATTGTTTGAACTTAATAAATTATTTGATATTACCGATCTACGTCGTTATGTCCTGTCTGATCGAATCACACTCGACGTGTATCATTTCAAGAGAACACAACGGGCATAATTCATTCTACCTGGCAACACCAAAGCGTTTATGGGTGAGAACATTTGAAGATCACGCACGCTCTTGGCCTAATTATCTCTCACAGTCATATTTAGATGAATAAAGATCTACTATACTCCTGGCTCAGGGCCCCTTTCGCTTAATTTACATTATTAAAATCACTAATGTCAACTGGATCATAATTGAATGCGACAGATGTATATGCTTTTAAATATGTTTTACAGTGGTTACTAGTTTTCATGTGTCTATTTTTTACTTTTATTTAGTCGTATTATTTATTACTCGTGTCTTTTTATGACACATATTTGATTTCAACGTTTCCTCTACTTTTTATTTAGAAGAACGTAATTATTTTTTGAAACTTTTATAGTTCTCAGTATTCTAAAATATGGTTTAATGGGTGTCGTCTAAAATGTAATGACTGTTTTCTAATAACAATTATTATTAGTGTTTCCGCTAATTGCGTCACAGATATTGTATATTTTGGCGCTGGACTTACATGACTCATTGGTTGTTATTTATAGACATTTTTGTTTAGCTTCCGTTATATTATTATATTTAATGCACTTAGGTATGTTTAAAATTGGCGTCTGCAGATATTGAAACAATTTAATTTGGACTGTAACTTATGCAATTTTGGGCTGTAAATAACAGTTCGCTTTGTGGCATCTAGCAGTAATATCTATGATCATAATTGATAGCATAGCAATATATTTTACAAATTTACAAGAAAATTAGATGATCATAGGTATTATATTACGAATTAAAAGTAAGAAAAAAATATTAAAATTTAGTAAATTGGTGCTAAAGCCGTTGATATTAATGCATTGGAGCATAACTGATAGTAAATTTAACCAATAACATTTTCTTGAATATTGAAAATAGGTACCAAGTTTCTTGGTGAAATTACTATCTGGAGGTATTAGTTATTTATTTCCCATTTTATTATTTGGAAACGTGCAGCTGTTGTTTATTGTTAAATTTTATAGAATGTTAGAATGACAAGGGGTTAGATGCACTAGGGTTATTATTTAATATTTAATCAGCTTTTAAAGTTTAAACTGACATAAATACTTCTTTAGTGCTCTCGAAGATTCGAATACAATCGCATAACATACTTGGATACATGTACTTATGCGGTTGGTTCTCTTATTCCAACATGTTTTTTTCCCATTGAATACAATTATTCACTTTTGAATTAATCACTTTGAAAAATTCTATGTTAGCCACGTATCTAATTTTTTTTTCTCTAAAACATATAGTTCTCTAAACATATATTTTTCACACATCTTATATACCTCTTCCGCGACTTCACCCGGCCTGCTACCTCGTTTCTTTTATTGGAAAAAATAAAAGTTTTAGTAAAAAACATTCTCTGTTAATGTGTGCGCATAAATTAATAGTAAATTCTGTACACTGTGTTTGTAATTGTATGTATGTTTATTTTTGCGTTTGGTTTGTATGATTGTGTAAGTAAGTCATAGTTATGCAGTGTAATAATAATGATTGTATGTTTTATTAATAGTATGTTTCGAGAATTTGTGTGTCGGTGATAGGTACGTAATAATATTATGATTGTATCTAGGTATGATATTTTGAGTTTGTTATTTTTTTTTAATGAGTTGTTTTTTATGATAGTTATTTGAGATTTGCCAATATATTGTTTTCAATAATTTAGTAAAATAAATAAAAACTAAAAGGTGCCATTTAAAGGTTTACGAAGCGTAATTCTAAGATGTTATTTGAAAATTGAAAGTTGGATACGTAAGCTCTTCTAATAGATAACTACAAAGCGCTTTTGATAAGAGAACCAATTGTATATAAAATAACATAACCAAAAATATTGTACTTATCTAAGTTAATCAATAATACTTTGGTGTTCCTGGTTCTCTTAACAAAAAAAAGAACCAAACTCCAGCGATATTGTCAAATTTGCACCGCTGGTCGGCTAAGCGGCAGCTAAATACTAATCCCTAATTAGGGAAGTCTAAAAGAAAACCAATAAAATTCAAAGTGAAAAGTAATTGGTTTGTATGTTCGGAGCGACTACAAGGAATGTAAAGATATAGAAAAGTAAAATTATTATTGAAAAGACATCTCCACTGATGTGTTTTGGAATGGTTGCAGTAGAGGCAATGTATTGTCAAATGCATGGAACTGTTATGAATACTGTAGGTTTAAAGTTCGTTGTGGGGAGTGTATGTTCTGTAAAGTTTAGAATTATAAATAACAAAACCTAATAAACCAGGTTACAATATTAAAACTGAGTAAAAGTTATGACCAATCGTAACAATAGTCGTCCGTGTAGTCGTGTGTAAAAAGAAGAAAAAAAAAAAAAACTAAGACAAAATGCTTTGCAAAAGCGAGCAGCTTCCACCTAAAACGGTCCAGACCCATTCGATCTCACCTTTTTCTCGTCTAAAACTTCTCCAGGACGTAATTTGGTGACCTGTTGTTAAAAAATATTGATAATAACCCCTTTGTAATTTATAATAGCTTTGTACCCTACCTAAATCTCCGCTGCCGAACCTCGGTGCCCTACCCTGACCCGTGCTCATTATTTGGTGCAGACCTAACAAGGCGTGTGCATGAGTTATTACATTACATATCGGCGCGTCTTCATGTTAATCGTTGATGTTAGTTTCCGGTTTACGATATGTAATTCAAGCCTTCTCCGACACACCATTCCTGCCAAATCCTTGTCGATACGATCAATATTCGTTACCGTTATTTTGTGTGCGTACGTGCTTACAAGCTGTGCAGTTTATCTGTGTGCATTTACTTCACAAGTGTGTGCAATAATGTAGCTCGGTGCTTTTGACGACAAAACGTTTTTTAGATTTTGGATAATTACATATTCCAGCAGTTTCAAAGTTAAGATTATGTGATTATCCAGTACGATTACGACAGTGTTTTAAACCTCATCCGATGCAAATGCATTAATAGTTCCGTTTACAAATAAAGTTAAGAATTGTATCACGGCAACGTAACGTTTAGCATTCAGATAGTGATTCTTAGCATTTTTTGCTTTTACCTTCTTTTCTTCGATCACCTCACCGGGTCTTAGCTTTCTATTCTCCTGTGGATTACGTTTTGCACGGTCTTAATATTGCTACACAACTTAAAACGGTGTTTTTACAGTATCCGCAGTGTGATGGCTAGATTCTAGATCTAAAAGCGGGGATTTGAGGGGTTTAAGCTTCAATCCATTGTAAACAAACTTGATGTTTCACTATAAAGCACTCAGTTGCGGAATGTGCGAAGCGTCATCTTTGTGTAGATGGTCATATGCAATTTTTCGCATGGGAAATAGTCTAGGGTATTCTGTTATGGGTTCGGCTTAAGAGAGTGGGTGTCTACTACGCTAAGGTACAAAATACATAATATGACGTCAACATTTAATAAAACACGTCTTGAAAAAATAATACAATGTAACGTTAATTTCATGGAAAAATTAATTTTAATAAAATTTTTGGATTTATCTTTCACCGAGATAGATAAATCGATATTTATACAGTGTGTAGTAAAAATGTTGACGCTTCATATTCAAAACAAAATAATGTGTCTATTCTCTACATATAGACGGCACAATTGAACATATAAATCTAAAAATATATTCATACCTTTACTGATAATGGACGACACTTGTTAACGATGTAATATATTCTTTCAAAAATAAAATTATCACTTATAAAATGTATAAATACGACTTTATCAATATCAAAGATACATACCTCATCGCTGATAATAAGTGAAGGACGTCTTCCCATTTCTTCTGGTGGAGGAATAAGGGAACCACGTCTTGCCGGAGCTCCAGGAATCAAAGAAGGCTTTCTTAGCGTATCGGGCTTTGGTGATTTTTCACGACTGACTTCAATTTTAGGTGCTGCCGGTACCTCTTCAGGTGCTTTGATTTGGGGTACCACGGGTATAGGCTACAAAATTAAGTAATTTATGAGTTTTATTTTATATTTTTGGAGTAAGTACTTTATTTAGTTAGTGGACTAATTAAACTTTATACTAATATCTAAATCTCAAAGTAACATCCTAATATCCATACTTTCGTACTATCACAAATGCGAATGTGTAATTATAGGTTTGTTGGTGTGTTGATTGTTAGTTGTCGTTCTTTCTTGCACCAATGACGCAACTTATCAACATGATTTTTTACATGGATCGGATAATAACCTAGCTTATTTTTATCCCGGAAAAAGCACTATTCCTATGGGAATCACTACGGGTGAAACCACAGGCAGAAGGGATTATCTGTATAATATTATATTGCTTATCAACCGATTGTGTTTAAATTTTGTAGAAATGTAGTTTAGAGTTCAAGATGGGACCTATCAGCTAGGTTTAATTAAAATTGTTCCTTTTGGTTATACTATTTATCCGAGTTATTTAATTAATCAAAAGATAACTCTTAATCTTGCATTGATGAAGAGGTACCAAATACCTCGAAACCGGTCGAGCAATCGTCGCGAAGCTCGGCTGAACCACGTAAGTGAATCCGGTTAAATATATATAAACTCTTAATCTCACTATTACTACGCTAATTTGAGTTGGTATGTCAGTTATGTCACTTCATTTTATCCACTTGCATACTTTTTAACTTTGTGTTATCACTAAATCTCACCTTTTCAGGTTTATCTCTTTTGCTAGGCGTAAATGGCGTCTCCTCATATTTTTCAAGCTCAGGCCTCTCATAATCTGGAATTTCAGGCAACTCCTCAGCCTTCTTCTTTACAGATGTAACTTTAGCTTTCTTGGCCTCTTCTACCACCTTTTCTTCTTTGACGGCCAGTTTCTGTAATTTAAATCGTGTATTATTCGTTGTATAAAAATGATTAAGAAGTATTTTTTATTTGATGAACTCTCCCTTTTATGTAGGAATATTTTACAGAAAAATGTGATAAATCATCTAAACAAAATTTATAAATTTAGTCAGTATGTAATCAATTAATGGTTTAATGTTGAATTATAAATTATAAAGTATAGTTCATATTAAGAACTGAATAATTACCTTAAATAAGAGAATGAATCCTATACGATAGTTGTAATAGATCGAGTTAAAGTAGAAGTTGGAATAAAAATAAAATATTATACTTACCATTTGCTATAAAAATATACAAATAAAAATAAATAAAGTAATCAACATGAGAGGGAAGGGAGTTATTGAAGCAAAAGCATAAGCCAGAAAATGTGAGTACACCAAAAAACTAAAGATAAAGTGCAGACATATTAAGCATACATTGCTACTAGTAAGAAGTGCAATATACAATATACAATTTATACATCTATACAAAATACTCCTGATTGACAGAATACGAAATAATTATCTTCAGTGCTTCTACCTACTGAAATTTTTTAGTCAATTTAATAGTGCTACTAATAGTTTTTGTGCCAGTGCCAATAGCTAGTGCTAGAACTCCTGAAAAGAAATGCATTTTGTGCTAAAGTGCAAATATGATTCAGTGCGTGTACCTCATCTGGTTGTTTAGGATAAGCAGGCTGTGGCATTGCTAACGTAGCTGGATAATTTTTTTATTCAGCCGGTTCAGCCTAAACAGCAAATTCAAAATTAATTGCGACCGTACGAAATCTGTGCGTGGATGATTGGAAGCCTTTCAAAGCCAACTGTGTGCGTGTATTTGCGCGTGCGTCTATGTATGTGCTGCTGTGTTCAAAAATTTGTAACTACTAGGTAGTGTGTGTGTGTGAATGAATATGAAGGTGTGTGCGAATATTTTTTGATTGTGTTCGTGGAGTTAAACTTTTTACCAATGTCAAATAAATTTGGTCGATTTATATGTTTAGAGCTCTGATATATAGTATATATCGCAAAATAGAGCTACATAAGTTTATTTTATATACGAGTGCTGCATTTAGGTGTACCTGAGGAGACCGTGCTCTTCTCCAAGGTGCTGGGTCGGGTGCCTCTAGTAGTGTTGGTTTAAAACTGTCCTCGAGCTCAGGCGTTTGTTCCGCCTAATTTTGAAAATATTCATAATTTTTACATACATGTAATAATAATTTTAACTGGATCAAATACACATCATTTTAAAAGTTGTTGTCTACCTGAGGTATTTCAGGAATAGCTTGCCACGAGAACGGTACTTCGGCTTGTTTCGATTCAGGTTCTGGTGTTTTTAACGTAGGCACCTAATGATAGTTAATAATATTAGTTTTTATTGTCAATTTGTTTAACTCCATTATCAAGTCAATAGACTTGTTAATAAGTCGTGAAATACATATTGTATATGTTATGTTAATGCGTATTTGCATTTTGTTTATACATGTGAATGTGAAGTGTACCTCAGGTTGTGGTTTCCTCCATGGGTATGTTGGTTGTGTAGGTGTGTCAAATGTTTTAGGTTCAACAGCAGGTTCCTAGCAAAACATTTTAATTGTTTAAGAATGATGTACAAACATATACAAACTATATCACTGTATATTTTTTAGTATTAGCTACCTTATTGGGTTGTTCAAGCTCTTTTGCAAGATCTTCCAGCCATTGTTTTTGTTGTTCAGGATCCTATAAAAATCATTTATTTTCGGTTACCTCTATTTTCATTGAAATGCTAAAAGTTTTTATAAAACTCAACAAAATTGTATGCATGTTTACCTCATAAGACAGTCGCCTCAAGGTGAACGACGATTGTATCGGTTTTAATTGATCTTCTGAATATGAAGTATCATCAACTCCCTATTGGAACAGAAGAAAATATAAGTATACTTTTTTTGTTGTAATAATCAAGATAGAGATCAAACGTTGCCTTTAGTTTGTCGTTTTTTCACGTCAGGTTTCAAATTGTTATTATTTTGTACCTTCTTAATAAGAAACATGAAACATTAAGAAGAGGGATCGCAAACTTCTTAGAGATTAAAAAAATAATCAATAATGATTTTAACTTTTGTATTATACTCGTACCTCAGTTTTACTTGGACGACGCCAAGGGAATCCGGAATCTATCGGTTTTTCGATGGCTAAAAAGTCGTTATCTTTTGGAATTTTCTCAACCTCTGGTTCTGGTTTATCTTTTTTTACCTGTTTAACAATCGTAACGTCAAAAATCTAGTCTATTTAAACTTTAACTGTACATCCTATAAGTTAGTCACCTTATTGGTTTTGCTAGTACCTACGGCAACTTAATTAGGTTCCTCTATTTTTTTGGCCCAGTTCCATCATTCAGTCAGGTGCCTGACTATTTATTTCTGACTTATAAGTATTCTATATTTTTATACGCATTTGATCAGGTACTCTATTCTACTAAGCAAATGGTTTAAAAATGACCATGGTTTTGTCAATAAATGAGAGACTTTGATGAAGATAGGAAAATTAACATTGGTTTATTGATGACTGCCATTGTCATAGGCAACTGTAGAAAAACGATTGTGCTATAAAATACCGAAAGTGCTTAAAGCTCTAAAGTGGTAATTTTGCGACAAAATCATTGTCATTTCTAAACCATTAGTTTGGTAGAATTGACGCTCGTGGCGATGTGGTTGAAGGTAGTGGATACGCTAAACCTGAAAAGGAACTTGCTCGCAAGTACAGCTGCTACAGACAGACATATTTAACATGTCTCTGATTCAATTTATTTTATTATGATATTTGTTAGCCCCGTATAATCCTGTTTTATTTATTTTCTGATTTTTATTATAAATATACTTTCTACTCGTAAACTACAATGTTTAGTGTAGAAGTCTACCTTTTCAACCTTGCTTGGCTTTCGCCCAAGATTTGATGTTTCAGATGAATTGTCTTTAGATGTCTGTCTTCTAACACCAGGTTCAGTTGGCTGATCAACATCCATGGTATTTTCTTTATCCTGTTTAAATTTACGAAACGTATTTATAGATATAATTGTACTGACTTTTTACTAGTCTAATTGTACAATTTAAATCTATATAATATATATTAACAATTTATATCTTTAATATTATATTAGGAATTGGAATTGTAAAACTAATAAAAAGTGCCTTCTTAAAAGTTTTACCTCATCAGTTGTGCTTGGTTTGCGCCAAGGATATGTAGGTTCAGTAGGCCTATCTATCGAAACTTTCCTTTTAATCTGAGTTTTTTCCGAAGTCTCATCTTCCTTAACATTGTCCTACAGAAAACGATTTCTATTAGTTAGTTAATTCTATTAAAATGATTGAATAAATATAGAAAAGATCCCGATATACCTCGTTAGTTTTGCTAGGGCGTCGCCTAAGCGGTTCTTTCGGTTTATCTGTTGATGTTTTTATCTTTGTTTCTGTTTTCTCCTTAATAGCAGTTTCCTCAATTTGTTTAGAAGTCTGTGTTGCATAATAAATATGAATAATTAATTATTTGAAATATACATTATATATCTAATATCTATTTTAGGTAATGTCAGAAATAATATAATTGCAATGTCAACAAAATGACTGCTAAAACGTTTTACCTCATTAGTTATGCTTGGTTTGCGCCAAGGATGTGTAGATTCAGTAGGTCTATCTATCGAATCTTTTCTTTTAGCCTGAGTATTTTCCGAAATCTCATCTTCCGTAATATTTTCCTATGTAAAACAATAATTCATTTATAACATTTCATTCTATTAAAATGATCAAATACACATAGAAAGGTCTCGTTATACCTCATTAGTATTGCTAGGGCGTCGCTTGAGTGGTTCTTTCGGTTTATCAATAGGCGTTTTTCTCTTTGTTTCTGTTTTCTCCGTAACATCAGTTTCATCGATATGTTCGGAAGTCTGTGTTGCATGATAAATATGAATAATTAATTATTTTAAATATATCCATAGCAATATTTCCCTGGATTAAAAAATGCATACCTCTATATTGCTCACCCGACGCTTTGGTTCCGCTTTGTTTTTAGGCTTATTGTCAAGGCTTTCCCTGCGTTTTGGTTCAACTGTTTGTGTAGCTTCCTAATAAAGTTATTTAGATTTTAAAATAACAACATTTGATTTTATTCGTAACGATAATTATAAAAGTGTGTGTACGATATGAGTATGAGTGTATGTGTATATACCTGTGTGTCAGTTTTCGTGGGTCGCCAAGGTAATGTTTTATCAGTAGGCTTATTTGTTTCTGTCGTTACCTCATCTTCAGCCTCTTTACCCTATTTACAAAAATAATATTTATGTATATTTTAAATATTTACACTGTTCAGTTTTTAATTGTAAATTTATATATTTTGGAAGATATAGTTACAAAACATTAACATAAATCATAGTTATTTACTGTTTCACGCAATTTACAAACTTGTACCAATTGTTTGAAAATAGAAATGAAAAGTTTTATATACAAAAGATAATCCAATGGAAGTACAACAAATATTTTTCATTTTTGAAAAGAACTTTTAACATGCTTGTGCTTTTGATATCGAACTTACCTTAAGTTTAACTTGCTCGATTTCCTTTACTTCCGGTTCCTTAATGGTGCTCTAAAAATCAAGTTAATAGGGATAACAATAAGCGTCAAGTGTAGGGTGCATAAATCTTTCATACTCTATGGTATAAATTATTCTGTAGTGAAAAACACAATTCTGATTGTAACTTTAAATATAAATTTAGAATGACCAATACTTTTACTCGTAATGCTATTGTGCTGTATCTTTTGTGAATTAAAATCAAAATTGTGTTTTAAACGTCTTTCTAATAAAATAGTAAAATCAAACAAAACTACACAGTAAATTTTGTAGTTTCTAATGTATGTACAATTGTACATTATTGTCTAATAAAAATTCTAAAAGCCTTGTACTTTTTGCTTTGAAACAAGCTTAGTACTACAATTTAGGGGCAACCTCTGCAACACAAAAATAATATCTAAATTCTGCATGTAGGGTTTGCTTTGCATGTGGCAAGGGTAGGTGTGTTCGTGATATTTATAAGCTGTTAAAAGACTTAACAAATAATTCGTAAAATTTAACTGACCCTAATATTTTTATTTCATAGCATTTTACGTTTTTGTTATTATAGGGCAAATATTTCTAAACACGAGGTCACTTTATATCTCTCATAATAGGTGTTATATCCTTAACTAATTAAATATATTCGAATTACTTCTAATTCTCGTATGAAAAGTCTCTTAACCACTCATATAAATAAGTTTTACATAATATATTATGACGTACCTTTAGACCGGTCTTTTTCACTGCTGTTACCTCTTTTTGCTCAGCGACAGTTGCTACTGAAGACTTTCTGCTTTCAGCAGTTTCCTTTGTAAACTATAAAAAAGAAAGAAAATCGTTATGTTGGTTTATTTTAACAATTATTTATTACAACCGGTTTCTTGCTTGTGCGTGACGCACGTTACCAAATTATAGCCTGTCATAACAGCACCTAATAATTATGTTTATTTTCCAATAAAAATATCTAAAACAAGTGTATAAAGCATTATTAAGATGCTCGAGTATAAGTACTCGAAAAATTCATTTAGCTCTACATTTTTACCACGCTATAATTAGGAAGTTTAAATAAATTATAAGTTAAATCAACTTGCGAGAAAAAAAAATTACTATGGACTCTATAGAAGATAGCGAATATTTATTGAAGATTACCTTAGTACCCTTGTTATCAACAATGGAGCTCTTTCTACTCTCAGTCTTGATTTCCTCTTTCATCTGGGCCAAAACATGAACGTTATAATGGACGTCCACAACATTGATAAAAAAGCTAAAGAAGCAGTATTCGTTCATAATTTTAGAACGATTATGGTAAGCTTTATAGGATATAATCCTAATAATAAAAATTGATACAAGCAACTGGCAAAAGCATTCACATTCACACAAACCTCGCTGCTTTGAACTGATGTTCTGCGGCTCTCAGTCTATAGAAAAAAGAATTGGACACATTAGCACAGTTCGATGAATTGATGACACTGTAAGTAACAAATTATGAAACAGATGACAAAAAGGGGTAGAATGAAGACACAACATAGCAGACATAAACAGGGTAAAATACAGGAACAGTGGACAGATAAAATACAGGAAGTTCTATATTTTTACAGGGGTCCAATAATGTAAACAAACTCGGCGGATCACTAACATAACAATGACATACAAGACAAGTATAAAAACGCAGACCTTAGATATATATTTTAGTGTGTTTTCTTCATCATCATCAAAATTATATAAATAAATACATAAGTATTGTTAGAAAAATGTGTTCTTTTAAACACTTTAAAATATTAAAATTCAACTATTTTTTAGATAATAATAACTTATAGTATTGTGTTTGTAAATTTCAAATTGCGCATTATTTACTTCTTGTTGGAAAATGAAGTTCTATAAGAATCCTAACCTGAATCATAATTGAAAATATTTCAAATTAACATTTGTAGGTATCTGTATTTTATTGTATTTATATGTGTATTTATTATTTACATGGTCAGAGGTTCATGCTTTGACATCCATTCTATTTTTACCGTTAATTCAATATGTTGCGCTCTTCTATCAACGGCGATTGCCGCGACCTGTTTATTTAAATTACTATTAAAATCATATTATAATAACGTTATACTCTAACATAAATTTAGATCATAAATATCAATCCAACTTTATAGCTATTCTTAGCATGGTTTACTATATATTCAATGGTATTTATTATTGTCTCTGCTTTTCAATGCTTCAATTTGGAAATCTTTAAGAACTAAATATATTATAAATAAATTTATTTTAGTGATCATTAATCATTCCTCACCTTAACTTCTTCCTTTTGTTTCTTTTCCTTAACCAAAGGAGTGGGTGTGAATTTTTCGTATTTCTCGAGTACCGGTCTCTCATAATCATCAACAAAATCTAATTCCAGCTGAAAAAATCAAAATAAATCATTAATTTATGTTATATAACGTTTTGAAACCAATAATCGTTGACGTGATATGTTTAATTGCGTTGATTATGGCATTTATAAAAACGGATACTTCGCAAACAAAGTCAATCCCATAATCATTTACTTGCAAATATAAACCAGGAGAAGCAATATTTTCTTATAATGTTTTTATGAGTAAACTCTCTGAGTTTTTTGTAAGAAAATATTAAAAAAATGATAAGAAACTAGGGATACAGCACAATTATTATCAATTATATAATAATTTCATGATAGGCTTTGTCACTGCTGAATTTATGAATTATAAAGACTGAAATTTTCTACTCCAAGTGTGTTCAGTTAGAACTAATTCAATGAAGACATAATAATGTTGAAGTGCATAATTACATATTATCAAGCTGGTTGCTATTTGAAATGAATAAAATGCCTGAAAGGAAAAAAAAACATTTAAAGCACAAAACGGGCATCATGCGACTTTCGACCACCAAATACGACGAAGAAACGAAGATTCCAGGACTTAAGTGCGCCGAAAAAGTGTAAATGTGTGCAAAAAGGTTGTGTGTTGTGTATGTTGTGTATAAAAGATTAAAGAAGGCTGTGCATAAAGTTTAATGTGGGTTGAGTGTTGAGAAAACCAGTGATGTGTAAGTGTGTGCGATAGTATGACGACACCATCAGCAGCTAAATTGTAAACAATGTTTACCCCATCGTCATTTTCCATTTCACTAGCTTCTGCCTTTTTAGGCTTTTCTGTGGACTTCTTAACAGTTTTCTTGAGCTGTGGCTTCTCAAACTTTCCACCTTGTACCATCAGTGGCTCCTAAGGAATCAATAAAAGCTTTAAAATGGGAAACTACCAAAGCTTACGTTGTAAGTGCAGGTGTATTTAGTTGGCGTGGATGTGCGTTAAAATGTCCTTAGAAAGACCATGCTTTCTAATCTACGTGTGTAATATGTTACACTGTTAGTTTGTTTATTTTTCTAACTATCTCAGCTTTAGATTTTCAACAATATGTTTTTATTGTTTATCTTATATAATTAGTTAGTTTTTTTTCTACCTCATCATCTTCTTTCTTGACAACAGCGGGCTTTTTGACCTTAAGTTGAGCAGCCGCTTGTCCTTCCTACGACACATGGTTATATTTATTTAAAAAAAATGTACATTATAATACACTAAAATTGTATTTATTCAGTAATAATAGCTGAGATATTTAAAAAAATCGAAAAAGATTGTACCGTTGGCTTTTTCTTTGCTGGAGTCTTTTGTGTGAGTGAGGCCTCTTCAGGAGCTGTCGTGCTTGTTTTTGTACGAGGCTTCGTGATATTGACAGACTCTTCAGTGTCTTCTCCCTGACCCCATAAGGAAATAGAAATGTTATATAAAGGAAAAGATAGTTATAGTATAAAACGTGTTTAAGGTAAAAATTAGGTGTGTGTTGCAATCAATCTTTACAGTGTGAAAACACATTTCCAAAATGCTTTGAAAGTTATTGAAGAACAAGTATATTTGTAGAAGATAGAAACAAATAATTATGTTTACTTAACAGGTATGGTGTGTAACATGTAAACAAAAGTATTTGTACAAATCGTGGGTTTAAAAAAGTAGTGCAGACAATTTGTGCATATTTTGATTCATCGATAGTGCAGCAGTTTACAGCTACCTGGTTTTTCCAGGTTACCTTAACTAGAACTGACAATCTCGTCAACACTTGCGCTGACGATTTTCGTTTTAATGTAGAATCGCTTGATGACGACTCTGTCTGTGAATTTGTGGTGCATTTAAATACAAAGACATTTCAATATAAACTTTACACAACTTTGTTGCCTAAAGCGTATATATAATTACTAGTTGTGTTACTAATTATTTAAGCTTTTTTATATAGTACCTTTGGCCCTTCTCTGTCTTTAGGTGTAGGTCTCTTTAGAGTTTTCTCCTCAACGATTTCTGGTTTCTTAATTTTAAGTTTGGCTTCTTCCTCACCCTCCTATAGAATGTTTTCATAAATTAATTTGACATTATATTATATATTATATTATTTCAATATAAAAACGTTTTTTAAAAGTAAAATTGCGTTTTTACCACAAATACAACTATATAGATAAACTTAAAAAGCAAAACCTTATCTAAATACAAAATTTCATCTAAATAGATAGAGTAGTTTCTGAGATAGCCGAAATAAATTTATATATTCATGTAAATATATACATGTATATGATTTAGTTTTGTACAAGAATTGCTCGTTTAAAGTTATACGACTGTAATTTTATATGACAACGATTGTAATATTATAATTTCTATATGTTTTGTTTGTCTACTAACCGTAAGTGTAATTTCAGCAGGTGTTTTGTGTGTGAGTGAAACATCTTCGGGTGCTTGACCAGGTTTGACCGGAGTCTTAGGTTTGGACAAACTGACGCTTTCATCAACGTCCATTGGCTGAGAAAATTATTTCATTTTAGTCTCTTTGCATTCAATAATGTTACAAAAATAAAGATATTTTATGTGATGTATCCTACCTCTGGTTTGTCTTTTTCTTTATCTTTAACAGAACGTCGTCTAGTTGCCGTGGCCGATGAAGGTTCATCTTCTTCCGGCTTTTTGTCATCCTAGCAAATAATTAGAATGATTTTAGTATCTACCTACTTAGCATATACGCAAACCTAATTGCGTAAGTGTGTGAGTGTGGAATGTATGCGTATACCTTTTTCTTTTTCTCAATAGGTGTTGGAGTAATCTTTTCGTATTTCTCGAGAACGGGTCTCTCGTAATCGTCGACAAACTCTTCCTCGGCAACCTGTTTGTTAAATATTTGTAAACATAAAAAAAGAGTAAAGCAAGATAAGGGGTATAATCGAAAGAAGTTGTGTCTTCTTGATTATTGAAATCTGAAGAAGAAAGAGTTAGCTATAGTGTAAGACAAAAACATTAATGATAAGTGTCTTCGTGAATTAAAAGTTTCATGTAGGTACTGAACTGGCGCCAATAATTCAACTCTAGAATTTTTTTACTTATGATTTACTTACCTCTTGCTATATTCTGAAAATCTTAAAATAAACACGGAGAAGCGAAGCACATTTGATTCCCGCCATGCAAACAGCCCAAGTACAATATTAACTATCAAATTGTCAATTGCTGAAAATTATTTCAAAAATAAACCTTACCGTGTTTACTGTTTTAAAAATGTGAGATTTTTGTCAGTGTTGGTATAAGTATAAGAAGAGTGTGCTCAAGAAAATTCGTGTGGAAAGACCAAACGTAAGTGTTAAGTAAAGTGTATAAGAACAAATGTAAAGTGTACCTCTTTCTCTTTAATAGAAGGCCGCTTTTTGATTGGTTCATCTTTCTTTAGAGTCTTTGTCTTTGGTTTTTCTTCTGGTTTTTTATCCTCCTCCTAAATTAAAATAATGTATTGTACCATATATACTACATAACTTTTAATAAAATATTTTATTTTTAAAGCTTTACCTTGTCTTTAGCGACAGATCGTTTACGCAATACAGGCTTTTCTGGTTCTGGTTCCTTGTCTTTAGGTTTTATTTTGCCTTTCATCATGTCAACATCATCCTATTGAAAAAGTTGAATTAAATAATTTATGACATTGCCATTGATGTAAATACTCCAAATTATTTTTTTAGTTATTTACCTGAGCATCGCTAAGACGTTTGTCTTTAATACCACGTTCATATTTTTCATACTTTTCAAGTTCTGGTCTTTCATAATCGTCGATAAACTCAGGCGCAGCCTAAATAAAAGTATTGTTAAGTAAATTTATAGTTGCTTTTTTTAAATTTGCCCCAGAGCAATATATCAAAGAAGCGAACTAAAATATGGCTTGTTAAAATTAAAAAGTACCTACTGTGAATAACGCAGTGGCAAAAAGGATTAATATTATTTTTACAAAGCATGAATAAACAATTTAATCTACCTGATCAACCCCGTTTTGTTTTTTTAGCCTATCAGATGGAGTAGGAGTAATTTTATCGTATTTCTCTAGTTCAGGTCTTTCGTAGTCATCTACGAATTCCTCTTGTTCGTCTGGTTTCTTAACAGGTTTCCTAGTCTTAGCAACCTGTGATTCCTCAAGTTTTCCCTCAGTCGGTTTTGTTGCAGTCTTATTTAATTTTATCTTTGTCAATTCATCAACAGGCTCCTCAGCCTTTGGAAGACCTTTTTTAATGCTTGGCCTTCTAGGTTCAGGTTTTTCCTCCTCGACCTAAATTTATGTAGAAGTAACATTGATAAGTCCATACATTCTTTGTAATCGTGTAGCACCTACAGTATTTCAAATATTTAAACAATAAGTTCCATACCTTTTTCTTAGAATCAACTTTGACTCTTTTCTCTGAATATGATGATGCAACAGAAATTTCTTCTTCGCTATCTTGTTCACTTCTAATACTTTCTGCGATAGAAGCACGCTTACCCTATACAAATTAATTATGTTTTTATAAAAACATTTTTTATTTATACCATACCAAAAAAAATAGTGTGAAGTGTGTTGGAGTGTTTTGTGGTTACCTTGAGTGTGTCTTCCTCTTTTGGCTTTTTGGCGAGTGGTGTTGGTGTAACTCTTTCGTATTTCTCCAAAACAGGACGCTCGTAATCGTCGACAAACTCGATTTCGTCCTAAATAGGCCATAAAATGTTAACACAAAACACACAACATAAACAAAATGTTATCACATTTTTAAGGTGTTGGTTAAATTTTCATACTTATAAAATTATCCTGAAAATAAAATAAAACTAGCAATCTAACATTGAAAACATCTAATAGGGACTAGACTTCTAATCTATTATCTACTTGGATAATGTACATACTAATTGTACATAGTCTATTTACATATTTCTGAAAGCTAGCAAAATGTCTCCTAATAACATGTCACACTTCTACTTACATCGACTTTCTTCGTTTCAACCTTCTTCGATACGACCTTCTTTGTACCTGTCTTCTTGATTTTAGCAGTTTCTTTCTTTTCTTCAACTGGTTCCTCTTTAGGTTTAACTGGCTTAAGTTTTGGAATGCCTTCAATCTTTTTCTCTGGTTCTGGTTCGGGTTTCTTCTTCTCAAGTTTTTCGAGAATCGCTTTCTTTTCTTCTTCCGATTTTGAAGCTTTTCTTTGCATAACTGACTTAGCTTCTTCAATCTCTAATTCAGCTTTCTTGGTCTCTTCAAATTTAGATTCCACCTATGATCACAAAACAAATTATAGAAATAAAAATTACATTCATAAATCATAATGGAAGCGTACTAGTTTGTTGTATTAATTGCTAATAACCTACTAAAAGAAACTTGTGTAATACGTATTAGAGTCTATTACACACAAGTTTAATCGTATTGATAAAAGCCTTTTTTTTACGACATTGGATGGTACATATTTTTTCTCCCATACAAAAATAGACAATTTTAAATCCATCAATCTAAATAATCATAATGAAGTCTTTGAGAAATCTCGGAACAGGATATAAATAATAGAATATAGCGCCAGCGGCACACTGATGTGGTTTCAAATGAAAAAGGTTACGGTGTTACCAAGTTACTAGAGTAAAGTAAATTAAAGTTACTAGATGGTACAACAAAAGTTCGATTTTTTATTTGATAGTGAGACGAGCTGGTCATTTGCCTGATGGTAATCATAACAATTGCAGTGCCACTCAGAACTTTGAAACACAAAGTCCTGCGGGGCACTGCAGTGCGCCCGCTACCCTGAGACATTAGGTATTAAGTCTCATAAGCCCAGTAATTTCACTGGCTACTCTGCTCATCAAACCGGAACACCGTAATGCTCGCACTTTACTGCTTGGTGGCTGACTTTACGAGCAAAGCGGTGACACCAAACAAGATGGACACTCGCAGAAGAGTCAGTCCTACCACCTAGTATTTTAATCAGCAGTTTATGAAAAATGTTTTATTATACATTTTTCGCCAGCTTTAGAAGCTTATTAATATTAGATTTGTAAAATTAATTCATCATCAGCAAGACAGTTATTAAAAGCTCAGTTATTTTTTAGTGCACTTACCTTCTTGGTCTGCATTTTAGATTCGGTTCTCTTAGTTTCAATAGATAATTCATCGTTGTTTTGTTCCATTTTTACTTCTTCTTTTTTATTTACTTTTTTGGCAGCAGATTTCTTTTCTTCGGTCGTTTTATTTTCTTCTCCTTCCTATAGCATGATTAACAAAGTTGAAGTTAAATATTTGCAAAGAATGGATTTTATGATTTATGAGAGTTAAATTAACAAGAGCGGACATTTTGACGAAGTGGTCCCATGACCTACACAGGAATAAATAGAGTCTACGTTAGTAAATGTGAACCTTTTCGAGCCTTAAAAACTTACTCTCTTTCTTTCCTCAATGTGGTTTTCTTCTATTACAGATTTTTCTTCCACTATCGACATTTCTTCTTCGGACTCTTCAATGACAGTAATTTCTTCTTCCTCTTCTTCTTTCTTCTTTTTCTGTAATATAATTAATGTTTTAAGAAAATAAACAAATATAAGATGCGTTTCTAACTTTCAAGATATAGAAAGTATTCATTGAAAGTTTATGCAATTCTAAAAAAAATACCACCCGAAATGCTGTTATAAAATGAAAATATTTGTTTGTTTATGCTTGATTATTATCTCACTAAAACGTGTAAAAGAAGAAATATTTTTTTCGATAATTTTTAATCACTCAAACTTACTTTTTCTTCCACTAGTGTTAAGTCTGCGCTTGACTCATCTTCTCCAAATTCGTTCTTAATTACCACTCTGTAGTTTGCTACGTATTTCGTTGACACTTTCCTGATTATGAGTCTCGCATTTGTGCCATCGAATGACGTGTTGACTTCCGATGATTCTCTGATGACTGTCGAGTTTTTGTACCAAGTACATCTGCACGACTGATCCGATGACTTGAGGACGGCTACAAATTCGGCTTCCTCGTTTTCTTTTCTTGCCTGTAATGTTACAAAGGTAAAAAAAATAGTGTTATACCTTGGCATCTAGGTCATGATCAACTGTGTAGTAACGTTTTCCATTCTAATTAAATTTAATATTTGTACGTTTTATCAACGTTTATGAAAACACGTAATGTCAAATAATGTCATTTACCAAGCTCCTGAAGTGTTTGATGATCTGAGGTGGTGACCCTTTCTCTTCAGAAATCTCGGTGATCTCAACTTGTTGTGATGTCGCTTCACCCTTCTCGTTCTTGGCGACTAGCTTGTATGATCCCTTGTCTACTTGTGTTACGTTTGAAATTTCCAATTTGACTGTGAATTCTCCCTAAAATGAAAATATTTATCAATATCATATTCATACTATCTTAGGGTTAAGTTATTTAGATAAAGAAAAAATAAAAATATTTTAGGCATAGAAAATATTATTTTTCTCTCTTTTTATTACGAGTAAGTGACACAGACTAATTTTAAACTGCGACAATTAAAATCAAAACTTTAAGTTAATATGTTCGATAGTACAACAGTATTTCATTACTTACTTCTCTGACAGGCTCGATAAGCACAGTATGCCTAGAATCTTCCCTGACTGCACTGGTCTCCTTGAACCAGGTGCATGATGGTGCAAATTTACTTAATACTTTACATTCAACAATAACAGTCTTCTTTTTAACTATCTTAATGACCTTTGGTTTCTCTTTGATAACTGGAATGACTGAAAACAGAAAGATTTGTTTGTATATTATTTACAAATGTATTATTTACATTGTTTGTCAGAAGATTTATTAGCAAACTTACTTTCAATATTGAGCGTAAGATTAGCATTGAGCTCTCCAAGTTCATTTTTAATGTTGCATTTATACAATCCGGAGTCTTCAAGACCAGGATCGATAAGTTCCAAGATAATTGTATAAATATCTTCTTTCACTTCGATCCTGGTTTTAATTTTCGTAGAATCTCTGATTTCTCGACCCTCGTGGTACCATATGATTGTTGGTCTCGGGCTAGCTTTGACTTTACATCCCATTATAACTAATTTTCCATTTTCCTTCGACTGAATTGTTGGCTTCTCGACAAATGTCGGGCCTTCACCTTCCGGTTCTGGTTCAGCCTCAATGTTGAGATTAAGGTTAGCATTGCTCTCTCCAAATTCATTTTTCACGTGACAACGGTAAGCACCACCATCCGCTGCCGACGGGTTACTCAAAAGCAATACCAACTCGTATACGTCTTCTTCGATTACTGTCGATTTGATTTCAATTTTACTGCTAGCCTTGATGACATTCGTGCCTCGGTACCACGTGACTTCAGCCGCCGGCTTAGCTTTGCAGACACAACGCATCGTGATGAGTGTGCCATCTTCGTTGGGAATGATTCGAGGTTTCTCGATGAAAGATGGAGCGAAACCATTGTCATCATCCCCACCTAGAGAGATAATTACGTTATGTTACATTTAAGACTTTTTGTTATAAGCATCATGCTGCCCAAAAGCTGAAAGCTTAACATGCTTACTGCTACTGTATGCGTACATTACAATATTTCTTTTATTTTGCTAATTTTAGATTAGATTAGAATAGGATCCTGATTTTTTTACCTTGGAAATTGAGAGCAATATTTGCATTACTCTCACCAAACAAGTTGAAGGCGTTACATCTATAATTTCCACCGTCTTCCCTAGATGGACTTAAAATTTCTAACGTCAAGTTAAATGTATCCTTTGCGATGGCTTTTCTAGACATCTTCATTTTTGCTCCATCTCTTATCTCCTTTTCACCATGAAACCATGTGATGTCCGGAACGGGATACGCTTCGAGTTGACATTCCATAATCAACACATCCCCTTCTTGCCTAATAGTTGGCTTTTTAGGGAACCTCGGTGCTTTACCATCAGGTATTCTGTTTAAAAGACAAAAGTTTTAATAACAAACACTACTTTCAGCATTCGTATCTTAATAATAGTTTTATAATCTTACTTTGGTTTGCCTCCACCTTCGAAGTTCAGATTTATTTTTGCCACGCCCTCACCATGTTTGTTTTTCGCTAAAGCCCTGTATTCTCCTCTGTCCGAATTCTCTACGCCTATAATTTCGAGTCGCGCCATGTGATATAACGTTTGATCCTCTTCTAACGTAATTTTGTGTCTACTACTTTCTTTTACTAGTTTTTTTCCATGGTACCTGTGTCATTGAGGGTAAATGTTAATGCTGTTACATTATTTAGGTGCAGTTAAGATGGTCTATGCATGTGCTTCTTACCATGTGATGGTTGGTTTCGGTTTGCCAACACATCGACATTCGAAGGTGATTTTGGTACCATCATCCGATTGCCTGATGACGGGTCTCTCCGTAAATGTCGGTTTGATAAAGTCTTCAGGTACGGGCGCTTCGTCGCCTATTTCAATCATTCACATATTATTATCTTCATAAACGTAGTCTGTCACACGAAGATTTGCAGCGATCGTGTTAAAATTTCAATCACCAATTTTAAGATGTTTTCTTTCAGTTTTGTGTATAAAATACGCAGCCAGATTCAAATAGAGTTAATTTAGAAATGCAATAGAAAAATAGATATGATATTTAATAGATACATAGATACGGTTTTGGATTATTCGTGTATAATTTTCCTGATTCTACGTCCAGTCTAACAAACGGTACGCATGACAGTTGCTTCATTAGTTTGTTAATTGTGCATTTGCTAAAGCACAGAAATTGCTTTATTATGTCTAATTACAAAATTGCAAGTGAGTGTTAACAAAAGCCTAGTTGCAGTTAGGGTTATTACAAATAATGATGATAGTGAAATAGATACCTGTGAGATAAAACAAGAGTAAGAAAACATGCATTAGTAAATTATTTAGAAAATTATATTGATGAGCAAAATATTAATGATAGTGAATGAATGTGTGATGTGTAGCAAGTGTTGTGCATTTGTATGCATGTATATGTTTTTCCTAATATATTGATTATAAACAAAGAAAACATCTTAAATTTGATTAAAATAAGTGTATTATGTAGAGTAACTGAATTAGTTGATGATAACACAAGCTTTGCTGCAATATCTACGTATTGACGT
The DNA here is from genome assembly GCA_907269065.1 of Crocallis elinguaria. Lineage (NCBI taxonomy): Eukaryota > Metazoa > Arthropoda > Insecta > Lepidoptera > Geometridae > Crocallis > Crocallis elinguaria. The sequence continues at coordinate 12,080,546 of OU026071.1, read as the reverse complement.
GACTATTACTACTAACTAATGTATTAGGGTCACACATTTAGACAACTAAGGTTAAAACAACTTTAAGCATACTATATTCATGTTTATCTAATGATTATATTATAAAGAAATTAAAACAAAATCTAGTATTATTAATATAAGGCAATATCGTCGTCAGCTATCTTTGTCATAATATATTTTTCAACTGAATTTTCTGTTAAGTTTAAAGCTAATTTAAATTTTTGTCCTTCCAAATTAATTTGCTACGTCATTTTTTTCGATGTCACTTACTGTCGAAGTTTAAGCTGATCGTGGCGTTACTTTCGCCGAGCTCGTTCTTGGCCGTAACTCGGTACTTGCCAGCGTCTTCCACTGTTACATTCATGATTTCCAGCGAGGCATAGTATGATTTGCCATCTTTGCTAACTGTGGTCTGAAAATAAATAAAATAAATCAATTAAAATAAGTAGTCATGTATTTTAGTACGAACCAATCTACAAGCTGAAATTATTATGAAAATAAGTTATTTACCTAGGCTATTTTTAATAAACAGAGTTAATAGGTGGTTATTATTTAAACTTAGTTTAGGTATGTAGTCTTTGTTACCATTTTAAATTAAATCAAAACAGAATAAACATCATTTAACTTTTCAACTGTTTCGGTTTCAACACTATTTATTAATAAAAGTCCAAATCCTAAGCAAGTTGAATTTGGGCATAATGTTTGAGGCTATGGTATTTAAGGCGCTGTGTAAAACAGAACGTCCTGTTTTTCATCACACAAATATCCGTATCCATATATATTACCAGCAAAAAAATACAGTATTAGAGTCAAGAAAAGTTGAAAATGTCTGAAAATCGTCCAGTATCTTGACAAAACAATCACAAAAACACCATTAAATTTTTATTGGCTTGAGTTGTCATTATTTTTAGCTCCAACCATCCATAATATTTGTGAATGTGTACGCATTATTTAATATATACAGAATAAAAATTAAAAATAAAAGCAGAACAACAAAATGGTCTAAAGATAGTTCAAACGATCCTTAATATCAGGCAGAGTTCTCAAAATGCTGAACGCGTTGCCCCGCTGATGGCTGAGCGAGAACTAGGTATCATATTTTTTGTAACCAAAAAATCGCATCGCCATTTTCAACCATATTTAAATACAAAATGATTTCTTATTACAGGGCCTTAATTAAAGCTCGAGAAAATACAAATTATAATAGCAGCTGTTATTACAGCTAGTAAAATAAAATTAGATAATTATTTTAAAATAAAAATAAACTGTACCATGAATTGCGGAAACATTGCTCTTAGTAAAATATGTGACAGAAAATAAAAACAAAATTAAAAGCTCATTTAGATACCTAAATGTCATTTAGAATATATACAAGTAATAAAAATTATTGTGAATGTAGGACAAAAGGTCGTCGTGCGAGTTAGTCCTCAACTGGCATCTAAATCAGCCAAGTGTATTGGGGTCAAGGCCATCCTGAAGCTCTTTTAAAAATAGGGCACGTATACTATCGAAAGTGGTTATAACTTTTACTATTTGCCGTTACAAAAGCGATGCTTCTAGCTGTTTTTGTTAGACACTTAATTGGAATCAGCCTGCATTATTAGATTGTCAGGCGTACCTACAAAACCGTGAATTCTATTTTATTTTTAAGCCGCCTTGACGGTATACTTTATAAATTCAATTTTTACTATGTACCTATGAATACTTCAACTCTTGGATTATAATATAGCTTTAATTTGCGCTACTTCTAAAGCTACTCAATAAGTAATAAGTACTTCGGTATACATTAATACCGATATAGGAAATATGTACATATATTCAGGACTAATATGTATTAGTCCTGAATATATTTACATATTTCCTTCCTGTTATATTCTTATAAGCCTTTTGCATTTTTGTAGTGGATAATACTCGCAAGCAGGTATAATATATTTTTATTACTATATCCATGTGATTAGGAAGTAATATTATAAGATTTTGCCAAAAGATATTGCAGCTTCAAAGTTTGCCACTTCTAGGAAATTTCAAACTGTTCAGCAGGACTGATAGGTGGTTTTCAATCAGTTCTAATTTAAACATAAAGACTGATAGGGGGTTTTCAATCAGTTCTAATTTAAACATGAGGACTGATAGGGGGTTTTCAATCAGTTCTAATTTAAACATGAGGACTGATAGGGGGTTTTCAATCAGTTCTAATTTAACCATGAGAACTGATAGGGGGGTTTTCAATCAGTTCTAATTTAAACATAGTATAGTTATCGTCTTACCTTATGCCTCGCATCCATTTTGACGTCCGTATTATTGTGGAACCAGGAGACGCTAGGTACCGGTTCTGCCTCGATGCGGCACTCGAATATGAGCCGTTTGCCATCATCCTCCTGTCTGATGGCCGGCTTGCGCGCGAACGTTGGCGCTTTACCGTCCACTTGTCTGGAAATAAAATTGATAAATGGTTTTTTGTGTTTGATATCGAGACGAGCTGGTCATTTGCTGCCGTACTCGAGCCCATAACAATGCAGTGCCACTTAGAACTTTGAAACACAAAGGCCTGCGCGAAACTAGTGCGCTCGTTACCCTGAGACATTAGGTACTATTAAGTCTCATAAGCCCAGTAATTTCACTGGCTACCCTGCTCATCAAACTGGAACACAGTAATGCTTGCCCGTTACTGCTTGGTGGCAGACTTCACGAGCAAAGCGGTGGTACCAACCCAGACGGAGACTCACAGAAGAGTTAATCCTAGCACCTAGTGAAGAATGTTGAATGTTATAATAATGTAAGGATTTATATAACGTGAGACCTTGTAGTCCAGTCCATCGAACTGGACTAGTGCTTGTTTATTTTAATTTGTCCATATACCTATTACTCGCATATTATATTAAAATGTAGGTACAGGTGTAATACTGTATTTAAATGTTAAATATTGAAGACATTTAATGGGTAAACATGGGGTGGTGTCAGTGGCAATTTATTAACATTAAAAGTAGTTTGTCATTTGTTTTTTTTACAATTCGTACGAATAACTCTATCTGCCAAGATCCAGACAAAAAGCTTTTTAACACTAATCTTTAGTGTTTTTTATGCAGTTAAATTAATGAACTCTAACATTTGGAAAATAAATAAATTTAAGATTATGTAAGACAAAAAAGGTACTCACTTCTGTTTTTCTTCATCAGCGGCTGAAAATAATACAAAATAACGATTATTCCTTTACAAAAAATATTTACGAGAACTAGCATTATCTACGAATATTATCTTTAGAAACGAGAAACGAGACCCACTGCTGAATACAGGTCTCCTCTACTGCACGCTTTGCTTTTTGGTACTACGCGAGCCTTATTAATTGCTTCCCCACCGCTCCCTTCCAGGAATCATGTTCATCATCATCATCGTGAGTTTCCGATATTTCGGCGCTGTTGCAAATGTCATAGTCACAGAGGAACTGATCAGAAACACATATCAAATAATATTCCTACATGGTAGGTAAATATCCCGTTTCGAGAGACAATTTTCGAAATAATGTAGACCACTGCAGTTTAATAACATTATATTCTAATCTACGTAAAGAAAACAGCAACCGAAATACAGAAATGAAATGTTTTGTTACCACCCAAGAGTCTAGAAGATAAAACTTTAAATAGTTATGTTATAAGAAAAACAGATCCTAACAGATTATTCCAACATCCACCTTGCTATTTGCCAACATCTTCCAGACATAAACATTCGTGTCCGAGCAATGATAATCTTGAAATAAAACCCGAGGTTTTCACAACTCATAAGCTGGTTTTGTGGTTTTGTGTTTTAGTATTTTACCAGTTGTTTATGTAAGTAGCGTTTGCGGTTTGATACAGAGACCTTGTGGATGGAATTCCTGTAGCAACATCCGTACTATTTATAAAATATGCCAAAGTGTGTTTGTTGGTGTGTTGGTTTGTACTTCTTTCAGGCAACAACGGAGCAACGGATCGGACGGTGATTTATTGCGTATGTTATTTTGTGGATCGGAAAGCAACATGAGATACTTTTTATCCCGGAAAAATTCACGGTTCCTGTAAGAATTGCGACGCGTGTGAAATCGTGGACAGAGCGTGTTTACGATATTTTTGTTATTCATGAGGGATTTCTTGAAAAATACGAGTTTGTTATTAGAAGATCTGTCAAGGTAATGAATCACAAACTGTATCAACTGGAATATGTACATTTTATACACTAATTGCTTTGGTTGATAAAAAGATTGCGATTCTAAGAGGGCGATTTCTCTATCCTAAAGCCATGAGTTCGTTCTAAATGCGAAATCTTTAGAAGCTTGTAAAACTAACACACTAAAATTGCTTTCATTATTTTTACTATCGGCAATATCATCATACTAGCATCTGCCCGCAGTTTTCACCCACGTTCCCACAGCAACCGTGACTTTTTCCGGGATAAAAAGTAGCCTATGTTACTCTCCGGTCCATAAACTATATCTATGCCAAAAATCACGACCCTATGCTCCGTTACTGCGTGAAAGAAGGACAAACCAAAAAACCATCAAACACACTTTCGTATTTATAATATTAGTAGGATTATATTATTTTTTATCAGTAAGCTTTCAAAGATGGAGCTTAACATTAAAACTGAAGTGTTCAACGTTTATGGTTTTTCACTACATCATACTTCTCCTAGTACATTTTCAATCCATTTTCCTGCCAGCGAGTTCGTGACTACCGGCACGTCTTGGATCGTTCCAAGCGTGGGTTAAATACTAAACTTTTTCTTAGACATTAGTATTTCTGTCTATGACTAATGCCGTTATTTGTGAAGGTATTTTTATTGGCAGAGTATTGGATTACTGTTGTTGTGTTGTGACAAAGGTTTGGACAAATCTTGGCGTGTTTGTTTGCTTGCTGCCATTAGCCGTAAATATTACGAGTCCTTGGATTATGATGATTTTATATCTACACTTGTTGCTGCGAGTTACTTGGTGGTTTTAATTTGAGATTTTCTAGTCGCGTAAGGCTTTTGTAATATTTTATAGGACGCGACTGCACTTTAGTGCACTTGGTTTTAACCAAGTGTAATGTTAAGGGTTCATGTATGTACATGTATCTTTATTCCACCATAACTTTTAAATTCCTGATCAGATTTGGATGTATGTGGTATCGTTAGAATCCTTACATCAGTGTCACTGGCTAGGACAGGGCTGTGTTTTTTATGTAACTTTTCTTACATCGACTTATTTTAAATTGCGTCTTTTATACTTGCTAAATACAATTACACATTGTGAATGAATAGCAACACCTTTTGACATTGCCATGTACTTCTATTGTATTATATTTTTTAAATGACGTGAATAGCAAATACCATAGTAGCAATTTTGCTAGTGGCCATCTTACGTACGTTTTACCTTCTAAATTTAAATGGCAAGTATATTATGCCTTTCACTGTAAGGTGAGTCTCAACGTTTCCCCCATTGGAAACTCAAGTTCATGTAAAATGTAATCCTTCAACCTATACACATCGGCGTGCAAACACTGAAGTATAATCGCGTCAAAACTAATTGCTTTCTTAGATAAATTACGACTTTAATATCCAAATAATTTACACTGCCCAGTAAAGATCACTTGAAAAAAATATCCAACATGATAAACCCTCATTACTACTTCATTACCGAATTCCATTGTCTGTATTCTGAGTGCATCACCAAAATATGTGAGACCACATTACCTTAACGAAAGAGAAAACGCGTAACATAAAAAAATATGAATTAATAACCTCAGTAAGAAAATTATACTCACGGCTGAAGTTAAGATTGATGGAAGCGGCCACCTCGCCCATCTTATTCTTAGCTTTGACCTTGTACAGCCCCGCATCAGTCTCGATCACGTCATCCAGCTCAAGCACCACCAAGAACTTGTTGTTGGCGATGCTTTGGATTCTGAGGGAATCAAAGAAAAGCTTTTAACAAGACAACAAATTAACAACAAGTGGCGACAAGAAGTGGCGATATCTTCAAACGGCTGAACAGATTTTTTTTAATCATAGCTAAATACCTACACTCTCGAACTCACCTTTCAAACAAAATCAACTAAATCAAAATCGGTACATCCGTTTAGAAGTTACGATGCCACAGACATTTACACAAACTCGAACTTAATATTACACCGTTCTTCTTCTGTTTTTGCGTCGCGGTTAGAGAGAAACGCATTCAAATATACGAGGTTTCTTTTTAAATGAGGACCTATTCAATTCATACATTCTTATTCTTATTCTAGATGGGGGCGATAAGGCCTGCACTGACGTCCCGCTAGGGGTGTATTGTGCATTTCCCCCTGCCAGCGCTAACCCAAGCCAGCCCAACTCCTTCATATAACGGAGTGCGGCCTTGGGGCGCTGGCAAAGCTGCTCCAGTAGCGTTGATGTTGATGTTGTATTATATGAATGAACGTTAGTCGTCTGCTGTTGTTGCGTCAGCTGCTCACGCATTCCGGTACTAATTCTTATTCATACATTATGGCAAGTTCAATTCACACCAGAACAAGAACTTTGACCCGGTACAAGTAACTTTTCTGCGAGTGTGCGTCTGGGTGGATGCCACCGCATTGCTCGTGTAGTCTGCCGTCTTGCGTCAACCCGTAACGTGTAAGCGTTACTGTATTCTGGTTTGATGAGTAAAGTAGTCAGCGAAATTCCTGGGCTCATAACTTATGTCTCAGGATAATTATTTTTTTTAATATTTTATGGAAACGAGACGAACTGGTCGTTTGCCTGATGGTAAGCATAACATATACATTATACATAACAATTGCAGTGCCACCCAGAACTTTGAAACACAAGGGCCTGCGCGGCACTGCAGTGCGCTCGTTACCCTGAGACATTAGATATTAAGTCTCATAAGCCCAGTAATTTCACTGGATACTCTGCTCATCAAACCGGAACACAGTAATGCTTGCACACTACTGCTTGGCGCCAGACTTCACGAGCAAAGCGGTGGTAACAACCCAGACGGACACTCGCAGAAGAGTTAGTCCTCCCACTTACAATGAGCGTAATGCAGTGCCACGCAGGCCTTTGTGTATCTAAGTTCTGAGTGGCACTGAAATTGTTACGAGCCAGCTTTATGCTTATCATCAGGCAAACGACCTCGTATCGTTATCCAACACTATAAAAAATATATTAATATACATACTACAATACAAACTAAGTCTTAGTGAACTCTGGGTCATGGTACAAATTCAAACAAAAAGAATTTTGTATTCAAGTTCAAATAGTTTCATCACCATCTCGCAGTGAAGATAGAGCACGTTGTAGATAACAAGAAAGATGCCAAAGAAGAGTTCCACTCCTTTGCAGTACGCGCAATAAATGAGAAGCATAATCGAAAAAGAATAGTTTTCATTTTCTTTTTTGTACCAACAATCCATAATCTATGGATGACAATAAAAAGTCTATATAGATTGCACATACAAAGAATGCAAAATACAGATGCACGATTATTACGTTAGTGAAAATTGAAATGAAAATAATATAACTTGATTATTATTGAAAAAGAAAATTAAGGACTTGCTTATCTTAAGAGAGCTTTAGTAAACTGACCACTAGATGTGAATTTAAATTATACAAATAATTTATAACAATTTACAAGGATATCTTCAATCTGTTTCTCGTCTTTGCAGACTATATAACTTTCATGAGTCACCACAAAAAAAATGTCTTTTTATTTTGTGTTTTTCATTGTCAACCATTCAACACAACTAATATTGTTTATATTAATTCCCGGTATTTAAGGTCAATGAACCCTTGGTACATAAAGCTTTTCTGCCATCATGTAAACTGTTACAGACTGACTATGTTGTATGAGGAATCTCTTTAGCTTTCTATTTCCGTTGTCACTCTCCAACAGGTGTAGTGCCAGTGAATTTTATTGAAACAATTTAAATTCAAATTTGTTCAAGCGAAATTCCTACACAATTTTTCAACGATGATATTCATGCGATTGAAGATGACTCATCTAAGATGAACGCTATTAACCGATTAAAAGAAATGATAACGAATTCTGAGAAATAAACAAACAGAAATTATGAGTGTCGTTTATTTGAAAATCTTTGATCTAATTCTTAATTCTTTGATCTAATCTTTGAAAATCTAGGTAAAATGAAACAAGCTGGTTTGTAGCTTCCTCTCAAAGAACATCTCGGTAAAATAGCAGACGTTATTAAATTCAGTTGTATTTTCATATTCAGATATATTTTTCCAATTAACCTTTCGTTTATATCTACTCATCGTTTCGCTTACGTCTCTATTCTGAATTAATGTCCTAGAGCAATGTTTTTTAAATTTCTTAAATACGCGACCCCATTCGCGACGCGAAAAACACTGTCCTAGAGGAATAAAGATATTGTTAGAGTAGTTTAATCTTTACTTTGTTTGGAATTAAAACGTGTGACGACAGTCCTCAAGTAAAAAGAGCAACAAAAAAATAGGAAGCCGCTTTATATAGTAATGAATCACATAATTATTTGGTATTACAACTAATAGGTACTTATTTTAACCTGACGTTGCAGGCCAAATATATAAAAAGGAAAACGTAAAGCGTGATGTCAATACAATTAATAGTCACTCTTAATTTAGAATTGAAACTCAATTTCTTTTCATTGAATGTCAGACCACCGATATAGACGTGTGTGCCAAGTGTGTCATCCAATCGCAAATGTCTTTGGCTTCAATACTTTAAAAGAAGTATTGGTACAACGAATTGTAAAGAAAAGCGAGGTGATAGCGGACATTGACTCGTTAAAGTTAAATCTGAAAATAATTTTAACGTAATCGGAATAACTGAATGTGACTTTAACGACGACACTGAAATCTTCGATGAAACGGACTCTGTTGATGCCGTTATTACGGTCGTGGAGAGTTGATATTATGAGATGGTGACTGATATATGCTGAAAGCTGTGACATTTTCAAACCTTGATGACATTCACACAGGAAAATCACCTTGAAAATTATTTTTGGTCTGCCCTAATTTGTTCTACTTCTTTTTCTCAATGGAGAAAGAGAATACTGGGATTTGACCACTGCAGCTTTTAAATGTGGTCGCTGGAACACACCGATAGATGCTTGGCAACCGATTTTTAGTTAGTCAGTTAGTTAGCTTACCAGGCGACCACATGAAATGCCCTTTTAACAATGGTTTGGTTGCTCATTTCAATTCAAACTTTCAATCTACTATGAGTAACTTAACTTCCACAATTTTTGAATCTAAAGGAGATTCAAAAATTACTTTGACGCTGTGTTGGTGAAGATTAAAAGCACATTTTTCTCAAATGTCTCATTTATAAAGCACATTTTCATTTACATCACTCATCACTTGTCATTTGCATGATTTATTTTTTTTCGTTAAGGATAAGCGTACATTATTATACATATGAGATTTAGCCATCTTTTGTTTTTGTTAAATTATTCTCATTCCAATCTGATTAATGAGTGTTTACATAGATAAACTAACAATCCCGAAGTTTTGGTGACTAAGAACTAACTTTAGTAAATTCTTAATAATTTTATTCGTATTTCATCTGATTTAAGTAACAAGTTACTTTTTGCACCCTGCTCCATAATTGTGTAGGTACTAAGAAAATCGTTCTGATCAATTATTATTATTATCACCAGTGCGGTTGTTGCAGATATTGTTTACAATTGGGCGATGGGCAAAAACCAGCAAGAGGCAAGGCATTTTTCGTCGAAATTAATCTCTCATGGATTTTGGAATGGACATTCCTGGCTTTGCAAGTGGATGGAATTTTTATTTCGAGCATTGCATGCATGTTGGCGCACGGGTTTTTCTCCAAGAGGCAAGACGAAGAGATTCTATATTTTTGATTTCACCGATATTGTTTATCTTGCATATCAGTAATAATTGCATTGTTACTTTAAGAAATCTTTTTACCACACATCTTGCAAGTGTTGAAAACAACATGAGAAACTTTACAAAAGGTAGATATCTTGAAAGCGATAAACATCCATAATATACCGTGTGTTGCGTTTTTACAAGTTGTGGCTACCGAAAACAATGAGTTGGACCACCAACTTCCTTCTAATACATCAAAAAAATATGTATAAAAAGGTACTCACTTAAACTTAGTCCTGCCGTCTTCCTTGAGAAGTTCATCGCTTCTGTACCAGGATATCTCCGGCTTGGGAGACGCCAGCAGCTGGCATTCGAAGACGAGCTTGTTGCCGTCATCCTCCTGCCTGAGCGCCGGCTTCTGGGTAAAACTCGGGGCTAAGTCGTCGGAAACCCCCATGGTGCTAACTACAGGACATTACGGTAGAAGTTGCACACCCGTTTGGAGGTTGTCTGTGGAAAAAATAAGCTAAATTAGCATAATACATGGTCGTAGGGTTTATTCTTCACAATGGCCTATTCTTGTGTAATCTGCCGTCAAGCCATAGTGTGCAAGTATGTTCCGGTAACCTGTTTGATGAGCAAAGTATTCAGCGAAATTATTTGGCTTATGAGACTTAATACCAGGCCCAATTCTACTAAACAAATGGTAATGGTTTCATCGCAAAATGAACACTTTCGGAATTTAATAGCAAAATCGTTTTTCTATGGTCGCTTGTGACAGTGGCGGTCATCAAGAAAACATTATTAATTTTCGTATGCTCTTCATCAGTGATGATTTTGCGACGAAACCATTGGATGTTTTAAACAATTTGCTTAGTACAATTGGGGCCAATTGAGAAGGATCAATTTAGATTCAAACTACGCTGTATTGTGTCTGTAGGTACCAATTAACTTATTATTTAGAAGAATAGTCAGTTAATTGAATTGGGTCAGCAGCTTTAAAAATCAATGGCTTAATAAATTAGAACTTTATAACGCCTCTGTTCAAGACGCAGACAACCGCTTTTTTCAGTCTTCTCGTGACCACGGTCAATGCAATTGATCTAAACGTCCTCGACGTTTCGATTTAAAATGTCAAATTATATTTTGATTTATTTGTGCGCAAATAGACCCGTTTTGTCTTAATACTTAATAAATTAGGTTCGAAACTTTGCCACTGCTCGCATAAGTTCGCCAGTCTGATCTCATTTGACGAGTTCAGTATCAATAACAAAGAGGTGTTTATGATCAGCTCAGGCCAAGTCGATGTCGACGGATGAAGGCTGACGACTTGACGAGTGGGTGGAAGAATTATTTTGGTCAGTGTAGCAACCTAGGGTGAAGGGTGGCACTTACCTTGTGCCGTGTTTTACATGATTTTGAATCCCTTAAATGTCGGTTTAAATATGTTTTTTTTTCTGTACAAAAACAAATAATTCATACTATTGGTAAATGAGACGTACGGGCCGTTTGCTTTTATGATGGTAATCATATCGCCAGCCCATATAATTCTGAAATACAATGGCCTGAGACATTGTTTGATGTTCGGGTAGGCCCAGTAATTTCACAGACTACTTTTCTTATCAAACCGGAACACATACATATTAATTAAATTCTCTATGGGTAAAATAAAATAATCTCTATGGCTCTCATTAATTAACAGTGTTAAACGGTGGTTTAGTTAAACTATGTTTTGTCTTTGTTGTTCTTTGATCATTTTAGACTGAATCGAAAGAGACAAAACATTTTTTAACTATTCAACCGTTTAACACGGTTTATTAAATAAGGGCCTGATGTTGTTTCAAAGAAGTTATTGTAGTAGTTAGTAGAAAAAGCAAAGAAGAAGCGTGCATCAAACAATTCACGTAAGAATACGTTATTATATATTTTTTTTAATTTCATTTGGCTCTACACTATTAGTGTACCTATTTAGCCAGTGTCAAGTTTATATTATAGTTCAAGTTAAATTTTATAAAAAGTAATTTAAACCGTCAAAGTCACATCCAAGTCTAGTCCAGTCACGGCCGAGTCAATCACACTCAGTAAAACTATGGATATATATACATAAACTTAAGGGCCACTGAATTGATATTGGAGTAGGACCTAGTTACCTGCTGGTAATTATTTTATTCTATGCATGTGTTTATGGCTATATAGGTACCATTATGGAATGGTACTTACTGTCAATACAGACTAACCCTCACACTGCTCTGACGCACCAGTAGAATATTTACTAACCCACATTTATACTATGGGATAATGAGACGAGCAGGTCGTTAGCCTGATAGTAACCATAAAGCCAGACCATAACACTTGCAGTGCAACTCAGAACTTTGAAATATAAAGGCCTGCGCGGCACTGCTTTGCTTTCGTTACCCTGTGACATTACGTATAAAATCTCATAAGCCTAGTAATTTCCTGGCTAAGGTACGTATTACTGTCGTATACGATGAAATAGTCTTAATCATAACACAATTTTAATAGGTAGGTACCAATTATAAGTGTGAGATCAGGATTTCTTTGCTCCAACCTTCACTGATTTTTGTTTTTGTTATTTACTAGGTGAGTTATTAGGTGAGAGCATGCCATGTGTTGTTTAAAACTTCAGAGATACACTGCTTATTTATCCCTCTAGGTGGCGCATTATCGCTGTCAGTATCAGAAAAGTATTTATTACCAAAACTGTGTTTACAAGATGTTAAATAAAGTATAGTCACAACAGCTTGCTCATTACAAGCGTACAAAATACTTATAATGAAATCTAAAATAAACAACAAATTAAAAACAAAATATAATATATACGAAATTTTTGTTAAGCAGAGTCTACTCGGTTCTTAATAATTAAATTTTCACATCAAAGTATTCTATATATTATGTAGTTATCTTATAATATGGCCAAAATAGGATTACAATAATAAAGCATAAATGCTTACATATAGTTAAAGTGAAAGCTGTATTCCAACCATTTGAAAAGTGGGGGGGGGGGGCTTGTTTATGTGTTTGTATCTGTGCGTATGATGTGTATGTGTTAGTTTCGTGCGTTCTTGCCAGGTTTTCGGCATTACAAAGAAATCGATGTTACATTATCAAAAACCGTCTAGTTTATTGATATTTGTGAGAAATTTGAATTTAACAAAGTGTTTGTAGTTCTCTCGCAATTTCTACTAATGTTTCACTAAAAGCCACTGCTTCGATTAAAGTAGTTGACGTAATGATTGTTATTACAATCTCGACGACATGACAGCCATAATAATTGTACATTATGACTTAGTATTGACCTACTTTTCTATTAATATAATATTTGCTTGCAAAATATTAATGTTTCTTTATGCATTGCCATTTTAACGTGGCAATGCTGCCAATTTTGCGGCACGTTGCCTATTGGAACGGTTTGCTAGATTGTGTATAGAGTTTAAGTCTTTGCTTGTATGTAATTAAGTACCTAGTTAATTTAATTTGTAATATGCAATAGTTTAGGTTCGTATGAATAAATAAAATACGCTGACGTTAATAATTTCGTTGGCGTTTACTACCACACTTTAGTGAATGGAAATGGTGTTATTAAAAAATACAAGTTGATCAAATCTTTGAATAAAAAATATATGTTTTACAACCTAATATAATCGACCATTGACTCGTCACATGGAAAATATTGTAGAGAAAATGATGAGTAAGTATTTAAGTTAATATGAATTATCTTTTTACACAAAAAAAAATGAACGTTGAACCAGTGTCAAAAATCATTAATACAAAACTTATTTATACGTCTAATCATTCCATACGATATTGACTCAAAAGAGTGAGTGAAATGATTTCATCGTTTAAATACACCAACTGCATAACCGTAATCAATCATCGATCGGTCGTGCTAAAAACCATACATCATACGCAACATTGTTGGCCGAAGTTTCAAAGCACTCTCGACTCTTGGCCATCGAAGTGCGAAACGATTCAAGAAAGTGACTCACACTTCTCGCACTCAGATGTCGGTCAGCGCCATCTACATTAGCAAGGTGAAGTGTAAGCTAGTGGGTGTCCTGTGTAAAATTTTCACGAGAGTGAACGAAACGTCTCAGTCTATTTCTGTAACGGCCGAAGGCCCCCGAAATCTTAGTCAGACGCGAATGAAGCGAGAAATTTTATAACATGCATGCGATGAACTTCCTCCGATTACCTAATCACTTTTTTTGAATTTTCCCTTATATTTAGAGAATACTTCGATTGTAGCTTAACATTTTAAATCAAATAAATGGCTTTTAAGCTTCAAATTGCAGAAAAAAATTAATATCTGTAGTTTTAAGCAATTATTATACGTCGAATCCCACAGGGGTTCAAATTTAGACCTTTACATTAAAAGTAATTGCATTTCAATTAAAAAAAATCACGATCGAATTTGAAACTTAAAAGCTCTACCAAAGTAATGCACTACTTTGGTACATTACTTTAAAACGGAAACACATACCCAAAACGGTTAAAAAATCCAATAGTGTCACTATGCACTGAAGTCAATGAAACACTAGCACACAAACTTTAAAGAGACGATCGAGAACTTGACGAAATCAAGTGAATTTCGTGAGAAATCGGTTGTCGCCGGCGGCGGGAGGCGTCGGGTCGTTTTCGAAATCGTAACTAAACTATGAAAATTTTGGCCAGCGGCCGAGGCCGGCGCGGAGGAACGTGCGTGGGAAGCTGCAGCTACGGTTGGATAACCGACTCGTCATGTGGTGACGTAGCGGTGCAGAGGTGTTTTCCACCGAAGATAGACGCTGATCTAACGCCTTTCAGGATCTGAATTGTTGATGCAGCTGTTGGGATACGACTAGGGCCAGAGATTGTTGGAATTGTAATCGTAATTTCTTGGGATGGGTGTCAGTTGGCATTCGTGTAAGACAGTCATGGTACTTCTATCCTCTTTACTCTGCAAGATTAATGACGCATATGTATTGCTACGGCAAGCGGCAATATTTTGAATTCAACAGACTGTGAATAACTAAGTGCTTGTTTTTTATGAGACAATTTGTGCTTCAATTCTGTTGAGTAGCTTTTAAATACCTGCTGGTTCATTACTTCTTCTGAAAACATACAAGTACCAACCCATCTAAGAGGGCGTTGTACATTTTACGCTACATTTTGCAATGCTTGCTTTAGAATAATTTTGTCTCTTGCATCCTCCAATATTTATTGTACTTAAACTCATCACTCTTTCTGATATATTGACATAATATTACATTTAACGCTTTTATCTCCACTTAAATCAAGTGCATTAACCCAAATGGGTTTATTGATATTTATACCAACATCACAAATTATTTCAGCTTATTATAAGCTTCCGTTATGAACTTCACCATTAGCAATTCTGACAATCATCTGCCCCCGGTTTATATGAAATCGTAAATCAGATAGTGCTGCAAATTTTTCATCAACAGTCTTAATATAACCCGTTGGCAACTGGAGATGGAGTCAGGTGACCGATAAATCAACAGAATAATTGTCAACGGGTATTTTAGTTTTGGAGTTATGATTGATGCAGTGCTGACTTTGATGTAGGTGGTGTTATGCCCAGGGTTAGTTGTTGTTATGTCTAGTATGATGTACTGAGAATTAGCGGGAATTTATTGCAGACATGAGTGTTTAATGTTGGTAGAAAAGACATGAGATTGGCATAAGATTTTAAGGCACGGCAAAAACTTAAGGATATCCTTATCTGATAATTATGTATAGCGAGACACTAAATAATAATGATTTTTAGTTAAAATCAGTTACTCAAAAAATTATTTAAGCTTTTGCGTGGCAAAGTCATGGCTACGTTAAATATTTAAGACATTGCATGCTGTTTTTCCTTCCTTGCTGGACCGACGTGCAGAAAGTCTTCATATAGCCGTAGAGAATGTGTGGATGCGAGTGGCTAGAGACCGGGAAGAATGACAAAATCAAAGGGAGGCCTATACTCAGCAATGAATAATTACGGGCTAATGATGATGACGATGACGCAGTTTTTTCTGATATTATATGTAACTCCCTCGACTTAACAAATAAAATTTATCTTTATCTTTTAAATAAGACGAAGATTTTAAAGCGCGTAACAAAAGCTAAAGATAACCTATAACTATATTTTTTTTAAATAAATGACTTACCGGTAAAGTCATTGTTAAAAACCACTTAGTAGCAAATACAAAGTGGAGATAAAATGTACAAACATACGGAACAAAGATGTAAACTGTTTCCGTTAAACATTCCTGAAAACAAGATGGCGGACACTTTGAACCCTATCCAAGATAGATTCCACGTCCTATTGTTTCCACAACAGAGTGTTCCTCGTATTGCAATAGGTAATTTGAATTCAAGAATTACATCAATGCATGAATGGATTGACAGTAACAAGAATTCTATTTCAGTAGTGGTGTGCGTTAAACAAATAACGGCGCCTACGCTGCTGGCATTTTCGGTGGACTAAACATCCTGTTGGTGAATTCTTGTTACGCTTTCCGATATATTACATATTATTCACATATTTATATTAAATACATGATTATTTGAATATGTAGTATCGTTCGCGAAGGTATTAGTGCCAGTCGGTGTTCACTAATTTTGAATGTCGAATAACACTTTCATTATCCTATTTTCTAGACTTTACAATAATTATTATATTCGTTGCGTACATTTTACTAGTTTAATTTTTTGCGAGTCACATACTTAATGACATATTAAGAAATGAAAACATGTAGATTGTAATATTAATATCGATTTCCGTTGTTAGGATTTTCGGGATGAGCCGTTTATGGTAGACTAATCACGCGCATTGTGAGTCTTAGACAAGATTATCATTATCGTTGCCCTGTTCTCATCCTTTGATGAGATTATCTCCTTCCGATAAGACAAGACTCACCTTTAGCAGTTTAATTTGATCCTAACCGTCTTGCACCGCTCATCATTTAGTTCCACTACTTCAGCATCAGCCGGAAAACATCCACTGCTGAACAATGGCATCTCCCATAAAGGGGCATTCTGCCATAATACATCACGCTTAGCAGGCGTCTTGTGATCGCAGTAGATTATGCTGCTGACCGAGGAGAATGCTCCTGGCCGTCCCTGGATATTCCCGTAGTTGGCTCTTACGGCATCCATAGGAATAGACGAACCACACGGCTACCACTGATTGTACTGATTTTTTTGATTACATTTTCCAATATCAGGATCAAAGTAGCTGAAAATAATGTAACCAATCTCTGTTACCAAGCTGTTTTCAAAATAAACCCATTTACCTCTATGTTTGTGCAACCTTCACTCTAGATGTACGAGCGTAAACACCGAATTGGTTACTGAGACGTGTGATTTGGCAAGCAGGGTGTTTGAATGTGGTTTATACAAGTACCATGACTCATAAGTTCTTAACTCACCTTACTCCGAAAATCGAACGACGAAGCTTCGGCTGACGGATCACACTATTCCTACCTTGAAAGACAAAATGTCAAGTTAAGTACATTGAATTGAACGAATCTTAACACTTTTATGAGTTTCGCGCTAGGAAAAGTGCAATCCGTCCGCAGATGCTTCGAATACATTCGATTTTCGGATTAAGGCTTGTAAAACCATGCAACTGGTTTCAATAAAGTACTACTAATTCAAAGCAGTTGGTACCATAATGTTAATGAAAGTATTATTCTTACTATTTATTATTTCCAATATTTGCACACCTTTTGTAGGGGTACTTGAGTCTTTTTACATTGTTTACTATCAAACTCTGTAGAATGCAGATACATTCTGACAGTTAAATAGTTTGACTTTTAGTTCGATCTGGCTGTCAAACTATAATTGTACTTTACAAATGCACTCTAAAATATGAATGTAATAATAATAAAATGTACACAGGGGTGGCTTTGTGGCGAGCCGTCCGTGAGTAGCGACACCGTGTAGATACCCCGAGTCCCTGGGGCTAAATGAGAGCGCTGACCCCCGGCTTGCCTTAACTGGTTGTTCGGGGGTGGAAACCGCAAGAGCTAAGACCCTAAGCTCCAGGTTGGAAGTGATAAAAAGCATAATGCACGGGATTAGCGCCTCAGTGAAACTGCAGCCCATCTCTCAACACCCTTTAGCCATCCACGCCAACGTTGCCTCTTACGTCGTCAATTATTCTGGCGGCCATTATGGGGGGCCCGTTCAGCGGGTGCGAGTCAACACCTGCCTACATATTTTTACATAGAGTCTCATTTCTTAGACCGGTTTACAGTCGTCAAACATTCATTATAATATTCCAGGTTGTTTACTCATATCTTACAATAGTCCATCTCATCACTATATTTCCTTAATTCATAATTTTCTATAATTTTAATGAAAAAGAGCCTCCTAATGTTGGCTAGGGCTCCATTAACGCCTATCAAAGGTCGGGACAAAGTTTCTAGAGCAAAGTTCGATATAATGTAATAATAATGATGTAAAACAAAATGAAATAATATTGGAGATGAAATAAGTCAATAATTAAGATAGAATCAATAATTAACATGCAAAAGGCTCAATGTCATACTTGTATTCAATTTTAAGTTTTACTCAACGTAATACATTTTTTGTTTGATCTTTAATAGAGGAAAATGCTTTGAGAACACACATCAAGATTAGCATTTATTACTGAAACATAGTGTCGTAATGTAGACGTATAGTCTGCAAGGACAGTCAGCAATCGCTATAGACCCGGGCATCTTTAACTCGCGTTTTAATTATAATCTTTATCTATGGGTGTGGTCCAGCAGCCTGACTTGAGATTAGTCGAGACTTGAGACCCAGTATTCGATCTAGGCTTAACGTTGATGGCGGTATCAATGACATCATCACTAATATTAAGATTAATTAGCTGACCTTAAAGAGTGAAAATAAAATTCAAAGTTTCGAACGGCCCATTCAGTATTTTTAATATTTACCCTTCAAATGTATTAAATTATAATAGTGTTATTTGCATGTTTTTGACTCGTTCCAAATCGGTGAAGGTAAACATCGTGAGGAAACCCGCAGTTTCAAGAACCACAAAATTCGAGGACGTATTACACGACATCCACCAAGCAGGATTATGGCCCATACCCTCGTTCTAAGAGAAGGCCGGTATTCGGGCAGGAGGAGCGTAGTAAGGCTGATGATGATGATGATGATGATGAATGTTATTATGGACTGGCGTTATGCTTATCATCAGGCAAATGCCCTGCTTGTTTCGTTAACCACATCAGTATATTTACTTTTTAATTAAAGTTTCAGAGTGTATTATGATGTTTGTCTTGCAGTTCTCTACATAATGAACTTATGTTGTTGACTGTACCGGGTATAAATATTTAGTTCCACGAAGTTTACGGCTTGCAACCTGCCCGGATGCTCACGTTCTGACGATGAAATCTAGACGTAAGTTTGAAAGCAAATTGGTTGGTGATATGAATTTCGCGAGTTTGGAAATTATAAATTTGTAATAATTGCACAAAGAATGGCTTGGAGAAGAAATAATGCCATGAAATACAACCCTTTATTACACTGCAAGTTATACTATGAATTATATAAACAATCTTAATCACTTCAGTAAAATTACATTCCCATAGTAAGAGTAAAAGTGCAACGTACACGATTATATTATTATATAACCTATTATATGGCTAACAAGTTTTTTAAGACAAACTTTAGATAAAGTCTAAATTTGACAATGTCTAAATGTCACAACAGAATGGAGGTTAACAACTATTAGACACTACCTAAATCAAGATTTGTGGTTGATAATATATAAACACGAGACTAAGTAGTTTTTAAGGGACGCTGTTTAACGCATGTTTAGAGTGTGTTTAACTTTTTTGTGATAAGACCGTGTTACTTTCATTTGCAATATTTAGAATTGCAGATTGTTTATTACTTGCTAATTGAGGAAGTGGGTTAAAACTATTTTGAAATGTTCTAGGCAGTAATTGCGTTGTAGTAAAGTTTTATTTTACATAGATATAAGATTAAATACCTTTAGTTTGTTGTACAAATGCGAGGTCGCGCAGTTTTATTCTGAATCATAGTTATCGGATTTGTTATAGAGCCAAGATATAAATATTATAGCTTAATTATAAATGAACTGCTTTGTTTGTTTTTTCCTTTGTACCTAGTAAGAGTATGTAATTGGTTTTCCTCAAACGACTTTGCGAACTCCACCCTCAAACCCTCATGTTTTAAGAAGAATATAAAAATCATCAATTTAACCAATATCAATTTTGAACGGGCACGGTGGGTTTCTGGAAGGTTCGTTGACTTTGAGCACGGATTGGGTCTGTTGGTGTCATTGTCATTTATTATGTTCTGATAAAGACAGCATTCGTGTTAGTCTGTGATTCGGGTAGACGAATGTTGCAGAGGCCCGCTGTTAGAGTCATTTATTTTAACTTTCATAAGTGCTCCTTTGGGGCCTATATGAATAAAGCATTTTGAATTTGAATTTGAATTTGAACAGGTGGTAATAGGACTAAGTGCGGATTGCGATTGTCGGCTTGGTGTAAATCCGAGGACATGATGTGACGTATGCTTTCCATTCCGTTCATTTTTTTTTTGTGATTCTTGAATAAGCAGATTTCCTCACGACGTTGTGAGGTGAACGCCGTGGGCGAAGTGAAAACGGTTCACTGGGTGAGCTTCGCAGGGAGTTTGCTTTATTTCTGAATCGCACCGCTGGCCCTTCAAGACGGCCAAGCGCGGACTGCACGATGTTCAATGGCGGCTCTATCTTCGATTTTAGTCCAAACTCTCAGTGCAGTCCGAGCGTGACGCATTGTTATTATCTATCATCGAATCTATTTAGGTATCGGACGTGATCGCCATTTATACGCTATAAATATAGCGCAGTGATGTATGGCCGTTTTATAGACGAATGCAGGTGGGGCTGTAAAATAATTATAGTGTTTTGTATGTTTGTGATTTTGATGATGCACATTTTGTTTTAAGTCATTTCGTTATTTAAGAATGTGAATAGTACTTATCTAGATAAGTACTATTAAAAATAAATAAAATTGAAGTGTCTGTTTGTAATATCAAAATAACAGCTTTGTATCAAATGCATATGAAAGTACCTATAACAAAACAACCATTTTTTAAATTTTTCCTGTCTGTCTGTCTGTTTGTTCCGGGTAATCTCAGAAATGGCTAGGCCGATTTTGACAGGACTTTCACTGGCAGATAGCTGATGTTACAAGGAGTAACTTAGGGTACTTTCATTTTAGAAAAATAATTAGGGTTCCTCGCACAAAAATAAAAACCATGAAATCCAATATCTCCGCGCGGGTGAAACCGCGGACAGCAGCTACTTTAAAATGTATTTGCATGTGGTATTGAATAACACCCCTGCTTTACTAATGCTTGATTTAATCCCACGTTCAATTAATTGTATTGTAAATTTTGTACATGTTTATAGAATATCTTGGAATGAAAAAATACAGAGATGGAGCGGGAGACTAAATGCATCCACGATTTTTAGAATAACGTCTCATATCTCTACTCTTTTTTAGTTATTGCTCATGCTACACGTATATACTAATTTGCCAGTATACCAAAGGTCATAGTTTTATTTTAACCATGTTTTGCATTTTGTATTACTTACTGGTCTTAGTTTGTTTATAGTCTGTAATCATAATATTTATAGTAAACTATAAGCCAGCCAATAAAAGCTGCAGTGCCACTCAGACCTTTGAAACATAAAGGCCTGCACGGCACTACATTACGCTCGTTACCCTGAGTCATAAGCCCAGTAATTACACTGACTACCTTCTTTGCTCATAAAACTGGAACACAGTAATGCTTGCACATAACTGCTAAGCAGACTACATCGAGTCTTACCTACTAATTACATAGTTAAAAGTATTACTCCAGTTGGCAGGATCACAACGCTGGTGGCAATGCCACCTCCAAACAAATTGCCTACTCGTTGAGTCATTACGTATTTATATAATTATGGCAATGCCGTGTACCAATCTTGAAATAGCTTTTGATGTAACAATAAATTTCTTGTTACATCAAGAGCTATTTCTGCGTCACACTTCCGAGATTGACTCCGTAATGTATCTTGGTATGGGATGATTTACTGCTTGTGAGGTCATAAACATCAGAGGTCGGCCAAAGTAGCTCACAAAAGATAAACTAGTCGAAAACTAAACTAGAGAAAGTGAATATGACTCGGTACAATACGTATGTACGTTGTAAAGTTTGGTTTTCTCGGTTAGTTTGTCCTTCTTTTACGCAGCAACGGAGCAACGAGATTTTTGCGTAGAGATAGTATGTGGACCGGAGAGTAACATAGGTTACTTTTTATCTCGGAAAATGCACGGTTCCCGTGGGAATCACCACGCGGGTGAAACCGCGGACAGCAGCTAGCATAATAAATATGCTAGTGTATGTTGGTCTGTCCTTTCACGCAGAAACGGAACTACAACGTAATTTTTAGCATAGGTATAGTTTATGGATCGGAGAGTAACATAGGACATTTTTGTTATCCCGGAATAACACGGTTTCTCTGGGAATTTGCACGCAGGTGAAATCGCGAGCAGAAGCTAGTAAACATATTAATTTACTAGCTGCAACAAACAACTCAACAATACTAATATACTCAACAATCTCCAACTATAGGTAAAACAGCAAACCTTTTATAACACGTACTGCGAATCATTTTGTGGAACTACTAGTAAGTTGTTTTATTTTTGTTATTGTAGTGAAAAAACTACAATGCCAATGCCGCCAGCATATTGTCAGTAAATTTCCAATAATAGCCTATTTATCTTTGACGAGACAATTTATAAAAGCTATTGGATACGAACGTTGTCGCAGAATCCACCTGTTATAACATAAACAAGCTGATTTTCACCAAGGTGGTGCAGTAGATAACTAATACCTACAAGTAGATTAGAACTTAGAGCAAGATATATATAGATAAGTAGGTTTTCTATTATATTTTTATACTATTTCATAACGCGACAAGTTGGTCGTTTGCCTGATGGTAAGCTTAACCACATCGGCCCATAACAATTGCAGTGCGACGAAGAACTTTGAAACACAAAGGCCTGCGCGGCACTTCATGCCACTCCTTGTACTGAATCATTAGGTTTGAATTATCATAAGTCCAGTAATTTCACTGGCTACTTTGCTCAACAAACCGGAACACAGTAATGCTTGCACATTACTGACGGCAGACTTCACGAGCAAAGCGGTAGTACCAATCAGCGGTGAACATTTTCTAGCTGATGAGGAGGGTCACACCAAACGAGTCACAATGATGAGGAAAGTTCAGTAGGGTTGGAACCCACAACGTTCAGATCGGCGACCTCGCTTCCACTAAGCTATTATTTGTTCCGTACTAGATAAGTTTTATTGGTCGTTAAAACTCTCTATTATCGTTTCAAACCACTAATCGAATTTAGTGTAATCAAGCCTATAAATAATTGCAGCACATGAATAATGCTGCGTCGCAGTCTGTATAAAACTTTCCATGTGGCTCTAATAAATCAAGGTGTAAAACAGGTAGGTATGTACTAGCCGACCTGTTTATATGCAGCATTAAATTGGCTTAGTAGGTAATAAAAACCACACTTTGCCGCTGCAAATACTAGAAGTATATAGAAATAATAAAAAGGGATCAGAACTTTTTACAAGCATTTAGTTTATAACTTTTAAACTATTAAATTTAGTATTCGTTTTATCTCTCACTTCCTTTTTACGATTTAGAATTCTACACAAATTATACTCAAATTTAAATTTTATTATTTCTAGTCCCAAGAAAGCGCTCTCGAAAGTTAAATGATCTTGGCAAGTGCCTTTTCTAAGAATATAACCGATCGAGAACAGTAATTGGCTGTAGCCTGAATTCAGGCTAAATAGTCTGTGCCTGAATTCATACTTTTCATCACATATCTAGAAAGAGACACCTATTCATAATATTCTTTTGAGAGACAAAGACTTGGGGCCTACTTTATGTCTGCCTAGAATCCTTGTTCGTGTCGGTTATGGCACAGAATACATAATAGTACCTACAAGTAGTTATGGTAAGTGTTGGGTGTGATACATTAAAATATATGTATAAAAACTGCGAAAATAAGAAATTACTAGAATTAAAAGAAGAAATTATATAAAAATGTAATAATGGTTGTTTTGTTATAGGTACCGTATTACTTTCATATGCATTTGGTAAAAAGCTGTTGGTTTGACATTACAAACAGACACCTACATTTTATTTATTTGTATATATGTATACATGATGAAATGAAATATGTACATTTTAGGCATGTACCTACTAACAACAATCTATAGCTACATTTAAACACAAAACCACCCCCGACAGATCGAATCCCTTAGCCCCTGTAGCTTTAGTTAATTATAATAATAATAATAATAATAATAATCTTTATTTGAGCCATATACACAATGAAAGAACCAACAAAATATTAAATATTTGACAAAAAGTATACAAAGTCATAAAGTAAAAAAATTATATCAAACAACGTCAACAAAGTTTTGACAAATAAAAATAAAACAATTAATTACGCAGACATTCTCGCAATTTATCAACCTTCACCACCTGCTGTTCCATATCAAACTCGTCTCCATCTCTTGTCAAGATGACCTCCGCTGATACCTACACACACAATTGTGCAAGTGCCAAGCTCTTGAACTTTTTCAAACAAAAGACTTATGACTAATTAGTTACAATAACATAGTACAATGGGTACACTTGTTTGAATTGTAAGCCAATGAATTATAATATCTGGCAGGTAGTAAACTCTATTTATTAATTGGTGTCTTACATTTTATTTTATTCAATGTTGACAGCCGTTTAAAAGCTTCGGCTTTGGCTGCGTTTGAATTGAGAGCGAGATCATTGTTAATGTTATGTTATATATGTTCATTATATTCAAGTCTGTTCCTTTTCTATTCTCAATTAGCTA
Organism: Crocallis elinguaria; assembly: GCA_907269065.1. Classification (NCBI taxonomy): domain Eukaryota; kingdom Metazoa; phylum Arthropoda; class Insecta; order Lepidoptera; family Geometridae; genus Crocallis; species Crocallis elinguaria. Next base: position 12,055,755 of record OU026071.1, on the reverse strand, counting down.
GTTTGACAACTATTTGTTAGTGGGAGGACTAACTCTTCTGCGAGTGTCCGTCTGGGTTGTTACCACCGCTTTACTCGTGAAGTCTGCCGCCAAGCAGTAATGTGCAATCATTATTGTGTTCCGGCCTTATGACCATGTTATGTTTGCGTCAAATGTCTATTAACGAAAGCTCAAATTTTATATATATTTATTATATCAATAACGCTGCGTACACCAAAACATACCTCAAAACAATTTCATTACAATAAAATAACCAACAGCCACAGTATTTATAAGTGAAGACAACAAGCATGAATTAGAATTTAATCAATTAAATTGATTTAATTGTAATTTAAATGATATTGAATTAGTTATCTACACTTTTGTTCTAGAAGACGCAACCTTAATCTACTTACTTGTTTTGTCATTTCTGTCTTGTGTACCTACTACTTATATTCACATTAGTTAGAAGTAGAGAGTGCATTAGAAAAATGTATAACTGTGACACACTCATACTTCTGAACTAGAATTCCGTGTCACAGGTGGCATGGACAAACATAAAAGTAACACACCGAAGTTCCAAGAACAATTAAAAAAGCAACAAAATGCTCTCCACTCAATTTTTACCTCGTGGCCCTCGCCTTGCAGGCAGGGTTACCTGCAGCTTTTTATGTATAATTTGTGCCTTTGTCTAGTTCACGCTAATTTTCAAAACAAATTTTTAAATTCTCGAAACAAATATATACTATTTATAGTAATAGTGTTGAATGCACAACAGTTTCAACCTTTGCACAATCGGTTTCTGCTTGATTTGAATAGGCCTTGCCACGCGTGGAGAGACAAGAATCGTGACGCACAGCCACGTCGTTCAAATCTTGACATGCAGATATAAACGTGAACTTAATGCGTGTCAATGTTGATAGTTTTGCGTGGTCGTGGTCCAAATAGGCCGTTTGCCGAGATGGATTTTACTAAATCCTAAATAACTCGGACAAATTATCATTTTTTTATTCTGGAAGGTTCAGCATTTGTCCATGCCACCTGTTCTTAAATGAAGATGCGATCAAAGATTTCGAAGCTCTAAGGCTAAGATTCAGAGACGAATGTAAGCGTGGACTTTTGCTTACATATGTCAAAACTGTATAGAATTTTGACATATGGAAGCGTGAGTTCACGCTTAGATTCATTTCTGAATCTTAGCCTAAGTCTATAGACGTGTTTGGACCTAAGCGCGATTCGCTACCGTTGTGGGCAGAGGGAACTATTGAGTGTTAATATCTCCCGCATTTGTATAAAGTATGCTGCACAGTCGGTTACTCTACTATAGGCGATAACGAATAATGCTTAAATCTGAACACGCCTTTAAGGACCCTCTCTCAAGAGGGTATGGTTGTTCGAACACACCCTAAGCACTTAACGGCTTTGGTAACAGGTTGATTCAAAATGGATTCTGGCACAATATTTAAGAAAAGACATGTTTGTGGCTTTAACTGTGGCGCTTCACAAAAACGTCCGTAAAAAATAAATATTGACATCCCGGCTTTAATACTCCGTTGGCTCATTTCACTAATAGTTCACTAGTGTCATCCCAAACGACTTCAGAAAAGCTATGGGCCATTGAAGTCACCTGAGTTCACATTGAAATGACTTCAACGATCTTCTATTATTAAAAACTTTTCTAAAAACGTAAATACACTTGTCACCGATAGCGATCATTAAGAAAAAAAATTGTAGAGTGACTTGTTGTGTCACGCTAAATGTGCTTGGCACAAGTTTAGGTTTTTTTATGACAAATCAATACATCAGCTGTAATAATATACTCATTCAAAAGAAGTTTCTTTTAACGTGTTAATAAGGAAGAACCGATAATCTTGGTCAGTGCGGTGCGCCTTGAGAAACTTTAGCAAAGTTTTCTTTTCATTTTTTTTTAAGTTTGAATTTACCCAGTGTTGATGACCCTGATTGATTACCCTGATTGACGTGTCACCTTCAATCTGAGATCCTATTCTCTAGGGTTAAGGTCTCTCTTCCTGGAGAAAAGGGAACGGAAACATCTTTCATCTGAGCATGATGGCTCAGTTAAGTCGATCTTTGACGTGTATATCGATGCGAGCTTTTGGTGGTGAAATATATAGTGATGCGATTACAGCTGGATTTGCATTTTCTATTGGTCACATATCCAGCTACCACCGTCAAGTTGCAAATCTGTTATCGGGTGTATTGACACCCGATAACAGATTTGCCGAAACACATTGGTGTTTTGGCAGCCGCACTTGAGAGCCAGTTCTATCATAGGTTAAGAATTGCCTTCCAACACACTGTCACTTAAGATCCAGTGAGGTTGCAAAAGTTAAACTATCGAGAATTAAAAAAGGTTTTTTTTGGATTAAATTTCCAGTTAAGCTTTTATGAAATATGTTAGTGGTACTGCTATTGTGGGCACCTCCATACAGGCCCTGGATATCGACTGGGATCAGAATACTTGTAAAGACAAATCTAACGAGCCCAAACTCTATGGGTCGTTTCATTACACAGCTCCTGTGGCCGCCTTCTGGCTCCATTGTCAAACTAGCTCTGTGACATTATTATATTGCATTGTCATCCGATTTACTTGTGTAGGTATATAAAATGTTGGGTCACCGAACACCGGGAAGTGAGTCAAATTTAGCATGCAAGATTTAACCCATCTAACAAGTTAAAAGCTTCAATTCAATTCAATTGTTTATTGCAGTTCATATAATGTTATAATCGATGTCAAAATTAGAATTACATAATTATTACCTTACAGGGTCTATAATAAACTGTTATACGTAGAAGAACTGTTATGTGTTTAGGCTTTCAAAAAAGTTGTATAAATTTACCATGAAATTACACTCATGCCAATATATTATAAGTTTTATTACGTGGTACCATGAATTAACTATGATGTAGAACTTCCATTCTACGTTAATTCTAAAAAGAATAAATCATATCCAACCACTATTGCAACTTTTACAATTTCATATTTCGTAACATGACGAGGTGTTGGCTTCTAGCCATTACGAGCGGGACAGCGATACATTTCCGCTTGAGTGGGAAAAGGACCGGTGATAATCTGGTGTGAAAAATATTTATGCTAAGGTCTTCTGCTACGATCAGACGTGAATAGAAATGGTTCAGTACGTTTATTTTTGCGATAAGAATAGAAGGTTAACTTGTAGTGGAAGGTATTTGAGTTTACAGAGTACTTTTATTAAACATATATAGGGTAAACCTTTTCATATCATAGATATCATGCTGACTCAGTCGCCAAGCACGTGTTCCTCTTGAGAACTAATTTTCAACTGGTCTTAACGTGTTAATATTCGACCACATCTTCATTTGAGATCAGGTGAGATGGTGGTCAAAAATTGACTAACTATTCAAAGGTAAAAAATATTGGTACCAGGACTAACTCTCTTGCGAGTGTATTTCTGAGTGGGGCTGACGTTCCGGTTTGATAAGCAAAGTAGTCAACCTAATGGCTCAGGGGGAGAATGCAGTGCCGTGCAGGCCTTTTTGTTTCAAAGTTCTGAGTGGCACTGAAATTGTTATTAGGGCTATTGGTATTGCTCGATGTATTATTGTCTAGTTTTTTTTTAGTTTTGTATTGGCTTCGTGTGTAGTAACTAGTACACACACACACACACATCACAGAGGTAGGAGAAAGTTCTTTCCGTGAATGGTCAGCTGATCATTGACGTCACGCGCGATCCATATTTCCTGTCGGTCTGAGTAGGTACTTTTACAAATGGGACGTTACATTCGGGCGTTGTTCTAATTTCTAACAGGAAATCAACCATCTCCGTCCGTCGTATTTATTGAGTGAGCGAGAGGTACACTAAGAAGAGTATATTAAGGTAAGAATATATTTATGCTGACGAATTGTCGGGAAAAAAGCTGTGGCAACCACAGATTTGTAAATAAGTCTGTGGTGGCAACCACTTTTCGGCAAGCATTACTACATCCGGTTTGAAGAGAAATTAGTCAGCGTCACGTAGTCACATTTTTTAGTGTTCGTCTCGCTAGGTGTTTATATATAGGTGTTTTCCGTCAGCTAAACATACGTTTGTGAGGCAAGCACAGAAAATGCCCTAACATCAGCGTTAAAATCGACCTCAAACATCACGTTTGCGTTCATCGACATCTCAAGCCACTGAATGAATGATAGAATTAAGAGGAACCAACCCGGCTTACTTTCCACACAAACGCTCGTACGTGATTAAAGTGTTGTATTAATTTTTTTCCATGGGTGTTTCGAACAAATAGGTATCTTGTGCATTATATCAGGGTTTTTAAGGAACCAAAAATTTTAAATGTTGACAAATCAGTTCTGTAAAAGCATTAACAGCCTTTTTAAACAAAAATTGCCTTGAATTTGGCCGTTCACAATATGCTCATAAATGTAAAAGTAAACAAAACACTTCCGTAGGAACCTTGGACATGTAATGGAGATTTTAAATAACAAACGTTTGTTTCATAAACTTGTAAGTCGTTTTCAAAAACATGTGTTTCCTGGAACAAGATTTAGGAAATTACCATGCACTAATTGTCTTCGGTAATTTTCTTTGGAAATTAATTTCAATATTTTCAGAAGCCAACCGAGGGCTCTGGCGTTGTCTCTCTTTTTCCGTAGTGCCTGTTTTTCTTCGACGTAACTACAAACCTTTAGGCCATTTTTGCTTTATACTTAGGCGGGCCGGGAAGGGCCATCTTAAGGTTCGGTGGTCAAACTTTTACCAGTGAGCCATAGCTTCTTAGTCTAATCTATAAGTAGGTATGCCTCATATCTGATGTTCTTGTATGATGAAATTATATAATTTTTTTTATGTTATTTGGTAACGAGACGAGCTGGTCGTTTGCCTGATGGTAAGCATAACGCCGGCCCATAATAATTGCAGTGCCACCCAGAACTTTGAAACACAAAGGCTTGCGCGGCACTGCAGTGCGCTCGTTATCCTGAGACATTAGGTATCAAGTCTCATAAGCCCAGTAATTTCACTGGATACTCTGCTCTTCAAACCGGAACACAGTAATGCTTGCAGACTACTGCTTGGCGGCAGACTTCACGAGCAAAGCGGTGGTAACAACCCAGACGGATACTCGCAGAAGAGTTAGTCCTCCTAACAAATTGTCAGGATAACAAATTAACATCTTAAAAACAACACAAAAGAAAGTTAGGAAAATATATAGAAAGGAGCATTAAGTATCGGTCATATCAGCCAACACTACAAACTCTTGCGGATAGTAAATGAGTCAATCAGGGAGTTTTTTGTTTATTTAAGAATAAAAATACTTAACTCACGTTTTCCTGTTTTTTAATATGTTAATTCACACATTATAACGGGATATTTACCGTGATTATTATTGAGCGATGATAACCCGATATTTATTATTTAGTATTCCCGTGAACATGATGCTTGCAACAGCGTCGAAATATCGGGTGCTCATCGCTCAATAATAATCACGGTAAATATCCCGTTATAATGTGTGAATTAGTTAATAACCGTGAAAGTCTAAAACAGTGTTTTAATATGTTTATGATAATTTCACCAGGCGGTAGGACTAACTCTTCTGCGAGGGTCCGTCTGGGTCGTTACCACCGCTTTGCTCGTGTAATCTGCCACCAAGCAGTAATGCGCAAGCACTTCTGTGTTCTGGTATGATGAGTAAAGTATTAATTGAAGTTACTGGGCTTATGAGACTACGAGTACCTAATGTGTCAGGGTAACGAGCATAATGCAGTGCCGTGCAGGACTTCGTGTTTCAAAGTTCTGAGTGGCACTGCAATTGTTATGGGCTATTTACCATCATGCAAACGACCCGCTCGTCTAGTTACGCAAAGATTGAACGCAGCGTATATATGCGAGTGTGAAATTATAAAGCGTAATATAAATATTGTAATGTCTAAAAACGCTTATCGCTTTTGGATTATCTAAATACCTGTTCTGACCCCCACTGAGCTATCATCAATTTGTAAAATTAACTCGAATACCAGTAGAAGAAAAAAAAAGAGAAGTTAATAATTACAATACCTTTTCAATAGTATCTACTATATTTTATGCGATACATGAAAACTCATATTTTGTCTAAAATCTATAACCGTCTAATATCCATTATTAGTTAATAATAAATTTAAACAGTACATCGCTTAAACAGTTGTTTACCTTGGAGGTCCACGTGACGGTGTGTGTTTTGTTAGTGGTAGGACTAACTCTTCTGCGAGTGTCCGTCTGGGTTGTTACCACCGCTTTGCTCGTGAAGTCTGCCGCCAAGCAGTTGTGTACAAACATTACTGTGTTCCGGTTTGATGAGCAGAGTAGCCAGTGAAATTACTGGACTTATGAGACTTAATACCTAATGTCTCAGGGTAACGAGCGCACTGCAGTGCCACGCAGGCCTCTGTTTTTCAAAGTTCTGGGTGGCACTGCAATTGTTATGGGCCGGCGTTCTGCTTACCACCAGGCAAACGACCAGCTCGTCTCGTTACCAAATAACATTAAAAAAACATAACATCAACATGACGTATTCAATTTACTGTTTTCATTTGTCACGTAGCTATCCAAACATCGTAGCATCTCGTAGGCGTAGCTAGGTCACGTTAACTACGAATAAGCTACGTGCTACGGAACTCGTAGCAAATCTAGAATTCTTAGTATTTGTAAATTTTTCAGCATGATGATCTTGAAACGTAATTATTTTAGTTTCTAATGAGCGCAAAGTGTCAAAATATATCGTAAAATCCAGCTGTCAAGCATAAAAAGACTTTATTTTAATGGTTTAACGACACAATCTAATTCTAACAAACCAAAGTAAATGTGTTCAGTTCGTAAATACATGCAATTAGGTTAACATGTCTATTTTCTGTTTTAAGACACCTCAAGGTCTGAGCCAGCGTCTAGTGTGCGGTCGTTTTTAACATAAAATGTCAATCATATTTAAAGAGCACGAACTGTCAAAATTGCAAGGATTGCAGAAACCTTATTATTATTACTGTTTTTACTCACACGTGACTAGTTTATAGGTTATTTTTGTTAGTCCTCACTAATCTTATATCGTTTCAATGTAAATAGGAGCCATTTTTGACATTTATATCGACATGAGACATATTACCATTGTTGACATACATAAAATAAACAAGGATCATTTTTGCCTCCAATATCATCGACAAAACATTCTAGGCCAGTTTTGGCACCAATGCCTATAGCGTTTCAAAAACTACTCACCTACATTTTTACGTACTTACGCCTACATCTTTAGTCATTCATTCGATATAACTCCTAAAAAATTGTGTGCTAAAAAATAAATTTCCTCCAGCGTCGAAAGTGATCACGTTTCTAAGCCATCCATCCTGTTCTATTTATAATATAACCCAAACCATGTTTCGGCATCCTCAAAGGCGGCAGGCGCGAGCGCCAACCAGCCGCCCAAAGCGCCGACTGCGCGAACGCCGGTTCAAAAATAGCGCCGCGCCGTCCCCCGTTGCATACAAAAGTGGCTAGCCATCGGCTTATCAAATTTCGCTGCCCACACCCTATCCCACGCAACACTCATACCATGCGTTAGTGTGTTAGCACAGCTTGCGTTGTTAGCTCTGTTATCCGCACTGAGGCACTGACACACGAAGCGTTAGAAAAGCACTCCACTTACACTAGATCCGACACTACACTTGACACGATCGCGACAGTGGTCCGGTTGCGCGCACGATGGCCACCACACTACTGGTACCGCGCAGGCTACTCGCTGCCCGACGGTCCAAAAATACTCCACATTGTGTACACAACACTTATAATACCTAGAGTTTGGTATAAATCTCAGTAAACTTTATAAATAGGCAGTTTTGGAATTGGGGTGGTAGAAAACTGCAGTGCCGTTAACCCAGATGGAAGGTCGCAGAAGGCTGGCGAAGGCTGCGGTTGTGAATCGGCAGCAGAAATAACTGGATGTAGTTGAATTGGCTCTAGCCACAGATGCAGCGTAGGTCGTTGCAAAATAGCCAAACCGGTTACTTGGCCTTTGATCAATGTCACCAACAACAGGATTCTCTGTACCGAGATAATCAAAAACGCTAAGGATCATCAACACCCTGATACAGAAAATACTTGCTGTTTTAAAGTTGTATAATTCCCATGTACAGTGCCCATGTATATATGTGTTAGACGTGCCAATCAGGATAAACGATAAAAAAATGCTTACATATAATTATGAAAAACAAACATTAGTTTTAGAATGCAATGTTAACCGTTTCCGATTGCCCTCTTGTGTTAGACCTGATGACTCATAAGAATAATCTTCCTGTCCCATATTATCATTTTTCTAAAAAATACGAATAAATACATATTTTGTAAAGTTACGTTATACTAGATGGAAGGAGTAACTCTTCTTAGCGCGTGAAGTCTGCTGTAAAGCAAAATATGCAAACATTACTGTATTCTGGTTTTGTGAACCAAATAACCAGTAAATTGGGTATAAAAGTGGCTTAGAATATTGATTGACTATTTATAGTAAACAAGTGACTATTTTCTGGATAATATTTATGTTGAAGCCGTAAAAGGGACTACTTTATCAAAGCTCTTTCACTTTCATTTCTGAATAGTACACGAATTCATTCATGCAGATAAAACTTGCTATCTAAGATATTATTACTTGTAGCCACTGAATAGTTCCACTATCCATCTACTGGCTATATCATTATAGATCAGCCTCATGATACCAAATTATTGTATCGTCACCCAAACTATATAGGTACACATAGAAAGTTTTATCTCGATACGACAGTAAAATTAATTTCCAAGATTACATTACATAGTGCCTTTATTAACCAGCTAATTTATACATGTCACCCAAACTACATACACATAGAAGGTTCATCTCGATACAACAGTTAAAAATAGGTTAAAATTAACTTCCAAGATTACATTACATAGTGCCTTTATTAACCTTAAGCTTTATTAAGCTCATACATAAATAAACACTAGTACTATTTACATAGTTAGTTACAAGTGAAGCTAATATAAGTGTGTTAAAAAGTAAAGTAAGTAAAAAGTATGTAAAGTCCAAAACCGAACCAAATCAAACATTTTTATTATAATACATTCGACTTCCAAAGCTTTCAGTGAAGGAAAACATCGTAGTGCTACCACTGCTTTGTGGTAGAGCATTCTAATACTCCGGGTATTCCAATCGGCGTGGTAGATGCATTTGTGTACTAGTCATATCCTACGTTTAACTTATTCAATAACTTCGACCACGTCATTTCGTCAGAGGGCCTAGACCATAGAGTAGTACTGTAAAAAGGCCTAGACAATTAGCATTCGCTTTGAAGGTATTATCGCTATGGATAGTACGAAAGTAAAAATGTAGGAAATGTGTCACAGTATGATCTGTACAGGGTGAGTTTGGATTGATATTGTTATGAAAATACGTCATTCAAAATTTCCATACAACACATTACAGTTCCATAAAAATAAACTCACATTCAACGTGAAATGCGCAGCATTTCCTGGAATTGTTTCTAAGTTTCTTCTAATCAACATCATCATTTAAGAAAGTTCAACATAGTTCAAGTGAATTAGTTGATCTAGGGCTGCCCGGAAGTTCTGTAGTAGAATTTTTACGTAAACTTTAAATGCATTTTCTTCAATGAAAAATTCTGAATTTCAAAACTTTGTTATTAATGACTGTAGAATAAGAATCGCTTCTATGCTAGCGTGCAGGCTTTACACAGGTGACTATAGCCACACGATTTTCACCGTACAGCAAAATTCGACTGTCTAAATGGCAAATTACCTAGGACGTAGATGATTAAAATCGCAAGTTGCAAAGTAGAGAAGATTTCGACTTTTGTCGTGCGGCAAGAGATCTCATGCAGCGGGTGACTAAAATCGACCGGGAAATTGCTCAATCGCAGGTGATCGCCCTCTGCATGAAAGTGTAGTGTTGACTGTTCTAATCGACATTTTGATGCAAAATTAATTAGTCACCTGCGAATCTTATTGACCTCTGTAAATGGGGTGGCGATTCGGCTTGTAAGGCAATTTGGATAGCGACCAGCCGTGTGAAAATTGACCTAGTGCAAACATAGTGAAAATCCGTCAGACCGTCGCGTGCCTACGAAATATAAACATATATATTGACGCTTGATAAAATTACTCTCCCTTTCATTCAGCAGTCAGCTAAGAAGAAACTATCAAGTCACCGTCAAGACTGAACAAAACAGTGAATGCAATCAATTGACCGGGATTACCTCAAGGCGAATACAGTGAAGCTTTAGAGAAGCGGTCACATAACGTAATCGTCGGAGCCAGAGGGCCGTTTAACGGATTTAGAATCGTCAACAATTTTGCGAAACGTTGTGCAATATTGTGAAGATTATTCTTTGATCGTGTGAATCGAGATTGCAATATAATTTATGGGGTTGAGACACTTGGACCGTGGGGACCTGGAGCTCATAGAATTTTTAAAGAACTTTCAGGGCGTCTGGTCGAAGCCACACGTGACCAAAATGCTGGCCTCTACTTTGGTCAAAGATTAAGCATTGCCATTCAACGTGGCAATGCGGTCAGCATTTTGGGAACGTTGCCTACTGGTAGCGGATTATTAGATTAAAATTGTAAATAAATTAGTGTGTATTTTATTTAGTTATTTTAGTTTATGTTGTTTACTTTTTCTGTTATTATAATAGTATTAAATATCTATACAAATAAATAAATTGAAGCTTATGGCATTAAATTTAAAATATTTATGGATCTTACTAAATCATTAATATTATAAAAGTTAAAGTTTGTGAGGATGGATGTATGGATGTTTGTTACTATGTCACGCAAAAGCTACTGAACGGATTTTGATGAGGCTTTAGTTATATAGCTTAGGTATACATCAGAATACCACATAGGCTACAATTTATAAAGACATATACCTACCAAGTGGTCAAAGCCGTAGGTGGAAGAAGCTAGTTTTTTGTTATATGTACATACATATATAGTTATTGCGGATATTCATTTCTTCAAAAAATGTTTATTGAACTTTTTTTGTAGAGCTTTTTTTTGTAGAGGCAAACGACCAGCTCGTCTCGTTGACCAATAGAATAAAAAATATTTCAACCCACTTTGAAGATCACAAAGTCGCACAATATTCGTGATAATCCATCAAACCGCTTCGGTACTGCGCAGTAATAAAGAACCTTACTCACTGACGTGAGTAACATAAAAGCTGCAGAGAGGGCGCACCTCACTCACCGAAGTAAGAAATTACGTGTTTCATTTCGAGCGATCGGTACTCTAATGAAATGAAATGTAAAGTTTCACTACGCATGCGCAGTTTGATATTTTACAATGCGAGCGTCGTATTCCTTCCAAATTCACAATACTTCGAAGCACAAATTATATAGAGTATTGTGAATTTGGAATTCTGAAAATTTTAATTTGACAAATGTTTGAAGTTTTATAATTCGTGAATCAAAATGTATTGTAAATAAGTTGGTAACTATTTACAATTACCTATTCATATTGTGCTAAAATCATCGAGATACATCAATGGATAAAATGTACTGATAATGTAATGATGATAATGTGTAGAGATGTGATTGGGAATTTTTTATATCTGGAAACATTTAGTACATGGTTCATGTATTACCTACTTATATCCATTAATACTCTGTGCTTAGTGTGTACTCTCTCTATGTGTAGACGTATAGTTGTTTAAGTAATGAATTCCACGCCTGTATCTAGTCTGGAATTAAATGTATTTTTTTTCTTTCGTGAATACAAAAAATAACTAAATAAGTAAATAAAAACTTTAAGTATTAATTGTGCTGATATTTCAGATGACTACAAAATACCAAGAAGTAAGAGAATTGTTTTTAGAGCGTATGCCAGCCTCGTGTGGTAGGGTAATTTCTAAAGCTTGCCTAGCTACCACCGTCAAGTTGAAAATCTGTCGCAACGTACGGTGTGCTCCTGTAGCTGCACTTGGGAACCAGTTCTAATTAATCTAGGTATAGCCTGTTCATCATCCTCAACCACATCGTTGTTTAATATTGCGAGATATTGGTCAAATAATAACCTATTGAGTTTATAAAAAAAAGATGCGCGATGGAGGATCTTCATTCATCTACTGTATAATCAAAACAAAATGAGGGTTATTTTGTGTTGCCAGCCGTCATAATTTATCAGATTTATTACTCTTCATAATTGCTTTAAAACATAAGTAATTACCGGATTCAGGCGCGTCATATCAATATATTAAACGCGGTGTAATTCCAAATTGGTGTAATATTTCACGTAGGTAAGTCATGTGTTTTTGCCTGCTGAGGTGGATTAACGTGACTTACGTGACATGTGACGTAGGGACCGTATGCGTCAATGCTACTTTGTACGAAGACGCATGAGAAGCGTGTTTACCACTGGATCATTTGTTGATAAGTGATGTTTTTTATACTATTAAGTACAGAGACCAGCCGGTCATTTGTCTGATGGTAAACATAACGCCAGACCATAACAATTTCAATGCCACCCAGAACTTTGAAACATAAAAGTCTGCGTAGCATTGCAGTGCGCTCGTTAACCTGAGACATTAGGTATTCTCTAGCCTAGTAATTTCACTGACCACTTTGCTCATAAAACCGGAACACAGTAATGCTTGCACATTACTGCTTGGCGGCAGACTTCACGAGCAAAGCGGTGGTATTCACCCAGACGGACACTCGCAGAAGAGCTAGTCCTCAGTAAGAACTCAATATAAAGCCCATTTCATAAAATACAAATCTTTCCTCCAGGCAGCTGAACTTGTATACCTTAAAATAAATTAAAATAACAAAGTATATTGTGGGCTGAGACGTTGATTTCAACGTCCTCCTGTCAGTAAATTTCTACGTGTCCTATATACGAGAATATAGGTCATATTCGTGTGTCGTCACTATAATATTGGAACAGTGCTTGAGATCTTGCACAATTACTCTCTAGGTAAGATTCTTTAAAAAATGGAACTCGAATTAAGTAAAAGTATTTTTTTACGCGATGAAGTCCCATATTTGCTTTCGAATCGCTAAAGTTTAAAAGTTATTATTTCTATATAATATAATATAATATCTAATAAAAGGATAGAAGGTATTTTAAACGGGTCCAATATCTTTCATTCTTTTTTCTCCTACAAATAGACGCCACTTAATTCATATCAGTTAAATTTACTTTGATTAATAAGCAAATGTAATATATAATTTGACAGATCTCTTAAATTATAATTATATTCCATCCTTTTCTCATGTTCTCAATTAGAAAGAGACATATTCAGTGTAGGATTTGAGCCATCGACCTACAGATAGCCAGGCCAGCGCTAAAGTAAACAAATAAAATATGAATACTTGTAAACTAGATTGATAACTTTTCTATAAGTACAAAGTGTTGGTACAAATAACGTAGTTTTGATTTACGACTCGAATATTTATAATCCATTTTGTATAGAGTTAGTTCTCTGTCAACCTGCCAATACAAAAATCTAGAACAGTTTACAGGTACAGCAGATGAACTGTGGCACTTAGTGAATCAGAGATAAACTTGGTTGGCTGTGAAACGTTCGACTTTGAGAAATTGGGTAGGCGAGGTGATTACAGCAAGGCGTTCCTGCACTGGGGTTCTGGGTATTGAGGTGGAAATAGCCGGTGCATGCTTCGACAATACTTAGGCTAAGATTCAGAGACGAATCTTAGCGTGGACTCGTGCTTACATGTCAAAGCTTACATTTTTGACATATGGAAGCAAAAGTCCACGCTTAGACTTGTCTCTGAATCTTAGCCTTAGTCATATTGGCGTAAGTTTTTTAACCTTAATTATAACCGTTTTTTTTCTACTTTTTGATAACGAGACGAGCCCGTCGTTTACCTGATAGTGAGGATAACTCCGGCCCATAACAATTGCTTTGCCACTCAGAAATTTCAAACACAAAAGCCTGCGCGGCACTGCAGTCCGCTCGTTGCCCTGAGACATTAGATATTAAGTCTCATAAGCCCATTTCACTGGCCATTTTGCCGGAACACAGTAATGCATGTATTAATGCTTGGCAGCAGACTTCACGAGCAATGCGGTGGTACCAACCCATCCGGACGTCCCGCTTCGGGTGTATTGTGCATTTTCTTCTTCCAACATATAGAGGCTGGAAAGGGGTAGATTATAGATCTACCCCAGCTATCCTAACTCCTTGATATAACGAAGCATTGGGTCGCTGATTGTCATGCTCTTCCAGTGAGCGAAATGTATGTAGACTCAAGAAACAAAAATTGGCTAACATTCCACAGAAGCCAGGAAATAAAGAAAGAAGAAGAAGAAGAAACAAAAATTACTAAACCTTTGACGAGATTTAGTCGAAGTACTAAATGGATAATGTAAGCGAAACTTCTTGGCTTTCGCAGAAATAGAGACAGATATTATTAGAATTCCATTTTGTTTGTGTTGAATGAGTCACAGAAATGACAGACTGATTGTACCTTCCAAACTATAGGTCATGAATCTTACGTCTATTTTTAAAGAATATATACGAGGTATTTGCTGTCGTTGAAAGAACATTATCTTATTTCGTTTGCAGCTAAATCATTCGTGAAAAATACTGTTGTCGCGATTTTTTATTTAATTTTGATGCTGTGAAAAATAAAGAACTGAACTGCCAACTGAAAAAGACTACCATTAAAATTACGTACCTAGGTACAATGATATTACAAATATATTTTGCCCTTTATTTATAATGCATCAATAGTGATACGGTTAAAATAATCTTATCAAATTAAGTGTTGTTTGTATTTTCAATACGTTGATTGTTTCTCCAATATGGTTCAATTTTAGTAATTTTTTTGTTATATACACCGGTTATAGGAGGATGGTCCGTAAAAAGGCGGAAAAAAAAACTTTCTGTGATTTTAACCACATTAAGATAAGTGTTTTGGAATTATTTGTAATTCGCGTAAATAACAAACAATAAGGCTACTTTTAATGTCTTAATTTGGCTTTGAAACTAAACCAAATTGAAATATTGGTACCTTAATTGTAAAAACAGTCACAGGTTGTAAAAAGTACCAAGTTTAGTTGCAAAGCCAAACTAAGATACTAAAATTAGCTTAATTGTTTTTTTATGTACGTGAATTATCAAAATATTCACAAATATTTTATTCTAACGGTATTAAAGTCACAAGAAATATAGTCTCTTTCAAATTTCGCGTCACTCCACGGACCATCCCCTTGTGGACTGATGCTTATAACCCGTAGGTACTATACTAGTCTGTACTCATTACTATCACGAATGCATTGCAAATACCAACTCTTATATCCACCAAAAAGCATCAAAGCTATCTCTTCCGTAACTGACAGAATACCAAAGTGACACCGAAAAGAAATAAATCAAAAGTCAAAGAGAATACAAATAGTAATCAAAAGTCAAACATCTCTTCCCCCTATCATCACAAATTTTTTCTACAAAAATGTTCATAAAGCCCAAAAAAAGAATGCGCCATGTGAATCACTAATGTTATATTATGCTAAGTTGTGTCAGAGGGTTTTATTGGTAATGTTGAACAAGGCACTGGTCGTCGCTTTTGCTATTCCAAAGTCTATCGTCGCTTTTACAGGCCTGAAGAGCTGGTCTAGGAAAGCACTGTACACTAAAATCGACCTCTGCACACAGCCTTGCTACAGTCAGATACTACCAGGTTCGTTCTTTTCCTATTACAATATAATCTAAATGCTGTAAAGATAAAAAATATTTGCCGACTTGTGGCTATTTTGGGATGACCTGCGAAGCACTCGCTCCTCGCTTTTGATGTCGAGGTAAACAAAGTAAAATAAAAAAGGTAAAGAGAGAGATAATGTCTGTGGTGAGCATAAAGCTCGGTTCTTGTTTTTGTCTAAGCTACCTGCTACAGCGTATCCGGCATTTAGTTTTATTTAGATTCGTGTTTAGTGTCCGCATTAAACTTGTTGAAATATAACATACGATTTAACACAAAATCACGAATTCATTGCACTTTATACTGTTCATGCTACATACCATATTCAACTCTAAGCGTGTCACCATCTTCGATCTAGAGGTAATTTAAAGAAATAGTGGTAAGACGGAAGTTAAAAATACATAGCAATAAAACTAACTTAATTAGTACTTTACTAGTAGCTGAAGTGCTTGTGGTCGTGATGCAAGTCCTTTCATTATTGTGATGCGAAACCAATACTAACCAATAAAGACTTTTCTATTCAGTCCTATTGCATACAAGCAAAGATATAATTCAGTTTAAATTACTGTTTAATATACAAATTAGAGATTCTTAAAAGCGGCCAGTAAGTATGAAGATTTTAACACGGGAGTCAAGAAATATTGCGAAAAAATTATGTGTGGTATTTTATCTCCCCTGCCCGGGTGTGCCAAGTCTACGAAGCCATCCTTTCTTTCTCTTAAGCAATTTACAGTTCGAGCATTTGCGAGAAGAGCGAGAAATAACGAGACATACTAGGATCATTATAGGGTAGTCTGCCTGCAGTTACTACCATCTATAGTAATTCTACTCAAACAATCGAGAGTCTCTCAAATGTTGATGAACTTCCAGAAAATTGTCATCTATAGCCATCGAGTCTGAGAATAAAGCATTTTCCTCTCTGTTATCCAGGACACGTACCTACCTAAGCAATGCTAGAGCCGCAGCGAAGCTATGTGTGCTCAGCCACTTTGGCATCACCTAAGTGCTCACCATTGAAATTCGCCAGCTACCGAAGTCTTTTTTCATGGGTTCCGATGTATTCAACCTCTTCATTAGGGCCCATGACTCTCTTGAAACCTGTATCATGTCCTGATTCACAATGGCCAACGCGTTCGTTGCCGAAGGACTCCGCTGAGGAGACGTCCTCATCCACGGACGATACGCCAGAGTTTACTGATCCGCCACTCTTATTATCGCCTACCTTACGGAAAGATATTGTCTGACCTTCGACCAAGCGTTCTGCTATGTCAAATCAGGTGGCATTTCATCAACCTCAATCGAGGTTTCATGGAGCAGCTGAGATAGTACGAAGACCTCAAATATCATATTAGCTATTTTCAGAGAGTGTGGCCTCATCTTTGAAATAATTATCCCTGCAGTGGTGTTCTTATATCTTGCTAAGTTAAACAAATAATGGACAAGTATAAATATTACTTTGTTGGAAATAAACTTTTACAACTTCAGCACTTCTATTGAGTTTATTGTGTAATTACAAAATTGAAACAAAGGGGAAATTTAGAGAATTGAATGCAACGTGGATCCATCTGTTACTTATAAACTGATTGTTGACATCCAGGAGCTTGAACTAGCGACGCTTAGAACAAATTATTTCTTATCTTTGACCAAGTTAATTTTCATAACTGTTGGAAATATATTATTACTAATTTAATTGAAGCGCTGTTGACTCCGCAAAATTAATGTTACTTTCGTGATTAGCACTATTGTTCCTATAGAATATGAGAAGTTCTTTCATTAGGCCATTACTTGAAAAATAAAAACCATTATAAAACTAATTTAATCTATGGGTATATTAAAGTGACAGAATTCATGGCCTCTGCATTCGAGCTCTAGGAAACTATTCAAAAAAAATATATAACCTGAGTTTAAATTGGTAATGCTATCCCGCAAGGGAGTCGATGTACTCCTGGAGGTCTACCACATTTGTTTTACGAGTTTTTGAGATCAAGAATTTGTCATTGAAGAAAAGGCATTTAAAGTTTACGTCATAATTCTACTACAGAACTTCCGGGCCGCCCTAGACCAGCTCGCCTGGTACAAAAATATCCAGAAAATGCCAAGCAGTTCCGGTTTGAAATTTTGTTCTTTTTTTTGGGAAATTTTGAATGACGCTATTCCAAGGGAGGTTCTCAGAACTTGTCCACAACCATAGTCTCCATAACTACCTTCCGAGATAACATACCAATTCAAACTCACCCTGTAATTTATTTCTTCTTAAAATCTTGGAACGAACTCTACTTTTGTAAGTTTTTAATAATCTGTGATATCGCTACGCTCTTTCTTTTTACCTGTAGTTCTTCATCAATTCCATCATTTTCGAAAATATGAAATTAAGGCGTGAAGCTATTAAAAAAAATTGCGAGTACATATTCCACATGGATCAGCCATTTGTCAGTCCCTCGCGAACTCTCCACGGCCCTGCATCGACCAAGTATGCTGAGCAGAGCAATATCGATCAGGCAATCTGGCCTTAAGAAATTTAAGAAATTGCTTTCCACGTCATACCAAATTGATGGATTTTTTTCTGTTATCCAGGCCTCTACTTAAGCAATGCCAGGGCCGCGGCAGATCGATCTGTCCTTAGCCGTCTTGGCATCACCCATGTTCTCACCGTTGAAGCTCGTCGGCTACCGAAGTCAACTTTCATGGATACCAATATTAGCACCCTCTTTATTAGGGCCTATGACCTTCCTGAAACTCATCTCCTGCCCTACTTTCCAATGGCCAACGCGTTTATTGATGAAGGGCTCCAGAAGGGAAACGTCCTGGTTCACTGCCATTTCGGAGTATCCAGGTCCGCCACGCTAGTCATTGCATATATTATGGAGAAGTATAAAATGACCTTCGAACAAGGGTATATATATGTCAGACAGAGAAGGCGGTTCATTAACCCCAACCCAGGCTTCGTGGCTCAGCTACAAGAGTTTCAACGGCTCAATTATGATGTTAAAGGCTACCGACGGCTCGAGGCTTATATGACAGTACACGCGAGAAAGCACAGGTATAAAATCGCGTCAGCAGCGGCCGTCGTTTTTGGAATTTTAGTACCCGCTGTGGTACTTATTGTTTGAAAGTGTTCAGTTCATTAAAAAGTGCAAGTTTTCCAAATAAAGTATCTCGAATTTTTCGTGAGTTTAGTTTACTGTGGATTTGCAAATAAAAAGCTAAGTCTGTGGGAATTTTTGACTCCACTTTGGCTTAAGGTGTCCGTGTTAGTCTGAGACCTTTTGATGGACCCCTAATAAAAGTATCTGATTTACATAAAATCGCTAAATAAATAAAAATTATAAGCGTTTTTTTTATTTGGCTTTAATTCGTTTTATTCCAAGAACAAACATCTTTCTTGTAAATAAATGCGTTTAAAATGTTCGTACATGCGTTCTTGTTTATTTAAGAATCTGTTACTTTCATTAGTATTGGTATCTCTTGGGAAAAGAGCTGTCATTATTATCGTTTTTAAAAACTAAAATAGGAAGATAAGTGTTATTCACTCCTAGCTTCTGCCCGCGATTTCACTCGCGTTTCCACAGGAACCATGCATTTTTCCGGGATAAAAAGTAACCGTTCCTAAATTATATCTATGCCAAAAATCACGTCGATCTGTTGCTCCGTTATTGCGTAAAAGAAGGACAAACCAACAAACTAACAAACGTACAACGACACTTTCGCATTTATTATATGGAAGTATGGGTATTGTTGCCACAATGAATCTATCTTCGCAATGTACGCGCACTTCTATAGTATTAAGACAATAAAATTTAAATCATTTGTTTATATTCAGTCCTAAAACGATTCTAAAATAAAATATAAACCAAGAGATCCCGTCTCCCATCGTAATGTTTGAGAAGCAGCAACTTTTGAACATGGCACCATGTTATGTTAGACAAGATGGTGGATGATAATTCAATATGACCTGAAAATACTTTGCCACTACAAAAAATACTATACTATCTGTAGCTTACTGGCCAGTTACTTTAACTCCGACCAACGGAATGGGGTTATATAATAACTTATCTGAAAGTTTGTATAATGGTACGTCCTGGAATTTCCCACTGCAGTGTCTTCAGTAAATAAGTGGTTCTTATAGAAGAGGTGAGGTGGTTCTTATAGAAGTATCATCATTGCGTTAGCTCAAATTAGAGCCGATATAGTTTTAAGTCAAAGAAAGAGTAGAAAAAATCTTGTAAAATATCACAATAGTGTACAAAGGCAGATGTTATATGAAAATTTTTAGACTTGTTACGCGCTTACAACAAAATTAGCTCAAAATTTTAGGCTGTGTTATTTTTCGAGGCCAGACATCATTCCTTAAGAGCTTTAGTGCCTCACACTTCAAGCTCACTATATTTTTAAAACTCTCAAAATCTTTTTCCGATAAAAATGCATGATTTTTTAGAATACCTAAATGTTTTGTTTTTCTTGTTCAGGACTCTACCTTAGCAATGCTAAGGCCGCGGCGGACAGGTCGGTGCTCCAGCGCCTTGGCATCACCCATGTGCTCACCGTCGAACTTCATCCGCTACCAAAAACAACTTTGTCGGGATACGATGTTACCACCCTCTTCATTAAGGCCAATGATACCTGTGACACTCAGCTTATGCCCTACTTCCCAATGGCCAACGCGTTTATTGAGGAAGGTATCCAGTCGGGTCAAGTGCTAGTTCATTGCCGTTTCGGAGTTTCCCGATCCGCCACGCTTGTTATTGCCTATCTCATGGAAAGATACAGATTGACCTTCGATCAAGCTTACGCCTTTGTTAAAAAGCGGCGCCATTTCATCAACCCTAACCCCGGCTTCGTGGCTCAACTGAAAGAGTATCAGCGGCAGAACTACTACGTTAGTGGTTTTCATAGACTAGAGGCGTACGTTAATGCGAATTCCGGTGCGAAAAAATACAAAGTGGTGTCGATAGCTGCTCTTCTCGTCGGAATTATGATCCCTGTTTTATTACTGCTCGGTTGAAGGTGCTAAGTAGATCATGTGAAATATTCAGAAATAAAATGTATCAGCCCAATCTACGTGACTTTAGTTTATTGATGAAATGTTAAAATCAAAATGTTGCAAAATCATAAAAATAATAATAGGACTTAGAAAATTTACTCTTATTATCTAAGGTTCGGATTATTAGAGTCTCATTCAACACATCAACATAACGGTTTAATGTCATCAGAAATTCTATAATATGCCTCCCCAACTTGGTTTAAAAAGGGCCCTTAACCTTGACCCGATCGCAAAGACGAGTATATAAAGCATATAATCATTACCTTAAATAGCTAAGATTTCATTTCTTTTTCAAGATCCTTTAGGATTCTTGTCTTACTAAAAAATTCTTATAATTATATTGAAAAATTTCAAATATCCAGCCGTTTTGAAATATAGGCCGTTTCAATTATCTATTTGAACCATCTAATAGTTAGGGGTTTTGGTGGTAATAATTGTGCATCCCGGCTGATTGTGACTAACCCGTCTGTCCGTTTGAGTGGGTACTACCGCTTATCTCGTGTGGTTCGCTGTCAAGCAAGCGTTACTGTGTTCCGGTTTGACGAGCAAAGTAGTCAGTGAAATAACTGGGCTTATGAATCTTAACATCTAATGTCTCTGGGTAACGAGTGAAATGAAGTGACGCACAGGCCTTTTTTAAAGGTTTGAGTGACACTACCTTGTCATGGTGATTTTTAGCAAATATGTAATTTATGGACCGGAGAATAACATGGGCTACTTTTTATCCCGGAAAAATACACGGCTTCTGTGGGAACGCGGATGAAAACCGCGGGCAGAAGCTAGTCATATATGTTCAGTTTAAAAGGCTAATAAATGTGAAGTTGTGAACCACTTGGCTCAGATACGCTCGGCCCAATTTGGCTCAAGTGACACGATGAGCTTTAATTCAGTCTAAATTGCAACATTTGGTGCATTCTTATGTACGTATTCTGAGAGTTTACGCCTTACAGCTTTTTTTCTTTCTTTCTTTCTTTCTTTTCTTACAGCTTTTCAAATAAATCGAGTCCAAAAATGAATGAACCGATTGTTATAAGTCTTTATACGAAAAAGTACATAGATTTAAATTGTTTGTAGTTTTTAGTGTAGTTATGTTAGAGCAAGAAATTGTTAAGCATATATTTCCACTAAAATTGGTGTATCCCGTCAGTTAAACATTATCCATATTATAGATAAATAAAATTGAAGTGTCTGTTTGCAATTTCAAAATTACAGCTTTTTACCAAATGCATATGAAAGTATATACGGTACCTATAACAAAACAACCATTTTTTAAATTTTTGTCTGTCTGTCTGTCTGTTTGTTCCGGGTAATCTCGGAAACGGCTGGACCGATTTTGACGGGACTTTCACTGGCAGATAGCTGATGTTACAAGGAGTAACATAGGCTACTTTAATTTTAGAAAAATAAGTAGGGTTCCGCGCAAAAAATAAAAACCATGTAATCCAAAATCTCCACGCGGGTGAAACCGCGGGGCAGCAGCTAGTAATTGAATAAAAGCGCTTTTCTAAATTTATACACCACTGGAGTCGTCATTTTAATGTATTTTTGCGGGTATTTTGCCAAGACACACAGGTGTTGGGACCGGAAATCATAATTATTTCAGTTCACCCATTGTGCAATCCTTCTTCTTTCAAATTTGTCTTTTGTTTGAGAATGATAGTTTTCATTTATACATTTCAATAAAATACTGTATGTATTCAACTACGAGGGAATTTTATTTTTTATTTTATTTATTTTATTTTTTACTTTTTACGGATATTTCAGGCTAGCGTTCTAACGCTTTAAAATCAAGATACCTAGAAGTCTACAACTAGTTTTAATTGTACGAGTGATAACATAGGGTAGGTATATATTTCTTTCATTTCAATTTTTATTACGCTGACGGGCTGTTTAAAACAACTGTTAAAAACTGTACTTTGTAAGTTTTTTGTTTGTTTGTTACCGCTAATCTCTGGAACCGCTGGTTCGATTCTAAATATGTTTTTTTTTGTCTGTCTGTCTGTCTGTTTGTTTGTTCCGGGTAATCTCCAAAACGGCTGGACCGATTTTAACGGGACTTTCACTGGCAGATAGCTGATGTTATAAGGAGTTACTTTTAGTTTAGAAAAATGATTTCCGTGCATTAAAATAAAATCCATGAAACCCAATGTATCCTCGTGGGTGAAACCGCGGGCTGCAGCTAGTAATTAATAATTTTGCTTGTTCAAATATGATTTTTCACATTATTTTTAGAATATTATTGTTCATTAATCTAATGCCAAGTATTAGACTAGAAAAATTGAAATGCGTTGTTCTAACATATGTTATTAGGTACTTCCTAAAGCCATCGCAGAAATCCTTGATACGACTCTATGCGTTAAATTTCATGAAAATCACAGGAACGCAATAAAACAAGATTTTAATGTTTCCAACGATTTATTTCCGAGTAACATTAAATTTAATGATGCGTAAGAGTTTATGATTCTGCTTTATAAAAACATGTGATCATATTTATGAATGGCGGTACTTGTAAGATGTTATGTAAGAATTGGTAGCATAGACCGGATTATGGAGGAATTTATTGGATTATAGTTACTATCCGGTGGTAGCAGTTTTTGTTGCTATTCCAGGTTTTTTATGATATCTGTAGCGAATTAGCTGTGGTCCCGTCGGATAGAAAGCCGTAAGTGTCATCTATAGCTAAAACAGGTGGTGGAGAATTTCCAATGGTCGCTTAGCTGGCTCAAGACCCACGTCAAGTTAAATTCGGTTGCTAAGCACATTATATGTGTTTCGGCGAGTGTAAAAAAAGATATCTCTGTTTTTTTTATTGAATATACAAGCATGATATTGTATCCTATGTTACCCTGCATGAGATTCCCCAGGATCCGTGCATATAACACATATTACTTTCCGTTCATAAACTTATATATTTATACAATAAAATAAGGGATGGAGAGTAACAAAGGCTACTTTTTATCCCGGAAAAATGCAACGTCCTGTAGGAATAGCGGGTGAAACCGCGGGCAGGACCTAGTAAATATACAAACTTACTTTCGTAATATTGTATTGTTCAATGTAGAGTGCATAAAACTGTTTAAATTCCATTTTTAACTTATTTTTTTTTTATGCTCTTCGGTAACGAGACGAGCTGGTCGTTTGCCTGATGGTAAGCATAACGCCGGCCAATAACAATTGCAGTGCCACTAAGAACTTTGAAACACAAAGGCCTGCGCGGCACTGCAGTGCGCTCGTTACCCTGAGACATTAGGTATTAAGTCTCATAAGCCTAGTAATTTCACTGGCTACTCTGCTCATCAAACTGGAACACAGCAATGCTTACACATTACTGCTTGACAGCAGACTTCAAGAGCAAAGCGGTGGTAATAACCCAGACGGACACTCGCAGAAGAGTTAGTCCTACCACTAACAAAAACGACGACGAATACGACTTACGAGTATGCTCAAGAGAAATTCCACACCCCAGGCGCCCAGGCCTTCTGCCAGGCGACCTTCTGTCCCGCAGAATAAAACCAGCGAAATTATCGCTCCAAACCGCGTCCGAGTGCCAAATACATATATTTGTTGTTTCGACTATTAATTGGCCTGTGTATTTCTGTACGGCTATATTTGAAACTGAGGTTAGACAGGTGCCGCTCACTCATAAGAGATATGATGAAAGTTTTGCGAATTGTTTTGAAACGGTGAGAACAATTAGACGCCTAGTTTTTCGTTTGATTTAATGATAACAACTGAGCAAATCACTATGTAAGCGGTTGAATAGTTAAACTATGTTTTGTCTCTTTCGATTCTGTTTGAAATTATCAAAGAATAATAGGGACAAAATACAGTTTAAACTGTTTATTGATCGGGCTCTTATTAATAAACAGTGTTAAACGGTTGAACAGTTAAACTATGTTTTGTCTCTATCGATTCAGTTGAAAATTATCAAAAAACAATAGAGACAAAATATATAATAGTTTAACTAAACCACCTTTTAATACGGTTTATTAATTCTTATTAGGCTCATGGCTTTTTTTTTATTTTATTTGGTAACGAGACGAGCTAGTCGTTTGCCTGATGGTAAGCATAATGCCGGTCCATAACAATTGCAGTGCCACCCAGAACTTTGTAACACAAAGGCCTGCGCGGCACTGCAGATCGCTCGTTACTCTGAGACATTAGGTATTAAGTCTCATATGCCTATATCTTTTACCTAGGATAACTAAATTATACTTGAACATTATGCGTATGTATACATTATGTATTTATGCTATTAGATTACTTAGTTTTTTATGTACCTTTATTTTATTTTCAGTACATAGGTACAATATAAATACCTAACCAATCAGTACCGAGTAAAATTACCATATTACCTACACCGAGGTTCAGTGGAAGATAATGTTGAGGATTAAGTTCGCCTATGTACCGTCAACTATGATTGTGCAATATAAAATTGTTTATCTATCTATTCGTGTAATTGCGGCTGGGAATTAAAATTCCCGTCTGTCTTAAATTCCAAACGTCCCAACTGACAATTGTTTTCTTTAAAGTACTGGTACATGATAAAAATTAAAATATATAAATCCAATCTTGTACAACTTAATAACCGTTTAAGGATATTCCACTTGTAAGAGAAACTGTTGTAGTTTAACTCTTAATAGAGTCCATAACAATAAAATGAAAAGCTTCTGAGCTGTAGGCGGCTTAAAGCTATGGTTATTTGAGTTCTTGTTTATGAACAAGTTGATCCCAATTTTCTGGAGCATTTAGATTAAATATATTATGAAAAACAAACTGGGACTGTTTAGAAGTCAGTGAACCTATCAAGGGTTTTAACATGCTTTACAGCTTGGCCCGTCAGATAAAGCTCCAGTCAGATTACTGTGTCACAACTGCTACGACACACCCCGACGACCCACCCAGTATTTTTCCTTTGTATGCATTCGATTTCTAGTTGTCGAGTTAGATATCGAATTCATACAAAGGAAAGAGACAAGAAATCACGTGCCCCGACACAACACAACACATTATATAGTGTGAACCTGACCTTACTAAATGTATGATTTCAATATCATTCTGTGGAGCCACGACACAGTAATCTGAACACGGCTTAAATATTGTAGCTAACCTTTCACTCTTTTTCTAGATTTAAAACTTCAAACCAACTTTGAATTGTGATTTAGGGGCAGTGAAATTGTCCACTGATCTGTAGGTCTAGAGTTTGAATCGTACAGTAAGCTTGAAGTTTCGGTGGAGCATTTACATCACGATGTAACGGGGTAGAGAGTTTTCTAGTTTTTTCTTATATCACGACACGAGCAAGGCGTGTGATTTACGCAGTTTTTCAAAGTCGCTTTTAGTCGCCGGCATGCTGTCTGAACTTAGGATAGTAAACGCAGAGGACAGATTGCTAATGAGCTGTAACGGCTGTAGGCCGTGCAGTCTAATCATTATTAATTAAACAGAACACATGCTGTGCACTAAAGCTTTGCACTGTATTTACTATACACTCATCTGCTCTGGAGTCCCGCAGGGTATGATTTTAGGGTCCCTACTTTATATATTCTTGGGCACAAGTAGACTGTATGCTACATAACAATTTACAGTTTTTTTTTCGATTTTCGCCATACACAATAAGGGATTTTTTATCCTGCAACTCGATGGATTGACTATATACGCAGGGCAGCTGACTGGAAAAGGGACTGGACAGTTACTGGAAAAGAAGGGCTGAAGATCGGGCTCGGTTAAGTAGTGTGCCTTAGGATGTCCTAAGGCACACTGCACACTGTGGTCATTGCTGATCATAGGTATGACCAGCGATGAACTGTTGTAGGCGGATGATGATGATGATTAACGGGTTTTGTCGCGTCAGGTTTATGTATGTACCTAAGTTAAATTGATAGCCGTTGGATAGTGGGTAGACTGACAGTTATCTATTGACGGCCTTAGGTACACGCTTATGCATGTTTGCGTTTTGCTGTTAAAATAACCATGGTTTTGCAACAAGCGCGGATTACGAGGACAAACACGCGCACGCACGGCTTGAATTAAAGCCACCAAAAATCCAGACAGACAAGAACAGCAACACAGCCAGATAGTGCTGTTTCTTTCACTCCCTCCGGGCTCAAAGCGACGACTGGTCCGCTTTACGCTGCATATATTATTTGCGTATTTATCGCGGCTTCTGGACTTTGCTGAACATGCAGTGGTTGTGAAACTCATTTTTTAGTAGAAATCGTAGAAGCCGTAGTTCGGTTAGCATTCGGACTAGATTTCTACTAAGCACCACATTCTAGTTGACCACCTTAGACCGTACGTCAGGCGGCGATCGTGGTTTTTCCATGGTTTTCGCGTGGTCCGGGATTGATGCTTATCCATCAATCATGCATAGCGTGTAACGGGTCTCTATCACAGGAAAATGTAACGTAGAGAGTCATCAATAGAGACCTGTCCTACTTCCCGCGCTGACCCCATTTTACATGAGGCAGCGCAGTGCGTCTTCACAAACATACTACTTTTTATGTTACCCAATTTTTAACAGACTGTTGTCTACTTGACTCTAAAAATTCTGAGCGTATGGGCCATAAGAGCCCACATACACGAGTAGTGCTAAAAACCGCCCTTTTGTGAGAAACCTCAGATGGATTACGTGGAGTCATAAAAAAATTAGAAATCAAACGTCCCAAATCCAACGTTCTCATCGTTAGTGACGGATACGACGATCCATTTCGCGCTCAGTTGGCAGTACTCGAGACGCAGAATGACCGAAAATTGGAGCGATGCACGATGGCGCGTTCGGAATGGAATCCCCGTCTGTGGGCTCGAAATTGGACCATCGTTCCACTCAATCCAAGACGCGCGGAGCCATGGTTTTGGAACGCTCGTGTATGGTCAACTTAGCATAATCCAGAATGCTGTTTGGTGGTTGCATACACGTTCTCGAATTGTGTGATTCTTGAACGCGGGTTTCCTTGCGATGTTTTCTTGAAACCGCGGCCACTTTGGGAATTAAAATAATGTAAATATAACTAAATGATGCAATTGTTTAAAGTTGTTAATTTCAATTCCTACACAGACCAATTCAGAATGAGTTAAAGCAGTTATTTTCGGACACCTAGGTAACCCAGGATTTTGCGCATCTACATAATTATAAAAAAATCGCGGCATTATCGCACGGTAACACATCTGTCGATCTTTAAGAAAACTTTTTTCATACGCCATCTTATTTGCCGTCTGCTGGCAACGGTGTCTAAAATAAATCGTCTATTTTGATGGTAGGCAGTGACGTAACCGCGTGGAATGTAAACTAGTGAGCCGTTTATTTCTGGAACTCTATTCTAGACGGCCAGAATGGCTGTTTTCTTGAATCTTCGTGGAATCATTGTCATTTTATTTGACTTGTTTTCTTAAAAGGAACTTTTGGCTCTCGATAGTAAATCCTGTACACGTTCCACTTTCTGGTTTTGTGTTTTTATTAGATTTGAAGACGTAAGTTTCTTTCATAATTATTTCAATTATGTACGAAATGAACAAACTGTTGAAATATATATATATTTTTTATGTTATTTGGTAACGAGACGAGCTGGTCGTTTGCCTGATGGTAAGCATAACGCCGGCACATAACAATTGCAATTCCACCTAGAACTTTGAAACACAAAGGCCTGCGCGGCACTGCAGTGCGCTCATTACCCTGAGACAGCCCAGTAATTTCACTGGATATTCTGCTCATCAAACCGGAACACGGTAATGCTTGCACACTACTGCTTAGCGGCAGACTTCACGAGCAAAGCGGTGGTAACAACCCAGACGGACACTCGCAGAAGAGTTAGTCCTCCCACTTAAAGACCACTAATTGAAATAGCAGATTGACTATTTTTTATCCTTGATTGGATAGCGCTTGACTATATTAAATATTATCATTTATACGCGAGAAAATACGCGAGACTATTTTCTTTAAATTGACTCCCAAGTTGAACTGCTGGAGTACCTACAGCCATCTAAAGTGTGCTAGGTGGAGGTCAAATCCATCGATGAACAAGGCGATGTAACAAAAGTTACATAAAAAAACACGACTGCCCTAGCCAGTGTCACTCGAGATGATGTAAGGATTCTAACAATACCCCACACGTCTCGCAGGGTTAATAGGAGGTGAAATAATAATAATATCAATATTAATAATAAGGAAATTTAATTAATAGTTTCGTTAAAATATCGTCACAAATGATCGAGATGCCTTCATTAAAACAGGAGAAACAATAATTTATTGACAAGTACATTCATTTTGTTCTACTTTGTGCGTCCGTCGAGTTTACCTACCTTTAATTAAATAAAAAATTAACAAATACTTACAACTAGTAATCTCATAATAAAAATTAAAACTAAGAGATTCGATGATATCAAATGTTATTGCTGTTATCGAAATGAATTAAAAATAAGAAAATTAGGAAGTAAAACTTTAACAACTCTGCAAAAAAAGTAGAAAAAAAAACTACTTTTACAACCGTTTATTTGTAGTTATTTTATCTAATAATCTCAAAATTATTACTTACTTAATACTATTACAGATTCAAATCCTAACTATAACATTACAAAATCTTAAAATATTGTATATAATATAAAATAATATTAACAATGTTTAGGAGGAATAGTAAAAAGGCACGATTTTAACCTTGCATTTAATAAGCGACATGTTATGTACACTTTTCACTTATGTACATTTGAGTAGGTACACGTTACTATACATATTTTTTTTGTAAATGCACCAAAAATAAGTAAATTGTACTTAACTAAATATGGAAGACTTTAACTACATATATGTACAAAGGTTTCACGACCGTATGTCTTTTAAAAAACTGTATACTAACTGTACTTTAAAAATTTCGTTTATCTAAGTTTTTATTTAAATATATTTAAAAATAATCAGTCTCCAAAAGAGATTTACTTACAACCTTCGTTTCTATGCACCATTGAATCAGATCTATATTAAAATTAGTAGTTTTAGTTACATTTTAACATACGACTCCTAAGTTAATTTGTAGGATATTCATTTACACTTTGATCCTAAAGGATCATAAATTAGATTTATGTATCATTATATTGACCAAATATCGCTTTGATAATTTACCTTGCAGCCTATCATAATTTCCAATCCAAATGTTACTTACCAGTAATAGGTCTTTTCATACAGTACTAAGTATACATAAAGTGAATGATTTTAGCAATCTGTACAAACTGAAATCTTTAGTAAGACGTACAAGTTGCATCGCGTCGTTCCACATTTTCCATGAGTACAACGCAATTTTCGAGATAAAAGAATAAGAACCATACTATATTTTGTTCTAAACTATTGTTTGTTTATATACCAAATTTAAGCTAAATTCATTCATTAGTACATACCCACGGCGTGATTAAGAAACAAAGAAACAGTAAATCTTTCACCTTTAAAATAATAGTAAGAGAGAATGGTTTTGAACAAAAATGGTTAGAAACTTTATAATCAAACTGGAAAACAATTCCCAAAAAAAAATCAGGGGGAATCTTTTCGTAACGAATACCAAAAAATATAAAGCACTGGATTCATAAACAACACATAATTATGTGAGAAAATGTAGCGAAAGACTACGTTTACGTCACTATTTTAACTGAAGGTCAGTGTTGTTGCGTACAATTTTAGGACAAAACAGGAAAATTTAGTTACTTTCTCTTTCGAACATTCGACTGTTTCACAAAATAATCACTCCAAAACTGGTCGCTCAAAATCTACAGATAGATTTTCATCATCTTAAATTACTAACAATTCGTTATACTGAACACCACACTTCATACAAATAACAGGATGTAAACACTACTGTATCATCTGTAGGTATTGATTCTCTTCATAAAACGAAGATAAAGAGGTCTGTAGATCATTCACAACCATATTGTCACCCCCCTGTAGCGGGTGGGTGCTACTCGACACCATTTCTGAACTCTTCCAATTTTCACAATTCTCTACATACTCCAAAGTCCTTTGATAAGTATCTTGACGCATCGTACTACTGTTGTTATTATTATTGTTATTACTATTATTGGCTTGGTTCTTTTTCCTTCCATTGGACGCTTCGATTTGAGACTGAGAAATATCCCAGACTTGTACATCAGCTTGTGTTGTTTGATTGTTCTGACTTCGCAAACTGTTCATGCTGCAGTCCGTTTGCTGTTCAGCTTTTATTTGGCTATTCATCGGAACTCTGGCCCCATTAGGCTTCTGACTGCCAGTGGACATGTTGACAGAATTCTGAACAGACTTCTGCATATTGTGTTTGTTGAACTGGTTGCCAGGGTAGTCCCATTGATTGTAAGGACGCTGGTGGTTGTAATATTGATTGTTGTTCATCATGCCTTGGTTGTATTGGTGGTTGTTTTTAGGAGGAGGTGGGCCCATGACGTTGGCAGCGTTGACTACGGCATTGTAAGGTGGAGGCTGGGGGTATTGCATGTTATGGTTGTATTGAGGCGGTGGCATCGGTGGACATTGGTTCTGCTGTTCGCAGTAGTTGTTCATTGTCCCTCTACTCATGTTTCCACTGTTGTCTACACTCATGACAGAAGATCTCGACATTTGCATCTGGTGCATTTGGTTGTTTTGATAATTGCCAGGTTGAGGGTACATCATCTGGTGGTTGTAGACCATAGTCTGCTGATTGTTTATTGGATGCATGGGCATTTGATTCTGATTCATTTGATTGTATTGCTGCATCATTTGATACTGCTGCTGCTGCTGCTGCTGCTGTATGTTTGGCCTCATGTTAACATTCTGTTGGTTTTGAACAGGGTATGGGGGAGCCTGGTTGTAATTTTGATTATGGTATTGATTTGGCATGTTGTTTCTATTGGAAATTTTCACATTGCAGTTTTGTCGGTTTATGTAATTGGGAGGTGCATGCATTTGAGGGGCATTCATCATTTGATTCTGATTCATATTCATCATTTGATTTTGACTGACTTGAGTACCATTCATCGACATGTTGTTCATGTTCTGAATCATAGGACTAGTCATTCCTTGTGCCATGGGACTTTGCAGTCCTGGATGCATTGGACTAGGCATGCCGTGGCTCATTGGACTTGCTATATTCTGAGGCATAGGACTTGACATATTTTGAGTCATAGGACTCGCCATGTTTACCATTGGGCTAGTCAAGTTCTGTGACATAGGGCTTCCAATATTGTTATGCCGTGGACTCATCATTTGGTTAGGCATTTGAGGACTCATCAAGCTCTGCATGCTTTGTGGACTCATTACGTTGTGCTGCGGAGACATAACACTCATGACACTTTGCGGGCTCATGACGTTATAGACACTCGGTGGACTCATGACACTCTGAGGTATATTATGAGGACTCATCACGCTTTGAGGACTCATTGCGCTGTGAGGCATACTTTGGGGACTGAGCATAGTATGCGCTATACTTTGTGGACTGAGAATATTCTGATTCATTACAATGGTTTTTGGACTGGAAGTCTGCTTTTGAGGCATCTGACCGGCCCTCATTCTGTGAGACTGTTCAGTTTGGTTTTCGGCCATCGTTTGCAATGACTGGAGCGGATTTGTTGAGACACTAGTGGGGACACTCGTAATCGGTTTTGAAATGTCTTTCTCCTTTTCAGGTATTTCAGGAATGACTTGTTCCTGTAGCGGAGTATTTTTACTATCGTCAGGAGATTTAGTACCTAAAAGGGAACCGCTGTTGCCCGACATACTAACGTCTAAGGATCTTAAATCGACTGGAATATCACTTATATTGAGATCACTTCCTATGGCACCTAGGTTTTTGAGTAGAGAATCGTCACTGGTCGCTACGTCACTAATTTTGTCACTTGTATTATTAGTGTTCTGTTCATTGTCTTTGGTGGCGTCTTTTTCATTGGTCTTCTCTGGTTCAGGAGCGGTGGAGTCAGTTTTGGCTGGTGTTACCGTGTCGGTTCCCAATATGGATTGGTTAAGATATTGCATCATTTCATCTGGTATTACCAGCTTGTTCTCCACCATTTCACCTTCAGCGACCTGTAACAATCAAAATTATATTCAATTTCTTAAATTGTCACAAGCTTTCGAACGGAACATCCATTACAAATAGACATCATGTAAGTAATTCATCGTAATTCACCGACGTAAAAAAGCAGGGCTTTTGTCACTGCCTGTAATGTGTGTGTCTATCTGTAACATCGTAGTTCCTAAACGGATGGGCCGATTTTGATTAGTTTCTGTTGTTTGTTTTGTCACATTCAAAATGTCTTGCAAGACACTAAAACATAATTTTCATACCTGTTCCAGATTAACTTCCTGGTTGGGATGGTGGACTTGTGCAGTAACCACCACAGTGTTGGTGGAGTTCGACCTGGACTCCTTGTAAGTTATGCTGTCCTGGTCGTTCTCTGTTTTGAATGGGAATGGTGCGTCGCCCTGGGAAGAGTAGAAAAGTATGATAAAGGTGAGTTTGAGTGCCTTCCAGTTCTAATCAAAAAGTTATAATTATAAACTGTCCTAGTATAAAGTGTCCTGTATAGCTGCCCTAGTTCTTTTTTTTATTTGATAACCAGACGAGCAGATGGTTTGCCTGATGGTAAGCACAGTGCCAGCCCATTAGAACTTTGAAATACAAACGCCTGCGCGTCACTGTATTGCGCTCGTTACCTTAAGACATTATTAAGTCTTATAGCCTGTAGTTTTTTTTTATTTGGTAACGAGACGAGCTGGTCGTTTGCCTGATGGTAAGCATAACGCCGGCCCATAACATTTGCAGTGCCACCCAGAACTTTGAAACACAAAGGCCTGCGCGGCACTGCAGTGCGCTCGTTACCCTGAGACATTAGGTATTAAGTCTCATAAGCCCAGTAATTTCACTAGATACTCTGCTCATCAAACCGGAACACAGTAATGCTTGCACACTACTGCTTTGGCGGCAGACTTCACGAGCAAAGCGGTGGTAACAACCCAGACGGACACTCGCAGAAGAGTTAGTCCTCCCACTAACAGATTCACCCATTTCTGTGCTTTTTCACTGATTATGCTTCAAGTTCTAATCAATATAATCTAAAGCTTGCTTTATTATGGCCCCTTCATTGGGGAGGCCGATGTCCAGCAGTAGAGGTTTCAGGGCTGATTACTATAGAACAATTTAAACCATGATATTATGGATAACATATTGCATTCGAATAAAAATAACAGTTATAACTCACCACATCGTCCGCGCCACAAGGGTACGGCTGGTACCCTTGCGTCTGGTCGCTCAGGTTTGATTGCTCGGAGAGACGCCTGGCTTCCTCCTTTACTTGGACGTTAGGGTCCAGCTCCAAGGTCAGTTCTTCAGCTCGTACTTCTGAACAGGTCACGCCTCGTAGTAACACAGCCTTAAGAAATAAATATTGTTAGAGGAAAGCTGATGATGAGTTACTAGAATCATAATGCGATCGTCAAGGGTCTTACTAGTAAACAATGTATTATGGGCTTCTTTTTATCCATATTCGACATGAGCGAAGCCATGGGTAAAAGCTAATTACGAAATGAAGACTAGTAACCAGTAGAAAGTAAAAAATACTCATGATAAAGTTTCCGTTTTTTAAACTAATACAATTGATACCAAAACTAAAAAATACCTATGAAAACAGTGAATGTTTTTTTTTTGAGGGACTTATGCCCATTTTCACCAACGACGAATAAGGAAATGCCTAACCAAATAACTACTAATGTAAGCGAAGTCCTAATTATAAACCGTTAAAACACTCCTAAAGGTTAGTGAAAGGTTTTTTCGTCCTAGGCAACTCGTAAACATTTAGGCATGCGATTTCGGCGTCTCTTATAGTTGGTGAAAACGGGAATTAGTATATTAATCGCGGGAATGAAGATGAAGTTTGAAAGTTTACCCACCTGGTTGCCTTGAGACGTCCTAACGGCTTGCACAGCGGCGAGAGCTGATGATGGGGCTGGAGCGTAGCCCACACATGATACTTGACTAGATCTGAAACAAGAACCAGTCGGTATAGCATAGTCTAGGATTCGATTCGTTTATTCATGCCAAAAAGTTGTGTCACGCCCCCGTGACACAACTTTTGGGCAATATCAGTAGTGTTATTGGAGTTTCCTCTCTCCCATGACACTACAATTCTCAATACCTGATTAAGCCCTTTTTATCTCACAACAATGTATTAATTTTGCTATAGTTTATATCAGCGCTCAGCGTAGCAGCGCACGGAGAATCGGCGCGAGGCGGTGGCCAAAAATGGTGGAATTTATTTCGTGGAAACCGAACGTCACTGCATCTCTAGAGGTTAGTTCCTGGATGGATGATTTACCTTCGACTGTTGTCAGGTGAGAGCGGGTCGTACACGGCGGCGTGGTGCGGCACCACGCGCGGGCCCGCGCCGCCCGCGCCCGCCCCCGCCCCCGCCACTGCGCCCGACACCACGGACGCTTGACTGCTCTTACGGGATATGTCTGACGACCTGGTGAACAAAATAGGGATGGTGACTCCATTTTTTTATGCTAATTAGTAACGAGACGAGCTGGTCATTTGCCTGATGGTAAGCATAACGCCGGCCCATAACAATTGCAGTGCTACCCAGAACTTTGAAACACAAAGGCCTGCGCGGCACTGCATTGCGCTCGTTACCCTGAGACATTAGGTATTAAGTCTCATAAGCCCAGTAATTTCACTGGCTACTCAGCTCATCAAACCGGAACACAGTAATGCTTGCACATTACTGCTTGGCGGCAGACTTCACGAGCATAGCGGTGGTAACTCGCAGAAGAGTTAGTCCTACCACTAACAGCGGTGGTAACAACTCAGAGGGACAAAAAATGAAACTTACCGTGCACTATAAAGGCTGCTCCCAGACGATATTCCCGAGTCCCGCCTCGCGTTAGGAACTCCCGTCTTCAGCTCAACGGTGACGCTGGTATTACCAAGCTCAGTCCGACCTTGAACTCCACCTTATGAAAAAAACAGGGCCTTAGTAACTTGCAAAATCATAGTTACAATCTATCTTTTAAGCACTGGTACAAAAACAACCCAAAATCTAGAACGCCCTCATGGAAAAAATAATAATAAATGTTTTTGGATAATTGAACTGAAAAGAGAAAGTGTTTGGAGAAATTAGTTTACTTAAGACGCTAACAACAGCTGAAACGGTGTCATTGTCAGCCTGTATAGGAATGAAAGAGAAGCAACTATTGCCTCGGGTTCGAGCGAGAAAATAAAGTCTGTTAATTTATTATTCTTCTTAATTGTATCAAAACATTGTTAAATACCAGACATAATTAGATCGCAAACGTATAAGAGAAACGTATAACCTTAGGATATTTTTGAATGCAGAAAGTTTGTGATAGCATATTTTGGAAACAATATGGATTTCAGAAATATGATTAAGAATAACATATTTTTACCAAATTTAAACCCTCATTTTTTGTTGAACCCAAGCCTATTTGCTAGGTATGAATTTTTGTCAGCGTCCAGATAAAATAAAAATTCTGATCTGAATTCTTAAAAAAATCATTTCAGAATCTACAGCTCTCTTATTCTATTAGAAGTAACAATGAAGTAGTAATGAAGATTCAACTTACCACCACCGATATCTGCCGCATGAGGAGGCGGCATCAGCCGACCTACTCCCATCTTGTTCCCAAACCGCGGCATGTGGTGGTGAGCCCGCGGCTCTCCGATGGCCACCATCGCTCGCAGCATGAGAGGCAGCTGCCCCACTTCACCTACCACTTCCTGTTCAACCTGGAGGAAGAAACGATAAATGGTAACTATAAATAGATTTATTAACAGAGGTACGTAAGCCGAATGTCCCATACAAACGAACTTCCCTGTTCATTTGAAAATTACAGGTCAGATTTAAATGAAATTTTGCATGTATAAGCGGATAAGCAGTATCTAGGGGCAAAATGTGTTCGTTTTGGTTCAAACACCACTAAAATCAAATTAGAGCGAAGTGAATTTTCAATATTTCCACCACTAAAACGACTCGTTTTGAACTGATTATTTTCATATAATAAACTCGTTCAATCAAAAAACTTTTGCACCTTACCCCTCGGTAATATAGTCAACTTTGAAAATAATACATAATAATTGAAATAGATTATGTCCATACAAAATGAAAAAGGAACTACGAAAAGTTATCAAAAAAATGTAAAATAGGTATTGTCGACATTTTGCAACAGCTTCGTCACACGCGGGGTGAGGTAACGGGGAGACGCAGTGAGGCTACGGAAACTCCCGAGTCCCGACAATTGCCAGTTACAAGTGAAACAGGAACAATATTTACCGCTCGGCGCTAGGCCCATCACGGAGTTGGGCGAGTCATACGTACCTTTCTTAAGACAGTTTTTATTGTTTCAGGAAAAATGAAACAGATTTTATTTAAAACCTGTTAATTAGTTCTAATCTCGACTCGGGCCCGCACCAAAGGCCCATATCAAGTTTTGCGGATTTATATTTACTCTCACATTCTCTCCTGCACTCGCTCTCTCTCTCGCTCTCTTGCTTTTTTTCGCTCTCTCCCCTCCCCCTCCTCTCGCTCTCTCTCTCCCCATCCCTCTCTCTCTCTCTCTCTCCCTCCCTTAGAGAAGGCCGGTATGCCAGAAGTGGGAGCGTAATAGAATTTATTCGTATAGGCGTATAGGGTCCAATGACCTTAACAACAGCACAGTCGAAACCCATAGCCAAAACAAAAAACATACCTCTCCATCGAGTCTGAAGTACCCGTGAGCACCGTTCTCGTCTCCGAATCCACCAAGACCTGACCCTCCGAAGTCGATCTCTCCGCATTGTGCAGACAACTGAAAAGAACAGACATTTCTTAGTTCAAGTGAGTTTTTGTTCGAGTGAGTTTGGTCAGCTTTCATAACAGAAGTAGCAGATTGTGTCGATAATAATATCACCTCTTCACTGTGGATATTCCGCCAAGTTGTGCGAAGCGATTATGTTCCCTTTCCTTTGTCAAGGAATGGATTTTTTTTTATAATTATTAAGGGTGCAGATTGGAGACGCCAAAAAGGACTCCGTTGCCCAATTAATATACCATCTATTTTTCGCTGATTTCAAATTTTCTATGCAGATAATTGAAGCCCCAGGAGAATGCTCATGAATTTTAAATGATTATAAAAGCTATCATACAATGATTAT
Source organism: Crocallis elinguaria (assembly GCA_907269065.1). Taxonomy (NCBI): domain Eukaryota; kingdom Metazoa; phylum Arthropoda; class Insecta; order Lepidoptera; family Geometridae; genus Crocallis; species Crocallis elinguaria. The sequence continues at coordinate 12,017,861 of OU026071.1, read as the reverse complement.
AAGAGTCAGAGAAGAGTTTAAGCGAGGAGTCATGCTTGCTAAATGCCAAAATTCTATACAGTTTTGATATATAGAAGCAAAAGTCAATGCTTAGACTCATCTCTCAATCATAGAGTAGGTATGTGCCTGTTCTAAACATACAACCGATCGCAAAGAAAGGCACAATTTAATCAATTACTCAGCACTTAGCTTCGTGGTTGTTTCAGTCTTTTGATACTATATTCTAATATGTAGGTACCGTTATAGTTGTAACATATTAAATTATAGTTGAGACTTTAAGCCCCCGATGGACAAAACAACCCAGCAAAATAAACATTCCATTAGGATCCTTTGAAAGAGAATGCTAACTAAAGCTTCCAAAAAGGAATTTCGTACCTGATGAGCAGAAGTATGCATCCCAAGCGGCAGAGGAGACACAGGGCTCTCACTCTTGACAGAAGCCGAAGAGGTGTGCCCTCTGATGCCGAGCGGGACTCCACCCTCCTCCGACCGCGGGGAGGAACCCGCGCCCCCACCACCAGACTCCGCCGAATCGTCGCCACGACTGCAGCCTGGGGAATTGAAAATGCTAAGCTTGTTCATCAAGTTCTACTGTGAGCATGGATTTTTTTATATCTGTAAGACAGTCTGAGAGTGTTAACTTCTGCAGTATGTTGCGGGTAAAATTTTTGTGAAGGAAAAATATTGGTGCAACTAAAAGCATAATAAGGTACTTGTTCCGAGAATGCTGTGCGAGTGATATCATGGTCATTGAAGTCTCTTAAATTCCGAACTACCTTGTTGCTTATTGAGCCTCACTCTGACTTGATATTATGCGTGGATATTAAACAAACTACTTCATATTGTTACTAAGCTTTTCAAAAACTTTGTCATCGTTATATTGAGACATGCCATACATATTCCAAGACATACTCCATAACCCGGAGAAAAAGACACAGATTCGAGCCCGTCGGCTGAGAAATGTTTGAGACGTTTACGTAACATACATGTATACCCAGGGGCGTATTTACCCTAGGGCCAAAAGGGCCATGGCCCGGGGCGGCAGGCTGCTAGGGGCGGTGCAAGCAGAATACATTTAAAAAAGACTACCTAACTAAGGCTCTTATTGATGATCAGGGTTAAACTGTGTTTTGTTTCTTACGATTCAGTTTAAAATTGCCAAAAAAAGGGCGGCGGGGCCTGCAGGCCCAGGGCGCTGAATCCTAAAATACGGCACTGTGTATACCCCATAAGTGGATCAACTTATTCAGGTGCTGACTGATTTACCTTTGTGTTTCTTACTGGCGTAGAACTCGGCGCCATGTACCGTCTTCACATGTTTCCGCAACGACGACGGATCGGTGTACCGCTTGGTGCAGCCAGGCGCTTTGCAGACGTAGGGTTTCTGGAATTTGAAAAAACTTGATATACCAATGAATTAAGGACCTCAAGAGATGCCCAAAGATTATAACAAATTCTCGCCACTCATAGCTAGACAACGTTTTATCTAAAGGCACCTCCTAAAGTATAGTTTAGGTACCTATACAATAAAGGGTTGATGATTGTTTAAGGTGCCCTGTAAGGCGTAAACATAAAGTAAAAGCAATTCCGCATAATATTCGTAAAGTAATTTTTCAATTAAATATTCACTAACAATTATAACAATTATAGGTTTATTTCATATTATATGTATAGGGAGTCATCAATATACAAGTGCATAGGTATCACCTGGACAAGCGTGCTCATCGTCGACCGCATCATCACTTAACATCAGGTGAGATAGCGGTCAAACGCAAGCTAATCTGTATATATATATAAAAAATATAATAACAATAATTTGCCAAAAATTTGTGTAGTAAAAATAGTCGCAACTCGTAACACTCGCTACTGAGTAATTGATGTTTCTGGGTGTGTTGGGATTATGGTTTTCACAGCTCCTCATTGTCTAGATACGCTAGTTAGGTTAGATTAAGTAAGACGACGAAAAATACGTAACTATAGACTTTAAGTTGTATTCCTTACCTCATTACTGTGCGTTCTGTTCTGATGCTTGGCCCTGTCACTGGCGTTGGAGAAAGCCTTGGCACAGCCTGGGTACTCGCACGTGTAAGGTTTCTCTCCGGTGTGACTTCGCAAATGGGTCTTCAGGTTCTCTAGTCTCGAATACGCTTTGCAGCAGCCTTCAAACTGGAAATAAACGAGAACTAAATAGACAAAATAAATTATAGGAAAAGAGTTTTTAAGACAAGGATGAATATGCTTCTTTAAGGCGAAAATGCACATTTTTCTAAATTTTTCTGTATTGTGCACATGATTTCTGTAGTGCTCGTGAAGTCTGCCGCCAAACAGTAATGTGCAAGCATTACTGTGTTCCGGTTTGATGAGCAGAGTAGCCAGTGAAATTACTGGGCTTATGAGACTTAATACCTAATGTCTCAGGGTAACGAGCGCACTGCAGTGCCGCGCAGGCCTTTGTGTTTCAAAGTTCTGAGTGGCACTGCAATTATTATGGGTCGGCGTTATGCTTACCATCAGGCAAACGACCAGCTCGTCTCGTTACCAAATAGCATAAAAAAAGCTCCAAAGACTAAAATCTGTATAAGAATGTGTACTTACGGTACATTTATGGGGTTTCTCCCCCGTATGCCGCCTCATATGAACCACCAGCATGTACTGGGCCTTAAATGGTTTCTCGTCCCGGGAGCAGCCCACCCAGCGGCACACGAACGCCTTCTTGCTGGCGTGGATGTGGTCTGTGTTGATGTGCTTCACTAAGTCATCTTGCGTTGGGAACTCTAGTTTGCAGTCCACCTGGAATATTAAGTTTAGGATATGAATTTACCGTCCTGTGTTCGAAAATAAAATGCAAACATAGACTGAAGTGACGTTCCATCCTCTCTGCCTTCCGAAAGGAGACCTGCAGGGTTATTTTAATTCACATGGTATGTTATCCGTGCTGGAAGCGACAGGAGAGTTGAAGAGAAGAGTAAGAGTTAGTACCGGATGTGACATACGTAATTGGGTGAAATAGAATTTGGTCTCAATTGTGCCTGGTACAGTAAAAAAGAATAACAAAACAAAGGAAACGCGCAGGACTTACCCAATGACAATTCGTTTCAATAAAGTCTCCTGGCTCGTCTTTAGAATCCAGTCCATCATGGACTGTGCTCTCAGCAGCGGCTGACAGCGGCTTGTTACTGTGGTGGTGGTGGTGGTGGTCCCGAGACATGTGGCCTGGTGGCGACTTGCGTTGAGTCATTCCAGATGCACTGTCAACGATTAAGATATAAAAGTGGGAGTAAACGAGAGAATAGAGAAATAACTGATTTTAACTGACAAAGGTAAACCTAGAATGATTAGGTATAGCGTTATAACATGTATGGTGATTCCGATAAGAAGAGGCACTTTAGGTGTGGTTCAATTTTTTTACCTGTCAGCTTCCATGATACTGGTGATCTCAGGTTGCTGCGGCGGCTGCTGAAGGTGCTGCGGTGGCGTTCCATCCAACCCTAACCCCGGTCTGACGTCCACTGGACCCATCAGGAGTTGAGTTGGTGAGGATATGTGAGATCTGATGAAAATAAACACGAGATATGGTAACAATTACTAAATTTCACATAGGTACTAAAGGTTAGAATGGAAATTTATCAGCTTTAAATTTTAGTATTTTTTATTCTAATTTAGAACGTATCCGTACTATATTAAACGTGAAAGTGTGTGCAGGGTTGACGGTTTCTTAGTCAGTTGTTTTGTCGTTATTTCATGCAGCAATGGAGCAACAGATTGGCATAGATATAATTTATGAACCGGAGAATAACATAGACAGCTTTTCATCTCGGAAAATTTCACGGTTCCTGTGAGAATGTGGGTGACACCGCGGGCAGTAGGTAGTAAAAAATTAATGCAATAAATGATAGTGTATACGGTGGTTTTGCAGATTTCTTTTTTGGTCCTACTTGTGTGGCCAGACCTAGTGTCAGAATTTTTAAGCTACCTGATGACTAAGGTTATAACGACTGTCGTCTTCAAATTCAAAGTTTTTTATTCACGTGTGCTAGGTAGCACTCTTGAATGTTAAAATAAACGACTCTAATGCCAATTTTCAGTTACTCTAGGGGACACTTAAATCGCACGCCTAAATATTTAGGAGTTTCACCAATCTTTAGTAGTGTTCTAACAGTTTACACTTAGGACTTTGCTTACATTAAGACTTACTTAATCAAGCATCGCCTTTTTAGTCGTTGGTGACATTAGTGGCTGTGCCAAATTGGTTCCCTTCCTTACGACACAACCGGGACCGACAGCGCTACAGGCGCTTTTTAGACAAGTTAGATGCTGCTTGTCTATATGTACCTCGTTTACTCACTCATGAAGCTCACTCTATATTTTATCAGTCATTGTTAAAACTTACCGGTGAATTCCTGCGACTAAATGCGCATGCGCAGCGTGGTGCGCTGCCGCCGCCGCCGCCTGCTGGTGCGCGGGGTCCAGCAGCACGCCACCGGCTAAGACTCCATTGCTGCCCATCACGCCTCCTCGAGCGAGGAGCTGCTGCGCGAGGGAAGCGTGGGACAGGGACAGAGCTGGTGATATAGCGCCTGGAAACGATGGAAATTCATTTGAGACTGAAGAAAATGTTAATGTTTTAGAGACAGTTACCTATCCCTTTCTTTTGTCTTCTGTTTTTTGTTTATCCAGTCTTTTGTTTGTTGTGGTGATATCGGCAGAATCGTTTTTTTTTTACTAAAAAGGTAACTAGACTAGCTTGTCGCTTGCACAGTGTAATTAGACTAGTCTAGGATTGCCTCATGGTAAGCATGACGCCTACTGGTAATAAACGCAGTGCCGCCCAAAACTTTGAACATAACATAAAAGCCTGCGCGATACGGCAGTTCACTTGTTGCCATAACACATCAGGTAATTCCACTGACTACTATGCCCAGCAAACCCGAATACATTAATAGATACTAGGTACTGTTTGCCAACTGACTGTACGAGCAAAGCGGTGACAACCATTCAGATGGTACTGTCAATTTATTGTTTTATTAGTTCCAAGACGAGGAAGATCTGAGAACATATCTTCAAATAGATTAATCTCATAAATAATATTCCATATTTACCAGCACTAAGATGACCATAGCTGCCAGTAGACGCAGCTGAAGGTGCTCTCACAGCCAAGCTGGCTGGAGACGCCCTGATAACCGCAGCCAGGTCTAACGACTCAGCCGAGTACGGGCTCCAAGACACGGCTCGCTTCCGGTTGGCAGATGCTGCTATGGCACCACCTGATAGCCTGAGTCTGGTAGGGGAGGCTATCCTCGAACCTGGAATAAGGTTTAGAGATGTTGGTTAAGCGGCAGATTATGGTGCGCCATTATCTCGCTCACGCATCTCAACATTTTTGAAGATAAAAAATCACTTTATCGAGGGGCCTACGCTCCTCAATAAAGTGATTGTTTTGTTAGAGTTCATATATGTATATTGTATGTATCTGAGTGTCTTTATTCCAACATAACTTTTAAATGCCTGAACAGATTTGGATGTATAGGGTGTCGTTAGAATCCTTATATCATCCTGAGTGACACTGGCTAGGGCAGTCGCGTTTTTTATTTATGTAACTTTTGTTACATCGACTTGTTAATGTTTTTTTGATAAAAGATTTTACTTGCATCCTGGCTTATAGCAATTAATGCCTTACCATCTAAACTAAGTTGGAAGTCTTGACTGGCGAGGGTGCTGCCAGCAACGTGCAGTTCAGGATGCAAGCTCCTCGCCGCGCTCAGGTACTCCAAACCTGAAACAATTGAAGAAACAATTTTAGATTTATAGAAACGGTTACAGGTGTTGTCAATCAAGGTACCTAAGTCACATCCATGTCTTTAGTAAGGTAGAAAGTTCATTGGTCTTTTCGTTTTCCAGCACCGGTGGCAACAAGAATTAAACCCTCACCTCCGAAGAGACTGGTAATCCGGGAGATAGAAGAATATGATCTTAAAAAACGTCCAAATAAGTTTGGCCTTAAGATGACGAATTTACTGTACCGAGGTTATTCAATAACTACCCTACTATCTCTAAAATAAATAACAATGAGGCCAATATTTTTTGTTAATCAGGCACTTTTGGTGCATCACTTCTATAGAAAACTAAAGGTATAAAAGGCAGTTCCAAAAAAAACAGAAATATTTGAAATTGGAACAAACCATTGACACGTGACATTTCACGCGACATTAATACGACAGACCACAATTTTTTTCCTGTTCTTAAAAAGAAAATTTACGACAATGAAGACGAGAAGCTGATTGAGCTATCAAATTTTATCTCAAATACAACAATATTTTACTCAATTTGCTTAACATCGATCATCGATACCAAAAAAGTATGCTAATAGTAATAAACCATTCTAAAAATTACATTAAATGTAAATGAGAAATAATAACGTCTCTTTCATAGAAGCAGTGAACCGTCCGTAGCCTGTCCGGTTTATAGCCCACAAATCAAGTTTAGCTTAGTCACCCTAGCTACAGTACAGTGCAGAATCCAATCTTTATACAAACTGACAATTTCAATAAATGATAAAATGTTTAAAGTAATGTTTTTGTTTATAGCAGGCATGCTTTTGGTTTATTGCAATTCGGTTGGATTCTGAATTCCAACCATCTTGCCGACAATTCAGTTTAATTTATTTCATTTAATTTTCGGTACACACAAATATATTACGTATCAGATATACTTAAGCACGTCAGTTTCTCAAAAACAAATATTTTAAAGTAGTTCATATATTTTAAACTACTGAACCGATTTTGATGAAACTTACACTGTTCCCTAAGTTCAAGTAAATATAAGGCAGTAAAAAAAATTCGGAGAAATGCACGGACAAACATACATACATACACCTAAAAATATTATGTATTGTAATTATATTATGATAATTTATATCATAATATGTGAATATATTACATAATATGTGTCGAATTGATAATCTCCTTTTTTTAATTGAGTTAAAAATCAATGAGAATTGAAGCCGAAACTTCCGAAAGATTTAACGTGGGATATAAAAACTCAAGCGGCAAGTTGTGTTACTGTTTACATCATTAACCACCCAGGCCAACACAAGATTGAGTTGTCAACATGTTGCGACCACTCTGAATATAAACGACCCACTTAACGCGAATCGTGATTAATAAACGACTGGTGCCGTTTACGAGCTATTTCACGGAAAACGATTCAGCACTAAATAAGGAATGGCTCGATATGCCGCGCTAATTGGACACCCTATTTCACGGCTGACAATGTTGTCGCCATCTTTGATATCAACGCCATTTTGTTTTGAAGGACGAATTTAACGAGGAACTACTGAATTGATATAATTAACTGATTTTTATGTGTGTCGTAAAAATAGCCCCCTAATTTGAATTTTATATCTCATTGTTAATTGTTAACAAGCTGAATATATTCTGATGTTTTTATTGCTTTCTCAGAATTTTAAGGAAGCGTAAATATAAATTTAGTATAAGAAATAATACATTATAGTGACGATTGAATATTGAGAAAACAATAAAAATATTTAAGCACAGCGAATAAAATTGTTTGGACACTATAATTATACCTACTGAGTAACTACAGTGTAATCATAGCATAACAGCCACAGAGATTTAATAACAGCAAATAATACTCACTTAGAACATTATTTGTATTTTCAAAATATAAAGTCAATAAATAATTTAGAAATTTAAGCTTAAGGGAGTGCCCCTATTATTAATCACCTGCGCAACTTAAAACTTAAAATCTTAACTTAAAATCGTTTATTGTAGAGGCGTTATTTCACCCGCGAATTAGTCTTTATAATCACATCGTTTATACCTAAGAAAACAAACACGCCGAACGACCGAACAAAAAAAGGTTAAAACGATTTTGATTTGTTGATCACGCTCCTTTGCCGGTGTTCCGAGCGGTCGTTTTAGTAAGAAATAATAGGTTGGGAGGCAAAGGCGTCATCGACCACAAATTTGGCAAACCCAACAAAACGACTTGCCTCCAAAAATCCCACGAAAATAACGTATGTGGTCCGCTTTTGACGCGCCGCGCGGACACCGCGAACATTTTTATGTCTTCATTTTTGTGAGAAACGACGGAGTCGACGTGTCCTCTGAATAAAAAAAAAGGAAAACCTTATCACTGTTCGGATTTAAACGAAATTGAAATCGAACCGAATTCCATTACCTCACTATGGTCACCCTAACGACATTGGTGTAACCGCGCGCAAAAAGCTCACACGAAAATTGCCTTTAAGTTCTTTTTCCGGCCGAGTGAATATCGAAGCGGTCGGTGTTACTCTTGAGTCGTTTTTTGTCCGAACGGGTTATCGATATGAGTCGATTTGATGTATTAATTTTTATTCGATTCGATTGGGCGTAAAATTAGTCTCGTAGATATCTAGTGGTTTCGTGGTCACGTTTAGCGTTAAAATATGAATGTCAATGGCTTTGTTGGGCGGCGTCTTTGGACGAAGTGACTTTGTAACGGGGTTACTAATGAGACTCGGTCGTAAGTTACGAGTTGTTATTCGAATGTGCGGCGAGATGAAGGCGTTGCGAGTTGAATTCGTAATGTTGGAATATGTATTTTTTATGGTCTTGAATATTCACTGGATAAAAAATGAATAAGATAGTTGTAGCCGCTTAATTATGGGGTCGGACTATGGGTGATAGAGTGGTTACGAATATCGTTATGTAAGGCTTTGTTATCGGTGGATCCAATCTCACGCTGCCAGGTAAAAATTATGAGGTGTATCGTTTAAAAAAGACCCTTCAATGAAATCTGTAGGTACTCGTAGATACTACGAAATATGCTTGTTGGTTAACAAAATTAACTGATAGATTGAATTGCAATCGATAACGCATAATTGAATGATATATTAGGGTAGGTCCTAAACCACAGACACCTTCGACTAATATCAATCAGCGTGGTTGAATACAACCCATTCTCTCTTAGAGTAAACCTCTGTCCCAGAACTTAATATTCAAACTCAAAATTCACATGGGCCAAAAGGGAGCACTCTTCAACATTGTTATAGCTTGATCAAGAAGAAGGGCAAGAAACTCATCGGCATTTTTTCAAAAACGTCTTTGCCGATGTTTCTAATGCTAAAAATCATGTTTAAAATTTCATTCTAAGTATTAGAGTAATCACCAGAAGGCGCCTGAGATGTTTGTCTAAATGCATCTTGGTCATCTACAAAATTCTTAATTTAAATTTTATACGCTTTTTTAATTCCAGTAGCAGGGCTGGGGATGTTACAAGAAGAAGACAAAAAAATCTGTTTTAAAAAAAAGTACCTCTACCTAACAAGATACTAGATTATCTTTAGAACGAAAGGACTATGCAAAAATGTCATTAATAACAAAATATAACATTTCCAACAAACAAACGGACAAACAGGAATCGAAGTTCAAAAATCTAGATTAAATACTAAATTCCTAAATAAGCGATAAACATAACAGTAAATTTCGTGTCAAAATCCAAATCCAAGTCGAGAATCAATTAAATTGTCATGGTACAAACTAGATACACAGTGGTTCGCACTTCCAAAATTCCCGGCCAAAAACCTACTTAGAAACAATCAAACGTCATAAAACGATTAGTTGTTACAAACCGCCGCGCTGTTCACTAACGATGTTTTTATGTTTTAATCAAAAGAATATGAAAAAACTTGGGAGTGGCTTGTTCAGGTAGCAGTTATAGTGCTAAGAATAATGTGTATATAGCTGATTCGAGGAACTTCTAAATTCAACCGGCATTTAATTTTGACGGAGATTTGAGTTGATTGAAAGGTCTAAAATTGACCTCTGTGCAGGTAGATATCACCTTCGATTGTTCTTATAGATTATGGAGCTAAGAAATTATGGAAAAGCGTAGTACTTAGGTGGAGCTTTTTTGTAAGCGTTTTGGAGATTATGTATGTTTGTAAAAATTTGTGTTTGTATTATTTTTATTAAAAGTTTGTATTTTTCAAAATTTGTAATTGGTTTTTATCTAAATTCAGTCTCAATCATTAATATCTCGTATTAAAAGAGAAAGACTGATGTGATAAAGCTATAAGCGAAGGAGGTAAATCTTATGAAAAAGGCGACAGGTACCTAGCAGACACCAAACTAATTGAAAAAAGTCATTACAAGTCGCAAAAACCAGCCAAGCTAAATTCACCCAAAAAAACTCATTAATACATATAATAAGATGAGAAAATTCCATAATACATTTAACAGTTAAACCTATCTACCGCCCTAGAGATCTTGTTAAAAACGCCGCTCGCTGAGTTATTATGTCTCAATCTACGTAAACGTATAAAAACACAATCTGTGATGTGACGCATCCATCGCTTTAACAGCACAAAATTATATTCTTAACAGCATAATTGTACCTTGATGGATCTAGTTATCGCCGTCCTTTTCTCTCTCGTTTAGTTTACGTAGCTTTAGCTCGCTCTCGCAAATCGTTTCGAGTTTATTCCGCGATCATCGTTTATGATTTATTCATAAAGACGTATCTTTTTTCTTTTTAAGTGTTTCATATCTTTCGAAGTGGTTCGGAACTGTGATTTGGGGCACTACTGTATTTCGATTCACGGCAAATTATGTTGTTAAGAGATGAACTCTGTAATTGCTTTAATTTTAAATAAATTCTGTATAAAAGAACTCTCTGGAAGGACAGTCGTTACTTAAACCTTTCGTGGTTAAATTTTGGGTGAATGTAAGATACCACCTTTTGTCACAGATCAAGTTAGTGAGATAGTATTAAAAAGTTAAATTATTGTGTATAAACAAATATCTATTCACCGTGAAGCAGCAAGATTTTTGCGCTGCTACTGTAGGCCACATGTCTACGAGTTACGAACAAAATGGTTTCAAAAAGCGGCGAGCCGATTTGTGTGAAAACTACTGAACCGATTTTGATGAAATTTCTATGGGACCAATCTGAAAGTATATCCTTTCAAATGAAAAAACAATTTTCCAAATCGGTTTATAAATGACGGAGATCTGAGGTAACAAACATAAAAAAATACACACCGAATTGAGAACCTCCTCCTTATTTGGAAGTCGGTTGAAAAGGAGAAATATCTGACGACGATAAAATTTAAAGCAGTGTTTTAACGGTGATATACAAGTCAGTATTCACTGGGCACATGGGACATGCTGATGTCTCACAGGATGAGCACTGTGCAGGTACTTCACAACAAATGTTATGCAAAACTTTGGCTTGCACTGACTTCTTTAAATCCAGGTTGTACTTCAGGCGATCGACCTGCACTACTCTGCTACTCACAAAGCAGCATAAAAAGTACAAGTATCTACAACTATAATAATAGTATAGCCTTTTATTTCCGAGTTAAGGGTTTTTACAAAATTTTCTTACATCTAATTTTCTAACTTACTTAATAAGGAACAAAGATAAATTTATATAATGTACTCTTTTTTCTACAAAATACCCCTCAGCTCAGTGTGCCTATTGGCATAGGCCTCCTCCAACAGTTGGAAGTCCAACTGTCTTCATTGATTTCTGTCCTGTGCGACCCTGGTCCAATATGGCCCCAATGTCACGCGTATATCGTCCTCCCATCTGGTCTTTGGACGTCCCGACCTTCTGGTGCCAACTCTTGGATATCAAATTGTATCTTGGTTGCACCATTTAACAGTTGTGAAACGTAGCATATGCCCATTCCAGCCCATTTTCTAGTGGTCAAAGCGAGTAAGTATGTCGGTGACTATGGTTTTCTTTCTTATTTCTGATTTTGTCTTGCAACTAAACAGTTAATAAAATATTATACTTAAAGCTATTATGTAATTATACATATTATAAACTTGTCAACAACTATTACAACAGTCAAGCGGCATCTACTAAAAAAATCAAAGGTGCAGTTCAATGTCGAACCGCTGTGTTTTTTACAGGTCATTAATTAAGCAAACACGGTGTTAATGAGATGCTTATATTTGGACCAAATTAACGACCCCAGTTGTTAAGTTCACAGATATAATTGGGCACCCATTATAATAGACACACGTGGAGGGACTAGTATAAGTTGACACCTCGTTAGGGTAAGATTTGACAGATCCCCTGGTTGAGCGGTCGAAGACTTAAATTGTATGGCACGTGAACACGTGCCTTAATTTCTATTCTCGCTAATACCACAGAATAGATAATAGAACAAGTTAATAGACCAAAAATTGAAGTGATAATGGCTTGTTGGTAGCAGGGTTGCCGGTGAGGTAGAAGATTTAAATCTTATAATCAAAGACCTAACCTCAGAGAATGGACCCGTCTGCAATATAATCTATATAAAAATAATAAACTAAAATGTGTTAATTTTTCTTTTGGTAAGTAGTTTTTTGTTTGATTGTACCGGGCACGGCGTCAAGATTCTTAGCTTGCTAAAGGTTGTCAGGTATTATTATGATTAAAAACATATCTATTAATAGATAACACTTAGAAATTAAATTTTATATAAGTAATAGTACACGAATACAATCAATAGGTACGTACGTAGGTATTGATGTTTATTTGTGTTATTATACTGTGCCTACGGTGCTGAATTGGGCAGCTCAAACTTCACCCTCAAACATTATGTTTGGGGGTGAAGTTTGAAGTATGGGGGTGCCACAATTATTTAGCAGGCTACCTAATGACCTCAAAGATTGTAAGAATAGAGGTCTCTTACTAAGAAAATATATTTTAGACTCAACAAAAATGATAATTATCTGGATGTAAAATTACATAAAATATAGCTATTTAAGTAAAATAGTAATCTAATAATTAGTTGTAACCTAGCTTTAAACTCGTTGTAAGTGAAATATTGTTCTTTACCTATGGGGAATAAATTCGTTAAACATAAACTGGCCGTGTAGTAAAGCTGTACTGGCTGCTGCCCGAGGCTTCGCCCACGTCCTTCACGAGAGTGAGCGGAGTTCCTTCAGGAACCGAGAATTTTCAACGATAAAAAGTCTCTCTGACTCTCTGGCCCATAAACTATAGCTATGCAAAAAGCACATCAATATGTTGCTCTGTCCTGTTGCCGAGTGAAAAAATGAGAAACTAACATATTTTCGCATTTATAACATACTAGCTTCTGCCTGTGATTTCATCCACGGTGCGATTCTCACAGAAACAGTGAATTTCTCGGGGATAAAAAGTAACGTATGTTACTCTCCGGTCTATAAACAATATCTATGCAAAATATCACGTCATTCCGTTGCGCCATCGTTATACATATTATAATATAAACACTGCACAAGGGGAAGGCTTCGCCTCAAATTACCGGCTAAACGTTTACGTAAGTCTCAAACACAAGTAGGTTACATAGGTGCTAAAATCTATAACAACCTACCTAAGACTATAACTGATGCACCTAATCACAGCACGTTCACGCGTAGGCTTAAGACACTAATGCTCAGAAAAGCATACTATAGTGTCAGTGAATACTTCGAGGACAAAATGATCGCTGATCCAAACTTAGTTTAATAAGAATGAATAAAATATGTATTCACACTTAAATTGTTTAAATAAGTATAGCTACCATTTATAAGATTGACATGTAAGATTTATCTTATTAATAAAAAATTGAATTGAATTGAATTGAATCCACTTACGAACACACTTTCACATTTATTTTCCGCCATCGGTTTTCCTAAAAGAACCTTCCTTTGTCGGGGATATTGTGAAGTGCCTAGCGTATGTTATTCTCCGGTACATTAACTATATCTATGCAAAAAATCACGTCGATCCATGTCTCTGTTGCTGCGTGAAAGAAAGACAAATCAATCAATCCTAAGGATAAACAGTTAGAACACTCCTAAAGGTTGGTGATCATCAGATTTAGGCGTCTCCTAGGGTTACTGAAAACGGGCATTAGGGATTTAATAATTAAGGGTTAGTAATATTGATTACTTGGAAGCTGGAACCTATAATTTACACAGATTAGAAAAGGTTCATCTAATTTATGTAAGTAGTCTTTAAATTGCTGGCGCCAAGCATAAGAAGGCTGCAACTTCAGGGGTCTATCTAAACTGGTGAGGGTGGATTCGGAAGAAATTCTACACCAACAAGCTGCACGCATGTGTTTCCGGTGCCTTAATGACTTGTTTAGGGTAGTTTTAATTATTGTGGGTTTGGCAAGAATAGCTTCGTTGTAATAAGTAAGATAGTACTTACCTAATTGTAGGATAGCTAATACATAAATACTACACCTAATTAATTACATAAACCAACCTACAAAAATAATTGGATAAACTACAAGCCATTACAGACCTAAATATAATCTAAATACACTTTGCTCGTGAAGTCTGCCGCCAAGCAGTAGTGTGCAAGCATTTCTGTGTTCCGGTTTGATGAGCAGAGTATCCAGTGAAATTACTGGGCTTATGAGACTCTTAATACCTAATGTCTCAGGGTAACGAGCGCACTGCAGTGCCGCACAGGCCTTTGTGTTTCAAAGTTCTGGGTGGCACTGCAATCGTTATGGGCCGGCGTTATGCTTACCATCAGGCAAACGACCAGCTCGTCTCGTTACCTAATAACATAAAAAAAAAAACTTGTTCTTGATCCAACTTTCTCAATTGGGTTTCCGTCTAGCCCAATGCTAGACAAAAACCCAATAATGCATTTAAAAATAACAATATACATTTCAGCGTGGTGAAGTTCTTAAAAGATTTAAAAGCTGCAAAGATACTGACGCTTTACACAAATAAATCACTTTGAAGTAACCGTTCAGTCTATAAATTTAGTTTCCAGAGTCAACGACAATTTATTAATTTTATTGTGGGTTCTTGTTAATGAGCGCGTGAGTAATAACTTATAACGTAAAGAAAAAGCAAGGCAGCAGTGGAAAATTAACTAAAAGACTGTAATAACAATAGATAGAATAGAAGACCAGAAAGCTAAAAATTGACCTATCAAAATCTGCCACACTTTCAGCTTTCTAGTTCTATGGTCTTATAGATTATATAAACTTTGCTCAACAATTATTGTCAACATCTTCTCGACAGACAAGTTTAAAATAAACATTTTTCACCCAAATTGAGATGTGTCAGCAACACAACAGATGTTAAAACTCGCTGTGGCAAAACAGTTTCAAATTTCAAACCACCCGACACCAGAGATTGTCGCCACATGAGCGAGAAATTCGCATTCCTACAAAAAGGACGTGACGACTTGATAAATATGCTTTCTCAGAAGAAGAAGGTACCTCTTGCATTTCAAACTCGGGGTGTGTTCCGTGATTTATGTTTTCCGTGGCACACATTTATGTTGACACGGCTATGCGGGATTAAATCTATTAATTTTAATTAGTGGCAACACATGCCGTCACTTTTGTTTTAGCTAGCAATAATTTTCTGGAGTGAGATGTTAGTGATGTTTGGGTTGCATGTGATTTCGCGAAATTAACAGGAGGGGGGGGGGGGGGGGGGACAAATAGGTGGAGTGTTACCAGATATTAACCAAATGTATATGTGATATCAACCTCCAATGAGACTTCATTTTTAACCGACCTCAGATCTCTGTCATTTATTAACCGATTTAGAAAATTATTTTTTTGTTTTAACAACTTGTATACTACAATTTATAAAGATATATACCACGCGGCCGAAACCGCGGGCGGTAGCTAGTAGAAGTCAAATCATACATTTTGGCTGAAAAAGGCTGTTTAATTTCGAAAAATATAAAAATATATTCAGCATAATCGTTTATTCTAATTTTTTAGGAGTAGGTACTTTTACTACAGACCTTTGCTGCAACCCTAAAAAACTTCGATCTTAAAACCAAGGATATGCTAACTTCTGCCCCAGGTTATCACCCGCGTTCCCATAGGAACCATGTATTTCTCCGGGATAAAAAGTAGCATAGGTTACTCTCCGGTCCATAAACTATATCTATGCCAAAAATCACGTCGATCCGTTGCTCCGTTACTGCTTGAAAGAAGGACAAACTAACAAATCAACAAACACACTTTCGCATTTATAACATTAAGTAGGATTATGTAATTTTTTATTAGGATACGGATATACATACGGAGATGAATTTAAATCAATAGCAACAAAAACTCAGCATGTAACACACCGTGAAATTAGAAACAAAGACTTCATGCCGAACAACGTGTGACCGATTGATCAGTTTACAACCTACGGTCACAGTAAACTATCCAATCCCCGGTTTATATAATACGACGATTAACAAAACAACTTATTCTATTGGTTATAGCTAAATACTCGCCCGGTTCCATTCGGTTTTGAATTGTATTAGTTTAGATTAGCTGTTGAAACACGGTTTGCACTTGTTCGGTTGTGGATTAAATGATAATAATAATGGACATCATCCACCAAACCAGGTCGGGACCGCGTGGTGGATAATGGACTATGTGTCAGAATTCCAAACGAAGGTTGGTGTACAGGCCGGCCGAAAAATAGTACGTCTGTAAAGACGTACGGCGCCACTCCATGTAAAATGGGACAAGGGTCGAAAGGAAGAGGTTGTGGACTAAAAACTTTTCAGAAAAAAAAAAAAACAGAAAATGTCGCGCACTCCAGTTTCAAGTTTTATTCTTCTTTTTTTGGAAATTTTGAATGACGTTTTTCCAAGGGAGGTTCACACAACGTTTTCGATAACCATGGTCCTAATCACCCCTTCCGGGATAATATACTAATTCAAACTCACCCTGTATAAGTACATATAAATTATGTCTTTATTTATTTTTAGCCTATGTCGTTCCACTGCTGGGCCAAGGCCTCCCTACCTTCTTTCCACTTCTAATGGTCTTTGGTTATTGGTTATGGTCGCGCCATCTCCTCTCGGTCACAGATTAAGTAGTAGTTACTTTCTCGGTCTAACAGGGATCCACACTTATTCTACTATCCTACTTCCTACTAATATTAGAAATATGTTGAAGTTTGTGTGATTTGTAACCACGCCACGTATCTCCGTAACTACTTTAACTAGTTTAGGTTCTGGAATAACACATAGACTATAAAGATAAATACCACGCGAGCGAAGCTAGGACGGAACCTAGTGTTGTATAAAAGATAAATAAGTCCATACGGTCTACGTGTAGCCTAAGGGAGGTGGTATTTTTCCCCAAAATATCTTCAACGTAATTACTGCTTTATTGTAAGTAGTTAAAGAAAATAGATATCATCACGCCAATTACTGTTACATAAAACACTAGAGGAACACGTAAAGTAATTTAGCCTTATCAAGGCTCGATTAAAAAACTGGCATCAAAGTTTTCTGGGAATAACGTGTGTGGGTGTTGCCCGTTGGTGCAAACTTGAGGCGGTAGCGGGACAGAGTTACATTCAAAAGCACAGATTTAACTAAAATTGTGATCCCACCTTCAACCAAAAAGCTTTCGCTATTGAACATCGGCCTCATTTTTTTTTAATATATAATTTATTTCTTGACCTAGATACATAGTCCTTAAGTCGTAATATTAGAAACAATTTTCGAGTCGAAGTGACGCTTCAGTAAAGCGGTGGATACTTTACTGAAGCTTCTATGGAGTTTTGGATAGAATACGAAAATACACGTTTTTCGCCTTTGTACTATTTGCCTTTCACTCATGCACGTTTACGAACACTTAATGGTTAATAATCCACCATTATTACACATTAACACTCGAAGAAACATAGGTTTTAGTAAATAATACAAAATCAACAACAGCACATTTTCGCATTCCCGCCAAAACTCCCACATCGGCCTCATGAACGGGGCCATAATACACCACGCTTGGCAAGCGTCTTGGTGATCACAGTAGATTATGGATGTTGACTGAAGAGAATTCTGCTGGTCTTTCTCTAGATATTCCTTTAGCCAACTCTTATGGCACCCATGGTAAGAGATGGAGTGGTGGTTTTTACCGGGACTACATGGCCAATCTGTGATCTGTATGCATATCTTTATCTAAATGGTTTAATACAACATGTCGATTGACGTTGTACAAAGCTATAATTTATGACGGTTTATTAATACTTGAGTTTAGAAGTATACTAGGTCGTAAGACTAACTCTTCTGCAAGTGTCCATCTGGGTTGGTACCACTTTGCTCGTGAAGTCTACCGCCAAGCAGAAATGTGCAAGCATTACTGTATGCCGGTTTGATGAGCAGAGTAGCCAGTGAAATTACTGGGCTTATGAGACTAAATACCTAATGTCTCAGGGTAACGACGGCATTGCAGTGCCGCGCAGCCTTCGTGTTTCAATGTTCTTAGTGGTACTGCAATTATTATGGGCCAGCGTTATGCTTGCCATCAGGCAAACGACCAGCTCGTCTCGTTATCAAATAGTATAAAAGAAGTATCCAATTTACAAAATAGCAAATATCTTTTAAAAAAGTCATATTCCGTCTTTAAAAAATATATAAATAAAAATATATACAATGATGAACCACAGTATAAAGCAAAAATATACTAACCTGATCTGGCTAAACACTTTGTGAGATAAAATATTTTGTGAGATAAAATAAGTGTAGAATACACTTATTTATATGTTGGTTATAAAAAATATAACAAAAAAGTTTCAATCTAGTCTGAATGCCAATTAAATCTACTCAAAACTCTTTATTGGTATCAGGAAAGATGAACCGCTATCTCTTCTCCCTTCGGCCACACCGCGACCCATCTCAAGAACCAGTTTCAGATGTCTCAATTCCGATAGAGAGCGGATCAATCGATACCGGGCCCAGTTTTTAAATCGATCATGATTGGACTGGTTCTCGGTTCTACGATAAAAAAAACCTTTGTGAGTTTTCTAATGAAAATCTTAGAGATGCGGTTTGAGATGATTGGGTTTTGTTTGTAGGTGTTTGATTGAAGTATTGGGAGGTCAATTTAACGATGGCGCAGTGAGACCGGACATGACGCAGAACTTAATGAAGACACAGGTTCATGGTTACGACAAGATATTATTATATTTTTTATAGATTTACAAGACCCGATTCGTTCAGACGTTTTTGACGTACTTATATTATCATATAAAAAAATCATTTATGTGAAAATATTTAACTTTAAGGTGTCTGTCTCTGTTACGAAATAACGTTCAAACATAAAACCAAACGCAGCACCATTGTCAACTAAAGAAATATCTTTATAAAGGGATTAAACCTAAAGATAGCTGTATCTAGATTCTACACTTTATTGATTAAAATTAATCATCCAATAAACTTGGTTTGAAGTGAAGAAATTATCACCATTAGCGTACGCGTAGGTACTTATTGAAATGTTGAAACGCAGCGGGTGTGCAGTCGAGGAATGGACTGCATCAATCACATGGACCGGATGATTCAGATAAAGTTGCCTCTTTATATAAGAGGCGAAGCAACTCTGAAGCGGTTGTGGTTCAGAAGTAAAGGAGTCGTCTGTTAAGATCAGGCGAGATAATGGTAAAATACTAAACTATCGAGCACAAAAAAAATCGATAGCAAAACGTGAGAAAATTGTAATTTCAGTGTTAACCCACACTTTTGACGTTTAAGGCGCCGCGCTCCTTTAGGCATCATTCTCTTGTATTGAAATTAAGTTAAAATTGGCGATGCGTTTACTTTTAGTTGAAGGTGATTTCGTAGTTTTTATTTAATTAAAAAAAAGAGACCATAAAGTTTACGTAGTTAAAAGTCTTTAGATGATTTAATTTCCTTTTTTTTGGTTACAAAAAATATTATAGTTGTCGCTCAAAATATTGAACATTTTGAGAGAAAAGAAATTTTTGCGAGGGCTGTTTTGCGATTGTTGTACAAGATTCTCGGCCGTTTCTATATAATATTTTATTAATAAGTCTTTTCTATAAACACTTGGATGTACTATGTACTTACCGTATTTTTTTTTGCTTTTAGTATCTATGGAAACGAAGATTTTAGAAACAAAAAACAGGACTTAATCGGACGTTCGCCTAAATTATGATTATTTAAAAAAATGCAATACATGCTTTACTTCCAACGCAAAGCAGATATAGATCTTGACTCTGAAATACTCTCTCAAGTCTCGAACGATTTACGAATCACCCATAGGCTAGAGATTGTATCAATCAAGCCGAGAACGAGTTCCAAAACAAAAACTAAAGTGATAAATAGATTTATAAGTTGTAATTTATATTTGTAGCGTTGATATGGAACTGATATATCATCACTGTTTGATTTGACGATCCTTTGTCGGTTCCGTTTTTATGTTATTTTTATTAGAACAGTTACATTACTTTGATGTTATACCGCTAAAGCTTTTTTATTGTTGAAAGATTACAAAACTGGAAATATATTAACTAACTATAAACGTACAGAACGAAAGTCACTGACATAGCTCTCAAAATTAGTACCTACGTGGAAATGGTAATGGGCAGGTCACATCGCTCGTAAAAACGAACAACCAATGGCACAAAAACATAGAAATCCTAATAGGATTTCTGTACACAAAAACCTTCTGTGCTCAGAAAGGCACATAAAGGTTGTTCACACAGAGGTTCTGTGCTTCAGTGGCGACCACGAAACGAAAGACGTAGTGCAGGACGGCCTTCCACCAGGTGGACCGACGACCTTGTCAAAACCGCCAGGAACCTTTGGATACAAGAGGCGAGTAGCTGATCCAATTGGCGATCTATAGGAGAGGCCTAATAAGTTCAGCAATGGACGTCCTCCGGCTGATGATGATGGTGAATTATAGATGTACCTATATTGTATATTTTTTTATATAAAATGATTTTACAAAATCATCTCCTACTCGGATAAAATTTTCATGCAAGCTTGTAAAGACATTTTTTCATATCTAATAGCATAATTATTATTATAAACGTCTCCAAAATAAAAGGATGCATTTTACAGCAATACACTGGCACATATTTTATGAACCGTTAAAAACCAACATAATAATTGTATTTCAAAGAACGAAAACTCAGTCAATTAACGGACCGAGAACAAAATTAAGCCTTCTTCATTTAAAATGCATTTATCCGGTCACTTGTCATGCGCAGGCACATTGTCGTCGTCTCTCTCTAAAACTCGTTTGTAATCACGTCTCTTTTTAACCCCGGAATAAATACGCATAGAAACCTAATAAAAAATATGCCGATTTTGTACAAATTAAACAAACATGGCTCCCAACGGAAATGCTCCTAGAGAACTTTTGTTTTGGCGTTATCAGGTAGGTACGTAGCGATTTATTAAATTAGCTGTATTGGAGTTTTATTTACCCCTAAACAAACATTTTAATATTATATTTTTATCATTATCATCATCAGCCGGAAGACGTCCACTGCTGACATAGGCCTCGGCTACTCGCCTCTTTCATCCAACGGTTTCCCGCGGTTTTGACAAGGTTCACGGCGAAAATTGTAAATAGTTTGTCAATTTAATCAATATCAAAAAAATCCGTTTACTCCAGATTTTGGTAGAAATGCTTGGATGTCTGGATCCCTAAGAGTCAGAGTTAACTGTTTAAATAATGTTGTTAAATATGCAGTTTTAATATTACTTTTTAACCGACTTCCAAAAAAGGAGGAGGTTATCAATTCGTCGCGTATTTTTTTTATGTTTGTTACCTCAGATCTCGTTCATTTATAAACCGATTTGGAATTTTTTTTTTTATTTGAAAGTGTATACTTTCAGATTGGTCCCATAGAAATTTCATCAAAATCGGTTCAGTAGTTTGTCACTGAAGTCGGTTCGTCGCTTTTTAAAGCAATTTTGTAAATTATCTATTGCACTTTCCTTGCGTATTTATTCCAAGGTTATCTCTTTGGTAGAGATAAGGCAAATGTTAAAGCAGCGACAAAAAGTCGTGCGACCGCGACGCATTTGTGCACAAAACATTTTGTTGTACATTACATTGTTTCAATACATTTTTTAAATTTTTTATTGTTGCAACCTGAAATAGTTTTCTCCACGGAAGGAGTTGCAGTATTTGACAATTAAATAGTAAAACTTTATGTCTCGCTTTATGTTACTACATACTAATAAAAGATGATTATACCCTATAAGAGAGCCCTTTGTACTAGTAGATTACGTTAAAATCTTTTGTATAACATTTTTCACTGTAGTGTGCAAATAAAGATTTTATAATTCTGTATCGACTTTTACATTCTGAACTGGAGTTCAAACAAAATCAGGTAAAAAAAAAACTGATGTCGTCCGACAGTTTGCTCGCGTGTCTAAATCTTTAATCCTCAGTCCAAAACATTTAACAAAAGTTAAAATAAAAAAAAAATTATATAGAACACAAATTAAACGTATCAACTCCGCCTGTGACATTTTGTAAATTGGAATTTGCAGCGACTTATTAATGACTAAATGCATAATCAATCATCTGGCTGATTGATGAACCCCTTAACGAGTTCAATGAAATTTTGATCTACATTCGTGTAATTCCTTTTTACGTTACCTTGAAACTATCTAATTTTATCAACTTTTCAATTAGCTTCGATTCTTGTGCCAGTTCGTCAAGGTCGACTTTTCTGCCATTTTCCCGATATCTACTAATGTCAAAAGTTTGAATAGATCTTTGGTTATGAAGACAATACAATAAAGTTAAAAAATACAGTTTTAAAAAAGTTAAAATAAATTATCATGCCTAAGGTTAAGAGTTAAAGTTTAAACTTTTTAAGTTTGATTTACAGTTTCAACACCTAGTTATGTCAATTTAATATTGTGAAACAATTGTGTTCCCAGGCAAAAACAATACTAATTATACCCAGACAATGGCTCTCATGAGCCTCATGATTGATGACCTATTAAAAAACCTTTGATGATAGTTTCTGAAGCCCTTATTAATATTGAAGGTTTATTTATGTATTTCTTTTAATTTACAGCATCATCGCGAATTATTTTCCTCTCCACAGGTTTCACGAAACAGGATCTGAATTTACGATTATCGAAATAAAGACATACACAAATATCGGTTTTCATTGCCACACGATGCCACTTCTCTTGTTTTGATCCAATTTTACGATTTTATCCCGGCGGGATAAAACTTTTATTGCGAGATCGAAACTTCCACGAATTGCACAAGTGTTCATTTTATTAGCATCATTATTTTTTACAATAATATTATTAAAATAATACGATTCAACTGCAACATCAAGATGGTGATTGGCAGCTGTACCATTAGCAGCATGATTAAAATGTTTCATGAAATTCCGAGAAGCAAAAACCTCGGAGAAGCAAAATATGGTGATTAACATTTTGATCGGAAAAAACGGAATAATGACGGTATCGGCGTGAACAACTTTATTTAAAAGGCAAACACGAGTATTCGATCACTTACCGTGTCACCCTTGACAATCCCTATAAAGAAAAATGTAAAATTATCCTTACGCAACATGTTCAATTTAATTTTCATACATCCTGCTGCCTTGCATTGCCTTACTAAGAGAACGGGTAAAAAAGTGTTTCAATGAAGCTTTAAATTATCCTCTTAAATAAGTTTCGAAGTAGTTTTGCTTTACATCATCATCGTGAGTCTTATCTGATGCATTTATAACATCCAATTCTCATTCTTCTGCTCCTGTAATCAGATTATAATTTACCTCGTTTACATAATGCACGTAGTTTCTTTTAATATTGTCGCGGTCAGGATTTAACATCGTAACAGGACAACTTATATCTGAATCTACAACTCTGTTACTGCAACTGTAAAGTTTCATGTCCCCTGCGTCTGGAACGTCAGTTGAATTTAAGACATTTTCAGTGTTATTCAATGGTCTTAGGGTGTGGTTTCGTTTGATATTTTTTGGGTTGAATAAGTGGTTATTTGTTTTAAAAAGGCTTTATCGCGGCACGTACGCTCGATTTGAATAAAAATACGATTTATATGTGTCGGAGAGTTGGGTAAAACGGTGTAGGGTTACGGAGCCGGTTCGTTCCTGGGCTCCCAATTTGCTGGTGCATTTCTGAGTAAGTTATCAAGTTTCGGCTTGTCACTAGTGTTGCAAAATTTTGCATGATGGACTGCCAGTCTTAAGAGCCTACGAGCCGAACCCTCCAACTCATCGGTGGGCGCGGCTAAAATGCATGCTATTTCGTCTAACATTCGTGGGACAAGGTAAGGCTCTGCAGCTATGAGCAGTACGAAGCTAATGCTCGCGCATACACAGTTACACACTCTCGTAAAGTCGCGACCTGCCGCTTCTACGCACACATGCGTGATCTTATGAATGGCGATTCTTCATTCAAAAAAATTTCGTGAATATTCGTGTGATGGCGCTCGCTTTTGTTACTTGTACTATTATCTATTCTGAGCTCTCGTTTGGTCATCGCGCCGCGCGCGCCATTTTTCATTGTTTGCTTCTTTGAGTATAAATTGTAAATTGTTTGGTTTGCCTACAGTCCGCTGCAAACATAGTAATAAGCTATATTATCTACTGTAAGTAAATAAAGTTTCATCAAAATCCACTCAGTAGATTTTGCGTGACAAACATCTATCCATATATCCATCCATCCATCCTCACAAACTTTCGCATTTATAATATTAGTAGGATAGGAAGTAGGAAGAGTAGGACAGGATTTATGTATATATATGTATGTATGTGTATAGATTCCAATGAAATTTGGTGTGAAAATAGCTAGAAGCGCGAGAAAACACACAGGGTACTTTTCAACAACATCATCACTTTTCATAATTGTCGATCTATAGAACGGAAGAAATTTGGTTTCGAGATAGCTTGAAGCCTGTGAAAGAACACAGGATACTTTTCATCATTGTCAATCATTTGAACGGATTTTATAGAAATTTGGTGTGGAAATAGTTTGAAGTCTGATAAAGAAAGCAGTGTAATTTTCAACCTCATCATCACATAATAAAATAATCGTGCATTTGGACAGCGTAGAAATCTGCAGAAGTTATTTTCGGAAACAAATTTATCTAAGTATGCAAATAAATAAAATTGAAGTGTCTGTTTGTATTATCAAAATAACAGCTTTTTACTAAATGCATATGAAAGTATATACGGTACATAAAACAAAACCATTTTTAAAAATTTAGTCTTTGTTCCGTGTAATCTCCGAAATGGCTGAACCTATTTTGACAGGACTTTCACTGGCAGATAGCTGACGTTACAAGGAGTAACTTAGGCTACGTGAGCGAAACCGCGGGGTATAGTAACTGTACTGTACAGGGGTAGTAATATCTAATAGTTCTTCATGTTTTATTCTCAACAATCAAACTTGTACACTATAGACAATAACAAGTTTGTACATTATAGGTAACAGACAGTACCCTACCTATGTGTTCGACGATAACTTCCGAATGAAAACTGCCAGCGCGGGAGTAGTTACCTACGTCAGGCGGTATATTTGTAAGGTAGGTAACTACCTACCTACCTAAGTACCTACATAACTTAATAATTTTAGGTGATTCCTACGAGTATTATAACAGTCCTCCAAGTCATTACAATATATAATGCGCGGGTCAGCGACCCCACACACATTGGTACCTACATCTCATCACTCATTTCTACACAAAAAATGTCTCACCCATACTCCTGCCAGGATGACCTTTCGTTTAGATAAGTAGGTATTTAATTACACGACTGCACAAAAAAGGAGTGTAATGAGTAATGAGTGTGATGAGTAATGTAATGAGTGTGATTGTATATACATACATACAAACATACGTGAACCCTAAAAACATAACACAAAAAACTGCACAAAAGTTTTGGTGGAATAAAGAAACTCACGTACATACGTGATTCGGTGAGATTTCGATGTATGGGGTATCGCTAGAATCCTTACATAATCCCGAGCGACACTAGCTAGGACTGTCGTGTTTTTTTTCATGATCGATGTAACTTTTGTTACATGGACTTGTTTACTTATAGGTACTTTTCAACATTTATAGTTCTAGTAAGTACGTTATATAGCCTACTTGGCTTCCGGCCGTGGCTTCGCCCGCCTGGCTTAGGTACAAATACAATATCTTTATAAATTATAGTCGTGTTATTCTGATGTATAACCTCTATATTACGTACTGTAGTTTCATCAAAATCCGTTCAGTAATTTTTGCGTGAAAGAGTAATAAACATCCATACATCCTCAAAAATTTTCGAGTTTATAATATTAGTAGGATAGAAACGTACTCGGTAGCTGATATCTATTTATTATCACGTACACTGTATTATGTAACCTACCATATTTTTTATACTATTGAATAACAGGACGAGCTGGTCATTTTCTTGATGGTATAAAACATATAATTATATTACTCTGATAGAATAACGCCCGCCCATAACGATTGCAGTACCTACTCAAACTTCTAAGCACAAAGGCCGGCCCCACTAGGTGGACCGATGACCTTGTCAAAAGCGCGGGAAACCGTTGGATGCGCGAGGCGTAGCAGCTAGCCGGTCCAAGTGACGTCCTATGGGAGACGTACGTTTGCTTGTCAGAATATCCATGCTTTTTCATCAAGCGCGAATTACGAGATACTACACGTGTAAGCGCGGCTCGTGGTTTTTTGATGGTTTTGCATGCGCAAAACCACGAAATATACAAGAACGGCAATATTGTCTCGAAGACCTGTCTTGGCTCAAAGCGACGACTGCTCCGCTTTACGCTACATACATCACTTGCACACCACCTCTTATTTACCGTGGCGTCTGCACTGAGCACGCAGTGGTTGTGAAACAATTGTTTTGAATGGAGGTCGTACAAGCGGGTGCCGTGCGAAGCAACCGTCGCCGACTAGAGTTCCATCCAGCCAAAACTACAACGACACCAGACGATACGATATGCGTCAAGCGGGGATCGTGGTTTTTCCATGGTTTTCCATGGGCCGCAAGCGTTGTTATTTCGTCAAGCAAACGTACGTTTGCACACGTGTGCCTGGGGTCTGCCTATGGGAGAGGCCTATGTTCAGCAGTGGATGTCTTCTGGCTGATGATGATGATGATGATGATTATGACAAAACAGAGAGTAGTTTCATGCTTTTACACAGACGAGCTGGCGCAATAATTCAAACAAATCATCATTGACGGTTTCGTATTTTTTGCACGTACGTAATGAGCCGTGATTTTTCACCATTCGTGAGCGCGCACAAGCGCGCGAGTACGGAAGTCGGTTCGATAAATTTGTCGAACCGAAATCTCGAAAAATTTATCGAATTTTGCGAGTACCGAAGTCTGCGGCGCAAGTACGGATCTATTCGGGTCGATAATATTCGATAAAATTGACAGTTCAAATCGATAAGGTGGGATTTATCGAGCCTCGAAACAATCGACAAAAGTTATCGAAAAGCTAGGTCGAATCCAAAGAGAATATAGAGCTACTACAATACTTTACCATCAGACTTCGGTACTCGCAACATTCGATAAATTTGTCGAGTTTTTCGGTTCGATAAATTTATCGAACCGACTTCCGTACTCGCGCCGCTGTTATCTAATCGGGGCGCCGCCGCATAGAATTATAGTCAAAGGTTAGCCGCCGCGCGCCGACGACGGCGCGCGGCGTTGCATGCCGGGCTGGCCACCGCCGCCGCCGCCGGCGCGCGGCGTTGCATGCCGGGCACATAGAAAGGTTTATAATCAAAGGCCGGGCACCGCCGGCCGCGCGCCGAACCGGAGTCCGGGCGGTGCAGTGCGCAAGTATGGAAGTCGGTTCGATAAATTTGTCGAATCGTAACAACTGATAAATTTATAGAATGTTGCGAGTACCGAAGTCTTATCGTAAAGTATTGTAGTAGCTTTATATTTCGTTTGGATTCGACCTAGCTATTCCGATAACTTTTGTCGATTGTATCGAGGCTCGATAAATTTTATAAAAAGTTGATTAAACCCAATTTATCGATTTGAATTGACAATTTTATCGATCGACAAGATCCGTACTTGCGCTGCGGGCCGGAGGTACCTATGTACCTATTATAATAGACCGTATACCTACACCCATCCAAACGAATTCTCGCAGAATATCTTCTAAGAAGAATATCTCAGTCGGTCATGCTTTTTATTTTACATTTTTGAAAAAGTTGACTGACTATGGCTGGTATTTTAGTATACGAGACATAGGTAGTGTACATACCTACATGCCACTGTACTGACCAATAAATGAGTAGTAAATATAGGTGATAAGGTATAACTATAATAAGTAGAATTCAGCGGGCCCAAGTACTAACTCTTACCTATTCTGTGGCGCCGCGCAGCCGGGCGCCGCCGTCGTCGCCGGAGGATTTCAAGTAAAGCGGAGGTAAAATAGGTACCTAGGTACTCATCCAAATGGACTCTCACAGAAAATGTTCTAGAAAGATCGGTGGGTAGCCTAAATAAAGCCTTACCTACTTATGCTTTGCTTACCTATGCTTTCACCTTTGTGTTTTACTGATTGCTTACGTATTTTATCATACTCACCTACTTCTTATACCTAGCTATAGAAGACATAGGTTCATACCTACTGTAATTCAATTGCCAGAGCGACCGATAAATGAGTAATTAAATATAATAAAGGTACCTACCTAAACTCTTTTTTGAAACACCAAGTTAGATATTATAGGCATTTCTTCCATACATAATTTTCATACCTATAGCTATAAATATATGGCCAGCGCAAGCATCGGAAACTATACAACGGGACGATTTTTTCTGAATTATTATAGATTACCCCGAACAAACACAAAACATGAGCGCCAGACGGCTTTTAAAGCTAATTAAAAATTCTAGATTATAGCCTATCACATTCTCGGATGATCTCTCTTCCATTTCGTGAAAATGCTATGAAAATCATGCAGTAGTTTCCGAGAAAACAAACACAAAAACAAACACGAATTCAGCGCGCCGTAGTACTAACTGTTACCTATTCTGTTCTATCACGTGACGCAGCTAGTAAATTCAAATAATTTGCTGTATTGAATTTTAGTAGATACCTACTCGTATCGACCTACCTACAGAGTTATATTATTCATTTCATTCATTTTTATTATTCATCACCATCATCATCACAGGAAGGGCCGTGTGGCCGTGCGGGTAACACGGATAAGATCACCCTATCTCTTCAGAAAAAAAATTTGTTATATCAAAATAACAGCTTTTTACCAAATGCATATGAGAGTATATATATACAGTAACTATTATAACAAAACAACCATTTTTAAAAATTTTGTGTCTGTTTGTTCTGGGTAATCTCCGAAACGGTTGGGCCGATTTTGACGGGACTTTCACTGGCAGATATCTGATGTTATAAGGAGTAACTTAGGCTACTTTTATTTTAGAAAAATAATTGGGGTTCCGTGCAAAAAAATAAAAACCAAGAAAATCCAATATATCCACGCGGGTGAAACCGCGGGCAGCAGCTAGTTTATGAACTTTTATGAATATATAAAGCTTTTTTATATAACGTGTACAATAAAGTTATCTATCTACTCACGGCGAAATAACCGTAGTTTTTTTACGGCAAAAAAACGTATATGTATATAAAATAAGTGGTCTAAAGGGCTATTAGACGCAATGAATTGACGCAAAGCATAATCACGGACCACGCGCAAACCATGGAAAAACCAAAATGGTGATCTTGACGCATAACGTACTGCCTAAGGTGGTGCCTGGTAGAAATCTAGTCCGAACGCTAAGGCAGTCCTCACACCTAATTCATGATTGATGGATAAGCATCAATCGCGAACCACGAGAAAACATGGAAAAACCACGATCTCCGCTTGACGCATATCGTATCGTCTATTGAGGTTGTGGCTGGGGCTTGCCGCTTGATGGAAATCTAGTCCGAGTACAACACCCGCTTCTACCTACTATTATTATTGTTATTATTGTCAGCCTCTTACGTTCCCACTGCTGGGATACCGGCCTTCTCTCTTTCTTTCTTTCTTTCTTTCTTTCTTTCTAGAGAGATGGGCCATAATCCACCACGCGGGCCCAGTTCGGCTTGGTGGATGTCGCATGTCTTCGAATTTTGTGGTTCTTGAACATGCCGGTTTCCTCACGATGTTTTCCTCACCGTTTTAGAGCGAGTGTCAATAATCCGCACATAACTTGATATAAGTTATTGGTGCGGGACGAGTAGAGATTAGAACTATGGTGCGTCGGATTGAAAGTCGCACAAGTTACCGCTCTCGATTCACTCTCGCTTCTACGAAAGATAAAAATTATTTCACAACCACTGCGTACTCAGTACAGACGCTGCGGTAAATAAGCGGTGGTACGCAAGTGATGTATGTAGCGTAAAGCGGAGCAGTCGTCGCTTTGAAACCAGACCGTCTGGCCGTAGTGCCGGTCTCGTCCGTTTAGTGGATTTTAGAGGTTTTTTTAGATGTTTTTTTCTTCAAACTGCGATGCGCGTGTAAATACTTACCTCGTATATGTGTAATTGTTGCAAAACCATGGTTATTTTGGTTTTTTATTTATATTTCAACATAAGCCGTGTAACCACAAAAACTAACTTTTAGACGCCTGTTTAACTCGACAGTGCCTAAAGATAAACCTCTAAACTGATTAGAAAAGTCACAACAGAGTGGAGTTAGACAATGGTTAGACACTACTTAAATCTCGATTTGTGGTTCATATTTAAACACGCGACTACGGCATGTTTAGGAGTTAAACTCTGTTTAACACACCGTAAACAAGTATTAAACAGCGTTTAACTCTTAAACATGCCTTAGTCGCATGTTTAAATAAGTAATTAACCACAAACCTTGATTTAAGAAGTGTCTAACCATTATCTACCTCAATTCTGCGGCGCGAGTACGGAAGTCGGTTCGACAAATTTATCGAATGTTGCGAGTACCGAAGTCTGATCATAAAGTATTGTAGTAGCTGTATATTCTCTTTGGATTCGACCTAGCTTTTCGATAACTTTTGTCGATTGTTTCGAGGCTCGATAAATCCCACTTTATCGATTTGAACTGTCAATTTTATCGAATTTTATCGCCCGAAAGGATCCGTACTTGCGCCGCTGATGTGACATTTCTAATCATTTTAGAAGATAACGGTGACCTTATCATAGAATAAATACTCATCGTACAAGCCGTTATGATTATTTCTAATCATTTTGCTCGTGAAAGTTGTGTAGCGTTGTTTAACTTTTAGACACTGTCTAGCTAGAAAAAACCACGAAAAACTATTTTTAGACGCCTGTTTAGCTAAACAGCGTCTAAAAATAGTTTTTGTGGTAACGCGGTTTTAGTTCAAGTATGTACGTATGTACTTACTAGGTAGGTTATAGACTTGTGCTATTATCTATTCTGTAGTTATAAGTAGGTACGTACCTACTCAGTTATCAGTAAGTACATAAGTACCTACCTAAGTACTTACAACATAACACCGTATATCGGTCTTAGTCTTACTAAAAACACACCCTAAACATGTGTTAAACAGCGTCTAACTCCCAATCATGGCTTACTCACGTGTTTAAATATGAGCAACCACAATCATTTTATATCACAACTAGCTGCTGCCCGCGGTTTCACCCGCGCGGACTTTTTGGGTTCATGGGTTTTTTTGCGCGGAACCCTAGTTGTTTTTCCAAAATAAAGTAGGAGTACCTTATAACATCAGCTATCTGCCAGTGAAAGTCCCGTCAAAATCGGTCCAGTCGTTTCGGATATTACCCGGAACAAACAAACAGACAGACAGACAAAAATATTAAAAATTGTGTTTTTGTTGGTAGGTACCGTGTATACTTTCAAATGCATTTAGTAAAAAAAGCTATATTTTTGATATTACAAACAGACACTTCAATTTTATTTATTTGTATAGATCATTTTATAGACGTTTTTATTTAGACACTGTCTAGCTAAACATGAGTCTAAAAGTTGGTTTTGTGCTAACACAATATGTAATAATAACAAATCGAATAATAATAGGTAGGTTTTTACGTAAATAGATAAGTATCTATTTACTTAAATTCTATTAATAGATTTCTATTTATTAGTATTTGAAAAAGATATAGGTAGGTAATATTGTTACAAAAATACGATTTAGCCATTGTTGTACTGAAGTCAAAAATAAACACAGAACACTTCTCTAACGCAGCAAAGTCCAAATTCACAAGCATAGGTAAACATCCAATTTAGGCAAAGAAATCTGAATCCAATATAGCGGGCGGTGGCATTATCATAGAACACAATTATGATAATACGCATATCGTAAATCGTTTTACGTCTTCGGTCGATCACCTTGACCTTTGCTTGTTCGTAATGCCGCCCACAAATTACATAGGATGCCGCCGCACGCACCGGCCGATCGACCGCGTCTGGCGCGAGACAGTACTTTGTCACAAACATCGCGGTGTTTCGTGACTTTGAAATGGCACAGCAGCACACAGCGGGCACTGTAGTGTGCGTGAGACACTTCCCTCCTCTCCCCGCCAGGGTGGTAAAATTTCCGTGAGACGCGCGATGGTTCGACTCGAAAATCGGCGCGCAAAAATGTACGAATTGGCTTCTGGTACTTGGGGTGTTACGGCAAAACTACTAAATGTATTTAGTCAAACCAAAGTTATTTGAAATGTCGACAAACTAAAGCTTGTTACTATGTTCTTTATTTTTGAGTTTTCTTAGTTCTTTTGTAATTTATTTACGTCCAAACTTGCGTTAAAATATGTGCTAAAATACAGATGTTTGAAGGCTCATTACTTTTAAGCCACTTATTTTTTTTCTGTATAATTAGCAGATCAACCTAGATAATGAAGAGATAAATCGATATTATTCTTAATTTTGGACTTAAAACGTCAAGTAGTGGAGTAATAACCCAAATACGATTGTATGGAGAAATAAACGACTCGTTTTCCCTTAACGCTTTCGTATTAATAGCATTTGTTTGACTGCAACTAGCTTTCTAGGCGTCTTAAGTGTCACTATGATTGATTTTCCGCCTATTTCTTTTCAGTGAAATTTATTATTAAACTTTAAAAAAATCTTTGGCAACAATACCGACGAGCGATCATATTCGTCTTCATTGCATAACTTTCGTGGAGATTTTTTTGTGATTTTTTTCTTTTATTTTTTATACATTTGACATTGACTCTAGTTTATAACTTCCTGTGATGCTTATCTATTTCAACTCGCTCATTTTTGCATATAAAATGCCTGTCACATACCTACTGTATCGGTTTTATTAACAGTCGTGTTGTTTTTTATTTATTTACTATTAGCGGCTGTCTTAATACGTTTATGTTCTGTTTATTATCTCTGTAATATTATTTAGCATTTATAAAACTAATAAGCCAAGGTCGAAATAGGTCATATAGATAGAAAAAAAAAATATCAGACTGAAAACTGAATACCGGAATAAAACTTTCTAAAAGAGTTTTGACCAGCTGTTTCTTTAGACGTATGATCTCCTACTAGGTATTACTCCAAAGCACTTCCATATAGGTATCAACACTTTAACCGTTTTCCTTTCTTATTTTATGTGTAGGTACCTGTTAATCATGATCTGTCAAATCTATACAAATAAATAAAATAGAAGTGTCTGTTTGTAATATCAAAATAACAGCTTTTTACTAAATATATATGAAAGTATATACGGTGCCTATAACACAAAAACAATTTTAAAAATTTTGCCTGTCTGTCTGTTTGTTCCGGGTAATCTCCGAAAAGGCTGAGCCGATTTTGACGGGACATTCACTGACAGATATCTGATGTTACAAGGAGTAGCTTAGGCTACTTTTATTTTAGAAAAAGAATTTTGATTCCGCGTAATAAAAACCATGAAATCCAATATCTCCGCGCGGGTGAAACCGCGGGCAGCAGCTAGTATAAAGTATCAGCAGTAGTTAAACTTTAGTCTTGATCTACCATCTGTTAATTAATGAGGTTTAATCACTGAATGGGTATGTGAATCGACTGATAACATCGCGACGGGTCTACCGAAGGTCATCCATGGTCAAGTGGGTCTGTGTACCATAAAACTGGGTCCGGTAGTAACCCGACGCTGGGACGTTCCAGTTAGCCCGTTAGGAGGGTGGTGTGCAAAATTGAATCATTCATAAACCACCTTCAATTGTTTTACCAAGGTCTAAGAATTTTCCAAAAATCAGATCATGGCAGATCCATTATTTTTATCGATTAGATTAATTTAAAACTTTACATCGCTGAGATACAGAAACAATTAGTATTACCACCTACCTAGTTAGTTGTTATTATTCATAACTAAACTATTACTGTAATAAAATAATAGTTTATGTTTTTAAATGAAGGTTTCAAACGTTATCTTTTTATCAGTATAATTTGGTCGTTTGAGTTCATCTGAAATCTGGATGAAATAAAGTTAATAAGTTAGGTGCTGCCTTCAATATGAAGTTTACGGGCTCGTGAAGTATAAACTGTTAAGATAATTTCGAGTTACGTAAAAAAACTGTTAAAAGAATATTATCCCGAAAGGGGGTCCCAATCTACTCCAGGAGGTCAACAACATTTGTTTTACAAGTTTTTAAATTTCGAATTTTTGCATTGAACAATAGACATTTAAAGTCTACGTCAAAATTTGACACTATTGCTTGGCAGCAGACTATACGAGCAATACGAGTTGTACCTAGATGGGCTCTCGCAGAATGAAACTATTAACTACCTAAAGTTATCTTCGTGCAAACATGTTTTTTTTTTTTTATCTTTATTTAAGGAGCTTTTTCGCTTAGGCGAATATGCCACTCCGTAAACATGTTGTAAGTAAAACAGTAATTGTAAGAATAACTATACAAATACAAGAAAAACTATATTTTAATGTCGAATGCATTTATACCTGCCCAGCGCAACACAATGAGTGTGGTCACAAGTTCAATAGAAAAAAAAAACTAAATGCCTTATCTTGCGCTAGCACAGTTTGTAGATCACACCGCCATTTCTAAAAGCACTAAAATGCCAAGAATCCGTAAAAAAAACTCTATAGCGTCTCACAATGAAGTCATTAAAGGCGAGTTATTCGATGCTTGAATAAAATTAACGACGCAAATCGATTTCTTGAATTAATTTACTTGGGTAAAGACTTTGCAGTAGATTGTTTATTAATTTATGTCTTTTGTTAATATAAACGTGTTTTAAATATCAGTAATAAAAATATTGATGTTGGTCCAGTAATGATTTAAGTAAACAATTTTATTAGGATTTTAGATGTCTAATTGGTTTTGGCTTAGCAAAAATATTGCCACTGCTCATTGGCAATAAAAAAAACAAAAATTATAATATTTATACGGAATGGTTTCCAATTTGGAATCTTTTATTGGTACATTTGTTTACTAATGCAATATTTAGCTATATGTGAGTGGTCATGAATGTTTTTAAAGATAGAACAATGTGATATCATTATAAGTTTTTTTTCAATGGGTAGTGTAGATATTGCATGAAATGGCATAATTTATATTAGATATACTTTCAGATAGGTCCCATAGAAATTTCATCAAAATCAGTTCAGTAGTTAGTCACTGAAGTTGATTCGTCGGTTTTTTAAGCAAATTTATTTATTGTAAAAATATTTTTAAATGTTTTCTTGAACACGTTTTGTACAAACCTCTCCAAAACAGTGCCACGAAAAAAATAGCGACTAATTGAGCGTTATACAGAGATGCGACAGACTACAGTCTGCAACCCGAGACTGACTGCCGCTGTACAGACGGTAAACAGACACCGTTGGCCAACTTTTTGCTATAAACAGTTTCGTTTTGGGAATACGGCACGGTTGGCAAGGGTTAAGTTACACAAGATACTCGCGTGTCGTACCGTTTGGAACTATGGAAAAAAATGGCTCGATTTTCTTTTTTAGGCGGTTTCAATTATCGTGATCTTTTTTTAGCTACTTCAATCATTTGTTTTTTGTATTAAGACCAGCGGGCCGTTTGCCTGATGAACAAACTAAAAAGTATCTTTTAATAGCATTACATGCATTTATTTATTGTAATCAAATTAAGTTTAAGTATTAACTGTAAAGTTTGTATATTGTTAGGAGAAAGGTATACAAGCGGAACTATATCTAATCGGTTATGTGCACTGCGGGCCCAACTCAAGTATACACGTTTATAGGACAAGGCTGGAGAAACTAGAACGGATGTCGTCTCAATTTTATTATATCTCAGATTGACTAGTAAATGTAGGTTTTTTTAAATATTAGCTGTGACATCGTACCATAACCAATATAGTATCACGAAAATTAAAATATTTAATTCTAGATACGTAGTTTTTTTAACGATCATCCTTTTTTATTTACTCTTCATTGCTTTCTTTTACATAATAATTTGTATGGTGTATCATCAAAATTGGTGATGGTTTTTCTTATTTTTTAGGCGTTCTATTACGATTTTAAATGACGTTGCGGTCGAAGGATTTAATTGACGCTGCCGAAACACACCGATAGATGCTTAGCGATAGCGAGAGTTTTTCAACTTAAAGAGGGTAGCTAATCAGTTGGGCTCTAAAACAGGTCTTCTCTAATGCTAAAAGATATAAACAACGTAAGCTTCATCCACTTTTACTCTACTGACTGCAGGTTATAATCAGGGCCGGATTATCCATAAGGCTAAGTAGGCAACTTCGGCCCAGCACCGAATAGGGGCCCCGCACCCTGGAAAAAGAAATTGTAAATGTTTCTTCGAGTGAAAATTAAATTTGAAGATTTGTATGTAGCAAACCCTCAATGACAATATTACATTATATTGCGTTGTTTTTTATATTATATCGTCACATTACAGAACACATTTCAAATTATTATAGCATAATATTATTATGGTTAGAAAAGGGGGCCCGAGACGTGCATTGCCTAGGGGCCCCGACATGGTTAATCCATTGCCTAGGGGCCCCGACATAGTTAATCCGGCCATGGTTATGATAGTAATATAACTTATCATACAAAACCTTTGCAGCTCAGAGCTTGCCCTCTTATATTTTTTTTCACAAATAAACTAACACATCACAATTGCTTTCTATGCTTGTAACTTATACCATTGCACATACGACACAACAATAGTCGATATTAGTACAGTCATGTTAATTTCCAGAATAATACGCTGTTAAGTACTTACAACGGATTGAAGTAAACTTGAATGCGGTGTTAATTATATAGTTAGGTTCTTTGAAGCTTTCACAATTTTGATGATAACTCGAACATGGGATGTAATGGGCATTGTGGTTTATTACTTTTTTTATTTATTATTTGTAGGTTAGCGTATGACCACTACATCAATTTGATGAAGCGATGAATATGATAAACTTAGAAAATATGAGTTATTATTGTGACCAAAGATGTATAAATTTGTATTTAATTTATATCCGACTTATTTTGACATTTGGTACCTAATGTTTTAGTAATTTTATTTTTGTTACCAAATTTTTTATTTATAATTTGTTTTGGCAATTCAGAAGTGTATGTGCGTAACGTTCCGATTTTAAATAAATATATGGATACTAGCTACTGCCTGCGGTTTTTACCCGTGTTCTCACAGGAACTGTGCATTTTTCCGGGATAAAAAGTAGCCTATGTTACTCTCCGGCTCATAAACTATATCTATGCCAAAAATCAAGTCGATCCGTTGCTCCGTTATTGCGTGAAAGAAGGACAAACCAACAAACACACTTTCGCATTTATAATATTAGTAGGAAGTAAGATAGTAGGATGAGTAAATGCCCTACCGCACGGTACTGTTTTATAACGATGTTTTCCTTCATCGACAACTTAAGCATATTGTAGGGTTTGAACTATTAACTATCAGACCACCACACTGCGACTGAGCAATAAATCATACTAGCGATTTTGAGGAATTGTTTTTTTTTATGTTTTTTGGTAACGAAACGAGCTGGTCGTTTGCCTGATAGTAAGCATAACGCCGGCCCATAACATTTGCAGTGCCACCCAGAACTTTGAAACACAAAGGCCTGCGCGGCACTGCAGTGCGCTCGTTACCCTGAGACATTAGGTATTAAGTCTCATATAATTAAAATATAAATTCTTCAATTTTTATATTCAAAAAACACATAACAACCTCCACCAACAATGTTGTACTGACAACGAAAAATATATAACAAAAGCCTGGAAACAATGCCCCAGCACAACCAATGTTTTTGTTCGCTCCAGGTGATTTCCCGTCTAATGTCAATTAAACTAGCCGAAGTTCACATAAAGGCGTACCATCACAGACGTCTTAATTGCCATTACGAAAATCATCCCTTCGTTACCGCATGCCGATTCCGACCCGTGACTTACGCCCGTCTTTTAATGGCCACTTTTACGTATCTGTCATCTTTTTCGGCCGCAACTGTACTATACGCTTTAAGGCTTAGGGAATAAGGTTATATTCAGTTCGGATTGCGTTAGTTTAGGAATGGTAGCAGTCGTGAGTTTAAATCCTAATTAACACCTCGGTGTATAGATAAATTGAACGGATAGTGTAAAGTTCGAGCTGTTCGGCTAGAGAGATACCACATTGCTGTAGTAAATAAAAGACGTAACATCTTCTACTTGCGTGGTGGTTACGTCTTTCTTCTTGTGTATGTTTGTGTGGTTGCCTTGATTTCGAAGCGGGTTTATTTCAATTGAGAGTTAGATTGTTTGAGTTCTGTTATGGTCAGAGGCAAGGGAATGAATTGATTAATAAATGAGGGCGCGCTAATTAATGCGTGAGACTTGTTGGTGTTAGATAATAACGTGAATCTGAATGTTTCTATCGCCAGTCTCGAAGGATGAAAAAAGTTAGTTGTTAGTGGGAGGACTAACTCTTCTGCGAGTGTCCGTCTGGGTTGTTACCACCGCTTTGCTCGTGAAGTTTGCCGCCAAGCACTAGTGTGCAAGCATTACTGTGTTCCGGTTTGATGAGTAGAGTAGCCAGTAAAATTACTGGGCTTATGAGACTTAATACCTAATGTCTCAGGGTAACGAGCGCACTGCAGTGCCGCGCAGGCCTTTGTATTTCAAAGTTCTGGGTGGCACTCCAATTGTTATGGGCCGGCGTTATGCTTACCATCAGGCAAACGACCAGCTCGTTACGTTACCAAATAACAAAAAAAAAAAGAGAGCTTGTGCCAAATTTTGAAACTAAGAATAATAATGTTGCCTAATTTTTGCATTATTTTTTTATTTAGTCGAAGAAAAAAGAAAAAGAAGAATGGTGAATTTGCTAAACCTAAGTTAGAACTGACAAGTACAACTGCCAGATCACATCGATAGGGCGACAGCTTGACTACTTGAGGGTGTGGTAGACAGCCAGGCGAGGACTATAAAATGACGCAGTTTTATATGAAACGGAGAAAAACGAGAACCCATCGTCTAAACAAACGTAACCTAGGTTTTAAGACAATAATACTAACTAAATTTAATTTAATGTCAAAATAAACGAACTTCTCAAATTCTTAACTTTAAAAATGACCGAACTCTAGTGCAGTAAGTAATTCTATCCCCAATATGTACAATTTTCATATGAAAAAGAATTTAGCATTTCAGATATCATAATATAATTTAAATTAAACAAAAGAAAAAGAAAACAACCTACCTATTTCAAGTTCAAATTATCTCTAATAATTCACTAGTAAAGATAGACTTCACAATAAAGCGGTGGTACCAACCCAGATGGATTCGCAGAAGAGTTATTCCTACCACCTAGTAAATGTGTAATATGCATCAACCTTTGTGCATCAGAAAAAAACCATCACAGGCAACCTGAGAAGCTATAAACGCGTTTCAAAACAACCAATCAGCTCAAAGACATTTCGCACTAAGCATTTTAAAACAATGTTAGGTATTATCTATTATTTCCCAGTAATGTAACCTACCCGGCTTCTTGTAACATTAAGAACATAAAATAATTGCATAAACAGTGTCTGAACATGCACATTATTTGCAATAACAGTTTTGAGTTACAGGTTTATCTTTACTGGTGCGGTGTAGCATTACATCGTTCACACAGGGTAGGGTTGTCGAGATACTTCCTAATAAATAATTTCTTTCTTTCTTTCTAATATTATAATCGTGGTAATGTTCCCTAGAGCGAGTGTGGCCGAGCGGGAACTTGTGCGACTTTCAATCTGACGCACCATAGTTCGAATCGCATTCGGTGAATTTGCTGACATTACAAAAGTTAAAAGTTAAAACTACAGCTTTTTACTAATTGTAAGTATATTAACGTATATACAGCACTTACAATAAAAAACCATTTTTAAAATTTTTGTCTATCTGTCTGTTTGTTCCGGCTAATCTCCGAAAAGGCTGCACCGATATCGACGGGACTTTCACTGGCAGATAGCTGACGCTAGAAGGACTAACTTAGGCCCACGTAGGGCGAAACCGCGGTGCACAGCTAGATTTAATAGAACTTTATCCTAACCATTTAGGTTTATTGAAAAAAAAAACATTAGCAAGCAAATTATAGTAAGCGTGCGTTTATTGGCTTGGCCAATGCATCAAGTGGACGTCAAAATCGCCGCACACTTTAGTTTCACTTTGCTCGAGGTGGCAACCCTATAATTTATGAAGTGCAGCCAATAACTCTCAGGTTCAATCGCAACTTATCGGATTGTTTTCATTGTTTTACCAGTTTATAGCGTCTAGTCCGGTGCAGGTATTTTTATACTTGTCTACTATACTACTACATACTCCAGTTTAGTAATTTAGTACGCTTTGTGGATTCTGCGTTTTAAGTTCAGGATTAAGTTTGAACATATGATGACTCAGTTCGACTCATACAAAGAGCTTACGGTGCAGGTAATCTTCGACCTTAGTGAGGTAGGTCTTTGCTAGTGCTCACTTGGCTAGCCACCACTCTCATATTGAAAATATGTAACCAACAGCTACTTATCGGTGTATTCCGGAAGCTGCATTTGAAAACCAGTTCTTTGGCCTAACTACAATCTTCGACCACACCGTCGCGATCAGGCGAAATATCGGTCAAACACTTACCTATTAATAAAAAAAATATAACCAGAACCCTACATAGGTTCCTTAATGCCAATCAATAATATTATTCATAGGGATAGTTTTTGAGAATTACAAGTGTCCCGTTACCTTGAAAGTTTAGGAATCACTGCTCTAAACAAATCGCAAAGAGATCTCATGAAGAAGTAGATAATCTACTTCTGTGTGCAAAAAGTTATGTCAATAAATCATTTTTTACTTTACTTTAGTTTACTTCTAGCGGTCTCTCGTTCCAGCGGTCGGCGAGTCAACATCCTGAGGATGCCTTGTGTAGACTACGCGAAACACGTGTCTAAGGTCGGCTTGAGTTTGGTGCATAGTGAGAAACGTCACGTCATTAACTATACTGACAAAGGATATTGCAGTTCTGCGTCGCGAGTAAATAGATCGAAACTAGGTCATTAGACATTCCTTAACTCGGAATTAAATCCATAAATTACCCACATTATATAATATTATTGGCCATCTACTACTTAAAAATAACTTCTTCTTACCTACTTAAGAAGCACTTACCTCTCAACGTGTTCGCGTTGTACAGAGGATGGTCATAGGGCACGGGGCGGTACGCGGGGTGGAGGGCGGCGAGGTAGCTCAGCTCGCTGGTCGCGGCGCCCGCTGCTGCAGCCGCAGCTGCTGCTAGCCTGGAAATAAGAATGTTCTAGATTAGATGTGCTGTGGTGGATTATGGACCATACTCTCTCTCTCTCTCTCTCTCTGAGAAAAGGCCGGTATCCCATCAAAGGGAGTGTAAAAGGCTGATGATGATGATTGAAGCGATTGACTATTATCTCACTCGATCTTAACTGCAGTGTGGTAGAACAGTGTAAAAATCTACGCTAAACGTAGAATCCAATTCGATCCCCTTGCATCGCTTGGATCGCTTGCAATCCGTTTCCCAAACGGATCGCAAGCGCGGCTAACTGGAACACACAGGTGTGAGTGACGCAACCAGATTTTCGCTACCAGGGTGGTAGCTGGCGGTGGAGTTATTATAGTATTAGTTGTTACTGTCTACAAACCGAGTCACATAATAATAAAATTGAAGATTTTTTCGAGATCCCTTCAAACAAAATATGACAACAATTTTTAAGCTCACATTTGAAACGTTCTAAATTCCGTTGACCTCAAAATCCAAAGAGTTTAAACGCAATAATTAGCTAGCAACGAAGCGAAGATGAGTCTCACACAATGACATGTAACTTTTTCTCTCCAAAACGTCTCAAAATTCCCAACTATCGGGTCGGCATCCCGGCGCGAAACCCAAGTCTACTAACAGTAGGGATCTGTTGTAAAAAGCTCGGAACCCCGGAGGCATCCACGACTTTGTCATAGTAGAAAAAGACAAGTATGTTATCTTCTGATTTGATATAAGTAGAAAGCGACTCAGGCGCGCTTCACACTACATGTATGAAGCTTTAAGGGGCATAATATAGCAAACGTACAGAGCGCGTGCCCGGGGTTCAATACAAAATGGCGCTCTTATGTAAATTACAAAAGACGTGTGCCTCGTGCCATACATCTGTCTAAAACGCCCGGGGCGCTTGCTAGTTCAAGTTCCTTTTTTCCTTCATAGAGCGGCATACATTTTGTTTGTAATAAACCGCGCCCCAGGTACGCGCCAATGGCGCTCAAATCAAGTAATACAGAGCGGTACCGAGCGCGGCGTGAATTTGTGCATCACAAGGACATAATTATCTCGGACTGCCAAGACTGCGCCGCATGAGTGACTTTTGCTCTGGTGACGCGTGCGTACTGGTGCCCACATATTCATGCAAGCCGGGCTCGGTACCTCAGTTTTAAGATAACATACTTTTCTATTTCCACTATGACTATGTGACGTAATGTCTGGACGCTTTGGTATAAAAAAACGATTAACAAACAACTGGATGTATGGACGCTGTTAGTAA
This sequence comes from Crocallis elinguaria, assembly GCA_907269065.1. Taxonomy (NCBI): domain Eukaryota; kingdom Metazoa; phylum Arthropoda; class Insecta; order Lepidoptera; family Geometridae; genus Crocallis; species Crocallis elinguaria. The sequence goes on along the minus strand of OU026071.1, from coordinate 11,975,140 downwards.
AATATTGATTGATGAGGTAGTAAAGAACAATAATAACTTTAAGGTTGTAGTTCCTACCAGTTTGTTCGTAAGAGTTTTGAACCGTATTAATTTATATTCAGTTATAAATAGGATATTAGTATACGACACGATAACGAGATGAGCACATCTTAAGAACGCCTACCCGTAACAATTGCAGTGCCAACCAGAACCTTGAAACACAAAAGCTTGCGCGGCGCTTGCATTGCGCTCGTCACCTTGGGACATCAAGTATGCCCATGCAGTATTTCTGGCTACTTTGCTCATAAAACCGCAACACAGTAATGCTTGCACTTCAGCTGCTTAGCGGTAGACTACACGAGCAAAGCGGTGCCGAGGCCGGTCTGAGAGTGGTAGCCTGCTAGATACCAACTCCGATGGACACTCGCAGAAGAGAACCTACCACCTGGTATACGATACAAAGTTTCAAGATTTATTTTCCTAATCAAAAAAAAATCCCACGTTTACCGCAAAAGAAAAACTAACCTAACCGCTAAGCGTGCAAACCTCACAAAACAAATGCAATCGCGCAATAGGTACGGCCAGTAATAAAATTATTAAAGAAATCAAGCTCATAATAATGCAGCTAAAGAAAATTGTCGGGTGGGCCAGTGGAATAAAGAAATTATCCTTACCAGCCTCGGATTGCGCCCTCCCGACGGAACAAAGACGTAGCCTTCAGAAAAAGAAACAAAAAATATGGCGGTTTACAATAAAACAAGTGCAAAAACGCGCGCCTTTGGCCCGCGTGACGTCTTCATATCGCCTGTCTTATTCGCGCAGGCAAAGTCCCCGTATGTGATCTACATGCGAGAAAAGGACGACAGTGTAAACAACGTTTCGTAGAAGAAAGTTTTGAAACTCGTGGTTGTGAAACAAGTTTTACAGATTTTGCGCAGACGTGTGCTGTGCGATTTAAGTGTTTGTTTACATTATTTTTCAGCTTTAAATCTAGGATTATATAATCTAAAATGATCAAGATTTGAATCCATGCTAATATTATAGGGGTACGAGGGTAATAATTCCAGGGGTACGAGCCGTGGGTAGAAGCTAGTGTTCATTGAAACGAATTCTCTTGAAACAAACGTAGGTATATAATCAGATTTACAGCACGAAATCCACCGCTAATAAACTGCAAATGACTTGTAATTATAATTGCACTGCTATTTTCTTAATTGCAATTCCTTTAATTACGCCAATTTTGACTTTATTGCTGTATTTTTTGCTTGTTTTTCGTGTAAATCACATACAATTGACAGGGATTGGCAGCCATTTTGAAAGTCTAATAGGGTACGCTGATACGTCCGTACGACTCAATTATAGTGTCATGAATGTTTCATACAACCAGTTTACAATTACAGCGGACAGCGAGCGTGCTTTTTACTGTTGCTCTGGTTTTTTCGCTGAATGTCCAATTAGTCGGTATTGACAGCAGCATAAAGTTTCCACGCAGTAGTGTAAACAATACGCAACACAAATAGTGAATAAATAAATTGTAATATTATGTACTATGAATAGATTTTCCCTGAATTATATTTTCATTACTTAATACAGATATGCAATTAATCGTTGACGATTTATAATTTTTAATTATAGCTATTATAAACTAAAATTCTAAATTATAATTATACTTACCTACTGTAATAGCAAGAAGGTAGAGACAATAACATGTTGGCTGTTAAATCAGCAAAAACCTGCAAATGAACTACTTTACGACCAGAATTTACCTTAATATTTTTATAAAATATGTACTTCAAACTTTTACGAACCATAAAATATTCACACTCTGATAATGATCTCATTTTTATGAAATTTCATCAACAATTTTGTTAATGACTTAACATTTGTGCGCGTATCAGCGGGAGTGAACCATTTTTCAAAATTCTGCGGACAAATAACATGAAGCGGACGTTAAGCCTGTACTGAAGTGTCCAGGCGACAGATTTATAGGGGTCCAAACAGGGTATTGGGATCAAGGAATAAAAAAATAACGCCTTTGGTACCTACTGTGGAACTTAGCGCGACGACGCGACGCTCTGAAAGCCGTTTTGTGTACAGCGTGATTTATTTTTGCAGCTTAAATTAAATCCAGAAGTAGAGAAACAGAAATTTGAAAGCTAAAGCTCTCAGCATGAACATTATAAATGTGTCTTTTGGAGTATTGGAGAAATTGAATCATAGACGAAAATCTTTCGAAAAATATGCTGTTGACAACTAAATCTGTGTAACTAATTAAAATTATAAAAATCCTGCTTTGTTATACTTAAATATATGAGCCCTAACGGACTGTTCATTAAAGTTAAAGGAAACTAGATGTCTCGTTCAGATTTAGCAGTAATTCGAAAATAGACCAAAAACTTAATATTAACTTAACATTATAAAAATTAACCTATCAAGCATTTTCGAACGAACTCCAATAAATTAAACTTTAATGTTCACGATAATATGAGCATGTAACACCTACGAAACAGATTATAATCTTTTAATTCACAAAATGATATCATTAAGGAACAACTTGACAGGTATGAATAAGGTTTCAACAATGATGGTTTAATTTTTTAAACGCGTTAATGTATTAACTTTTAAATTGGTCTGTGGCATTGGCTTACTTTTAACGTTTTTTTTTTAAATCAGCAAAAACAAGGTGGTCCTGCGGTTTGAAATGACGCATCTAGATATAACACTAACAAAAAACTTGCAATTCTTGCATTGGCTGTTATACTTAATAATTATATTTTTATTGTTACAAAGAAATTTCTATTTTTGTTAGTGGGAGGACTAACTCTTCTGCGAGTGTCCGTCTGAGTTACTACCACCGCTTTGCTCGTGAAGTCTGCCGCCAAGCAGTAATGTGCAAGCATTACTGTGTTCCGGTTTGATGAGCAAAGTAGCCAGTGAAATTATTGGGCTTATGAGACTTAATACCTAATGTATCAGGGTAACGAGCGCACTGCAGTGCCGCGCAGGCCTTTGTGTTTCAAAGTTCTGAGTGGCACTGCAATTGTTATGGGCCGGCGTTATGCTTACCATCAGGCAAACGACCAGCTCGTCTCGTTACCAAATAAATAAAAAAAAATATTTTATTTTGTTACCTCAGATCTTTGTCATTTATAAACCGATTTGGAAAATTCTTTTTTATCTGAAAGGATATACTTTCAAATTGGTCCCATAGAAATTTCATCAAAATTGGTTCAGTAGTTTGTCACTCAAGTCGGTTCGTCGCTTTTTTAAATCAATTTTTTACCTTGTGACATGATATGTTTACTTAAGTCTTATATGCCCATTGCCCATAGTAATTTCACTATATACTTTGCCCATTAGAACAACGTAAAAGTCATTGTAACAAAGTTATATAAAAAACACGACTGCCCTAGCCAGTGTCACTCGGGATGTTGTAAGGATTCTAACGATACCCCATACATCCAAGTCTGTTCAGGCATTTACAAGTTACGGTGGAAAAAGAAACTCACATACATACATACATATATACATGAGCCTTAAACACTATATACACTCCTTTTTTGTGCAGTCGTGTAAAAAGACTGAATATAAATGAGTCACGCTGTATACGAGATGTGAATGAGGTCTCTTTCCAAGAAGGTCCGTGACTGCGGGGACTACAGGAGGTAATCTTTTAACGCCAATATTTCACAATAGTCACCTCGAACAGTCTGACAAGGATCTTGAACGTGGCCAAATGGTGAAACTAATGCTGTATCATTAAAACATCAACAGCTGCAGTGTTCTATTGGTTCAGAATAATAACGGTGGCGCCATTGACCAAATGCCATAAATGTTAACATTAAGGCCCAATTCACACCGCAGCGGGATTCGTTGGAATATAATTTTGTGCACATTGTATAATGAACTTTATGTACATTGTTTAACTTACAAACGCGTAGCTGTATTTCTTCAGTCGAATTCCAAAATCCTTCAAATAAATCCAACCATTTACTGCCTCATGCAATATACCTATTTCAAAATTAAAAAAATGATATGTATAGGGCAATGGGAGTAGATTCTGCATTTGCTGCATACAAATTTTCATGTGCACGCAGCGCTGTTTTTTAATTTACCCCTTTGCTCGGTCTCTGATCTTTGCCGAGAAAGATAAGTGCCAGTGGGTCACAAATGGCAATTAAAAAAGAAAACTAACAACAATTAGAAAGAAAGAAAACAACAAGAGACAACAACAAGAACATAGCATGGGTATAGCTTCTTTCAGAATTCGATGGAAGACGGGCGATCAGTGATTTGAATTAGTACAATTAAAATTCATTATGCAATGTGCACAAAATTATATTCCAACGAATTCCTCGGCGGTATGAACTGAGCTTTATCCTCTTTTTTGTTCGCTTTTGATCTCTATCTCATCTGATTTTAAGTGATATGTGTTCAAAAATGGTAAACAGAAATAATGGCAAACCTGGAATTTGGACTAGGGTTCAAACGCCAAACACACCAATAGTTTATTAGCGACAAGTGAATTCTGACGGTGAGGCATTGGTAAACAATTAAACTCAAATCAGGCGCCTGCCGCCCGCTTCCCGCGCACAACCCGGTAATATTACGCGGGTTCGTTAGCCAGGCGAGCGCTAAACAAAGCCTAACCCTTCCAAAACCCTTCTCAGATTATACAATACACTTTTGGAACCAATTAGAAAAGTTCTTTAAAAATGGATTTTGTTATTGCTTTTTAAATTTTTTATTGGCAAAGCGAAACCCGGACTCTCAGAATCATCGCAATATTGGTCGTAGAAAACACGCCTAAGATGTTAAACAAATTAACTTCTCATTTAAATAATACTTTTTGTAAGGAAAATTAAGAACCAAATGTCAGTGTAAAATTTTAGCCTGATCGGAAATCCAGAAGTGTTTGAAATTTTGACCTCTGACAAAATTTGGACAAATCTGGGATAATACAAACTTGTGTCAAATGACATTTCTACGCAAACACACAACGAATACAACTGTTTGTGAAATGGTACAAAATTGTTCAAATAACAATACATCCTAGAACAATACCACATTATTTGTATAGACAAGTGTAGCGGTCGAACATAATATAAAGGAACAATGAAGCGCGGCCGCGAATGCTCCAATCCCACTTGCAATCTACACGCTGACGTGTCAATCCTCCTGCATTATGCATTGATGTAGGTAGGTATTGATTTAGGTATAGGTGAATACTGAATACACAGACGTTTGGAAAACATAAAAATACAAGCTAAAAGCATACAATTATCCGGACGGGGACAGAGGAGGCGTAAAGAGGTGGCGTGTGCAAAACTCGGGTTCGGGCTGACGATGTATCGACTCTTAAGATCAGTCACAAAATCTAACATTTAACTAACAAATTAAATATACAAAGACTAAATTAGTCTTTGTTGCATTGATGATGTTGGAGGCTTTTGTGTTTCAAATTTCTGAGTGGCACTGCAATTGTTATGGGCCGGCGTTATGTTTGCATTTGCAATAGTCGGTTCTCTACATCCGAACATCTTTTTTGTCCTTTTTATACTACTAAACTGATTGAATAATTGAATTGAATTATATTGACTTTTGTATAAACCTAGTTCAAATAATTTCTGGATTATTGGATTCTTTTCAACAAGTGGTTTAGTTAAACAATGTCTTTGTTGTGTGTCTTTGTTGTTCTTTGACTATTTTAAACGGAGTCGAAAAAGACGAAATATAGTTTAACTATTCAACTGTCATGTCAGTTTATTCATAAGAGCCTAGATATTTACCGATCGGTGCTCTGTATAAGACTGTTTTCCGAAGTTACAATAAATAAGAAACACGTTAAGCCCCAATCACGCCTACAATCTACAGGCTGACATGTCAATCCTGTTGAATAATGCATTGGGATAGACATACAAAGTTAGTCTGAATCCTTTGTGTGAAAATCTGTTTTGTAGAACTTTAATAATAAGTGACAAGGTCTAATGAATAGAAGTAGTTATGGCTAAAACAATAACGCCAATCTGGATATCTAATCAAAATTAGGCCGAACTATAATAACTGACCAAACAGAAAAAAATGTGCATACGCGGGAGCGAAATGTATTCAAAATTAAGAATTATTTTTTAATTTTTTTTAATTTATGTTTTACCCATTTTTATGTATGAAAACTTGATTAGATTAAAATGTTACTTTTGCCGTACCTTTGTAACATTATTGCCAGCAATTTCACCGAATGCAATTTTTCATGATTATATTAAGTGATTGTTTATCCTCAAGAAAATGCGAGAGCAAGATAGCGGCGCGCCGTATGTTGGATAAGAATATGACTATTTATATAATCACATAATATTAACAACTTTCTCTATTAGGACTTATGACGCCAAAAGTGCAATAAAACATTTAATAAGCAATAAATCAATCGTTACTAACAATAAACTTTTCACTCTAGATAAGACGAGGACCATGCTCAAATGCATTTCCTAGTCGAGTACAATGATGAAGTGTTATGCACTTGCACATCTCAGCCGGGTGTACATGATCGATTGCACGGTCAGAATGAATAACATGAGCAATTAGATTTGTTATTAGTTTAGTACATTATTATGTTGCTATGAAATCCTGTGTCTAAAATTAAAGGAATAGTTGCATTTAGTATTTGTAAGAATTATCTTAGTTTGTCTAATATTGTTTGCTTAAACTGTGTAAACTCATGAGCAATTAGATTTGTTATTAGTTTAGTACATTATTATGTTGCTATGAAATCCTGTGTCTAAAATTAAAGGAATAGTTGCATTTAGTATTTGTAAGAATTATCTTAGTTTGTCTAATATTGTTTGCTTAAACTGTGTAAACTCATGAGCAATTAGATTTGTTATTAGTTTAGTACATTATTATGTTGCTATGAAATCCTGTGTCTAAAATTAAAGGAATAGTTGCATTTAGTATTTGTAAGAATTATCTTAGTTTGTCTAATATTGTTTGCTTAAACTGTGTAAACTCATGAGCAATTAGATTTGTTATTAGTTTAGTACATTATTATGTTGCTATGAAATCCTGTGTCTAAAATTAAAGAAATAGTTGCATTTAGTATTTGTAAGAATTATCTTAGTTTGTCTAATATTGTTTGCTTAAACTGTGTAAACTCATGAGCAATTAGATTTGTTATTAGTTTAGTACATTATTATGTTGCTATGAAATCCTGTGTCTAAAATTAAAGAAATAGTTGCATTTAGTATTTGTAAGAATTATCTTAGTTTGTCTAATATTGTTTGCTTAAACTGTGTAAACTTTATCTCTTAGGCTGTGTTATTCGCAATTATAAATAAATTGTTTACTTTTAAGAATGGGACTTAATCGCGATAAAACACAGGTTTTGAAGAAGAGAGAGAGAGAGAGAGGGAGAGAGACAGTTGAGGCTTCTCGTGACCACGATCAATGCTACTTGTTCGAAACGTCGTGGTCCCGTTCTTAATAGTAAACAATGTTCTCGAATCGCGAAAGTTTAAAAGTTACTATCTATACAAATAAATAAAATTGAAGGGTCTGTTTGTAATTTCAAAATAACAGCTGTTTACCAAATGCATATGAAAATATATAAAAAACAACCATTTTTAAAACTTTTGTCTGTCTGTCTGTTTGTTCCGGGTAATCTCCGAAACGGCTCGGCCGATTTTGACAGGACTTTCACTGGCAGATAGCTGATTTTACGAGGAGTAACTTAGGCTACTTTTATTTTAGAAAAAGAATTAGGGTTCCGCGCAAAAAAATAAAAACCATGAAATCCAATATCTCCGCGTGGGTGAAACCGCGGGCAGCAGCTAATTATAAATAAGATTACAAAATTATGATAAAGTTGGTAAATTTAGGTTTTAGGCTTATACATTCCAGGTTGATACAATTTAAAAGGTACACACAAATGTTAACACGAGAGGTATCGTGAACCAATATAGTAAAACGTCAATTGCATTTCGTTAAATGTCTTAGGCACTAATAATGATTACAATTTATAGCAAGGTGGCCTTTGCACACAAAGTACTGAGCTCATTAAAACTTATTTAATTAATAAAATTTGTAGTCTACATTCATCTTCATACAGTCAGATCTATAAATAAAACTTTTTATTGCAGACAATTATGTGAATGCAAATCGTATAATGGCCTTTGTATGATATTCAATGTTGAACTCAGAATAACAGCACAAAGTAGGTATATTTTATAAAATTGACGGATTAAAAACGCTCTGGTGCACATTGATTTATTTCAGTATTTAGACCGAGACGAGCTGGCCGTTTGCCTGATGGTAAACATAATGCCGGCCCATAACAGTTGCAGTGCCACTCAGAACTTTGAAACACAAAGACCTGCGCGGCACTACAGTGCGCTCGTTACCCTGAGACATTAGGTATTAAGTCTCATAAGCCCAGTGACTTCACTAGCTACTCTGCTCATCAAACCGGAACACAGTAATGCTTACACATTACTGCTTGGCGACTGACTACACAAGCAAAGCGGTGGTACCGACCCAGACGGACACTCGCAGAAGAGATAGTCGTAACACCTATAGTAAACCTCGTTTGCCTGATTGTAAGCATAATTTGATTATTTAAAAACACGTTATACACTCTTAGGGACACCTTAGGCGCTCAAGCAAATGTACGTTTACTTGTCAGAATAACAACGCTTTTGCGTCAAGCGCGGATTTCGTGATACTCGAACTACTCGTGATACTAGCACTATGATTTTTTGTGTCGCAATTGGCATCGATAGACATCCAAAGATCCTAGAACGTTATGAAATTTTCTGCTTACCACTTACCCCCTTATTCATAATCGTAACTTACTTAATTACTAGAAAGTGTTTTGTCTCGTTTTCACGCGTAACAGCTATCGTCAACGAGAAGTTGACAGAGCAGTTTAAAGCATAGATTATCTTATTGAGCTTATAGTTATGAATAAGGGCGATAATGTTTGCTCCGGCCGGGGACCGACCCCGGGATCCCGCGCTTTGCAGGCAGGGTTACTCTACCAAGCTACCAATACAGCCACGGAGCTATCAAGATACAGAAATTACCAACATGTAATAAATAATTTTGCGATTTCAACCTTATCAAACTCCGGAGTCAAATCACAAATGTTACACAATCGGCGCTTTACTCCAAAACAAATGTTATCACCAAAATAAGGCCAGCCACGATTTATTACTGAATTTATTTGGAAACATAGTGAATTTATTAATGCTTCCTCGCCGTTTTACAATTCTATTATCAATTTAATTGCCCTATATTAGGTGTTCTATAGATCATAGATGCGTGCCAAAGGTTAGACGATCGTGGTATCTGCTTACAAAATAATGAAGTTGTTGCTGTTAAGAGTCAATACAACCTCACATCGAATTAGAGTTTTGTACCCGCCTCCTTGCCTCTCTACGTCCCTTCTTTCCCCCGGCCGGGGATGGGTGGCAGAGAAGATCTCAGTGAAAATTGTTCTAACACGTGATAGGTAATTTCCTTTATATAATAACAGCGATTATAATGGTTATTTTTAAAGTGCATGTCATATTATAGTCTCTACCTTATACTTAGTTCAGTTAAAATGCAAAGTTTTAGTACCTAATTTAAAGTATATTATTTATTGAATACTAGCGGTTTATTGTTCGCGTTGAAGGTAACTTTGTTGTTTTTTATATCGAGATAATTTTATTAAATCGTGTTTTCCCATCTTATAGAGTCTTACTACAAAAAAATAAACACACGTTAAACCTGTGTTAATCACTGTTTAACGCCTAAACTTGCCTTAGTCACGCGATTAAATATGAGCAACCACAAATCCTGATTTAAGTAGTGTCTAACCATTGTCTTAACATTTCTAATCATTTTTGACATTTATCTTTAGACACCGTTTAGCTAAATATGGCGTTTAAAAAGTTTTTTTTTTGTGGTAACACTAATAATCTTTAGAATGAATCCTGAATTTTACTATATATTTATATCAAAGTTAATGTTGATATAACATAGGATCGTGCTAAGCTAAGATGTGAGGTAGTACAGACTCTTAATGGTGTTAAGCAATAAATTCAGATAGATAATTTTATGTAAATTAAATGTATTATTGATACAATCAAGAGAAAAACATGTTGTACCGAGCCCACAAAGTGGGATAAGGGTAGAAAAAAGAGTATGAAATTGCCGTAAAACTAAGGGCTTATTACAAGCGTAAATTACAAATAAATATATATGAGTACCTATCGGTGTACGGTTGCTACTTTATTACCGTTAGATTATTTAAAGATTAACTTATGAAAAGATTAAGATTAACTTAATTCCCTCATCGCCTTTTCAACATTTAACCAGATGAACGTCATCAGTAGGCTATTCCACCTCGAAAAGTTATGCTTCTACATTCGTCACACGTACTGTTTAGAACCTTCTAGGAAGGACTAGCTAGCCGACAGTATCATATCACTTGAGATAATAGTCAAACGCAAGCCCATACAGAAATTTACAAAATACATCCTACTAATATTATAAATGCGAATGTGTGTTTGTTGGTTTGTTGATTTGTTGGTTTGTCCTTCTTTCACGCAGTAATGGAGAAACGGATCGACGTGATTTTTGGCATAGATACAGTTTATGGGCCGGAGAGTAACATAGGCTACTTTTTATCCTGGAAAAACGCACGGTTCCTGTGGGAACGCGGGTGAAAACCGCGGACAGAAGTTAGGTTAAGTTAGTGTGACATAAAATTGATATTGTCAGCTGTCAATAATTTGACAGCTGACAATAGGGTTTTATAATGTTGACAAGTTGATTTAATTTGACAGATCGTTTTGACGGTTCCTGTGGGAGCGCGGGTGAAAACCGCGGGCAGAAGCTAGTACCTATATATGGATGAAAAGAGCTCCAGCAAAACGGAAACAATCTTGTGAAATATAATTCAAATGTTTTTCTGAACTTCAATGAGCTCCAATTCATTCAATCAACAAGTAACTCAAGATAAACCAAAAGTTTGAACCGATAAACTTCAATTGACCCAAAAAGCTATTTCTTATTCCCCCTACAGTATAGTATAGTCTAATAAACAAATAATTGACCAGAACAATAAACCTTTGACCTAATAAGTGAGCCCTCATAGTTTAGGCCGTAAACATAATCGTAGATCATCATAACTTGGAATATTTCAACACAATTTATGGTCATTAGAGTTTTTATTATTCCTAGTTTCTTTGCGATAGTTCTTAGCCATGTTTTACGGAATTGGTTCAGCAGTTTCAGGTTATCAGTTCTCATCACTGTTGATATAGGGATCTTAATCATTACGTAGCAATATTTAACTAATTTACATTTGGTTGAGTGTAGGGGTAAAAGTAACCTACTGTGAATTCTTATATGAACCCTTAGTCCATACTGTAGGTAGTGTGTACTTATAAATAGGTACTACATAAATATGATCATTTAGATTATCTATAGGCCTACATTGACTTGTAGATTATCCAGCTGTTTTTGTAGCTAAATTAGAATAAAAAAGTACTATTGCTAATTACATCTTACTTAGATGCAGTGGACGACTTCCATCTAATGACGATGATGATATAAATACCTGCTAGTGTAAGCCATTACTTATCTACAAAATAGTTAAATGATCTACAGGCATTACATACAGCCCGAACTTGAATTGGTATGTTATCCCGTAAGGGCGGCAATCTACTCGTGAAGGTCAACAACATTTGTTTAACGAGTTTTTGAAATTCAGAACTTTTCATTGAACAAATCGCATTTGAAACTTACGTCAAAATTCTACTACAGAATTTCCGGGTAGCCCTAGATCAGCTAATTCACTTTAACTATGTTGAGCCCTGTTAAATGAGGATATTGATTAGAAGAGATTTAGAAAGAATTCCAGAAAATGCCGAGCACTACACGTTTGGTTTGAATTTATTTTTAACTGACTTCCAAAAAAGGAGGAGGTTATCAATTCGGCGGGTATTTTTTTTATGTTTGTTACCTCAGATCTCCGTCATTTATAAACCGATTTAGAAAATGCTTTTTTTATTTGAAAGTTTATACTTTCATATTGGTCTCATAGAAATTACATCAAAATCGGTTCAGTAGTTTGTCACTGAAGTCGGTTCGTCGCTTTTTTAAAGCAATTTTATTGTATCTGAAAATTTGGAATGACGCATTTCCAAGTGAGTTTCTTACAAATTTGTGGACAACCATTGTCCCGATCACCCCCTTCCGGAAGAACTTGCCAAATCAAACTCAACCTGTATAATATTACAAATATTACAGGCCTGCCGCTTACCATGGACGCTGACGGCATCTCATCTAAGTACATATAACAATGTGCAACTTGAACTGTTCGATCTGAGAAAACCATTTGCGCTGCCGTGGTCCGCTGTCGATTTGGAAATTGTGGCTAGCGCATCCTTATGCCACATCATTGAGCATAACAATGTGGTCATTTCTAACACTTCCTCAAGTCAAATCAAAGAGTTGCTTCGACCTTTATCGTGCGGGCAGCTAAAGAATGGAATTCTTTGCCGGCATTTGTATTTCTTGAAAACTATGATTGGGGAGCCTTCAAGAGGTAACATGGGTAAATGTGCTACACCGTCATTGCGGAGAATAAAGGATTTGATGTGAGATGATCTCTTTCTGCCATATGGAAGAGCTTGTTGCTGTCAATTCTGTGCAATAAAAGGTTTGAAAATGACTAAACTTCAAAACTTAAACCAAAATGATTAGATAATCATGTGAATGATACAAAAAGATTAACATTATCATCTTTTGATATCAAAAAGCCACCCAAAAATATAATCATAACTCAAATCTGGTTTTATGACCGAATGAATTATGACCACAGTTAAGAATCGGACAGAGTTGCACAACTTTATTATTCTCTTTTAGTTTACGACAACTTTGCTACGATTGAGACGTCCATAAAATGGTAGCCTCGTTAGAAACCAGTAAAAATAATAGCTTTATTGCATCTATTCGGACATGTGTCGAAGCGTTGCTCTCATTAATTTAGACTTGATTTACTTGTTTGTGTTTAACTGTGACGTTATTTATGGTTCTTTAATGGAATTTTGCAAGGTCAGCACTTGAAATGTTTAATCATTTCACTATAAATTTACAATTATATGAAAAAATATCTCACAAGTACGACCTTGTATGAAGTATTGTTCTCATCTCTGGGACGGCTCAGCTAAGTCAAACGAAACGCCGTGCGTCTTGTCATCCGATGGTGGAATGGGGAAGATGGAGCACAATGCAGCACCTTGCAGGTGTGTGTGTTTCAAAGTTCTGGGTGGCAATGCAATTGTTATGGGCTGGCGTAATGCTTCCCATCAGGCAAATGACCCGCTGGTCTCACTAACAAAAAGTATAAAAAAAGTTACTGGAGCACACCGATAGGCGTTCAGAGACAAATTTCAACTTGACGGTAGTAGAAAATGCCCCACGCAAAATTGCAGGATTAGAATACACGACCTAAAGAACGCGAGTGACTTTAATACCACTGAGCAAACATCGCTTGTAAATTTACTGAATACTATTGAAACTTACGTTTTTAAGTAAACACATGTTCTTGTTTTTTCCGATAAAAACTATTTTCTTTTTAATAACGTATTTTGTTTAACGTCTAAATAAAATAGGTAATAAAACCCCGAAATGGAGTTTGGGAGCTTTTTAATCCATATGCAGTGAAAATAAACAAATCTGCTATTGTAAACAAACGGGTCGGATGCGTGTGCGCGTGTACAGCCGCAAGGAAAAAGGAAACGGAGTTATATAGGTAATTATCTAATTGTAGAGTCAAACGATTACTTATTTACTACCGCTTTTTTGGAATAAAATAGACATTTCCCAAGAATTTTGAAATTTATTTTAGAAAACCAACTTTCGGGTATTTTTTTAAAGCCTTTATTGAACTATGTTTAAAATCGAAGCACGTCCTCAGACCTGGACCAAATTTAAATAGCGTCACTTTAAAGTCACCTTTTAGATTCAAAACAATCAAATCGGTTACACAAATACCTACCACACGGATATCCATTAGGAATACATACATACAAAAAAACAGTTTTTGTTTTTGCTAATGCAAAATGTCCAAAAAAGTCCTGTTTTTCTTCGCACAAATCTCCATTGTCATAGATATTACAAGCAAAAAAATAATACAGCAGTATAATAGTAATCACTAATCAGTGTCACTTGATTGGGGAAAATCCATCATCAGTCGACCTGATAAACGGCAAGACGACATCGATCCCTTGTTGATATTCCTCCTTTACGCACGAAGCGTTTTGTTTCTACATACATTTGCGTACCGCTAAAGAGTGGAATGCCTTGCCTGAGTCTGTGTTCCCTGATCGCTATAACCTGCAGGTGTCTTCAAGTCACGAGTGAATTGGTATCTTCTAGGTAAGCGTGCTGCATCTTCGACCGTATCGTCACTTACCGTCAGGTAAGATAGTGGTCATACGCAAGCATATAGATAATAAAAAAAATAAAAAGAAATTCCATCATAAACCTCCTTAAATCATTTCCGTCGCACGGTTAGTTCTTCGAGCCAATTTATTCTAGATCCATTCGACTTCTAAACTGTCCATCAATTGGGATTTATTGATCGAATAAGGAAATCCCTGCGTTCCCACCGCCTGTACCCAATATTACGGGCAAACGGTGACTGACGCGTACGCACCAAGCCGTCTGTTTACAAATAAATCATCTGGCGTTATTTTATAGCCTCGCGTCAGTATTGCCTGCGGTGTGCGTAAGGATGGGACAATCCGGAGTTTGAAGAAATATGAAAAAAGTACGGTTTTTTTACTCTTAGGGCGGATGACTATTTTCTAAAAGTGGAGTTTACCAAATGTAAAATAAACGACGTTCACAAGATCGGCACTTAATTTGCACAAACAAGTTTAAGCCGAAGTTTAATCAGTTTTAAACTGCATTTTAAAATAAAAGCCCAAGGGTAATTCAATTGATAAAGTGACAAATACCCAAACTTTCGCATTTATAATATTAGTAGGATTCATATAAGTCTACATTGATAATTTCTATTATAATTTATAACATTAAAAATCTAAACAACAATTCATATTTTGCCGGAAACTACATGTGAAGATAGTCTCAAGGTAGAAGAGGGAGAGCGCAATGCAGTGCCGCGCAAGCCTTTGTCTTTCAAAGTTCCGAGTGACAATGAAATTGTTACGAGCTAATGTTATGCTTACCCTCAGGCAAACGGTCGTCTTGTTATACAAGTGTATAAAAAAGTCAGATTTAGTTAACCTTATAATAATCTACACCAATAAATAAAATTGAAGTGTCTGTTTGTAATATCACAATAACAGCTATTTACCAAATGCATATTAAAGTATATACGGTACCTATAACAAAACAACCATTTTTAAAACTTTTGTCTGTCTGTCTGTTTGTCGGCTGGGCCGATTTTGACGGGACTTTCACTGGCAGATAGCTAATGTTATAAGGAGTTACTTAGGCTACTTTTATTTTAGAAAAACTATTAGGGTTCCGCGCAAAAAACTAAAAACCATGAAAGCCAATATCTCCGCGAAACCGCGGGCAGCAGCTAGTATAATATAAACCTACCCATCCCGCATATTGTACAGTAACGACACCGTCCCATCACTACGTACCTAGAACGGTCATTTCCGCCGTAGGTCATCGGACTCGATGAATTATGATGTACCACTATTCTGGGCGCGGATGCCGACGACGGAAGACTTCCTGAGATCTCAGACCTTGCCGCTCGGAAGCTTTCATCTTGACGAATGATAATGTTTACAACAATGGTGTAAAGCTTTTGTTGTTGTGTATGAATATTGATTGTTATTTATAGACTTTTATTAACGTTAGACTTGAAGTAAATATACGTATATATAGGTAGGACTAACTCTTCTGCGAATGTCCGCCTGGGTTAGTACCGTGAAGTATGCCGCCAAGGAGTAATGTGTAAGCATTACTGCGTTCCGGTTTGATGAGTGAAATTACTGGGTTTACCTAATGTCTCATGGTAACGAGGGCACTGCAGAGCCACGCAAGCCTTTGTTTCAAAGTTCTTCCACGCACCGGATTCCAGTCGCACCAGTATTCCCGTGAACATGATGCTTGCAACAGCGTCGAAATATCGGGAGCTCACCAGCTTATAATAATCACGGTAAATATCCCGTTACGTTATTTGTCTGTTGCACAACCAATTTTACATATTTTCTAACTTCATATTTTACATAAATTATTACAATATCATTTGTTATTTGAACTTCATGAGTATGCGAAATAATAAATAAACAAACGCTTACACTCATACCCCCGGACTAGGATTCCCTGTGTCGCAGGTGGCATGGACACACACAGATACACATCACAAACATCCAAGACCCGAGAACTAAACTTTATGTTTACACAAAATCTGCCCCGGCCGAGAATCGAACGCGGGACCCCTCGCTTTGCAGGCAGGGTTACTACCAACTTAGCTACGGAGCCGTTACGCTTGTATGGCTAAATGTACTTTTTTACAAAACCTTATTTAAGAGTACACTAGTACTTCTATGATGCGTAAGCTATTCAGTAACCAATATCATTGCACAGGCTATCGGCATGTGACCTGACCGACCTTATATAGATAACTTTACATTCTTTACAACTGTTTATAAGTTTTAAATGTTCCAGTGGAATTTTACGATGCTTTAAAACATAGTTCAGTACTAAATTAAGTTATAATTAGTTGTAATAAAAAAAAGTCAGTGTAAACCGGACGTATCGAAATTACGTTAAAAAAATTAAAATTGAGTAAAAGTCTAATTTTTATGTAAATGTAGGTGTTGTGGTTAAAATAATTGTTCATTTCTAAAATAAATGAGCGACTGTAGCCGAGCGGGAATTTGTGCGACTTTCAATCCGACGCACCATAGTTCGAATCTCGACTCGGCCCGCACCAATGACTTATATCAACTTATGTGCGGATTATTCACACCCGCTCTGAAACAGTGAAGGAAAACATCGTGAGGAATCCCGCATGTTCAATAACCACAAAGTTCATGTACCTACATGTGACATCCACCAAGCCGCAGAATTGTGTTAGACAACGATTAGACACTACTTAAATCAGGATTTGTGGTTGCTCATATTTAAACGCGCGAATAAGGCATGTTTAGGAGTTAAACAGTGTTTAACACAGGTTTAAAGTGTATTTAAGTTATTTGTGGTAAGACCGTATCAATTTAACTTCAATATTATTTTAACTAGGTATTTTAATTCAGACGCACATTTATTGCCCATTCTATCCTTTATACCCTGTCCTTGTAATGTCAATGTGCAAACTTCACAACATACCACTCAAGCACCATGTCTCAGAAAAAAACGTAAAACCTGAGCAGAAGAATAATGGAAACGTCATAAAACTTACTGCGACATGGTACTAAGAAGAAAGCAAAAAGTTGAATGCCAACGATCACAACACGGTAAAGAAAGGAAATACGTATAGTAACAAGTGACTATCGGGATTAAGTACCTTGTCGCAATGAGTAAATTATATTTCTTGAAGGAAAATAGTCCAACTTTCATTATTACTTATCTTGACATGGTTGTGATGGAACTATATAGAGCTGAATGCACTATTGATTGACCTCTCACAACGAAGCCCTATTGCGTGTAATTTTAGTACTTTCTACATGACGTCAGCTAGTTGACTTGATATGGACGGCAGTACGTTATTGTTTAGTTCTGATTGGGTAAGGTCAATGACATGTCTTAGTCGTTACTTATAAAATATGACTAAACTGACTAAACTGTTACAATAATGGTGACGATTCTGTCGTTTCATACCTAAACCTAATATTAGTTTAACTCTCTCTTTCCAATACATAACATGAGGAAGAGGTCGAAGATGTTGGACAGATCAAAATTAGACGCTTCTAAATTCATTGCCGATAAACTTACACTAAATACAAGCAAGTGAATTAATTTGACGGGTCTAAAATATATTCCATCTCTTTCTCATGTTTTCATTTAGAAAAAGAGATTGAAACTAAAATTTGATTAGGCATGAGATGACAGAATCGACAGCATTCTTTGTTAGTTAGTTAGTTACAAGTGAAGCTAATAAAAGTGTGTTAATTTTTCAAACTTGTATTTTTATTTGATCGAGTAAATTTGGTAAAAACTTATAATCACATCAAGATTATCAGTAATATGATGAATAATGACATATATGTTTTTCCAGTGACACAAGCTTATCTGATTTTGCTAAAAAAAAACCTTTTAAGTGAAGCTATTTAGCTGCTATGTACACCTTAAGATAGAAGTCAAAAGCTAACCAGCTAAAAAAAACAAATAATAAGCAGTTTTTTTTTCAGGTTTTTTTCCGGTATGTATATCAGTACAGAGAGCGGCCCAGTAGGAACACACCTATAAGCACTACTACGCGTTATAAAACTCGGAATGAGTCGTAAAAGCTCTCCAGACCCGCTCTAGGGCATTTTTTATTGAGACGCTGACTTTACGATCCGCAGAATAGTAAATATTTAGTATGGCCGTAGCGGGTTTACGAGCCTGGTTGCAGATTAGGTGGCAGTTAGTGCGGATGGAGATAGGGTTTTGACCTTTAGCAATAACAAATGGTAATGGTTAGGGCTTTTAAAATGGTAAACGCAGAGTGTAGGAGATAGTAAAAAGGCTTTCTGAAAAGATGACCTGCAATAAGTGCAAAGATTACTGATTATATGTCTATACATTATATACCTAGACACTGAGGGTCTGACCACAAAAAATTAAAACCACGTTGAACCTGTGCTAATCACTGTTTAACGCCTAAACATGCCTTAGTCGCGCGATTAAATATGAGCAACCACAAATCCTGATTTAAGTAGTGTCTAACAGTTGTCTAAAACAATTCTGTTGTGACATTTCTAATCATTTTTGACGTTTATCTTTAGACGCTGTCTAGCTAAACAGGCTACTAAAAATGTTTTTTTTGTGGTCAGACCCTGAATGTTAGCACGTATGTGTCTAATATCTCTGCCAAAGCTTGATCTCGTAAAGTGCGCGTTTTGGCACACGGGGGAGTAAGCTCAATAATTATGCACGCTTTCTCGCGTGTATCGATCATCGCTTTTACGCAAACTATCCAAGGTAATAGCTACATTTGTCATGGCAATAATGTTTGGCTACTAGCTCGTTATAAAACCCACGTATACCTATTCAAAAAGTACAAAATTATTTGCATACAATGTTGTAACGAAATAATAAACTTGTAAAACGGAACTTTACGATAATGGCTTTCCAAAATTTTGCAGCAATTTGTGAAGAAAGATCAAAAGTATGATAGGGTTAGTGTATGGTGCAAGTCACGAGAAACATGGTTTGCATATTTATTATCAATGAGAATGTCTCATATTTTTATAAAATCTGTTATGTATGGCGTTACTAAATAATAGATTTTTAAAGTATCAACCTACATTTAGAATCTATTTTTGTAAACAGTTTCTGTCTACAAAAACATAAAATCTTATTATTTCGAGTTCAATTGAAAGAGCGTGTATAATGAAAAGTTGGAAGACATTATGGGTAAGCGCCGCTGATAGAAAAAGTTTATTAACTTTTTAAACAAAAACTAGTTTTTATCACATATTTCGTAGAGCACCAGAAAAGAAAAAATATCCCCACTGTTGACTGAGCGAATTGTAGTCGCTAAACCCGACCACAAGTCAGAGTTTATGTTGTTCTGAAAAAAAAAGATTATCTGCATATGTATGTACCCGCGTTTTACCATATTATGTAAACATTGCTGTTTCATTTCGAAGACCCAATTAGTCGTAGAAATTATCTGAAACAACTAACAACAACAAACGCTTAAAAATGTTTACCACTGCACTACGATTCCTTGCGTCGCAGGTGATGCCACCTGCACATTTATATACAACACTAACATCCAAGACCAGAGACCCAACTTTATATCACACAAAGTTTGCCCTGGCCGGGATCGAACCCAAGGCCTTGGCTTATCAGGCAGCTACTACCAACTTAGCCATGGAGCCGTGTGTTTACGTCTGACAAGCACGGTACATTAACACGTAAGACACCTGCAGGTTGTAATTAACGCTTCCGCTACCTCTCATGCCTTCGAATCCAAAATAAGCGATAAGTTTTTACGATTCCTCAGGAAAACGTAACAGTAACTTTTTATATTTTCGATAAAAATATAGACATGAATGTCACATAATAAAGTGACATCATAAGTTTGTCGTTTTATGGTAAAACGTGTTTGCAGCTTTCGTTTCGTTACCGTACTTAGATAATAATGTCAATAATTCCAGTTTATGTATTTTTTGCAATGGACGGTCTGAAATAGGATATAATATTTTTTTCAATTTTTTCTCAGTTTTCTCCAGACCCGAAAATGGAAAACTATTACGTATTTTATTTTAGTTACTTACCTAATGAAAAAAAATTACTAAGTATACCTACTTATTACATTTTTTTTAATAGTGAGTATACATAATAAAATGGTTATAGTCCTACGACAACTACACTACGAACAAAAAGGTACATGTAATTTTTTATTGCATAAATACACTATAGACTTGTTTCGTTGTGTGCGAAGAACCTAACTCGCGATCACTCTAAATAATTATTTAACTCCGGTAATTTCAAGCGGACTAATTAAAATTATTTCAAATCTTTTGTTTGTTTTAATCAACCCCCGATCGCTCCTGAATGTCATTCGGTACCAAAATCTAAACTTAACCCTTCACGCGTCTATTCAAATTCAAATTCAAATTCAAAAGTCTTTATTCAAATAGGCCCCAAAGGAGCACTTATGAAAGTTAAAATGACTCTAACAGCCGGCCTCTGCAACATTCATCTACCCGAATCACAGACTAAAACTAATGCTGTCTTTATCAGAACATAACAATCTATATTTACTATTCTCTAAAAAGTCACGGTGGTTTAAGTAATGAAAAAAGGAGTTTTGTCTATTTGATTATTTTTTTTCCTTGTTGCCTATTTTATATATTAATATAAACAACCTATACTTTGCCTACATTACCCTCACGAAAGCGGCGTAATGAAAATCACGTTTCAGAAATAAAAACGATCGGTCGAGGTCACATTTCACACGTCGAGAAAGGAACACTTGGGCAAAATAAGTGAGGTGATGATTATTTATTTTTTATTATTTGCGCATAAAGTTGTGCATAAATTATATTTAACAAATGCTTCCTTGAATTAACGATACAAGATACATTTTTATTTACAAAAACGTATAACCACATACATTTCGAAAAAAATTAAAAACACAACATTTTACATTATCTAGTAGTACTAACGGCGGCCTCATCAATTACAACTGCTAAAAAAATAGATAAATGGTGTCCCACACCAGTCTCTTTTTTTAAATAAAATAGTAATTTATTTCCCGCTACAGCTCATACCTTGGCCCGCATCGCTCATTCGGTTGCAAGTTGTTGTCTATGCAAACATCGGCAGGTGGCTCGTTTCCGAACTAACGCGCTTTGATACCGGATTGTGTTACCTACGGCCCGACTCCTCCGATTGAGTTAATGTTCTGCGTACTATGGAACGCTTTTGTTATTGTGTCTCGTTTCAGTCTGTGGTCATTTGAGAAATGTAAAATTACACAGATAACTATATACAAGTAGAATGCGCAATGCGTATCTTTACTGCACCCGATGATAATGCGTGTAAAACTATTCTGTCTGAGGTTATTTATATTTTTGACGATAACCACTCATCACTAACACCTGTAGGCTAAGATGCGCACCGTGACAAAATTTTGTCGATGCTTGTGTCGTGCATTTATCTCATGTTCGCGAGAAAAAGAGCGAGACAAAACAGTAGACAAAATTTTATCGTGGCGCGTGTTAGCCCTGCTGGTTGTAAAGGACGATGTGGTCCTCATAATAATCGCTTGGATTGAAGATACCTGGACTTGAAGACTCCTATCTTATAAACGAGAGGCAACTACGGCCGGCATGAAGTTTCACTCTTTGGCTATTCTATAGCTGAACTGAAGTTAGAGTGAGCTATACTTATCGTAAGTTGAAGTTGACACATTTTCGATACCCAAAAAGAAGACTAGAACGACCTAGAAACGTATAGACGTGGTATATCAGATATCGCAAACTTGTACGAACCGATTAGCAGACGACTGAACCATCATTATAATCAGTCTACATCAGTCCACTGCTAAACATGGACCTCTCCCAAGGCGCGCCACTGACCCCGATTTTCTTCAAATTCAAATTCAAAAGTCTTTATTCAAATAGGCCCCAAAGGAGCACTTATGAAAGTTAAAATGACTCTAACAGCGGGCCTCTGCAACATTCATCTACCCGAATCACAGACTAAAACTAATGCTGTCTTTATCAGAACATAATAAATGACAAAGACACCAACAGACCCAATCCGTGCTCAAAGTCAACGAACCTTCCAGAAACCCACCGTGCCCGTTCCAAATTGGTATAGGCCGATTCTTGCTTCTCGCTGGTCTTCTCCAGTCACTTCCAGCAACCCTTAATATAATATAGCCAACGTCGCTCCATTTAGTGGCAGACTCGAAGGATGACCCCACACTTCGTTTGCCATTTCACGATCTCCACTCTAGACCCTATAAATGATCGATTGTACGAAATGTTTAAATTAGGATCTTCGACAAGTTTTAAACAACAATATTTAACCAAATTTTATGGAAATTATAACGACGATTAGTCTCCAAATCTTCTCAGTCTTGTTTACAGCTGAAATATTCTTCAGAAAATATGATTTAGGTCAATCAGTCATCATCTCTTGTGCTGGCCTCCCACATAGAATCTAAAAATAGCTCTTACGCCTAGTTTATTGTAAGCAAATTTATTTGTCACTTAGTAATGAATATTTATTTACATAATTAATCTCTTATTTAAATTTAATCTCGGGTCTTTGCCCGGGCCTTGTATAGGCGTTAATGGAGAGATAGCCAATACTAAGGGGCCCTTTTTAATAAAAGTAAAAATAAACTATGTTGGAGGAAGGTTTGTGATGAGATGGACTTTTGTGAGATATGAGTACAAATCCTGGAATATTACAATGAATGTTTGATGACTTTAAACTAGTCTATGAAATGAGACTCCGGCAGCTGCCAATTCCACCTCATGTAAAAATATGTAGGCAGGTGTTGACACGACACTGAACGGGCCTCCCGTAAGGGCCGCCAGAATAATAGGCGACGTAAGAGGCAACGTCGGCGTGGATGGCTAAAGGGGTTGAGAGGTGTGCTGCAGTTTCACTTAGGCGCTACTCCCATGCAACATAAATAAAGACATGTAATAAAGACATGGTAATATCTTCTTGTGGATAGGTGATGTCAAATTATTTCATGAATGAAAAGCTAATAGAACACGTACTAGGTATTATTTACTAGCTCGAGTAATCGGGAGAAAAAGGAAACTATCATAGACCAATCCAATGTTATGTACGGTTTTGCAACTACGGATGCGCCTACGAAGGCGGGCTCAAGTTATAATAGTCGACGTTACGGACAACAATGCCACTTTTAACTGAAATAATAACTGAAGCCATATATTCAAAGAATTTATGTGTTTTGTTGTATCCTTTCCCAAAGACTCGGTCCTTCCACAATTTACCTATACCTAGACGCTTGCCATATAAAATAGGTTAAAATATTTTATGCCTAGCTATATGGACTCTAGTACTACATTATGGACAAAGTTGTAATTTTTAACTTGTACGTTCATATTTTTAACCTTGGATATTTGCTGGTGGAGAAACTTTTCATAACCAAACGGTAATTTCCCTACAAACAATCACGCCTTAAAACACACAATAAACGTACACAAAAGCCCCTTAAACTTCGTCTTAAAACCTTTAATTAATTTTACAAAATCGTACTAATTCATTTCAAAAAGTAAAAATCCATGCACACTTGCTGCATAAAATCGTGCGGCCGATTTACGTGCGATTGTGTTATATACGAAACCGTGACGCGCGTTCGATTTATGAATTAAATGACGTATCAAATGGACGTTTATTGGTTCAAGTGTGGTTTCATTTTTTCTTTGGGTTTAAGAAATTTGGTATTTATATTTAACGAAGAAGAGTAGGGAACATTACAGTCTCTCGCTCATTATATTTTTGTTTCGTTTTGTTGTTAAGAAAACTAAAACAAATGGACGTTTATTGGTTCAAGTGTAGCCTTTCGCGGAGTTTCTTTTTTTTAGTTTTTTTTAGGCTTCCGAAATTTGGTATTTAGTTTTAACGGAGAAGAGTAGAGAATGTTCCATAGTCTTTCACTAATTATATTCTTTCGTTTTGTAGTTAAAAAACTACTTACTAGTTAGGTTTACATACTTCAAATTGTAAGCATTATATTGAGTAAGGTGCAGGTACCTTCTAGTAAAAAATATATTAAGTCCTGTCAAAACTTTCGCAGGTGTACAAAAAAGTAGTTAATTCTGACTTAATAGATGACATTTTAATTATTCAATTAAACACTGATAAGTATCAAGGTAATTATTAATTAATAAGTATGTACGTATGGAATAATAAAAATTAATTCACTCCAATCGCATCGTTCAATGTAGTTGCTACCTACGTAAAAAATACACTCAATTATCTATCCACAGAGGTTCAGGTTTCTGCACATCATCGCATGCCACTAATTCGCATCGACTGCCAAATAAAAAAACTGTATCTTATAATCAATCAGCCCAATAAATCTGTCCTAAGGCTGCGCACACAATAAGATTTTAATGAGCCCATTTTACACGCAGATCGCTCGCGCACTCGCAATTGTTTCGGCTACCGTGCGGCGCACGCGACGTTGCGTGACCGAATACTTTTTAAAACTTCTTTTTCGTTATTAAACCATTTTTATGGACCGCCTGTTCGATTATTGGGGATAAAACATGCTAATTTAATTATGGAGATTTAATATTGCTAAATATCATTTGGTTGAATGCTGTAGAGGCTTTTTAATGACTCAATTAAGAGGTTGAGATGTTGGAAGGTAGTATGAGAGAATATGTTGTAGTTGGCATTTATCTTAATGATAGTACAACTCGAATCATTTATCAAGTGATACGTGGAGTTAGTGCAGTAGTAATGTTTGTATGCAAAACAGCCTTTTGAGATTTTTATTTATTTCCAGTAGTAATGTTGGTTTCTACCCTGTTCGTTAATCAACAAGTTTTGCTTTGTGGGTGCTTTAATATTACTCATTAAGTTGTATTCATTTGTTTATAATAGATTTTGACTATTTCGAAGATTTGGTAAGAGTTAGTAGCACGCTAAGTGGCAAATGCGTCTGGCGGAACACAGCTGCTCAGTAACTGATTTTAAAGGATATATTCATCTTAATTTATCTAACACTTGTATGCCGTGCTTTTGAATAACTCTCTTTTCGGCAACGGAACATGTCATCATCATTAATTATAATGCAATTATAAATAATAAAAGACGTGCTTCACGAAAAAAGAAATTAACAACAATACACTGCAGTAATGGACATCTTTTATCATTTGCAAGCTATTGGCGTGTAGTATCTATTAAGTTAATAAATAGTGATTAAATTACTTCATGCAAAGTACAACATTTTCATTGCTATGATAGGAATTATTTAACGTAAATTTAGAAACCATGTTACGTTTCTGCTTATGGAACGTAGCATCGCTAGCATTCCCAACAGCTATCAAAACCCTATTTAAAGCGCGCCAGCATTTCCCAGGATAATTCCCGTTCTATTTACGCCCGAGGCGTGGTCACAGTAATGACTGTCAAACAGGATGCCGGGATCAGGCAATTTATGACCGGAACACCCTACACGACCGCTATTGACCGTTCCTATACGTTTCTATACGACGGTCAATTTAGACCCAAAAATTGACCGAAATCATCGGTGTTAAGACGGACACATGGCTTCATTGTCAGGTTTTTTGCTGATGCTATTATAGATTTGTTTTTGTGTTGAAAAAGGACGAAACATAAATATTGGGGTGATGAATGGGGATGATAAACATAGGACTTTGGCGGCACATGTGTTACGGCTTGACCCAACAGTGGGTAACTTCCATTAGAACTGTCTTTTATCTTTCTTCCTGTTGATATTTCATTAAATTCTCAAGACTTAAAAAAATCTTGCTGAAGCTGCCTATTTGAAATGAAACTAGGTCATATGTCTGATGAACTGTCAGTCTAAACCACGACAATGTGGTTGCTACAGAGTTCGCAGATGTCACTGTTGGCCCTGAAAAAGATGGTTACAAACTTGACTATTTCAAAAACATAGGACCAAAACCGTGCGCTAGAAACGTAAGGAAAGAAGGGAAAGTGAGGCTTTTCCCTAATGGTATGAATACTACTCTAATCTTATTCGGCGAGGCCTATGTTCAGGGGGAGGTCTATGTTCAGCAGTGGACGTCTTCCGGCTGATGATGAATCTTATTCATGCAGATAGAATTCTCAGAGCATCACACATTTCGCTACCTAAACAACAGATAAGATTCGTTTCTGCACAGACGCGGACGCTGTTTCGATTGCAACATGGATAGGATTGGTGGTTTAAAGAGGTAGTTCAGATTTTGAAATTATCAATCCGCACAAATGGGATATTTTCTGAAATATATTTTATAGTGTTAACCGACACTAGCGGATGTTCACATAAATATATATCACGAAAATTTCGCTTCCAACATCCTGTTGGAAGTGAAATTTTTGTGATGTATATATTTATGGGATATTTTCGTTTACAATTTGGGAGTTTTTAAGTCAAGGGTAAATGGGATTCTTCTGGGTGAACCTGTTCCACCTTCGGCCCCATTCTCGCTTTCTATAAGGCGAGATGTGCCCAAACGCAAACCGATATCATATAAAATAATGGAATGCCTGAAACCTAAACAAACGACATTAAAAGTAGCTTATTATCTATACCAAGGCTTAACATAGGTAAGGTATTTTAACAGCATTTCCCAACAGCAACACAGCATTAACTGATTGCTCGTTCACGCGACTCTTTCCAGCTCCTTGATTAGTGCCATTGTTGGTTCTAAAGTTATATAAATCACTTTTACATTTTCGAGTCAATTTTAAAAGAGTCGTTAATTAGTTGAACTGACGTTTACTGTTTATTTCAGTTCGCGAACAAAACCTCGGGAGTGATAAATCAGTCAGAAGTAAAGATGGTAAGCTGTGGTGGTATGGTGCGGTATCGCTAAGGGTACGGGTCGTCTCTCGATAGCTTCTCGCTTTTCTTGTGTCCTGTTTGAGTAGCAAACCAATGTTGTGCTAAGACTTTACTAAGTTTCAAGAGTTAGCAGCTTTATGGAGGAAAACTAGATCAAGAAGCTTTCGTTCCTGGTAAGAAATGTCCAAAATAGAAATATAGTTATATATAAGATGCTAGATAATTTACATAATAAAACATGAAATTTAAAACGTTCAAATGTTTAACTGAACTCAACACGTGAACTAACAATACATATCTTTCAGTTAACGGAACTTTCAAATAGAGTCCCATAAGTAACAGAAAATACGAGCCCGTACCCTAATTGAAATCTTAAAAAAAGTATCAAATTCTTCCAAAACAGTAATGTCTGTGTTTACGTCTCAGACGAAGAAACTATCGGAGATCTTCACAAACAAAACGACTCGGTATCAAATGACACGATCAGATTTTATAATAACAACATTGATATAAATGATAAAAAAAATAATACAAACGATTTAAATGATTATAAAGATGTAGTCTCTAATTGCCACGGACACTTTACAAGTCCAGGAACAATGGCCTACGTGTGTGGCACACGTAGGCCAATCGATGGCCGATAATGCTTTTGTCTTTGCTCTTTACATCATTTTTTTCTTTAGATGATTTGTGAAGACAGGACGCGATCACAATGAGGTCGGTGGGATGCGGGCATGTGAATGGAGCTTTATAAACAGCTTTTGTGGTGACATGTGGCTAGAAATAGCTTTCTTATGGAAGCACAAAAGATGTTTGTTACATAAGATGCTAATGCTTAATTTTGACGATAACTTTTAAGTACACGGTACCTCACGAGCTTGGGCTAGCAAATTTAGTGAGATGATAACCAATACTAAAAGATAAAATAAAAGAGATTAAAAATTGCGTTACGAAAACTTGTAGTATATAGCTAGTGAAAAGGATACAAAATATGATAGGCAGGTATACAGATTATGAATTTATGTGTGATACTGTGGGTAAATCGAGCGAATTTAATTCTCAATCAATAGAGACAAAAATAGTGAATGAAGACAAGACAAATGCGCCGCTAAGAGAACCAATAAATACCGACAATCCGACCGGCACAACAACGGAATTGACTCGTCCAAGAGCAGAAACAGGCAGCCAAAAACACTGAAGCAGAATTAATAGGTGCAATGGCACGCAATGCCTATTCATCAGTTCAAAGAGTTCCAGTTAATGAATCAAACGACAGCCGACTCGCAACACCTCTTTTGTGGCCGGACAAAATCGACTTTGACGGAGCGAACGAAGCCAAAATAACCGATCGTGTCCAACCCATTGTGCGTGATATAATTAGAACGGTTCGAAATAAACACGTGGTGGCAATTATCGCGGCAACGGGTTAAATGAGCCACCGAGAAACTGTCGTTAATGGTACACCCATCCGGCGAAGTGACTAAATACACTTTTATGCACAAAGGAGCAATATTGTTCTTAGAAAGCGACTTTTTAAGAAACTGCTGTGCTAACACATTCGTCAGACTACGAATTTACGTAGGTACAGTAAGTTATACGTAAGATACTATTATTATACATTTATTTAGGTAAACTGAATTAGTGCGTCAGTCATTTTGACGGATTTAAGACTGCTTTCCAGGAACAAAGACTTAATATCATAAAGTTTACAATCGATGTTGTGCGGATTGCACCAATCAGTTGAATCGACAGTACGTAGTAAATTAACATTTTGAATGTTTAATTTCATGTGTATATCGAGGGAAGAGCACGACCGCGAGGCATTGGGGCATTAATCATCTCGGCTGGCCGCTGCCCATACATCACCCTTCCTTTGAGTGCGGCGACTAACTCATTTGTTGAAGAGTACCGTCCTGATTTTACTAACGTCCGTCCTAACATTGTAAACGTCTCAATCCCTTTGACGACTTCCTGTTCGTCATTTGTCACTTGCTTGATGCACTCGCCGATCGAACCTTTTCCAAAGTTTACGAGAGCGTTTTATTGTGTCCAGTTACGGAAGATTAATGCTGTCGTCAAATCGAGCCGCTTTCTTGTCCGATGTTTCGCAATAAATTATCATTAAGTAACACCTTGTCTCACCCGGACGGGGTTTTATAGTCGACCGTAAACCACGGACTAATATGCCGACTCTAATCTAATCTAAAAATTTCTACCTGCTCCCGATATAAACTATCCTATGGAAAATAAAAAAGCTGTTAGTGGACTGGAAATAAAAACGGTTGTACTAATGGAACCGCATATGCGTAAAGGTGTACATGAAATGAATATGAGTTTAATATTCGATGACGCAAGAATATTTTTTATTGCAAATGAATACGACAAAGTTGGCGTATCACTTGAAATCGAGTAGAAAATGGTAACTGCAATTATGTAATAAAAGACTGGTGGTGTTTTCATGTTCGATGCTAAATAAACCACTTTGTTTTATAGAGTAGTCCAATAAACGCGGACTGACATGTAAGAACGAAGGGATAGGAACGACCGTAATGTTAAAGGACACTTGCTAAGCAAGCGAATCATAATAAAATTACACATGTAGATGGTCTCAAACGATACGAAAGCATTGAGTACAACCGATAGTAAAACTAAAAGTGTGTTGCGAAAATTAATGCAATTAGAACTTTGCAAGAACCATTTATTAAATACGAATTAACTTAAGGTAGTACACCATTATATTAATAGTATGCATTATTATGGTAATAAGAAAAATGAAGTTAAAAATCGGTCTAGAAGTAAACAATGCCATCAAAATTAAATATAGTAATTCTATTCAAAATTACAATTGCAACGGAAAAGTACTTTATTAGGTCATTTAAATAAACATTTAGGTACAACTTCTTACACATGAAAAAGCGTGTTGTTAGTGTGTTTTTATTTTGATATTTTATGAGTTAAGTACAGGGGTAAAAACACTAACACTTGAATAATTGCAAGTAATAGTATGAGGGCACAAGGTGCTGTTTTATTGTTTTACTCGCAATGCATGAAATGAGTAAAAAGTAACAAATCACCAACTTGGTTACTGCCCAGCTGTTTGTCAGGTTGCAAATATCAACAGAACCACTATGGCAAATTATTATATTTTAAGCCATCATCTTATGTATCTTCTAATATGACACCAAATGTAAATACTTTCGAAGCTAAAATTTTAAGCAAGCCACAAAGTGCAAGTCGGATAAAATACATTTGTGTCAATTGAACGATTGAGATGATTAAAATAGGAAATGAGGAAACCCCGGTAATCAATTATATTGGATGAGTCACGAGTCACGACTCATCTCATCAGACATTCTTATAACAAGCGCTTTTGATCGATATATATAAGCAAAATAAATATTCTCAGAGAATGAAAAATCAAAATGTAACAGCTCATCGAGTGTCAAACTGGTAAACTTTACAAAGAAGGACGAGTAGAATTAAATCCGGAAATAGTTTAACCAAACAGTTTAAAATAGTACTTACTGCGCATGGTGATGATAATGCGTGGCATGATGCATGGCAGCAGCTTGGCCTCCTGGCGGAGTGGCAGCATGGAAAGCAGCAAAGGCAGAGGGAAACTGCAGCGGCAAAAACCCACTCCCGGCGCCGACCGACTCTCGGTCTGGCATATTCAATTCATCGTCTACCTCACTGACAGTTTATATCACACTTTTAAGACCAACTTCTGGCATTGTGACTTTATCTTTTGCGAAGCTGACTATTGTTATTATTGTACCTATTGCATTTGCGTCCGTGAACACATCTTCCAATTTATCTTAATAATTTTCACTAATTGACACTATTTTCTAATGCCTGCATTAATTATGACTATAACTTATGTAGCGATAGTTGCTTTTAGAGAAATTGCAATTTGAACCTTTTCTAAACTCTGCCTTACACTTCAAAACTTCAAAACCCTACGACCTGGCCCTTCACGATCGATGTCTGAGATAAAACTCTCTTTGTCAATTTAAAAATGAAATTTCATTTCATTTAGTTCATAATTATCTTCACTAAAAGTTTTAATTTTTTATCAAGTTATCAAATTATTTATCAAGTCAATTCCACTCTTATCACTTCCATTATGTTCATCATTGTGGTCTTGTTACTTGATATTATCGTTGTGTCGACGGCGTGTCATTTTTCCGCTGGTTGCATCTGAAACAAAGAGGTAGGTGTTGATTATGTTGGCTTAATTAAGCATTTTAATTCTGTTTATTGTTAGAAGCGTCATAATGTAGATATTAAACTGTTTGAATTTTTGTTTGAGGAAATCTTCCTTATTTTAAGTTTACTTTAATATTTATTTAGTCTCAGTTTGACAAATATCAAAAATATTTAAATGAAGGATAATGTTACTATTATGCGTCAACGTACTACTCTACTATTACTATGTCTACTTATTAGGTGGTGGGAACAACTCCTCTGCGAGTGTCCGTCTGGATGGGTACTACCGCTTTGCTTGTGAAATTTGTCGCCAAGCAGTAATGTGCAAGTAATACTGTGTTCTGGTTTGATGAGAAAAGTAGTCAGTGAAATTAATGGGCTTATGAGACTTAATACATACTAATGTTTCAGGTTAACGAGCGCGCTGCAGTGCCGCGCAGGCCTTTGTGTTTCAAAGTTCTGAGCGGCACTGCATTGTTCATGCGCCGCCGTTACGCTTACCATCAGGCAAACGACCAGCTTGTCTCGTTATCAAATAGTATAAAAACAAATACTTCGTTAGTGAAACGTCTGCTCCTACTAGTGCCTTGCCTACTATTACTGCCCCAAGATTCTGTAGATCTAGTATAATTTATATTAATTTAGAAAATTTTCTCCCCATAAAGCTCAGAGCTCGGCTCAGCAAAAGATTTGTAGACTGTATCTTTATATTTTAATTTTGCTAATGCTTCAGTTTCATTAGACAGATATTTCATTATTTGCAAATATACTCGTACAACAGTTACACGCATTAAATAGGGATGGGAAAGGCTCCTGATTACGCCGGAATGCCAAAGAGGCGACCGGCAAAAACGGGAGTGACCAATTGAGGTGCGGTCGCGCTGTCATTAGCACGTACGGAGAAATTGGGCGTGGTGTGAGTGTCGGCGTTTTTAACTATCTTCAAAAAGGAGGAGGTTTTCAATACGTCTGTATTTTTCTGGTTATGTTACTCAATTTCTCCGCTAATTGTCAATCGATTTAAATGATTATTTTTCTCATGAGTATATATATAGTGTTAATTATGTCAAGGCTGGTCCTTTCATAAATTTTATTTTGCAATACCACCCCTTGAGGTTATAGAAAAATGGGTAAAGTAAATTTATTTATCTCAAATTTTTTATTTAAGTCGGTTTTTCGATTTTTTAAAAGCTATTTTTAAAGTATATTTAATGGAATCAGGCGTTACTTTGCGGAAGTCCATTTTAAATAAGATTATATAATGTGGGTAATTTATAGTTTTAATTCCGCGATAAAATCATCGTTTGTCGCGGAATTAAAACTATAAATTACCCACATTATATAATCTTATTTAATTTTTAAAGTCTCGACTATTATTTGATAATATGCAAAGATTGAATGTGTGCAGTTTATGTAAAAAAGTTTACAAGACTCTTTAAATGTTTTTGTTTATCATCAAGATTTAGGT
Source organism: Crocallis elinguaria (assembly GCA_907269065.1). Taxonomy (NCBI): domain Eukaryota; kingdom Metazoa; phylum Arthropoda; class Insecta; order Lepidoptera; family Geometridae; genus Crocallis; species Crocallis elinguaria. Next base: position 11,942,258 of record OU026071.1, on the reverse strand, counting down.
GTTCTTTTAAAAGTATACACCTATACCTTTTAGTACAAATGTTATCCAATATTTATTTATCACACATCTAAGGCAAAACTATGCGAAATTTTGTAACTTTAACGAAAAGTATTAATTTTCTCAGTTAAAAAAAATGTTTGTCGAGTTGAAATATCGATAAGTAAAATTACAAACTGGTTTCAGTGACCATAAACATTCTTCCACTTTTTATTTCTATTCTTTGGAAATACTCATTTAATCATAACTGCGACCCGCGCCTTATTATCACGCGCACCACACCATATTTAGTGTTACCATCACAAAAATTCCTCCCGTAATTAATGAAGATGTGATTGTTTTGGACGCGGTTCGACATTGTCCCACACGGCCTCGGCGCTCTCCCAGTAAAACAAAGACGTAAGTTACAAACGAAATATATTCAACTTACGACTCTTTTTCATTAGCAGTGTTTGGTTATAGTCCCGTAATGCAACGATCGTTAAACTCGATATCGATTATCGATACTCATTTTCATTGAATGAGATTTACGATGTTTATGCATGCGAAATTGGCGGGCGTTGCGAGTGTCGGATTTTATCGGCCATTCAAATATCGAATCGTGAATTTTGAATGCGTTGGATTAATGGAAAGTTTTTCTTTTTTTATAGGGCTACAGTTTTAAGTTGGAAGATTTGCTTGTTGAATTTACGTAACAATCAATGAATATAAATATTTTTTACAGTTCAGTATTTCTGCTTTTAACAAATACATACATTAATATTTTCTAAAAAAATATCTCCATGATATTTATTTTTGAAACAGTTTTCAGTACATTCTCAGCAAATTAAATGAAATTCGTACACAATATTGAAAATCCTTTGTAGCGATAGAATTAATAATATTGAAAAAGTTTCCGTAGTATTAATTTGTATATCTTTTTATATAGCACTTAGTCTTAAAACACAGAACTTTGAAACATTGGAAACATTCCAACTATAGTCTATATCACTTACTTATTTACTTCCATTACAAAATCAAGTTTAAATTTCATCGATACTGTCAAGGGCTACAATGTCACTCACTATCCCTAAAATGAGTGCTTTAATGCGCCCGCGCATGCCTTCTCTCTTAATACGGTCCTTAATTACAATTTAATTGTTTTTAGTCAAGGAATTGTTTCGAGTCTTCTCAGAAATGAAGACTGGAGACTTTGTCGCTGGCATTTTAGTTTTATATTGAGGTGATGTTGACTTTGTATTGTGTATTATTAATTTTAAAATATTCCCTTGACTATATTAGTAAACGAGTTTTTTCGTAACGCATTTTTTTTTTTATATTTTGAGGCCATTTCTTCACTTGTCTTTGGATTCTGCTCATAATAGTAACTTTTAAACTTTCGCGAATCCAAAACATTGTTTACTTTTAAGAACGGGACTTAATCGCGATAAAAACACAGAAGAGAACACAGAACGAGAAGTCTTCTCGTGACCACGATCAATGCAACTTGATCGAAACGTCGAAGTAAATATAAACCTGTGTTTTTATCGCGACTAAGTCCCGTTCTAAAAAGTAAACAATCTGCTCATAATTATTCAAATGTTTTCATTTATTCTTGCATGGTAAAATACATCGATTTTAAAAGAGATTATCGACTTAATTATCCGCCATGATATTATTTCGTGCAGCCCAAGATCTATCGACTTTTCTTGTAGAGATCCTTTCACTCTTTTTGTTGTGTGTACTTTATTATCAACAAAAACGAGAAACTAGTGAATAACTAGTCCCCATTGACATACCCAAGAGCAGTAAATATTATTTTAATTAATTTAATGACTCACTTTTTTGCTTGTTTACAGTCAAGAAATGAAGTTGTAATTACATAACTCGTTTCGTTTTGCTAGGCTCTGCATGATTGTTGCAGCTTTAGCATTTTTGAAGTTATTATAGACGTGCTGGGGTGTGTATTTTATGGCGTAAAAATTGCTATCAAAAATGCGCATTTTAAAAAACTGACTTCAATAAAAATATCGTGACATTTGAAATTTTATCCTCAATTTTTCCACCTTTAGGGATGGTATTTTTTCATATTTTTTTTTAATTTCAACATTTATCTTACAAATCGTCACCAAAAACGACAAACTAAATAATTTTTATAAATCTAACAGTTGGCATTTAATATATACAGAATAAAAATTAAAAACTAAAACAATAATAAACTAAGAAAAGAGTTAAAAATCGTTAAAATAATAATTCAGAATTTGGGACCCTTCCTAACAAAAAAAATCAGTATCGGACCACAATTGACGAAGAACCTGTTGAATATATACATATACACATATACAGCTTCGCAAGGGTATAACGAGCGTACGAGCATACTGCAGTGCCGCGCAGGCCTTTGTGTTTCAAAGTACTGGATGGCACTGCAATTGTTATGTGCCGGCGTTATGCTTACAATCAGGCAAACGACCGTCTCGTCTTGTTATCTAATAATATAAAAAGAAATCCTAAACCTGCTGTATCTAGCTGCTATAACTAAATCTTGAAAGGGAACTGTATCTCAAGTGTGACTGTCGTAATATATGATGACAGATTCTCTTTAGGGTGGTTACAAGTTGTCCACCTCCTCCAGCAGGGTACTCAGATGTGTATCACGTAATTTATCTGAATCTGTATCCTACGCACCCTATATTAAATGTCCATACATGTGAGTACATAGGCGATGGCGCCATCCGGATTTAAACATGTCCGGGCCTCTAGGCAATGTACGTCACGGGCCCCCTTTTCTAACCATCATAATATTATGCTATAATAATTTGAAATGCGTTCTGAAATGTACTGATATATGACGATATAATATAAAAAACAATGCAATATTAATAATATTGTCATTGAGGATTTGTTACATACAAATCTTCAAATTTAATTTTCACTCGAAGAAACATTTCCAATTTTTTTTCCCGGGGTGCGGGGCCCCAAGTCTGTGCCGGACCCCTAGGCAGTCGCCTACTTTGCCTTATGGATAATCCGGCCCTGGATATACATACTCCCTTGATACAGTATCAGACAAATTACGTGCTATCTCTGAGTGAGTACTTAACTACTTACCCTGCTTATAAGAACTACACTACCGCTGGTCAATTGATCATGCATGCCTCAGTTGTCGTTATACGTATCAAAGAAAATATTTCAAAGGTAAAGAATTTAACACATCAACCATGAGTCAGTTTTTAATTTAATCCCATAAAACTATTCTGCACCAAGTCCTTGAGTTTCCACCAATGTCAATACAATAAACCCAGTTAATCAATATGCATCAGACCAGCTCCGCCAATTATGCACAAGTTGAAGTCACAGCGCCAAAACTTTATTAAGTGGAGACGTTTGGATGTCCGCTCACGGACTCATTCGCGAGTATTATAAGTTAGTTAGAGGATGAGCCATAGTGTTATCAGAAGGGTAAACTCATATTTTTTTATCATCAAAACAATTCACGTCTAAATACTGAGACTCTCGTCAGGGTACAAGACGTCAAGAACTTTGCTTAGTGGCAATCCTTGACCATATAACGAATCTACAATTCTACATACATCTATCACATCGCCGGGTTGTGAGACATTGTTACTGTATGGAACATTGGAATGACATTAAAATGCACTTGTAAAGGTCATTTTTGGCAAAAAATCTAAAAAATCCTCATCAGTTGTAACCTAACCGAAATATTACATTTGGCCAGTAAAACTCAATTTGGTCACATTGAGAGGCAATTCTGGTTAGTTTTTTTTATACTATTTGGTAACGAGACGAGCTGGTCGTTGCCCGATGGTAAGCATAACGCCTGCCCATAACAATTGCAGTGCTACTAAGAACTTTGAAACACAAAGCCCTGCGTTGCACTGCAGTGCTCTCGTTACACTGAGACATTAGGTAAAGCCCAGTAATTTCACTGGCTACCCTGCTCATCAAAGCGGCACACAGTAATGCTTGCACATTACTGCTTGGCGGCAGACTTCACGAGCAATGTGTAATATTATGCCCATAAATCTAATCAATCACTTACCCTTTACATAATATAGATTTCTAGTAACTAAACGCATTTTTGATCAAAAATTTTCAAGCTTTTATAGAACCACGAATTATAATGATGAAGTATAAAATAAAATACATGTGATTTCAGTTGCTTAATGTAAATTTCATGATTAAAACATATGCGTACTTTTTAAATAAAATAAAATGAAATCCATCGACCATTGGATATAAGCTTAGATATGCGTCTGACGTTTCTCAGCAATTAGTAAAAAAAACACTGTTTATTATTCACTAAATGCATAGCGAAACAATGTATATCCGCAGATGATTTATTGCCCCCAGACACAAGCACGTGACATAGTTTAGAGTTTAGACATTCAAACGACTTTGCCTACTTCAATAACTTATTCTGCACACCTATAAGTCAGGTGGGACAATAGACAGCCGTCATTATATGGCCTTAGCTCGGCGCATGCGCGGTTTGAACACGAATTGTCTAATTAGAGAACGTTTAAGTCGTCTACGCATACTCGTGCAACTATTAGCGGTTGCGAGAGTAGATATACTGCGCAGCGAATGGCAGATAGACGACATTATTGTTTGTTTATAGTGATAAATTGTATAGGATAGTGTTAACAGATGCACTATGTAATAGCGGCATGAAGCTTTTTTACTAGGCTAGGATATATTTATTTTTGAAGGAATTCGAAAATGATTTTAGAAGGCAATTGATTGTAGCATTCTTTTTATTAGGAACAATCAGTTATTCAACTACTGCAAAAAAACACAAAGTACTTTTTCTCTGTAAGCTTACACCGATGGGTCCACTGATTATAATATTATTTTATCCCTATTATATTATTATTCACTTTATTTCTTTTTAATCTTACGTTTAAGTTTTTTACAATATTTCTATAAAAATACAAAGTTTATAAAAAACCTAAACCTAGAGTGCCGCCGCGCCGCACAGTGGGCTGAAAATCGAGTTTCATAGACATAGGCCTCTTTTATTATAAACATTTTTTTTCTTGTTGCAAACCAACACAGAACCTTATCAGGAGCCCTAACTATATCATATTTATGCACCTATCACGATTATGACGCAGTAATGATTTTTCGAAGAAACATTTGAATGGAGAAAAACATGAAAATCGATATTTTTCGGCCCCCGAGAGAGTGCCCGTTATTTCCTCTGGTATGATTAATGTACTTATTTTTGACTATTTTTTGACATATTGCACACACCGCGCACTCGATGGACTTTGGGTGAAAAAAAATAAATTAAAAAAAATAAAAAAATAAAGCGCATTTTACTTAATATTTGTAGTGCATTAACCTCTATAATTAATATTTCGACACTCACCTAATCATTGTTACAGTTTTCATGCAGTATTCAGATACTATCATTACAATTTACCTGTTATTACCTTATTTTATGATGGTTTTATGATATTAACCATTAATGCCAATAAAAATAAATAAATAAAGCGCATTTTACTCAATATTTGTAGTGCATTAACCTCTATAATTAATATTTCGACACTCACCTAATCATTGTTACAGTTTTCATGCAGTATTCAGATACTATCTTTACAATTTACCTGTTATTACCTTATTTTATGATGGTTTTATGATATTAACCATTAATGCCAATAAAAATAAATAAATAAAGCGCATTTTACTTAATATTTGTAGTGCATTAACCTCTATAATTAATATTTCGACACTCACCTAATCATTGTTACAGTTTTCATGCAGTATTCAGATACTATCATTACAATTTACCTGTTATTACCTTATTTTATGATGGTTTTATGATATTAACCATTAATGCCAATAAAAATAAATAAATAAAGCGCATTTTACTTAATATTTGTAGTGCATTAACCTCTATAATTAATATTTCGACACTCACCTAATCATTGTTACAGTTTTCATGCAGTATTCAGATACTATCATTACAATTTACCTGTTATTACCTTATTTTATGATGGTTTTATGATATTAACCATTAATGCCAATAAAAATAAATAAATAAAGCGCATTTTACTTAATATTTGTAGTACATTAACCTCTATAATTAATATTTCGACACTCACCTAATCATTGTTACAGTTTTCATGCAGTATTCAGATACTATCTTTACAATTTACCTGTTATTACCTTATTTTATGATGGTTTTATGATATTAACCATTAATGCCAATAAAAATAAATAAATAAAGCGCATTTTACTTAATATTTGTAGTGCATTAACCTCTATAATTAATATTTCGACACTCACCTAATCATTGTTACAGTTTTCATGCAGTATTCAGATACTATCTTTACAATTTACCTGTTATTACCTTATTTTATGATATTAATCATTAATGCCAATACACGCAGTTTACATGTAAATTTACAATGGGTCATTATGATACTCGACATTATCATTGTTACAAAAATAACTGTAGAGGCTTACCTACCTACTTATCTTTAACTACCTGTTAAACCGTCACTAACGATCGAGTCTATTGTATTCTAAAGAGCTATTTATTTATTTATTTTGGTTATTCTGGTTTATTGCATTCTTTAAAAAATATGTTGTACTTAATTACTTAGTTTGATTAGTTAATTACTTACTTATCACTTGTCATTGTCTTGTTCTACCTAATTTAATAATTAGTAGTCGGTAGCAGGTATGAATTTAGTATAAATTAAGATGGTACTAAATATTATTTTTTGTTAAATTATAACTTTTCTACGTGTAACGTGTGCGAATTTGCGAAAAATAAAATTGTTGGAAATGGAGAGATACAGTGTGAAAACCAATCTGGAACTATTTTTTAACAACATATTTTAACAATAATTTTGATTAACAATATTAATTATAGAGGTTAATGCACTACAAATATTAAGTAAAATGCGCTTTATTTATTTATTTTTATTGGCATTAATGGTTAATATCATAAAACCATCATAAAATAAGGTAATAACAGGTAAATTGTAATGATAGTATCTGAATACTGCATGAAAACTGTAACAATGATTAGGTGAGTGTCGAAATATTAATTATAGAGGTTAATGCACTACAAATATTAAGTAAAATGCGCTTTATTTATTTATTTTTATTGGCATTAATGGTTAATATCATAAAACCATCATAAAATAAGGTAATAACAGGTAAATTGTAATGATAGTATCTGAATACTGCATGAAAACTGTAACAATGATTAGGTGATTGTCGAAATATTAATTATAGAGGTTAATGCACTACAAATATTAAGTAAAATGCGCTTTATTTATTTATTTTTATTGGCATTAATGGTTAATATCATAAAACCATCATAAAATAAGGTAATAACAGGTAAATTGTAATGATAGTATCTGAATACTGCATGAAAACTGTAACAATGATTAGGTGAGTGTCGAAATATTAATTATAGAGGTTAATGCACTACAAATATTAAGTAAAATGCGCTTTATTTATTTATTTTTATTGGCATTAATGGTTAATATCATAAAACCATCATAAAATAAGGTAATAACAGGTAAATTGTAAAGATAGTATCTGAATACTGCATGAAAACTGTAACAATGATTAGGTGAGTGTCGAAATATTAATTATAGAGGTTAATGCACTGCAAATATTAAGTAAAATGCGCTTTATTTTTTTATTTTTTTTAATTTATTTTTTTTCACCCAAAGTCCATCGAGTGCGCGGTGTGTGCAATATGTCAAAAAATAGTAAAAAATAAGTACATTAATCATACCAGAGGAAATAACGGGCACTCTCTCGGGGGCCGAAAAATATCGATTTTCATGTTTTTCTCCATACAAATTTTTCTTCGAAAAATCATTACTGCGTCATAATCGTGATAGGTGCATAAATATGATATAGTTAGGGCTCCTGATAAGGTTCTGTGTTGGTTTGCAACAAGAAAAAAAATGTTTATAATAAAAAAGGCCTATGTCTATGAAACTCGATTTTCAGCCCACTGTGCGCCGGCAGCGGGGCAGGGCCCAAGCTACCGGTGGTTAGGGCTGCATAGTGAGGAACCTCCTGACAATACTATTATTATTGTGATTTGTTAATTATTTCGAAAGTTAACAAAATGTTTCTTTAAAAGCAGTAGACTGCTGTTAGTTAAAAAAGAACCAGTCAAGATAGAAAGAATAAAACTAAGCCTCCAAAAAGCCCCTTTACAACAGAAAACATTTCTAAGAAAACGCATCCTTCTGGCATGTAGATATGTTTAAAATATACCACGAATGCACGATGCATGTCACATTCAGACACTTTCAATTCAACAGCTTTCTAATAGATTTGCACTACTAGCTTTCGTGTTAGCATTTGACAAGTGTAAACGTGGCTTATTCCTGGAACAGCTGATTGGATTGCCATCTCAGCGATTAGGAACAGAACAGAATTAAAATAGGATAATCAAATGTTTTCCTGTTATTCTCGTATGTTCTGTTTTGTAATGCATTGAGAGAACTTACCATTTCTTGACTTATCATGTTCATCATCTTAAGCCACATCGTCTATCGAGTACACAGATTATTTAGCCTGATCGAGTATAAGAAAAACCAAGAAGAGCATTTACATGTTTGGATTTGGACTACATGTCTTCTTCGTTAGACAAAAGTGGATAAAAACGACCGTACTACTCTTATTCCGTATTTCTTCTTCGTATTTTGTTTTAAATAACATACTTTTTCCAAAGCCTCAAAATAATGATCTTTGACTAGATAGTATCTTCTTTCATTCAGCTATCAGCTTCATATATCCAGCTGTCGGGACAAAAAATATCATCATCTACCTTATTACGCTCCCACGCCTGGGATACCGGACTTGTCAATGGTGAGAGATAGCCTTATTATCTGTGGAGACAACTCGAATTTTACTTTTGAGTTTTCTTGATCTAATTTTTAAAACTAATCTTTGGACACGATATTGTTTGCTTCATTTCTCAGGTACGTTGGTAATATTCCTTAAAACCAAGCAAGGAGCTAGGAGTGAGATTTTCAGAACCGTGCGGATGGCATGACTCTGCACGCGAAGTCATCAAATCATTTAGATTTGGATTCTATAGATACTCGAATATCGCAGGCATACCAGTAGAACATACCTCGTACACTGCTAGTGAAAGTTCGGCAAACGATAGATGATTAGTGAAAATCAGGCAGGTGGTACTAATTCGTAGGATGTTTTTACGCACCCCAAAAATCACAAAATATTCCAAACAAGGCGTCAGTGCAAACTAACCCCCTTGTTCATAAACGTTCTGTAACTTACTTAATTACTAGAAAGTGTTTTGTCTCGTTTTCACGCGTAACAGCTTCCGTCAACGAGGAGTAGACAGAGCAGTTTAAAGCATAGATTATTTTATTGAGCTTTTATGAATAAGGGCGTAAGTCTACAAAGAATAAAAAAGACATCAAAATAATCACCAGCAATCAATCACCTTCCATATCGTAACTGTGCCTAGCTTCGCCACCACGATCGCACCCTCGGAACCTTTCATCAGGTTTAGCATTCCCCGTACACCAACTGAGTACATCCATAAATTACAATGAGTTGAGCCGTCCTAGACACCACCATACACGTTCACGTTTTAGAACCTTGTCGCAGCAAACCTTTAGACACATCCTTCACTATTGATAGACGCGTCAAGTATAGTTAAAGCGACATGGTATTAAAGTAAGGTGTTCAGTAGTTGGCTTCGCGCGGTTCGGCCTAAAGGGGATTGGACGTGCGTCCGGCAGAGTAAGGTTTGTGACACACTGGTGGATTAGTACTATACAGAGAGTAGTTTAGGTGATTTTTTTAAAAAGGGACTCGGTGATTCAAGATTTAGTAAATGTGGTATTATAGAATTCTGCCTTAATTCTGTCATTCTTGCTCCACGTTTTCGTTCCTGCGGTCAAAAAGACGAGTTCCAAACCATCATACTAATTTAAATGAAAAGCTTTTTAGTTGCAAGCGTTTTCTACAAGAAACGATGTTGTATGCAAAAATAATTACAAAAATTGCTTTAACGCAGCGACGAACCAACTTCAGCGACAAGCTACTGAATCGATGTTGATGAAATTTCTACGGGCCCAATTTGAAAGTATATCCTATCAAATAAAGAAAGAATTTTGCAAATCGGTTTATAAATGACGGAGATCTCAGGTAGGTACCTAAGAAACATAAAAAAATACAACCAAATTGAGAACCTCCTCTTTTTTGGAAGTCTGTTAAAAATAGTTGGCAGTAACCTTAAGGATTATCGTTACTGAATTTAACTGAGTTGGAAAGTTGGCAGTATGCGAGAAAGGATATCTGTACTTAAATTCACTGGCAACGTAAAGATAACTAAGATAGCTCTTCAGATTCACGTCATAGTGATAGTTGGCAAGTCACATAACTTGTCAACAATCACTAGAGAAAGAAAGTTCTCGAATGAAGACGACGATGACAACTGATGGTGCGTAACGACTTTTTAGGGTGAGTTGAAGCCAATGGATACAATTTGCTAACTACTATTTGCTATTACAAATTACCAATTATAGAAACCTCTGGTTCTATAGAAGAGCTTTATTTTCAATAGAAGGTATGGAGAGGTAAGAGTATAAGATATCGTCTGAAGATGACAAATTTATTTTAAAAACAATAGAACCTACATTAAAAGTTGATGATGGGAAACATTCTTAATACCATGTGCTACCAGTTCCGGAGTTGTTTATTTTATAATTGAATAACTTTATAGTTCCATTGTAAGCAAAATATCTTACGTGTTATGATGATTATATTAACTGGTAACTGGTGTAGCTTCCTTTTTCAATAATTCAATTAAACGTAATAGATAATCGTGAGGAATAAAAATTATCGTTTGAAAATCGATTCTATCTCTCGCACATTTACCTACTGCATATTCTTTGTATTATTTGTCCTTGCTTCACCACCATTTTTTACCAGCAACCAAAGTAATTAACATTTTTCTTTCCTATGGTAATGTATGAAAGAGAAAATTGAAAAACTGCTTGAGTTGTCTAAATTTTACAAAGACATTACATATGCTTTTGTCTTAGACAATTTACTCTCGCTTTTAGTAAAATAAATTACTCGTAACGCATGGTAGTAGGGCATTTAGAGTAGCCGCACATTGGATTACCGAAAGCAGTCACTAGATGCAGCAACTGAACGCGGTCACCAGTGGCTGGTTGCGGCTATCATTTGGAGCCAATGGTAGTCACAAAATAGAGAAAAAAGGGGCGCCTGGGCGCTTTTTGATGTTCTAAAAATCTAAGCTCTCCGTAGTTTTCTCTCTATTGTGTGCGGGTGGGGAAAAGCCGGCGTTTTTGGTCGACTGAGCACAGGACGCGAGCCACGAACGCGGCCACCACCTCAGCTTGTGGCGCGTCTGGTGGCCCAATGTGCGGCTACACTTCCTAATGCGCCTTGCTAGCTATCTCAGAGTTGCAAATCTGTCGCCAAGTATCTAAAGAGATCTAGATCTTCCTCCATATACACTTGAGAGCCAATCCAAAATTTAAGTGGAGCAATCTCACTCACATCATAATTTAAGATCAGGTCAAACGCTAACCCATAGAGCATCAAAAATATCTAAGCTAATTTTAATTGAGCCGACATATCTTTTTAACTTATTCAAGACATCCACTATGAGTAACAAATTGCCAACAAACTGATTCAGAGCACACCCTAAAACAGTGTACACACTGTCGGAAACATACTTCAAGCCACCGACTATTTCCAAAGTCCAGTAACGTATTTCGCGAGTGTGCACTAAGAATCGTAAATAGATTTACAGCACTTAGAAATGTAACCCTATTTGACTATTAAAGACAGGTATCGTCACTGTTAAGATTTATTTATGTTTTCTACTTTTTATAGCTTTTTCGGCGTCGACTGCTTAATGACTTGACGCCTCTGGTTTACAAAGTTATCTATGCGCGCACAGCTAAGTTTTGACAGATGATTAAGCTTAATTTTAATAGTGAATAGAGTCTGTTTTTGATTTGATTTTGTTTCAGCTAATGCAGGTTTAAGTTTGTCGATTAGTTCCAGTATTCCTAACACGGCTGAAGGAAGTAAAATATAAAACAAGCGAGAATATAAACTCGGAACAATAAAATGAAAAAGGTGAAACTTATTTATTTACATTACAATTTATTTTTATTTGTTGATTGGTGATCATTTTCGGAATTTACGAGGCAGTGAGCGACTGGCAACTTTACGAGGATTTTTTATAGATTTCTTTTTTTGGAACTATAACTTGGTGTTCTTTGTAATGGACTGTCATCGAATAACAAATTAGGTATCTTAACTAGCCCAATGGGCTTTTATATAATAGGTATTATATATAATACAATAGCGTGAAATGTGCAAGTGCAGTGACACAGTTTTATAATCCATAAAACTGTGGCAGTGATTTGATTTTTCTATCTAGTTAAAAATTATAAAGATTTTCTATTTGGTGTAAGATAAGTTGCGGCCCATTTTTTACTACCCCGGGACTTTCAATTAGAAGCAAAATATGGGCGCTCGAAAATATTTTTTTACTAAGGCGTGTTAGCAGCTAAATAGCTTCACGTAAAAGGTTTTTTTAGCAAAATCAGATGAGCTTCTTTCTTCTTCTTTCCAGTGCCAGAAGACACTGAAAAATATACCCGATGGGGTTACGTCGTTTCTTTACAGAGCTCCCGCTCCCGTGCCGCCTTCCGGCTCCATCATCAGACTAGCTCTGTGACATCATTATAATTATATTTGTACGGAGCACATTACGATTTTGCAACTCCGCATATTTATTTCACTATTCACACAAACGAGTGCACTTTGACACGCCGCGACAGACGCACGCGGGCGAGTGAGAATCGAAAAAATCGTGTCAATAAATAACTACAAATTTTAACATTTTCTTACTACATCCAGGGTTCTAACTTGGACCCTACAATATTGCTTTATCAACCAAATTACATTACGTGGATGTCTAAAATATCGACTCACAAATCAAAAAAGGTCAAATTTAGTTTGCTAGATTTGGACCACACTATGAAGGCAAGTTAAATGAAAGCTTGTATAAAAATGTACAACCTGTTTGTCAGGTTAAAATTAAAGCCCTTATTCATAAACGTTCTGTAACTTATTTAATTACTAGAAAGTGTTTTGTCTCGTTTTCGCGCGTAACACCTTCCATCAACGAGAAATTGACAAAGCAGTTTAAAGCATAGATTATCTTATTGAGCATTTATAAATAAGCGGTAAATGCCATTTTGTAAACACCTACTCGTAACTTAAGTTTTCAATGTAATTTGTTTTTGCTCGGAACTCAGCAATTGGAAGTGTGAACTGACAAACCAAAAGTAACTAACAAGCTGTTTGTTTAAAAAAAAAGTGGCTGACTGCCAGATCTTATTGCGTATTCCTACTTCGTATTTTATTACTTCTCTATATACTGAAGCGATGAAATATTTGTGTACCTGTTATTTATTTGTTCTCGGATTTATGTTTTATATTTCACGTTTTATCGGTTTGAAGGTTAACTGAAATTGTATTTATTTATTTTTAACGATAAATATACATGACTGATAATGATTAATGATAAAAAAGACAATGTGCTACCAAACTTAAACACGCAACTCGATTTCGTGCACAACACAGAAGTTTGAGAAAAGTATTTACTTGTTTTTTATACTATTGGATAACTAGATTAGCGGCTGGTTTGCCTGATGGTAAGCATAACGCCAGCCCATAACAATTGCAGTACCACTCAGAACTTTGAAACACAAACACCTGCGCGGCACTGCATTGCGCAGGTTTCCATGAGACATAAAGTATTAAGCTCATTATAAGCCCATTTCACTGACTACTTTGTTCATGAAACCGAAACACAGTACCTACCTAATGCTTGCACATTACTGCTTGGCGGCAGACTACACGAGCAAAGCGGTGGTACCCACCCAGACACTCGCAGAAGAGTAGTCCCAACACCTTGTAAAACTTACATTTTGGCCACGACATCACTTGATGGGAAGTGGCGATGCGGTCGAAGATGTAGCACTTTGCTCAGTAGATACCTATACTTGAGGGCTAGCGCGTGGTATTGCGTTTAAAGTTTGTTATGTTATTTTTTTAAGGACAGTGCATAAAAGGTTTTGTCTTTTTGTAAGAGTAGTTTATTTGTCATGCTATTTTGCGTATAACTACACAGACTTAACCTATGACAGTACTTTATACAGGTTGTGTCAATAGATTATTGACAATTGGCCACGAGAAAAGATCATTCCTCGTAGCCTAATCAGTTAGAAAACTTAGTTAGGCCAAGAGGAAACATCCTTTATTATACACATAGTCACATACCAGGCCTTCTTACCACAAAAGCAACATTTAGCTAGACAACGCGCAACGTCTAAAATTATTAGAAATGTCACTAAAGAAATGAGATTTCTGGTTGTTCACATTTAAATTCGTGACTAAGGCATGTTTAACCCTAGGCGAGAGATCAACAAATACTTTTGATAGTGGGAGGACTAACTCTTCTGCGAGTGTCCGTCTGGGTTGTTACCACCGCTTTGCTCGTGAAGTCTGCCGCCAAGCAATAATGTGCAAACATTACTGTGTTCCGGTTTGATGAGCAGAGTAGTCAGTGAAATTACTGGGCTTATGAGACTGAATACCTAAAGTCTCAGGATAACGAGAGCACTGCAGTGCCGCGCAGGTCTTTATGTTTCAAAGTTCTGGGTGGCACTGCAATTGTTATGGGTCGGCGTTATGCTTACCATCAGACAAACGACCAGCTCGTCTCGTTACCAAATAACATAAAAAAGGGATCAACACCTACTTAGGGAGTGTTTTTTTGTACCTAATACCGATTATTTTTGCAGCTACTCTTTCACATACTCGTGATACTATTCATGAGCGCCTTGGATCTTACGCAAGTAAATTCATGGTATTTTTTTGTCAAAACGAGGTTACGTTTACACCAAATATTTGTCTTCCAGTTTGGCTTGGACATTCGGAACTAACTAGGCGTTACTAACTAACTAACGACAAAAGAGCTCAGAGTGTTCGCTTCGTGACTTACATTCAAATATTATGCTACACATTGACAAAAGTAATTGGACATATCTGTGACTAATTTTAGGGCCCGTCGCCAGTTGTCACTGTGAAAATTTTTAAGAATGCATAAGTTTATAGTTTTCAAGTTTTAACATTTCTTTATGCAAGGCCTTTGGCTGGCTTCTACAGAAATACTAATGCCCTTTTTCTGCCAACGATGAATAACGCGACGCATAATTAAGTAACCCCTAATGTAAACAACTCCTAAGTATAAACCGTTAGAACACTAAAGGTTGGTAAAAAGTATTTTGGCCAGATAGCTGGCAGATAGCTGATGATACAAGGAGTAACTTAGGCTTTTTTTAATTTTAGAAAAATAATTAGGGTACCGCGCAAAAAAATAAAACTCCATATTGAAATCCAATATCTCCACGCGGGTGAAGCCGCGGGCAGTCAGCTAGTTACTAATAAGTTTACATCCAAGCTTATAAATTGCATTGGCATTTTTTGCATGCACATTTGCCATTTATTCGGGTCATAGTGGGATGAAACGAGCGGACTTGCACTTTATATCAAGCTGCAAAATACATGGTTTTAAAAAGCTATCAATGCGATACAACCCTTAAAAAGAAGGTAAAGTTAACTTTCTTCTCTGATGGGCCGAGAACTAAAAATAAATGACGATCAGACTATAAAAAAATCCCACAATCCAACACAAAGAGTGTTGCAACACTTAATATTCACAAAGCTTTATCAGCAGCATGTGTTAAAAGGAAGTTGTACATTAAAAAATTCCTTGAAATTTTCGTCCGCACCAAAGGAAGTAAAATATAAAATAAATCAATCCTAATGCTGACTTCCAAAGCCTAAATTGAATTACCTTAGTGTATACAGAATGTGAATTAGATGTCGCGACTTATCGCGCTACTTGATTATGCATTTTTGTGCACGGATATTAGGCAGTAAGGAAGATAATTATTAAGGGGGATTATTTTTAGAGTGAATTCGTTGAGTGAATTTGTGCTTTTGCGTGACTGAGCGTTAGCTCATGTCACAGACCAGTAAATCTAAGTTTTGCATGAGAACACAATCGTCAAATGTTGGCGGGGGACGAAAAAGACGGCGTATTCTGATTGGTCAGTTTAAAACTCATACATCAGACGAGTGAAGACGGCGTGTTGTGGTTGGTTCGGCTGGGTAGGGTTAAGTAGTGATAATGCTTAACCTTGACGAGCAGCGGTGTCCGGCTAAGCGGAGTCTTGCGGAGACTGGTCTGTGGCTCAGTTATAATGCTGTCTGCTCATCGCAGTTAATGTTGAACAATTTAACCAGGTGTTTGGACTAACTCTTTTGCAAGTGTTCGTTTGTGTGGGTATCACCGCCTTGCTCGTGGTGTCATGTCGAATAACGAGACGCGCAGATAGTTTGCCTGATGGTAAGCGTAACGCCGGCCCATTAACAATACAGTGCTACACTTAGAACTTTGAAACATAAAGGCTTGCACGGCTCTGCAGTGCGCTCGTTACACTGTGACATTAGGTTCCCATAAGCTCAGTAATTTTACTGACTACGTAACTCATCAAACCGGAACATAGTATCGAATGCACATTACTGCGATGTGGCAGACTACACAAGCAATCGCCCAGACTGACACTCGCCGAAGAGTACGTCCTACCACCTGATTAGAATCTTCCGGAAAACGATGATAAGCGATTTTCAAGCAGCAGTCCTTAAGACAAAAGCTGAGTATCTTGATGTACATACCCCAATCAAGTATCTCATAAAATCATCCGAGTAGTCATCAATCATCCTGATCACTATGTTGGTGTGACTTCTAATTCCCGTCACTACCACCCATGTTTGCCTAAATTTATTTTACCTGCTGTCATTTAGCGGTTTTTTTAGCGGTCTCGGTATTTGAATCGATTAGGATTCAGGATCTAACTTTTTCGGCAGCCGTCGTATAAATCCACGTGGCGTCATTATGCTATCCACGTTGTGAATGCTAATTATATGAGTGCACTGTACCCGTTGTCACCAACCCTAGGAGACGCCTAAATATTCAGGACGTGCCTAGGGCAAAAAACATTTTACCAACCTTTAGGAGTGTTCTAACGGTTTACTCTCTCTCTTTCTCTCCCTCCCTCTCACCCTCCCTCTTTCCCTCTCTCTCTCTCACTCTTAAAGACGCAGTGCGAGCGTAAAAGGCTGATGATGTTAAGCCAACGTCGAAAGCGAGTACCTACCTTCCAAATAGAGCACAAGATAAAATGGAAATAAAAAAGCATAGAATCAATAATTAATTCGTTACGATAGCTGCAACTAAAAAAGTGTAAATATCATAACTGTAACCATTATATAAATAAATACAATTACCTATAATAACGATGCCTATTCCACAAACCACGGTTACACAAGCGCCTGTGCGTGCGCATGCTTAATCTGCGGTTAGAGCTCCCCGCAGTTTTTTGTTCAGGTTTAAACTAACCGTGTAAACTAGACCACAATCAAGTTTCTTATTTTAAAACGATTTCAGCTCACCTAGATTTAAAAAAAACAGGCAGTATAAGTCACACAAGATAGCGCAAGCGAAAATAGATTCGACTAGGATTATCGTTATTTGTAGGTAATTAATAACCTTTCTGTTCTGTATAAAGCACTTGTATAAAGAGTGTTAATCAAAGGTCAAAATATAGATTTCTATCTGTCTTTCACTGATAAGTTTAAGGTTTCTTAAGTTCATTAGCTTTTTTAATTTTTGTTATTTGGTAACTAGACGAGCTGGTCGTTTGCCTGTTGGTAAGCATAACGCCGGCCCATAACAATTGCAGTGCCACTCAGAACTTTGAATTACAAAGGCCTGCGCGGCACTGCAGTGCGCTCGTTACCCGGAGACATTAGGTATTAAGTGTCATAACCTATTTATAACTTGCTGACCAAAATGAAAAAGAATCACAGCGAAAGCAAACACATCTAAACATAGCAAATTCCTAAGAAACTCAATCCCTTTAACGCATTTCTGAATCCGCAACAAATCGAAAAACAAACACAACACAGTCATATTAATATTCATTGTTTCTCAGTACAGTTTCACTTAAGTAACTTAAGTTTATTTAAGTTGCCCTTACATTGTACAGAGGCATTTAACGGCTGTAAGTCACGCGCGTAGCCTTTTATTGCTATGTTTACCAAATTAAACCCGCGTTTAATATTGTTTTTTGGTTAAACAGGGCCTCGGTTTACCTATTTGTATTGTTCAGCCTTTTTTATTATTGAACGACGAAAAAAAGATTTTCGTTTGAATTTAAGTACCCAAGTTTCTCGAGCATCCAAAAATATGTTGATATTCAAAGGGTTACGAATTAACCACATCCCGACGCAAAAAAGGAGGGGTGTTATAAGTTTAACGTGTGTTCTGTGGGTCTGTCTGTGGCATCGTAATTCCTAAGCGGATGGATTTTGATTTAGTTTTCTTTTGTTTGAAAGAGAGTGTTCATAGATATGATTAGGTACAGTTCTACAAATTACAGACAAAACTCCTCTTTTATAAGAACAGCTAGTAATGTAAATAAATTGGATGGCTTTCCTGAATTAGACATTTAACACATCGTGATGATGTGGTCAAAGGGTGTGGTCAACTGGTCAAGCTAATTCTAGAATAGGATACTAATTCCAACTCGATACCTCTACGCGTTCCTGAGTAAAAGGATCTCAGATTTGGTAACGAGACGAGCTGGTCGTTTGCCTGATGGTAAGCATAACGCCGGCCCATAACAATTGCAGTGCCACCCAGAACTTTGAAACACAAAGGCCTGCGCGGCACTGCAGTGCGCTCGTTACCCTGAGATATTAGGAATTAGGTCTCATAAGCCCAGTAATTTAACTGGATACTCTGCTCATTAAACCGGAACACAGTAATGCTTGCACACTACTTCTTGGCGGCAGACTTCACGAGCAAACCGGTGGTAACAACTCAGACGGAAACTCGCATAAGGGTTCTTTTTTAGTTTTTGAGGTACGGAATCCTAAAAATAACATTTAGATACTTTCCTGACACAATCAATGAAGGGAAGCGTCGACTGCAAAAGTGTTCACAAACGTAAACAAACACATCCGTTCTTGAAGCAATCAGGGACCAATCTTTAATGCAATTTATTATTTAACTTCAACTCTATTACAATGCAATAGAGTTTTCAATGGTGTTGTTTATCAATTGTTTGGAAGCAATGACCTGGAAATTGGTCTCTCGATTTGTGGTGCGTTGGACCTTCACAAATTATATAGGTTACTAGCATTCTAACCGTCATAGTATTTTCATTTGCCACGCGTTTGACCATACTATCTCGTAGTGTTCATGTAACATAAGCTACTTTTTTGCTGGGAAAAATGTCTGTGGGAATATCCACGCCGATGAAACCGCGGGCAGTAGCTAGGTATAATCTATACTTCTAGTACTAGTATTACAAAGTATAATCAAAAAAAATCGAAAAACATGACTGCCATAGCCAGTGTAAGGCATGATGACGTAAGAATTCTAACGACATCACATACATCCAAATCTGTTCAGGCATTTAAAAGTTTCACGTACATACATCCTGAAAACATTACACTCCTTTTGCAGTCGTGTAATGTCCACATAGCCTAATAAAAAGGTAAAGATTGTTTTTTGTTTGTTATCTATACGCTAATCTCCTGAACTAGGTACTGGTCCTTTATAAATTTTTTTTCACTAAGCTACATAATCTCAAAACGCTATAGGACATTTTATCCAGCGAAGCTGCGGGCAAAAACTAGGGTAGATTCACGTTATTCGTGATTCGACAGAAGCCCTTTGAACAAGAAAACCCATTTTACTAACAAAATCAAAACGTTTATTTAATCATTAACAAACTAACGTAACTCTTAATTTTTATTAACTTTACTTTTTTCAACTATAATATTTTGTATTTGTTTTATTAAATTTTAACCATAAATAGGTGTAACTAAAAAACTTGTAAAATCGTAAACCGCTTTCATCTAACATTTAAAATAAGTAACGTAGTAGCGTCTGAACCAGGTAGCTGGTCTTGGTATGCGCACACGCAGACCCTAGTATCGCTTCTAAGAATCGGGATACGTTCGAGTCTCGGCTTATTGTGGTTTTCGAATAATTTACATCTTTTTATCACTTCTGGCCGCTTGCACTATAAAGGAAGATATTTTATTTGATTATTGAAGAGAAATCTTAGACGTACCTTGCCGTTTTTTTTTTGACGAAATCAGTTGGTCTGATGTAGAAATGTTCCATGTATACTGGTTAAAGAAAGTTTCTTCAAAAAAAAACAACGATTCGTTAATCAAATATAAATAAATCCAAATTATGTATTGTAATGTAAGTCAACTTTGAAAAATTAACCACAATCAATATAAAATAATAACCACTAATCATTGTGGTTAATATTATTAATCACATTATGGTTAGTTAGATTATAGTATAGTTTATGGACTAGAGAGTAATAGGCTTCCTTTTATCTCGGAAAAATGCAGGGATCCTGCGGGAACGCAGGTCAAAACCGCGGGCGGAAGCTAGTTTAGGTATAAGCCAAGTAATTTGACTAAATACTTTACTCATCAAACCGAAACACAGTAATGTTTGCACTATACTACTTGGCAGCAGACTTCACAAGCAAAGCCAAGTGGTGACAGCCCAAACACACACGCGCAGAAGAGTTAGTCCTACTACCTAGTAAAAATATTTTAAAACCTTAACTAAAAGCTTAACAAAATGTGTGACCAGCGGCAGGTGTTATATTATAATCATTGATACAACGATATAATAGAACAGACATCGTTTAAAGACAGACAGCGCTGCATTTTTATAGGTAGTTAAAATAATATTCTATGGTTCAAAGCTGTTTAATAAATTAATGATGATGGCTCCGTTTATAAATGACAGGTGACTTTTAACAAGATGTTAAAACTTAAAGTTATGACAGGAAAATATTAGGTTCGAAATTGGAGTCGTATTTTATGACGGTGCCTAAGTGTTTTTAAAACACCCTTCTAGTTACCACGAACTAGTGATATGTATGCAACTTGGTGCATTCTCAGCTGTTGTCTAAAGCAAAACGTGCTGTTTTTCTTCTAACAATTAATACCAATACATATAACAAGCAAAAAAATATTAGATTATATTCAAGTATACAGTAAGACAAGTGTTAAAAGAAAGGACTTATTCAAAAATATTTTATAAAAATGGCCCTGAACCTTGACATAAATCGCAAAATATAACACGAACAAACTTTTTGTTTCAAAATACTCAATATATTGAGCAACAATACTTATCATATTTTTGTAGCTAAAAATAAGAATAATTAAAAATCTAAAGAAATATAGCGTTTTCACAGGAACCGTGCATTATTCCGGGATAAAAAGCAGCCTATGTTACTCTCCAGTCCATAAACTACGAGTACATTTATGACAAAAATCACGCCGATCCGTTGCTCCGTTGCTGCGTGAAAGAAGGACAAACCAACAAATCAACATACGTACAAACACACTTTTGTATTTATTATATAAGTAAGTATATAAGTATGGATTAAATACTAAGCTCATCCTTCTTTCAATTAGGCTACAGGGAATGTACTGCTCGTATACGACATTAGTGAGGGACTCCCTTCCAACCACAAGCAAGTTGTAAACAAAAAACAGAAAATGCGTTCATTACATACATTTATCTTAGAAAAACACTCATAATTATAAGTAAGAATACTGAAACTAATTATAGAGTTACAAGTCTAGTCAACTCCAACCGCGTTAACATAAATGGCTGCCCCTTAAGAGACAATAAGTGTTTTTACTTTACTTCAAGTTTTATAATATGCAATGCCAATTTGCAATAAACACAATTATGGGTCTAAGTTACGTCCTTCTACATATCTGTTTATAGGTGGCCATGTATGTCTGTCCTATCTTTTGTTTTAAGGAGTGCTTTCGCTTATCTTCCTCCATTCTCCTGACCATCTGTTTGCCTGATGGTTAGCATAACGCTGACCAATAACAAATGCAGCGCCACTCAGAACGCAAAGACTTGCGCGGCACTGCAGAGCGCTCGTTACCCTCGTTACCCTTAGGTATTAAGTATCACAAGCCCAATAATTTCACTGGCTACTCTGCTAATCAAACCGGAACACAGTAATGGTTGCACATTACTGCTTGGCGGCAGACTTCACGAGCAAAGTGGTGGTACCAATCCAGACGGGCTCGCAGACGAGTTAGTCCTATGAGAATCCTAGTTGTCAACGTATGCAAAGCGCTTCAAATGCATAAAGCGTACTTCACAGTCTAGAAATGCATCATACACAAGTGGATTAACGCCGTGGACAAAAACTAGTCTGTAACATATAATAACTTGACATGTGATAATAATGACATTTTGTGACACCTTTTTTGTGTTTAGTGTCATTATCGTGACATTTGTGTTGAAATGATCATTAAATAACTTTTTATGATAGACAGAACAATACAATTACTTGCCCACAATTATAATTAAAAACGCATAAATAAAGTGAAGTTTTACTAAGGTATTAAAGATTGGCTTAATCGTAAGAGACGATGAACTACTACTGAAAATAAGGGTAAGATTGAAGTAAGACCACGACGATGAAGACTTACTCTTCTGAGAGAAACAATATAACAGTAAAATAGAAATATTAAAATCCGTACTTCATAAGAAAATGTGTTTGTTGGTTTGTCCCTCTTTCGCGCAGCAACAGAGCAACGGATAGACGTGATGTTTTTCTATAAAGATAAAATATGGAATAGGGAGTAACATAGGCTACTTTTTATCCCGGAAAATGTACGGTTCGTTTGGGAATCGCCTCGTGAAACCGCGGGCTACCAATAAATTAAAGTAATTTAGTAATACTTACATATTCTATCTTATAAAAATTAAAACAAATGCTTACCACATGTAAGTATCAGTCATCAATCTTGCGTTTGAACCTGTAGACAAAATGATATATGCAATTTAAATATCGGAATATGACTTGGGTATATCCTACTAATTTAAATCCTGCTTCCTACTGCCTACTAATCCTACTACTAATTTTGTTGTATTATAAATGCGAAAGTTTGTTTGTTGGTTTGTCCTTCTTTCACGCAGCAACGGAACAACGGATCGGCGTGATTTTTAGTATAGATATAGTTTATGAACCGGAGAGTAATAAGTCTACGTTGCTGCGCGAAAGAAGGACAAACCACAAACACCACACTTATTACTTAGTATTACACGTATTAATTAGTATTAGAAATTATAAAGACGTTACAGCTTCACGCCATCCCCAAATAAGACCAAGTTTTAAATTAACAAGGGAACGTCAGCTTAAGATTTAGCCATTTTTACGCCCAATCATAATTATTTGTTTCTCGATTTTTTGCTCTGACCTTCCCTTTAGTGATGGGTTAGGGAAAGATTTTATGTTTAAATATATCGATGATAAGAAAATCTGTCATACAGATAGTATCAATATGTTCTGCCTATTGATATCATTGATAAACCTTAGAAATTAGGCGCAATGCCGTATTTTTATACAAACTGCTGAAGAACAAATATGAAGATGTCTTCTGTTTATTCCCTCTATTATATCTTATCTTAATATTTTTAACAGCTGAACTTGAGACCCAGATTCTACGATTGACTTAACGTGCCATATTCTGCCACATGGTAACTTGTGAGGTGACAACACAAGGTGAGTCTAGACTGAAGATCTGGGCTGAATGTATCCGATCCTAATCAGTTTTAATTCTCTAGTACCGAATGATTTATAAGAATTGCATTTTAAATAATTACACTTAGTATAATGCGCGGAAAATAAATATTTATTAGCGTTAAATATTTATGCCTAAAAGTCATCGTTTCTCAGAAGTGATTATATCGATATTCGGACATCACTGCCTTCCTACCTGATCGTGGAACTTGCTAGAGTTGTACACCAGTCGTGGTCACGAAAAAAAAGCTCTCACACGCACTCATCAACTCGGACCTTTCGATTATTCATGCGCTACGCTGTCACTGAGATCGATTATGGCATGAGAGTTGTTGACACCACTTTGGAATTTATTAAATTTTGTTTAGACTTAGTTTAACCATAATAAACGGCATTATTTAAGTAACAGAATTAAGTTGTATTTACGAACAGAATCAATTATTTTTTAAATCTATAAAAAGCCCTAGCCGCACTGGGCCCGTGTGGTGGATTATGGTTCATACTTTCTCTCTCTCTCTCTCTCTCTTTCGCTCTGAGAGAAGGTCTGTATCCTAGCAGTGGCCGCATAGTATATAGACTAATGATGAGTATATGAGCGCACATACAATATTTTTCTAGTTATCTTTATATTATGTTAAATGTAAAGAAGCGTAAAGTTTCTTATACCTGCTAAAACAGGATCAAGTGGAATATTTCTTAATTAATGTAAATACATGCCTCATTAACTCAGTTACATACATACATTTTGTGCTTATAAGTACTAGTTGAAGATAACATAATGCGATTTTAAATCATCATGCAAAAGTGAGGACATAACTATCTTTAGAACTTCAATTAATCCCAATTAATCTCCCTACTACTAATCAAGACTTCCCATATCAATTAAAACAACATTTATCACGATAACCTTTCCAAACGGTGTTAGCATCTCTAGATAATTCCACGAATACGAGTGACGGCTGATAGAGTCGACCAAGATAATGACATCTGCGGTAAAAACACGGACAGTCGGTTATTTATCATCCAGTGGCCTCTTTAATTATTGGTCATATGGGACCGCCCTAACGCAAGTTCGGAGGCACCTTTATAAAGTCGTTTCGCCTTATGAGGGGGTGATTTTTGACGGACCCAATTTGTTGTGATTTTTTTCAAGTTTGGTGTTATGATTTTCTTTTTTAATGGGATTGAATCTTTTCTGAAGACATGTTAGGATGTTTACAGGTAAAAATTGTTAAGTTAATGATTATCTACTATTACTATCAGTTTTTTTTTCTAAATATCATGAATCTTCCTTGACAGTAATCTGTAATGAATATATCTCAAAATCTATAATGAATATAACTATATCTCAAAAGGAATAACAATAAAAGTTCGATTATGATAATTAATTATTTTATATTAACGATCGATTACTCATTCATGTTGACATGTCGATGCGTTAGTGAGTAACATATAATATCGATATTAAAATGCCCGTCACTATTGAAATATTGCAATTAAAAAGTTTTTTAATCTCTATATTTCAATTAACCTAAATATGAAATCGATTTTGAGAAATCGCCGATTCGGGCCATATACACGCACTATATCAAAATTGAATAGGGTTGTTAAGGTGTAGTTTTATTTGAATCAAAAATACGATTTGTTGACCGCAGTTGTTACAGATGAGGTTTTAACTTCAGTAACACCAACTGTAACAGATGGTAGTACTAACTCTTCTGCGAGTTTCTATAGGGGGAGAACCACCGTTTTGCTCGTGTAGTCTGCCGCCAAGCAGTACTGTGCTAGCATCACTGTATTCCAGTTTGATGAGTAAAGTAGTCAGTGAAATAAAGGGGAAAGATAAAACCACTTTTTTTTCTGAACAATAAATCGTGGAGTGTTCAAGACTCGAGTGACAAGATATCTTCTGGAGAAGGATGTTACACCGTCGATCAGAAGAGATAGAGGTCAAACGCCAGCCCATTTATATGAAAAAAGACCATTAGATACTTCTACGAACAATGTAATAAGTTCTTCAGAGTTTAAGTTCAACGAACCTACTAATAATTAGGAGTGAGTGGCAACCCTATCGATGACACACGCGCAAGTGGACGCGATAAATTTTGTAAGGGTTAATTAAATGCCACCAGAAAGCTTTATAAGTGTGTAAAGAACCCTGTACAAAGGGTTTGGTGCAAACTTAAATAAAATAATGGACTTGGAATTTTGAAATATGTAGATGTATGTATGTTTTGTATTGTGGGTCATGTGGGTATGAAATATTTTAGTGTTTTTATTAACGCCGTTTTAGTATTACTGTAGTGTAGTACAAGACGTGCTACCCATAAAGAAGACATGAAATGTCTTGTATAATTAACACACTTGATAGTTAATTTAGAAGTTTCAACAAAATTTAAATTATTTATTAGCCTAATTAATAGCTAAATTGTAATAATAAAACAGGTTACATCTTATTTATGTAACCTGTGTTTATTATAAAAACAAGCTCCATCTTATTTATCTAATCTGTCTTTATTACAATATAGAAATAGCTACTGTTCTTATAGACTCTAAGGTAATGTGCTATATGTTATAGAATCTTAAAGGCTTTTTATTATGATTTCTTGTAGAACATAAGTTATTAATACTATACCGTAATCAAACAATTTATTTATTCACACACAAAACAGAACATAGTCAATAATAACATATCAAAATAGAGTATTAGTTTAACATAGTAAAAAAGAGGAAGCTCTGTGTACGTTTGTAAGAAAATATTCGCCTATAACTTGAACTAGAGTTTCCAGCTCTAGTGCCAGTACATCTGCTGATTAAGATCGAGCAGGAACCCGATCCTGTTATCTAGACATCGGGATGCCTAGTACTTCGCACCTCTATGGACAGTGTGCGAGCCACGAGGTATAGGATATAGGTGTTTGGAAGATAAAGAACCGGGATCTTTTATTTGGATGGAATACTTAATTAATAAACGCTCTACAGTATTTTAACTTATTTTGTTAGTGGGAGGACTTACTCTTCTGCGAGTGTCCGTCTGGGTTGTTACCACCGCTTTGCTCGTGAAGTCTACCGCCAAGCAGTAGTGTGCAAGCATTACTGTGTTCCGGTTTGATGAGCAGAGTATCCAGTGAAATTACTGGGCTTATGAGACTTAATACCTAATGTCTCAGGGTAACGAGCGATCTGCAGTGCCGCGCAGGCCTTTGTGTTTCAAAGTTCTGGGTGGCACTGCAATTGTTATGGGCCGTCGTTTTGCTTAACATCAAGCAAACGACCAGCTCGTCTAGTTACGAAATAACATTTAAAAAAAAAGTAGTAGGTGGTAGGACTAACTCTTCTGCGAGTGTGTTTTGTTTTTGTTATAGGTGCCGTTACTTTCATATGCATTTAGTAAAAGGCTGTTATCTTGATATTACAAACAGACAGTTCAATTTTATTTATTTGTATGTATAGGTAGATGAAAGAGTACCACCCCCGAGGGAGGAAAAATGCAGGATTCGCATATTTTCGTTGAAGTCGGGTCCCGCTTTTTTAAATGCAGTTTTTTTTTATTGTAAACTTAAGAACGCTCTACCAGCATAAGTGTATCCAGCGAAATAGGATGGAAATATTTTTAAGTCTAGAGTCTAGTCATGTGTGACGTTATCAAACGCTAGCCAATTTAATGTAAGAACAACGCACCGTTCTTTGCCTTCGTACTGTTTCTGTTCCGGACCGAATTCACAGGTGCCTGAACTTATTTCAACTGAATGCTTTTAGATTATTATATATACACAGTTAATGGAATACCACCTTTGTGGTGTAGTCTGCCGCAAAGCAGTAGTGTGCAATATCTTTGCGTTTCAAAGTTCTAGGGGCACTGAAATCTTTATAGGAACTTGGGAAGACGTCAGAAATTGTATGATATTCTAGAATATTTATTTTCGTAGCGTCGCGCGTAGCAGCCGTAGCACTCACATTTGGTTATCGAATTCTTTACAAACACTGTATTGGATAGGAGTTAAGACATTACGCGTGACGTGTGAGCGCCAGAGCAAATCTCAACTGCCAAGACTGCGTCGAGAATAGATATTTTTTACATAGCTACTCAACCAACATCAAAAATCAAAATCTACTGCGATCACAAAGACCTACAAAGCGTGGTGTATTAGAAAAATGAATGATGCCTATTTCCAGTAGTGGACGTCTTCCAGATGCCAATGATTATTAATTTACTTAACAAAACTAAAATCTGAAACTATATCTGTCTATTAGCTAACTCAAAAGTGATAAAATAGCTCCGAGCGCTCATCAGAACGTTACATTATAAATCCGTATACGACACGGTAGATACGGCGAGAAATACTCGATACGGCGTTGTCAATGCGGTGAATTCGCGCGTGCTATCGATATTATCGGGCGCTAGTGTTGTGACATGTCCCGGTACACTATTGCGTAATGTAAAATAATAACTTATTATGAAAAAAAAATGATTTCAAAAATATGTTATGTACACTGTACATATAAATATACAGTTTTCTTTAACCAATAATATTATTCCGATTGAAGAGAAGTGAAATGGTAATTTATACCGCATTTAACGCTTAACTTTTCGATGCGGTCTTCAATTTTATTTCGTTAGCCGATATTCAAGAAGGAGGTCCTTAGTTATTTTAGCCTTTAATTAAATTCAGAGGAACTTTTGTGGTTGTCACAGAGGATTTGAATAAATACTTTTTTGTTTTTTTTCTAATTTATTTTTTATTTTAGATTACTTACTTATTTCAAAGCAATGAAAAATGGTACGTCCGGTTTTTTTAGTTGTTTTTAAAATAAACTTGTTGTACACGATTTTTCAGATAGACTTAGATACCTTTCCTCTTCTTACTTCACTTTACTTAATTCTGAGAGAGCGTGACTGAGCGAACTCTCTCAAGAGAATAAGTCATCGTCATATCCTACGTGGTACTAGTACTTTTTAAACTTTCAAGAATTGAATGCATTGTATTAAGACAACTGCGTGGTACTGCTGTACTATGGCATAATAAGTTTTGGTTGGCCCAATAACCATTATTACGCACAAGCGTAACTCTAATCATCAGGCAAAAGAATTCTACAATAAAAACAATCGTCGAACCATTATGACTGAGCGTTACTTACGCTCGGTCATAACAAGTAGCAACTCTAGCATGTCACTACCTTGCTCCACATCGCAAGTTAAGATCAGAGAAGATACTGGTCAAACACTAGCGTATCGAGAACTAAAAAAGTAGCAACTCCAGCCAGCTACACAACACTACGTGTCAACAAACAGCTCATTCGCGCGAATCGATACGATCGAGACCACACGTGACGCTATTCGATTATCGATAGTGTAATCGAGCGAATCGATTCTGTGTTGACATCGCTGCGAAACCTCTGCAGAACTGAATACGCAATGATGATGCGATCCGAATTTACAATTTCGCATTTACAGTTTGAACTAATTTGAATAATTGACATGAATACGTACTTATTGCTATTTAAAGAACCGTAGACTTCTGTTACTCTGGTAACGGCTAGTCTATCTATATTATAAACAGGTAAAGTTTGTTCGTTGTTTGCCCTTCTATCACGCAGCAACGGAGCAACAGATCGATGTGATTTTTGGCATAGGTATAGTTCATGGACCGGAGAATAACGTATGATACTTTTTATCCCGGAAAAATGCACAGTTGTCATGGAAATATACGCACGCACCGGACCGCGTGCAGCTAGGTTATATTTTATTATGATTCCACGCGTAGAAAGCCGCGGGAAAAAGCTAGTAGGCTTAGGCAGCCCTAATTCATGATTGATGGATAAGCATCAATCAAGGACCACGCGAAAACCATGGAAGAACCACGATCACCGCTTGACGCATATCGTACCGTCTATGGAGCTTGTTAGAAATCTAATCCAAGCGCTAACCGTACCACGGTTAGAGGGAGTGAAAGAGATTGTACTGCTGTTCTTGTCTATTTCATGGATTTTTGATAATAGTCTTACTTACATCAAGTTGCGCTTGCGCGTGTATTATCTCGTCATCTACGTTGCAAATAACCATGTATTTTGACAGTAAAATTTAAACTTGCGTAATCGTCTATAGTCGGCCTTAAAAACCTAAATGATAAAACAAAAAAACAATAAAAATAACAATTGTTAATAGTATTTAATTTCTACGGCAACACCAATTGTGATTGTTCTTTTGTTTTGTGTTTCCTTGATAGAGTGCAATAAAGGATAAAATGCTCTGTGGTATGAAACGAGCTAAGACAAATGCAGTGATTTTCCGTTTCCGTCTCGTTTCATCGTTTGCAATTAAGAATACGGTGTATTTACAGCTGCACTTATGTAATAAAGAGTTGGCACTTAACGTTTTTGTATCAGGATTTATTGATCAATAAGAAAATACACTTTTAAACTTCGTCACATACACTAATCATGAACTCAAAACTTATTCACAAACATTTCGTACTGTCGTAAAAGCACTTCTAAGGAACGGTTTTAAACGATAAAAATCAAGATTAACAACAATTATCTCATGGAACTATG
This sequence comes from Crocallis elinguaria, assembly GCA_907269065.1. Classification (NCBI taxonomy): domain Eukaryota; kingdom Metazoa; phylum Arthropoda; class Insecta; order Lepidoptera; family Geometridae; genus Crocallis; species Crocallis elinguaria. The sequence continues at coordinate 11,911,908 of OU026071.1, read as the reverse complement.
ACTAACAGCAATTTCAACCAATTCATCTTATAATAATGACACGATTAGATGCAAGATTAACAATCAATGCTTAATCAACCTATTCGATTTCAAAACCGCACCTGTCAATTACAGTAGTGATGGGAAAACGTCGAAAGCATCGATATCGATAGATAATTTTAAACTAGGTACTTACTTACAGTATAACATTTGGCAAAGCGACATTGAAAAATGATTTATGAAAAAACGTTTGATTATTTACAAATGAAAATGAAAGTATATTTTAGTCTCTATGTGACAATACCAAACTCTACAAATAAACCTTCCCAAGAAACATGATACACATACCCAAAGAAAAATCGCAACACATTACACAAGTTAAAAACCGATTCCTGCAGAAGATTACAAACAAGCCTAACAATAAAATACTTGCAGTGAACAAAAACAACATTAATCTGAACACAGAGAGTGTTTATCTCCATTCAGCCATTGAAGAGGTGCAATAAATACACCCAGCACACGTCTGCAATTGAAACGTACACTACTTAATAATCGCTAGTGTGCACTTGCGCCGGCGTCATTATATAAAAGCAGTAAGGAAAGCACGTGCATTTTTATACACGAATAGTCAAAGAAATTATCTTATCCAATTTCAAATAACGATAATTATGCTATGCACTCGAGCTGATGTCATTATTATATATGAACATAAATATTAAAAGATAGCAGAAATTTTCTCTTCCTATAAATGAAATAGTACCACTGTCTCAATCGATTTTTAGTATCGATGTGGTCGAGATTATATCACGCTTGTTTGAAAAATATCTTATCACTCTTGATGTGAAGAGTGTACATGTTTTTCTTAAAATAGTAAATAGTCATGCCAGTAATAAGGTAACGAACTTGGTTGAACCACTTTTGTTTATTAGGTACAATTATGTTTATTTGTTTGTAACAATACCAACTTCAGATCTCTATGGTTTTAAAAGGCTGTTTATTTGTATTGCCTAAATTGATGTTACTGAATCATACATTTTGGGTTCTGCATGAGATTTGTATAAAGTTGAGTTACTGCCATCGAATTAGTATGAAGGTTGCACATTGAACCAATACAAAGGCGATAGCTCTACGTGTGGCCAGCGCTTTACTTTTATCGATAATCATACCTTTATAGCCGAGTACACAACAGACAGGCATTTGGGCAGGGATGTTTATTGGACGTAAAATACAAGACTTTATCAATTTAGCCCTTAAATAATTGTTTATATTAATATTTTTACTATAAAATTTTAGATTTCAATGCATGTGGTTTATTTTACACACTTATTTATACAGTAACAATCACAATCACATTGATTCCATTTTTATGAATAAATAAAATAAAATAAAATTGGTTGAGTAACAGTGCTGTGTTAGCCTAATTAATTATTTGTTATGCAGTTTTAGTAGATATTTTACAAATCAACGTTACAGGGCTTATAGTACCGATTTGTTCGCAACAAATATTATTCTCTCTGTAATTTCTCTCAAGGGTTTTATTTTACAAAACTTTACACAAACAACAAATTATACATACACGCGTATCCCTAATGAAGCAATCTCAAAAATTACCAATTTCGAAAATAAAAACGATATTTTACCGTTCATTATCGAAACGTTAATTACAAGGCACTAACACTACGCAACGCTTAAACCTGATACTAAAAATGAATAATTGGACGGCAATTCTTCAACGAATTTACGAGAGAAGCTGTCATTACAGAAAACGAAGATTCAGGACCCCCAACGGCAAATTGGCACTTAACCAGTGAAGGGACACTGATATCGATTAATTACAAAACTGGTTACATTACCCTATCGGGGCATTAATTTGTTTATAGGCGAATATGCAATTTTACGTTTCATAAAAACGTTAAAAACCTGTGATAAATAAAATAAGTAAAGATGCTTTGAGCGTCACTGCATGGAATTTGAATTTCCAGTCCAATTGACATAAAATAGTAAGAATGAGAATTACATTTGTTACTTTTCATTTAGTATTTGCAACTTGTTTTTATGTGCACACATCTAAATTATCCTTACCAATCAAATTGTTGATTGTCATCCGCAATCAAGTTACTTTACTAACTGTAGCCTGTGTCCTTCAGACATACGCATAATAATCTATTCGTATATTATAATACACGCGAAAATGTGTTTTTACGTTTGTTGGGGTTTTCGGCATAGATATAGTTTAAGGACCTGATTTACATAGGCTACTTTGTATCCCAGAAAATGAACGGTTCCTGTGGCATTTGAATGAATTTGAAGTTAGTTTATAATAAATTCACTGCAGTCGATCTCAATGACTTTCATCAACGTAGTAATATTGTCAACTGCGATCGTGTGGTCTGTAAAATATTGCCGCGAGCAGTTTATTAGCAAGCATCTTCATTTGTTTTATCTAGGTCGGTTTTCCATGTAAAGATTGGAAGTAAGTAACACCACCGGTCAACGATTCGAGCCACCGGAATTCATATCTTTACCACCGCAAAAATTACAACGGAAATAACAGAATATAAAAAACGCCGAAACTGAGCACATAATTGCGTAATAACACTAATAACTCAGAAACGATTACTGTAACATTTTCGATTGAGCATTATTATTATTCAACGGGTCCGAAAACACGTGAATTTGTGTGCGGTTCGGCGGCACAGAAGCAGTGAATAAACAGTAGTCAATCTGCAACGATTTTCCACCGTTACACACACCCACACAAACGCTGCATTTTTCATAACTTTGACCTATTACTGGGTTCGGTATAATATGGAATGTTGAATTTAGCTCTTACCGTATACAAACAGGATCTTCTCCCTAAACTGTAATTGAGAATTTAATAAATAATACAAAAATACATACCACTACATTTCATGTATATCTACAAATAAATAAAATTGAAGTGTCTGTTTGTAATATCAAAATAATAGCTTTTTACCAAATGCATATGAAAGTATATACGGTACCAGTAACAAAACAACCATTTTTAAATTTTTAGTCTGTCTGTCTGTTTGTTCCGGGTAATCTCCGAAATGGCTGGACCGATTTTGACGGGACTTTCACTGGCAGATAACTGATGTTATAAGGAGTAACTTAGGCTACTTTTATTTTAGAAAAGAATTAGGGTTCCGCGCAAAAAAATAAAACCCATGAAATCCAATATCTCCGCGCGGGTGAAACCGCGGGCAGCAGCTAGTTATTCATAAAGAAACACCACACCGTTCAACTCTTATCTCATATGATTACACAAATTGGTGACATTTATAAGATATATGAGAATCAATAAGTACTGTAAAAACTTTCAATCCGTCCAGTATTTTGTTTTATTTTATTTTTTTCTCAAATCTAAGTGATATGTGTTCATCAAAGAGTTAATCTATATAAATAGTTGTTTCAGTGCTTTGGTCCATACTGTCAACACAGCAACCTGTGGGAGTCTGTAAGCGCGGCCAGTTTTTGCATCGGCCCCGAGCTTCTCGCCGAGATTCCAAGCTGTATAATGAAGCCATTACCCACAAGAACAAGCTCCGGCGAACTCGTATTAAAAAAAAAACCTCCCGAAATCGCCCGAAGGAACTCTCGTGCGTCGACATGCTGTCTTGCCAGCGTAGAAAAAGAATTAAAAAAGCATTTTTAAGTTCGTTAGGACTCGTTTCGCGGTCTCGCTTTCGAATTGGAAATGGTTACTTTTATTTTTGTTGAGGATTGTACCGGCTCTTGTCAAATGTTAGGTATAACTAGAGGTTGGAGTGAGATCTCACGGTGGAATTTTAATGATAGTTTAATCGACGCGTTTTCGGTGTAAATATAAATTAATAACTAACAACATATCTACATCATTAGTAAGAAAAAATAACAAACAGGAATGACATGGCATTTCTGTTTAATAACTATACACAGATCAAAGCCCGTTACGAGAGGCATTGCATCCCATCTCAGTTGTAAGAGGTCTTCATAATAAACACAGCATAGTAATTGTATGCAGATACCGCTTCTTATTATAATATATTAGAGATATAATAATATTACACCGTTGAGGAGCTTTTAAGTTTATTATGAAAAGACTTGCCGTAAATTTTTTTGAGAGAATTTTTAGATAATAATTAATGCTGAAATGCTATCTATGTATTATTATTTTAAGCTGAATGTGTTGGTATGGAAGAAAGGAGAAGGCGTTTTTATTTTCGACTGAGCTAATACGGCAAACGTAGTACCTAAACGTACAATTGTGTGGCTTCTCAATATTTGCATGAAGAATTGCAAGATTCTGTCTAATCTACAAATAACATTAAATTAAGACTTAATAAATAAAGATAAAAAATACAATAGATACGTTTGTCACTTTGATATAAAACGTAGTAATTATTCAAGTCTGTCACAAGAAACTAAATTAAAGCGAAAAAAAGCCTCATCAACATTACACTACCCGAACCCCAAACAAATGACTCGTCACGAGACCAGAACTGCCCCATTTCAGCCTCGTCATCAACGCACCATCATCACAAGGACCCGACATGTTAATCCGAGATCATTAGCCACGATAAAGACATGCAGTCATTACCCTACAATATGAGACAAAAAATACCTTCATCAATTCAAAACGACCAAAAAACGACCGAGAGAGAGCGACAAACTTACACCCACGTTGCCGTGGGCGTAGCCAGGGTGGGGCGATGGGACCTTTAAACCCTCGGGGGCAACGACGTTTGAATACGAAAGTTTACATGTCTCACGAATTTTGTATTGACAAATTGCTAGCCAATCTTGCCATCTACTAGTAAAATGTTATAAATACACCACTACAAATATCAGATATAATGGTTCAAATAGATTGATAAGTTTAATCACATGTTTTTTTAACGTAAATGAATCCGTATACATTTATTTCAAAACCGTATAAAAACATGAATTACGTGACACACTTACAAAAAATATTTAGAGCACAAAAATAATGCCATTTGTCTGTCGTTCAGTTTTCGTTACTAAAAGGCAAAGTTCAGTTTTCCCGGCTGATATAATAATGGCAAATATGTACAAAATCGTGTTGGTTCAGTTAACCTCAACCAACGTGATCAATGACTATATTAGCCCCTCTTCTTACCCTAACTCCGGTCCTGCACGGACCCCAAAGGTATAATAAGGTAATTTGTAAAAGAAAAAATACATATCACGACTGCATGAAGCTTAATTTGATTATCACTCGTCATGAAGTTTATGTGACTTCTAAGCACATGAAGTGAGATAAACACAAGTTTTGATGTAATTCTCCTGATAAAACTTTCACTTTGATTATCGGCCTGAAAAGTTATGTTTAGATATGTCGTTGGTTATGCTGTAAATTAGATTTTTATCATGTTTATTTTTACTGTAGTCTTGATCCTGCATCTTACAAATTCAATGGAGTATATCATACTCCCTATCTATTGATAATAAGGTAATAAAAAGTATGGAAGTGATTTTATATAAATTTGACGTAAGCTCTAAGTAGCTTTTTATAGCGATAAAAGTTTATCAGTAAAACTTTTCGGCGCAAATTTTTAACTAGTTTTTATTCCGAATATCTAAAACTAGAATCTAATAGTAAGAATTGTATATACAACAATATCATTTGAAGTCTTTAAAAAACATGTTTACAGTTTCATATTTATGTCTTTTCAATTAAATGTGTTAATAAGATGTTGAAATCAAAGAGCTCCAATCAACAGTCAAATTTATTCCTCGATGATGCTATGAATATCTATTTTACGATGTTTAAAGCCAATCAAGTAATGTAACTACATGTAAATTTCATCTCCGTGACCGACATCTTAATCTAAGGGAACCCAATCTTGTCTAATGCTTTCGAATTTCCCACTATACTCGACATTATCAAAATCACATTAAGACCTCCGAAACCGCGTCCGAGGTAAGGTTGTCAGGTTTCGGAGAAGTTCCGGATTTTATAAAAGTTTCAAAGTGGTTTACTTTTAAAAATTTTACCATCTATAATTTTTGGCCAAATGTACAAGAAGGTTTATTTCGATATAAAAATAAACAAAATTCGATTTATAAAAAGATATATTCATCGAATAACACACATAAATTTCACTTCTTATGATTTATGGAGATACAAAAAACAATCCAAAAAAGATTATTATCGAGCACACTCCTCTGCCGCGCAGGCTTTTGGTTTTGTGCAATTGTTGTGAGTAGGCTGACCAACAGTCATATCAGGATGAACAAAAAATATTTCGCGACAACGATTTTTTCTAACAACGGTCCTCACACATTACCTTTTTCGTAAAAATCCCAGAAATAAAGTTCCGTTACTGGTGACCCTACTCAAACCTGTACTGGTTCCCGGTATCTCGAGTACTACTAATAACTCAATCCTTCGTAAATTATGGTCGAGACGCGCATCACTATCATTACACCACATTCGATTTGAAACAGTGCGATGTTCTACTCACGGACGAAGTAATTTGTTACGATCTCGGTGTTTTTTGAACTTGTAACATTTAGTTGGTGAATTTTGAAATGTAAAACTTAACAGTAACCGTACCGAATATTTTGTTTTATCTTGTGATCATTTTCAAATTCGATTAGTCAATGATCCTCTCCGTTGTTAAGATGCCTAGAAGGGATTTCTATCTACCAATAAGGCCGTATATTGTACCTTTACTGCTATACATCCCTACTATCCCTACTTCCTTACTAATATTATAAATGCGAAAGTTTGTTCGTTGGTTTGTTAGTTTGTCCTTCTTTCACGCAGTAACGGAGCAACGCATCGACGTGATTTTTGGCATAGATATAGTTTATGGACCGGAGAGTAACATAGGCTACTTTTTATCCCGGAAAATGCACGGTTCCTGTGGGAGCGCGGGTGAAAAAGCGCGGGCAGAAGCTAGTGTATAATATACTGTTGTATATTTTATATATATGTATATAATGTGGGGTAACAAGACGAGTCGGTCGTTATGATATAAAGTGGCTGCTGGAACAACGATAAGTGCGACAGATTTTCAACTCGACGATAGAAACTTGCCAGGCTCTAAAAAAATAATTTCCCTTAAAATAGCCCCAAGCTCAAGGTCATTTTTGGAATCCAACTATCGAATTGTCCTTCGATGACCTCACTACCACTTCGCAAGACAAAGCTACTTTCCAAGCTTTTTAAAAGAACGATTGTAAAGAATCTATACAAATAAATAAAATTGAAGTGTCTGTTTGTAATATCAATATAACAGCTTTTTACTTAATGCATATGCAAGTATATACGGTACGTATGACAAACCAACCATTTTTAAAATTTTTGTCTGTCTGTTTGTTCCGGGTAATCTCCGAAACGGCTTGACCGATTTTGACGGGACTTTCACTGGCAGATAGCTGATGTTACAAGGAGTAACTTAAGCTACTTTAATTTTAGAAAAATAATTAGGGTTCCGCGCAAAAACAATAAAACCTAGAAATCCAATATCTCCACGCGGGTGAAACCGCGGGTAGCAGCTAGTATTTTAATACAAATGTATCTAAATGTAGATACACAAACCCTTGTTAATGGAACTTAAGTACCGAGTGTACAGGAAATTGTTATTGTCAGTTATTAAAATGACTTCGTTAGCATACAGTCATGTCAATAATTCTACAAAATTACGATGTTACACCCTTTATTTGAAGGCTGGTATCTTTAACGGTAGTGGATTTAACATGTCGAGCCATATTTTGAGACTTAATGGTTAATTTAATATCACCGGGCCCCAATAACACCTTTTTTACGAAATTAGTTGTAACTTTTTGAGGTGCCAGCCTTTTTCTAAGTATATAATTTTAGTTCTCTGTCATGTATAAAAGTTTGAAAAATATTGCTAATATAAATATACGTTAAGTAATATGGTCATAAAACCTTTGTTAAGAATATATTTTTGTAAGATCAGATCGAGTCCCATTTTGAGAGCAAAGATTTTTATATTTACAATAATAAATGTAATGTTTCTTTTTTTTATATTTTAGGTCTCATTTTTTTTAACGGGCTAAATTCCTTTATTAACTAGCTAATACATAAATAAACACTACATCTAACCTAGCTAGCTACAAAAACAGTTGGATAATCTACAAGCCCTAGTAGGCCTATAGATAATCCAAATGTTCTAGCCCACTACCAGTTGGAAGCGTACCCAGCATGCTGGCGGCATTGCCTCGTTGAACCGCAATTACATATTTACAATAATAAATGTAATGTTTCTAGTTTTTGTAATAATTAAAATATTGACTCGGTCGTGTAGTCCTTGAAAGAAGCGTGGAAAGAGTCTTGCAGGCAGTATCTACAACGATCCTGTTCAAGCAAACACCCATACACATTATCAAACGTACCATCATTTTAAATAAAGAAAATATTTTCCTATTACTAGTGGCTAATATTGTTTCTTGCCTCAAAAATACTTAACAGGACACGCTACCCCAATTGCCTCTTATTTCGTTTTCTTCTTGGAAACTTATTGTTTTAATTCTACACATGAACAATTACACGAAGGGCCCTACTCCAGGGGCCCCGCAGCTACCCCAATGGCCACACTCGTCGCATTCAATCAACACAGCAGTCCACTTACGTTTCACATTTCGTTTGCATACACCTATCAATTTGCGCTCACAACTCAGAACTCGTGCGTGGTGTTATTACATCCATACTTATGTTCGCGATTCCATCGTGTCGAGTACAGTCCTTTTTTCCGGGATAAAATCGAATCGTAATGTTTTTACGGTTCATGTATGTGAGTTTCTTTATTCCACCATAACTTAGAAATGCCTAAACAGATTTTAACGTATGGGGTATCGCTAGAATCCTTACATCATCCCGAGTGATAGATAGATAGATAAACTCTTTATTGAAACACACCAATACAAGAACCTTAAAAATAAAACTATTTTAGAGAGCCATCCACAATTGCAGCAGGCCCAGTGCGGCTTGGAGGATGTCACGTGTCCTCGAATTTTCTCGAAGTTTCTTGACGACCCTCACCTTTTTTAAGCGAGTGTGATAAATCCGCACATAACTTGATATAAGTCACTAGTGCAGGGCCGAGTCGAGGTTTCGGATTGAATGTTGCACAAGTTCCCGCTCGGCCACACTTGCTATACTCACCACAGCTTCCAAAAACCATTGCACGGTCTTCAGAACTAAATATCTGTGAAACATTTAAGCATGATTGGATAGGTAGAGGCTGGAAAACCAATAGCTAGATTTGTCCCTGACAAAACAGGATCCGGTGTCAAATAAATAAAGCTCGTAAAAAGTTCCCAGACTAACTCTATTGAGAAACTCACAGTCCGTCCCATTCCATCGTTCAAGTCCAAATAATAATGATAGAAGGGCATTATTGCTTGGATGCGTAGACGCAAATAGGCAAACATTGACTCGGCCGGGGTTTGCTGCGACGCATCGGTGCAGCTTACTGCTTGTGTCAATATTGACGCGGTCGTGCGCATACGTCGCACAGGGTTGCCACTGCTAGTGTCGGGGAGCTTTTTTTGGTTGTAAGCTTTTAGGTTATTTCTGTGAAAATTTGTTGTTGGGTTTATTTTGAGATTTTGCTTTGTTTATCGTAACGGGAATTTCATAGGGTTTTCTTTTTTTTAATTGAAGATTTTTTTTTCCACTAAAAAAAGAACAGGCCGACCGCGCGGAAACCGCTGAACGTCAGGTTTTTTAGATATTAATTTATTCTGAGATCGTTAGTAGAGTAGTATACAAAATTTTACGCTTTCATGAAATGTAAGTAGAATCGGTTGCAGAGCTATTTTCGGTGAATTTATGTATGTGATGATGATAATGATGATTTATGTGTGTACGTGAGCATTAAAAGTACTTCTTTGGCTTAAGGCTCTCGCGTTTTTTACATAGAATGTAATCAAGTGTTAAGTTGCGCATAGAATTCGGTGTGACATTAATGGCGCCTATGTGTAGTTTATTTACGTACCATATTCATCTAGTTCTTCGACTGTGGCAACCCTAACTGGTTGTGTGACTAGGGGCATTTCTAGAGCAAGCTCCATCATGAGAGAAGTATAATATGATATATAACAGCTACCTCAGGCAGGATTTCACATTCTTAACAGAGATTTGTTGCTTCTATAAAAACAATAACGTTGATGAAAATCTTTAGATTTTTTTCTTCATTTTGTGTACCTACGTAGATATAAATTTTGTGTAGATAGCAGAAAACCGATATTTTAAACGCATCATCAACATCAGTTGGAGACTTCCCACTGCTGAACTGACCTTGGTGAAGGCAGCTTTCTTCTTGATCAAAATCATAATGTATAGCTATCACCAAGACGCCTGCCAAGCGTGGTGTATTATATCAAAATCCTCCCTTCATGGGGGAGGCCCATATACAGCAGAGGCCATTTTCCTGCGCATGATGCAGTTTTTAAAACTTTACACTAAACGTTAATCGGTGGTTTAGTTTAATTATGTTTTGTTAACTTTTGTTTTATATTTTGTAAACTATGCGTTGTTATTTGACAATTTTGTACCTAATGAAAGAGACAAAACATAGTTCAACTATCCAACCGTTTAACACTGTTTATTAGTAAGAACCTAAGTGGTTGTCAGGTGTTCAATTAGGTAGAAAAACAACCAACACATAATCATTAGTACTCATTACTTTACAGTTCAAATCAATTCGTTTCACACCCGAATTCTTGAGGCACATTTACGTCACAACGTTCAAATTATGTCCCACTGTGTGCACAGACATGCACGTTGTGGACACAATGTCATATTTATATGTCATATTTGTGTACATATTTACATTAATTTGGGAGCTTGTGTATCACTCTATTTGCGTAGGTGCGTGCAGTTTATACATTTTGATATTAATATTTGTTTTTGCTTGGCGTCTGTTTGTTGATTAAGGTTTTTTGTAAATATAAATAATCTTTGATGGATATAAAAACTAGGCTGTGTCAGGTTTTAACTTTATGAAGAATGTTGTTTTTTATTGATAAATCTATACAAATACATAAAATTGAAATGTCTGTTTGTAATATCAAAAAACAGCTTTTTATCAAATGCATATGAAATTATATACGGTACCTATAACAAAAAAAATCATTTTTAAAAGTTTTGTCTGTCAATTTGTTCCGGTAAATCTCCGAAACGGCGGGGCCGATTTGGACGGGACTTTCACTGGCAGATAGCTGATATTATAAGGAGTAACTGGGCTAATTTTAATTTAGAAAAAGAATTAAGGTTCCACGCAAAAAAATAAAAACCATGAAATCCAATATATCCGCGCGGGTGAAACCGCGGGCAGCAGCGCACGATTTTTTTAAAACCTATGTTACTTGTTATATTTAATTGAGAACTGTTTGTGTTTTGTTAAAATGTATTTTTGCTTGGAATGCACTTAGTTTGAACGTGAGTTGGGATTAAATCAGTATAAATTTGTTAGCGTTGCATTTTTAGACACTTTATATGCTAAGATGTTGATTCCATCGTGATTCCATCCATTTATTATCGTCTGACCGTACAGTTTCCACTTCTGCAATACCTTTTCTTCTTTAATGTATTTATCAAAGCTCCTCTTATTATCTCAGAGAGAAGGAATAAGATTAAGTTAAATTTTGATTAAGATTAACTTAAATTTAGTTTCGCTTTCTTCACAAATAATCTTTATTTATGAGAAATAAATTCGTTAACCTTATAATCTTGGAGGTCCCGTGCTGTGTCGGTCTTTAGACCTTCAAGTATTAAACCGAACGGACAAATAATATGTTCAAATTCTAAATTCATTATCACGAGAATACTCAAAAAAGTTAATTTAGTATTATTGTATTCATTTAGTACTTAGGTACATCTTACTTCCTAATTATGCGAAAGTGTGTTTGTCTGTTTGTTTGTTTGTCCTTCTTTCACTCTGCAACGGATCGACGTGATTTTTGGCATAGATATAGTGTATAAACCGGAGAGTAACATAGGCTACTTTTTATCCCGAAAAAATGGACAGTTCCTGTGGGAACGCGGGTGAAAACGGCGGGCAGAAGCTAGCATAATATATTTGTCGTAAGTCTGCCAAGACCATTGCTTGCAGAATTCAAATTAATGTAAAGCACGCAAAAAGGTAAACGAGTTTAGGTGCCCGTACCGAGTAGCCTATTTCAACCTGTACTAATTGAAGTTGTTTTTATACGGTTGGTTGAGGAGACGAGCGTGTCGTCTGCCTGATAGTAAGAAAAACGACAGCTCATAACAATTGTAATGCCACTCAGAACTTTGAAACACAAGTCTGCACGGCACTACGGTGATATCGTGCCAAACATCTTGCTTCCTACTAATAAACATATCCTACTAATATTATAAATGCGAAAGTATGTTTGTTGATTTATTGGTTTGTCCTTCTCGGATCGACGTGATTTTTGGTATAGGTAGATATAGTTTATGGATCGGAGAGTAACATAGGCTACTTTTTATCCCGGAAAAATGCACGGTTCCTGTGGTGAACGCGGGTGAAAACCGCGGGCAGAAGCTAGTAAGTTTATAAGTAAACAATGTGATGAACACGGCATCAGCAGATCTTTAGTCGTACGACTTACCATCCAATTTCAACCTGATCCGCCCAATATATCTAGCTAAATTTAGAGCTTTTCGAAATTATTACATTGCACATGCACCATAACCATGTTGACCAAACCTGGTCAAAACCAATATTGACCGAGGCCAGAATCCGAAATACCAATAGGCTACTGTACGCCCCACGGCTTCACTCGGTAAATATTAGTTAAACTTAAAACATTTTCTGAGAATCAGTTTTAGTGTAACTATGAGAGATAGTGGGCTAAGTTGTTTATTCACTTTTAGTACGTTATTTCGAACTTTATGACGTGGTAAGAAGGGTTAAGGGAGGATAAAAATAAATTTGTAGGGATATAGACAGTCCTGTCCTAATTGAAGTGTAGGAGTGGATAGATTTCAAAGACTATAATCTGTGATAGATTTGATACTTTAAAATTATTGAATTGAGAAGTAAATTGAAAAGCCCATTTCAAGTCTAAAAGATCACAAATCAATTATGTAGGCCGCATAATTTAGGGCCCGTTTTTGAAATATATTAATATACAAAAAGACGGGCCAATATTCATAAAAGCATTATTGTCATAGAAGACTTAACCTTCATATTCTATGCAAATAAATAAACTCCAAGTTTCTCTTTGTAATATAAAAAACAGCTTTCTACTAAATGCATATGAAAGTATATTATACGGTCACTATAGTAAAAACGCAATTTTTTAAATTGTTGTCTTTCTGTCTGTTTGTTCCGGGTAATCTCCGAAACGGCTGGACCGATTTTGGCGGGACTTTCACTGGCAGATAGCTGATGTTATAAGGAGTAACTTAGGCTATGTGGGCGAAGCCGTGGGGCACAGCTAGTCTATTAACCATAATCAATGAAATAATTACATTAAGGGCATTAAAAACATGAAAAAACTAAGAAAATAAACAAAAAATATTATTTTAAAGTTTTATTTTTTTTCCGCTCGGTACCTTTATTAAAGAGCATAACAAAAAATTTATGAACTCTTCAAAATTTAAAGATTTTAGGTAAGAAGACATTAATGTTTACAAACTTTACAATTTTAATAAAAACTGCATAAATTACACATTTTTAAACTGCAATAACTAACTAATCACTATATAAAACTAAAATAAACATTACCTCATCCCTTGAACACACAAACACCTAATATTTCACAAAAAAAAAACTATTTCAACGCAAAAAGTAAATCAAAAGACACCCGTCCGTTCCAAGTACCTACCCTATTCAAATATGCCTTTCAAAACTTATAATTTTCACAAATCTTCACTTCCCATTGTTGAGAATATTTAACCTGTCATAGCTTTCATGGGGTCCTTACTAAGGACAATAGAAATAGACCTCATTCGCTTGTACTCTAAATGTGGACATGGGCACCCGGCACTTGTCCAAATAACCGTCTATTTGGGATTAAATATGTTTAATCTGGTCTTTTATGTGCTCCTAAATACTGCAAATTGTTGTTAAGTTATTCGTTTATTGTAAGCAGGAAAAAGAAGGTACTTGAAAAAGACTTGAAAGCAAGAAGCGCAAAATTTAGCAGTCTCTCTGTATAAGGTTTGCATAAGCTCAATTTGTTGTCTTGTTTTCTATTAATTCTATATGTACCTAAAGAAAAACTTTTATTTAAATTCAAAGGACAATGCCAATCGATGTTTCTACCACTCCCTGATTTTAAATCTTACTGAAATTATTGCAACTTTTGGTTCTGAACAATTAATCCGTACTAAAATAAATGCGACATGCGTTTTGTTGGTTTGTCCTTCTTTCACGCAGCAACATGCAACGGCGCAAGCGCAACGGATCGGAGTTCTTTTTTGTATAGATATCGTTTATGGACCGGAGAGTACAATAGGCTACTTTTAATTCCGGAAAAATGAACTGTTCCCTTGGAAATTTCCACGTGGGTGAAACCGTGGACAGAAGCTAGTTGTATGAGAAATAAATTCGAAACTATGTTTGTCAGTTTGTCCTTTTTTCACTCAGCAACGGAGGAATTTACGTGTCCAGCTGCGTAAGACACCGCTAAGATCTCGACATATTATCAAGTAAGCAAGTAAGTTTGAAAATAGTAATTACTGTACCTATTTTCAGTCATGCTCAAATATATTGACGTTATATCAATCTAAACAAATCATTTATAAGCCTACAGATTAAAACTAAATTATAACTAAGGGTTAGTTCAGACTAAGCCAAATAACAGCCCGTAACAACCAGCTCGTTATACAAGCCGTCGGCCAAACATTAATTACGGGATTCGTATTTATAGCCTATATATTATATCGTAAAATACGCGCGTATAAAATACGTATCTGTTGGGGTTGATTGCGGGAGATTTGATGCTTTGATTGCGGTTGTGTTGTATGTGCTGAGCTTTGAAGCACTAATGTAGAACTATATTGAGTAATTGATAGGCTTTTCAGGTATGATGTATTGCTGTATGACTAATTCTGATTGAAATATTGTTATGTGCCTTGTTAGTTTTATATGGAGCTGCAATTAGTAAAGATTAGTATTATTTAGTCAGCTTTGCATTTTTATATTATTTAATAACGAGACAGGTCGTTTGCATGCTAAGCATAACACAGACCCGTAACAATTGCAGTGCCACTCAGAACTATCAAAAACAAAGGCCTGCGCGGCACAGCAGTACTCTCGTTGTCCTGAGACATTAGGTATTAAGCCTCATAAGCCCAGTAATTTCTTTGACTTTCCTCATCAAACCGGAACGTGTTGAAGCTTGCACATTACTGCTTGGCGGCAGACTTTCAGAATTGACTATATCGTCTGATCTTTGGCGGCGATTGTGAGTGCGCTAAATTATGACCGGTTCTTTACTTTGTAGGTACTTCAAATTTCATAGAAATAATTGAATTCATCGATTTCATCTAAACAGTAGCTTAAATCATGAACACGCACAACAATTCGTTATCGTGTGCGAAGATCCTAACTCCAGAAACGAGTAAAGTTTCCCAAAGCAAACACATTACAAGCTTTGGGGTGATAATGTCAGTTTGCCGCGCCAGTTAGCGATATGGCGCGAGCTACCGACACCGACGCGCGTAGACCCTAATATTGTATCAGTGTATGTTGTGTTTGAACACTTTGAAATATTCAATCTAGTAGTTCTATACTGTATATTCTATCTATTGATGTGATTGAATTGTAATGGTGTGATTTCTTTTTATCGCTTACAGTTTTGATCTCATTTGATCAAAGATTGACATTGATTGATTGTTAGTGGTAGGACTAAATCTTCTGCGAGTGTCCGTCTGGGTTGTTACCACCGCTTTGCTCGTGAAGTCTGCCGACAAGCAGTAATGTGCAAGCATTACTGTGTTCCGGTTTGATGAGCAGAGTATCCAGTGAAATTACTGGGCTTATGAGACTTATTACCTAACGTCTCAGGGTAGCACACTGCAGTGCCACGCAGGACTTTGTGTTTCAAAGTCCTGAGTGGCACTGCAATTGTTATGGGCTGGCGTTATGCTTACCATCAGGCAAACGACCAGATCGTTTTGCTATCAAATAACATAAAAAAGTAGCAAATACGCTGAAGGTGTATAAGGGTATATTTTTTTACCTTAGAGGGGAACCGCGCTTTCCCTTCAAGTGAAAAAAATAAATATATACAAGTGAATTGAATAGTGGTAACCATTATAGGCTTTATCTACTTAAGCTCTGTCAATAGGTCTCTTTCAATTTAAACTCACAGCTCAGTAATTTTTTTCTTTTAATTTTGTGTTCGTACAATTAAGCATTTTCCCCCGTTGACGGATCCAGTATTCTTTGCTGAAGAGTCCACGTGTATTTTGTATGTATATGAATTTCATAATCATTTCCTCTTGCTCCATACCCTTGTTTAAAAATCAAATTGATACCTCATCTCAAACATATTTAAATAAACCGAATGATGAGACAATTTAAATTCATTTACTTACACACAACAGTATTATAAATTAGATATAGCTATCAACCCATGCCATACATGTCAAAAACATAATGTTCATGTAGATAACTCGGACAAACGCGCACCAACACCTGTACCCTTCGAATTTCCCTAAAATGAAGATATTTTATCCATTTTTACGCAAATCCATTTTCTATTGCGTCACAATGGTCGTTGCGTATAAATCCAAACAGTACCTAAGAACGCGAGGTCTGATATTTGTTTTGTCTAACGGAAGGGATAAAATGATGTAACTGCTTGAGATTAATATAGTCGCCGCGCTTAGTTTAATATTTTCTAAGAGAAATTAGCTTATTTGGTAGAAAATATATTGTTCTTCGGATTTCAGATTAAAATTGGTAAGTTTTCAATAAATTTGGTTTACAAACGACCCCAATCCACAGTTAACGTAGCTAGACTTGGTGTGTTCATCAATGCCCATCACGAATGACAGAAAAACAGACTGATTATGGGGGTACCTACCTTGTTGAAAATGTCCATGTTTACAATTTTAATATTTTTTTATTTGTAGCTTAGTCGATATTAAGATTAGAGTTTTTTAACAAACGTACAAACCATGAAATATACAAATAATAAGGAAACAAATAAATAATATTGTTATACAGCATTGACTACACGTAGCGATCCTAATCCTCAATAAAATCTTGAAGGAAGGAAGCAAGGATGTGGTACTTCCACTTCCTTGAAAAGTTTGGGCACAACATCAACCGTCACAACTTTTGTTAAAGTTTGCTGCACGTGTAGACCTCTAATACTGCCGTGCACTGTAACAATGGTTTCGGAAACGTTGTGCTCGAGTCGCCCACACGAATTCCTATCAAACTGGTTTTGTACTTATTAGAGTAGTGAGGGAAACTTATGGGTGCCTAGATTGGGAAGGAAATACGGCTTTGGAGACTCGTCTCAGGAAGTGCGATACCACGACCTGTACCAAGATAAGAGCGTTGATAAGTGTGGATAAGAAATTGTGGTGTCAGGACTGATGTTTTTATTTGCAAATCTAGCAACAGCAAGTTTATTACCCGAGATTAAACTACGAGTTTAAGTAGGTAGTACTTTACTCGTTACTTTAAACCTTTTGTTCGATCGAGATCTTTTTGGGTGTAAGTAAACATAATCATACCAGATTGTAAATTAAATTGTTCATAAAAGCTAAAGTGCAATAAGTCTTATAACAAGGTGGTAGATAATAATTAATTGTCATCTAATATTCGCGCTCTGGCATCCTCAAATAAAAAAAATGTTTTCTAACTAATTAAAAGAGCTATAGAATTTTTCTTTTAAGACGTCCCTTTGTGTCAAAGTTTAAGATTGTAGTTCAATGGAAAGTGGCTCATAAATTTTGATAACGCGAGATCTTTGTATGAAATTATACTTTGTATACGGTCGCATGTCTTTGTTGTGTAGAGAAAGAATTTTACAACGTAGGGCCGTGGTGAACCTTACTATACGATAGTCATAACCTGATAGAACAAGCAAGCCGTTTTAAAAAATAATGGACTGACTGAAAACAAATTTTATTTTGAGGTCAGATGGAAGACCAAAGATCTGAGAAGTTTTAATTTCTCAGTTAAGTAAACTCATCAGGGTAACAGCACCAATATTAGACCTCTCTCCAATCTCACGACATTATGCAATCAATTTAATAACACCACTGTTTGCACAGGATTCATCTGTCACTCATATTAAGGGAGCTAAGGCGAGCATCCTGTATGTCTGTCTGTTTGATAAGATAATGCTTATACATGCACTGCTTGATTGTTTAATGCTGGGGTTATGTGATTTCCGGTGCTTGTAACTTGAGATAAGTTGAATCTTTGAGCAAACTTACTTGAGCGTAGAGGGCAAATAAAACAAATTAGGAAACTGCTGACTGAGAAGACTGATTGGAAAGCTAGTGGCTGATATAAATATGATGAATCGGAATTATGGGGAACTACAGAAGAGACAGGGCTCGTTCGAGCTTTGCGGCTTTGTAAATCGGCCAAGTGGTTGGGCATTTTCTAGTACTCGTCGTCGGGTTTCTGAATACCACCGTCAACTGCTTTGCTAAGATTTTCCCCCGCCAAGCCCACGAATGTGTTGCTGCAGTGTTCAGGTCGTGTGATTTTTCTCGATAGGATTCAAACCTCTATAAATAGTATTCTTTTTTTTTATTTCTTACTGAAGCAGCGTGAAAATGCGACATCGTAAATCTTATAAAAGCAAGTTACATAGTAAGTGACTCGCATAAGTCTAAGTAGCCCCCGAATTGTCACGTTTCACTTTAAACTCGTAAATAACTCCGCATTCGCACCTTGCGACTGAAAAGCATACAAAAATTGTCCACATGTAGAATTTCGGCGAAGCGGTAAATGCGCCGAGAATCATTAAATGAGACTCACAAAAGATTGTTTTGTGTTAAAAGAACTAGTTTCACAGATACACATACAAAAAAGCGTATTTTGATGTCTAAATGGACACGTCAGCGTTCAGGTAGAGGTGTAGGGTAACCGTCACAGTTCTTGGCACCGGTGAAAGAATTGTCATTAATTTTAACGGCCGCCCCGTCCGGCCAGTGATTTGTTCGGGATGAAGAAATTCTATTTTTTTTTTAATAATTCGATAGCTGATACGGAATTTGATCAAGATGTGAATAAGCGTTTGTAGCGATAGTGATTTGTTGTTTTTATTGGAGCGTTGCGATTGGTGGAAAAGGGAAACATTTTTTATTGAGCTCGCTTCATTATAAGCTTGTATTATTTACCAGAAAAAAATATGTAAAGATTGCGTGGCACGGCTTAAAAGAAAAAATTTAGCGTTCACCGAAATTTTATTGCGTCGAAATGCTCAAGAACTACATCCTAATGGTATTTAACAATAGGGAATTTATTCTACCTGACCGTCCTCTGAAGACTATTGTTCGCATTCGGATCCCTTCGCTTCTTTATTTTTTTCTGATCGTTCTTGTTAGCAAGTCTTCGAATAGATCTTTGTGAGGACAATAGGGGTTACATATTTATAAGTGGGTAGGTAGGCGGAGATACAGGTGTTTTGTCTAAAACGGTTTTTCGTATCGGCGTGGCATCGATCGAACGGTAAGTGATAGCTTTATTTGGGGTCGTTTTACAAGGGCGAAAGTCATTGGTTACAAGACACAAAATTTTGCTAGTAAACTTAGTTCCTCATTCTCTAAACACAGGGAATCGAATTAGGGGTTAGATTCTATGCGATCGTTTGATGAGGCTATTTTAAATAATCGATTAATTAGCAAACCATTTGGTGCTAAAGAACTGAGCTCTTAATGTTGTTATTTTTTCACCTCGTTATTTTTTCTCCACCTTTTCTAATGTGACTGACTAATTTGTTCATTGTGCTGACTTGGAAATTGTAATATATGAAATGATATTGAACTGTGTAATAGGTTAATTGGTAATGCCGTTCCTGTTGCAATAATAATAATAATAAATAAATAAATAAAAACTGTGAACTTCTCTGATGTAGTCCGTTTTTGAAGTTCATTAAAGGAGATCCCTTCACCAGAGAAAAGATAAAAGATAAAGGTATGTCGAGTGTATATCAATTACATTAATTCCCGAAGTTTCCAATCCTTTGCAGTGTTCATTCATGGTCACTTGTTAGTCTTAGATGGAATTGTCTGAACAAATTAGTCGTGGAATTGTTTAAATCTACCACATGACATTTTTATTGAAACGTCTTTCTCACGCAGTAGACTCACGCTGTCCCAAGATCTTGCACTTTTGCGGTAGATTTTATCTTTTATTGGTCTGAAAACCGGTTTAATTAAACAAATTCAAATAAACTAACATAATTATAAATTAAGGTATCTTTATACAATTGAAAACTATTAACAAACCTAATCTAACAAATCGCTATCAGTAGGCAACGTTCCCAAAATAACGGGACAAGGTCCTAATTTCCAACCCGAAGGAACCTGACTACTGTCCTCTCTATTAAAATGGGGTGTTTTTTATTTCAATAGTTTCGCGTAGCATTCTTGGTACTACCAATTTTTTGACAAAGGCTTCGAAACGTCTCGAATTCATACATGGATATGCTCTATTGGCAAAAACTAATATTCCTCTATGTTTTGATCTAAACTGATATTATGTCAGTCTTCGTATTAATTCAAATCCGTTCTGTAGTTTGGACGTGAATGAGTAGCAAAGCTTTCGCATCTCTATGGTAATAAAAATAAGTAGAAAACCGAAAAGCTGCTGTCACATTTTTACTTGTAATTGACACTATAGGTACATAATTTTGTGCAAATAAACAATTATTATTGTAAACTGCGTAAATTATGGCTGTCCAAAGAAGAAGAAAATTCTCAAATAAGCACGTTTTGAATCAATTTATAAATTTGACACTGGCTAAATACGCAAATAGCGTGGAGCCAAAATTAAAAACATAACTATTAAGTGTTAGGGTTTCAAAAAATAATCATATCCAAAAAGAACTTAAAGTTGCTTTTAACCATACTACCAACCATAATTATCAGAATAAAGTCACATCTGAAAATCAAGTGACTTTATTTATTTATTCCTACAAATAAATTTAAGAGAAGTTCTCAACTTAAAACACTAAGGAAGTTCAAAACATTAAGTTGTTACTCCATCTTGCTTAGAAAGCTCAGCTACAAGCTTATTCAATCTTTGAAGACGATTACAGATTACCGAAGCGGCCGACTCTCAATTTTTTGTCGACCAGAACCTCACGCTTCGAAACCGGACATCAAAATAGTGGTGCGAGTATAACAAATAACTTTTTTAACGAAGCCTTAATAAATACCTCACAATATTGAACCTTATTTCTAAAGAATTAAAGCTGAAATTGTAAATGCTATGCGAAGTGCTGGACCAATTAGTTCTACCCCGAAAAGATGGCTCTGTCGTCGCTTATTTTACCAACTTTTTTTGTTCGTTCAGAAATTTTATTTAGTGAAGGCCGAGATTCGATGCGCTTCTGTGTGTTTATTACGATGCTGACAGTACAAATATTTTGTGAACCTATTTTCTGGTCGTGTCACGGTTACGGAACGTCAATTGAATGTAGTACCTCGCTTTTGAAAAAAATGTTGATTACTTACGATGAATAGTTTTTAGTTTCGCTTGTGCTTGTAATTAAAGAGTCATTAAATGATGGTTACATTAAAAATGTAATAGGACTTAATGTAAAGGATGTAACTGCATAGTAATTCCAATCAATACATACAGCTGTATTATTAAATAATGATTTTGTTGTTAAACTACTGTTTAGGTGTCAAACTATGTCAAACAACTGTAAAACAAGTAAAATTGATAAAAAAAACGGGAAACGGCATCAATGACAAACTGCTGAACCGATTTTGATGAAACATTACATTTAATGAGACATTAGTTATTAAATCTCATAAGCGCAGTAATGTCATTGGCTACTCGGAAACTAATCAAACCGGAACACAGTAATGCTTTCACGTTACTGCTTGGCGGCAGACTTCACAAGCAAAACTGTGGTACCAACCCAGACGGATACTCGCAGAAGAGTTAGAGGTAGTCCTACCACCTTCACCACCTTATTCATTTAAATTCTAAGGAATCGGGAAGTACTGGCAAAATTTTGTGAACAATTACTTTTTTCCAGGAAAAATGCACTGTACATTTTTCCAGAAACGTTAACCTAGTGTTATATTAGTCAGATAACCAACGGCCATATCCGTCTCAACCATCCTTCCATACCATCAACCGTCCATCTAATGCAGACCGTAGACGCTTATGCAAACGTGCGTTTGCTTGTCAGAATAACAACGCTTTTCCATCAAGCGCGGATTTCGAGTATCTCGTAATCAACGCTTGAAGCGTTGTTATTTTGACAAGCAAACGCACGTTTGCATAAGCGTCTACGGTCGGCATAACATGTGTTAATTATAATGCATTTAAACACAAAAATACTACCGTAAATTCTTTCCGCAAATCACAATACCAATTGGTGTTTATTTCCTCGGACCGAGCAATTAGTAGAAATACACTACAAAAGAAAATCTTACTTTCACAGTAATTTAATTAAAAGACGCTCGTCGACTAATTTACTGTATATTTACTGTTTATTACTGTGCGCTCGTGAAATTTTACTTCCTGCTTAGCAGTTGTAAAGAATAGCATTTTTATGATCCTTTTTGAACAGGAGATTTATTTTGATGAATGCTAGGTAATTTATTAAAATTAAAATGCTACTTGATTGCGAATTCCATTTTGGTAGTATTTTTAATAAGTTAGCTACAGTACTTACCTGTGTTAAGTACAATTTAGTAATTATTTTGTTAAGTAGTACCACCCACATTCACATACATCAAAAGTTGAAGTGCTGCGCAGGCCTTTGTGTTTCAAAGTTCTGAGTGGCACTGCAGTTCTTATGTTCTGCTTGCCATCATGCAAACGTCCCGCTCGTCTCGTTATCTAATACTATAAAAAAAATAGAGATTAGTCGGCTCCATTGGTCAGTTTATGCATTGATACTGCGCAGTGTTGTAACTTGTGAGCATAAACTTTGTTCCTGGGTCTTGAATGTAGTGTATCTATTTATGTCCATTAGGTTCTTAAAATTGCTTAGAAAACATTTTCAGAAAAAGAGCATTGATGCATTGAAAATTAATGCTCTTTCAAAAAAATTTAATGCTCTTTTTTGAAAATTTTCTGTACTAACTATTTAGATCTATTTATCCAGTTTATACATATAAACTTTCATTGAAATTGGTTCATTCATTTCGGAGATTAAGGACTTAAAAGTTTGTATGAAAAGCCGTTATAGATGCTCTTTAATTGGCCATTCCACTTTCTTTATTTCTTTCTTCAGTTCCAGTTCAATCGGTACGTGACCATCACGAAATTGACATGAAAAAGAACAAACAAACAGGTGAACGGCTAATGACGGCTCCGTAGCTAAGTTGGTAGTAACCCTGCCTGCAAAGCGAGGGGTCCCGGGTTCGATTCCCGGCCGGGGCAGATTTTGTGTAAGCATAAAGTTGGATGTTTGTGATGTGTATCTGTGTTTGTGTCCATGCCACCTGCGACACAGGGAATCCTAGTGCGGGGGCATAAGTGTAAGCTTTTAAACAAAACAAAACAAAACAAAAACAAATTCAAAGAAAACCTTTAAAAAAACAAACAGGCTACTCCACAGCATCTCATATCCCGGCCCAATGTCTTCATCTAAGGACGTGACCGCTCGTGACCTCGGAACCGTTCCCGACCTGTTCCCAGAGCCGGCCAAATAACTAAACGACGTAACGATATTGGTGAAATTACATTAGGTCTTGTTCCTTTTGTGAGGGGTTTATTGGCTTTCAATACATTTTTATTAGGTTGAAAGTGTTGATTTTACCTTCTTGGTTTTTGGTTGGTCTGCCAATTAAAAAGACTTAATCAAATACTTTTCATCAAACACCAGGTGTGATAATGGTCAAATGCAAACGGCTTCTGATGCATGATGGATACACACAAAGGCTCTTATTAATAAACAGTGTTAATCCATGGTTTAGTTAAACTATGTTTTGTCTCTCTCAATTCAGTTTAAAATTGTGAAAGAACAACAAAGACAAAACATAGTTTAACTAAACCATGGATTAACACTGTTTATTAATAAGAGCCGTAGTTTTGTTTCTATTTCTTTCGTACCTGACCTAATGGAACTCCTTGCCTTTGTCTGTGTTCCAATTTTCATAATGGCTATAACTTCATCTTTATAAGCTTCATGCTAAGTATAAGAATTGGTATCGTCTAATCTAATATTTACATATTCGTTCATTCAAAGAGCTAGTAACATAAGTAGCATGTACTTAATATGATTTTAGTATTTATATATATCGGAGCAACGACGTCACAGGCGAGCTTCATGGACGGTGTAAAATGACAACAATCAAAACATGTTAACTTTGGTTTACTAATTAACGTTTAGAACCATAAATTACTCATTGGATTGTTAATAATTTAACTTAAACTTTGATTAACTAATTAATGTTTGTGAACCATTAATTACTCATTGAATTGTTAAAACTAGACAAATGATTGTAAAACTGAACAAATTCACTGTAAACACAATTTTTTAAAAGATTGCCGACAAGTTTCTTGCCCATTCTTCTTGTACGGCCTATTACTTGGAATGGGCGCCTAGAGTCATTTATTTTAACTATCATGAGTGCTCTCCTGGGCCCCATGTTAATAAAAAGTAATGAATTTCAATTGAAGATTAAAATCTAAAGTAGAATGACAAGATCTAACAAGTTTTATAAAGATTCTTTGTCACAATCTGTTTTGCTATAAATACGAGCGACCGACTGTTGGAAAAAGCAGTGTTGCGCCTACCGTCGGACCGTTCAGATCTCCCATATAACCTTGCCGAAATAAATGGTTGAGATAAATCGAGTTTCTACGTGTTTTCTTTCTACGAGGGGTGAGCGGTCACCATGATGCTGAAGATGTTGACGTCACCGGTGGTGACGTCACCGTTTTTAAAAAGACCCCTGGACTCGCCGCCCCGTCATCAGAAGTGGGATTGGAACGGAACAACCTAGCTTTCCAATCCTAGCCTTCTCACCCGCTTGTCACCTGAAGGACCAGCACAAATGGGCAATGCAGCCGAGCCCAGTCGCAGCAGAGGTCCCCACATCAGACACCAGCTTCTGAAGTTTATGCTGACACACCACCGTATTGGCGAGAGATGACCCATCACTACCAGCTCCTGAAGATTATGCTGACACACCACCGTATTGGCGAGAGATGACCCATCACTACCAGCTCCTGAAGATTATGCTGACACACCACCGTATTGGCGAGAGATGACCCATCACTACCAGCTCCTGAAGATTATGCTGACACACTAGCCGCGGCCGTGGTATCTACACGAACGGGCCAACACGTGCAACCAAAAACCAAGAAAAAGGCGATGGACACATGACATCAGAATACAGGTGAATCGTAACTTTTTCTACCATATTTTAACTTTAGACTTGGCATGCGCATAAACGCAACTTACAACTTACAAATAATCCAAGAGATTACTTCTAATTTCACGAGATTTCTTAGTTTCTTGAGTTTTATTTTTAAAAGTTTTTCACGAGATTCCCACAAATACCAAAAATCTACGAGTTATCCGTGTGCCGTCCGCGAGTTATCCCGAGGTATCCGCGAGTTATCCCGGGCAATCCACGAGTGATCCGTGAGTCAATCCAAGAGACAGCCGTGAGTTAATCCAAGAGGTAGCCGCGAGTTAATCCAAAGAGATAGCCGTGAGTTAATCCAAAGAGGTAGCCGCGAGTTAGTCCAAGAGATGGCCGCGAGTGATCCGTGAGATGTCCGACGAGATATCCGACGAGATATCCGGAGATATCCGATGAGATTGTCACGCGATTTCCACGAGATATCTACGAAAATCCATACCTAGTAATTCTAACCCAACTTAATAAAAAGGCCTCCAAATCTTTTCAAGTATGGCAGTGTCTTTAATCGACATCACAATTCTTAATTATTATTATCGCTGATTATTTGTCTTTGAGGTATTTTTGTGAATCTTGTGCAATTTATTCAAGGCGAAGTGCCTGTTTCTATGCTAGTTTGAAAACTTAGTGGCACTAGCGTTCATAATGTTGTTTGTATTCCGATGCGCGATGTGGTAGTTACCAAAATTCATTGACGATACTGAGCTTTCATTGAACTAGATTCGCGGCGTTAGCAACAGCGCGAAGAATGTTACAGATAATTGATATTCGGTTAACAATTCGGGATCCGAATTATAAAACGTAATAATTTTGAATCGTCGGTAAGACTGTACAAATTATTTTATTCCTTGTGTACCCTCTATTTTCGTCATTTTAAATTATTTTATTCCTTGTGTACCCTCCATTCCCGTCATTTTCAGAGCCTCTGCGGACCACGGTCATAACAATAAGACCCAGACCGCAGCATCGACCTGTATCCCATTTCCTTTAGAGCCTCTGTGGACCACGGCGTACAAGACCGCCCAGACCACAGCAACATCCCTGTCTCCCAGTCTCCATGTCTACGAGAATTTAAAAATCATGCAATGATGCGTGGAGCATTTGCATTGAACCTATAATAAATCTATTCATGCAATGATGCGTGGAGCATTTGCATTGAACCTATAATAAATCTATTCATGCCATGATGCGTGGAGCATTGGCAAAAACAAATACACACTCTGCTCACATTCCCTTGAGCATCAAATTTATTTACGTTTAACTACGAATGTTTGCATGTGAACTGTTATGTTTACAGAATATTATTAAGAAGGTACTAAAAGTTGGCTGATAATTTTGTTACATGAATATGGTTTCACTCTAACATAAAGTTAAATCTTGACAATATGGAAAATAGCAATGTAGCTTAATTTATGCAGTGATGAGAAACAAAGTTAACAGCTAGTGTACCGGTGTACGGGTACCTACCTCAAAACCAAATTTCTAGTTTTCAGAAACACCGTGCCTGGTGCAGAGCGCGCACCACCTGTCAGAATGGCCGAGTCGGCGCGAAGCGGGCTACGTCTACAGTGTTGAGCAGGGCAATAGGAAACATAACATGTTTACCTACTTTGATTAACTAAATGTTTACCTACTTTGGTTAGCTAAATAGTTTGCTCATTAGATTGTCGAAACTAGATAACTTCACTGTAAAGATAATTGATCAAAGAAAAGAAAGCAAAAAGAAAGAGAAAAGGAAAAGAAAAGAAAAGACAAAAAAAAAAAAAAAAAAATTTTCGTTTCTCTTTAAAATGCAAACTATTACTCTGGCAAACTTAACTGCTAGCAACGGTGGTTGCTTACAGATACCAAACTCAGAAGGAAACGTCTCATTGTTTCAGAACATAACTGGACTGGTGCAGAGCACGCACCATCTATCAGAATGGCCGTATCGGAGCAACGACGTCACAGGCGAGCTTCATGGACGGTGTAAAATGACAACAATCAAAACATGTTAACTTTGGTTTACTAATTAACGTTTAGAACCATAAATTACTCATTGGATTGTTAATAATTTAACTTAAACTTTGATTAACTAATTAATGTTTGTGAACCATTAATTACTCATTGAATTTTTAAAACTAGACAAATGATTGTAAAACTGAACAAATTCACTGTAAACACAATTTTTTAAAAGATTGCCGACAAGTTTCTTGCCCATTCTTCTTGTACGGCCTATTACTTGGAATGGGCGCCTAGAGTCATTTATTTTAACTATCATGAGTGCTCTCCTGGGCCCCATGTTAATAAAAAGTAATGAATTTCAATTGAAGATTAAAATCTAAAGTAGAATGACAAGATCTAACAAGTTTTATAAAGATTCTTTGTCACAATCTGTTTTGCTATAAATACGAGCGACCGACTGTTGGAAAAAGCAGTGTTGCGCCTACCGTCGGACCGTTCAGATCTCCCATATAACCTTGCCGAAATAAATGGTTGAGATAAATCGAGTTTCTACGTGTTTTCTTTCTACGAGGGGTGAGCGGTCACCATGATGCTGAAGATGTTGACGTCACCGGTGGTGACGTCACCGTTTTTAAAAAGACCCCTGGACTCGCCGCCCCGTCATATATTTTAGAGAATGTAGTAAGTAAAATTATTTTAGGTAATAATAAATTAAGGTAAGTATTATAGGATACCGCCACAAGTGGTCATCGTGAGCATGGGGTTCCGTATTTGTTTACAATCGAAATGTCCGCAAGACAATGTCGTACGACATTGGCGAACATTCCACAGAAGCCAGGAAATAAAGAAAGAAGAAGAACTCTAACCTATTTGACAGTAAAAATATACTCAATTACTCATAAAGTATCAGCAAAGTATTTAGCCTTCGAATATCTTGAAAATAACTTAAAGTACAGTGAAATCCAGCAGGATAAACATTTTTGATAGCTAATATTTATAAATAGGAGAACATCAAGATAGTTAATTCAAATAAAACGCCCTGCCGTCCGGGAGTCCTTCCACTTAAATAATTTTATTATCAACAGCGAAAATAAATTGAGTGTTCGAGTATTGAACGCAATATTCATATTTTATTGGAACGAGAGCGTAAATATCACGCACTGCACGGACTGTGCCCGACTGCTTACACTTTTTATCTTTGTTTTGTTTGGATGTTACCTGGAGAATATAGGGCTTGAAACTTTCAGAACATTCTAGATGATTCAAGTTCTTAGAATGTTGTTTGAGGTTTACCCTAAGATACAGAGACGAGACCAAGCTTTGTTTCATGCGTCCATGTCAAAATTCCATACAGTTTTACATTTGAATTTATGGATGCAAACGTCCACGCTTAGGCTCGTCTTTGAATCCATAGTCACTCGTACTATGCTGAATCTTGGCCTAAGTGTTGGCTATACAATTAAGTTTAACGCTTAGGCTTTGACGGAAATTGTTTAAGCTAAATTTGATGCAACGCACAATAATAATGCTGGCATACCTACTACCTACTTACTTATTTCTTAATCAATCTTAGCAATTAAACAGAGCAATGCCGCCATTACACTGGGTATGCTGCCAATATAGGCTTAGGGGCAGCGTAGACGCTTATGCAAACGTACGTTTGCTTGTCAGAATAACAACGCTTTTGCGTCAAGCGCGGATTTCGTGATACTCGAAATGCGCGCTTGACGCAAAAACGTTGTTATTCTGACAAGCAAACGTACGATTGCATAAGCGTCTACGCTGCCCCTAGAACCTTTGATATTTCTAAAGGCATGAATGGCCTGCGGATTAATTAGATTTAATTAGCAGTAGTATTTTTGAAGTAGCTAAACAAAAAGGGTTGGCTCGTCTAAAAACCCTTGATTATTACCAAGTTCTGTTTTTTTTAGTTTTCTTTAATGTCACACGACCGTGTCTTTCAAAATCATCGGCGATCTTGATAAAAGACTCCTAATTTAACAGGTGCCCTGCAAGTCATTGTAAAACAAATCCGTTCCAACTTCGTGATTTACTCCCGAGTTCATCGACTCGCCGTTTCCGCTCTCCCAACATTACCTCAGCGGTCACGTCAAAAATACATCTATAAATCTTTAAAAAAAACCTCTATACGTAATAATTGGTTAAAAGTTTTCAACGATCGTCTTTTATGAGGAAGATGATTTAGGATAAAGAACTGCGAGCGGCGCCGCGGGGCGTAGAACTATAGACTAGCTAGAGACGTGTAGTTTCGATAATTACTTAATCAACTCGATCGAGCGTCGATCGTTGTGTCGACGACCGCGTGATTCGATCGAGGAAGCGGAGTTATTTTGTATGTGGTTATTTTGGCCGTTATTAGCTACAAAATATGCTTTTAGAAGCAGTTGTTGTTTTGGTAATTTTTGCTATGATTAGCTGTTACTCTCTTAGAATTGATACGCGGGATGATTCCGAATCGAACAAGTAATAATGCGGTATTTTTAGTCATGCGCGTGGTGGGTTCCATTTACTTTCTTTTCCATTTTCCATTTACTGCTCATGTGTGAGTTATAGTTCCTACGGAAAGTCTAGATCATTTCTCGATTATTACACGACTGCACAAAATATTTTTATTAGTGTTCATGTAAATATATGTATGTGAATTTCTGTATTCCACTCTAACTTTTAAATGCCTGAACAGATTTGGATGTATGGGGTATCGTTAGAATACTTACATTATTCCGTGTGACACTGGCTAGAGCAGTCATCTTTTTTAATGTAACTTTTTTATTTTGGGAAAATAATTTACACGTCTCGCGCATTCACATGACAAATAATCTGAATGCTTTAAAATGTGAATGGTTTTGGAACGAACATTATTAAAGAAATAAGCTCTTACAAAACGAAAAGAAGCGAAAACTATTGACAACTCTTCCCACACGAAGACTAGTGACCGCTGGTTTTCATCAGTTTGGTATTGAAAACGAACACGAGATTGTTAGCTGATAAGGCAGCAGTTCATACTGGGCCAGCGTGCTTAATTTTGGTCCATAAGTTTACTCTCTCTCTCTCACTCTCTCTCTCTCTCTCTCTCTCTCTCTCTCTCTCTCTCTCTCTGATATTAGGCTTTGTCACGGCAGTAAGAAAGATTGGACTGATAATAAAGTTTTCATCGAATAGATAACTATAAATCTGCACAAAAACAAACCTGTCCAAAAATGGTTTAACAATATTAGTAATATTAGTTCAAAATTCTTCTAAACACAATTTAAAGTATTTCAATTCACGGTTAGTATATTTAGTGTTATCATGTAGTTTAGAGAGTACCTAATCGATGTTATAAAATAACGATTTATCGATGTGAATAAGTCATTACATCGGTTATTCTTCGTGATCAAGTCCATCGGGTCATGACTCTATTCGTGGCTCATTCGGAGACAGGGTTGGCACGAATTTACCTCAATTTTTTTTTTGTCATGTTTAAAAATTTTGTTACTTTAAGTACTTGTTAAAGTTTAGGGTATGCTGGCGCTGGCATAATGTGCGAAAAGCCCTGATTATAAATTTATACTTTTTTTGTTTTCAATAATTATTTCGTATTCTTTTTTTCTACTCGATAGATTAGCATTTGATCACTGCGACGAGCGTCGTCGATCGTGCCCGAAGATTGTGAGTAGCTGCAGGAATTTCTTTGTGATTGAATTGATAAATTATCTCAATCTACAATTTCAGATCGCTTTTATGATAATTCTAGGCATTGTAATACTACTGGTTAAAAAAAATTGTACAGTAAATAGTAAATTCTTGTCAACTCAAAATTTTACAACATCATTAATACTTACTCTTGAAGGTTTGGCTCCAAGGTTAAAACAAAACCTGACTACTAGATGCTTAGCATCATGAGCACAACGAGATGTTTCAATGTTTTTTGGAAGAAATCTCTTTATAATTTCCCTAATATTCCCAAAAACTGGTTATTTAAATTTAAATGTGACTTAGCCACTTTAAATATTTTTATATTTGTAGGTACTAGAATCTAGAACGTATGACAGCCCTACCGGAGGGCGGTTTGCCGGTTCAGATATAATCGTGCGCCTGCGACGCTTCGTGAAATGCGAACGTTGCTTTTCTAAATTTGAATTTAAATCATGTGCAGATTAATTTATTATTGTTTATGAATTGCTGGTTTATGTGTTTTAATGAATAATCATAATTACTGACTTTAATTAATAAGTTCATACTAGCGGAGAAGGGATTTCTTCGCTAATATAAAGTAATCCTAAGTCTATATGAAAGGGCTTAATATTATTATGAATAAGTTTCATCACAATTTTCTTAAGTAAGTGCAGGCAAATTATAATTTCATTATAAGCCTCTTACGCTCCCACTGCTGGGATACCGGCTTTCTCTCAGAAAGAGTGAGGTATGGACCATAATCCACCACGTGGGCCCAGTGCGGCTTGGTGGATGTAACATGTCCCCGAATTTTTTGGTTCTTGAACATGTCGGTTTCCTCACGATGTTTTCCTTCACCGTTTTAGAGCGAGTGTGAATAATCCGCACATAACTTGATATAAGTCATTGGTGCGGGCCGAGTCGAGATTCTAAGTATGGTGCGCACTCGCTCTTATGTATAATTAAATTACTGGAATTTCGAATTATTTAATTAGCAGACTAGATTATGATGTTAACCGACAAGAATGCTGGTGCACATACCCTAGATATTCTCTTAGTCAGCTCTTCTCTCGGCACCCACGGGAAGAGCTGGGGTGGTCCATTACTCTGTGACCACAAGACACAAAGGTCCGGAGTTTTAATTTCGAGGTACCTTAAACAAGTAAGTAGCGCTATCGCACGTAAAAGTCAGTGAAAGAGAGATCTCTATATAATTGGCGTTATTTTGCAAACTCTGTAATTAATACCTTAATAACACTTGTAAGTGAGATAAATGCGATATTTATTCATTAGAAAAGTCTTTATCTACTTCTTAAGTCCTACTTTTAGTGATGCAGAAGGAAAAGTGAATCCGATTTAACTGCAAATTGGTGTAATTAGTTTTTAGTCGCCGCTGCCTGATTTTTGGCCGCAGTTAACAATTCAAATTCAATTTATTTGTCAGAATTTAAAAGGGTTTCCTCACGATATTTTCCTTCACATTTATTTTGACGCGGTATTTAAAAATCGATATCAAATATTAAGAGATTCCAACTCGATCAAGGGCCAGGTAATCGCGAATATCCAACCATGGAGAATCACGACACGCTGGCTCCCAGGCATAAACCTGAAGCTGAGCGCCGTGAAACTTGCAAATTACTGAGGTAAAGCTTCGCCCATATTACTAACCGAATGTAAAGTTTTGCCCATATTGATTGTTGACTAAATTTGCAATTGCTTACTAAAGATTTGTCTGGAACTTAGTAGAGTTATGTATTTTTTTTAAGTTTCTTATCTGATATTTTATGGAATCAGACGTTACTTTGCGGAAGTCCATTTTAAATAAGATTATATACCTACTAACCACATTATATAATCTTATTTTTTTATCCGACTGCTGAATGAAAGGATGGTAACGTTTTTCAATAAGGCATGTTTGTTTTGTTATGCATGTATGCATTGTATGTGTGCCCATTTCTTTGGCACGCTCTGTATAGTACATATGTTTTGAGAGATTTTAACTAACGAAGTGTCATTATTCATTAGATTCGTTTTATTTGTGGAATTGACAAAGGGTATAATTTCTTTCCTGTTTTATTACACAGGCAGGTTTTTGGTTTTTTTTGTAAGTACAATAGTATAAAATACAATATTTTGTAAAACAGCTTTTTTATAAGTAGGTACTATATACATAGGTAAACTTAAAAAGCGAAACCTTATCTAAATACAAAATTGTCATCGTTAGAGCTGTTTCCGAGATAGCTGAAATAAATTTATATATTTATAATAATATTTATATATTTACAAAAATTGCTCGTCTAAATTTTTAAGTTTATAATAATTATACTATATATAAATATTTATATATACACAAGAATTGCTAAGATTAGGTATTAAGTCTCAAATAAGTCATTTCACTATTTTTTCACCAAACCGGAACACAGTAACGCTTGCACACTACTGCTTGGCGGCAGATTACACGAGCCAAGCGGTGGTGCCTACCCATTCAGACGAACACTTGCAGAAGAGTTAGAACTGTAACCTAGTAAGGGTATTTAAGTTTGTACTTACCTATAGGTATTATAATTTATTTAACTTTACTCAAGCTATTTGTTAGAGCTCTATACTCCTCATACGAGTATATACCTATGTATTTTTTTTTATTATTTGTTGAACGGCTTTAAAACTTAAAAGAGAAGTAAGTCGATTTGTTCTTAATGGCGAACATTTTTATGGAGATGCCAAGCATTTATGATTCGCCTTGAGAAGTATTTATTGTTTTAGGAGGCTGTATTTACAAACTTTATTAACCGACTTCCAAAAAAGGAGGAGGTTATCAATTCGTCGGGCATTTTTTTTTCTGTTTGTTACCTCAGATCTCGGTCATTTATAAACCGATTTGGAAAATTCTTTTTTTATTTGAAAGGATATACTTTCAGATTGGTCCCATAGAAATTTCATC
Organism: Crocallis elinguaria; assembly: GCA_907269065.1. Taxonomy (NCBI): domain Eukaryota; kingdom Metazoa; phylum Arthropoda; class Insecta; order Lepidoptera; family Geometridae; genus Crocallis; species Crocallis elinguaria. The sequence continues at coordinate 11,877,817 of OU026071.1, read as the reverse complement.
AAAATCGGTTCAGTAGTTTGTCACTGAAGTTGGTTCGTCGCTTTTTTAAAGCAATTTTTTTTACTAAATGCTAAGTATTTTTAGTGAAAAATCTCTTTAGTATCTGCCGTCTTTGTTTCAATTACACTGAATTTATTTTTAAAAAGGAGCGATAGAAAGTTACTCCTACCACCTGGTAAAACGCGAACGTTGTTTGTCTTAACACGCAGCAACGGAGCAACTTGATTTTTTTAAATATAGAAATATAGTTTATGAGCCGCAGAACAATAAGCCTACTATCTACCTAGATAATAAGAATTGTTATACTGCCTTACAGTCTACTATTTTTACTATGACCGAATAACAGGCTAACTCTTTATGAAATATATTGTATAGTGTTACTACTACCGCTAGTAGTAGTAGTAGTAGTGAACATCCGCATGTTCACACATACTAACTGCAGGCTAACTCTTATTACACTACACAATTTAACGGACAGTCTTAGTAAGACATTCTGAATATAACGTATATTGTAGTGTAATAAGTCCTTAAGAATACTATACTCTCAAGCATTAAGTTTGCCTAGATAGGTAGGCACCTAGGTACATACAATTTTGCTATACCTATAAACATTTGCGATACATAACATAATTTTAAAGCGATAAGTAGGTACTCCAAAGTTTCAATACTGATAGGTCTCAAAGATGAGGATATTCATTTTAGACATTACGAGTAGAGAATAGCCAAATTAAAACATTAATTTTTAGACTGTACTAACACTACTAACATAGCATAAGTACATAAGTTTATTTACTTTGTTTTAAAATCCGCCTAACATGGTCAAGCACAAACTTTTTTGTAATAAACATTTTTCATTTCATTTCAATTCATTATTCGTGAATATAAACTAGTGAAAATGAAAATGCAAAACATGAATCACATCCATTTGAAGCTAAACAAAATCCCGGCTATTCCCTGGAAATACTAAAAACGTGCCGGCACTGCAGCACCGGCTTCCCGCCGCCCGGGACAATTCTTTGTTTTTAAACATACAAAAAGTCAGCCCCTTCGCGTTCTGACCGAAGCAGGTACAAAATTATGCTCCTCGAGACCACATGTTACTGATTTCTACTTAAAAATAATATTTCTGACATAAATAACAATAAAATAGCACTGCTATGTATTGGTAGGTATTTTACTGTAGCTGGATTGTTCGCTTTTGAAGTGTTCTTCTCGCGAAGGCGTTTTAAAATGTAGATGTTTTTCATTTTCCGTTCGTTTCGCTAGATTATCATGATATGGAGCATAATATTAAGTCAATAATCTGATTGCATTTCTGTACCGACTGCATTATCTTTCATAATAAGGTACCTAGAAGTCTTGTTCATCAGAAGGTTGTCTGATCAACAATTACTGTAAGCGATAAGACAACCCAATGCAGTACCATTTCACTTCCAGAATGTTTAAAATTGTTTTTGGTATGCAATAAAATGTGACTGTATTGCGGATATTTTAATAAAGTTGCAGAGCGTACCGCCAAAATTGACCTTACGACTTAAGACTAGAGGGTAAAAATCCCGCTTATATTTACACATAAAAGTTATTTCATAGTACTTACAATTGATATCTTGATTAGTCAGGTCATCTCGTGTCAAACTATATCGACCAAGCATAAGCAATCCATTCGCATAATTATAAATAAGACACATAACACATGCTCACTTGTCAATTCGAAAACTTTGAACACACATGCGAACAATTAGATCGAGTCACTGCACTTGCACTGTCAAAGTGTTATATTTAAATGTCAAAGTTTTAATTTAAAATGAACGGCGATTGTTTTTATGCGGGCGCGGACGAAATAAACAGACGTCCGCTACGCGCGCAGCGCAAACTGATATAGCATACACAAGCGGGAGGACTTCGGAACGCGCCAACGGCATTCTCATCTCAATCGCGCCCGTCGAAACGAGACAGTAACATGACAATAAACGATTGTAAAACGTCTAGAGCGAAAGAGACAACAGATTTCTCATTATGCACGCGTCGAGTCTGACATTTCAATCGCGCCGTCCCACTCTCACGGAAAGTTATTTCCGTACAAATTATATGCGGGCGTATTTGTGCTCTGTCCCGCTCTGACGCGGATAGTGCTAACCAGATAATGTCTTAATCGTATTTTCTTAGTGCTATGCTGACTGATGCACTAGCATAAACAATAATAATTATGGATTTGCATTGACGATTACATATTTTTATTGGGTTAAGTTAGTTTAGTGAATTACTAAGTGGCTTTGTAGGGGATCTGTAATTAATCACAAATGTATGATATTCAACACAAATGGCTAAATGGCAATCGTAGGAAATAATAGACACAGTAGGTAGCTACGATACCAAAATGTCAAATAATTATTGATAATTTTAAATGTGACATTTTGGTTTCTTCCTCTCTATCGTGTTTCAATTCGAAATACCTACGATAATAGGCTCGATTCCGGCATCTTAAACCTAAACCTAATTTTAATTTCGCTCTCTTTCCAATAAATAACGGGAGAAAGAGACGGAAGATGTTTGACAGCACCAATGTTTAATTTCAAAGCACTTTAGCTTTAAATTTGTATAATTATTCACTGTAACGAAAAAGTGGTACAATCTATCCCATTCGCCCCTATTTTTATAACTTAGTTTTAAGTTAGTAAGCAGTAGATAGGTACATATAGATTTCATTTCTCCGCGAAATAAAATTTTAGATAACTGTTTTGTGGGACAGTAGCAAACTGGGAGGAATTCACGTGATAGAAACGTAAAGCAGTAAGATCTACCTGTGTTATGTTGAAATAGCCACATCATGGGGGAGACCAACATTCAGCAGAGTCTTTCAGCAGCTGATGATGATGATGATGAACTCTGATCTTAGTATACTCATTAACGCCCCAGGCTCTTAAGATGATCGCGAATCCAAATTTCCAAATTCGACTCGAAAAATATGTCACAGCCAATCTCCAGGAGATAGATTATTGTTAGATCATATTTTTAAGGACGGTGTATTGACACTGTATTTCAATTTGTAAAACTATAACGGCGCTTTTATAGACTATCGATGACGAATCAACTCAGGCTTTTTAGAGACCAACAATATTTTGGAACTTTTTCTGAAAGCTATCATATATTAGAATATAGCCTATAGAATATAGAATATAGCCTAGAGGCTGAAAGGTAGAAAATGTAGGTAAGTATAAATTCTTGCCTACCTTAGGAGATTTAATATTTTTCTAAGAGAAAAGTTTATTTATTATACTACGAGCTTCTACCTGTGTAATAAATACGAAGGTGTTTGTATGATTGTTGGTTTGTCCTTTCACGCAGCACGAATAAATGGATCGACTCGATTTTTTGCATAGTTATAGTTTATAGACCGCGAGTAACATCGATTACTTTGAATCCTAGAAAAATGCACTGTGTCTGTGAGAAGGCGGGCGAAACCGCGGGCAGAAGCTAGTTGTGAACAAAGAGTAGGTATTGAATTTTCTCGAAAATCATTCCTTCGGTAGTCTGATAAAAGCTCAGTAACAACTTCCTGTAAATAACGCACGCTTCGATATAATAACGCAGACGAAACGAAACGGACTAAATAATTATCTATTTGTGAAGTGATCGGCAAATACTCACGACTGACTGTTTGCTCATGACCAGTGAACTAATGTTTGTGCAGCGATGACAGAACTGACGACTCAACCAATCCTTCTGGGAACTACAAAAAGTCGTTTAGTATACCGAAGCTGCGGCGCAAGTACGGAAGTCGGTTCGATAAATTTATCGAATCGAAAAACCCGATTTTATCGAATGTTGCGAGTACCGAAGTCTGATCGTAAGGTATTGTAGTAGCTCTATATTCTCTTTGGATTCGACCTAGCTATTCGATAACTTTCGTCGATTGTATCGAGGTTCGATAAATTATATAAAAAGTCGATAAAACTCACTTTATCGATTTGAACTGTCAATTTTATCGATCAAAAAGATCCGTACTTGCGCCGCTGGACTGCTTCCCGAACTTTGGGAATATTACGAGACGGCGCGCGGACGACGAGCGGAATATGAAGACATGGCCACTGATTTATAATTATGTACGTAGATCAATTCATCTGTAGATAGTTTGATAGTGACAGGGCATCTTCTGGCTAGCTACCACTCTCAAGTTGAAAATATATCGCCAAGCACCCCTCGCTGTGTTCAACAACTGCACTTGAGAGCGAGTACTAATCTTGGATTAGCATTAGCATCGTCGACCACATCGTCGCTTAATATCAAGCGAAATATTGGTCAAATCCTAAATCTAACGAGAGTAAAACAAAATGGACAGTGTAGAAAGTGCAGACTTTATTTTGAACCCCTTGTTACAACCCTGCTTATTACACCGCTTGCATGGCTCTAGCCCAGCGTTACGCTTACCATCAAGCAAACGGCCAGCTCATCTAGTTATCAAATAATATAAAAAAGACAACCTGACTTCTAGGTTTGAAAACTAACACTGACATGGATAGGTGACTAGGTTAGTACCTAGTGCTTAGCAATATGCTAATAGAGCAAGTCACAAAGAGCGAAATAAAATGCACGCTCATTTAAAAGAAACTGCATTACAGAAATAGATTCTCGAGAAACACCAACAATGTTTGCCCACTTAGCACTCGAGTCAAGACAGCAACACAAGTACTTCCACAATACGATAAGAAACAGGCTCTCGTAAGATCTCCCGACATACTATCACTTACAAAAGAATGCTCAACTTGTCGACAGAATGCGTGAAATCGCGTAACGTGAACTAGGTACCCTATGAATCATTTATCAGTTGTTTGAACCCGGCACAGACAGCTCAAGAGTGCATGTCTTAATGCACCCAAAAAAAGAACCAAACAAGCAAAAATATCCCATCAGTGCAATGTGACAGTAACAACTTCACGGTGACATAAAACATTGTCATTTTCAACAAAACAACCCTTAAAACAAACAAAAATAAAGTCTATTTTTATTCAAAAAAACATTATTAAAACGATTCGAAGATCAAACCCGTTTTACGAATGAAATGAGAAAAGGGACAGGACTACAAAAAGCAATCGCGGCGAAGCTCTACTCGAAAGCTCAAAGGACTTGAGCTGTATTTTGTTTTGTCTGAGCGAGATAACTTGATCATCTTCTCAATGCACCAAACGTCTCTTTATAACGCACCACTTCAACTTTCAACCTTATTCCGTCCGACTGAAAACCCAAACTAACGCAATCCGATGCATTTATTCCGTTTTCAAACTAAGCGTTTCGTAAAAAAAACAATTTACAAGTTCGTCTGGAGCAAAGTGAAACGGAGCATGGATTCTTATACGCTAAAGCGAGAGGAACGATGCAACAACCGGTGAAGGAGGCTGTGTATTTTTTCTGAGTTATTATGCCGGTTTTGATCATTTAATTAAGACATTTTGTGCATTTATAATGAAATAACAATATGAGTCAACGCAACGAACGCCTTTTGAAATTGCTGCGTGAAGTATTTGACCTTAAGTTGAATAATTTAAGTGGTCAAGTGCTTTAAGTTTACTTTTTAAGTTAAGTGAGAACTGTTTCTGTTCGTATGGGTGTTTGCGGTCGACTTATGATATATTATTATTGCACTGTCACAGTTTTATACTCTTTTTATATAATGGCTGAGCGTATTCTAAATGGAAGAGTTCACGGCTGCTTTATGTATGTGCATGTAGAGATTGTAGAATTGTAGAGTCATAGGGTTACTTATGTATGTAAAGGTCGTAGAATAGTTTCGCTGTAAATGTGGGTTTAAAGTTTGGAGGGATAGTTTGTATATTGCCATTGGTGTGGACCCACAATCACCTATCTAAATATTGTAGGGTTTCAATATTACAAAGAGTATAATCTCCCAGTCAAAAAGGTCATAAAGGCTAGGTTTCTATTACAACTATTTGGATTGCAATTAAATTAAAGTAAAATTAAAAGAATGCAAAACCCTTTTATATCATGACACCTACCTATGACCTTCGTCTATCACGCTATGCTGTCGTACTTTTCATTTGAGTGGTGTCTTTTTTTTTTTATTCTAAAGGTATGATCAGACCTAAACGTTATTCGTTACCGTCTAAGGTAGAGAAAACTGCTAGGGCACGAAACTTCAAATACCCAGCGGAATAACGCTCGGTATATTTACCTTTACTCACACCGGTAGCTAAAAACGCTTAAGTCTGAAAACTCTTTTACAAAGTTGTCTCTGCCATCGACAACTGGATGGATGATGTCTTAGGATGAGATGTTAATTACAGTTCTCGGTGGAACTGCAAAGCAGTATGTACATTCAGCTGAAGTGAACAAGGAAGAGGGCAGCACAAGTATGTAAACATGATTTTTGTGCTGACATTGCTCCTGCCACTGACGCTGCCGTATGCCCCCTTCGTCAGCGGCAGCATGGAAACACTCCCGTCGACGACGCTGAAACTCAATTGCACACGGCAGCTCGTGGAGCAGACGCATGTAAAAAGTAGATGGGGTGTGTTAACTCTTACACGCCTGTACACCTGCACTAGAACTCCTTGTGTCACAGGTGTGTCACAAAAACTCACATGACCCGAGAACAAATTTTATGTTCACCAAATTAATTTTGTCACGGCCGGGGATAGAACCCAGGGCCCTTTACCTTGTAGGTCGGGACTAGGTAACAACTTAGGCAATGAGCCACAGTTACAACTTAGGTAGAATTGTGATGTACTGTGTTATCCTTCAGAGAAACCGATCCCCCTCATCAGTCATTGTCATCACTTACTCATTTAAATACCATACAAAAGTAGAACGAGTACACAGTACAAAGCTTACCTAGGCAAGTAAGCGTGGTCGTACAAAACGAGGCACTCCAAGTGAGTGGGATTTATGTAAACAATCCCACGAATATCATTCCCGTGCAATTTACAGAACAAACTCAGCACATTCACAGGTGCATCTCTGTATACCTATAAAGTATAGCTACAGTATACTCTGCATTATTACCTACTTATTTTTACAAGGCTGCATTCTTCACTTTGCTAATCTTTGCGCTGGAATTTTTTATAAGTAGTCAAATGTGTGTGTGTTTCCAAATAATTTGGGAGTTTTCAAGACGACAGCGGGTCTTGTGACTTTCTTCTATTCAAGCGTGCTACATTGTCGACCGCATCGTCGCTGAGATCGTGTTTAAAAGTAAGCCTATTTCAAATAAAAAAATGTAGTAGGCCGTACGTAGGTACTCCGATTCTTTTTACAAGCGTTTATGTAACTCTCTTGATGAGACTTCCTACCTAGTAAGTAGTGTCTCAGGGTAACGAGTGCACAGCTGTGCTGCGCTGACCTTTGTGTTTCAAAGCTCTGATCCCAAGTGCGGCACTGCGTTATGTTTACCATCAGGCAAATGACTCGCTCGTCTCGTTACCCAATAGTATAAAAAACGCTAAGGTTTATAGCGTGAATCGGGATTTCATGTTTAGGGACCATGTTAAGTATCAAATAAACAAGCTTATTGGAAACTCTAGATTTTTAACTTCTACTATCTTTCTACCTACAGTTCAGTGGAATCCCTTAGCTTACATTACAGCTTTTGAAAAAATCTTCACCATCGACAAATCTTATACCTATATGTTTCATAAATGGAACTCATTTAAAAACCTCCCATAATCGTGAATTTATAGATTTCGTTAAAGGTCATAGAGGAAGTTCATAGGCGTAAAAACACGTTATCACACGTGGATTGTATATTTGTATATACGTCTACCAATTATAAAATTGACTTACCAAACCCAATCAACGTGGGCAGTACCTTACTCAAATAATTTATTAACCTTTACAAACCCACAAGTCCCACCACCTTATATTCTCACCAATATGCCCATACCAATGGAATAAGCGATCACTTTTATTAAGAAAGATAACAAAGTTTCTAGAAAAAATAAACATTTTGATTACAGTAAAGTGTCACAGGCAATGGAATTTATGTTAATCGTATATGGGGAAAAAAGCCAAAAAGAATACGCCCGGGGCTTAGAATCTCTGGATTAGAATCCTTTAGACCTCGGATAGTCGATGACCGTTGGACTCCACATTTTGTTTTGTAATTTCTTGGACTTAAGCTTGGAACTTATGGTCAAGTCCGTTATAAGTGTGGGCATTCTATCGTTTTATTTATGTGTAAGGTGACTATTAATCCATCTGATTTAAAGTGATGGTGTTTACAAGCTAAACCTATACTTGAAACTGACTCTCAAGTACCAGTTGCCGCAACATATAGGTTCTCAACTCCACAATGATAGACTCACCTTGAGGATGGCAACCTGAGGACGAAAAAATTTTTTTTATTCTATTTGATAATGATGCGAGCGAGTCGTTTGCCTGGTGAATGGTGATAGTGAAAACGGCAGCTCATCACAACTGCAGTCCCATACTCAGAACTTTGAAACACAACGGCCTGCGCGGCACGACATCGCGCTCGTTACTCTGAGACAGCCCAGTAATTTCACTGACTACTTTTCTCATCGAACCGGAGCACAGTATTGCTTGCACATTGCTGCTTGGCGGCAGACAACACGAGCAAAGTGGTGGTACCCACCAAGATAAACGTAGAAGAGTTAATCCTACCACTTAGTAAAAGCTGTCCATGCAGATTGGATACACGGGTCCAACACGGGTCCCTAGTGTCGATTCAGGCTTCTTAGCATAACTTGTACTATTTTATATCTATTCTGTGCCATAGGTAATATAGACATAAGTAGACCTTTATTCGCACACTGTTGGCTCCCTGCCTTATAGAATGGTTGAACGAGACGTCAGCCCTGATGTCAGGCCCCCAATATTGCTTGACATTGTACTATCCTATACTAAACTTACACCTACGCGAAAGTTTATGGATGGATAAATGTTTGTTAGGTACAGGTTCACGCAAACACTACTGAACAGATTTTGATGAAACTTTACAGTAATATGGCTTATACGTCACATAACACATACACTACAATTTGTATAGAAATATAATATGCGGGTGAACCCGTAGGTGGAAGCAAGTAGTTGCATAAAACAGCAGTCATCAGAGCAGACAACCAGAGTTGAAAATGTTTGAAAACAAACCACCGCTCATCCCAAACCAAATCCAAACGTAGCTTTTCTGCTAAGAAAACTTTTGAGATCGGTTTGGAGGACACTACAGTTTAGAAACAACAAAGCTACAAAGGTATCCAAACCTAAGTAGCTATCACTTAATCTCTACCCACTAACTAAAAATAAAAATGATAAATAACTTCTTAACCCGATAATGCTATGACTAATCGATGAACCACCGTATATAATTAATAAAACATACTATATTGTTAAAGGCGCGGTGTCGGTTGCGCTGTAGGGTTTCCTATGAGGGCTATTTGGATTTATTGGCTTGTTTTTAAAGTACAGGTGGCGACAAAACTTCCCCGGCTAACGGGCGCAGAACGCGGACGGGGTGACGTCTTGGGACTTGGCAACGACCGGCGCGCGGCGCGGCGGCCGGCCGGGTCATAGAGTTGTTGAAATCGTTGAATCTTTTTCAAGGATAGTCAGGTCACGGTCAAAAATAAGCAAAAAAGCTTTCAGTTTCACAGCCTTTTGTGGTGATTACATTTAATTTACATTGGTTGATTTGAGTACCACAGTTGACGAAAATCCATCCAAGAACGCAACTTTAAATATAATATCTAATATTTTGCAACAATTGCAACATTATAATAAGGGCGCAACGGAAAAAATGTCCGTGCACAAAAACGCGATAGTATTTTTTCTGAGTCTGGTTGTTGTACAAGCCTAGTACACGTAGCCTTATTTAAGCCCTAAATACAGTTATTTTTCATACATTTTAGAGGTCAGAGTGTGAATATTGGCTGTACAAAGAATACCAAAAACCTTAGATTATTACCACTATTTAAACACAATACATCTTTCTGACGCTGTAAATATTCGATTCTCATCCTCATCAAGCCAGCTTTCTTTTCCTTATACGTATCAACTGTCTTAATTTTTTGTCTTACACATATCACAAAAGAATCACCAGCGATGCCAATGACTTTCTTAAAAATAAAAGGTCTCTTCTCAGAAATGCACTTGTGACCGCGATTGTACTCGTAAACGACATACAGATATTCGTTTTTCGAGAAAAAAGTACCAGAGAGTCCAGCTGTGCGATATTTATGACTTCATATTTGTTATCCCTTTTACACTTACCGGTTTTGAATATATTTGTCCTTGTCCTTGAAGTCTGGCCTCGGACGTCTTCTATTGCGTCTGGTTGAAGTTGTTCTTGAGAATTGTTCATGAATATTTCGAATTTAGAGACGATTCAATAAAGTTGGTTAATGGATGATGGTTTTAGTGTTATTTTCGAGACACCTGTCCAGGATTCTAACTGTACACTGTGGTATTGTCACAGAATACATAATAATACAAGTATTTTTGAGTACAGATAAGTATTACACACTGGTTTGTATTTTCGAACTTCAAAATGTGTTAAGATATTTTCTAATGGCCGGCTTGCTAAGCATGCCATTAGACGGTAATGCATGATTGATGGTTATGCGATGCATGATTGATGGTAATCACGGACCACGCGGAAACCATGGAAAATCCACGATCACTATACGACCTCTACTCAAAAAAATAATTTCACAACAGATGCGTGTCCAGTGCAGACGCCAATGTAAATACACGGTGATTCGCAAAGTGATGTATGTAGTGGAGAAGTCGTCACTTTGAGTGAAGAGAGAACACTATCTGGCCGTATATTCTTGTCTTTTTTATCGTTCATGATTTTTCTTCAAGCCGCGCGTGAGCGTGTAATACCAAGTAATCTGCGCTTGTTGCCTAACCATGGTTATTTTGACAGCAAAACGCAAACATGCATTACGCGTTACAGCAGCTTATCGACCAATACACCACAGGAGCTCCTTTTCTTTTTAGTTCCATAAAGTGTTCCATGTTCCTATTTACCATGTTCTTGTTTTAATTACGTATCAAAATTGAAATGATGTAGTAATAACTAGTTTAGCTTCCTGCGTCTGATACCAATGCAACAAATTCTTTCTACTCAAAGGTTGCCTATTAAATATCGTTACTGGGGAAAAGGCTAGTCTTTGCAGCTCTTATTGTAATATTTTTATTGACTAATAAAAGCAAGTAGATCTACGGGTTAGCCAGTGTAAAATAAAAGGCTAAATTTGATTATTTGATTGAATAATGATTTATTGAAATCAAGACAATGGATGCCACACAGAAAAAAAGTGAAAGTATATTGCCAGGCGGAAGCTGGCCAAAGACAAAAAATAAGTTATAAACAATGTTGCTATTGTGCAAGCTAAAATTAAACAATTAAATATAGGAAATTTATATGTTCGGTATTGAACAGCCAGCAATTTATCGCAACACAGTGATAACAAAAAGTTCAATGTTATTATGTGAGCGCACCTGGTCCCGAGCTACCTATATCATCTTACTAATACCTAGAATTATGTAATAAATTGTTACTAGAATCGGAAACCTCGTGGGAATTTACATTGAAATGTTAATTTTTTCGGCGAAGCATAAAACACAGTGAGCGACAAATGTTAGAAATGTTGTCATTTCTTGTCTATGGTTTCTTCGCAAATGATCAGTTTATTGATGACCGTCAATGTCATACGCCACTATAGAAAAACGATCGTTCTATAAAATACTAAAACTACATAATTATTACTGTGTTCCGGCAACTTCACTTGTGAAACGCTAACATTTGCTAGCAAAAAAAATGGGCAAAATCAAAAACTTTGTATATACATATTTAGTAGGTATATGTATCTAGCTAATCTGCGGCGCAAGTACGGAACTTTTCGGTCGATAAAAATCGATAAAATTGACAGTTCAAATCGATAAAGTGGCGACCCGAATAGATCCGTACTTGCGCCGCTGATGATAGAGCCAGCAGACGGATAGAGGAACTCTTTAGGTGGATAGTGGAAACAAGTATAAGCCCATCGAGTTTGGGCTCATATGATTCGTTTTGACGAGTTCAATAGATTACACTTGGTGTCGAGGTTCTGATGATGGAACCAGGAGGTGGAAGTGTGTTTTTTAGTTTCTTCGTTTTTATAATTATTTCAATTTTGGCATGGCAATGGCATTACACGTTTTAATTTCACTATCCCCATTCCACCATCGGACGACAAGACGCACGGCATATATAATTTTTGAAAAATTTACTCCACGGATCGTTTCCCACAAAATAAACTATTTCTAGTCATAAAGTCGGATTAGAAGAACGTGTCTCTCCGAGAACGAGTATCAGTATGGACTCTATATCTACTAATTATCACGTCTAAGGAAGACCGATAGAGATATTTTTGTTTTTTCTGCCTACCCACTTAATAACATTCTTCACGCTAAGGACAGAAGAGGTGTGGAGTTGAAAGAATTACTTTGCGTAGTAAAGATCTTTTTTTTTAAACAATAAATAAAACAGAACAATATTTATACCTACATTATAAGCCAGTAACTTTCAGTGCATACGTTTCAGCAATTTTCATTTCATATAATTTATTTTTAAAAACAATAAATTAGATAATAATAACTTCTAATTAATTTTAACACAAGGGTGGTTTATAGCGAGCCATTCGGTTACGTAGGAACTAAATTAGTAGGAATAATATTATTAGAAGGAAAGAAAGTAATTAGTAGGAACTAAATTAATCTTGAAATATGAATTAAAACTTAAAAAAGTCTAATATGTACGTAGTAGGTAAATACTATCTAATCGGTGTTGGCATGCTTAGGAATTACGACCATATTGTCGATGTTGAATGTTGATGAATTGATGCGGGAGAAAGGTTTTCGAGTGACGACCACGAACTGGAAGACGTAGTGATGAAGGGCGGTGGACCAACACCGGTGATCTGGTCAAAACCACGGGGAGGTGTTGGAAGGAAGAGGCGAGTAGCCGATCGAAGTGAAGACAATGCGGACGATGGCAATGGCTATACCCTACAAGCCTACACTTACAATAGGAATGACTCACTAGTGTAGCTTCCGTAACAGATAGGTGCTTGAGGATACATTTTCAACTTGACGGTGGGAGTTAGCCAGGTGAGTATTAGAAAGTCCCTTATCATCATGCTGCAGGTCTGGCTCAGCTGCGAGCATTTCCGAAGATATCTATGGCTTTCATCGTTGACGGTCTTTCGGTGAGACTAAGGTAAACCAAACAAACTGGCTGCAAACCCAACAGCACTAGGTACAACCTCCCACCAATGGAAAAATTCCCATTGGGCCCACTCATTTACATAGCAGTGTCGAATGTCGATGGGAATTTAAATTCGTGCGTGGGAAGTTAAATGCAAAAAAAATTGCCCGTGGGACCACCACGCGTACTACCAGTAGAACTACGTAAGTAGGACCACGGGCAATGAACGAAATTTTATTTAGTGCGTATAGGTTAAAACAATATTATAATCTGTATTATGTTCGTAATGTTCGACTCTACAGTTTTCCCATGCTAGCACCTAAGGCTCTGGTCACAACGGTCATCCCGGGCGGAAGTCTACCAAAACCGTTCATTTTGGGCTTTTGAAACGACTCCCACATTTTTTTTCTCACTCACCTCTTCTCAGTAAGTTTATGGCTGCAGAAAACAGAAAAAAAACTTTATCTATGCCCTTGATGAGTGTTAGGAACGATAATAAATAGTTTGATTTTTCTAGAAATTGTGAATGCTTAGAAAAAAATCTAAGTGTTCCGGACGGAAGGTTTATTTTATTTAGATATATACGAACAAACTTCAAAGTCTGACACTGGAAAACTTCTAATAACGGTTCTAGAATGAACTGAACTCGTGTTTTCCGAGGCAAGCTGATGAGGTGATGAACTGATGAGGGACTGATATTGAAATATTTATCAACCGTGCATGCCTGCAGCTAATTTCACGACAGCCAATATCCACTGTATTCACTGTTCATACTAGGTAGGTACTAAGGCTCCAGAGTCCAGACTCCAGAGGTCACGTACAATATTATAAATCTAGCTAGATAAAAATTAAATCTTTTTAGATTGGGGAATGGGGAGATTACCATTCCTACCGTAGAATAGAATAACGAATAGAAAAACATTTATTCAGCACATACAAAGTAAACACCATCCGTTAATACGTAGTAGTTTAAGTACCATCTTTTGGATCTGACTTGAACTACACTTCGTCCTATTCAAATTTCAAGCAGACTATGTTAGTTTTCATCGCACAGTTTGGCTCATGATAGTTCATAATAAAATCACTAGATGGTGTACGTTCTATCTTTATGTTTTTTACAGTCAATAATAATTTGTTGCAAAGCATACAACATTATTTCAATTAAAACAAATTATATACTCAACATACAATTTTTCAAATGCTAGTTTTGAACACACAACTTAAACTCAAAATATAACAAATTCAAACATCTTTATTTTAAATGTAAGACAATTTTTTTACGCTAGATGGCAGATCCAATGAAAATACACTTTCTAAGATTACCGATAGATGGCAGTTTGATTACCCGACCACGACAAATACACTGCCGAATCGCAGGCTATCGCGTAGAACGAACCATATACTTAATTTGATCGAATAATAGTAAAAGTAATGAAGTCGATACAGAGTACAGACAAAGCAACCACCGACCGAACCGAATGAATATGACTGGATTTTGAGTGAAGTGAATTTGTCTGCCAGTCTGTTGCCACTTTTGCGGCGAAATGTTGTATTGTATGCGCGAGCTAATACTAACGGCTTAGACGTAAAATTGCTGTGATTGTGTTTTTTACTTGTTTTGTGACTGAAATTGGTTTGAAAACGAATGTTTGGAGGTAGACGATTGTTGTGAAGTGTTTGTTTGTGTAAATAAGTGAACGTTTCTGTGCTAAATCGTGGCGTAAAGTTGAAATGTCGATGCGACTCAAGTTTGCCGGTTTCGTCTTATTATGGTGAGCGTGTGATCGATATTTACCCCCTTTTGCTTTCTTTTCTGTTGTTATTCCAGCTAATGCACGCGTTACGACCCTTTGCTGCTTTACTACAGAGCAAATAATCATGTTGACAACAATAGTAATAGTAGATAGCATGGCCCATGGGCACAAGTACAGATAGTACCTACATTGCATACCTAAAATGCTGGTATTTGTTTATCGGTAAGATTGTTCACGGCTTCCTAGTACCTTCCAATTAGAAGCTAACTAGGACTCACTAAGTACCAGTCAATAGCAATTTAATTTGATGTCAATAATGTATTGTTTATTAATTATTTTTTTTGTATAGAAGCCAAATGTGTTACGCTTTCTGCTTGCATGAGTTAATAATGCTCATGATCTATGAATGAATTCATGTCAAATTATCGCAATGATCTTGAAATTAGTGTTTTTTAGCTGCTAAATTTATTCAAGTTGTCATTCTTTTTATTGTTCTTTTTGTTTCTTCAACATTAATTACTCTTAGCCTAAGAATTCATACAGACTCAAATAGTAAGCAGAAGGGTTTAGCTGAATTGGATCACTGCAGAATTTTTACAAAATAAACATCACATGATGTATATTTTTTTATATTAAAGCTACTTAGTTTAAAAAGTTAAGTATAAATCTGTTAAAATTCTGATTATTGAATTTCAGCACTAAAAGATTTTGGGATCTCATCATTTAAAATCTATCTATGATGTTGGATAAAATGCAAAGTTTGGTTGCTGAAACCTACTATTGTATAATGGAGGTAATATCTTACCTATTTACATACAATGTATTTAAGTATTTACAGATCACATTATTCAAATTATATATAACTTTACATTGCAATATTCTAACTTTTTTAAGTATATTATTGTCTAGTTTATTGATTGCCTATTTTTGGTGTGACCCCAAGTCTGTAGAATTTCTTAGCTGATTATTTTTTTAATCATGACCAACTCCACCATTGCAAATTAATGTTGGTAGGTATCTATCTATAAGTTAACTTTTTCCTAAATGTTTTACTGGTTTCTTAATACTTCCTGCCTTAGTCAATGCAACACCGTTCAATAGCTTTGTGTCAAGGCTTAAAATTGTTTAAAACAGACTCAAAGAGGCCCAAGAGGCCCATTAAGTAATTAGATGAGATTGGTATCTTGGGCTTATTTGATTAATAAAGTCAATTGTGTTTAAATGTGCTTAATTGAATTAACATGTAAGGGTGTGGGGAGGATTTGATTAGATTTCATATAATTAATGTTGCACTTTAGGAACATTTTATTTATTAATATTAGAAGACTAACATTAACAACACAAAATACCGACGTACTGTCCATAAAGCTTAAGGCCATATTACACTACACAATATTCAAACTGTCTTACTAAGACTGTCTGTTAAATTGTGTAGTTGTGTGTAGCGAGCTTGTCTAAGTATACTGTGAGACAGTTTGAATATTGTGAGATATGTTAAGGCTATTACTGGAGAGTCTGAAGTCTGGAACATTAGTTGCTGGTATGGATTATAATACTAACAGAAACACCTGTCATAGATTAATTAGGTACCTACTAACAGCTGAGGTGATGGCATACTTAACAGCTAAGAACATTTAAGCTTTTTAAATTGTCTTAAAGAACTAATAATAATAGCACCTAAAGGAATATACCTTGCATTGACACTATTTTAAGTGGACTTATTGCTAAGTGCAATCAGTTCTAGTCAACCTTTCGATCAGATATGTACTTAACAGAATGGGAATGCTTTGTTTGCACTTGGTCTTGAAATTTAATACATGACATGGATGTAGGTACCTGAGTAGGTAAGTACACATATTTAACATTAATTAATAATTATATTTACCTACTTGTACAAATAGATATTTTGTACCTAACTGGATTATTAATATTATTATCCTTATCTTTGAACTACTTTTATGTGCCTATATAATATAATAATAATAACTTAGTGGAGGAATGGCGCTAACAGGTATTATCCTACTTCCTACCATCCTACTAATATTATAAATTTATGCGAAAGTGTGTTTGTTCGTTTGTCCATCTTTCACGCAGTAACGGAGCAATGAATCAACATGATTTTTGGCATAGATATAGTTTATGGACGGGAGAGTAACATATAGGCTACCTGTTTTTATGATTCCATTCAGTAGTAATCACTAATCCGCCCACCATCAAACAAGCAATATTCACAGGTACTATTATCATGAGAAGTATTCTTTGGGGTAGGCAGAGAGGAGGTGATGCCGCATTACACTTTCATTCCATCCTTGACCCTTGCATTTTCGCTACACCAAAATATTTATAAACATGTTTTATTTTGTATTGTTTTGTGATTAAACATTTCAGATAATTAGCCATAGATAATGAGTTATTTATATGTGCAACAGGTAGGAATGATATCAGACTGTGACACAACACTGGGCGTTATCAATTTTGTTAGGCATTTATGACGTGTAAGCGCTGATAGTGTAGTACTATTAGGTAGTACCATATACCAGATAGTTCAAGTAGTAGGTACCTAGATGCCTACTACTGAATACTGATTTCTTAGTAAATAAATCCAGATATATATATAATTATAAAAATATGTACACGTTACACATATATATATGTGTAACTTGTACATATTTTTTACACTTAGGCCCACTTGTGCCAAAAGCTAGATTTACTTTACTGATCTATTCTATATATTCGAAACCGTGGGCAGACGCTAGTAAAATTTAAGTACTGAATACAATATAAATAAGTATGTGTAAATAAGTATAGATGAATATTTTAATAATACATACATATCTATAACAAGTACCTATGAAAATAAATATAATAACATTGTAATTGTTACGAAACCCTAATGACCAATTAAAATAATTCAAATTAAATTATCATATTACTGAAATTAAATCTTGAACGTTGAAAACGCGTTATATATTCTTTCCTTACTATTCCACCCAAGTGTAAGGGCAACGCCCTACCCTTCCCATTATTTTTTATTCTACGACATGACACAATACACTGTGTTAATAACAGTATGGAAACTACGTTTACTCTAAGAATATCGATTAGAAACTGACGAAAAATCGGAAACTGTTAGGTGACTTTAAGATTAGGAATTCTGCATTTTATCGCCTTGTTGGTAATTTCACAGAATAGGTAATAGTCCGTAATGGAAAACAAAACATAATCCCGTCGAAAGACATACACTAAATTTATATTTATAATTAAGTACATACTAATTGCCCTCCGCATTTGCATAATTCATTCCTGTTTTAGGTACCTATTTTTCTCAAAGAACGGTGCATTTACCACCCAGGATAAAAAAGATGGATAAATCGTTCTGAAAATACAATTTGTGGAATTGACAGTTGGAAATGTCGCATGATTCCGTTCAAGAAAGAAAAAAAATCGATTCTATTGATTTAGTTGCAGTTTTGCTACAACTAGCACGGTCGCTGGCATCTCGGTTCAAAGATTTAAGTATTGTCTAGAGCGCGCCACGTAACTAGAGAATTTTTAATTTTGGCACGGAGTTGATATAGATAGTGTTTTTGTGTGTACAAAAGTACTATATTATTTTAAATTTCGAAATTATTCTCAACACTTTTTGTAAGACGTGCTTTCGACGTCAGTTCAGCTTATACTAGTCATGAATAGGTGGACTAACTCACTTCTGCGAGTGTCCGTCTGGGCTGGTACCACCGTTTTGCTCGTGAAGTCTGCTGCCTAACAGTAATGTGTAAGCATTACTGTGTTCCGGTTTGATGAGCTGAGTAGCCCGTGAAATCTAAAACCCATACTGTTATACCAGCCTCAAAGCACATGCGGCGAAACCGCGTCGTTAAATCGCGTCCAAACAATGCTATCTCTACATCTGGAGTGCCTGACTCCAGCAGTGACGTCACGATACGAGTGTGTCTTTGATTTAGACTTAATTGGATGGAGATTCGATTTCTTACAGACCCCACCAAAAAATGCTTGCAGTATTTTCTTGCGTCATGTTAGAAAATAAGAGCGCGCGAGCGGTGCAACTGAATTAATGTTTTAAAAATGCAGTTAGCTCATTGAATGTAATTGATATTTCTTCCGCGAACGATAGTTACGAAACCATGCACTGGCCGATATATTTTTTACGATAAATTACACATGTTATGTATGTTCCAGACGAACGTTATGTATGCTCCAGTTTTCTTTATTGGTGCGTTAGCCACTGTTTAATGTTTTGACTGGAAAGACGGTGATAATTAGGTCTTTGGTGGGATTATGTGTTGTTGACGGCAATGTCTTTTGATTTCTGACCTGACTTCTTTTATTAAATAGGTGTGTTATTAGTATGACGTGTTAGTAGCAACATGACATACTAATCGGGAATAAATCACATGAATTGGGAGCGAGTTGGAGCGATGTGGCCTATTTGGTTACTTTTTACCCTCAAACTTTGATTGAAACAAACAGATTTAACTTTGTTAGATGGACTAGCGTATATATATGGGTGGGTACCATATACCATCTTTGCTTAGTGCGTATTCATTACTGTGTTCTGATTTGATGAGCAAAGTAGTCAGTGAAATTACTGTGCATATGATACCCTATGTTCTATGTGGTCCTGCAATGGTTTAGGGCAGGCGTTGTTTACTTTCAGGCAAATAAGCGACCTACTCGTTAGTTAGTGGATAGTATAATCAAGTGACTTATTAAAAGCTGGAACCGAATCGACGAAAGGCGATATTTCTAATTTTGATCCCATTTTTCTGGTGCTCTTCTGTAATTAAATTTATAAAATTACTACCCTCAAGATATAGGTACAAGTACATATATATATTTACATATATATACACTAATAATTAAGAAAATAATCATTTAAATCGATTGACAATTAACAATCGAATAACATCGACAAAAAATCTGATGAATTGGAAACTCTTCCTTTTTTGTAGGTCAACAAACAATTCACAAGGAAGCAGCTGTGATTACTGTGTAGTTAATAACGGTTATCTTCAGTGGGCTTCACACTTATTTTGAAATATTATGGCTTAAAGTTGAAAGCTAGCAAGTTAAATTGCGGAGAAACTTTCGAAATTCTGGCAGGAAATCTTTTAATCGAGAAAAAAAAACTGATTAAAATAATACAAACTGTAACCGAATACGGAAACAGAGTTACAGTTATCGTACGAAGATAGAGAAAGTTTTATCCATAAGAGGCATTGATCCGTGACTTTTTTCGTAATTTCAATAAATTCTCATTGAAACTTAAGTTTTTACGTTCTAGTATTTGGCTCGACGCCAACTTATCACCTGTTGTTGCTAAGGCGGATGAAGATTCTGAGGCTACAGCAAGCTACAGCTAGCTACGTTTAAGCTTAAAAAGAATGTAATAATTATTTTGACATGGACTTTTGGACCCTTGCATTTTAGCATAGAGTATTTCCTAGCATTTGTCCTGCTAGCCACGGCCCGCGTTTAAAATTTGTTCTGAAATACTTATCGGCACGTTCTCTTAGCCAGTACCGTTCTAAGTTAGAGTGTTCACCTTCGTTCACATCCTCAGGTGAGATAGTGGTCAAAAATGCTGACACAATTATACTTATAGGCCGATCTGAAAACAGCGTCGACTTTGTGCGCTCGGCTTTTATGCCAAGACTAATCCCTTTTGGCGCCACTCAAATATTGTATTATACTTTGTACGCAGGGCAGTGGGCACTCTAATTTATTTCTTTTGTTTCTTCATAATTACATTCGTCTACTTTGTTTTGTGGGGAGTAAGGTCGCAGTTCACCAAATGTGAATTAAACGAAGTTCACGTGATCGGCGCGCTGTTCAAATTCCCAAACTTAGTTTAACTTTAAACTGAAGTTTAAATATTTGCACTTCACCTCGCAAATTCGATCAAATCGACGGTTCACGGACTATGACAACAGATGTCAAAATACTCGTTTTTAGTTTTTTTTCCTTTGGTTCAAAGTGGTTGGTGAACTCCGATCTAAATCATTTATTTTTCTTTTGTTCAAACTTATGGAAAACTAGCTTTTGCCCGCGGTTTTCACCCGCATTCCCACAGGAACCGTGTATTTGTCCGGGATAAAAAGTGCTTATGTTACTCTCCGGTCCATAAACTATATCTATGCCAAAAAACATTTCGATCCGTTGCTCCGTTGCTGCGCGAAAGGAGGACAAACCAACAAACGTAAAAACACTATCCGACGAAAACAAGTTTTGAAATACTCTGAAGTAAAACAAGAATCAAAATCGATTAGAAAGAACTTCAACTGTAGCCGACTCGAAATGAAAAGCTACAGCTGTCGTGTCAACAGCTCTTTACTAAATCTCATCGCAATGACTGAAACCACTCTTACAGTCAAGAGTTCCATTTGCGCAGTCATACGTATCAGTTATTTTGGTGGAGTGATCTCAGTGTGGAGATGCGCCGGTGATGCCAGGCGGATGTCATAAGACTCACAACTCCCATTTAGTATTTTTAACCGACTTTAAAAAAGGAGGAGGTTTTCTCCCAAAAAGTAGAGGAATTTGTAACATACATAATTATTACTCGATATCTCCGCTAATTATTGTCAACTGAATTTAATTATTCTTTTTTGATGCGTAGGTTATCAAGGGCCCTTTGATAAATTTTATGAAAGAATACTAAGAATGGGAAAATGGGGATGAAATTTCATTCATATAGATACGTCTATAACTATAATATACATAGGTACCTATACATATAGGTGCTAAGGTACTAGGGTACTATGTTTTGCGATATTATAATATGATATCGCAGCCGCTTCGAAACGCTGGTGTTTTTGAAAGCCAGCCTAATTTTCCCACCTTATACTACATCGTCGCTTAAGATCAGGCGCGATGGCCTTACGCTACCATAAAGAAAATACAAAAAAAACTCCCAATATTACCGCACAAAATCCACACTGGCAACACTTAAAACACTTGAAGTCGGTCATTGTCATTCCGAGCGAGTTAACTCTACTTTTACCTTCACCACTGGGCCCATGACGGTATTGTTCCGGCGATGACAACCAGATTTGTTTGAGCTGCTTGTTACCTCATTCCTTTTTTGGGTTAGAAAGTGATTCCCAGTAACAGATTGCCTTTTACGTTCGCCGCTGACGTGTGAATTGATGGGATGCATTTTTACGGAGAAATTTGTAGAATTGAAATTTGTGGATGGGTGAGTTCGTCCGTCAATGTGCTATATTCAACAGTTGCTCTATTTTGGAGTTGATTTTTTTTTTCAGTTTAAAAAAACTGTTTTTTCTATACTCTCTATATGGGTGGCGTTTAACCTCTGTCTTGACTCTCGGGTGTTCTTAAGCGACTGTGTAGTTGAAGATCGTGATTATATACTTTAACTTGATGAAGACTGGCTGTCAAGTACAGCGGCCGAACCAAACCGATACGTGGTAAGTGACAGATTTTAATCTCGAGGGTGGTAGCTAGGCAAACGAACATTACAAAATGCCTTTTTTAATGCGTTCTGTGTTTGGATTGCGATGATTTCCTTCGAAAAACGAAAACCCTTATTATTACTGAACCGTGTGTGAAAAGTTAAAATCATCCGCCACACCTTATCCACCTTATCCACACCTTATTGTTATAATCCGAAAGCTGGCAGAGCCAGAAAGAGCCACTCCTTAGAACTCTTACCATTTCGACTACATAACACCAGGTAGCGGTTGGTCAAACGCAAGAACCCAACACTCAAAAGTGGAAATCCTTTTTAAAATACGTGATGTATGTAAACGTGAGTCTATCTGAGTTGTCTGAGTCTGCTTCAACCTTTAAAACTGGTCTGAAACCATAGATTATCTTCAATTGACGTCATTCTTCATATCCTAAAACAGACACGTTCCAAACAGCTGTCAGAGTAACAAAAAAGTCTTGGCGCAGTTGAGTGACACTACTTCAGCGGACGGCTCAAGGAAGTGACAACTTCTATCATAGTAGCAAATTATTTAAATTGTATCTTACGCTATGAAGGTCATTTATGAAACTGGAAACTATGAATGAGTACTGTATACGTAAAGTTTGATTTTAAAATTATTTCATACATATCCTTAATGCGGGACAAAATGGCGCCCAATATATGACGCTGCAACGTTGCAATATATTCCACAACACCGCGCAACATCTATCTATATGTCACGCGGGACATAAAGTTGCAAGTTCCCGTCCCGTGAGCACGTCAATCTCACATTTCTTGCCGTGTATAAAAGAAAAATGTTCCCCGACATTGTCCCCAAGAGTATTGATGTGTTGTTGAACGATACGGTCCTGGACATGACACTCCACTCCATCTGCCCCCAAATGCTTACGTCACGCTTGCGTCACAATTTTATTTATATTTTTAACCATACACATCTCTATGCGTCGAATGAACCATTGAAGTGGAAATTAAATGGCTGAAGAGTCGTTGAACCCAATAATGGTTTGGAGAACACTGGATGATAGTCTAATTGAATACTGGCACGCGAAGTAGAGCGCACCTGTTTTGGCGTGAAATTAAGTAACAGATACCTTTGAAATTAAGTACCAAAAGGAACAGGTTTTCACGTTTTGTGTCTTCACACATTGAGAATTTTTACTTTTGAAAGATAGGATTGTTTGCTATAGTTCCTCTTAAAAATATCGTAATGCATACCATAGGCTGATGTTATCCTCAACGTCAAATTAGTTCCGGCGATGCGACGACGCCGAGCGACGCCCCAAACCTAGTCTCGTACTTCACGTGACCCCATGCGGCGTGCACTGCCTTTGAGCTATTCACCAAACACCATATTTAAGGAAGCGCCTTCTGAGCTTTCAGACGGCTCGTTCGGTGACACTGTGCGTATATTCTGTAACACTGTGAAGGTCGTTAGAACACCAACACGTCCATTGTTAAAAGAAACCGGTAAATTAGTATCAAGCTGGAACATCATTCAAGTTTTAGCTACTTTGTGAACAATACAAGTTAGTAAATGTTCTCGAATCAACAAAACCAGCTAAACGTTACAGTAAAAACGTTAATTACTGTTTTTTCATCAAAATAAATAATTATATCGTGAGTAACTTCATCACGACAATAGAATAGAGTATGATCTTGATATCATAACCCCATGTTTGCAGTACTGAGAAACAGGCCAAGTGTAACAATGAACGGTGCTCGATGCCCAAATATCATTGAACCCTGGGAGACGTTTACCTAATTCATATTACTTTATAAACGCGGGAGGCATCGCAGCTCAACCTAAACTGGCACAGGTGCTCGATCAGAGCCAGACTTTTAGATCTTGCGCTTGTCACATTATTGCGTACATTAGTATTAGCCATGGGAGTTCAAGCGTAAATGGTTATGTCAGACAATATAACAACAGTGCAGACTGTTATAGTTGTTGCATCACAGTGGGTCATTCAATTGTTTGACGACGATGTTTGTTTAACTGTAATTTTGTCGTAATGAACGTTAAATTGACATAACGTCAACAGCTTCTTGGCAAATTGTTTATTATGTTTGGCTCAAGGCGTTATACTAATATTTGTTTTGATAACTTATCTGCTTTGACATTCCATCTATTTTGTACATGCTGGTGACACTGCAATTGCTGTGGGCGTGCGTTGTGCTTACCATCAGGGAAACCAGCTTTCGTGTCTTTACTTTTTTTATTCTATTCGTTTATATTATTCGACGAGACGGGCTGGTCGTTTGGAATTTTTAAGCCATTTGTTTCATAGAATTGACGCCTATGCAAGATAGTGTTCAAATGCTAACCTATTAAGTTTAAAAAAAACCCATTCCCTATAATTTATTTCTCCATAAAGCGAACACAAAACTGTTAATCCCAATTAGTCCAATTAAAATCAGTGTCGCGTCAGATCGTGGCACTTAAATACTCGACACTCCACTCGACTGGTATAATTGGCCATCAGTGTGGAAACCGTCAGGGGTATCCTGTGACCATAAGTTCACCATACACGAGCGTTCCAAATCCATCGCTCCGCGCGTCGTGGAACTATGGTCTAGTTTCGAGCCCATAGACGGGCACTCCCTTCCGGGCGCGGACAAGAAATCCAATAAGTATCTCCGCGCGGGTGAAACCGCGTGCAGCACAGCTAGTGGGTCATAATGTTGAAGCACCTACTAACCATATTTCCTCTTACGGTAGAGAGTGGATTTAAACGTTGATGAAATATATCGTCCTTACTTTTCCTAACAGCAGAGAGTGTTTTCAAATGTTGATACCTCCCACTCAATTCCACTTACGGCAGAGAGTGGATTTAAATGTATGTACTTCTTTCTTATGGCAGAGAGTGTACTCCGGGTCTATTACATTTGCCTTTCTTTTGATTTGATAAAGATTTAACAGGCGAGGAAAAAAATTTGAAAGCATTCAAAAAATTAAAGCTTGGTGTTTTTATTTATATACGAAATGTCCATACCGTGCTGTATTCGTCGAGGTGCGCTAATTATCTCATCTTCACATTCAATGGTTACTGATGAATTGCTAACTAACAATGTGAAAACTCAACATTGTAGGAATAATTGTGATTTCATATTGTGTCTGCATGACTGGAATGTTATAATGTTGGTAAATTGCGATTGCGGTGAATTAAATAGACCTTAGTCGAGTAACCAACTGCAGAACGAACGTAGCTTATGAACATTTAGTAAAATAAAAAGCAAAATTAAAAATTTTGAAAAACCCACGTCGAATGTAAACGTAATTGAAAATGTTTTTTTTTAAACTCCCTTCTAATCGTGAATGTGTAACAAATGATAACAATAGGATAGAATAGAACAATAGGATCAAAGAAAATCCGCCGGGTTAGGCAACTAAAGTCTAAAATGATAATTGACAAGATATTAATGTCAAATGTCGAAGTTTATAAATATCTAAATGTAAGAAAGTCGCAGATTAAAAATGGCAAAACGCTAAAATGTCGAAATATAAAATTGACGAAGTAAAAAAATGCCTAAGTACTATAAAAATGACGAAGTATAAAAGGGACTACTCTTTCAAAATCACGATGTATAAAATGGTCAAAATATAAATATTACAAAATTGTGAAAACGGGGCTGGCCGAAAAAATGACCGATTCTATTTTCAAGCAGACAAATTTAACAAACGTTCATGTGTGCGTTGCAATAAAATACCTCTTTAAATTATTAATGATTAGGCGGAATCGGTCAGATTAACGCGCAACCCTAATGCGATTTTCTGGCCTGACCGATCCGCCACCGACCTTTGACCAAGCTTGGTAGATAAGCTTAAATACGAATCTAATTTAATTACAGTTAAGTAATATTATCAATTTTTTTGATTACTTAATCCTATATGTGTGGAATGGACTTTTGTTACTTTTGGCACTACATACTTTGGTTGCCTGTATTGGTAAATACCGAAACGAAAATTTTAGACGTAAACTTAATCATGTATTTCTACTGTCATAGTATTTTTAGCGAATAGAGCATGCACAGACTGAGTTAAATAGCGTTTCCTCTTTTCTGCCTAAATTAAAAGGGACTTGACATGATGGCAATTGTACTTATTACACTAACGCAATATTTAATCTGCTCAAAAAAGTAAAATTTACATAAAAAGATCCCATTAAAAATACCAAAGGAACAAAAAAGTTTTAAAACTGGAGCAGTAGCCAAGTCTATCTGTTCCTCAAAAAGTAGCAACAGTCAACGTAATATCATCTACGGAACTAATACCAGCATGGCCAAGTTTTCTCCGAAGGTATTAGCGGGAAACTTTCCGTGGCATAATGGCACCGCTACAGTTGACAGCGAAAAAGAAAAAGCAAAGAGGACATTAGCGCGGAGTTGTTAGTTTATGTCTGCCTGCTTCTTCGGTCGACTTAGTTCCTACTTTCTGGCGTGTTTTAGTTCATGTTGGACTTGGTTTTTAGAGCACTCATTAAGCTTTTGGCCTCAATTTTAGCAGCTTTTAGTGTTTTCTTGTGTTTTAATTTTCGTTTGACTTTCTCGGGGGTGTATTTTTTATTTTAGATAGGATTGCATTTGGTCTACCTCAACTTATCAATCAATTCCAATTGATGATGTTGTTGAGGGCAGTGACTACGCTTGTTTACGCTTAAGTATAAGTTGAATGTGTGTGCAATAAAATAAATTAAAAAAAAACTAAGAAGATACTGGGCACTGGCTCCAAAATACAGACAAGCACCGATATATACTTGGTGACAAGATTTAGAGATTAGATTTTGAGATTTTTTGCTAAGGCCGCAAAACAATATCTTGATTGCAAATTAACATGTGTCATCAATCTTATTACATTCTACCAATATTATACATTTGAAAGTTACTAAGCTTCTTACACAATCACGTTCATATGGCTACACGAATTTGACAGAAAACATAAAATAATTTGGATTACTTAATACCTAGACTCTAGGCAGATTATTATTCATCCGGGAAAAATGCACAGCTCTCGCAAAAAAACCGCGCTAACTGCAAGTGAAGCAAACAGTCTATAGATGTATGTGATAATGATACACTCGTTTTATAACCAATGACATAATGACTTCTTTTATTGTCGATTCAGTTATATTGGCACAAAACTCAATTTGCAATAACAATGCGGTATTGTTCAATGTTATTGTATTGGCCTCTAAATGTTTTCGATAAATTAGTTTTAACAATGTAGCTTCCGACTTCGTGCAAATATGATTGGAACTGTTTTATCAGAGCTTGTAAAGGAATTTCGTATTTAAATCAAAACGTTCAAACCACAGTTCTGTGGATATATTGATTTTAAAAACGAGAATACCGAAGTCCAATACTGTATTACGAAGTAAATAAATAATCAATGATCATCAGCTAGAAAACGTCCACTGATGAACATAGACCTCCCTCATAGAACGCCTGAACTTTGAATGATTTCTTCCTGCTTGCATCCAACGGCCTGCTGCGATCTTGACCAGATAGTTGATACAGCACAAGAATCAATCAAAATCAAACATGAATCGAATAGAAATATTAATTATAGATAACAGAACAGCTCTTTACATAAATTTACTGCACTGTTTCAAGTTTTTCACTAATAACGCCTGCGAAGCCACGTGCAAATGCTAGTAAATTATAAAGCTACTCAGTACCTATTAATATTCACCGTCTAAACTGAAGCGATAGAAGTATAGGCAACTCTTCGGTATAAGTACAAGTATAATACGACAAGGCAAGGCTAACAATGTTACGGTACGAACAGATAACAATCCATAACAAATGTCATTGCATTACGACAAAGCGTTAATTTCATCGCATTCGCTACCAAAGAATGGCCGTCATCAGTACAACCTGTTGACTGAATGAATCACGATTCGCGTCAGTTCACGAGAACACATGACGTGTTCCATTCGCATCTTCGTCGCAAAAAGTCAAAACTGAACGTCGCGTTGGTGCTTCCTTATTTAGAACCACCGCTCCCACAGATCCGAATCTCTGTAGCGGTAAGATGAGCTAGTGGTTCTTGGATTTACAGATATGGGATTCTATTTTTGTGGTCGGTTTTCCCTATGCTTATTGAGTAGATAGCTGTTGTACCATTTGTATTGTTAGCATGCACACACACACATTAATATCACTGTTAGTTTCTGTGTTCAGTAGGTATAGTAAAATCTACAGGTATGTATTGTGTTTATGTGACCATTAAAAATACATATTAGCAACTAAAGACTACATAATTGCTTGCGCATATATATTATTATATATTTCAACAGTGATTATGAATTATTCCTACATCTTCATAAGTTGCCATAACCTTTATTTCTCAGAATTTTGCTTTGAAATTTAACAGTTTTTAACGTATTAAATAGACGTATAGATGGAATTAACTGAGCAACAATGGCAAAATCTTATCACACAAATCCTTTGAAGTGTTCTGGAAAGCCTTCTATTAACAAATTCTTCATCGTATCCCTAATTACACGTCAAAGTGAAAAGAAAACAGACACTTAAATCGTCCAAACAACTTAGACGAAGTAAACAGTAAACACTCCCTTAAAGACGATCCAAAAATAGAGAGTCCCTAGTTATCTGGATTTAATTCCGTAGAGAAAACGCGTGCGCGCACTCATGCACTTGACTGATGGGAACGATGAGTCACGGTCAGTAAACTCTGCCGGTGCTGTTGTGATTAGATATACGTACTGCCTGCTACTACGATGTCGTCGATATAAGAAGACAGTTGTTGTAGAATAATTATGTGAGCTGCGCTGACTAATTTTATGGCCGGTTTGCAGACTTGATGGCGCACGTTCAAAACACTTCTAACAATGTTAGTCATACTAATTAACTATTATTTTAACTTCAAAATGAGCTTGGAGTTTTTGCTGGTTATGATAAGTGCTAAGTTTTGTTACCATAGTCCCATCCCAGGCCAAATAAACAAAAACAAATAATAGTAAACTTCCATCGATAGATACATACATAGATCCTGATACCTGGCCCGGACTTCTATTTATTGATAGTATGTTGTTGCGAGGAATATTGTCCGTCAACAACCAGACGAAAACAAATTATGGAGTTTTTTTCTTTTCACAAATATTTGTTTTGATACGGGGATCGGACCCGATCTAATTACTGCTACTTGATATAATCAGATTACCTTCCTGATTAAATATTGGATTAGTTATATTATCGTTGTAGTGTATCAGTAATTCTGTAAGTATAAACGACCTTTTAACCGTGCTCTAACAAGCAAGGGTTTTAAGATGTACTTATTAAGTATCATTTCATGTTTATAAACTGTCAATATCAATGTTCTATTATACCGCTCGGATCTGATCCTTAATTGCTCGATATGTAAATTCAATATTAGCGAGATTTATCATGCCGTTGAAGGCGACCCTTGCGACCTTTACTGGTGGGGTCTTGTGACAGATGCTTAAGTATTACCCTAAACTTAATCGGTTTGTCTAAACAATTTAATCTCAAGCATGTTCCGCATAGCAACGTATTTGGTTAAATTAGTTGCGAATAGTCTCTGTGTTAATCTTCCGATCAATTCTCTGGCATACGGAATGCGGATATATCGTTTCTGTCATAGAAGATTTAGCTTTAGGATATGTTCTGTGCTTTCGGTGTGATTTTGAGGCTACATTAACTGATTTCTACAAATATTTTAGGATTTATTGGTCCTAGCTCATCTGATGATTATATTATATTGCCATGTGACCGATATCTCTGTGACTCTTTCAACCTTGGATTATATTTGTGTCCGTTTGTGGAATAGGCAATTTCTTAATTTTGAAACCATTCTTGTTGAAATTGTTCTTTTTTATGACTGTTTCTACTTGCTTTAGGACGTGCACAGGCGTGTGCCATGTTTAAACAACGGACGAAATACTGTAGCCGATTACTAAATTCAATAACATTCATCGGCTGTGGCATAAATTTTCTATTGTGGACATGCTTTTGCTTGAAGTGAAGTAATTATGGAAATTTGATTGGTGAATTCATGAAAACCGTTCAAACTGATTTCTGGACAAGAGAGCGGAATTAATGAGACCGTGTCTAAAAATTGTATAAAATTTTAAAAGCAAATCTATTCTTGGCTAGTCATAATACAATACAATTATTATACATTTTTCTGTTCACCTCCAAGAATAAACCTTAAACATTGAATCGAAGCGGCTAATAACAACACTACTTGTGTATCTTTCACTTAAAAGATACAAACTTCCATTGTTGTTTTTTGGGAAATCGACTTTCAGGTTAACAGTAACTGTTTAATATTCAGTTCGTTCTTGGCGTTCTTCTAATCCACTTGACTGTTCTTGTTATTCTATACCGCCTCCTCATTATGCATTCCTCGTCATGCCTCCAGGGCGAAGGCTTATAGAAATGGAATTCTGTTTCCGATCGCTTTAATCTGGGTGTCTTTACGACAGCGCCGAACGAGCAAGCGTTTCATTTTTTGGAGATTTTTTCATCGCGAAATATGTAAGTAGACGTAAAGAACATTAAACGAACGAAAAATATTGCATTTAGAATTTAAATAATAAAAGTTTGAATTGATATATCTTATAAGGACCTTGTCAAAACCGCGGGGAACCGTTGGATGCAAGAAACGAGTAGTCGATCCAAGTGGCGTTCTATGGGGGAGGCCTTTGTTCAGCAGTGGACGTCTTCCGGCTGATGATGATGATGATGATGAAGGACCTGTAGCTTGGCTAACATTTTCAATTAATACTTTTGGAAACAAAATATCTATTCTGAAATTACATTATTGGCGTAGTGTGTAGGTCGAAAGATTACCATAAGTATAACTATCAGTAACGTACAAGATTTGCAGTTTCTAACATCGAGACAAATATTTCTATACAGGAGGGCCAGGTGGTAGGACTAACCTCTTCTGCGAGTGACCGTCTGGGTAAGTACAACAGCTTTGCTAGTACAGTCTGCCGCCAAAGGATTGTCAAGAAAAAGTAGACCAAAGTCCCAACATTGCAAAAGCAAACTACAACAGACGGAATAATGCATAATAACGGATAATTTTAATGCAATCAGGAAAATGTCAGCAGTAAAATATGTTGTTCCATTTAAATTTTAAAACAAAATATCTCTCCTATTTTATATTCCCAATGATGTTGTATTATCTCTCACGATCCTATATTGACGGAACCTCATTTCACACACTCGAACAAAAGCGATCACAACTAGCACTGATTGGGATTCGTCTTGCTTGATAAATTGTTAAAGGCTCCAATAAATCTGGCCCATTTCGAGCGGAAGTGACTGGACACTTGACAGAAAATACGAGGGTCATGGCTTTTACAAGACGTAATACGATTATACTATATATGCGTATAAGATTGGCTTATTCCGTGGTTATTGACAGCTGATACGTCTATGTTAATTATATGGACTTGGTTTGTTTTCAGTTCTAACCTACTCCTGAATTCGTAAATTTCCGTATCCTTTCTATTATGGTTGTGAAATGTTAAAGGAACGTTAGAAAGCCTGATGCTACAACTTTCTAAAGAATTAAAGAAACCTTATTATAATTATCATTTGAAATAATTTAAATCTGGAAGTGTTTTTTTAGTTTCCCTATTCTAAAAATGACTAAAGTTCAATGAAACGCCAGAAGTTTTTAGTTCTATCTTTTTGTGGATCTGCTTGGCTCATTCAGTTATGTAGAGCGCGCATTAAAACATTCAAATCGTATGTAGCAGTGTTCTCTGAATCAGTTACGATCGTGATGCTATTGAATTAATAGTAATCGTTTCAAAAGGCTCTTTGAATGGTTACATGTCCTTGAACTATACGACCATGTGGCTGTGAAATAAGGGGTCAGAGTAATGTCTTTGACTCTTCACTGCATAACATTAACTTCACTTATGGAGATTGAAAATGCCATAATATTATAATTATCTATGACTCTAACAATGTGCTATTTGCACGTTACTACGTGCGCATGTTAAATATGTTAATAACATTAACCCAAAAAAGCACTTCTTTTGGGTCCGAAATTTCAGCTTCTGAAACTCTATATCCAGTGAAGCATACCGCTAAAGAGCGTTTGACGTCGAATTTGCATACATTTAAAATTTTGCTACCCATTTGCTATGTGGTGTCAAGTATATTGGACGGTCCACGTAATTTTATTCCGTGCTA
Organism: Crocallis elinguaria; assembly: GCA_907269065.1. NCBI lineage: Eukaryota > Metazoa > Arthropoda > Insecta > Lepidoptera > Geometridae > Crocallis > Crocallis elinguaria. Next base: position 11,845,170 of record OU026071.1, on the reverse strand, counting down.
TCCTTAGATGTGGTTTTCATACGTACTGTATATGAAAGGAGTTCACTATCTCTTTGAGAAAATAAGTGACTTTTATCCCATCTTTTCAATTCAATATTATATATTAAAAAATCCTTTTTATTCCGTAAAATTGGAAAGTATTTTAAAAACGTATCTTGAATGATTTAGGAATTCTGAATTTTATTGAAGTCCAGAATGAAGGAAAGAAAGACTGTAATGACCTGGAAAACCGTTCGCCCTTGGAATTGCGCAAGAATCTTACATTTCTCAAGAGATTTAACTCTGGAAAAAAAGACGAACGATTTCTGTGAATGTTCCTACATTAAATTGACTGTGAAACCTTTGTTTTCGTTTTCAACTTTCTTCCTAATCATTTAAGTCTTAGTTTTATTCGTATAGCTTGTAACAGTACTATAAGTATGCTGTGCTACTTGAATTAGAAGACAAAAGATGCTATACCTCGTACAATGCGATTCCGAGTTTTATCACCATAGTTTTAAAGTTTAAATTCGGGTACAATATCAGTTTCAAACAGTGCTGCTTTCAAACTTTAATCTAATATCCTGGAAAGCAAGGTTTTACGAGGGCATTTACGGTGAGCCGTGACAGTGTATTTATTGATGATTGTTTTATTGCCTCAAATAACGGGCTTGCATCAAACATGCATGAATTACTCGCAACGGCTCAACAGGCTCATGATCATGAGACTTAACATTCACACATCTCAGAACGCAATGCAGTATTGTAGAGAACGGTGCTGTTCGGCAACCGTTGCTGTTTGCAATGGGTAGAGTAGTAGAAACTACACAGTTTATAGTCAACTGAACCGTTACAAACAATAAAGCTGAAGTAAATGGTAACAATTTCTTCGACTATGTGAAAAGTGTCGTGGTCGTTGAACTTTTTGGGGAAATCGATACCAAGCTCATTGTGGATAAGGCCGAGCCGAGCACAAAGGGAGAGGGAGAAATTAGTGTTATTTCGAGTATGTTGAGTTGTATATGGACATCTTGTTCGCATTACCAGTTTCGGAAAAATGTAACCGTACTTTCTGTGTTTTTGTTTAAAAGTGCATAAAGCTAGGTTGTAGAAAGATTGAGAACTATGTATTTATTCGAATTGTTTGGCATAAGAACCTTTTTACAAATGTAAAGGTCAAAAATAATACCTTTTTTATTCTATTGGGTAAGGAGACGATTTGGTCGTTTGCCTGGTTATAAGCATAACAGCCATAACACTTGCACTGCCATTCAGAACTTTGAAAGAAAAAGGCCTGCACGGCACTTCAGTGCGTTTGTATCTCTGAGAGATTAGGTTTTTTATGGTATTTGGTATATAGAGACGAGCTGGTCGTTTTCCTTATGGTAACCATAACGCCTTCCCAACACAATTGTAGTGCCACTCAGAACTTTAAAACACAAAGCCCTGCACAGGACTGCAGTACGTTCGTTTCTCTGATATTAGGTATTAAGTCTCATAAGCCCAGTAATTCCACTGACTACTTTGTACATCAAACCGGAACACAGTAATGCTTGCACATTATTGCTTGGCGGCAGACTACACGAGCAAAGCGGTGTTACCCACATAGACGGACACTGGCAGAAGAGTTAGTTCTACCACCTGGCAAAATCTTTGCCAATAAAGTTGAAAATCTGTCGCAAGGCACCTGTCGGTGTGTTACAGCAGCTGTATCTGATAACGGGTTTATTCTAGGTTTAACTTAACCACGACTACTTGGTGACTTATGACCTGGTGATGCAGTGGTCAAACGCTACCTTGTCCAAGACAAAAAATATCTTGTCTGGTTAGTATGGGTACCAACCAAAACGATATAGTGATGATAGTATTAAATATGTAATACAATACTAATCTGGGAGTTAAAACCTGTAAGGGTAATGTTTGGTGAATTATCGTATGAACAACACAAAGCCAAGCCGATTTAAACACAATCCTTTTAAAACCTCCGCTTAAAGAACAAATCCAATTATAGTATACTCACTAACTCCCAATATTTTAATATCCGCCCGTTTCCAGGGAAATCTTCCACGCACATAAGCGGGCTTAAAATTTCAATTAAAGCACGTTACTGCTACAATCCTCCCCGCGGCACCAGACGATGTAAAATCGATATCAGACCAAGTACCATAACGAATTCGAGATCTCGTATACCGAATTTCGCAGTTATATCGATCGTATGCACCCGGGACTAGCACACTGCTTACATTAATTTATAACTTGAGGGGCGTTAGCGTTACGATCGGTGCACTTGCTATTCATAACTCATATTCCGGTGGGGTAAAGTTCAAAGTCATTGTCAATGAGGGGAGTGTAAGGGGTTCGACTCGTGTGCTGCATGCATTATTGCGTGATCTGGTTTTTTGTTAGTATTTGTAGGTGTACGTAGACATCGTTTCGATTTTTGTTTCTATCTTCCAACATTTAGGAATAAGAGTGGTTTTTAGATCAATAATATGAATTTAGTAATAAACTCAATTTTCTTAGTTACTTTGATTAACTGTATCTTTTCAATTATAATTCAGAAATAAACTGTATATAAAAGGCAAATTAACAAGCACATATTTGTGTATTTGAAATCAGTGTCTCCTGTCCGCTGTTTTTAACCATACTACAAATATTCTCCACAAAATCTTTAACAGAAAGCCAATTATAGGCATACGACAATTTTGTATACTCGTCCAATTATGTTCAAATACTCGGTGGATGCCAACCCATGACAAGATTCAAATTTGAATTTCTACTATTGACATAGCCTTGTTTGGTGAGCCGTCAAGTTCTGTTACATTATTGGTTATGGATAGATGCGGTTCTATTGGTAGGTTATATACTAACCTCTCGTACTGTGTATTTCGTGTATTGCCATTTTAAACGAAAGTAAACTTTAGAGACTAAGTCCGATTTTTAACGTCTATAAAGCGTTCTCCTAATCCTTTACCTAAGTACTTAATTTTAAATAACATTCCAGAATCGCACGCATTTTCGCGTAATTAAAATGAGATATCAAATGGTATATTCACAAAAATTACTACTTACCCCATGCACATCTGCAATGATGTTATTCTATTGATCTGTTGCTTACAGAGTAACCCCTCGTACAAACGTTTTTTTCCATTCTGTTTAATCGCTAACGCTCCACAATTCAATATGATTCGCTCTGTGTACCATTCATTGTTCGTTTATCCACTTGTTCTCTTACAAACACAGCTTTGTTCAGGCATTATCATATAAATGCTGTATTTAAATTCTACTGAATCATTGTTGTTAATTTGTTATATTTTACTTCCTGTCTCGTTAATGTTGTTTATTTCTGTTGCAGGATGTGCCCTTGGATATTGTGAGGTAAGTGTGCTCTAGATAACTCGTCTCCACTGAAAGAAACATAATCCCTCTTACCCCAAAAATCAACGTTTAGACGCCTGTTTAGCTAGAAAGAATCTAAAAGTTAATCGCAACTTTCATAAGTAAAATGATTAGAAATGTCGCAACAGAAATTTAGAAAAAATGTCAAAACAGAATCAGACTACGGTTAGACACTTCTTAAATCAAGGTTTGTGGTTGCTTTATTTAAACACGCGACTAAGGCATATTCAAGAGTTAGACGCTGATTTCATCGGTTTGTCACATGTTTAAAGGGTGAGTTAATTTTTCTATGGTAACACCAATCGAAACTAAAAACCCAACCAAATACACTACTTATAGTTCAGCGTATTCACAATCTTCGACCACATCGTCGTGCTTATGACCAGGCAAGTTATTGGACAAAGGTTAACACATCGAATATATGATGCAATATTAGTGTCGATTCGGTCGTTTCATGTCTAAACCTAATTTTATTTTCCATCTCTCTTTCCAATACATAACATGAGAAAGAGATGGAAGATGTTTGACAAATAGAACTGTCAAAAATATCGTCTATCATTGATCAAATTAAGCGTCTCTAAATTCATTGCCGTTAAGTTAACATTATACACAAGCCAGTGGATTAATTCGATAGGTCTAAAATATGTCATCCCTTTCTCAGGTTCTCATTAAGAAAGAGAGATTGACAGTAAAATTAGGCTTAGGAAGGAGATGACGGAATCAACACCATTCTCTTTCTCAGGTTCTCATTTAGAAAGAGAGATTGAAACTTAAAATAGGGTTAGGAATGAGATGACACAATCAACACTATTCTGTAATTTAGTTACTTTCTGTTTGTAATATCAAAATAACATATTTTTACTAAATTCATATGAAAATATACGGTAACTATAACAAAACAACCATTTTTAAAATTTTTGTCTGTCTATCTGTGTGTCTGTTTGTTCCGGGTCATCTCCGAAACGGCTGGACCGATTTTGACGGGACTTTCACTAGCCGATAGCTGATGTTATAAGGAGTAACCTGGCTACTTTTATTTTAGAAAAAGAATTAGGGTTCCCCGCAAAAAAATAAAAACCATGAAATCCAATATCGCCGCGCGGGTGAAACCGCGGGCAGCAGCTAGTACTTATATATATGTTTAACTCTAAACATCGGATTACCATAGTCATCGCGCCAGTTCGCATTCCTCGCCATTTCTCCCGGTTCGAGTAACCTCAGATCATACGTTTTGTGGGCATTCGCCTGGGGCGGTTTTATTAAATTCAGCTCTGTTATTCCATTCCAACGAACAAACATTATGTCTGTTAACATATTTATTACGAATATTATTCTTATGGTCATATTCGGATTCAATAAACAAATGAGTTTTCTGAATGTTGTTCGCTGCTTCGTTTTGTGCTTTGTTTTTATATTATAATTATAGTGTTTGTTAAGTTTAATTAAGATTGTCTTGATTGTCTCTGCAAATGTATGTTGGTAAGCAGAAATTATCATAATATATAGAAGCCCCCGCGGTTTTCACCCGCGTTCCCACAGTAACCGTGCATTTTTCCGGGATAAAAAGTAACCTATGTTACTCTCCGGTCCATAAACTATATCTATCCCAAAAATCACGTCAATCCGTGAAATAAGGACAAACCAACAAACAGACAAACACACTTTCGCATTGATAATATTAGTAGGATCTTATTAAGATAAAAAACAGCAGATCCGTTTTCAGACAGACAACGAAGTGAGAATATATAGGTGTTCCTTTTTTCCTTTTAAGGTACGGAACACTAAAAAGTAATATAATTGGGTATAGCACTGTAAGTTGAGGCCTTTCTTGCTCCCCAATGTAATTGACTAATTACTGCGAGGTTCAAAATTTCTGTAAAAGTAGGTAAATGTTAAGATAAAACTTAAAAGCTACCAAACTCAGGTTAACCGCGGCGCAAACAATAGAAGAACCGAAAAACAAAAAACAAAAACACCAAACAATCCAAAGTTGGGCATGAATTTCCAACTTGAATCAGAAAGGTTTGTGCGCCATGAAATTCTTATCGAAATCTGTACAAAATTTACTACACAGACTCCGTAGTTCCTTTGAGAGGGTAGCAAAGATTAGAGGCTTTATATTTGCTGTTTTAATTAAAAGGCCGGACCTTTCTGTAAATCAAATAACATAATTACACCTGCTCGCCGAGATTGTGTTGCTTTTAATTAAAAAGTGGGCTTAAGTAATACTTTCAGTCGCTGCTTGGCTAATTTATTAGTACAGAATCAAGAGCTTTGAAGAATGTTTCATAATCAAGCTTGATTTTAAGACGTTATATTTTACTAGCGTCTGCACGCGGTTTTCACCCGCGTTCCCACAGGAACCGTGCATTTTCCAGGATAAAAAGTAGCCTATGTTACTCTCCGGTTAATAAACTATGTCTATGCCAAAAATCACGTCCATCCGATGATCCGTTACTGCGTGAAATACTCGAAACACACTTTCGCATTTATAATATTAGTATGGATTTACGTGGGTGTTCGTGGGAAGAGATGGCAGGATGAATTAGATGACTTCTGGAAAGAGTATCCTTCAAGAGCAAGGCCTTTTATTAGTAACTAGGCGTGACCCGCACAGCAAGGCTTCGTCCTTGTAGCCTAATTAAGTCCTTATAACATCAGCTATCTGCCAGTGAAAGTCCTGTCAAAATAGGTCCAGCCGTTTCGGAGATTAGCCGAAACAAGCAGACAGAAAGACAAACATTTTAAATATTGTTTTATGTTGTAAGTATCGTACAATACTTATTATAGGGGACATGTTTTTTTAAAGTAATCATATGTAACCAGTATGATTAATATGATACTGATATAATATGATAGAAGAAATATATTTCTTCTATCGTTTCATTTTGTATTTCATAGTATTGATTTACTGCTCCAACACATTATTGTGTTGCGAGTAATAAACCCTAACTCTACTACCGAGCGAACAGCTATGAATGGTTAATTGATAAAGGGGAACAGCTTCGTGGTAAGGAGTGATATTGTGATGGAGGTTTGGGAGACAAATAGTTGTTTAACTTAATCATGGAAGATTAATTGTAATTGGATGTCTGATCGCGCTGGCTGTATAATAATTGTTTACTTATTATGGCAGGGTGACGTTTATAAATAACATTTTTAACACCACGATGTTTCAGAGTAACGAGCGCACTGTTGTGCTGTGCGATACCTTTATGTTTCTAAGTTCTTTATGGCACTGTAAATTTGAATGGCAGGCGTAAAATTCGGACGTCGTTGTGTAATGTCAGAATTGTCAAAAGCAACAAAGTAATAACAATAATAAATATATAGTACGTACACTTATTTTTTCTCGATATTTCTTCTGCACTTAAATACAGACGAGATAATAGTCCTATGAAGATTCTTAATTGTAACCTATGAAGCATACAAAAATATTTATAGATGATGCTGAGGTATGCTTGCTACATGTTGTCTTAAGATAAAGATTATTTTATTTGTAAAAATTAGGATTACACAAGGTCTTAATTTAATTCTTAAGATGGAATACTTCTAAAGCTTCCTAACCACTTAAATTTCGCTTAAGAGCACTCGTTACTGCTGCAATAGAATGTGGACTTGTGGCTGACGTTTTAAAAGGTTTTTGAAATAGTAAGTCCTACATTTATGTCCTTAAAAGGTATTGAAGAAAAGCAATTTTCTTGAATGTTCTCGGAAACTTATGACATGGAAGAATACTCACACATACGAAGTTAAAGTTGCTATTTAGTGATGTGATCACCAATAGATTTACCTATGAAATTACTCAGCGTGTACGTTACCTATGTCTAAGGGCAACTAGCTCACTGCAATTGTTATAGGCACTCGTGCTTACCATCAGGTAATCATAATGTAATAATTATATCTAGTTAAAAGAAATTGAAAAAACACACTTCCACCTCCTGGCTCCATCATCAGAGCCTCGCCACCAAGTGTGATCTATTGGACTCTCCAAAAATAATCATAAGAGCCCAAATGGTTTACATAAGCCAATGAAAATTTCCTCTATCCACCTCCTAGCTCTGTCATCGGCTCAGCTCCATGATACCAAATTATAGTTTTGTTATCCGAACTACATATACCTACATACAAAGTTTCATTTTGATACGATAATTATTAGAAGTAGGTTAAAATTGCTAAGATTTAATTACATTGTTAGTTAGTTACTGAAGCTAATAAAAATGTCTTAAAAACGGGCTAATAGCGTTTTTTTTATCTAGTTAACTACATTTAACCTAGCTACAAAAACAGTTGTATAATCTCCAAGCCAATGCAATTATAGGCCTATATATAATCCAAATGTTCTAGCCCACTACCAGTTGAAAGCGTACACAGCATACTGGTGACATTGCCTCGTTGTACCGCAATGCTGGTCCGTTGAGCCAGATAAGTAACAGCATTTTGTTTATGTTTACATTACTTTTAGGTAAATAGTGGTAAACTTGTAAAACGGATCTAACAGTTGTTCCTATTCCTATGCGAATAAATTACAACTATGCGAAACGAGAAGGCGTCCGAACAAGTGTTGGGGTAAGAAAGACAACTATTGTTACCGTTTGTGGTCCCGTAACGCGTGGCTGGGCTACCCGCATTTACCGTCTTTGACTTGACTATTTACCATTAAGATTTGGTATGAGATAAGCTAGTATGCTTATTAAGTTTGCGAACAGAGTACTTACCTATTACGTATCATTGTTTTAGGGAATTGTACTGGAAATAAAAGATTAAGTCATATTCTAGGTCTAGTGTAGGTATCTGGCGTGTTTGTCCACTTCGTCAGTTAAAATAGACGATAGTGATGGCGAGATAGTAGAAACGCTTGTTTAAGAAAAAACAATGAAGAAAAAATGTTGTCTTGCTATAGTTTTTTGATGTTAGTGGTTATATAGTTGAAGCTGCACGCTGGACTAGTATGCACCTGGAATGGTACTGGCACTCAGATCTGGCCGTTGAATCGTATTGAAATATCAAATTGGCGATGCGGACGTAGCCAAAACGTCCGCGCCGCCAAATAACTTAGTTACCATACGTTTCAATATAATTGTTTGGATACGTAGCTGGCAACGTCGCCCGTGGCGTTCCAGTGAGCTAGAGGCATAAAGATAAATGGTAGTCCTGCTTGATTTCATCACAGCAATCTCATGACCCATCATGAACAGATCATTCAAAATATTTCCTTTGTAAAAACTCATCCATAATATGACAAGGCCGTCTTGAAACGATTACACATAATCTTGAGTAGATTCTGCAAGTGAGATTGAGTAACATGTTACTAATGTTATGATAATTGTTAGGCAGTACTACATAAATGATATTCTCAAGTCAAAATTATTACCAACGTGATTACGAGTAGTTAGTTAGTTACACAAAATATGACCACACATAAGTCTGTATTTTACCTACCAAGTCATTTATTTCAAAACGTTTCATATTGATTGCGTCTCTTTAAACCATAAATGTGTATAACCACGTTTGACGACTCTGTAGCTAAGTTGGTAGTAACCCTGCCTGCAAAGCGAGGGGTCCCGGGTTCGATTCCCGGCCGGGGCAGATTTTGTGTAAGCATAAAGTTTGTTCTCGGGTCTTGGATGTTTGTGATGTGTATCTGTGAGTGTCCGTGCCACCTGCGACACAGGGAATCCTAGAGTTGGGGTATGAGTGTGCGTTAAAAAAACATGAAGGCCCAAAATAGGAGTGAAATGTTTTCAGGGTTCATGTATGTATTCTACCATAATTTTTAAATGCCTGAACAGCTGCTTTATCCGGCTTTCAAAATCGTGTTCGTTTTCGACTTCAACTCGATTAAAACAAGCGGTCACTAGTCTTCGGCTGGAAGGAGATGTGTAGAGTTTTCGCTAATATTCGTTTTGTAAGAGCTTATTTCTTTAATAACCAGCGAAAATTCTAGACTATTCCTTCCACACGAAGACCGCTGGTTTTAATCGGTCTGGTATTGAAAACGAACACGAGATTGTTAGCTGATAAGGCAGCGGGTATATTGAGTCAAAAACGAACACGATTTTGTTAGCCGGTAAGGCCCCAGATTCGTATTATACGAGTATATATGGGTATCGTTAGAATCCTTACACCATCCCGAGTGACACCGGCAAAGACGGTCGTATTGTTTATTACTGTAATGTAATTCTTGGTTTATCGTAGATGTCCTCTCGATTCAAGGTCAAGTGTTGTTTTGTAGATAAGAGCCAAATGTATCTACCGTTTGTCTTCTGGGTTGTATATTGCTTTTTGTACAATTGGTGCGCGATTAAATCCAAATGTATCTATCTACCATTTGTCTTCTGGGATGTATATTCCTTTTTGTACAATTGGTGCGTGATTAAATTGTATCGTTATTGTACAATACAAAACTCTTTTTTTATAATAAAGCAGTATTGTCGCGATATACGGTCTTATCGCTTAAAGCGACTTCTTTCAGAGATTATATCTTAGACACCAATAATGTGTGCTATAGCTGTTGCCCGCGGAAATGAGATTCCGACAAGAACCGTGAATTTTTCCGGGATAAAATGCAGCCATATTTTTCCGCGATAAAAAATAGCCTATGTCACTCTCCGGTCCATAAACCTATTGCTGCGTTAAAGAAGGACAAACCAATAAACCACAAACACACTTTCGTATTTATAATAAGTACGCATGGATTATATTTATAGACGTCGTCGCGTGACGCGTCGGTATGTTATTTTGACAAACTATCTAATGAAGGTTTCTTTAGATCAACCTTCAAAAGTTCCCGCTTGACACTAAAACTTTTTGAGTACTTTATAAATCCTGTCCATTAACGTCATCATCGGCCCTATATATACGACTTCTATATTTAATATAAAGACCTACACCCCCCTATGAGTCACCAGACCCGTCTCAACGAGGGTGGCCGTCCAAGCCAGCGTAAACCATTATTTATAGACCAGATCGTTGTTTTATATCTGCCGAAGAAAAATCTTGTTGTTTACAGTTCTTTGATTTTGTTGTTTCACGGGAGTCTACCATTAAAAATCTGTTTGGAACTCGTTTGAGGTAGCTTTAGTGTTTTTTTTTGTAATTAGTTTTGGTTATGTTAAGCCATCCATTAAGATTTTATTTCATGGTTCGTATAATTTAACCCGCTGTTTAAGCAGATTGGTGTATTGTGTTGTGCTTGTGAGTCTTCGCAGTTCTTGGGGCCAATCGATTCCATTGTGACTCGTGTTTTTTATATATTATTGCGTACTTATCTCGTTGCTGTGAATGATCTCGCACCTCGCTTGCATATTTTGTTTGAAATTCACTTCTTCCCATTTAAACCAATTTTTTTATACTATTTGATAACAAGACGAGCAGGTCGTTTGCCTGATGTTGATCATAACGCCAGCCCTGCATTTTTAAACAGAAAGGCCTGCGTGGCACTGCGTTGCGCTCGATACCCTGAGTTTTTTTTTATTTGGTAACGAGACGAGCTGGTCGTTTGCCTGATGGTAAGCATAACGCCGGCCCATAACAATTGCAGTGCCACCCAGAACTTTTAAACACAAAGGCCTGCGCGGCACTGCAGTGCACTCGTTACCCTGAGACATTAGGTATTGAGTCTCATAAGCCCAGTAATTTCACTGGATACTCTGCTCATCAAACCGGAACACAGTAATGCTTGCACACTACTGCTTGGCAGTAGACTTCACGAGCAAAGCGGTGGTACCAACCCAGACGGACACTCGCAGAAGAGTTAGTCCTAGCATCTGCTAGTTTAGCTAAATTTTACTTATAAGCCCACGACATTATAGCACTAAATTATGCTTAAAAAGCTAAGCATTACTTAACGAGATTTTTATAAGACTATTGGCGGGTATAAACTAAAGCTAACGCTAGTGTTTTCTCGTTAAGCAGAAGTAGACATCATTTAGATAAAACCAGAACAAAGCTTACGAAACTGCGTAACACCACAGGCCATAAGGAAACAATCTATCATGCAACTCGAAGGTATTGCGAAACAGAGCCGATCTGATACATTATATAGTACGTAACTCCCTTTCAGAAACAATACCTTTTTAGTTACGCCTTGCAAAGTTTTCTAAAGCGTCAGTAATGGTTTGTAACACAACAACCGGCTTGTACTTACCACTGGTTTGTGTATGGCCTGCCCTACACGCTAATGCATGTTTGAGTTTTGTAACCATGGTTTTCCAACAAGCGCAGACTACGAGGTATTACACGCGCACGCGCGGCTTGATGTAAAACCATTAAAAATCCACGAAACAGACAAGAACAGCAATACGGCCAGGTAGTGCTGTCTCTTTAACTCCCTGCCTGGGCTCAAAGCGACGACTGCGCCGCTTTACGCTACGTAATTACTTATGCACCACCGCATATTTACCGCGGCTTCTACACTGAACACGAAGTAGTTGTGAGACATTTTTTTTAGTAGAGATCGTATTAGAATCTGCTGCGGTGTGTCTCTTTCACTCCCTATATTCGTGGTACGGTTAGCGCTCGGACTACATTTCCACCAACCACCACATTAGGTACAATATGCGTCAAGCGGTGATCGAGGTTTTTCCATGGTTTGCGCGTGGTCTGTGACTTGATGCTTATCCATGACGCATGTATTGCGTGTAGTGGGCCCTTCAGGGCTTGCTGTTTTTAAGGGAGGTTGTAAGGTCTTACGCTTACGTGTATTTGTTACGTGTGGGAAAGACATTGGAAAAGTGTTAATGGACTGAGCAGAAATCAGCCTAACAACTTTGGCAGATTACACAGGATTTACAACCTTGGCGGATTTACGACCTTTTTTTTTTTTTTTTTTTTTTTTTTTACGTCGCTAAAAATCCTCATGGATACCACCAGCCGCGAGGGCAGCGTGGTGGTTATGTTGGACTCCGGCTAATGAGGCCGACCTACCAACTAAAAAACCGACGTGTGTTCCTCCTCTGCGCCATAATGCCGGGCTGCGGGCCCATGTTAATAGCCAACCGCGGCCCGGCGACGCGCTGGTCCCAGTTGTGGGACCCCACCTCCGGCGACAACGTACTCCACGTACGCCATCGCCGTATCCACCTCCCTAAGGGGCACGCGGGAACACGCGCGCGCCACCTCGAGGCCCAAAAGCTGAGGGTGGGTTCCCTCGTGTCCACCCTCTGGGCCTCAGGAGCCGAAGAAGGAGTAGAGACCCCTTCTCCGACCCCACCCCGCATGCGCATCACCACCATGGGTAATGTGCAGTGCGGGGTCCCCTCCGGTTATTGTCCCGATCCCCGACCCCAACGCTCCATACGAGAGGGAAAGAGAACGGGACAAGTCGCCTCCAACCCCCAGCCACCACGGTGCCCACACACCGCTTACGGTGGGGTATCCCCGGTTCGGGGATCGTGCTTGGGGACATCAGTGAATTACCCGTGGGTACAGCAGGCAATCCACCTGTCCCCAAGCACGTGCAAACGGCGGGGGGCCACCCCGCCAGCCGCAGCCTCCACGGGCCGCCAGCCCCCCCTCCCTCGCTTGCACAGCAGGCGGTGAGGTGTCGCCCCTCCAGCCGGGGCCTCTGGACCCCGGCCTCCCTGCAGGGCCGGCAACACCACCAGTGCTCCGCCTGCCATCTCTCCTCCTTTGTTTCGTCCATTGTTGGCGCGCTGCACCAGTGGGAGCAGCGGGTTCCCCGTGGGAGCGTTCGGGGGCACGCATACCCCAGCGGTGGATCCCCTGGTTCCTTGGCGACAGCGCGCCCCACCTCGGCTTCGTCTCCGTCCAATGGCTCTGGAGCGCGCGTGTTACCCGCACGGCGCTCCTGTGCCCAAGTCCCTCCCTGCGGCCTTCGGGCCCCGCTCAGCCCATATGCCCCATCCGCTGAGCCCTCTGCTGACCCCTTCAGAGGGGCACGCGGAGGGGCCCACCTCGCCGGGTTATCAGCTACCCGTCAGCAACCCCTCCGGGACCGAAAAGTCAACCAGGAGATGTTGCTGACGGGTACCCAGGGTGCACCGCGTGGAGGTTACCCGGCATAGCACCCCAACGGTGGATTTACGACCTGGCATAAAGCTACTTAATGGACATCAGCTTCCTCGTTTAGTGTAATTAATAATAAAAATACCTAACGACCGCATACATAAATTTATACAATAGTTTCCTAATTTGGAATCGTTTTAACAAACGAATCAGGACTTAATTATTAGGACAAAAGGTTCACAATCATCGGATGCAGGACAAAATTGTTATTTTTCAGTTTTATAATATTTGTCCTGTTGCGAGAATTCGAAATCGCATCGTCTACCTATAGTATTAGAGTTATGGCATCAACATCATTAATAATGAACGTGTTGATAAAATGTACAGAGAAACATATTCAACATCCAGATCCTATCCCATGGTCAAATCCCAAACACTACGGTATCTTCCAACCTTGAATGCAGATTTTAAATACTTCTTGATACCTATTGACACCTAGAAAATATAACGCATTATATATTGGTATCTATTGTATTTGTAAAGGTTACGATAAAGTACGGTGGGTACGATTTTCGAATACTCACTCGCCTAACCTTTCAATGAACTAACCTTCCGTTGACTAGACCAATATCTAAAGCTAATCCATCTGACCGAAGGCATTCACGTGATCCAAGATCGTAAAGGCGAATTCTGTTCCCCCAATTGCTGCTGCACCTGTACCTATTGGCAATATTGGGCCCCCACGTCATCGTTTCGATTATTCAAATGCTTTTTATGTCGGGGGCTGTGAGGGTAGGTCCGAGCTTGACAAATTGCCTCAGGCCAAAGGGGGGCTGGAGTTCGGTGTTAACGCTAGTAACAGTACTTCATCTTTGTACATACGCTTAGTGACTGTTTTGCCTGAACACTATAATCTGGGAGTACTCAAGACACGAGTGAACCGGTGCACCGAGCGACAACGTCGATTGCATAGTCAGTTAACATTGAGTGGGTGAGATAGCTGTCAAAAGCAACTTGCAAATAAAAAATAAACTTGCATAATATACATAATTCAACTTTAGTTATGCTCAGTCGTGTAAAGTAGTCTGGAGTGATCCTTTAAGTCTTGAAAGATTATTGCATAAACAATTTTTTTAGGACATTTTTTTAGGCAAACGTCATCAAACCGCCGATCACATTGTCATGTTACTGCAGATGAGAAAATTATTATTAGCCTATTTATAATAATAGAAAAATTCTACTAAAGAGCAGCGCTTTTTCATTACAATATTTTTAGTGAAAGTTAAAAGTGTATTTTTGTTATGGCAATAATTTTTTTAAATTCTTATTTAGGTTCTCCAATAGCGCTTTGCAGTACATAAATAACTCTGCACAAATCAGCTTAGATTGACGCAAGTTGAAGACCCACTTCGGACATCGCGTTCTAATCGCAGATTTGGGCACTGTATACTTAAAACGGGCGAGTTGTGATACTGTATTTGAAGCGTATGTCGTAAAGTTGTAATGTTTAGGGGTCTTCGATAGCCTAAGGGTGTGGATTTTGCTAGACGCTTGAACACGTTGGGGTACTCAGTTGAATTTTATTACAATGTTGGGAGGAAAATAATGTGTTGTAATTGGGAAGGAGTTTTTATATCAGATCTCATAAATTTTTGATAATTGTTATCTTCTTGAAAAATATTGTAAGAAATTATACAGACGAATGTTGTGCCTAAGAATGGATTTTTTTTATATAAAGTTAGCGTTTAACCACTTTGTCAAAATCCTCACTTCTCGCTAAACTTTAAAACCAAGATAAAAATGTATGTGCGCACAATTTGCCATAACGACTCAGTGCAATAAATATGTCAAGTCTAAGGCGTTTTTATGGTATTTCATTCGTAACTTGCTACTAGGTACTCCAGGGCCTAAACACAAAGAAAATAAATTGTATTTACTCCCACTACGATCCGGAGTGAAGTAACAGGGATTATAATAATGTGCACAATAGGTGTTAGTGCCTAACTTAAGTATCTACGCAAAGTAACAGCTGTTTAATACTTTAATGTACCAGCAGTACTGTAAATGTTGCTTGGATTAGGTTAATACAGGTTAACGTAGAATTACCCACCCAAATTAGGCACAGCGATAAACGTGCAAGATACATTGTTACCAAAATTAGAGCACATTAACCAAGCGAGCTCCCAAGTTTTCCAAATAAATTGAGTAGGAACAACTCGTATTTATAACGGTGCAGTATAACTCACTAAGACCTTTGTTCTCGCCTATACGTTCTTATCAAAGTTGTACAAGAGTAAATTGTGTTTACGTTGCTTGTTTTAACAAAACAAAAGGTTGTAGTTCCGTACTCGGCGTGCTCCAGACTGTCGCGACGGTGCCTACACCTACCTACCCTCTGGTATGTTTTCCGTAGCCTTCCTCGCTCCCCTTGCGCTTAGACATTAGGGTCCTTTCTATTAAACCTAATTTGAGCTCACCAACACGCTATCTTACGTCTCTGTATTAAAGTTCACTTTTCATTGTACATTGAAAGTAATCACGGACATTGAAACCGAAACAAAGGAGGTTGATCTTTAATGTAATGATGGTTGGGGTGTTTGTCCTTTCGCTGGGAAAGTAAATGGAAAATTGCTTTAGGTGCGGCTCGCGGCCCCACGTTGGGCGCCAGTTATGAGGTGTCGAGGGACAATTTATGGCCGTCGAATGTTTGTTAACACTTCCTTGGCTCAGCAACTTGCTGATATTTTATCTATCTTTATTATCCGAGGCAGCTGTCTTAGATCCCGGGCGAAATTTGTCATCTCTCAAGATCTCTAAGAATTTCCGAGACAAATTTATTTCACGCTCTAAGCGCCGTGTAACGAGAATTCGGAGAATGCTTACTTCGTTTCACTGTTATTATGTTAGTAAAAAATATTAAAATTTCTCTTGGGGGAATTTCTTCCATATATTTTGCGGCGTGGGTATTGAGTGACAAACGCCTACCTTAGGGATGGTGCAAAGTTAAGAAGGAGAAAGGAATATATGAAAAAGAAGAGAAGGCTTTTACTGAAATTATACAATTTACTTAGGCACTTTGTTTTGTGTTAACGTTGTTTTAGTTGATGCGACTAACTTTACGTAGGATGTGTTGTAGAATTCTAATTTCGAGTTAATCTACAACACACGTCCAGCGCTCGTCTCCAAAGTTATTTCAGTAAAGGGATGTTCATAATCAAATTTTGGTATGAAAGACGTCGCTTCCCATTCAACGCGTTAGTCCTTTACACGTATAACGAGCAACACTTTACTTCTTTGATCGTTTACAGAGTTAAATCGTGCGGAAACGTTGTTCGAAAATGTTGTCTCTAAAGCAATTCGTGGCAATATATCGTAAAAATATTGGAGAAAGCCAATTTAAAGATAAGCCTAACATCGCCGATAAATAATGATATTCAAGATCAAATCTGCGTGTTTGAGCGTGTTATCTTCAAGATTACTATCATCCTAGCCATTTCGTAGATACGCGACATCAGAGCAAAAGCAGTGTTTTGTTTTGTAGAATGATTTGGTATGGCTGATTTGCGTAGTTGACATTATGTTGAAAGATCATAATGTATGACTTGCTGCGGCCCACGGTTTAACATCCGTGGAGATTCCTTCAGGAACAGTACATTTTCCGGAATAAAAATGAGCCTGTTACTCTCTGGCCCATAAACTATCTCTATGCGAAAAAATACCTCGGTTGGTGGAAGGACAAACCAACAAACACACTTTCGCATTTATAGTATTAGTAAATATTATTTCATTTTCTGGCCGGCTATTCAATTCATTTAATGTTGATGAAGTGAAATAATTGTAACAGAATAGAGAGAAGTGGTGTGCCCTCAACGGGGATTCTGTAATGATTGTAGTATAAGTAGCAGCAATATATTTCCTCCTAGAACAGCATAGGATAATAAAGTGTGTTCACAACTGTTTGCAGCAAACTAACCAATGTAACCACATATTAATTTAAACTGTGCGCAATAACGAGAGCAACCATCAAAACCGCGAAACAAGTGGTAATAATATTTTCATTGGGAGCATCCGGGTTAATATCTGCTTGTAGTTATAATATGTTGCTGGCATTAATTACTACCCCTGCAGGTATAATGCACAGTATGTTTAGTACCCACTCTTCATTAATATTCATAGCTTTTATAATTAAGCTAGCTTTACTCGCCTTCCGAGGGTTTAGAAAGGTTTTCTCATAAGTCAAGTAATAGCTAGGCACCCTATTTATTGGTGTTAACGCCGCTGGTGTTATCTCGTAGGTATATATTCGACCCTAATATTGTTATATCACCTATATTCCCGATCCCAGCTTTGATTAGATCTTAAATGGTGACACGTTAAGCCTACGATGACTCTCGGAAGTAAAATACCTGGAAACAATGTATTTTTTCGGGCTGTAAAGTGTTATTCTAAACTATTATCAGTCTGTATATTAGTACTATAGTCGTACCAAATTTAATCCAAATCCATGTAGTTATTTCAGCTTGATTTAAGAATAAATATAAAAGACATTGTTGTCGATTCTGTCGTTTCATATCTAATAATTTTAGTGTCGCTCTCTCTCTTTCTTCTAGAACTGTCACTTCCATCCTTGATAAGTTAGACGCCACTAAATTAATTGCCGTTAAATTTACGCAAGACACTAGCAATTGGATAAATTTAACAGTTCTAAAATATATTCCATCTCTTTTTATGTTTTCATTTAGAAAGAGAGATTGAAACTAAAATTCGGTTTAGGTATGACATTATAGAATCGACACGATTATTAGGAGCAGGATTATTAGGCAGCAAGTACCTTTCGCAAGCAGACAATATTTTAAAGTCGTTTGTTTTAGAAATTTCTAACGACTCAAGTCAAGACATATTTGAACATGTGGCCTGCACAATCAAATAACTGTTGCGAACATTTTTTATCATCACAATATTGGTCCTTACATTTATCTTTCCATTATTCGAAAATCCATCTCTCACATGTTTCCGTTCCACATATATTTATCTTAAAGATCATTATTCTTGTATCTGACGTTACCGTGTCAGCTCGTTTTGATGTAACTGCGGGAGAGCCGGGTCCTACGAACCTCCGAACCACCGATAACATAATTGGGTCAAGGCGAGACGTATGGCGGGAATCTCCTTACGATACACGTTATAACCAGCCATTTGCAGAATGGTGTATACAGTGTGAAATTGAGTAGTTATTGGCACGCGTATTTTATGTTTTTCACGCGTTTGTTGTTTGATTAGAGATTTGTCTTTCATTTGTGGTGATATTACTATAATAATATATTATGTGGTTAAACAGAAATCACATAATGTAGTCTAGATTTATTTTTATTTACCTACACCAGAATTTAGCCACCTTTTGTAATATTATCAGCTCAGCTTCTTAAAGTTAGGTATTTTCAGTTATTTGACACAGTATATCTTACTTTAATTTATCTGAGTTGCGTTTAGATTAACACCATATATGTTAACTATGAAAATGTGTTGAAACAATAATTACAATGTTCTAAAATCTCGGTTTGCTTGTATAAAATATTGCTTTCTGGACGTTATTTTGGACGTAGTAATAACTGTTTCAAGCCGTTCTAATCCGTTGATTTATTAACATTTTGAAATTGCGAAGTATATTTATTTTTCTAGACATGTCCCAGTTAGCATCTAATTCAACAGTTCTTTATGCTTTCATTTTTTGTTATCTAACTTTCATAGCTATTCTGAAATTACCATTCTCATTATACGAGTACTTATTACTTTATATTACAATACTCTCTTTATATCTTATCTCTCATTATATAATATCGTTATATCATTTATAAAAGTGGACAGTAGTATAATAATTGCTTATGAAATAATTTACAATGCTTTTATTTTACTTGCCTTATTAGTATCGGGCAAATCTTGCAAGCTTAATTTGACCTCATTCCCGGTGTTCGATTGGACCGTTACACACATATGTAAATCGGACGACAATGCAATATAATGATGTCACAGAGCTGGTCTGATGATGGAGCCGGAAGGCGGCTATAGGACTCGTATAACGAAACGATGACGTAACGCTATACACGAGCGTTCCATAAACATCGCTCCGTATGTTGAGGATTGAGTGGAACGGTGGTCCAATTTCGAGCACATAGACGGTAATCTACTCCATTCTGAGCACACTATTGTTCCATTTTTCGGTCATTATATGTGTCTCGAGTACTGCCAACTAAATGCAAAATGGATCGTCGTCCCTTAACGATGAGTTTGAACGTTGGATTTGGAACGTTTGCATATCCAATATTCCTATCACTCCACGTATTCCGCCTGAGATTCCCCACTGACGATTGCGTACGGTTCATTATATTGGAAATATCCACGTTAGATATGCAAAGATAAAGTTTACTGTATTACCATAAACTGGCACTGAAAATGATCGACACGATAACCGTTTTACAATAGCAGATAAAAATGATACCGTCAAAGGAAAAGAGCAATTTGAAGATAAAATTTCCGAATTCGTGACTAACGAATGCGGTACCAAAGAGTATAGGAAAAAAACCTTGAATAGGCGTACCCGATTCTACTGACCCTGCGCTTTTCCAACGGTCTCTAACCACTTTTGTTTTACACTCGAAAATAATAGCGTTTGCCCACTATCTCGATTGATCTTAGGGCACATTTGACTCTAATGCATCATTGATGGTGTGCATCAATCACGGACCACGCACAAACCATGGAAAAACTACGAAGACGGTCGCTTCTACCTATATTTAAAAAATAATTTCTCAACCACTGCATGTTCAGTGCAGAAGCTGCGGTAAATACACGGTGCACGGTGCTGCAAATGCAAAAGTGTGTGTACGTTTGTGTGTCCTTCTTTCAAGCAGCAACGGAGCAATGGATAGACGTGATTTTTGAAGATATAGTATAAGGACCGTAGAGTAACATAATATGCTACTTTTTATCCCGGAAAGTGCACGGTACCTGTGGGAAAGCGGTGAAACCGTGGGCAAAATTTAGTAATATATAAACTATTCAGTAAAATTACTGGGATTATGAGACTTCATACCTGTCTCAGGGTAACGAGCGCACTGCAGTGCAGCGCAGGACTTTGTGAATCAAAGTCCTAGGTGGTACTGCATCGGGGGGTTGGGGCTGGGTTGGAGTTACGCTTACCACCTAGCGAACGAACAGTTCGTACCATTATCCTAGTATAAAAATAATCTAAGACGCTACTTCCCATTGTTCTGCGGACCAATGCGAGCCAGTTGTCCCACATAAACA
Source organism: Crocallis elinguaria (assembly GCA_907269065.1). Taxonomy (NCBI): domain Eukaryota; kingdom Metazoa; phylum Arthropoda; class Insecta; order Lepidoptera; family Geometridae; genus Crocallis; species Crocallis elinguaria. Next base: position 11,824,518 of record OU026071.1, on the reverse strand, counting down.
GACAGTCTAGGCCTGTATCGATCCACCCCCATACGTGTATTACTTTTTTTAACGAACCGTACGGATCGTTAGTGACCTTCCCTTGAGAGGCGGTTCACTCAATTGGCTCGCGTTTACGTAACTGATTACTTCTGTTGAGGTACTTTTATTTGAGATGGTCTTATTGTTTTGTAATTTATATGAAAGTAGCTGCTGCCCGCGATTTCGCTCACGTGGTGACTGTAGTGTTGTGTATTTTTGCGGGATAAAATATTAATATATTTTTTAAAATTTTATACTTACTTACTATTTGATAAGGAGACGAGCTGGTCACTAATAACTTTGAAACACATGGCACTGCAGTGCGCTCGTTACCCTGAAACATTAGGCCGGAACACAGAAATTTGCACACTACAGCTTGGCGGCAGAATTCACGAGCAAAGCGGTGGTGCCAACCCAGACGGACACTCGCGGAGCAGTTAGTCCTACCACCTAGTAAAATGCCTTTTGATCAGAGATTCCGGGTATGATACTGTCTTTTAAAATGTTACTTTTCTGCGTTGAATACAAAACTAAGTATCTTAGAACACTCGGTCTCTTGCCGGTTGTCCCAGTAATGTTTCATTAAAAACGTCGCAATATTTTCTAATTGAAATTGACACCAGCGGTAAGAATTTTAATTTTCATGTAAATCTTTTATTTATTAATTCTTTATATTTGTATGGACAGAACAGGAAAATAGAGGACATGTGCCATAACAAGCCAATCCATTATGGCTTATACTTTTTCTCTCTTTGCAAAGAAGGCCGGTACAGCAGTGAGAGTGTAATATACGGTTGATACGATATTTGAGTGGAAGGGGCGTATCTAAAATGAATAGGTATATTATTATATTAATTTTGACAGGTATATCCATGTTCTGATATATGATATGCATCTATAGTTATCTACTTAAAAGTCTACATATTCTAAACCCGGATAATAAGGCAATAATTTTGACGGCTCCGTAGCTAAGTTAGTAATAACCCTGCCTGCAAAGCGAGGGGTCCCGGCCCGGGTTCGATTCCCGGCCGGGGTAGATTTTGTATAAGCATAAAGTTTGTTCACGGGTATTGGATGTTTGTGATGTGTATAGCTGTGTGTGTCCATGCCACCTGCGACACAGGGAATCCTAGTGCGGGGGTTATGGAGTGTAAGCGTTTATTTATTAATTATTAGCATGAGTTAGTGTCAAAAGATCTTACTTAATATATTGGTGACACTTTACACGTGTGAATGTAGTGAAGTATACGTTTCCCAACTTTTACGACAGTGACTAAGAGGATTCACCTTACACTCGTTTCCAACACCCACGAGCGCATTTGAATCGTTGCATTTCACACCAACTATTCCTTTTCAAACTCAACATTCGCACACTCCTTGCGAAATGCCATTTAAAATATGTGGGACGGGACATCTTCTCGAGCTAAATCTTGGGTGATTTAACGTGGAATGGAGGTCGTTAGTGTCGAGTTGTTGCAGAGCTTGTGTCATACAAAATGGTTGCTTAACGCTGATGGAGGAGCATTATTTGAAGTTCTTTTTGTATCAAAACGAGTGCTTTTTAAATTGTATCTATTCTTACTCCATCTCTACAGTTTAGAAATGAGTAGTGAGGTTGAATTTCAAAACAAATTTCAAACGCAACTAATTTCAGACCTATTTGTGATCGCAAAGGCTTGTTGGAATATCAACAAATTTCAATTTTTTGGTGACTATATTGTGATTTAACTAAATATAATAGACAAACCGGACCCGTTCTAGATTTTCATGTAAGATCGGTAAATCCATACAAACAAATAAAATTGAAGTGTAATATCAAAATAGCTGTTATTTTGATATTACACTTCAACTAAATACTTCACTTTTTACTAAATGCATATGAAAGTATATACGGTGGTACCTATAACAAAACAACCATTTTTACAATTTTCGTCTGTCTGTAGTATGTCTGTCTGTTTGTTCCGGGTAATCTCCGAAACGGCTGGACCGATTTTGACGGGACTTTCACTGGCAGATAGCTGATGTTACAGGGAGTAACTTAGGCTACTTTAATTTTAGTAAAAGATTTAGGGTTCCGCGCAAAAAATTAAAACCCATAAAATCCAAACACTCCACGCGGGTGAAACCGCGGGCAGCAGCTAGTATTGTATACGACACAATATGACACAATATTGAGCCTTATTATCTACAGCATAACGACAAATTACCTGCAATGCAAAACTTAAAGTACATTCTGGTCGTACTGGTACTATTTCTAACAAACGTACAAGACATGATTGAAGAGCTCTGCATTCGCATATCATCGTTAGTTCAAAACAACCTTATTATTACGGATAAATGCATAATGGGCCAATTAGTATGACCTTGGTTCATCATTCAATTGTAAATGACTTCAGGCGTGCGCGAATGTTCGCATGTGGATGTACACATTTAACTCAAAATACAGAGAGACCAGAAGTGACACGTGAGCCTACGTCACCGCGTAAAGTAAATATCAGACGGTTTTAGGGAGGCATTAGACGCTAATGCATGCTTGCGGTTTGCTGTCAAAATGACCATGATTTTGCAACAAGCGGGGATTACCAAGTATTAAGCTCACGCGCGGCTTCAAGTAAGACCAAGAAACAGACAAGAAGAGCAATACGGCCAGATAGTGGTTTCTCTTTCAGTACCTCGAAACCCTGCCTGGGCTCAAAGCGACGACTGCTCCGCTACATACATGACTTGCGCACCACTGCATAAACACCGCGGCTTCTGCACTGAACACGCAGTATAGGTTGTAGACGCGGCGGTGATCGTATTTTTTTCGTGGTTTTTTTGGCATGGTTGGCATAAACGTCAATCATGCATTAGCGTCTAATATGCCCCTTAAAGAGAGAGTCTCCTGAAACTGTGTGATGTTTCCTTGGCGCGGTTATCATGACCGTTTAGTGCGCCAAGTTTTAAGTGTCCCTTTATTTATAATTAGTGGTTAGAATATATATTTTTATGCACGTATTTTACCTTCGGTGAATGGATCGATTTACAGTTTTGTTTCATCTGTTAGCCATCCGTCTAGAACACTAGAATCTAGCTTGGTCCCCTTTTAAACTTGGTCAAAGTTGGAATTTGGGTGATGCGATATAATGGAAGTCATTTTTCTAATGATATGATAGGCATTCGTCAGGTACAAAACCACAAACCTAACTCCACACTTTAGAACTTACCTAAATTTCATAATGAGCTAAGAAACCCTTAATCACTTAAGTGAAACTATAAATTCACATACGCCTGTAGGAAAACTCTCAAGTGATCCCAGTACTTTAAAGGTTCTCGTCCCGAACACTCATCAAACATCCCGGGAGAGACCGAAAAAAGCGGTACATGATCCGGGAAAAAGACTATTGACAGCACAACAGACATCCTATACGACAGACAGATATTTCCTGCTTCTTCGGAACCCATAGTAGTGTCCTTACGATAGCTTCCTTTCTATTCGGACTGGTCCATTTTCGAACCACCATTATGTTCGTATCAGACAACGAACCCGGTCCATTCATCTAGAAAGGCACGTCTTATCTTAAAAGTCCTCAACAGGCCGTGACGTAATGCCTTCGACAATGTTTTCTGGAAGGCAGTGACTGAGATTCGATAAAGTGTCTCATTCTGATCCTGCCTGCTGCTGTGAAATTTTCCACGGCTTCTAGATTCAAACAGACAAATTAGAGATTTATCAAATACTAGGTGTTTGACATTCTGTTTGCTTTCACTTTCCAGAATACGGGTGGTATCACTGTACCTAATTGTTTTTGAGATACTTAAAAAAATAAAGTGGTTATATTATCATTGTCACACAAACTATGTTCCGCTTTTATTTTACGTTTTTCAGCCAAGCACTTTCAAACAGCAGACGTTGATCTAGGTTGATGGTTCTTACAACGGTTGTTGGATTTTAAAATGGACCTGAGTTTTCAGTGAAGGAAAAAATCGTGAGAGAAAAAATAATCTCATAATCAAATATGAACTTAAACGGTACAATGTATTTGTATGGTGCTAAAAGGGATTTATGTCAGCAAAAAAGGACGCACATACACAGATAGCGCGATTGCAAGGTATTTTCTAGTGCTATCACTCTGTGTTTAAAAATCAGTTGCCAATCACTTAACAGTGTGTGTTCTTTCAGCTGCACTAACTGGAAGCCTTAAGTAGGTCTAGCGTATTCGTCTTCTCCGACCACAGATCAGGCGAGATTGAGGACTATAAAAAGCCTCGAATCCTTGGACGATTCGCGAGCCAGTCTACTGAGCGGTATTCTGTAAGAAGGCTTCAGTGTAGGCGGGGTGCTCGACCCTATTTAACAGGCAGTTGTTGTTTTGACAGGCGTGATGATAAAAACCACACCTATTACTGTTATGATGTCAATGGAACGTATTTAACGTAGATTCCATTGTTTGGGGACTGTGACTTTCAAACGTTGTTCGGTGTTTCGCAAATTAAGTCGCTTTCGATTGTGACAGGATCGTGTGTCGAATGCGAATCGTTTAAGTGTTCTCCTTCTAAATCTTTTATATTATATGGTAAAGAATACGAGACTAACGGGTCGTTTGCGTGATGCATAACGCCGGCCCATGACAATTGCAGTGCCACTCAGAACTTTCAAACACAAAAGTCTGCCCGGAACTGCATTGCACTCGTTATTTTGGGATATTAGGGTATTATTTATTTATTTATTTATTTATTTATTTATTTATTTATTTATTTAATACTTTATTGCACAAAAGAAATGTACAAAAGGAGGACTTAATACTATTTAATTTATTTAATTTTTTTATTTAATTTATTAAGTCTCATAAGCCCAGTGATTTCACTCACGCTGACGACCAGCTCGTCTCGTTATCCATTGTATAAAAAGGGCCGCCTATGTGGTAGTACTGATTGCAATTTTACACAACTGCATAAAAGGGGAGTGTAGTGTTTTCAGGGTTCATGTATGAATATATGTCTGTATGCATGCGAGTTTCTTTTTTCTACCATAACTTTTAAATGCCTGAACAGATATGGATGTATCATGTATCGGGCATCGTTAGAATCCTTACATCATCCCAAGTGACACTGGCTAAGGCAGTCGTGTTTTTTATATTATGCAACTTTTGTTTTACTTGCTCGTTTGATATCTTTTAATGGTGTGTTCAATAAAACGATTATCTACCTATTTATCTAAACTGCATCATAAGTCTATTTACATTTATAAAAAATCTTATAGATTCTTTATTTTAAACTTTCATCACGGTATTATTTACTATACCATTAAAGGCAGTCAAGATCGTCCACCAGCAAATGACCTTTTTATATAAACAGCCCGTCTTTCAATCAATCCATGGGCCTGTCAACGGTATCGTAACTTCTGGGTTCCGGGGCATCGGATGTGACGTCACTTACCGTAATAATGCTCCGTGGCTACGCTAAGGTCGACAGATCATTTATTTATTTGGCCCTTGAGATCCGTAGCGTGCGGACGTGTGGTCTTTATTGATTGCGAATGGAGAGCAGTTCGGAAAATACTTTAATTTTTATTTTCTTATTGATTACTAGCTGCTGCTCGCGGTTCACCCGCGTGGAGATTTTGTATTTAATGGTTTTTAGTTTTTTGCGCGGAACCCTATTTCTATTTCCAAAATAAAAGTAGCATGTTAGTCCTTGTAACATCAGCTATCTGCCAGTGAAAGTCCGGTCAAAATCGGCCCAGCCGTTTCGGAGATTACCCGGAATAAACAGACAGACAGACAGACAAAAATTTTAAAAATGGCTGTTTTGGTGTAGGTCCCGTATATACTTTCATATACATTTAGTAAAGAGCTGTTATTTTGATATTACAAACAGACACTTCAATTTTATTTATCTGTATGGATGTGGTGCTGGTTTTTTCCTGAATTGTGTATCGTATAGGTAACTAGTTCTGTTATTCTTTCAAAACTGCCTATAAGCAATAATTATGAAAGTTATTATTGGTTGTAAAACCATTATAATGAAGTCCCAATAAAACTTTCAATCGCGCTCTCGAAATATGTTTTTACTTTCGTTCTCAGTTTCTATAATACTATCTCAACAGATTTTATTGACTAAAGGAAAGTCAATACCGTTTGTTTACTCACTTGTTACGATGTAAATAAGAGCCTAAGTATATTAGCATATTAACTTAGCTTGATCTACGCCCACACTGCGACCTAAAGTTGAATCAACGTAGGGTAAAGTATATTGAGTATGGATATTCAGACTTACTAACGGTTTCAAAAAAGTATGAAACTTGTGTACTTAAAAACACAATTTCTATTTTACTTTTACCCTTATTATTTTTTAAAAAGGCTTACTCTCAATGATCTAATTTGAAAAGACTTTCCTCAAGTTTATGTGGCCGCTTCCAGTGTACGTATATTCGTGTTTGAAGCCGTAATTCATATGATTTAAGACGACGTTTTATAGACAAACTGGAATGCTTAGGCTTGAATGTCAGAAAAATTGCTCTATATAAAAGCGACGAACCGACTTCAGTGACTAACTATACTGAACCGATTTTGATGAATTTTCCAATTGTGATAATAGTTCGTCACTAATTTATAGACACATAATTTGTAGGCACATACATAAAAAAAACTATGTTGGCCTGCGATACTCGGTGATTCGGTTCAAATAAAATTGTTGTGACTAGTGAGGGTTTGTGGAGAATACGTTGTAAAGTGTCGACTTCGACCTGTAGTAAGTGCTCTTACTGTTAGCATTATGTAGCTATTATATGGTGGAATTTACTCACACTTCATTAGGTCATTGTAATTTTCGGACCCGACACCTACGCTCAATGTTTTGAAACCTGCATTATTGAGATTGTTTATCTTTCTACATCTCTCTATAGAGAGGTCAGTTAACTTGCGAAATTAATGGAGGTTGAGACAGGATGCTATGTTTCGATGTTTAGGTACAAGCTGCGGGCCCGTAGTTTCACTCGCGTGGAAACTATAGGAACCGTGCATTTTTCTGGGATAAAAGTCTATGTTACTCTCCGGCCTATCTCTATGTAAAAAAATTGTCTCGGGCTGTTATCCGCCCGCGGTTTCGCCTACTTGGTATATATATCTTAATTAAAAAAAAGTAGTTAATGTGTTATTCTCATGTATCAGCTATATGACTGTAAAGTTTCATCAAAATCCATTCAGTAGTTTTTGCGTGAAATAGATGACATGAAACATCCATACATCTATCCATCCATTCTCACAAACTTTCGCGTTTATAATATTAGTAGGATAGCGAATTTATCGTTAAAAGCGATCTCTTTCAGCCAACCTTTGGATGGAACGAGAAGTAATGGAGTCTGAGAGTTCAAATAAGACAATACATTCTTATGAACCTTTTCTAACTTAAGACATTTCTTACGGCATTTCAAGTTTCAATGCTCATCTAGATCGGTTTTTTGTTCGCTTGCCTTCCGCGGGTGCTCTATAACCAATCATTAGCAATAGTGATAAGCTACCGTTTACGTTAACGATCAGCTATGAAAATTACTTATAATCAGTCTGGCGTGACAGTCACGATATATCTAGCTTAGTGGTAGAGCCGCTAGTCGTGTAGAGATCAGTTGTAGAGTTAACGGAGCTGCTAAATGTGTCTATAGAAATGTAGACCTATTTTTTTGTAGCCTAGCTAATACACAAATAAACACTACATCTAACCTAACTACCAAAACAGTCTATAGATAACCCAAATGGTTTACCCCACTACCAGTTAGCAACATGCGCAGCATGCTGGCGGCATTGCCTCATTGAACCGCAATGCTAATCCGTTGAGCGAGATAAGTATCAGCATTTTGATTACGCGTCGCATCATTCAAATGCTAGCTATAACACTAAAGATTTTTCTTATATTTGTTATCGTTTGACCACTTTTAAACTGTCAGAATAATACCTTCTGATGTTTATGTAACAAGATTACAACTACCAAGCTATTCTATTTCTACTTAGTTTCAAACCACAATAAAGATTTTTATTTCCCTATACAAACGCTTAACATCTTAAATCGAATCAAGTTATGATTTCCAAATGACAACAAGGCCGAGAATCGAGCCCGCAGCACGGTACAAGGAGGCCTTGGGGTGGTTCGGAGCCTCCTGAACAACACTCCCCATAAAGAAATTTGTACGCATACTGCAGTATGTTATCTTTACCTTTAGTTTCTTTTATAGAGCTCGTGTCTGGGGCCATACACGAGCGCTCCAGTCCACAACATTCCACGTTGGGTTCCAATAATCGCCTGGGCGTCATGTGTAGGGAATCTCAGGTGGATCATGTGGAGTGATAGGTATTTTGGACGTTCCAAATCCAACGTTCCAACTCATGTATGTGGCCGATACGACGATCCATTTCGCGCTCAGTTGACAGTACTCGAGACGCAGAATTTCCGAAAAATGGAGCGATGGCGCGCTCGGAATGGAGTGACCGTCTGCGGACGCGAAATTGGACCATCGATCCACGACGCGCGGAGCGATGGATTTGTACGCTCGTGTATGGGGGCTCATACTAATGGATAATGAGACGAAGGGCTCCTTTGCCTGATGATAAGAATAACACGTGACTCTTAACAATTGCAGTGACATTGACAACTTTGAAACACAAAAACCTGTGTGGCACTGCATTGTGCTCGTTTTCATAAGACCATTAATTTCACTGACTACTGTTGTTTGTTGAAGCTGTTGCGGACGGGCTGGTTTTGGAATCTCGGGAACCTCATCCGTTAATTTTGTATGTAACGGTTTCGTTACACTAGGTACTAATTTCTAGTAGTTTTTAGCTAAAATTAAAATGTTATAATTCTTAAATATCTAACCCTACGCATCGCGTACAAATAACTGGTTTCGGAAATCAGCTGTCCGCACGGTACCGTTAACCGGAGCGAAGGAAGGAGCAGGCGCACGGGCGCACTGCGCATGCGCGGACTGCGGACTGACCGGGCGGCTCACTTCGGACGCTCGAGATCATTCATTACTGCCTCGCGCCTACGGCGAGTTAAACAACATCTAACAGCATTGTTCTAAAACATTCGTTGGATTTTTAGAAATTACCTAATTCTAATTGTTTATTCATAACAATATTATAAAAGTGCGTACTGTGTTACCCCATTGGGTGAGTGTTGCTTAATTTTATCTAGTTTTAGCTGCTTGCTTTTATTGTGACTTGGTTGTGTTAGTTGTGAGCCCATTATGAAGAAATTCATATCACGATTGTTATGGGAGAACTTGATTGTGATGGCTTATCTTATTCATCTGCAAGATTTTAAGTGTTCTTTTGGGATATGATCAGTAGAAATCTTATAACGGTCAATTTGTATGACATTGACCGATCTTCACTTGTCCGTCCGTTAATTTGAAATTGCATTTTCCAAACACTTGTGTAATGATGAGTTATGCTGTGTATTATGTTTTATACTAAGTATTTATAATTTAATTTTAGCCTTGTTTATTTAGTGAACCTATTCTGAAGCTAGATACATTGAGTAAATAATAAAAGGTTCATGCCACTTAATTACATTATTATTACGGCTTATATTATTTTCGATAAACGCAGCATAATTCATAATAATCCTTAATCACCGTTCATTATATTTGCCTATACAAGCTGTAACTTTTAGAAATCATGTATTTATTAATTATTATTGTTTGCTGATTTTGTATGACTGCCTCATCACTGATCACCGTTTTGCATTAATCACCTTCACGCTCCATGCTATGCCTTCGATTAATGCAAGGGATGTCGCAGTCAAACAATGAAACTGGGAAGGTCCTAAAACGTCTGGTTTTGCCGGATTCCAGGGTCCACCGTACCGGTAGGCTAACTTGCCGGAACCAAACCTTCTTCCTGCCACCTGCGCTGTTCTTCTTCTGCTGCTTCTTCTTCTTCTACTTCTACTTCTGCTTCTGACTTCGGCTGGCTACCTGCGGCGGCTGACTGACTGAAGCGGCATCCCGCGCGCACCTCGACGGGCCATTGCAGGACAGTGCTCGTGATTAATTAAACGCGGTAGTGCTAACGGTGTGAACACTAGACCCCGACCCTGACGATCTTCTTTCTAACTTTAATAAACTTGTAACCTGTTAAAACTGTTTCTTTTCTCTCTTTAATTTCTCACTTTTTCACTTTCATGAGCCCTCACTATAAGAGGTGTTTCATTGGCGCCCAGCTACAGGTTGTGTTCACTTCGTATAGCGTTACCGTGTTTTTTTAGCGATTCTAGTTTCTTTGGTGTTGGCTAAAAATTTTTTTTTTTCATTTACTTTTTATATCTGTTGCCTATATCTATTGTTGTTTATATCTATTATCTATTGTTATTGTATGTAGTGTATTTTTGTTGATTACTGTAATTTATATTGACTGCAACACACATCCAAGGTGGTAACAATGTCGTACCCGGTAAAATTTCTCTCCCTACAAAAAACGGAACTCGAGTATGAAGTGGAGCTTCGCGGAGGTACGGCAGATTCTGTGCAGTCACTGCGGAAACAGATAGTAAAATTATCTTTGGATTTACCGTCTGAAGATATACTTGAGTCTCACTTAGAAGCTGTTCAAGATTTACAAGCTGTCAAGGAGTCACTTTTAAAATCCCAAAACAATATTATCAATTTGAAAGCTAAATTTGATAGAAATGCGTTTAGTAGGACTGAAACATTATTACATCATATTTATCATAGAATTAATAGGATAAATAATACAGTAGAAGTCGCTGACGTCTACAAGGTATGTGTGTCTAATTTCAACGCACAATATAAGGACCTCACTGCACTTAGGCCACAAAGCTTACAAAGCAAACCGGCAACTGCAACCACTACTGATGTTCCAGCTGCACTCCCTTCTATATCGGTTTCATGTGAGCGTAACCTTTCTGCGGATATTAATAAACTGAGATTTTCGGGTAAAACTTGCGTTCGATCTTTTATACTCAAAGTCGAAGAATTTGTGGAATCTCGTGGCATATCTTATGATAGAATCCTTTCACTAGGCCATGAAATCTTTGTTGATGATGCCCTACACTGGTATCGCTACAATAAAGAAATAGTTACTTCTTGGGATGAGTTATGTTTACGGTTAAAGGAAGACTTTAGCAACTCTGACTACGATTACAGATTTGCTCAGGAAATTCGTTCACGCACACAAGGCGAACACGAAAATATTATAATATATTTATCTATAATGCACGGCATGTTTTCTAGATTGGATAAACCTTTTACGGAGTCCGAAAAACTTGAAATATTAATGCATAACATCCGTCCCTGTTATGCTAATACACTAGCTGCTTCCCCACCTATAACTACGATTGATGCTCTAAAATCCGTTTGTCGTAATTACGAATGCATACAATCAAGGTACACTCACTTTCATGAGCCACCAAGAGCCACGAACACTACAATCGCGCCTGAGTTTGCTTATAAGTCAGGTAGTTATGCCTCTAACTCTTACAACAGTAAATATAGTAATAGAAATTATCATAATAATTATAAATATCAATCAAGCAACACGTATACTAATTCTAATTATAATAATAATTCAAATAAATCAAATGTAGTGGCTGTTGGTGCAGTTGAGTCTGTAAACGATAGCGAGCTTGATGGTGAAGCAACAGCGGTTGCTACCTTATCTGCTGGTTCCCCTACACCTGTATTCTGTCCAAGATGCAGATCTAACAACCATTCTCTTCGCAATTGCAATCAGGAACGGTTTCTAATTTGTTTTAAATGCGGGAAAAAGGGTGTGCGTTTCCCAGAGTGTCCTGATTGTAACCCTAAGCACGACCGTACTATTGCAAAAAACTAAGTGCGCAGGATTGTAGGGATAGCATTTATAAGGCTGGGGAAAACACTAATTCTGACCGAGCTGAATGGAAGGACTGGTTGAACTTTATTTCCAGTTTTTTTAACTATAATGCTGTCTCTTCAATCCGCTATGATGATATTTTAGATATAAATAGAACTCGGCCGTATGTCAGTGTCGATATTAATGGGACTCCATTGGTCGGATTACTAGACACTGGGTCTAGTGTAACTATTTTGGGCAACATGTCTCACGAAAATATTTTGGATTCTAATGTTAAAATTCTTAATGATGAGGTTAATCAATTTGTTGCCGCAGGTGGTGAGAAATTGAACTCTATTGGTGTAGTTTATCTTACTGTTAGCTTCCAAAACCAAAAGCATACCCTTAAAGTTCATGTGGTACCTAATATTACTAATTCTTTAATTTTGGGTATGGACTTTTGGAGAACCTTCGGACTTTTTCCTAAGCATTTAGATGCTATTACGTACTATACAGATGCTCAAAAAAACTTCATGACTAATATCGTTGATGAAAAGTCTGATGCCATAATATGCTCTTATGAACATCTCACGCAGGAGCAGAAGTCTACGGCTGATCATATAATCGCACAATTTCATGAGATTTCTTATGAAGAACGAGGTTTAGGTCGTACTTCTCTTATAACACATCCGATTGACACTGGGGATGCTGCCCCCATTCGTCAACGCTATTACAGGATGTCCCCGGAAAAACAACGCATTTTGGTTGAACAACTCGACGAAATGCTTAAAGAAGATGTTGTTGAGCCCTGCGAGAGCCCGTGGTCTTCACCGGTACTCCTTACACCTAAAAAGAATGGTGAATTCAGGTTCTGTCTAGACAGCAGAAAACTAAACGCCGTCACGAAAAAAGACGCATATAGCCTGCCGTATATCTCAGAAATTCTGGATAATCTACGCGATGCCAGATATTTGTCCAGTCTAGATCTTTCTAAGAGCTTCTGGCAAATATTAATAAAGGAGGAGGATAGACAAAAAACTGCTTTTTATATTCCATCACGTGGTACTTTTCAATTTAAGTCTATGCCTTTTGGTCTCACCAACGCACCCGCAACTCAGCAAAGGCTGGTAGATGCTTTGTTCTACGGCCCTGAATTTGAATATAGAGTCTTTGTATTTGTTGATGACGTAATTATTATCTCGAATACCTATGAGCAGCATATTTCGCTTCTAACGCGCGTTCTAGAAAAGCTGAAAACCGCTAATCTAACGATTAACTTTGAAAAGAGCCAGTTCTTTAGGAAAAAACTAAAATATCTCGGTTACGTTGTAGATTCGAACGGCTTGCAACCAGACCCAGATAAGGTTGAGGCTATACTTAACTTTCCCACCCCTACTAACCGCAAAGAAGTGCGGCGGTTTATAGGTACTGCTTCGTGGTATCGCCGTTTTATCCCCAACTTTAGCTGTTTAGCCACACCCTTAAACAAACTAACGTCACAAGGGAAAAACGCTCCTCCATTTGTATGGTCAGTCGAAGCTAACGAAGCTTTTGAGAATCTCAAAAAGCTCCTAATTTCTGCCCCTATACTGTGCTGTCCAGACTACACTAAGCCCTTTGAAGTGCACACTGACGCGAGTGATTATGGCATCGGAGCTGTTCTCTCACAGACACTTGATGGTAAGGAACACGTCGTCGCTTATATGAGCAAGTCACTATCGCACCAAGAGCGTAATTATAGTGCTACTGAGCGCGAGGCGTTGGCTGTTCTCACCGCCATTGAACACTGGCGCTGTTATTTAGAGAACGGCTTAAAATTCACTGTCTACACAGATCATTCCTCACTTAAGTGGTTTTTTAACCTAAATAATCCGTCTGGTAGACTAGCTCGATGGGGAGTACGGCTCTCAGCTTATAATTTTGAAATAAAACACCGTAAAGGTGCTGAGAACGTAGTACCTGATAGCTTGTCTAGAGCCGTTCCTGTAGCTACAATTAATAAAACCACTGCAGAATCGAGTAGGTCTATACCCTCAACTAACGACACATGGTATTTAAATATTTATGAAGGCTGTCAAAATTCACCTACATCCTTTCTTAACTACCAAATCATTGATGGCAAACTTTTCCGCTACATGAAATCTTTAAATCCTCTCGTTCGTGAATTCGAGTGGAAAGAAGTAATACCTTTAGAGCGCCGGCAGGACATTATTTCTCAACACCATTGCGAGCCTACTTCTGGCCACTTTGGAATTTTCAAAACCCACAAACGCCTATCTCTAAAGTATTTTTGGCCAAGTATGCACCACGATGTAACTAATTTCGTCTCGAGTTGCGATATTTGCCACTCTTATAAGCATTCCAATCATAAAACTCTCGGTACCATGGGTAGACCTAAAGATTGTTGCCGACCGTTTCAAATGCTAAGCATCGATTTGGTAGGACCGTTGCCCGTGAGTAAGAAACAAAACACATTTTTGTTGGTAGTAAATTGTTGTTTTTCAAAGTATTGCTTACTATTTCCTATCCGCCGAGCTACGGCAGACATTATCTCTAGGATCCTGGAAGATGAAGTTTTTCTTGTACATGGAATACCAAGTACAATTCTTATGGACAACGGCAAACAACTTGTGAGCAATACCATGAAGAATTTGTTTACTCGCTACAATATACCTAATGTCTTTTACACACCTTACTATACACCACAAGTAAATTCGGTAGAACGTTACAACAAAACTATCATGACAATGGTGTCTGCTTTCGTCAATGATGATCATAGATCTTGGGATGCCAATATTCCTAAAATTCAATTTGCCATGAATAGTTCTGTTAACGAAGTGACAAATTTCACACCATCATTTCTAGTCTTCGGCCGAGAACTTGTGACCTGCGGTTCTCATTATATAGACACGGACATCGAAGACCATATTATATTCACGCCTCGCGACGTTTACGCTGAAAATGTTGGTGCCTTACGTAAAACCTTCGACACAGTGCAATCCTCTATTATAAAAGCACACTCTAGGAATGCCCCACATTATAATCTTCGGCGGAAAAATGTCGACTTTAATGTAGGAGATATCGTTTGGAAGAGAACCTTCTATCAAAGTGATAAAGATGCCAAATTCTCCAAGAAGCTAGCTCCTAAGTTTCTAAAGTGTCGCATCATCGGTAAGAAATCTAAATTAGTGTACGAACTTGAAGATATGTCAGGCCATTTCTTAGGGACATGGCATATCAAGGACTTTAAGCTAACGTAGAAATTTGAGGCTAGTGGATTTTGCCCAGGCAAAATCATCATCTTAAAAGGGGGGTATGTAACGGTTTCGTTACACTAGGTACTAATTTCTAGTAGTTTTTAGCTAAAATTAAAATGTTATAATTCTTAAATATCTAACCCTACGCATCGCGTACAAATAACTGGTTTCGGAAATCAGCTGTCCGCACGGTACCGTTAACCGGAGCGAAGGAAGGAGCAGGCGCACGGGCGCACTGCGCATGCGCGGACTGCGGACTGACCGGGCGGCTCACTTCGGACGCTCGAGATCATTCATTACTGCCTCGCGCCTACGGCGAGTTAAACAACATCTAACAGCATTGTTCTAAAACATTCGTTGGATTTTTAGAAATTACCTAATTCTAATTGTTTATTCATAACAATATTATAAAAGTGCGTACTGTGTTACCCCATTGGGTGAGTGTTGCTTAATTTTATCTAGTTTTAGCTGCTTGCTTTTATTGTGACTTGGTTGTGTTAGTTGTGAGCCCATTATGAAGAAATTCATATCACGATTGTTATGGGAGAACTTGATTGTGATGGCTTATCTTATTCATCTGCAAGATTTTAAGTGTTCTTTTGGGATATGATCAGTAGAAATCTTATAACGGTCAATTTGTATGACATTGACCGATCTTCACTTGTCCGTCCGTTAATTTGAAATTGCATTTTCCAAACACTTGTGTAATGATGAGTTATGCTGTGTATTATGTTTTATACTAAGTATTTATAATTTAATTTTAGCCTTGTTTATTTAGTGAACCTATTCTGAAGCTAGATACATTGAGTAAATAATAAAAGGTTCATGCCACTTAATTACATTATTATTACGGCTTATATTATTTTCGATAAACGCAGCATAATTCATAATAATCCTTAATCACCGTTCATTATATTTGCCTATACAAGCTGTAACTTTTAGAAATCATGTATTTATTAATTATTATTGTTTGCTGATTTTGTATGACTGCCTCATCACTGATCACCGTTTTGCATTAATCACCTTCACGCTCCATGCTATGCCTTCGATTAATGCAAGGGATGTCGCAGTCAAACAATGAAACTGGGAAGGTCCTAAAACGTCTGGTTTTGCCGGATTCCAGGGTCCACCGTACCGGTAGGCTAACTTGCCGGAACCAAACCTTCTTCCTGCCACCTGCGCTGTTCTTCTTCTGCTGCTTCTTCTTCTTCTACTTCTACTTCTGCTTCTGACTTCGGCTGGCTACCTGCGGCGGCTGACTGACTGAAGCGGCATCCCGCGCGCACCTCGACGGGCCATTGCAGGACAGTGCTCGTGATTAATTAAACGCGGTAGTGCTAACGGTGTGAACACTAGACCCCGACCCTGACGATCTTCTTTCTAACTTTAATAAACTTGTAACCTGTTAAAACTGTTTCTTTTCTCTCTTTAATTTCTCACTTTTTCACTTTCATGAGCCCTCACTATAAGAGGTGTTTCATGTACGACACAAAACTTAATTACTTAATAAAAGCCTACAAATATCAGACACTAGTTTTTTTGATACGATCAAAATATTTGTCGAGTTTTTTTCCGGACGCCGGCCGCTGCGCTCTGTTTTCATCTACTTATTTATCGTTCGTAAAAGTATGCGTAGTAATTTTTGTTCGAACCCCGGTACTGTTTTACACTATGATAACTGGGAGTTTCTCCTCCCTTCTATCTGCAGTCCCCACTCCACGACCTTTGTCTCGTACGTTTCCGGGACGCGTCGTATGTATTGCTTCACTCATATTTCGCACTGGAAAATATTTTTCATCTTTATGTACTGTGCATGCGAAGTAGACGGTGGAGAGTAGTCGCATTAGTGAAACGGTACTTGCATACGTGTGGAAACGTATCTTTGCGAAAGGGTGTAAAAAAATAAAACCATGCTTTTATTTTTTATCTCTGCTTTCTCGGGGTCTATTCGCAAAACCGATAGAAAAATAAATATCGTTGCCTTCTTCGTGTCGTCACGTACTACATGTTTTGTCGATGTCATTGTCGTTCCTCTGTGCACAAGTGCCTCGAAGGAGTATTTTTCAAATGCTTTGTCAGGTGATGAAAATTCCAATAAGTGATTAAGCCAGTACAAAAATGTCAAGCGTTTGTAGTTTCACCTAAAATGGTTGTTAACGACAGAAACACCTGTTTTTTATTGCTTAATATTATTTATTGTTTATTTAAATAAAAACAAGGAAGATGGCGCGAACGGGGTGTAAGTGCAGGCAAGGGGTGGTGAAGGCGGCAGGGCGGGGCGGGCAACTAGAGGCTCACCCGCACGCCGCACTAGTAGTCGTCGTCCATTGCGCAAGCACCGCTGCTGCCGACAATAATCCCGCTCGCGGAATCGCCCCTTTTTTTTACTCCATATTCTGGTTTTTCATTTCTGGCCCCTACAAATTGGTCTTCGAGCCGGATCTGTTGAGTATTACGAACTCCACCGCGAACTGTGGTAAATACACGGAGCACTAACGGGAAGAATATGGAACTTTATGGTAAAATGGCTACGCGCGGTGATGCAGATGGTGTCACTCAGGATAGTTCTAGGACACCGAACACTGAAGTTGAACGTGATGAACAAGTACAAGTGACAAAAGACTCTAAAATATTAACTAAAAACAGTGAAAAAGTGAATATCGGCATGAATCTCAATATACCTCCAAAATCTGAAAAAAAAAAAAATTCTCGAACGAAGTTCTCATCATCAGTGTTAGCTAGAAGGAGAAAACTGGAACTAGAAGCAGCAGTAGCTAAAGCACGCATCCAAATGGAACTAATCGACAAAAGGCTAGCGGCAGATTTGGCCGGGCTAGAAAACCAAAAATACAGTCCACAATCGGAAAAATTAGATCACACTCAAAATGAAACTGAAAAATGTACAGAGCTAAATCAACAGGAACTGGTGGTGCAGGTTGTCACACCAACGGAATTTAAAACTGGCAATCTGGACCCTTCGCCGCCACTACTGGCACAGCAAACAGCTGACATCGGCGGCACTAATGGGACGGTTCAAATGTTGATTAGCGTATCGAAGGACAAGTGTGAACAGTCGCATCATCGATTGTTGCATTACGATGACACACGACGTTATGAACAGTGTCAACAAAATAGTGCTAAGACCTCAGACTCAGCGCCGCGAACTGAAAATGAAACTGTATCGCATATCAATCTGAACAGTAATCAAGTGTTGTTGTTAAAAACAGCGCCGAATAAAGTACACGAACCTAATGGAATAGTGAACACCGTGTCTTTAAAGGACGACGATTACGCAGTGTCAATGACAAGTGACGCTCTCATGGCGAAGATTGGTATGCGCGGACATAAACAAACAGGAGGAGTGCGCGGTGCGTGGGACAGAATTGAATTTATGTGTGATGATACAATGATGTGCAGTGATAATACCAAAAATTTAAAACACTCGCAATATGATGGGCAATTCAAACCTAAAAAAGTAATTAGACCCTGCAAGTCAATTGTCCTACCGTGGAAAGAAATAAACTGCAAACTACCTAAATCAGTCACAATTGAAGCTTGTAAGCACAGGCTAAAGCTACTTAATAACATCAATCTCGTCCGCCTGCCTCGTTGTTATCATGCGAGTGCCAGAGTGAGCGAGACAGAGATAACGAACGCACGGAATGCACTGAATAACGAAGGCCCGCCATCGTGTCCGGCTGCTCGGTGTTCGCGCGCAGGCCATTCAAGCGCGCGCGCAGCCGCCGCCACCGCCGCCGCCTCGAGGTTATACTACACAAACCTACAGCTACATATATTTAGCGATGCTTCAACTCAAGCGATGAGTGCCGTAGCGTACCGACGTTGGAAAAATAAATATAGAAAGTAACAATAATATAATATGTTTCTGGATATTATACAACCAGAAGTATGTACTGATGACCTGGAACATGTGAATCTTATTGTAACTGAGAGTGACTTATCTGCAGTACCGGAGCCGGAAAGGTTTTCATCATGGCTACGGCTCCTGAAAACTACAAGTGTGGAATTATCATTTATAGATAAATGTAAAAGACTTACCGGGGACATAAATGGTGATATGATGAGGAGGGCAGAGGGCTGTTGATCTTGTACTCACAGGGACAGTCGTTCGCCGAAGACCTGGAACACCTGAAAAAGAATAAAAAATTAGAACGGAAAAGTAAGCTTATGTCCAGTGATTGATGAACACGGAGAGAGAAAAAAAAGTAGTCAAGCACCACCACATAAAGGCCGCCCACGGAAGATAGGAAGCTCTCGTCGACATCTGAAACAAAATCATTTGATTATACATTTGAGGGAAAAAAAAATAACGCAGCCACCAAGAGTGGGAGATTTAGCTAAGGCCAGAATGTTTCTTCACGCACGGTTCTTCACCTTCAGCCCCATGACAGAATCGGTATGCAGGCGGCGTGAAAGATGTATAAAAATTGAAAAAAAAAAAAAACTTATACTCACCTCAGATGCATATTCTACAATGGCCTGCGACGATCAGCTGCAAGAGAAGCCCGAGTCTCATAGGGTGATGAGTGCTGACGCACTAGGGTGGGGAATGTTAACGACAGAAACACCTGTTTATTATTGCTTAATATTATTTATTGTTTATTTAAATAAAAACAAGGAAGATGGCGCGAACGGGGTGTAAGTGCAGGCAAGGGGTGGTGAAGGCGGCAGGGCGGGGCGGGCAACTAGAGGCTCACCCGCACGCCGCACTAGTAGTCGTCCTCCATTGCGCAAGCACCGCTGCTGCCGACAATAATCCCGCTCGCGGAATCGCCCCTTTTTTTTACTCCATATTCTGGTTTTTCATTTCTGGCCCCTACAATGGTTTAACGAGAAATTGTTGAATTGAATCTAGCAACTTACGGTTTCAAGGCTTCTGAACTAATGGATTTTAAAATTGGCTAAAGGTGGATTAAATATTTAGTTTCTTAGCAAATACAACGACAATTCCAATCCGTACATTAAATGCGAATGTGTGTTTGTACGTTTCTTGGTTTGTTTGGTAAGTTGGTATGTCCTTCTTTCACGCAACAACGTACCGACGTGATTTTTGGTATAAATAGAGATTATGGACCGGAGAATAACATACGCTACTTGTTATCCCGGAAAAATGCATAGTTCAAGTGGGAACACGGGTGAGTCCGCGGGTAGAAGCTGGTCCGCATTTGTCGGTTGGTTTGTCCTTCTCTCACAGAGCAACGGAACGACGTGATTTTTTTCTTAGAGATAATTTATAGGCCACAGAGTCACATATTAAGCTACTTTTTATCCCGGAAAAATGCATGATTCCTTTAAGAATCTTCTCGTGGGTGAAACCACGGGCAGCAGCTAATAGTTATATACATAATTTATTTATTATTGATTTTTTACATATAAATAATAGACTAATAATATATATTAGCTAGCCATAAGCGCGACAGAATCATCTTCCGTGCTTGCCGTGGTTGCAATTTCGATTCAAGCAAAGCGTGAATTATTGAAAAGTTCTTTATAAATACAACACAAAAATGCTTTATTGCACAATCATTGAAATACCTATTAATATAATTTATTGTTGTCTTTTGTCTATTCAAAACTGATTCTGAAATACGAATAACACAAGAAAAGAAAATTAAGCCCTTTCTGACTCTAGCCGTGTCCCATTGGAAATACGCTTTTCTTGACCTTTGAATAGTAACTGAAAAACGTAGGTTTATTTACTTCATATAATTTGTCTATTTGCTTATGTAGGAAAACAGCGACCAGCCCACGGAGTGACCTTATTACCAACCATCGTAGGCTTTAGTCACCAACTTTGAAACTTTCAAACAACCCTTCATTTGTCGGAATAAACAAGCGAGCCCACAGTGGAACCTTTAAAGTTAAAGTGAGAAACAGAAATGTCCAAGGGCGTTCATTGTAATGCGTTACAAGTTACAAGGGCATGTGGAACAAGATTTGAAATGAAAAAGGAAACCCTTATAGGTTAATTTTGTTAGTGATCCACCAATATTGCAAAGAGATTTTCCCATATTTAGTGGTAGGACTCACTCTTCTGCGAGTGTCCGTCTGGGTTAGTACCACCGCTTTGCTCGTGAAGTCTGCCGCCAAGCAATAGTGTGCAAGCATTACTGTGTTCCGGTTTGATGGGCAAAGTAGCCAGTGAAATTACTGGGCTTATGAGACTTAATACCTAAATAAGATTATATAAAATGAGTAATTTATAGTTTCAATTCCGCGATAAAGAATGTCTAATGGCCTAAGTTCGATTTATACTGAATGATGGCTTTGCCAACCCTTACTGGTTATTTCCAGTTTCTGATGGCTTTGCCAACCCTACTGGTTATTCCCAGTTTCTGATGGCTTTGCCAACCCTACTGGTTATTGCCAGTTTCTGATGGCTTTGCCAACCCTACTGGTTATTGCCAGTTTCTGATGGCTTTGCCAACCCTACTGGTTATTGCCAGTTTCTGATGGCTTTGCCAACCCTACTGGTTATTGCCAGTTACTGATGGCTTTGCCAACCCTAACTGGTTATTCCCAGCTACTGATGGCTTTGCCAACCCTAACTGGTTATTCCCAGTCACTGATGGCTTTGCCAACCCTAACTGGTTATTCCCAGTTACTGATGGCTTTGCCAACCCTAACTGGTTATTCCCAGTTACTGATGGCTTTGCCAACTCTTACTGGTAATTCCCAGTTACTGATGGCTTTGCCATATGCTGTAAGAAAATGTTACTTACTCGTGACGCTGAACTGCAGTATCCTTGTCAATATGTGTAGTGACGCGATGCTCAGCATGAACCGAACTCAACCCGACCCGACTTTCGACACGTGTTTCGCCTCTACACGAGGCATCCTCAGGAGATGTTGACTCGCCGAACGTTGGGACGAGAGTGAACTCACAACGGCCCTGCCCGCCCTTTATATAGACGGCCCAGCCCGTTGTGAATCACACTCGTTACGCATTGTTTGAGAAATACGTAACAAAGGCGATGAAACCATATTTGTTTGGTCATTCA
This sequence comes from Crocallis elinguaria, assembly GCA_907269065.1. Taxonomy (NCBI): domain Eukaryota; kingdom Metazoa; phylum Arthropoda; class Insecta; order Lepidoptera; family Geometridae; genus Crocallis; species Crocallis elinguaria. Next base: position 11,802,408 of record OU026071.1, on the reverse strand, counting down.
ACAACGTACAATTGGTGGTATTATATTTTAGAATCTCTAATTGTTCCAATACACACATCCGGAAGCCCTTATCACAAATATGTAAAATGTTGTAAGTGTTGTCGGTATGTAAAGAATGACCAGTTTCAATTAAATGTTTTGCAAAGTGGGACTGTTCTGGGTGTTCATTTCTATAGGCGGCTATATGTTCTTTATACCTAACCTCAAAGTTACGCCCCGTTTGACCCACATATACCCCGTCACAATCATCACAAACAAGTTTGTAAATGCCCGACTTTTTTGCGTTTTCTAACCGGTCTTTACCATTACACAGGTTTCTCAGGTTTTGGTTGGTTTTAAACGCCACTTGGACTTTATTTTTGTGAAAAGTGTTTGCAATTTTGCTTGTGACTGGGCCCATGTAAGTCAAAGAACCCGCGTACTTGTTTATTTTTTCGGGTCGAGAGGAATATAACAAAGATCCAACTATTTGTTTGCGTTTGTTTTTAATTAAACTGTCGACTATTTGTTTTGTGTATCCGTTTGAAATAGCGATTTGGTAAATGGTGTTCAATTCTTTGACATAATTATCTGTAGACATTGGTACCATCATGAGTCTATGAACGAAACTTCGAAAGGCTGCTAACTTATGTTGCCAAGGGTGGCAGGAACTAGCGGGTATAGTTACGTCTGTGTGTGTCGGTTTGCGATATATTTTGAAGTCAATACTATTATTTACTCTGGTAAGAGTTAAATCCAAAAAGTTGAGGGAATTATCAGATTCTAATTCGGCCTTAAATTTTATCTTTGGGTGAATTTTGTTTATTTTGTTAACAAAAGTATCAATTTGTCTAGTAGTACCGTTCCAACAGATAATTATGTCATCAACATATCGATAGTAGAAAAGGACGTGTGGGTCTTTTACTAAGTGTTTACACTCGAAATCGTCCATAAATAATTCCGCCATAAATGGACTTAAAGGTGAACCCATCGCTAACCCCTCTTTTTGGCTGAAGTATTGATTATTAAATCTAAAGTAGTTTTGTTTCATACATGTTGTAGTTAAATGAACCAGTTCATCTAGTTATCACGAGAACAATTCAAATACACAAACTGAGTCGGTAAACAACCCACATCCTTTCCATTCTCGCGTAAATAATTTAACTAACGTCCAGTTTTCCACCCCTGAATTATCATTGTTAGAAAAAGGTTTAAAATACAATATAAAACCTAAACCTTCCCAAACGGCACTCGAAACTTTGGCAGTAGATTCAGAAATCGCATGTGTCATTAGTAAACAGGATATTGCCGTTAAATATCAGGTAGCCAACCAGATCAAAACTGAGTTCTCACACTCAACAAACTGCTCTAACTCCTCTGAAATTCAATGTCTTAAATCTTTAAAGTCTACATTAAATCATAACGATCTAGTGATCTCGAAAGCCGATAAAGGGAACTCAATTGTAATTTTGGATAAAACTACCTACAATGAAAAAGTAAATGATATAATTCAGGGAGAAGAATTTGAACAGTTAAATTCTGATCCAACTAAAAAATACACTCTAGAGTTAAAAAACGCTGTTAAAAATACATCTTTCATTCCTCCACAAAAACTTAAAAATATTGTCCCCATGAACCCGCGACCACCACTTCTATATGGTTTACCTAAAATACACAAAGATAACGTTCCCATTCGTCCAGTCGTATCACACATTGGTGCTCCAGCTTATAAACTGGCTAAACATCTTAACGTCCTTCTAAAAACCAAAACATCTTTTCAACCACAACATAGTTTAAAAAATAGCTTGGAATTAATTGATAAAATTAAAGATATACCTATTCCGCCGTATGCTAAATTAGTATCGTTGGACGTCGAAAGCCTATTCACCAATGTTCCATATAATGAAAGTTTAGAAATCATGAAGGGTCATTTTGAGAAACAAAAACTACTTCCGGGTGAAATAGATGAACTGGTTCATTTAACTACAACATGTATGAAACAAAACTACTTTAGATTTAATAATCAATACTTCAGCCAAAAAGAGGGGTTAGCGATGGGTTCACCTTTAAGTCCATTTATGGCGGAATTATTTATGGACGATTTCGAGTGTAAACACTTAGTAAAAGACCCACACGTCCTTTTCTACTATCGATATGTTGATGACATAATTATCTGTTGGAACGGTACTACTAGACAAATTGATACTTTTGTTAACAAAATAAACAAAATTCACCCAAAGATAAAATTTAAGGCCGAATTAGAATCTGATAATTCCCTCAACTTTTTGGATTTAACTCTTACCAGAGTAAATAATAGTATTGACTTCAAAATATATCGCAAACCGACACACACAGACGTAACTATACCCGCTAGTTCCTGCCACCCTTGGCAACATAAGTTAGCAGCCTTTCGAAGTTTCGTTCATAGACTCATGATGGTACCAATGTCTACAGATAATTATGTCAAAGAATTGAACACCATTTACCAAATCGCTATTTCAAACGGATACACAAAACAAATAGTCGACAGTTTAATTAAAAACAAACGCAAACAAATAGTTGGATCTTTGTTATATTCCTCTCGACCCGAAAAAATAAACAAGTACGCGGGTTCTTTGACTTACATGGGCCCAGTCACAAGCAAAATTGCAAACACTTTTCACAAAAATAAAGTCCAAGTGGCGTTTAAAACCAACCAAAACCTGAGAAACCTGTGTAATGGTAAAGACCGGTTAGAAAACGCAAAAAAGTCGGGCATTTACAAACTTGTTTGTGATGATTGTGACGGGGTATATGTGGGTCAAACGGGGCGTAACTTTGAGGTTAGGTATAAAGAACATATAGCCGCCTATAGAAATGAACACCCAGAACAGTCCCACTTTGCAAAACATTTAATTGAAACTGGTCATTCTTTACATACCGACAACACTTACAACATTTTACATATTTGTGATAAGGGCTTCCGGATGTGTGTATTGGAACAATTAGAGATTCTAAAATATAATACCACCAATTGTACGTTGTTGAATGACCAAACAAATATGGTTTCATCGCCTTTGTTACGTATTTCTCAAACAATGCGTAACGAGTGTGATTCACAACGGGCTGGGCCGTCTATATAAAGGGCGGGCAGGGCCGTTGTGAGTTCACTCTCGTCCCAACGTTCGGCGAGTCAACATCTCCTGAGGATGCCTCGTGTAGAGGCGAAACACGTGTCGAAAGTCGGGTCGGGTTGAGTTCGGTTCATGCTGAGCATCGCGTCACTACACATATTGACAAGGATACTGCAGTTCAGCGTCACGAGTAAGTAACATTTTCTTACAGCATATGGCAAAGCCATCAGTAACTGGGAATTACCAGTAAGAGTTGGCAAAGCCATCAGTAACTGGGAATAACCAGTTAGGGTTGGCAAAGCCATCAGTAACTGGGAATAACCAGTTAGGGTTGGCAAAGCCATCAGTGACTGGGAATAACCAGTTAGGGTTGGCAAAGCCATCAGTAGCTGGGAATAACCAGTTAGGGTTGGCAAAGCCATCAGTAACTGGCAATAACCAGTAGGGTTGGCAAAGCCATCAGAAACTGGCAATAACCAGTAGGGTTGGCAAAGCCATCAGAAACTGGCAATAACCAGTAGGGTTGGCAAAGCCATCAGAAACTGGCAATAACCAGTAGGGTTGGCAAAGCCATCAGAAACTGGGAATAACCAGTAGGGTTGGCAAAGCCATCAGAAACTGGAAATAACCAGTAAGGGTTGGCAAAGCCATCATTCAGTATAAATCGAACTTAGGCCATTAGACATTCTTTATCGCGGAATTGAAACTATAAATTACTCATTTTATATAATCTTATTTAAAATGGATTTCCGCAAAGTAACGCCTGATTCCATCAAATAGACTTAATACCTAATGTCTCAGGGTAACGAGCGCACTGCACTGCCACGCAGGCCTTTGTGTTTCAAAGTTCTGAGTGCCGCTGCAATTGTTTTGGGCCGGCGTTATGCTTATCATCAGGAAAACGACCAGCTCGTCTCGTTACGTTAAAATGAAGTTCAATGTAAAATGAAGTACAATGTAAAATGAAGTTTGCCTGACACAAGCAAGGTAATTTCTCGTCTACTGCGTCGTCACTTATCAACAATTAAGTGTAATAGTCGTCAAACGAAGGCCTATCCTGTATTTAAAAAAAGCCCGCTATTCCATCTCCGAATATTACACCACAAAACAGTTATAAAATTCTTAATAACTTCGGCTCACCTGTTGCTTGACAATTCTTGCGACTATATTCTTCATATATGAAATAATTTATCCTAACCTCATTCCTTCTATATATGGTTGCCACTTAACATTCTAAGCATGAAATTGAACCAATCCTGTCGTTTTCTAATATTACTTTCCACGGTAGACAGTCCCTGGAGCGCTGTTTTAAGGTCCTCGGATTATCCGACGGTATTTTGTGTTTCGGGGGAAAATAGATTATGATAATGCTGGCTTACGTCACTTGTTATATTCGTCGCTGTCTTGAAATTAGAAAATGTGGGTGGATTTTATAATTCGTAAAGTAAGCTTAAACGCTCACAATATGTTCTTATTCTAAACCAGTCTTCTTCATCATCCGGAAAATGTCCACTGGTGAACAGTGGCCTCCCGATTTTGCCATAATACTTCAAGCTTGGCAGGCGTGTTGGTGATCGTAATTAAGTAGATTAAGATGTTGACCGAGGAAAATGCTGCTGTCCAGTCCTTGGATATTTCTTTAGCTGGGTCTTATACGGCACCCGCAGGAAAAGATGGAGTGGTACTATTCCTTCCACAGGAAAAGATGGAGTGGTATACTATTCCTTACCGCGACAACACGGCCTCACGGACAACAAGGATAATGTCAATTCAGATATTAAAATAACTGCTATAAAGCTGCTTTACTTTTTCTTCAATCAAGAGCGTATTCCTATATCCTACTTTCTACTATTCTACTAATACTATAAACGTGAAAGTTTGTGAGGATGGATGTATGTTTGTTACTCTTTCACGCAAAACCATCTGAACGGATTTTGATGTAACCATACAGTCATAAAGTTTATACATCAGAATAACACGCAGGCTACAATTTATACAGATAAATATACCACGCGAGTGAAGCGCCGGGAAGAAGCTAGTTGGATTATATTTTAACTTGATACTAAAATACCGAAATTAACTTTAACAACAGAGCTCGCTCGGTGTACCTTGCAAGTCTAACCTTGATAATTTTGAACTCCGTGACTAATATCTCGAAAGATTTTCTCATGGAAATGACAACCAGTCAAATAAAGTTACTATTAAAAACACTTGTCTAACTGAATAATTGATACCTCTCCAAACCCCCAGGAGTGTAATTATGTAGAGTGGCAATGTAACGCGGAATCTACTGGATAAACTCCCCTTAGGTTTAAGGAGTGGAGTCGTGAATAAAGATTTCAAAGTGCCGAAATAAAAGCCAGTTGAAACTGATAAGAAACTTTACCGATTCTCTGAGATTATTAAGTAATTTAATGGGAAGACACAGTGCTTATTTATCCCGCTAGGTGGTGCACTATCGCTGGTATTGTTTCATTAATCTTCTCTGCAATAAAGTATGCCCAAATTCTTCTTCTAGATATTTGATGGAATCAGGCGTTACTTTGCGGAAATCCATTTTAAATAAGATTATATAAAGTGGGTAATTTATAGTTTCAATTCGCGGCATTAGCATTGCAATTTTTATCAGCTTGTGCTTACCGTCAGGCAAATTACTAAACACATCCACGTCCTGGCTCCATCATCAGAACCTCGACACCAAGTACAATCAATTGGACTCGTCAACACAAATCAAAGGGTTTACTTGTAGCCACCTCAAGAGGTCCACTATCATAGGCTTTTTATCCCGAAAAAAATGCACGATTCCTGTGGGAAAGCGGGTGAAAACCGCGGGCAGAAGCTAGTATAAAATAAATACCTAAACATCCTTAGGAAAGCTTTATCCCAAAAACACTTCCAAGATAAATTTAAGTTGTGTCAGATATTCTTGGAATTTTCTCTATGTCTCAATAAATCAGAAACTTTTCGACAAGTCGCGGTTTTTTGAGTATAATCCGACGATTTATCAATGTAAGACAATAGATCAGTCACATTAAATAATTTGTTGTTTTTTTATTTTTTTATGTTATTTGGTAACGAGACGAGCTGGTCGTTTGCCTGATGGTAAGCATAACGCCCGCCCATAACAATTGCAGTGCCACCCAGAACTCTGAAACACAAAGGCTTGCGCGGCATTGCAGTGCGTTCGTTACCCTGAGACATTAGGTATTAAGTCTCATAAGCCCAGTAATTTCACTGGCTACTCTGCTCATCAAACCGGAACACAGTAATGCTTGCACACTACTGTTTGGCGGCAGACTCCACGAGCAAAGCGGTGGTAACAACCCAGACGGACACTCGCAGAAGAGTTAGTCCTACCACTAACAAAATTTCGGAAAGTATTCGGATTCGATTAAACCATTTAAATTTACACAACCTGACACAAACTTGTAACCAACAGTAGTCGTATATAGTACCTATCCGGATTGTGATAAGTGGCCTACTGTCTCAGACTTATTGTTGACGTTTTGTGACTCCTATGACCATAAATCAAATATTAATCTTAAAATTTGACATAGCTACTGTAACCTAGACTTAAAATTATTTGATAATGACATGATGGATTTTGCTTTTTAATTAATTTTTTGTTAGTTTGGTAATATGTAGAATTTCAATTGCGTTCATATTATTATAAATAAATAAATAAATAGTACAGCCGCCTGGAGGCTTTAGATATGGTTTCACGTCTGTTGTCTTACAACCGAGATCAACGGCACGAGGTGCCCTTCAAACTCTCCAAAGCTATTAAACACGACTGTACCTACGATAATTATCACGATAATCTTTAAATTACAAAATAAATTACTTCCAGAATTTCTTTACAGAACAGCTGTAAAATAAAAATGTCATCGTTTCAAACGTAGTGACGACTAAACTAATTCAATTTAACTTGGCTACGTAGAAAAAGCTAATTCCGAAAGTTACTTCAAAAGGTGTCCGATTGCTTCTCCAGGGTAAAAACATTTTTCTTAATTACACTTATTAGTCTGGTGTATGAAATGTTCCCTGAAGTGTAATGCTAAGTTCCTACTTCGTTTCATAAATGTGAAAAAAGTTTTTGTTGTTTTGAACTTGTTGCAGAAGCAACGGAGCTTTTTAGCCCTAAAAATGCACAGTTCAACACACGGATCGACGTGATTTTTTTCTATTTATACATTGTTTATGGCTTTACAGTGCATAGGCTACTTTTACCGAAAATTGAACGGTCGCATTATAGGATTCGAACCCTTAACCGTTAAAATAGTAGTTGATATAGAGATTAATATATCGAGAGTAGTAACCCTAACACACCGAGAAGAACCAAACAGAAACCTAAGAGAAAAACCTACAACGTAACCAAAATCGCTTAAAAATTTATTTATTACATGTATCTTCGGCATCTATCCTATCTATGTAAACAAACAAAGATTTCTTACCATAAACCTCATAAAAAGAGAACAAAGCTCACCACAAACCACCCAATTTTTTCAGGAAAATTATTATAACGTCAGATGCATGCGGTGTACCGCATTATCGGGCTGTAGCCCGATAATAGATTCGGGTCAGGCTTCGAGCTCAGGCCTTTTGAAGGCGAGATATTGGAAGTGCAGTGGACAGGTAATCTGAACGTGAACTGCCAATGGAATGGTTCTTTTATGCTGTTTGGAAAACTGGATATACGTGTGGAAAATTTTGTGTATTGAAATGTGATTTCAAACATTGGGCGGATCAGCGGCGCAAGTACGGATCTATTCGGGTCGATAAAATTCGATAATATTCGATAAAATTGACAGTTCAAATCGATAAAACCCACTTTATCGATTGGAACTGTGACCGAAAAGATCGAAACCGAAAAGATCCGCACTTGCGCCGCAGATCGATCTTGGTGGCATGTCGACTCTTGGTAGACTCAGAGTGCTATGATGTTTGATTGGCTGGAGAAACACACAACGCAGTATAGAACGCAGAAGTGGGACTGAGGGACCTAAGTTTCGTTACAAAATATTTGTTGGCACTAGTTGAGTAGTATACCTAAGGCTGAAAGTTGATTTTACAAGGCTTAGGCTTTTTCAGGAGTCTCATTGAGCACATTGAATAAAAGTTGATGTATAGCCATGACCTTGAGAAGACCCCAAAGGAGTTTGTTTAGTCGATCATTTTCAAAAATTTGCTTCTAAGGATTCTAAGGTCCAATTCTCGTTGACTAGTTACGAATTACCAGTCTCTTCGGTCACATTGAAATATACGTAATAATGCCCAGAGACGAGAACAATTGAATTGTAATTTAATATATGGGCTCGGAACAAGGTTTTATTATATAAAAAATACGGCCTGGCAGGGCTTTGAAATAACATTACAACATAGTATCTCATCTCTTATGCAATTTTCGTTGATTGTTTAAAACAGAGCAACAACTAATTCTACGTTAAAAATTCTATAAATCAATCTCAGTATCCATTCTGTTCTGCCCCACTTTGGGCTTGTTTACACCGCGCCAGTTGCGAAGTGCTCACTATCCGAACGTAAACCTGGTTAATAACAACCTGGCAAATAAACAGTGCTCTCGTTCCCAACAATGGCTCTTATATCGAATCGGTATAAGGCAGTGAACAATCTTTTGGAACAGGTGCTTGTGATAGCATTTTCAGTTTGAAGGTAGTTTGTAAAGATTAAATGGTAAGAGATCCAGGGCTTGCCATACCATCAAGCGGACTACTTTATCAGTTAATCTAAATAAGATATATAATGTGGGTAATTTAAAAGCTACCGGACTTAAGACTAATGTGACGTCGTAATTACAATTTTCTTGAGTTATAAGGCTAGCCTAGTTGGTTAAGGCGTCTGGTCTAGATAACCAGAAGACGCAGGTTCGAATCCTGTTGGAAGCGAAATTTTTGTGATGTATACATTTGTGTGAAAATCCGCTAGTGTCGGTTAACACTATAAAATATATTTCATAAAGCTATAAGATTTGTTCGTAAAAGTATCTTTTCTGATCTGGATCACATGATTTTTTCGGATAGGTCTGAGATCTTAAACCTTAGTCGAAGCATGTAACTTCAATTAAGTTCAACCCTCTAAATATGCTCCAACTTCGCTTCTGTTTCTAACGGCCTAGAACCGTATTGTTCCACTGTGCAAACTTGTCAGATATCTTGATTAGCCGGGGAGCCTGTAACCCTCAATAGACACACAGTAAACAGCGGGATTCGCTGATTGAATCCGGGCAGGATTAAAGCTAATTAAGTACTTGCTAAAGAATGCTTCGGTGATGATTGTTTGGTGGTAAACAGAGGTGTGTTGTTGTTAGTTTAGTTCTAAGCTCGCCTAATGGGTACTGGCGTTTGTACTTTTCCGCCTACGACAGCTATGACAGCTAGCTATGACGCTAATGAAATGGAATTATGTGGAATCATTAACCACTTACATCAAAGTAGTGTATATAAAAAGAGTGTAATGTTAATGGAGAGTTTGATTTAGGACCAGTTCTTTTAACTTAAAGAAATGTCTGGTTCTTTTGACGAATGACAGACTTTAGATACTATTTCGTAGTAAAACCAAAGCAAGCAGGACAAGATGATAGGAAAAGGTAAACCTCGTAAAGTGCAATAATGAACGCTACGATGCCAGCGACAAAATCGAATCACTTTAAGCGAACGCGGCCCTAAAACGACAGAACCAATGTAAACAATTTAAAATGTAATTCGAATAAGGTAAACCAACGAAGACAGCTGCTTTCCAAAGGGTTCCCGAGCTCCCGCAGAAATAACACCTGATTCTGTTATCTTTAATTTCCAGTTAGCCGTCAGCCCGTTACATCGGATGAGCGGTGACAAGCGACCGCGTAATGAGCATCGTCCTTCCAATTTATTCGTTAAATTGGGACGTAATTTAGAAAATATAATAATAAGCTGGTTATCCTCAAAGGGTTAATGATTAAGGGGTTATAGCGAGAACGCTTATTGTGGAGTTTTGTGAGTGGCTTTCTTCTTGCGCTATTGTTTTGTGTTCCGGCCTTTGTGGAAGTTTGCTTAGTTTTTAAACATCTTCTTTCTACTTAATTTAAGAATTTTGCCTGGTAACGAAGATGATATATGGCCATTCTAATTAAACTGTTGATCAACTCTCTTTTTTATGTTATTAGGTATCGAGACGAGCTGGTCGTCTGCCTGATGGTAAGCATAACACCGGCCCATAACAATTGCAGTGCCACCCAGAACTTTGAAATACAAGGGCCTGCGCGGCACTGCAATGCGCTCGTTACCCTGAGACGTTAGGTATTAAGTCTCATAAGCCCAGTAATTTCACTGGATACTCCGCTCATCAAACCGGAACACAGTAATGCTTGCACACTACTGCTTGGCGGCAGACTTCACGAGCAAAGCGGTGGTAACAATCCAGACGGACACTCGCATAAGAGTTAGTCCTCCCAGTAACAAAATTTCTGATTTTAAGGTCTGCGTAGTCCTGAAGCAAAATGTAAAAGGAAAAGGTAGATAGAGACATTGTGATAGTATATGTAGGATGTAGGTATTTATAAACCTTGAGTACTCCTTACTTAGTTGGTATTACACAAACATGAGTTCCTAACAAGTTAGCAACGTAATTCAACGCCACCACCAGACCAGCTCCATATTTGAGTATCCTTTCCTCCACGGCATATTAGCAAGAAGGGTTAATGTCGAAATTCGTAAAATGTATCCTCCCCAACGTAACACCATTTTCCACGACACCTAACACTAATAATGCACATAATTATGTGAAATATTTCGGGACAGGACCGAAAATAACTACGATGATATGTCCGTGCTTTCGTAAGGTTACTCTTTGCGGCTATATAAACATGGACATCAAAGGGCTCGTAGTTTCACGGTGGATGGTAGAATTTGGCTTGTCATGAGTGCTTGTAAAGGTATCATCATGCACATATATATAAGGGCTGGGTTGTAATTCAGTACTAGGAGTTCTACTGCTTGAGGCAGTATATAATGAATTAAAGTCTCTATTAAATTTTCATCTCTCTCCGTGCCAAATTACTTTTCACTTCATGTTGGAAAATATATTTTTGGCATCATTTTAAAATTAAATATTGCCTAAAGTAGAGCAAAATTCGTACTACGCTGAGTGTAACCAAGGCGGTAGTGCTAAATGTCCCCTTTACAATATTTATGGAAATTGCATGATAATGCCGTAATTTGTATCAGTTTATCGTATATTTTATTGCAATGGTCGATTTCTTTAACTCAAAGCCACTCTTCAAAAGGATCAAATAACTCGATCTACTAATCCACGACTAGAAAGATTACTGGAACAGTCCGAACATGTGTTAATCACCAAATTCCGTGCCAAATTTAGTTATACTTCAAGTTGGAAAATATATTTTTTCGAGTTAATTTTATGCCTTTACTACGATAATTACTTACACTTCTATATTACCCTGGCAGTTAAAAATACCTATATATGTAATTCGGCATATTTTCACTATATTCAAAGTCATCGTGCTAGATAGTGGCTAAATGCTAGGTGCCTATAGTTTTATCATCATCATCATCATCATCCGCCGCCGGAAAACTTCCATTGCTGAACATCAACTTTCCCCATGAAGGAGGATTATTGTTCCATAATACACCAAACTTGGCTGATGTATTTCTGATCGCATTAGATTATGTTGTTGACCGAGGTGAATGCTGTGGTCCAGTTCCTGGATTTTCCCTAAGCCGGCTCTAACGGCACCCACGGCCAATAGTTGAGTCTCATATACCCAATTTCACTAACTACTTTATGTAGGTACTAAACCGACCAAATGCACGGAGAGAAAATTACACCATCAGCAAAGCAATGGTATATATATACACACCCTAACGGACGCTCGCAGGAGGACTAGTCCTGCCATCTGGTAGCAACAAATACCAATGTTTAACAATATAATTCTTGTTACAGGTACGTCAACTCATTATCTACCGCCCACGTTTAGATCGTAAGTAATACGGCTGGATATGTGTGGATATGGATAACTACTACAGGAGGCCTACCAGCCATCTCTTAGAGCAAAATTCGTACTACAATTTTCATTGTAAGGTTAAAGTAATACTACTCTAAGAGATGGTGGTAGGCCTACAGGTCTTAATCTTCTTAGTGCAGCCGAGCATTGGGTCACTGAACGCGGCCACTAACGCGGCCACAAGCTGCGGACAAGATTTATCACACGTACACTTTGTATCGTACCTATCGGCGCAAACTGAGCGTTCGCGTGGCCGCGACCTAACCACAAGCTGAGGCGGTGGCTGCGATTGTGGCTCACGCCCCGCATTCACTCGACTGCAAACGCCGGCTTCTGCCCGCCCGCACAAAATAGAGAACGGAAGGGGTGCATGGGCGCGTAAGAACGGACGACGAAGGCCTAAGCGCGCGACCGCCCGTTCTGTTCTCTCTATTTTGTGGCTACCAGTGGGAGGCTGCGGCAGGTGGCCGCACCCAGCCACTGGAGTACGCGTCCAGTGGTTTCGTCTAGTGATTCAACTCTTTTAAATTAGGTTGGCCAAGTTCCCAAAAGACCGCGTCCCCGTTTGCGTCCACGTTTGCGTCTTTCATCGCGGAGGTGGTATGGTGCGAAGGACAGGAGAGAAGATGGACATAGTCTGATTCTCGTATCCACAAAGGATGCCGTGGCACTCGTCAATATAGCACAACTTAGCCAGATTACTACTACAGGGCCGCAATCCTACTAAACAAATGGTTTAAAAATAATAATGGTTTTGTTGCAGAATTATCACTTTGATGAAGAGCATACGAAAATTAACAATGGTTTATTGATGCGACCATAGACAAACGATTGTACTATGCAATTCCGAAAGTGTCTAAAGCGATAATTTTGCTAAGAAACCACTGTCATTTTTTAAACCCATTTGTTTAGTAAGCCCAGGTGTTCTACCGTGACACCGTACGTTTTCCCAGTGACTCATCGCTCATGCACACGCACTGGTTGAAAACTTCCGCTAATGAGTTAAAAGGGTTTATAATGGTTATTTATAGCACCGAATAACGATAGGGAAATGACGAAAAGAAGTTGTTTGCACTTACTTTAGGTGAAGGAAAACATCGTGGGGCAACCATAGCACGGTGGTACGCCACTTATAGTGCTCTCCTGGCTAGCTCAAATTGGGTAGTTGCATGAAACACAAAATACATAATTTCTGTCGTTATCACATTAACAAAATAAAAATGAAATTCACAAAAAAACATGTAATTTCCGCAAAGATACTGCATCTAAAAGTTTCCCGAATTCAATGATTTTTTTTATCGTCCAATAGTAATTTAAATGATACCACCATATTCTTTACATTTCAATGAATAAAAAAATGTATGACAACTATGTACTTTAACTCTGTTTTCAACAAAATGCATGTTTTTAGTACAGCTTTACGGCCCGCGTTGAACAAGTGACGTCAGATGTTCTGTCCAATTTGTATGGGGTGTTTTAACGCTCAGTAGATACGCCCGACTTTGACTATCATTTTTGACGTTCCTAGTGTTCGATTCTAAATTTTGTCAATATAGACATTTGATTCTCGCGAGAAAACGAATTAATTGATATCATAAAAAAAATTGAGTCAACATCCCCATTGAAAATAGGTTGCCAAGCACCTATCGGTGTGTTCCTCATTTGCACTGGACAGCCATTCCTCTAAAATCTCTCTATTATAAACATTTTTCTAGAAAGTAATTTTAAAAATTCCAGTAGGGCTGTCCCTTCAAACATTTCAGGACTTATTGAGCTCGTCGCGACTTTCCACGTCCCCCGTTTATTTTTTAAAACAGTTGGCTACGTTCTGTGTTATTTTAGAAATGTAAAAGTTTTAGTCCGTTTGCGTTTAATTTTCGAACAATTTGTGGATGCCTCTGAAGTTGTACATTTTATTATTTTAGGGTGTTTTTTTTTTGGTAATTAGGAATGGTGGGGTTCGCTTTCCATTTTTATTTTTGTAGCATAGAATTGTAGATGATAGAAAGATGATTAGTGTAGCGCGTGAGGGTTGCAGGTTAAATTCTAACAATGAAATAAGTAGGGTTCACTGCTGGGATACAGCTCTCTCAGAGTAACATATCATTTTCCCTACACTCTACATAACCCGTCAAACAACTTCGCTCCTTAAAGAGTTTTACATAATAAATTTAAATTAAACTCCTTCGATACTATACGAGTATGTCGCATCTTCACGCCAGGTGCGAGTGCGCATCTGCGTGTGTTTACAAAAGCCGCACGTGCGTTCTTCGGTCATTGTGCAACCGGCTTTATAGGGCTTGGTAGTCTTTCACGTGGCGTTATGGAATTTATTACGAATGTTGAGGGGAAAAAACTCGTTTAAATTATATTAGATACGTCAAGTTCGTCGTTTGGGCCCGGCTAAGAATAGGTAGTACCACACCATCTCTTGCCATGGGTGCCGTAAGAGTAGCCGCACACAGGGCCACCGAATGCGACCCCTAGATGCAGCCAGTAGATAGTAGACTAGACTAGATGCGGATACCAGTGGCTGGGTGCGACCTCCAAGCGAAGTCAGTGTTACCCAACATAGGTATGTTGGGTGATTCCTTACTAAAACTCTTGTGTATGGCGAATGAGGAGTTACGAGGATCTTGGACACATAATACATAATATTTGTTTATTCTATAATAAATACTGGCTATAAAATAAAAATATTTGCTTAGGTGCTTTTAAGTATTAATTTCACTTTATAACTCTATAAAACCGAAAAAGTATCTAGTAAAAGAGTCACAATTACAAACAAGTACAAATGATACAAAACTAATCGTCAGGCCGCACCTAAACGGAATCGGCGTAAATTAAAAATCGATACATATTCCGCATCCAATACGTTTCTAGTCTGCTGGATTAGTGTTATACGCAGGGTTGCCGACGTGGTTAGAAGTGGGACCGAGATATTTTGAAACACTTGCTTACTGGGACGCAGGATTACCGAGGAGCTGACGTTTTTAGTGGTACTGGGACGCTTAGTGGGAGGCGCAAGTGGGACTGGCATTAGGAAACTTAGTTGGCTATTTAGGACGAGTTTGTGAAAGCATGATTGTTACGTTTTGGTCATGTTTGGAAGTGTCAAGTGGGACACGCGTTTAAAATGGGATAAGACTGCGTCAAACTTTGACATCCTTTTTGTTTCTATTTTAAAAAGATATTATGCTAAATCAGTATTATTTAGGATAGCGTCAAAAACCGTACAAGTAGGTACATAAAAAATAGCATTGCGGTGAAGGAGGGTTTTGTGGTTTTTAAATAAGTAAGCCTAAATTAAGCATTACTTATTTACAAAAACTTTGCAGTCAGACTGTAAGTTCATTTAATTTTATAAGCCCTAATTCGCATTCTCTAGAACTAGAACGTATTCGGATAGGGAAAAAATGTCTTATTGAATAAATGAGACAAGAAAAGAGAAATGGCTTTATTCACATTTAAAGTATTATGTTTTATCGCGCCGCCGGGTCGTTGTCGACGCGGCGATTGCCCGAGGAAGCGGAAGAAATCGCGTGCCTGGTTCCTTTGTTAAAAATTAAAAAGCTTTATTGGAACGTAATTGAAACTCTACAATTCTAAATACAGATGAAAATAGTCGTTGAATTAATATTAAACATTTATAGATCTCACTTTTTCTCTTCGCATGATGGCTTTAATTCTTTAATTTTAGCAGTTCCATTCTGTATTCTAAATTACGTCAAAAACTGACACTGTTTTTCTTATACTCTATAGGTTAGCGTTTGATAACTAATTCATCTATCTTAAGCGAAGATGTGGCCGAAGATTTTAAATAACGCTTAGTCTAAATTAGGGCTGGATTGTAGTGCCGGTACCGTGGCCGGTACGGTAATAGTGTACCGGAGCACACCGGTACCTTCTTGGTGACTGTTTTTCAACTTGATTCGTAGCTAGCCACTCAAGCAATGTTAAAAGGCCTACCACCACCCACACATTGTTTCTTCATTTACGTTTTGAATCTAATGAATAAAGGTTGTTTTTCGCGTTACTCATTTTTTTACGTTCCTGTGCCAATCGTATGTTCATATACTCAGTACTCCGTACTATATAAATGCGAAAGTGTATTTGTAGTTGTGTTGGTTTGCCCTTCTTCACGCAGTAACGGAGCAACGGATCGACGTGATTTTTGGCATAGATAGTTCGGGACCGGAGAGTAACATAGGCTAGTATTATCCCGGTAAAAAGCACGGTTCCTCTGGGAACGCGAGTGAAATCGCGGGCAGAAGCTAGTTTCACTATATTTTCTTTCAACCTGGAACACATTATAATTAATCAGCTGTAGAATGTAAACGGAGCAAATTATGCAAGGAAAGTCTCCTCGAAATTAGGACGCCCGGTTAAAGGACATGTGCCAACCCTGTATCAGACAATCGGGTCGTCGAACCTGTATGCGATTAATGCTCTGTGGAATTGTATATGCTTTGATAAGTTTAGTGTATTGTTGTTGTGGCTATTAATTGACACTGTTTACTAATCTGTGATTATACGGGTTACGGTGTAGGATAGGTACTAAATCTCATCTTTGGGAGGCTGCGGTTGGGTTCTAATTGTGCGAAGAAGGCGCTTCTTTAGGTATATTCGAGATTCAATACGCTCAATTTCTGTAGGAAAACTTTAAACGATCGAAGGATACGTAAGAAAAATATTTTTAAAAGGAAAAGTTTCAGCTTTGACGGCTCTTTGACTAACAGCCTTGCTATTTTAAACTCTGTGTAACTGTTAAATAGTTATACAATTTTTTGTCTCTTTCGATTCAGTTTAAAATTATCAAAGAACAACAAAGACAAAATATTGTTAATTATACCATCGTTATGCACTGTTTATTAGTAAAACTCAAAGTGTTTGCCTGATCTGGCCATGGCGGTTAGTTTGTTCTCAGGTCATGACTTTTTGCGTGGCGGTTGTATACAGTGTGTGAATAGATGTCCATGCTACCTGCGACACAGGGAATCTTAGTGCACAGGGATATGAGTTTACTTTCACGTTTTGTTTTTATGAGTCTACTTTCGCGTTAGCTATTATACTTTTTCAATATTTTTTATCGAATGTAAATGTAATCACTTTAATTATTGTGTAATTGTTGACATGTTATATTTACCTACCTAAATATCCTGTAGGTAACCGCAGAAATTTACTCATCATCATCATCATCAGCAGTCAGAAGACGTCCACTGCTGAACTTAGCCCTCCCCCATAAAACACCACTTGAAGAATTTACTATATACATACTTTGTTTACGCGGCGAATAATGAGGCGATATATTTTACATATAACACAAGCTATTTAGCATTCCAAAAATGGTTTAATAGTTCCCAGGGTTAATGACCAGGAAACTACCCTCGTAACCTTTGCTAATGGATGAGGCTGGACCTCTAGCCGAGGGTTTCTGTTAGGAAATAAAATGATGAAACGTGAGAAACTTACTTATCCCTAAGGCAGAAAACATTACTGAATTTTATATTGTCATGTAAAATCAGAACAGGTTATGTTTAAATAACACCAACCAAACACCAACATCAAAAGGTAAATTGCTCTGCAAAAAAAATTAATCTCCACAAAGTATCAAACAAATAGTTATGCAAAGCTTTGGTTTAACTATACAGCAGGTAGAGTTCGTTCGATTCGAACTATGCATTCTAGAATTCCCTGCTATAGGCGGTTTTAGAGTCCTTTGTTGAACTTCCTAAAGTTTACTGACCCGCCATTTGGCTAGGGTTACCACTTACGAGATACCAGGATTTGTCCTGACTTATCAGGTTTTTTCGAATATGCCGATTTTTGAGTAATTAATGAGTAACTAAGTAACAACCGTATAATAAGTACGGTATTACTTAGTTTTTTTTTATTTGTAGGAATAGTAAGAAGTAATTAAAGTGAACATAATTAATCAACACAATGAACATCAAATTCTAGCCACCTACTTAGGAAGGTAGGTACTTAGGTAATCAGTTGATTAATTGTACTAACAAAGTTTGTATGACATTGAGATAAGTTACCATTGTAACCATGGTGACATTTAAATCAAATGTATGGTAAGTATTCATGGTGACATAGTCCCTACATTTTTGAGGTTTGTATTATTAATTTATTATCGATAGCGATAATAGCTTCAAAGCGAAATAGTTTTTGTAGCGGCGCTCTGGTAACCCTACATTTGGCGCCCAACGCTGCCTACGCTAGCGCCGCGGCGCGCGCGCCACTGGATAACACTAGAGTTGTTAATACCGGTATTTTATAAAAAAAATATGCGAAATAGCCGGCAAGTTTTGCTTTAATAGTGTGCAGGTAGAGTTCGCTGTTTGCCCTTTCTTGGTTTGTTTAGTTGACTGACCTGCCCGTGGCGTTAACGCCTACGCAAGCGCCGCTTGGCTCTAGGCTGACAGTACAAAATTACACGGTTTTACCACTACCCTAGGCTTCCGTGTCGCAGATGGCCTGGCAAACAAGCAAATTTCACCTCTTTATAATATTTTTTTCTATACAATATATTAGTCTTGTATTTAACCGCTACCTCACCTGTTGGTAATTGAAAATGCGGGAGATGATGAAACACGCTTACCACGCTTCATCTTATATTAGAGCCCACATACACGAGTACTCCAATACAATCCAACGTACCAAAAACCGCCCGTATGTGGGGAATCTCAGATGGATTACGTGGAGTGATAGGAATATAAGAAATCAAAACGTTCCAAATCCAACGTTCCAACTCATCGTTAGTGGCCGATACACGTTGCACTCAGTTGGCAATACTCGAGACGCAGCTTCACCGAAAAATGAAGCGATGGTTCGCCCGGATGGAGTGCCCGTCTGTTGGCTTGAAATTGGACTATTATTGAATTGGATTATTGTAAAGTTCAATGGGCGGAATTATCGCTAAAAACGATCAACCTTTAGATGGACAAAACTGAGTAAAAAGAGGTCTTTGGTGGTGGATTACATCAACTAATCTACAGAAACAGTTGAACAATCTACTTGAGTACAGTTGAACAATCTACTTGTGGGCGTTGAAGGCTTAAATAATCCAAAATGTCAAGTATTTTTGATGTCATTGAAATAATTCATTTTTAATCGCTCTTTATTTAAACCCTTTATCAAACACTTCACAAATCTTGGGTCTTATATTCGTTGGGTTGACTTCGGCTGAGAGCTAATCCGACCAGAATCTTTTTGCTTTTGGCTTTATCCTAATGGACCTCACTTTGTTTCTGTGCTTAGCGATATCTCAACCGGTTCGTAAAGGGAAAATAAAAGCGAACAATAGAAACCTGTTTCAATTAGCATTGCCTGTATCCGAGGAAATATCTGCCTACTGACTGCATACTTAATACAGATACCAGTACCAGGCGGTAGGAGTAACTTTTCTGCGAGTGTCCGTCTGGGCGGGTAAGGTACCACAGCATTGCTCGTGTAGTCTGCCGCCAAATAGTAATGAGCAACCATTAATACCAAGTTGATAAGCAAAGTAGTCTATTGCAGACCGTAGACGCTTTTCCAAGTATGCGTTTTGCTATCAAAATAACCATGCTTTTGCATCAAGCGCGGATTGCGAGATAATACACGCAAGCGCGGCTTGATGCAAAACCTTATGAAACATATTTTATAGTGTTTACCGACACTAGCGGATGTTCACGCAAATATATAATAATTATAATTTCCTGGTGTTCTTCCCAAAATTACGCCGAATATTATTAAACCTTTTAAACAAACAAAAACGTTTAAATTCCCGTGTTATTGTCGTTGTAAGCTAAAATAGCTTACATTCTTCTAATTCGCGAATGCTTGCGAAGTGGAAAACATTCTGTTTAAACGTGAGATATTCTCGTTTAAGATGAGCGAGCTGGGGCCGCAGACTAATAGGAAAATTTAGACGGAACGCTTGGATCGAGTCAGTGAAGCCACAAAAGTAAGCCAGCTCGTTTATCCTTCCTACTAAAGTTATAAATTCAAAATGTGTGTATGTGTGTGTTAGTTAGCGCAGCAGAAGCTTGTTTAAAATATATGCCTTGTGGATGTACATTAAACTGTGTATTATTAATGTAGATAAATTAGTCACATACGACATTTTATAACGTTCATCTGGCTAACAACAATTTTTTATGGTCCAACTCCTACTTAAGTTAATAGCTTCCTTTATACGTATAATAGCTACGTTGACAACGAATATAATATTTATACTTTTGATATGAGTGAGAGTGCGAAAGGCATACTTTTCAAAACTTTAAGCTTTCCTTTTTATCCTTTGCTTTTGCTTTGCTTTTTATCCTTTTTTATAACGAGACAAGCGGGTCGTTTGCCTGATGGTATCTAAGCATAACGCCAGCCCATAACAATTGTAGTGCCACTCAGAACTTTGAAACGATGAGAAATGCAGTGACTGCGCGGCACTCCATTGTGCTCGTTACTCTGAGAGATCAGGTATTAAGTCTCGATAATTCCAGTAATTTTAATGACTACGACGACGGCTAGCGGGTTCCAAGCGCTCCGTCTCTTTATTCTATTAGTCTGTGGCTACGGCGTTGTGAACGTTCCGAATAGTTGATACTCGGTGCTTGGGAGTTATGAATATTGTATGAGCTAATCATTCGGTGTTTTAGCTTTACAAGTGTTTTTTGTATAATTTCGGCACTATTTAAGTACTAAATTGAGTTGTTTGGAAATAGAATTGTTGTACAAATTGTTAAAAATTATCGTTAGTTTCTTTATTGTGATTAGGGTAGTTTCAGAAAATGCCTAGGTTACTGAACTGTTGTTGTAATAAGGGGAACATATTTTACTTTAATAGGGACTGGGACAGGTGTACAGTTGGAGACAGATTTTTCCAACTTTGACAGTAGAAATGTTATGTACTATACAACTAACAATAAATTATTACAAAAAAATGTTAATCATCACAAAAAATTTATCGCGATGATTGTTGAATGATGTTTCGAGCTTGTTGCAAGATTAAACCCTCTACGTAATCATGCCGTGACTAATTGAGTAAGACTGCTAAAACTTCCATCGGAAATTGGATTTTTTGGTCGTGAGCTGCGGTTATTTTGACATCCCGATGTGTCCCGTCCTCAATTCGGCAAACACACAGACCAAAAGTCAGTAAAAAAAAGGAACCAAAACGTATCGAGACGACCGAAATACCCTAATTTGTCTGACGCCCAATTCCGTTCCTAATTTTTGCCGCCGTACCATCGGATAACGCTTTTAGATGACCCTCATGGGGGACTCGTCCCAAAACTCTTTTCCGTTGTTTAATACTTAATTTTATTGCCCTCGAAAAGGGCTAACAAGTGCCCTAATACGCCCTTTTTTAATAGTACTCACTCGAAGTATTTTTGGTTATCCCCTTTTTCAGCTCGAAGAGTAAAAGAGATTTGGAGGGAACGTTACGGTTACTTATCAAACATGTTCTTTTTTCAAAACTCCTTTATGTAATTAACTGTAGTATTTATGTAGTACTTGGTCAGTTAGCTCGCTTAGAAAAAATTGAGTTGAGATAACAATCGAAATAAATAACATTGTTAAATATGACGTTTCTTAACATTTCTTTTCACTTGTTATTTTGTCTATTTAATTTTATAATATAATTAGCTGAATTTTTCATCTATTAATTATTCTTATATGGATATTATATTATGTATGTTTATATATGTATTTATATATATGTATATATATATCAGTCATCGGCATCTAGCGTTATAATTTAAAATTGTTTGTAATCTGAGAACAATATTGTGGGCTGCATTACCATTAAGTTAAATTGTATATCTCTATTTTATTCTACATTTGTAATGTATGCTGTTTATTATTCCTAATAAATAAAATAAATAAATCTTGTTTTGCTGGAAATTTCGCCTAAAGGTTAAGTAAAGTCTACAGATTATTCACTTGTCTTCTGATACTGGGCTGTCGTGAAGACCTACGACTTTACAAAGAAAACAAGGAAGTCAGTGAGGTATATCAGGCATGGCTTTTAGCCAAAATCCTTAAGGGTGTAGTGAATCGATGCATTAAAACTTTTTATCATGTATAACATTGGCTAAATTCATAAACGAGAAGCAAAAGCTAAATTCAAAAATGTCGGTGAATGTCTTTACTCATAATAGAGATTCTAATTAAAGAATTCGTAGGAGGTATGCTAATTAAGACATCTGCTGGAAGGCAACTCAAGGTCGGACATGCTAATGTATGTTAGCGTAACCAAGCGAATCACCAGAAAGCCATATAAATTCAAATTTAACGGCATCAAATCTGAGATCACTCATTAGGATTAAACAGAATACGATGTACAGGTTGTTTGATTTAGGTTGTAGAGTACCCCATATATTTCCTTTGGTTAGCATATATAGCTATACATCTCTATCATATCTCTCGCCTATGGTACAAAGGATCCTTTTTAATTCATTTACAGGTAACCAATTGAATAACGAGGAAGTATATTATTTTCAGTTAATTATCATGATATATTAGTGATATTTTTATTCATTGCCGTGTGGTCCTTTTTAAGAATAGTACCACTCCATATCTTCCCGTGGGTGCCGTAAGAACCGGGTTAGAGAATATTCAGGGTAAGGGCAGCAGCATTATTCTCAATCAACATCATACTCTTCTGCGATCATCAAGACGCCTGTCAAGCGTGGTGTACTCGTATCATGGTAAACTCCCCTCTTCATAAGGTAGGCCGGTATGCAGTATTAGATGTTTTCCTATTGATATTTATATTTCAAGTCCCGTTTTTTTTGTTTCTGAACACAAATAATAAACTAACATAGTACATATAACATATTCATATTATGTATATGTGATGTCAAGTCGAGAACCTTGTTATCCGTAACGATATTGTTTCCACAAACTATTCGCAGATAATAATATCTCTGGAGCAGAAAATGCTGAATTTATTTTCGTATACCTAATAACACGATCTTCGCTCGTCGTATCATGACAGGTATACTGGCTGTAGCTAAAAAAATATCCAGAATTCTGCCCAAATTGTTATAGAAAAGATTTTCCTTATTGCAAAAATGTTGACAACTCACGTAAGAAAAATATACTGGTCGGTCTCGACAGCTTATGTCTGAGGCGATTTTATTTTTCGCAAATTTTGTATGAAATCGTAGACAGCCAGTTTTGGGATAATGATTACTTTTTGTCCACTTTCAAACCTGGTCTTAAGTGGTTATGTGGCTTAAGGTGGTGAAGAGGTGAACGGGAAATGGTACTCATGAGCGGCGACGGTACTCATCGATTGATGCTTCCTGAGAGATACTGATTCTAGGGTGGTAGCTAATCAAGGGATGACTAGAAAATACAGGATAAGATGTAGTCTATAGCATTCAGGGATTATGTACTTTCCCATTAGTGAAAGAATTTTTAAAATTGGCGCGGTGGTTCCTGTTATTAAGGGTAACAAAGAAATAAAAAACAATGTTTACTCCAATAATATCATGCTGATATTATTTGTTGACCTGCTCCATATGCTTCATGGCAAAGACCTTCCTTGCATGGTAAGGGCTTCCTTCCATTTCTGCCTGTTCCAACAAGAGTATATAGTACAATAGCAACATCATCACTCCTCAAGAACTCATAAAACAAACTTACATTTTACCTGAGAGATAAACGGAAAGTTTTCACGAGCGAGACCCTCCTAACTGAAACTGTCGGCGTTGCATACTAAAGATATTTTACAAGAGCCTTTATGTGAGATGGCAGTGACACATGAAGGATTATCATAAAGGTGATATATCATTTAGAGTGTTTGATCATTCTAATACTGTGATACAGTATCATATCCGTTGGGGATGGAGGAGTTTTACAATTCATACATTGTAAAGGGATATTTACCGTGATTGTTAGACTCAGGTCCTAATCTCTAGACCGAGTTTCACAAACTACGTATTCTGTCGACTGAAAGCCATTACATATCGAGAATGTTCAAGGAAGGGATAAAAATATCAAAACATAAAACCTTTAATCAGGAAGACGATTTTAAATGGTCCAATACGTATAATGCGGTGATTAGTGTACTTAAAATAAAGCACAGCCCAATGACTCAAAAACGTAGTGATATCGTGGAGTGTGTTTTGTCGTGACTTTCGAGTCAGTTCCGGTAGTGAGCGTAATAAATGACTGAGAAAGCGGGTAGACAGATTTATAACATAACTTACTGGAGCATACATTGAATCTAAAGCCAGGGTAGCTGCAAAGGGGCTTGGTATCTTGTCTAAGGTTAGGCGGTACTTCAACACCTGTAGGGCTAAAATGCGCACCGTGAAAAAATTTTCTCGATGCTTATGTCGTGCATTTGTCTCATGTTCGCGAGAGAAAGAGCGAGACAAAACAGTAGACAAAATTCTGTCGTGGCGCGCATGTTAGCCCTGCAGGACAGCTTTTAAATCTCTACCAAGCACAGGTCCGGTCGTGTATGGAGTACCGCTGCCACCTTTGGGACGGGTCTACCATGTACCAGCTTGAGGCTTTAGATTCAAACGAACGACGTGCATTAAAGCTGATTGGTGACGACGCTCTGATTAAAGCTAGGCTTCAAAATCTGCCGCACTGAGGAGAAATAGCAAGCCTATCGGTATTTTACAGAATACACGATGGGTAGTGTGCTCAAGAACTGCACAATTTGATTCGCCCTTCACCATTCTTCAATCGGACAACCAGACGTTCGACGGAGCGCCACTCTTTTATGGTAGAAATACCACCGATCCGCACTAAGCCTTTTGCGTCAACTTTTATAATTATAAACGCGCCACCATGCATAATAATAGTAATTTTTTATACTTTTGTGTATCGAGACGAGCGGGTCGTTTGCCTGATGGCACAGAACATCAGCCCATAACAATGGCAGTGCCACCCAGAACTTAATTAAATTACTAATGCAATAAATTTACCCCCAAAGAAGTCTGTAATAATTAATTATAACGTCACAACATAAATGTCTGTAAGTAATAGTAATTTTAGTAAAGTATATCCATTATTCCAGTAATTATTAATCCTGCGTCGCGACTTCATGGCCCACATGCGGACATAATACGTGTTATATGCCTACGTCATAGTTTCCCGCTTGGTGCCATTAAACAAGGCAAAACTAATATTGCTTCTAACAAAGGCCGTCTTAAGGTCTCGACCCACTACGCCGCCACAAGCACAGGGATAATAACATTATTTATTTTAGTACTTATGGACTAAAATTTTAATTAACTTAAATTGACTTTAATTGACTTAAAATTTCAATGTAATTTTCGTTGTTTAATATGATTTGCCGCAAATAAAGACCAATATAAAAGCCAAAAAAAATAATTTTAGCATAAAATTCTACTTATTTCGCCCATAAATGGAAAAATACGTTAGTATGAAAATCGAACCACCAAGCAATTTAAGAACATTTTGCAACGACATAGGAGCTATGATTTAAGGAACTTCGAAAGATCTTGGTGTCCAGTTAGGTCTCATTCCTTTTACTGTTACAAACTTGGCTGTCTTTTAAATTTATGTTTTTGATGTGATTCTTTTATCTGTCTATTTACGGTCATAATACGTTTATAATTAGGTGCGGTGTAATGGCAGGCTGGTAGCCTAATAAAGCTCATTTATGATAGAGCAAAGTGAGCCACAAAGTTTCGCCTCGAGCAACAGGTGTGGCTTGACATTTACCTGATCTTACTGGTTTATTCGGTTGGTATTATGTCATATTTAAAGATTCAAAGTGCCGTCATATCAGCTTTATGAACCACGAAACGTTTATAATACATTGTAAACTTTAGTCATTCACTATTTTTCTTGTATGTAGAGAATTAGGTTTGAGGAATATGCTCCAAAAATTGAATTTGTAACAGTCCATCGGGGACACCCGTCCACGGGGCGCCCTAAGAAAACAGCGGGAAGACAGATTGGAAATAATTAGTTCGATTAGTCTCCCCTCAGGGGGACAAATTGATTGAACTTTTTTCCGGTATCTCCCCTGGGGGGACAAACCGGAATAATCCTTATTCATGGAACCTATCAATTAAATCCTACTTCCTACTAATATTATAAATGCGAAAGTGTGTTTGTCTGTTTGTTGATTTGTTGGTTTGTCCTTCTTTCAAGTAGCAAGTGAGCAACGGATCGACGTGATTTTTGGCCTGTGCCAAAAACCACGTCAGTTATAGTTTATGGACTGGAGAGTGACACAGGCTTCTTTTTATCCCGGAAAAATGCACGGTTCCTGTGGGAACGTGGGTGAAAACCGCGGGCAGAAGCTAGTATCTAATAAACAAAACTGTACTACAATTTTAACTGACACGCCAAAGTTGCATGCCGTTGATAAATTGCTTAGTATCCTATGGCCCTTTCCACCTAAGCTTCACATCTTAAATTACTCAACAATATATCGGTTCATTACTCCATTTCAAGAACGTTAGCAGCTGCCGTTTCTTGAATGGCGTGTGTTCTAACAATGGGTTAGGTAATGTAACAATGGAAATACTATATAGTAGTGGCCCCAAAATGATCCCTTGCGGCACCGTATTTGCAAACTATTAGTAATCACAAAAGGCACGTGATATGAGTGACGATATACCTTACGTGAATAATAATTCATTGATAAGTACTAATCATTGATAATGATAATAAATAACACCCAACGATCAATTACTTATGCCCGGTCTGCACTAAAGTTTGACAATGCCACTTATCTCTCTATAGGAGGTACTTATGAATGCAAACCGCGTTGCACTAATTCGTAGACGATTTCTTACTTTATGACACCGATTTTGCAAGTCCTCGCGCTAAGTAGGCGCTTAACAAGTGACAGAATCAAACACAACTGTCTTGTCAATTATTTAAAATTCACGCATGCGCAATTCAATCTTCAGTGTCAAAATCAACTAAACCACAAATTAATACATAGAAATGTATCACTCTTTCGTTAATTTCATTCCCTCATAAAACATCAGGTGTAGGAGTATCTTAATGTAAACTGGTTGGTGTACAAGAAGTTGGTGTTTATGGCAAGACTTAGTTAAGGAGTTGCCTGTATACATTTTATCTTAATTGACTTTAGTACAGACGGCCATAAGACTCTAACCCCTAAATAGGATTGCCTGTATCTAGGGAAGCAGGATCTACAAGGACTATGGCTCCACAATAAACACACACACCCACCCAGAACTTTGAAACACGAGGTTACTGTAGTACAACTATTACTTTGAGACATCAGTATTAAATTTCAAATGTCCACTAATTTCACTGACAACTTCATTATCCGACCGGAACACAGGAATGCATGCAAATTACTGTACGGCGGCAAACTACACGAGCTGCGGTAACTGTTATCCATGTAGATGGACACTCGTAGGAGTAATACTCCTACCTCCTGGTGAAAAGAAGATTTAAACTTGTAAATGTGTCAAAATAAATCAGCGTATTTATTACCAGGATTATCTGAGAAAGTGACTGCTGTACCGCGACCTGCCATGTTTTGATACTTTTCCTACATTTCCTAAAAGATTGAATACATAGGTATTAATAATAGTATGTATTTATTTAGCCAGCCAGGCTAGTACTATAGAAAAAACTACCACTTATTTGAATGCAAATTAATGAAAGTATTTAAACGAATCATCATTTTTAACTGGAAAACATCCACTCCTGAACATAGGCCTCGCCCATAGAACGCCTTTCCCAAGGGTCGGCTTCTCGCCTCTTGCATTCAACGTAACGCGGCGGTCCCCCCTTGGGTTATCAGTTCTGACCATTGCCATTTCAATTTGCTAACTTTGAGAGCGATCGGTGACTATATGTCGGTGACTTTCGTTCCAGATTTTATCACGCAAGGAAACCCCGAGAAGAACCTTCAAACAAATAAATTAGCATATTTATATCTGGTTATTATGCGTAAAAGTGAGTGCTATATCACCATTCGCCACCTGTAATGTCTTGATACTTTTACTAGCATTCCTTATAAGATCGTCGCGGTTTCACTGCCCGTCGGTTGCATACCAAACGCGTTGATTTACAATTCAGTCGGTGGATGCGAGGTTATTTTCGAACAGGAAGGATTTATTGAACTGCTTCAGATTGCTAGTTTGTTTTGTGGATATTGTGATGGGAATGGACAGAGGTTTGATGAAATGTATAGCATTCAATCTATAGCTAGTGTTTTTTATGTATATAGATAGGTATGCGTTTCAAAACTATTATAATTATATCTTTTGATGATGACTTGAGTTTATAGCTAATTTATGATTCGATTAATGCACATTTTTGATAGCTAAATTTCAATTAAAAATTACTCAAGAAAGAAGCTAAAGTAGCAATAAGTAATTTGACTACGAAAAGGACATGGCTCAGCATAAACACATTACTATTCCATTTTTTCCAAGGTGTCTGCGGATTAAGTCTTCACAGACATAGGTAACTGCTACTTTTGGCTTTTGCCGTTTTTTTTACAGCCGGCCGCCTTTTTACACTGCACTGCATTACACTCGTTACCCTGAGGCATTAGATATTAAGTCTCATAAGTCCAGTAATTTCAACTGACGACTTTCCTCACCGAACAGGAACATAGTAATGGTTGCACATTATTGCATGGTGGCGGACTACACGAGCAAAGTGGTTATAGCCATCCTGATGGATTTCGTCGCTGATTCTAGGATTCGAAACAACGAACTAAGAACCGCGGCTGACTTCGCCACCACTGAGCCATCATCGCATCAATTAGGTCTGATTTAAAACCTGTCTTAATGTCTTCTTCAATTGAGCTGAACCTTAATATTAATCATGACATCATGTTTATTGATATTCCGTGAAATCTAAATTAATTCATTGAAGCATTAATTATAATCGTACTGTATTAAACATGAAAGATAACTCTGTATTAAACGCAAATATTACATAGGAAAGCCCTCTCAGTCTCACTAAAAGCGATCTCTTCCAGACCGCCCTTGGATTCAGAACACTTATGGTTGAATCCAATAATCATTCTCTGAATAGAAAATAGGATCGAATGTGAAAATAGCTATGTTGCTCCGTCTTTCTCCATATTCTGCTATGTGATAGGGCTCTTCCTGGCTAGCTACCACCCTCAATGTGAAAATATGTCGTCTAACACGATTAATGATTTGTCCCTGTAAGCCAGGTCCCATTCTTCTACCTTTAAACATAGTTACATCCACCTAAAATAAGGACATGAGATAGCGGTAAAACGTTAAATCTTACGTACTTTGGTAAAATTGGTTACTCAGGTTCATATTAATAAATAGTGTTAAACGGATGAATGGTTAAACTATGTTTTGTCTCTTTCGATTCAGTTTAAAAGTATTGTCAAAGAACAACAAAGTCAAAACATACTTTAACTAAAACACCGTTTAACACTGTTTATTAATAAGAGCCTAACTATTAGTCACTTAATCAAAGATTAGCAGAGCAACAATTGTTATCGTGTTTAACCTTGAACTGGTTAGTGAGTTCTGGAGTCAGGCTTATGACACATCGCGTGCGTAGTAGACGTTCCATAAAAATGATGTAGGGTTTCCTTCCCTCTTTATTTTCTCGGATAATTCTATTGAATTCTAAATAACTTATCGTACAATAAAACGTCACGCAGTACAGAAAAAAATACTTTGCGGGTACTTATCGCTAAAAGCGAGCTTTTCCAGTCAACCTTAAGATGGAGAACTATAGAATGAGATTGGAAACCGAAATTATTAAATCATTTGGATGTCCTGGGGGAGGACCTGCGTGAACTCCATGCTGGTGATTAGCAAAAGTTGGCGCCGGACCTTGACCAGCAGCATTCTCTCAGAGCCAAGATCGTGTCGTCTAGCAAAGTCGGAGGCCAAGATCTTTTTTGGGTTGCAGCACCAGCGGAATAATATTAGAAGTAAAATAAACTTGAAATTACTGGTACCTAATGGCTCAGGGTATAGGGCGCACTACAGTGTATTTGTATTTGTGTTTCAAAGTTCTGCACTGGCACTACAATATTGTTATGGGCTAGCGTTGAGCTTATTAAGGGGATGCTCCATTTATTTCAGGGGTTTTCCACCAAGATGCTGGGTCAACCACATACGTGATCAACTTGAAACTAACATGTATGTTTTATGAGACCTTTATCTCCCTATGATTGAAGACAAAAACACGATTGATACATTTTCATTCGATACATTTTCTTATCAAAAATTATGCTTTTTTCAGTGTAAAATACACTTTTTTACTCAACGGCTTAAATTTTATTTTCAAAATAATTACTCACACCAAGAAAATATATTTTACTATCTACTCACGAAGACAAAATTTACCTAGAAAAATTATTAACCTGTTAATAAAATAAATTAGATTTGAGACTTACGTCATTTAGTTCTGAGTTAAAGTGTGTTCAAACAGTGCACACTAAATTCGACCTTATTACGCTGGCACCTCGCGTTATAATAGTTATCCGAAGCGAGCAGTCCTCAGTATAGCGCCGTGCGCCGATGCGGGTGGACCTGTGATTGTTTTTGTCACAAGCGAGCATGCAACTTTCGATATTACAATAGGGAACAAGGACAATAAGAAATTATATGTTCGCAAAAGAGAGAACCGTTTGGTAGATTGTGCAAGAAAAATGAGGGAAGCAAAGATGTAATTACTCGGAGTTATGGTCTGATTATTTTTCTTGGCATATACCTATTACCCAGTCATATTCCTGGCAATTTTTATCCGACTTCAAAAAAGGATGAGGTTCACAATTCGTCCGTTTTTCGTATTTGTTTTTTGATGATACTCGATTTCTGTCCTAAAAATTGTCAAACGATAGAGATTCTTTTACTCATGGTAAAATATTTACCCGACTTCAAAAAAGGAGGAGATTGACAATTCGTCCTTTTTCCTATTTTTTTTATGTTACTCGATCTCTCTCGTAATAAAATAGTCAACCGATGGAGATTCTTTTTCTCATGAGTACAATTTTAACCGACTTCAAAAAAGGAGGAGGTTGTCAATTCGTCCTTTTTTCCTATTTTTATGATGTTACTCGATTTCTCCCTTGATAAAATTGTCAATCGATAGAGATTATTTTTCTCATGAGTACAATTTTTACCCGACTGCAAAAAAGGAGGAGGTTCTCAATTCATAGTTTTTCGTATTTTTTTGATGTTTCTCGATTTCTCTCCTAATAAAATAGTCAACCGATAGAGATTGTTTTTCTCAGGAGTACAATTTTAACCGACTTCAAAAAAGGAGGAGGTTGACAATTCGTCCTTTTTTCCTATTTTTTTGATGTTACTCGATTTCTCCCCTGATAAAATTGTCATTCGATAGAGATTATTTTTCTCATGAGTACAATTTTTACCCGACTGCAAAAAAGGAGGAGGTTCTCAATACATCGTTTTTCGTATTTTTTTGTTGTTACTCGATTTCTCTCCTAATAAAATTGTCAATCGATAGAGATTCTTTTTCTCATGAGTACAATTTTTACCCGACTGCAAAAAGGAGGAGGTTCTCATTTCATAGTTTTTCGTATTTGTTTGATGTTTCTCGATTTCTCTCGTAATAAAATAGTCAATCGATAGAGATTATTTTTCTCATGAGTACAATTTTTACCCGACTGCAAAAAAGGAGGAGGTTCTCAATACATCGTTTTTCGTATTTTTTTGTTGTTACTCGATTTCTCTCCTAATAAAATTGTCAATCGATAGAGATTCTTTTTCTCATGAGTACAATTTTTACCCGACTGCAAAAAGGAGGAGGTTCTCATTTCATAGTTTTTCGTATTTGTTTGATGTTTCTCGATTTCTCTCGTAATAAAATAGTCAACCGATAGAGATTATCCTCGCTGCTTCGTCCTCGAGATTACCAATAACTATTAAAACACATGTAGTTACACCGTACGGTGACGCCAGTTTGCACTGATAGTTGAGAATATTACAATTATTATTATTTTTATTTGGGTACTTTATTTTCCTCCTTACTCCAACTAGATAAAACGTCATTCACAGTGCAGTGCTCCGCCAGTTAGTACATTTTTCAGCATTAGTGTCAGTTTTCCAGGTAAAAAATGGGTAAACGGAAACACTCGAAAGACGATAATTACGAGTACATTGCAATAAAGTTAAAAAAAACTGGAAAGAAAACTTAAACGTAGCCGTAAGAAGCGGCATGTCTCCTCGTCTTCTACAAGTTCTGGACCTAATGTCGACGACACAATGTTGGCAGACAAAGAAGGTTAGTTCTTCATGATTTGATATAAAGAATGTCCCTTCAGACAGTTACATGATAAGTCAGTGATATGATTAGACGATCCTCGTAGGATTATCATTTCGCTGACAATACGGTAACAAGGTCAATCGAGGAAGGGTGGCCTACACTTTACTGGAATAAAATTAGTATTAGTAGGCAGTTACATGATAAGCCAGTGTTATTGTGTTATCACTTCACATCATTGGCAATACGGTAACAGAATTTAATTATGTATGTATACAGTTAGGTGATATAATCACGTTAACTAATAGCATACCAAATTATCGGCGCAACAGCCTAAGCTCGCACAGCGCATCCAGCGCGTAGGCGCTGCACCGTCCTGGCGGCGGCAATGTAGCTAGTTATTTTTTAACTTTAAAAATACAGCTACTTACAGTATCATAGGTTATCTACCTATCTTTTTATCCAATTCTAAGAACAGATTGCTTGAGATCGGCTCCATATTTATCTATGGCTTTAGGTGTCATAGAAATAATTTTGTATACCTTTATGGCTCATAATTCGATATCTACCTACATATAATACACATTGCAGCGGTTATTTCGTATAACTCAAAATTTCAAACGACTCCACGGTCGAAATTGATCCAGATCTTGTGAATGAAGAACTGGAAATTTTCGGGTCTGCGCCTACAGTTATAAATACTGACCCTGTCCCTTCAACAAGTGCCGAGCCCACGCCGTCTATGAGCGCTTGTGTGCCGGCTGTGCCGGCCCCGTTTATCGAACCGGAGGAGGAATTGGCTGTAGAACCAGACGCTGACAATGGTATTTTCGAGTTACTAGGTGATGACCCGTCTATAACTACGTCGTATGGTAAAGAAATTAATCCCGATCTCGCAGTACGGCTTCAACACTTTGTGACGACAGGCCTATCAAAAGAACTTCGCAAAGACCTGCAGGGTAAATACTTACCGCCCAGCAACTGTACTCTTATTGATGCTCCGCTTCTCAACCCGGAGATTAAAACAGCTGTATCGGATATTGTACTTAAAAGGGCTTTACACCAAAAGTTTTGAAAGATGTAAATTTTAAATCTATTAAATGACCCAGACAATTACTACAGATATATGTATTTACCAACCACACTGCAACTCGATTTTGACTGGTTCTCTCGGGCTTTAGATGAACCTGTTAATAGCATTAAATATGATGAATACTCGTTGGAAATTTTCAGTGATGCTTCAACTACTGGGTGGGGCGCCGCGTGTGGTAGGGAAACTGCAAGCGGTGCTTGGACTGAGTTAGAACGTGCAAAACATATTAATTATTTAGAAATACGAGCAGCATTCCTTGCTCTTAAAGTCTTTGCCAAGGACTTATCTGATTGTCAAATTTTGCTTCGGATTGACAATACTACCGCCATTTCGTACATAAACCGTATGGGTGGCGTACAATTTCCACATCTTACGCAAGTTACACGAGACTTATGGCAGTGGTGTGAATTAAGGCGCATAATAGTTTTCGCTTCTTATATAAGTTCGGCAGAGAATTCGAATGCAGATGCAGAGTCTAGACGAATTCACCCAGATATTGAGTGTGAACTTGCTAGCTTTGCTTTTAATAAAATTGTCAATGAACTTGGAACACCTAAAATTGATATATTTGCTACTAGACTTAATAAAAAGTGCAGCAAATACATCTCATGGAATAGGGATCCCGACGCGTTCGCTACAAATGCTTTTACTGTATCTTGGTCGCAATTTTTTTTTTATGCTTTCCCACCTTTCACGATGATACTTAAAAGTCTACGTAAAATTAAGAAAGAAAAAGCTGTTGGTATTGTTGTAGTTCCTTGGTGGCCTACGCAGCCGTGGTTCCCTTTATATAAGAAATTTCTAGTTTCAAAATTAATTTATTTGTACCCTAGTGTTAGTCTTATATTGTCTCATTCCAGCAATCGTCAAGTGCACCACCGGCTTACACTGGTTGCCGGAGTCTTATCAGGGCGTCCATTCTAAGGAGACAAATTCCTCAATCGTCTGTGCACGTAATAATAGCGTCTCTATCTGATAACTCAATCAGACAGTATGACACGTGCTTAAAAAAGTGGTTTGACTTTTGTAAAGTTAATAATTACGACATTCTTGATACGTCTATTTCTAATGTGATAGCCTTTCTTACGCAACTTTTTGATTCAGGAGCTCAATACGGTACACTGAATACTTGTAGATCAGCATTATCATTAATTCTTGGCCCTCAAATTGGCTCTGATGATAGCATCAAACGGTTCTTTAAAGGAGTATTTCGATTACGAACCCCCTTAGCAAAATATAATTTAACATGGGATACATCATTAGTACTGAATCATATGATTAACTAGTATCCCAACGAATCAATAAGTCTAGAAAATCTTTCTAAAAAATTAATAACCCTTTTTGCTCTGGTCACAGCACATCGAATGCAGACGTTCTCTAAAATTGATATTAATAATATTGAACGTTTCTCTGATCACATAATAATTAAAGCCTGATCTCATTAAGACATCCCGTATTGGCTCATCACAACCTATTTTATCGTTACCTCTTTTTCGCGAGAAACCCGAAATATGTCCAGTTGAAACTTTGCAAGCATACCTTAATGCGACTGAGTCCTTACGAAAAAATCATAGTAGCCTCTTCGTGAGTCTAAAACGACCACAGTAACAGTAACCTCGCAAACTTTGAGTTGGTGGGTTAAAAAAACCCTTGATGAATGTGGTATAGATGTGTCAACTTTTACAGCACATTCTTAAAGACATGCAGTTACATCTAAGGCTAAAAAATTAGGTATTAATCTTGATTTGATTAGGAAGACCGCTGGCTGGAGCGGTAGTTCCAATACATTTGGAAAATTCTATAATAAGACTATTGTGTCTGAAGGTGATATGTCTTTTGCAAGAACAATTATATCAGAAGTATTACAAGAACACTAGTTCAATATTATGATTTTGGCATATATATTTTAAGTTTCATCATTATTAATAATTACTATTAGCAGGTAGTCTCTACCAATAACATAATTATTTGGGGTAAATCTCATCAAATGTTATAATAATTGATCTATTGTGTCAATAAAACCAGATTTTTCACAAAGTAAACGGATCTTATATATTTCTCTCAAAATCTACATTTGTATTAATAGTGATTGGTAATCTCGAGGACGAAACAGCGAGGATAATTAATGATTAAACGAACTTACCTGTAAGTGAAGTTCTATCGTAATTATCCGAGCTGTTTCGTCTGAAGAGATTACCAACCCTCCCAACCCTAATAACCCAGTGTCAAAAATCTCAAAACTCTGAACTAAATGACGTTTTATCTAGTTGGTGTAAGGACAAAAATAAAGCACCCACATAAAAAAAAAATATTCTCAACTATCAGTGCAAACTGGCGTCACCGTACGGTGTAACTACATGTGTATTAATAGTTATTGGTAATCACTTCGGACGAAACAGCTCGAATAATTACGATAGAACTTCACTTACAGGTAAGTTCGTTTAATCATTAATTCTTTTTCTCATGAGTACAATTTTAACCGACTTCAAAAAAGGAGGAGGTTGTCAATTCGTCCTTTTTGATATTACAAACAGACACTTCAATTTTATTTATTTGTATAGAGTACCATCAGTAAGTGTGGGAAAATGGGGGATGTTTCATATATCACGATATTTTCGTCGAAGTCGGTTCCCGCTTTTCAATTTTTATTGATTTGATTTACCTAATTATTTTCTCCATCATTTAAAACGGCGGAATATATGCGTTAGCGTAAACCATCAAACATTGCATTATTATTGAAATTAAAAAATAATATATACTATAATAATAAAGTATTCAAGGGTAAGGAAACTCTATTATGACATCTACGTTCCAGCGCGCAACCGAGAACGGCTCACGCTATAACGGCTCGGGCCGCGGCGATCTAGCAGTGGTCTATCGCCGCGTAATATTAGCGGGGTGTGAGCTCCGGCGCGGCAGTGCTTGTTGCGCGTTGCGGGGTGTGGAGGCGGAGCAAACGTGGGAAAATTATATTGAGAGCCTCGTCTTAATATATTATTATATGTTCTGTGCCATAAGGTAAACGACCAACGCGTCTTGTTATAAAGTAGTATAAAAAAGTATTATTTATAATTAAAGTACTAGGATTACTAGCCAGATTATTGTCAATTACTTATTGTTTTATTTCAGGCTTCGACTATGATGTACTACTAAGGTGATTTCAAAAACGTGAAGATCCCAACAGAAACAAATCCAATGGATCGGTATTTTGGCAATTCACAACCTCGAACTATTAATTGCTTCACAAAGAGCAGCCAAATCGAATCTAGAAACTATTTGCTGAACAGAGTATCGTTTCGGTAATTGAAAACGGTGTTGCTGAAACTTGGAAATGACTTATAGAAATAATTTTCTTAATAAACACAGCTATTAGCTTTCTTTTGATATACAAGCTGAAAATCCTTAGTACCTAATTAAACCTCACTCAAGGCCAATGTAACTATTAACCAGTATACTATTTGTTGAAAAAAGTTGATTCGCCCAACTGTGAAGAGTGCGGAACTATTGAAGACGTCCATCACTTGTTGATGGAGTGCGTCCGGAACAGAAGGGAAAGAGACTTACTTATTAATGCAAAAATATAATTTAAACAAATATTATATAGGTACAACATTTATACATATTTTAGAAAATCCTACAACTGATGCTGCAATTTCTCTTTATGAGATGTTTTTGCATAATTAAGTCTAACTGTGAATGAAATTAATATTGTAAGTGGAATTATTGTTTAGGGTACGATGGGGCTGGCATACCTTTGTTAGGTAAAAGCCTCAAAATAAATAAGAAAAAATAACCTGTATATACTCTATAGACATCGTCAGACAAACAACCTACGAAAAAAACAATAAAAACAGTCCTAATAATAACAGAAGCCATGGTCATCCTTTGATAAATTCATACATTCCGCTGTATGTTTCACTTTTATTTCTTCATCAACACTATAGATAACATCGTTTTTTTACTTTCAAAAGGTAAACTTTTGGGTTCGAATTATATGCATCCGCGTATCCAAGCGGCACAGTCCCAATACGCGTCAAAGAAGGCACAAAGCGGTGCGGCTGAGTAGTGGAAAAATGCTTTTAGCGGACTACTAACGATATACAATGTTTGAAATAAGTAGCTTTTAAAATGCCTACGCATCTCGTGGACCGCACATAGAACGAATATCTCCATTCTGAAGGAACTCAGAGTAGACCAGAGGCTTTCCACCGCATGCCTTCAGCGGGTACTCCAATATTTTGGTCACATAGCTCGGAAACCCGCTGATAATTTAGAGAAAATTATAGTGACAGGAAAGGTGGAAGGAAAACGATCGAGGGGTCGGAGCCCGAAAAGATGGTCTGATCAGGTGGCTGACCAACTAGGCACCAACATCAGTGAAGCTCTGCACTGCGCCACTGATCGACACAAGTGGCGGAAAATAGTCAACGACAAGCTTGGTCGGGGCCATCACGATGCTCAGCAGTGAGCGAACGACTAAAGGAGGAGGAAAATGCCTAGACCAGCGGCGCAAGTACGGATCTTTTCGATCGATAAAATTGACAGTTCAAATCGACAAATTGGGTTTTATCGATTTTTTATGTAATTTAACGACCCTCGATACTATCGACAAAAGTTATCGAATAGCTAGGTCGAATCCAAAGAGAACATAGAGCTACTACAATACTTTACGTTCAGAGGTCGGTACTCGCAACATTCGATAAATTTATCAGGGTTTTCGATTCGACAAATTTATCGAACCGACTTTCGTACTTGCGCCGCTTGTACGAGTAGTTGACGATCAGCGATCTATGGAGTGAGCTAATTAGTAGACAATGTACTCGATTTATTGTTGTTCGCTTTTATATTGGTCTTTATTTGCAGCAAATCATATTTAGTTGAAGAAAACGGTGATTTAATATCGAATTTTTTTTTTATTATTAGTAGAGACTAAAATGTCGATGTTATTATCGCCCAATAAACCGCTGTTTTCTTCAGCTAAATATGATTTGCCGCAAATGAAGATCAATATTTTATATTGATCTTCATTTGCGGATTCATTTGCTTTTGCCAACAACAATAATTTCAGTGTAAAATTATACTCTCTTCGCCCATATATGAAAAACAACGTTAGTATGAAAATCGAGCCACCTTAAATAACGAAATTTAAATACTCTTTTGTTTCAATTTCTTCTGAATGATAATATTGCTACTCGTACATACGAATAGTTTAGTAGTATGACTAGGTACTTGTACGTACCATGAATGTTCATAGTTCATACCGTAAGGACACGGTACGAAGTTCCTATTGGATACCAGATAACGGGAATAAAGCGCCAAAGCGGAAGGACTCGACAGCTATTGGATATCGACAGTTCTATCGCATACAATCTATGTTAAACTAGACTTGGTTTTATTATTCGCGCCAGACTTTATGACCGGTCCAAGTACGCACACGCACATTTCATCATCGACATCATCATCAGCCGGATGACGTCCACTGCTAATAAAAGGCCTCCCAATAATTTGGTATCGTGGAACTAGTTTGATGATAAAGCCAAGAAGAGGTGGAGTGGAACTCTTCGAATTTGGACTCATGTGGATTCGTTTTGACGGGTCCAATTGCATTTAGTGTCGAGGTCCTGATAATGGAGCCAGGAAGTGGAAGTATGTTTTTTATTTGCTTTATCCA
Source organism: Crocallis elinguaria (assembly GCA_907269065.1). NCBI lineage: Eukaryota > Metazoa > Arthropoda > Insecta > Lepidoptera > Geometridae > Crocallis > Crocallis elinguaria. The sequence continues at coordinate 11,763,319 of OU026071.1, read as the reverse complement.
TACAGATAAATAAAATTGAAGTGTCTGTTTGTAATATCATAATAACAACTTTTTACTAAATGCATATGAAAGTATATAATACGGTACCTACAACAAAACAACCATTTTAAAAATTTTTGTCTATCTATCTGTCTGTCTGTCTGTTTGTTCCGGGTAATCTCCGAAACGGCTGGACCGATTTTGACGGGACTTTCACTGGCAGATAGCTGATGTTACAAGGATTAACATAGGCTAATTTAATTTTTTTTTAAATAATTAGGGTTCCGCGCAAAGAAAATAAAACCTATGTAACCCATAATCTCCACGCGGGTGAAACCGCGGGGCAGCAGCTAGTAGTACATATAATTATGTTAGTTCTTCTTTCGAATCTACGAGGAATTACCCTATGTTGATTGGACGAAGTACGCACGTGGAGTCGGGGTCAATACCTACGCCTAATTACAAACTTTGTCCAACTTTCAAAACACGTCTAAAAGTCCGAAGAAATTGTCACTCGAGTTCTATTTGAGCAAGAAGTTCTTAACAAACTCAATTAACAAACCTGCCGGCATGTTCGAGTGCGAATCAATAGTTAATTGGTTCCCTCGTCAATATTGTAAGGCCTTATATTGATTGTATACAGCGCGGTAATTTGAAAAGGGCTTATTTAAGGCAGCTTAACCGTTGTAACTGTTGTAGCTACAGGAAAATAGTCTTTAAATGCCATGCCTGCCAAGCAATGTCTGCATCTATATAAAAAAAAACTGCTGCCCGCGGATTCACCCGCGTTGAGATTTTGAATTTCATGGGTTTTATTTTTTTGCGCGGAACCCTAATTGTTTTTCTAAAATTAAAGTAGCTTATTTTACTCCTCGTAACATCAGCTATCTGCCAGTGAAAGTCTCGTCAAAATCGGTCCAGCTGTTTCGGAGATTACCCGGAACAAACAGACAGACAGACAGACCGACAAAAATTTTAAAAATGGTTGTTTTGTTATAGGTCCCGTATATACTTTCATATGTATTTAGTAAAAAGCGTTTATTTTGATATTACAAACAGACACTTCAATTTTATTTATTTGTATAGATAAATAAATAAATAAATTTGAAGTGTCTGTTTGTATATATTCTTGCTCGCTACATCTAGCTAGAGCTAGCTAGCTAGTAGCTACCCCTACCATAGAGATTTCAACGGAAACTACAATATCTCATGCACGTTCGCTCCAAATTCCCGGATGGATGTTTGCTTTGGAGATCCGAGATACGTATTACTCGTTTGTAACATGATTGTGTTTCATTCTCGCTGGTAGAGTTAGTTTTTAGTTGTTATTCAAGTAGCCAAAGTGTAAAAATATAAACTACTCGTTTTTAATGTACTTAAATGCTATACGTAGCTACGAACTGAGAATATCGATAAATTTAAAATGAACAAACTTTATTACTATAAAAAATAGATACATAATTACACGCTACTATTACGAGCCCCGATGCAAAATAGTTCGTCTAGTGTGAAATTTTCTCTGTGAGATTTTTTCTAACTTCATTATTTTTGTATATCTATATAAAATATTAAGCTGTTCTACTATCACATGTCGCGTTACTTATGCCATTTTTTAATTATGAATCAATAAACTATTTTAGCCTTTTAAATTTATATATATCCTGTTTTAAATTCGATGAAGTTATAAGCAAAATAGTTCGTCTAATTGTTAATCGATGCAAAAGAGTTCGTCTATCGGTGAGTTAAATAAGATTATTGCTGTTTGTACAATTATGTTGCATAATTTTAATTTGTAAAAGTAATTCTGTGTTATTTGTCAAGTGAGACAGTATAAATTCTGAAAATTTCAGTTTTTTTCATTAGTTTTCAAATAACAATGGGTCGTGGCAAACCCGTGTATGAAGAGTTTCGAAAATGAATAGTTTGTGGGGTCGATGCTGGCAAATCAAGTTACTAAATATCTAAAGACTTGATACTTCCCAGGTCTACAGTCCAATCTATCATTCAGCACTATAAAAAGAATAGAACGACTTCTTGTTTGAAGAAAACTGGTCGACCACGCATCACAAGTGCAGTAGAAAACAGAATCCTGAAGAAAATTATCAAAAATAATCGTCGTGCTCGAGCTGGAGAACTCACGGTGAATTGGAAGGACATGATTCACAAAGACGTCTTAGTTGATACTTGCAAAATAGTCTTAAAAAGAATGGGTTACGGATTTTACACCGCTAAGGAGAAACCACTGTTGACTGCTGTACAAAAGAAAAAGAGGTTGAAGTTTGCTCGTGATCATTTAAATTGTACTTCCGATCAGTGGCGTAGTATCATTTGGAATGACGAGTCCAAATTTGAAGTGGCAGTCGGCGATGAAAGGAAAAAAGTGATTCGGAACAAAAATAAGGCATTTCATACTGATTGTCTCAAACGCAAAGTGAAGTTTCCGGCGTCTCTTATGATGTGGAGCTGCATGTCTGCACAAGGTGTAGGTGGTATGCAGTTTGTGGATGGTTCTATCAATGCTGCAAGGTATCAAAACCTTTTGGAAGAGAATTAACGCCCTCTATTCCGTCACTTAAGCATCACGATTCCTTCATTTTTCAACAGGATGGTGCTTCCTGCCATTCTGCAAGGACAACAAAGACGTGGCTACCGGCGAAAAGCATCTCTACAATCGAATGGCCATCTAACAGCCCGTACTTTTGGCCCATCGAAACCCTATGGTGGAAAATGAAAAAAGTTCTCCGTAAAAATCCATCAAGATCGAAGAGCGACTTAAAGGCTAAACTCTTGGCTGTCTGGGAGTCGCAGACGCCTGGGAGACGCCTGAGGAGTGTGCAGCGTTGGTTGCAACCATGCCTCTTCGCATTAAAGCTGTCATTGAGAGCAAAGGCGACACAACTAAGTGGTAGACGAACTATTTTGCGTGAGTGACAAGGGTAGACGAATACTTTTGCGTTATGTTTTTAGAATATTTATTAAATTTTTTATGTTATGTAAAGTCATGAAAGAATTTCAGTTATGTTAAAATAAACATTAAAATGTCCCTCAAATTGTGGTTTACTTTTTATTAAACGTTCTTAATTATTTTACCAATATTTACTTTCTATATTTTACGCTTTGCACTACTTTCCATACTAGACGAACTATTTTGCATCGGGGCTCGTATACACGACAGTAACTTTCTAAACACAGTTGAGAGGACATTAATGTATTGTTACGGAGACGGGGTAAAAGACAACTCGCAGAAACATTTTTACCTAGGAAGAACTGGCATAGTTAAACATAAAATTGAGACTGGTACAGAAACGCCGATACGCCTGCGACCACGCAGAGTTCCTGTGGCGTACGAAGGTGAAATAGAGAAAATGGTCTCGGAAATGGAAAGAAACAATGTCATTGAACCGTCATCCAGCCCTTGGTGCTCTCCTGTGGTTTTAGTAAAGAAAAAGGATGGCAGTCTGAGGTTTTGTGTTGACTACCGCCGTCTAAACGACGTTACGAAAAAGGACAGCTACCCACTGCCAAGGATCGACGATACTTTGGATACACTAAGTGGAGCAAAATGGTTTACCACGTTAGATTTAAAAAGTGGTTACTGGCAGGTGGAAATAGATCCTAGCCACAAAGAGAAGACGGCATTTTCCACGGGTAAAGGACTTTGGCAGTTTAAAGTTATGCCATTTGGACTTTGTAACGCGCCTGCCACTTTCGAAAGGTTAATGGAAAGAGTGCTGTCAGGACTAATTGGAGAAGCCTGTCTAGTATATTTGGACGACGTGGTCATTATTGGAAGGGATTTTGATGATCATATCCGGAATCTGCAACGGGTGCTTACTAGATTACGCACGGCTAACCTCAAACTAAGTCCAAAGAAGTGTTCGTTCTTCAAGAAGGAAGTTAATTACTTAGGCCACCTTATATCTGAAAATGGAGTTCGAACTGATCCGGAGAAGATAGTTGCTGTTAAAGATTGGCCAGTACCTAAAGATAAAAGCCAAGTACGCGCCTTCTTAGGATTGTGCTCCTATTACCGAAGATTTGTGAAGAACTTCGCTGATATTGCGAAACCTTTGCACAGACTTACCGAAGAGAAAAGACAGTTCCTGTGGGACGAAGACTGTGAAGATGCATTTAAAGAGCTTAAGAACCGCCTGTGTGAAACTCCGATTCTAGGCTACCCTGACCAAGAGTGCGAGTTCATAGTTGATACAGATGCCAGTGGAACTGGCATTGGAGGAGTACTATCCCAAATTAAAGGTGAACGTGAGGAAGTAATAGCCTACTTCAGTAAGTCATTATCAAAACCAGAACGGAACTACTGTGTCACTAGAAGGGAACTACTAGCTGTTGTAAAGACGCTACAACACTTTAGCAAATATCTGCTTGGACGTAAGTTCCGTTTAAGAACAGATCACGCTGCACTGAAGTGGCTACTTCAGTTCAAGAACCCGGAAGGACAAGTGGCTCGATGGATAGAACAACTGCAAGAGTACGACTTTACAATTGAACATCGCAAGGGCAGATCCCATGGAAACGCAGACGCTTTATCCAGAAGACCATGTCCTGCCGACTGCAAATATTGCGTGAGACATGAAGGAAAGGAACTTGCTCACGTGAGGCTACTTAGGACAGACACCATTAGTCCAGATTGGTGTGGTAAAGCGATTCAAGAAGCACAACAAGAAGATAGCGACATCAGGCCCATTTTGGATTGGATGAAATCTTCTGATGCTAAGCCACGGTGGAGTGAAATTGCCTCCACAAGCACCACAACCAAGAGTTATTGGGCTCAATGGGATAGTTTAGTTCTGCACAATGACGTGTTATGTCGAAAATGGGAGAATGCTCGTGGTGACGTATCCCATTTACAGCTAGTTGTGCCAAGATCCAAGATCCGTGACGTATTGGAAATGTTTCACGATGGTTCATCGGGTGGACATTTAGGGGTAAAAAGAACCCTAATGAAAATCAAAGAAAGATTTTACTGGATACACTGCCGCGAGGATGTAGAAGACTGGTGCCGGAAATGTACAGCTTGTGCAGCTGTGAAAGGACCGCAGACCAGAAGTAGAGCTGGAATGAAGCAATATAACGTCGGAGCTCCGTGGGAAAGAATTGCAGTTGATATAGCTGGACCTTTTCCATTAACGGAAAAAGGAAATAAGTACATAATGGTGGTGATGGACTATTTTACAAAGTGGCCTGAAGTATTCGCCATTCCTAATCAGGAAGCAATTACGGTAGCGGAAGTACTAGTGAACGAGGTATTCTGTAGAGTTGGGGTGCCCCTAGAGATACATAGTGATCAAGGAAGAAATTTTGAATCCCAACTATTTCAAGAAATGTGTCAAATAATGGGAACCCACAAAACTAGAACTACGCCTTACCACCCACAGTCAGATGGAATGGTTGAACGGTTTAATCAAACTTTGGAAAGACACCTGGCTAAATTAGTGGATAGTCATCAAAAGGACTGGGACAAGTATATCCCATTATTTCTATTGTCGTATCGATCTGCGGTTCACGAGAGCTCGAATGTAACACCTGCCCTTGCCATGTTCGGTAGGCAGCTTCGTTTGCCTGCAGATATCATCACTGGTCGGCCCCCAGATCCACCAGTGAGTATAACAGAATATGCCGCAGAATTACGGGAAAAATTACATGAGATCCACGAACATGTTAGATTATCTGAAAATAAAATGAGTGAAAGAACGAAAACTCGATATGACAGGAAGATGCACCATGTAGACTTTGAAGAAGGTTCACTAGTCTGGCTTCATAATCCAGTAAGACGAAAAGGAAAATCTCCCAAACTTCAAGCTGATTGGGATGGTCCTTACACAGTGATTACGAAGATCAATGACGTAACATATCGCATAAAGAAGATGGGTAGTGCCAGAAACCAGCCTAAGATTGTACATGTGAATCGATTGGCACGTTACAATGGATCTAATGATGCTCGGGACGAGCATGTCTAAGGAGGGGGCAGTGTTACGGAGACGGGGTAAAAGACAACTCGCAGAAACATTTTTTTAATTTTCTGCCACTTACAGGCGTTTTCAGCAGGCTGAAACATGTTTTCGGGTCGTTTCGGAGGAAGACCTAACACATATCAGTTAATCAAAAATTACTCCTGCTTAACGCCGTTTTCAGCAGACTGAAACATGTTTTCAGTCCGTTTCAGGACACAAGCAATCACATGGCACCATTTCCTGAAAACCCATTTTCAGGCCGTTTCAGGCCAAGTTACACCCCTCCGGTCCGCGGAACATTCTCGAAGGTGTGTGAGAGGGACAGCCTATCGTGTGAAAGAGAGAGACGATTAGCCTCGATCATGTCTCTCAAAACTTCCAGAAGAAAGTGTGAGCAGGATGGCTATAGGCGCAAAAGAGAGGAACAATTGTACCTATTACCTAACCGAATGTTCCAGAATAATGCGAGAGAGAGATAGCTACACGCGTGATAGAACGAGATGGACATAGTCTACTACCATCTGGAAAGTCCTCGATGTGTGTACAAGGGACGGTTGTATGCGTAAGAGAGAGATGTCCATATTTGACCTTGAACTAGATCATTCGGGAACTGGGTAGCACAATTTGCGGCGCATATATAAGCGGATCGAGACGCGGCCAGAGACAGTTTCTATTGAGATACCAAGCGATACACATCGGAGTGAGTTCAAAGCGACTAGTAGTGATTGTGATATCTGTGACTAAGTGAAATACTAGTGATTGTGATATCTGTTACAAAGTGAAATACTAGTGATTTTTGTAGTGAATAGTGTTGCAAGTGATTCCTTTTGAATTCAATAAAGTAACTGTTTGTTTAACGGCTTCTTTCTATCAAACGTTACCCTATAGCTCGTAACAGTATGTTGACAGATCAACTGAAAATAAGTGCACATCGACTCTCGTCACTAGGCAAGTCTATATGGAGAGAGCCTATGGGCGGATTTTACAGTATTGTAGTAATCTTTGATATAGTGGGAGGACTAACTCTTCTGCGAGTGACCGTCTGGGTTAGTACCACCGCTTTGCTCGTGAAGTCTGCCGCCAAGCAGTAATGTGCAAGCATTACTGTGTTCCGGTTTAATGAGCAGAGTAGCCAGTGAAATTACTGGGCTTATGAGACTTAATACTTAATGTCTCAGGGTAACGAGCGCACTGCAGTGCCGCGCAGGCCTTTGTGTTTCAAAGTTCTAAGTGGCACTGCAATTGTTATGGGCCGGCGTTATGTTTACCATCAGGCAAACGACCAGCTTGTCTCGTGACCAAATAATATTAAAAAAAAAAACAAACAAAACTCTGCCTACTATACCTCCTTCTGTGAGGTAACGTATGATTGGAAAAATTTTCAAACGTACCCGTTTTCAATCTGTGTGCTTTTGCCTAGGGGTTTGCGGTTTGAACAGGTCCTGTTCGAATTGTTTAACCTGTTTCTTTTTATTCGGTTTGTGACGTGGCGGTGTTTGTCGGAAAATTGGATATTCAGTCGATTTAAAATGGTAGATACAATTACCCACACAGACAGGAACATAGAGCACTTGCCCATGGACCACTTGCCAGGGCTGGGCAGTGTTAGTGCTTTGCCAATGGTGTCACCGCGGGCAGAAGCTTCTGCTATACTGCTTCTGCTATACTGACTTCTGCCCGCTGTTTTATCCGCGTTCCTACAGGAACCGTGCATTTTTTCGGGATAAAAAGTAGCGTATGTTACTCCCCGGTCCACAATTATTGTGGACCGGGGAGTAACATACGCTACTTAGTTTGTCCTTCTTTTACGCAGCAACGGCGCAACGGATCGATGTGGTTTTTGGCATATATATAGTATTATACTATATATATGCCAAAAACCACATCGATCCGTTAACAAAAACAATCGGAACACTCGTGTTTGAATAAAAGTACATCTGTAGGTACTATTAATAAATGCGAAAGTGTGTTTGTCTGTTTGTAAAAGAAGGACAAACTTACAAACAGACAAACACACTTTCGCATTTATTAATAGTACCTACAGATGTACTTTTATTCAAACACGAGTGTTCCGATTGTTTTTGTGGCTAAAAATGTCTATCTTTCTAGCTACTACATAAACACTACATCTAACATAGCTATATAAACAGTTGGATAATCTACATACACTAAAGGACTATTACTGTACTAAAAGAAATTTGACACACCATCATCCTGTTACTTTTTGGTTAAAACAACACATAACCCGCCAAATTATTTGCTTCTTGTTCATTACGACTTGCTACGATTTCCTTCTCCGTTAAATTCTTAACCCACGTTCGTGACAAGTACGATATAAATCTTAAGTATCGCGTTGCGAATGCACTTTCCTTTCAGCATAAATTTATCAGTAAAATTGTTCAAGTTCTACAACTGAAAATCTTGGCAGCGCCATCTATTGATTTTTGTTTAAAACATTATCTGAGATATCTGCGCGCGCGTTTCTTATTTCTAAATGTAATGTGAGTTGCCATAAATCGTGTGTAGATGGCGCTGTAAGTCGTATTAAATTGAAATAAATTTTGATAAGTAAGTACCTTATAGAAAACTACTTAGTTTCTGAATTGTTGTTCTTTTTGGGTTTTTCTCTCACGTAGTTTAAAGCACGCCTACATCTCGCTCTCTTATACAATATGAGATGACTGGTAGAAAATGCTTTTGTATTACGCCCTACTTTTGTACTTTTCATAGTTCAATGAAGTATGTAATAATACGAGTAAACAACCAAGTAAATACAAAGTCTGAGGCTGTGTTTAGGTTGGTCTACATATATATATTTGTTGCACGTGCCTATTGTACGTACCATCGACTACGAGCACAGCAGTATCGAGTAAGACGTTGGGCTCGTGATTCAGGTTCTTCAAGCGTATGTACCTTCAACTGTGTCTAATTCTTGATCATACACGGATCTGAGATCTTTTTTTTTTCAAATAAATTATATGTAATTTTCAATACAAAAGCAAAATTTTGCAAAGCAAATTCGTTCATCGACAAAATTTCACATCAATGAAAATCCCGAGAATCCTTTGAGTATCTACGTTTTAATTAAAACAATATCAAAGTAACGAGCAGTAATTAATTATTAAATTGGAAAAGTAAATACTTACGGGGTTTTCCAACCATAGCCAAGTAGAAAGGCACGGAGGCCAGTTTAATATATAGGTATATCAAAAATGGTATATATTATGTAATGTATAAAATGGTATGTATAACAAGCCTGGTAGATCATCTTATATAATTATTACTGGCTGCTGCCGTGATTTCACTCAAGTGATGATTCCCACAGGAACTGCCTTAATCTGGGTTAAAAAGTAGTTGCTCTCCGGTCCACAAACTAAATCTATGCAAAAAATGACGGCGAGCCGTTGCGCCGTTGCTGCGTCAAAGAAAGGCAAACCATAACACACCAACAAACCTACAAACACACTTTAGCATTTATACGGATAACTCATCACCATCTTCCTCGATATATAGTTATTAGGTCAACTGATCCCGCCAAAAACTGAACCGCGAGATGAGTTGACAAAAAAAAACAAAAAAAAAGTATCATTAGAATCGGTTGACGGAGAAATCGAGTAGGTGACATACCTCCACAAAAAAATTACAGAGGAATTGAGGACCTTTTTTCAAGTCTGTTAATAATTAATCATAATTATTACAATGATTATTATTTTAATACCGCGGCTACCGGTTTCCTTTATGCGCCAGAACAAGCACATATTAAATTTAATACTGCAATGCACCATTCTCTCGTATTCTTTGTTTGAGGCTTTGCCCTCCCGTCCCGTATGTTCCCGAGTAATTGCGTTATGCAACTTGTAATTAGGCCACTTTCGCTACAAATATTACGTTACGTCCTTTTAGCTTTGGCAATGTTTGGGGTACCGTCGCGTATAATGGGAACCATTTGGCACAAATATGATACGTTAGAATTACGTGTGAAATCGCCCCGCCTAAATTAAATTAGACCTGCTTTTGAATGCTGATCCAGCTTTCCTGGGAGCGTTTGAAACGTTTTGAGCGCATTTTTTCGACTAGACTCGATATCTATCATTTTGCTTAGGTCTAAGGAGGCTTATCACTTCAAAGTTGATATCATTGGAATGGAATCTCGTCTTTCGTTTTGAAAGAGCAATTAATAATATTATCTACTAGCTGCGCTCCGCAGTTTCGCCCACGTAGCCTAGTTTAGTTACGCCTTATAACATCAGTTATCCGCCAGTGACAGTCCCGTCAAAATCGGTCCAGCCGTTTCGGAGATTAGCCGGAGCAAACAGAGAGACTGACAAACAATTTTAAAATTGCGCTTTTGCTATAGGTAGGTAACAAATCTATCCTGTCAGTGGGTTATTATAATCTAGTCAATGTAAGCCTATGTCAACTGCGGTTTAAATAAATAAACGCTTACACTCATACCGCCGCACTAGGATTCCCTGTGTCGCAGGTGGCATGGACACACACAGATACACATCACAAACATCCAAGACCCGACAACAAACTTTATGCTTACTACACAAAATCTGCCCCGGCCGGGAATCGAACCCGGGACCTCTCGCTTTGCAGGCAGGGTTACTACCAACCTAGCTATATATGGAGCCGCCTAAAATGATTCATTATTTATTGTTTATTTCAAAATATGCCTTATTGCTATATGTTTACTTACTACGTACTATTATACCTATGTGTTGCGTTCTACATCTTTTGGATTAAAAATTAAGCGCGCTCACGATAAATGTGTACGGAACCCGTACGAAAATAGTTTGCGAGTCGAACCGACCCAATTAAGTTAATTACCTGCACTGCGATAAAAACTTTCCTCGTTCCCGAAAATTTCGTAAAAAGTCCGGGAGTTGACGTTTTAGTCCCGTTCTACTAAAATGGGACAAGTTTTATGCGATATTTTCCCGTGTTTTTTTTATATTTAGTAGCTGTTTCAGTCTATACTTGTTATTTGATAAAGAGGAGGCTCTATTTTCGATGCGATTTTTTTTAAACTCGTTTAGCATTTGACCACTGGCTATCACGTCAACTGTTCCCGCTTGGACTGAACCCGCGGGGTCAGTTGTCGCAATGCATATTTTGAATTGGTCTACTGGACCCGTTGACAAATTTGGTAATTTGTACAGACACTGAGAAATATTTATTTTCATTGATATCACGAAAAATGACAGCGCAGACGCATCGCATTCGAGTCAAGTGTATTTGAAATTTTATAGTCCGATTGTGCGAATACAAGTATTGGCTATTCAGCCAATCACAGTTATGAACCTTGTCAGCGCACGAAGGATTGCGCGTGCGCTTTATCTCACCTTATCGCCGACTTATGATCAGGTGAGATAGTATTTTTTTGGTTTCCGTTTTTATACCATTTTTTGAGTTTAGCAACATTAATTGCTTTTTTAAGAGGGAGTGTGGCCGAGTGTGAGCTTGTGCGACTTTCAATCCGACGATCAATAACTTAATATTAAGTTACGTGCGGATTATTCAATCTCGCTCTAAAACGGTGAAGGAAAATGTCGTGAGGAAACCGGCATGTTTTTAAGAACCACAAAATTCGAGGACATGTGATGTGTGTACTTCTCTCTGAGAGAAGGCCGGTATCTCAGCATTGGGTGCGTAGAAAGTGGATGCGTAAGAGGCTGATAATGATGAATTGATTTTTTTATGACAGGAATTCGGTAACAAACTGTCGTATTTGCACAATGATTTGCATAATGGTTAAATACGGTGCCGTTAAGGATGGGGAGATTTAGCATTAGTAGCATTACTCTCCGAGGTAACCAGAAGAGCACGCGACGGATTAGTCGCAGGTCTGTGTCTCAAGGTATAAGTTGAAGTTATTTCAAATCCTGCAATGATCATGAAAAATCACGGACACAGGTACTCAACGCGAACATTTGACATACGAAAGCAACTTCTGCATAGAAAAATACGTTTTCTTCTTTGCAATATTTGTACTATAATTTATTCTGTGGCCATATTTAGGTTCGACAGACAAAGATTCGCTACGCGATCAAAATACGCGTCCGCGAGCATCGAATGTATCGTCATTATCAGTGATAAGTTCGTTTTTGTACAGAACCGATAACATCGAAGTGTGGATCAATCTTCACAAATTGGATCGCATGTGCAACGCTCACACCGGTTAGTACTCTGACCGGTGTCTGGTTGTGGCATATTCACTTTACTGAGTGCTTCCATGCTTCAGATTGCACGTACATACTCACTTTCCAAGTACCATAAATATTAGTGTTAGCAAATTTTACTCAAAGGACACATTTCTTTATTTTTAAAATTAAAAATAACTGCATTCAAAGATTTCTTAAAAGTCACTTGCCAGAGCCGGGAATCGAACCCGCCAAATATAAGAAATAAACTTTCTGTATTTCTATGATACCGATCGAAAGGGACGTACCTTTACCTAACTTACTGTATTACTTACCAATCTTACCATTATCAGTCTTTTTACCCAAAGATCAGTAGCAGGTCTCTTAGGATTACCTACTGCTGTAGTTCTGTTTGTGTGGGTGGTTCTCTGTCTCTTTAGTTGCGAAGAGAGTGTGCATTGCAGATCAGCAACTTCATTTATATTTAATCGAACCTTCGCTCGTCGTCACTCGAGAGAAGTACGCGGCTTTTTACTTGTCTTTAAAATTCAAATCTCTCATGACTTGTGTCTCTCGACTCTCTCGTTTCAATAATTCCGGGCTTAGTTCCCCTCGGACTGCGATTAAGATAGATGGTGCGACAATTACAACTATTAGAGTGAGAAGCGAGTTAATTGTACAATTAACGAAGCAGTTAACTTTATAAGTGTAGGTTTACTAACTACGAGATTTGAGAATCATTGAGGCTTATAGGAACGAAGCGTTACTTCGACGAAAAGTTATTCATTGATATATTGGGGCTTATGACTCCAGATAAATTCTTAAGTAAAACCGGTAGTTTTCAACTGGTTCAGATTACCCTGCCATTTAGCGATCAGTTAAAAATCGACAGGTATAATAAACTCTAAGGTCCAATAAAAAATAATATAAATGTTAACAAACAGAGTGTGACCATAACAAGACACTGAGATTTGCTTGATGAAGAAAGAGGCTGTTTTCAGCTAATTTCGGAAATGAAAGATACAACTGCCATAGAATACAGAACTTGCATGTTTGCGCCCGTAAAATATTTATCTGAGCTTAAAAACCGAGTGCACTAAACACTAGACCTGAGGGTGATCCCTCAAGTTGAGAATCTTTCGCTGCGCTCCTACAGCTGTATAATTGGTACGTTCCGTCTGGCGCTTGCCTAAGGCTAAGATTGAGAAACGAGTCCAAGCGTGGATTCTTCCTTCCATATGTCAAAATTTGATATCATTTTGTCCACGCTTAGTCTAAGATTCAGAGACGAGTCCAAGCGTGGATTCTTTCTTCCACATGTCAAAATTTGATATCATTTTGTCCACGCTTAGTCTAAGATTCAGAGACGAGTCCAAGCGTGGATTCTTTCTTCCACATGTCAGAATTTGATATCATTTTGTCCACGCTTAGTCTAAGATTCAGAGACGAGTCCAAGCGTGGATTCTTTCTTCCATATGTCAGAATTTGATATCATTTTGTCCACGCTTAGTCTAAGATTCAGAGACGACTCCAAGCGTGGATTCTTTCTTCCATATGTCAGAATTTGATATCATTTTGTCCACGCTTAGTCTAAGATTCAGAGACGAGTCCAAGCGCGGATTCTTTCTTCCACATGTCAGAATTTTGATATAACTTTGACATATGCAAGTATTAGTCCACGCTTAGTCTAAGATTCTGAGACGAGACTGTTATGCCAGCCTCCAAAGAAAAATACCTTTTTGACACATGGAAGCATGAGTCTGTGCTTAGCCTCGACTCTGAATCTTAGCCTTGGAGTTTGCTGTGAGAGTCGTGTTCCTTCTTTTTCTATCCCTGAACTTTTCATAAAATTTAGCGTTAATTATTGTTAAACAGTTGGCAGTTTCAAAGACAAATTAATTATTCAAAAGATGAAGTATTACAATAAGGCCTAACCTACCCTAAGGCGGTCACTTTATTACATTACGTTTCTGAATTTGTTCTTTGCGTCCAAAGGCTTTCTGTTCTTTGATAGATAAATATAATTTATTGTTTAAAAAGTGTATAAAATAAGCTGAGCCTGTTCACAATGTTTTATTACCTTAGAAAAGGATCTTTTTAACCACTAGGTACGTCATTGAGCTGTACTGAGATCAAAGTGCTATTATGTACATCGAGATAAATCAAACAAACCTAAACTCGGTTGTTCCATTTTTAATACTACTTGATAAAGAGAAGCGCCTGGTAGAATAAGTTTTTTTTTTTTATAATATCTATTATTGGCCAAGAGGCTATTGAGTAGCGATACGAGCGGGTCGTTTGTGTGATAGTAAACAAAGACCTGCCCGGACCTGCAGTGCGCTCGTAACCCTGAGACATTAGGTATTAAGTCTCATAAGCTCAGTAATTTCACTGGGTACTTTGCTCATCGAACCGGAACACAGTAATGCTTGCACGTTACTGCTTGGCGGCAGACTTCACGAGCAAAGCGGTGATACCAACCCAGACAGACATTCGCAGAAGAGTTAGTAGGTAGTAGTAGGTAGTCAGCACATATTAAAACCACCACCATTGTTCAGGTCTCGACTGGTCTACTTCTAGGACTTTGTCTTCTGCTCAGAGTCTGTCTACTATCCCGTTGTCTGTGTTATCGGAATTCGGAAGGCGAAGATTCACGATCTGATAACAGGGATTTTAACTAGTAAGGCATTGCAACCTTAATTTCAATCAATCACGGCTGACAACTTTGATTACTAACATGTCAATTACTAACGTAGCCTCGCCAGCATTGGCAGGTGATTCATGCGCCAAAGATTGTCGAATCTATCAATGATCTAAAAAGTTTCCAAATTCTCTACGAGTATATCAAGAGATTGCTTGTCCGGTCAGTAAGTTGCATAAACAAAGCTACTCAAATAAGTACCTGAAAGACTTACGAGGACACATAAAGGGACAAACGGAGCACGGTGCGTGCGACAAAGAGTTTTCATATCTCTGGGTCAAGAAAGACACGGGAATATTACAAATACTCCTTTAACATTCACTCGGGCGTAATAAAAGTTATTTACCAAAAAAGGTCTCTGTTTGCACAAAACCACCAATAAAAGAGAACAATCCTTGTTTTTGATGCTCTGCTCTACTATCGTATATAACTTGTAGGTAGTAACTTCATACCTCCGACGTCAAGCGAGCAATGTATACGAGCCTAATTTCTCATACCAGCATTTTTTTTTTGCTCAACTCATAACATAGTAATTTATTGTTTCAGATGCCTTCGATCTGCACGCCGGCAGCGACACGCTGAAGTTTAACGAGAAAACATTCCCATCTCTAAAATAGAACGATTGTGCGTTTCGAAATTTGAAATGCGCGAGCGCGATTGGTGCCAATCCCTGGTGGTGTTGTGATTAGTGATGTGCAGTGTTGATAGTGGCTATCGATAGTCGTCAAGATGGCGACGATGGATTTGACAAACGAGGTGGTCCGGTTACGGGTCGAACTCGAGAAGGTGTCCCATGAGAGGGATATGCTTCTGTGTGAAGTGTCAAACTTGAGACGAGAATT
The DNA here is from genome assembly GCA_907269065.1 of Crocallis elinguaria. NCBI lineage: Eukaryota > Metazoa > Arthropoda > Insecta > Lepidoptera > Geometridae > Crocallis > Crocallis elinguaria. Next base: position 11,747,679 of record OU026071.1, on the reverse strand, counting down.
GGAATTGAGCGACCTCAAGCACTTGCAAGATGACAGGTGAGTTTAAAATAGTCAAATAATTATTTCACTAGAAAACGTAAGTTGGCATAAGCTTTGCAAGTTTTTCACCAAACTATCTACCATAAGTTAGTTCATGAATCTTCCTCGCGTTAACATAAAGAATAGTTAGTTATAACTTAATGGATTAAAAATATTAGAATAGATCTTATTCTTTAACTACAATGATACCGGCCACTCTCGAGTGTAATAAACTATTCTGTAAAATTGACTACTTATGTACCTTTCATTCCAAAAGAATTATAACGTCGTCGTGAGCATGACACAATACAGTATTGTATATTGCACTGAAAAAAAAACCTACTTAATAACCAAAAGGCTACCCACCGATGAAAGCACCGCATATAAAACGTATTTACGTAGTTTTTTAATAGAAGTAAAAATGAAAGATTAAGGTTATATAATATTTTCAAGTGACTACTTGAGTCCTGAAGATTGTAGGTAGGTAAGAGAAATACTGACTTTGAGATTTGCAAAATGAATTCAAAGAACAATTTGCATCATTTGACAGGCCACTATCAGTACAAGCAGACGTCTCCATAGCCGTTTCCGCGGTGACAAAGCGCGCCTCCGTCTTGTGGCTCCTTTCAGTGACTCGACAGTTCGTCGGGGTCTCTCTCGGAGATAGGCGTTTGTTCAAGTGATAAGTAATCAGCGATTTATAAACACATTTACCTTGCTTCTTTACTGCTGAAATGTTGATGATACGCTACGGTATCTTTTGTGGCGTTGTGTACGGTTGTGATCATTATCTTTGCCGACCGATTCACAAAGTCTCTATTTCGAGTTTCACAGCTACATCTCCTTTTTAAGCAGTTTTACTCCAAAGTTGTTTTTAAATTGAGTCAGTCTTACGTTTACCACGATCTCAACAAATAAATAAGTCTTATAGTAAGCCATTTTTGTCTAGTAAGTACAAAACAAGTTTAGTACAATCTTCAGAAATTATTCATTTTTTGTCTTTGTTGAAAACAAACAACATAGCGTTACGTATTCATTGTGTGCGGTCACATCAGTGTTCGGAGTGGAACGAGTGCAGGTTTTTATGAACTCCTCTGCTTTACTAGACAGGCTAGAGAGTTTAGACTGTTTTGTAACAATTAGAAATATTCGGAAATTATTTTGAGATTCTGTGTAATTGATAAAATCCTTAGTCTAATCGTGATACAAAGGGTTGATACAAAGACTTGCTTTTCTTTGGCCTATAGCGGAATCGCTGCCGCTACCGCTGCCTCTCTTAAACGGGGCCACATAACACGCATGCCTATTATTCCCATTGTTCGTCGCGGTTTCCGACGTCAGAAGGTCCTTCGCACTTTTTGAAAAGCACCCTCGTACCACTCATCCTGTGACATGGTGGAGAGTCACACACAGATACACAGCCATGTCAACACTATAGTACCATGTCGTAATGATAAAAATACAGGCTGCAGGCCGGTGTATGATAAGCTTATCAATAATTTTTCTACAGAAATAGGTGACAAACAAGCAAGGGTCAAGCGGCAAACCTGTGGCCAAAAGTGGTTACCGCTGCCTATAAACATCTGCGATTTCAGAGGCATTATCAGCGCGTTGTCTACCCTCCTTAGAGAGGAATCTCTTCACCCTTCTCTTAAAGATTCCTAAATTGTAGCTCAGAGGTAAAACCTCAGGTGGAAGCCCATTCCACATCTTGCAGGTAATCAAACTTTTTTTTACAAAAATTATCTGCAATTCTGCGGGTATCCCATATTACCCATTGCTTTCAACTCAAAGGATATTAATTTATTCGTTTTCAAAGTAAACAGTTCACCCACACGTTTACGAATGCAAAAAAACGCTTCAGCTATTTGTTTGGCATTTCGGTTGCGGCCTCGAATCCCGCAAGGGGGCAGTTAGTTTTGCACCCGTATTTTAATCCCTATCTGCGTATTGTGAGACCATTTTAGTTCCAAATTCCGTAAACACTGGGAATCCTGGGGTCGGCGTTCTCCAAAATATGTGAACGGCGCGGCGGTTTACGTGATCGGCAGTTAAACTCCCAAACCTAGTTTAAACTGAAGTTTAATCCGAAGCTTGAGCTAAGATCTGTTTGACTTTAACCTAACTGAATTGTTAAACTTCGGTTCATAACGGTTGGTGAATTCGGGTCTTAGTGCCCTGTCTGTACCAACCACCTAATCGCCGCGGCAATCTGTCACACTCTAGAAAAGCAAATAAACAACACCAGAAATAATGCACTAATTACACTCTCGCTTTCTAAATAAACTGTTGGCATGATGCAGGTACTTATATTATGTCGTGTCACACTTCACGGCTGCTAAACTGTTTGCATAGTAAAAACCACCATTAAACAAACGCGAGAAAGTGAGACTACTTATGACAAGTTACTGCATAATACAATTCGCGTACATATAAAAGTTATACATTATCAGCCTCTTACGCTCCCACTGCTGGGATAGCGGCCGTCTCTCAGAGAGGTAACGGCCATAAACCACCACGCGGGCCCAGTGCTGCTTGGTGGATGTCACATGTCCTCAAATTTTGTGGTTTGAAAGGGAAAAGATAAATTTTCTTTTAAAAACTCAATAATTTTGAAATGTAATAAGTAGCAGCTTTTTTTTAAATGGCAACATTTTTGTATTTACGTTGAGGTATGTAGGGTCTTACCACAAAAAAATTAAACACGCGTTAAACCTGTGTTAAACACTGTTTAATGCCTAAACATGCCCTAGTCGCACGATTAAATATGAGCAACCACAAATCCTGATTTAAGTAGTGTCTAACCAATTCTGTTGTGACATTTTGAAACATTTTTGACGTTTATCTCTAGACGCTGTCTAGCTAAACAGGCTACTTAAAATTGTTTTTTTGTGGTTCAATAGTAATATTTGCAAATGGTACAAGTGCTAAATATGGTTCTTAAATACAAGTACAAGAATCAATTTATTTTTTTAAAAACCCCCTACTAATTAAATTCGATTAGCTTCAAACGTCAGAACAGATTTTTAGAATCCTACTATTAATATTATAAATGCGAAAGTGTATTTGTTGGTTTGTTAGTGTGTTGATTTTTTGGTTTGTCCTTTTTTTAAGGAATAACGGAGCAACGGATCTACTTATTTTTGGCATAGATATAGTTTATGAACCGGAGTGTATCATATAGGCTACTTTTTATTCCGGAAAAATGCACGATTCCTGTGGGAACGCAGGTGAAAACCGCGGGCAGAAGCTAGTCATATCTAAAGACGCTCTCGATTAGGTAACATTTCCGACAAAAAAATACTTAGTCAAAATAGGTCCATCCTTTCAGGAGATACGAAAAAAATTAGGAATGACCAAATACTCATAACTGAACGCAAGAAATCTAATCTTAGACACAATAATTGCTTTTCAATTATTGTGTCTAAGATTAGATTTCTTGCGTTCAGTTATGAGTATTTGGTCATTCCTAATTTTTTTCGTATCTCCTGAAAGGATGGACCTATTTTGACTAAACGTGTATCCAAATTTCCAAACGTGAACGGTCAGAGCAATAGCAATAACCATTAATAAATACATCGCACTATTAGTCAATCGATATACCAAATTAGGCGCCGTTGAAGACTTGCCGCCTCCGTGCCAGAAACATCACTAAATCACTAAGCAAGAGCGTAGGCGGTGTCTAACATCGGCCGTTGGCATTGTTAGTTACAATCACTCTCCGTTTCGATAGGCAAATGAAAGAAAAAGTGGCGATAATGACGATGAATTCATGCTCTTCCGAGTGATCGACTTTACTTTCTGTTTAGAGTTTTAAATCTGTGCCCGGGAACAGGCTGGTCTTACTTCTTTTTTAATTTATAACTTTTTTTTGTTGTACATGTTTCGACTATAGGTAAATGATGTTAAAAGTCGTTGTTTATTGTTGTGGACGTACCCACCCAGACGGACACTTGCAGAAGAGTTAGTCCTACTACCTGTTAGCTTAACATTTCCAGCTAATCTGTGATAGCTCACAGGATCTAATGTCAAACTCGAGATTCAAGGAAGTCGTGAACGAATAAGCTTTAGCCCAATACACACTCCAGCTTAGCATCAAAGTGCCTTTATTAACGCCGTAGTGTTATTACTCTCTAGACGTAGGTGTCTCTTCAAAGACACTTATATGTGTCTGTAATAGAAAGATAAAGGCTTACGACTAGTGCTTGAGTCAGTTACGCTTCTCATTTAGAGATGTTTCAGCCAATTTTACATTACGTACAGCCTTAATGAACATTCTAGTCAATGAGGGATCAAGTCAAAACTGTTGTGCGCAGAGGTGTTACATCCTTTTGAAACCAATTAGACCTTACGTATTACTACAACGTAATTTTTTTTGCGATATTGGAGTGGTATTGACTTCGCTCGCCGATCCGTACATCGATGACTTCGCTAGAGTTTTCGGTAAAGGAAAACATCGTTATGCAACCATGGTGATTGCGCCATAGAGGGTCCGAGCGTGAATAGTAAAAAAAAGTTGGTTACATTATTTATAGCAGAAAATATTAAAACAATGAAGCCTTAAAATCAACGCACGTTGATACATGCCAGACATACAGTTTATAGATCGCAAGTAACTTTAGGATTTTTTTTCTATATAACAGTAAATTTTGCGATAAAGTTTTTTGGAAATAATATGGCTATCAGAAATACGATATTTTTCCCGCTGCCACAAACTAAACAGATTTTGCTATGAAAGGTTTTAAGTCAAGCCTACTTGCCCTATTTGAGTGTCATCAGATCAGCAGGTCAGATAGAGGACGCTAATAATTCATTGATAATAAAAAACATTGCATACGACTTGAGCATTTTACGTACTACAAAATCAAATGCTAATGGGTTCCCATAAGCCTCACGTGTAAATTGTAAAAACGGTGGCACGCAAGCTGTGTTGAAACCACGGTCATCTTCCTAAACATTTAAACATCAATTTTCGAGTACATTTTGTAATTACGCTTCTTTGCTTCACCGCAACAGCACGCGTCTTCATTCGGGTCTGACCTTAACCTGCGTTGCAACACGTTGACCTCTCATAGGTTTAAGTCATTGGCGTGTCAGGCTTCTTTTGTTTATGTAAGAGTTATGACCGGCAGTCTAATTTAGGAACCATTTTGAAACTCAGGCCGAGTTCACCAACAGACGTTTAAATTCTGAACAATCGTTTGGTATTTAAACGATCGTTTTTACAAAAATATTGGTAAGGGTCCTTTAAGGAAGAGTTTGAATGTATGACGGTAAACTCGTAAACGTAAACGGTAAAAACCTAAAGCAGCTTTATACATACATACACACTTGTTTGGCAGACCCGAAAACTGCTTCACAGACGGTAAGAGTTAAGACGTTAAGAGGAAAAATATAGTTTTTCACACAGATGTACACAATACGGATCAAGTTCCGAGAAAAAACTTTTGTGCTCATGACACTGTTTGCCCTGGTCGGGAATCGAACCCTGGACCGCTTTTCAGGCCAAAGTTACTACCAACTTAGACACAGGGCCGTCGAACATTCGCGATCACCACTTATGGTGGGTCAGCGACAACTTTCCATACTTTTTGCAGACTCGCGACTCGAGTTACCGGTTATTCGGATACTTATGATTTTGAAATTGTCTCAACACTACCGTAAATAACAAAATGACGTAACGTAATAGCTATCGTTACGTATTTTTGTAATTAAACGCTTGTCTGGAAAAATATATTTTTCTACAAAAACTTATTTTCGGTGTTGCCAATATTAACAGGTTAATTTTATAAAGTTCTGATTCAAGTCCAGTGAAATATTTGTTCAGGTGAATTGAAGCGGCGTTTTAGTCAGCACGGCAGCGGCAAAAACGTTTGGTTGCCGTGATGTGGGCGAATATTCAATGTTCTAGGTAAATATCTCGTGTCGGAACATCGAATACCGACAAGGTTATTGTTTTCTTTGACGTTTTCGCCTTTCGGCCTTGTTTGAGGGAGAAAAAAGTCTATAGCGAAGCTCGCATACTCATAATAAGACTTGCCAACGCGCACAGATGTCCCAATTTACAATTGAGAGCTATCGATTTCCTTTCACTTCTGTCAGTCAGTTCTGAAAATTGTCTTTATTCTAGGCTGTAGGAATAGGTGTTATATATTTACGTGAACATCCCGCTAGTATTTAATAAAGATAAAAACCTCGCTATTTGAAAAAATGATTAAGTGTTATAGTTAACAGTGTGTTTTTCTTCTAAAAATAACCACTTTTGTAAAACATACTTGTGTTTTGACAATAAAAAAAGTCAGCAAACGTGCGACTGAAATGTAGAGCGTGTTTATGTTTCCTCTCTAAAGTAGGTTACGTACTCTATTATTGAGTAGTATAGTAACCGAAGAAATGTGTTGTAACTGATACTTACCATTTTGACATCTCAACTCTTTTGCGTTTAGTAATCGATCTTTTTCATAGTATTAGATAGCATTCTCTAGTTCGCTAAGTAGCATTGTGTTCCGGAAATTGCATTTAAGAGCCAGTTTAATTGTTAGTTTCTTATACTATTTGATAACGAGACGAGCCGGTCGTTTGCCTGATGATAAACATAACGCCGGCCCATAACAATTACAGTGCTACCCAGAACTTTGAAACACAAAGGCCTGCGCGACGATGCAGTGCGCTCGACGTTACCCTGAGACATTAGGTATTAAGTCTCATAAGCCCAGTAATTTCACTGGCTACTTTGCTCATCACAACGGAACACAGTAATGCTTGCACATTACTGCTTAACGGCAGACTTCACGAGTAAAGCGGTGGTACCAACACAGACGGACACTAGCAGAAGAGTTAGTCCTCCCTAGAAGAGTTAGTTTAGCGTCACCTCCGACCCCACCATTATCGATGCTTCCGTTTGACGCTATCACTAGTTATGGCCAGTATAACTTGAACTCATATCGAAAATTGAATCTAAGAGAACTAAGATTATTCTGGATATTTAAAATACATTTCAATATACACAATTTTCGTATAATAACTAACATAAACTATTCTATGCCTAATAGCCCACTTAACCTCATCCCAAGCATTTTGAAATGGAAGCTGTAAACCGGGAAATATATCGCAGGAAATGAACGACCCGTTTCGATTTCCTCCCGCAGTGAAAATTCGCTCGATGCGGTTGACATACTTCCAGTTTTAACTAGGGAATTATTTATCCAGAGGCTAGTGCCACCTATAGGTAGGAATTTATGAACTAAACAGGTAGGAAAAAGGTTTTGTTTTGCATGAAGATTCATCACTGGTTACACATTATCCTTAGGGACTGTTGTCTTTACTTCATCTTTTTTTGACAAATAGGGAATTGTTTTTTATTATCTCATATAGATCTATGTTTGACCACCAACTCGCCTGATAGTTAGCGAAAATGTAGCTAGAGATGGGGACGCAGATTTAGTAGATATCTACCTTTTCACTCTTCTAGACAATACCCAGGTTATAATTCTTAGGAAATGAAGGCCATATCAGGATGCAGATTTTACTAGATCTTACATAAATAGGTACAGATAAGTTAACATACTACAGAATAATAATTTACTATTTTATACTAGTAGTTTAATTGAACTCAATCTCATCTGATTTTTTGTGACGAGCCGGTCGAAGGTGGCAAACAAGCTAAATCGAGAATAACTTTGTGACAGATTTTCAATGTCGTTACAGCTGTAAAATTTAATTTTTATAGTTTTTACCATAAATGGCAAACAATAACATTAGTCAAACTGTTAAAACACAATTTTCAATCAATTAATAACAGGGAATCGGTTACGAGGGGTCTATGAAATGGGATTTATTCGGATAATCTTAGTTTAGGGTCAGGAGACTCAGGAGGTCAGGATATTGATGTGACGCCGCCGTACGCGACCTCTAGTTTTACTCTATTTATCGAAACCTTTTCGGGAAACGGCTTTAGGAAACATATTTTGAGTGCAGAAGAGCAAAGTACGTTAAAGTGACACAAAATTTAACCTTAAGCTTACAAAATCTTTACTTCTTAAAATTTGTAATGGTATGAACTTTTCGCGAATTCTTTTATCATTCGAACGGCTTTGGAGTCGAACGCTCTGTCATCATGTTATTTCCAGGGAAATAGCAATTTTATTTTTTTTACTTTTGAGTGAATAATTAATGGCTATGAAGAAGCGTGCTCAGCCTTAAATTGTATCTTAGCTTTGCATCAAGCAAGATTTAAAATACCATTCATATACCAGTGGTCGTTGCGATCTCGCCGCGTGAACTCCCTCAGGAAGAGCGTCGGACACGCTCGAAACCTAGGTCGAAAATATCGACAAATGACGTGAGTTATAGCCGGTTGTTTAATAATTTATAACATCTCGTATAGGGAAAAATACGTCCTACGCTACAAAAACATCATCATATATCCCAGTTTAACCTTTATCAGCAACGGGATCCGCCCACTCTGTCACAATGACGTACATTACCTCCCACCTTCCAGCAATGCCACCGATTCAGTACGGGCAGCATCTATGTTATGTCATAGTGCGTTGTTATTGGTTCAAGATCAATTGTAAACTTTAAAATTTGGTGCTTGAGTGTGAAAACTTCTATGATGGTGGTCTAGTCTAATGGAAGTCTAGGTGGAAGTCCAATTAAACCTGTCGTTAGTGATTTGAGTGAACCTTAAAAACTGTAGTTTTGTGTAAATATGAGTAGTCAAAGTGAAAGTAAAAAAATGTATTACTTGGTTATTTTTTTAAAGATCCTACAATAAGTTGCCTTTATATACTGAAACAGTGCTGTGCGGGATTAGGAATATTTGACAAATAGTGCACGAATCGTAAACGGATGGTGGAGAAGGTGAAATTTGTGCAGCTGTTTTGGTTAAATGTGTCTAGTTCCGCTTCCGAAAGCTTCACCGGAGAGGTAATGATGCTATTTTGTGTGAACATTCCATATTTAAATGTAATATGAAGACTTTTTTATACAATTGGATGCTGATGCCTCTATGTGATTGGAACCTTTAAAAGTAACGTGCGCTTTTGTGAAGGTTTGAGGGTAAAACCTTTTTAAGTGGCGTTAAATTTAATAAAAAGTATTTAATTGAAGACTTCACGTGACAAAAACGAGTAAAATTATGCGGTAAATATGACTAGACCGTATAATATTATTTGAAGGACTCTAAAAAGAGGTTCTAAGTGTTCATATAAAATGAGTGCCCGTAAAGGGAGAGACTTCAAAACAAAGGCAGAAGTTTTGCGAAGCGTGAAGAAGTTAAAAATTCCATTAGTTTGCACGAGTGTTGGATGCGAGTGTGCTTATAAAAGGTAAGATGTAATTTAGTACTGAGTAAGTATAGACTACTTACTTAAGTAACACTTTCAGAACAAAAAGAATGTGTGTATATTTTCCTTCCTACTCCATAATTAGAAATGCAAAGGAGTGGAACTACAGTGGAACGCTTTGCTGTCGTCTGTGTTCGCTGTATGTGAATAGGTACCTACTGAGAAAGCGTGCTTCATCTTCGACTATATCATCACTTTACATCAGGGGACAGTCAAACGTAATAAAAAAAAATGATTTTTATTAGTTTTACACTCTCTGGTACATGTGAACCAGTGACGCAGCCGCCGCGGAGCTCCAGATCAAGGGTTTTCTAGTACTCGCTTTTTTAACCACCACCTGGTAGCTGTACATATAATAAGTATAAAGATTGAGTAAAAAAAATCGATTGATCACACCTATGTTAAAAATACAACTGTCAAAAGATGCATACTCGTAAATATCTAAACATAGTAGGTACCTATAAACGTCCAGTGCTTTTAAGGAAATCAGTACATTATGTAACAAGAGATTAACGGGGCAGAGGGGGTTCCACCTCAGGCTTGGTTGCGTGAGCTGTAACTAGATCGGTAATCCACCTTTGTGCTAGCCAATACGCAAGGTAAGTCAAGCATCAACGGGTAACGCACAAGGTTTTCCACAAGGGAGTGTACTAGGTACTTAACTGTTCAATCGCGGCAGTAGCCGATGGTGATTGTTTGGTTTTAGTGAATATTGAGTAGGTAGTGGGTGTGTTAAGGTGGGACTAAGGTCAGTTAGAACTTCCTAACGTTTGCCATAAGGACCGTGCTAGTTGCGGAATCGTTTTTATGTACAGACATACTTACGCAGGCAAGAGAACTTGTTTGTTATTGTCGGTTAGCAATTTAAAAGCGATGTTTATGATCTTATTCTGCGTAAAAAGACTACACTGATAGGCTGATTTTCAACTCGAGGGTGGTAAATAGTCGGTCGACCACTAGGTAATACTCTATCCTGTAAATTTGCAGGCAACTCACGTTTGTGATTCACTACCTGCATTGTAATTTTTAATGTTGTGAATAGCAGCATCTTCTGAAATGGAATATAAGATAGAGAAAATAGTAGTTTATATACAACAAGTGAAAAAAAAGGAATTTAGTTCGACGGACTAAGTTTGACTCCGAGAGCAGCGAACGATTCCACTTACCTTTCGTGAAAAAGAACATCTTTTTAGCCAGGTACCCATGGAGCCGTCAATTAATTTTACTTTATTAGGTCTGGTTACGCTGCGGGACATTTGAAAACTTGAGGTTTTTATTAATCTTTACTAACCTAATTCCTAGCTCTATCAGATTGTATTCTCTTAAAAGCAAGTAATCAGAATTTAAAATTCCAGAAAACCACAACCCAACCACGGATTTACTGCTAAATCCTAGAGACGATGCTAATCGCCGCGCGTGACCTTGCCATCGCATTCGAACGGTCACGTGCTGGTCGTGCGACCATCTCACGGTAACTTAGGATATGCAGAACACATAACACGTTCACCCGGTTACAGCGGACCGTTGGCTGGACCGTAAGTGACGTTGCGCACTTGTATGAACGACCAGACCAGACGCCAGCTGGGCTAAACAGGCCACTTTGCCCGAATCATAATTTAATCATATCATATATATGATCCATGTCATAAATCGTAATATGGTCACAAGGAAACCGCTTTGCTCGTGAAGTCTGCCGCCAAGCAGTAGTGTGCAAGCATTACTGTGTTCCGGTTTGATGAGCAGAGTATCCAGTGAAATTACTGGGCTTATGAGACTTAATACCTAATGTCTCAGGGTAACGAGCGCACTGCAGTGCCGCGCAGGCCTTTGTGTTTCAAAGTTCTGGGTGGTACTGCAATTGTTATGGGTCGGCGTTATGCTTACCATCAGGCAAACGACCAGCTCGTCTCGTTACCAAATAACATAAAAAAAATAAAAAAAAGGAAAATTTATAATGTGATCAACTTGCCATATCACGAGTAACTTCTTATGATCCTGCTATATTTGACGTTTTGTGAATTATTTTACGAATTTTTATAGAAAACTGACAATTAGATCAATTATTGTTGTGATATGACACGTGGATCACATTACAAATTCCCTTTAAGTTACCATTTTACGATTTATGAAATCAATCATGATATCATATAATGATTCGGGAAAAGTGGCTTTTTTAGCCCCGCAGAAAGTTGATCAGAAAATGTACTTGACCAAAACGTTGACAGGATTAGGGCGCAACGTTATTTAGTTTTTTCGTATCCCGATGAAGAGCCCCAGATTCTATTCCACAACCTACAAAAGCGTTAAAAGCCTAGTTTAGGGCCCAAGCGCTCCCTTTTACGCGGTTATATAAAACTTTCTCAGTAATTGAATTTTGAATTGTTGAGAGCTGTAATTATTTGTTCTGTAGGTATTTGAATATATTTTGATTCATTAGATAGAATCTAAGATATTTACGACTATTAAACAATTTGTACAATAGCAGAAAGAAAAGCATATGCTATAAACATAATAATAGGTCCACGTTACGACGATAAGCTTATGAAGATGGTTCAGCCATTTCAAAACGAACTACTTGTTGACATCTTTAACCAGTGGCAGTAATCGAAACTCTGGTCTGTATAGTGCGTGGTAACCCCAAATGTAATGTGATATTTTACGTACCTGTCAACGCTAGCTTCGATGCTTAGAAACCGGTGAGATCTCTCATCCATGACGGTAGCGGTGAGGATTGTTTTTGCGTTGGACATGCTAGGGGTCTTTCGGTCTTTTGCGTGGGCGAAATTTGATGTCTTAGAGAGTGATTTGAAGCTTTTCTATTTGAGTGGACGGAACTGAATCCTTTGAATTTGAATAAATATAGATCTTAGTTTATTCAAATAACTGTTAAGAAATCCTGTTTCTTATAACTAAAGCGAAAGTGTGTTTGTACGTTTGTTGGTTTGTCCTTCTTTCACGCAGCGACGGAGCAACGGATCGACGTGATTTTTGGCATACCTAGACATACTAGTAATATATAACATACTTTTCATCCCGGAAAAATGCACGGTTCCTGTGGGAACCCGGGTGAAACCGCGGGCAGAAGCTAGTAGTATATAAGGCAAATACGATTTGTATTTTTTATGTATCTCAATTTGAAATACATTTAAGGGTATTGATAAATAATAAAACATATCATTTATTAATCAATCTGTTACGGAACTAATCGACCTGCACTGAGTTACGGTAGTGTTACCAATATTTTAGTTACAAATAGAGTTTATTATTATTTTTACCTAATCACTTCTAGATATTGTTACGTTAGTACTCTTCGAAGCTGAGACCCTCGCTAATGGTATGGTAATACAATTTATGTACCTATGCATAGCACATTGGATTTAACTTTCAAAAGGTCAATATACATAAGCTGCGACATTCGCGTAAATAAAACGCGCACACTTTCATTACATCGGATAGGATGTAAATAAGGTTCCATAAATTTTCTCTCAAGACTCGAGACGCATCTGCGCGCGAGCTTATAGAATTTTATTACCATCACACGACACTGGGCTCTACTATGGTTCTTAGACAGGAATTTACTCTAATGCTGAGACAAAGATTACTAGAAAGTACTAAGCCAAAGTACGTGCTTAGCAGCTTACCTTATAGCATTCTAAACCACAACTAAACATTCACATATTCCTATTCGATCGTGTTATAGAATAGGGATGTTGACTCCATTTTTTTATGATGTCAATGAGAATGAGAGAGATGAGAAGAATAAGATTCTAATAAGAATCAAATGTCTATATCGAAAACTGGAAATCGAACGCTAGAAACGACAAAAATGAGAATCAAAATAGGCGTGTCTAGTGAGCGCTAAAACGCCCCATGCAAATTGGACAGAACATCTGACGTCACTGTTCTATGCGGGCCGTATAGCTGCATTAACATCATGCATTGCGTTGATTTGGTCGTGAATAACTGCGTTTAAGTCCATAGTTGACATACATTCGTTTATCGATTGAAATGTACACAATGGTATCATATAAATGCGAAATTTAACATTAAAAAAGCCAAAACGGCAACACTGTTTACGTCCAATCCCACGTAGGCACGGCGCTTTAACTTCTAGAGTTATGGAAAAATAATCTTTTGTGGGTATTTCCCCATGTAAGTGGAAATGATTATTTTGTTTTTACTGCTCCCCCATGTATGGAGTACTTACTAAAGAAATGTTTAGAAATGAGGTGACGACTTTTCATACAATAAAATCTTTTTATCAGCTTAACCGTCAACAAGATAATTTGTGTTTTTGTTAAATCGTTAATAATGTAAACCTTAGTAATAGCTAGATACAAATAAGGAGGTAAACTGAATACAGCAGGTGGGGACTTACATCTGTCGGCGAGTCGAGGTCTGCGCACAACCGTGTTAGTCGAGGTTGAGCTGGAATAGGAATCTTTAGGGGTGCCTCAGACGCTCAAGCAAACGTACGTTTGCTTGAGCATCTACGGTGCCCCATAGAGAATCGAACCATAGGTATGTGCAGGCGGCGAGGCATTCTTGGATTTTGTAATGTGGAGTCCGTCGGAGTGATGAAACTCAAATCAAATAATATACATGGTAAATATCCCGTTTCTAGTGATAATTTTCAAAACGGTTAGTGTCTTACCTTTCCCTGTAAAGATTAATACAACAGGTCGATGAAAACATTCAGTGCCGTTATCTAATGATACCGGTTACTATTATTACAACAACCATGGATATAATATTATTCACGTAGTGAAATCGAGAAATATTAAATGCAGAATGTTAATTGATGTACCATATCGTTATTTTTTCAAATTATTATATCATAGATGTCTGCAGATTTCTGCGTTTCTAGAATACAGTATCCGGTAGATAATTGTTATGGAATGCAGAAATGGCTCGGTCGGTGAAAGCGATGTCAGAAAATATGGGAATGTTACATTAGGCAACGATATTTTATCACAGTTTACTATTCCATGACGTATCAGAATGTTATTGTTTAGTTCCGTTAAAGCAAATTAGTAATCGTAAATATAGTCAGAGATTCAGAGACGAGTGTAAGCTTAGATTCTTCCTTCAGCATGAGTCCACGCTTAAACTCGTCTCTAAAGTTCTCTTCATCGTTTTGGACGACGACTAACCCATAGTACTCTGTACATTTGAGCGTGACCTCTAATATATCTTGCTAAACCAAATTTAGTCTTAAATATTTGATCAGGCGTTGGGTAATAGAGTTGACCCCCTGTATTGTAGATTGTAGGTATACTCGTAGGAGAGCTTGACCTCACTTTTTGTAATTGGCGCTGAGATATAATATACTATCTTCACTGACACATTGAACGTGCAATCGGAACTGTGAATCAACCGCAACGCGCTGGCATGCACGTCTCAAATTTCCAAACATTGCTTCAAGAAACAATACTTTGAATTTATATGCGGTCCACAATCCAATACAACATTCGCACACGTTTGATCTACCTAATGAGGCAGACACGAAGGTACTGTTACGGACACCACCGGTAATCGAAACAGTGGGTCAACCGCAGCCCGCGGATCTCGATGCTATTGAAGACTGGTTGTTATTTTTATACCAAACTGGAGTCAGATTTTATCACCAGCTATCATTTGAGATACGAGGCAATTTTTTTTTTTTTTTTTATTTTATTTGGCGACCAGACGAGCTGGTCATTTGCCTGATGGTAAGCATAACGCCAGCCCATAACAATTGCAGTGCCACCCAGAACTTTGAAACACAAAGGCCTGCGCGGCACTGCAGTGCGCTCGTTACCCTGAGACATTAGGTATTAAGTCTCATAAGGCCCGTAATTTCACTGGATTTTCTGCTCCTCAAACCGGAACACAGTAATGCTTGCACACTACTGCTTGGCGGCAGACTTCACGAGCAAAGCGGTGGTAACAACCCAGACGGACACTCGCAGAAGAGTTAGTCCTCCCACTAACAAACTATTTACCCGCTGCTCAATGCAAATGAGATTCGATGTCTGGGCTTAGCTTTCAAATTATATCGGTCTCGTTGAATGTTTATAGTTTTCGTTTGTTGCAAACAAAACGAAAATCGGTAAATGTTTTATTGTATATTTTTTCTTTGTTCGTAATTTCATGGTTTATCGTAAACGGATTGTAATGGATTTCACACTTGATATAAATTTTCTCTTTATCATAGTCTATTGAAACAATATATCGTACTGCTGATGTTTTTTTTTTAAATTTAGCTTATTTTTCTTTTTATTTGTTTGTTTGCCAGACGGGCCTATAAATCTCGCGATCTATTTTCCGACTGCTTCCCTATCGAGCTGAAATTCGCATCGCGCAATCCATGGTGCGAAACGACTTAGTAGCTAAATTTTGCACAGGCCTTTCCTTATTAACATTGTACGGTAGGTACAGTAGTATAAAAAAAACTTGTTTTATTCTGAAGAGAAATTAGGTGCTTAGGGATCATCCGCCTGACACTTAGTAAACAAAAGATTCCGGAGATAACAGAAATATATATAAAAAAACTAAAATATGAGCAAACACAAATTCAACCCAAATGAGTTTCGATCGTATTTCAAAAGCGCTGAGTGATGTTGGACTATCAGTTTCACAGATCAGTCGAAGCGTAAACATTATATTAGCAGTGCAAACTTCAATAACGAACCTGCATACTGAAGTCACGTTTGCCTAGAGATTATACTAAATTGGCGATGCTCAACTGTTGGTTGCAATAACGCTTAAACACGTTTTATACACACGTACATCGCACTTATTGGAACGTAATGAGGTCCTAGAGATGCGGAGCGCAGGCAGATTGCATACTGGCGCCAGGTTTTAATCAGATGACTACTTCAATCTTACAGTTTCTTTTGTAGGTGATGGTTTTGGAACTAAGATCGAAAACATCGAAGTTGCGTTAAGTGGATGATGAAGGTAGCAAGCAGTAACATATTGGGCGTGATGTATAGTCAACTTAAATGCATTTAAAGGATATAGAAGAACTGTCTGCTGCAATATGTTTGATTTGAAGCATCCATCCTGGAAGCCTTTATCAGCACGTTCAGGATACGAAAAAGTGTCGTGTAATAGTATATTGTTGTTTTAGAATGAAAACTGTTGGGTAATGGATGCTTTCCACTGCAGCCTTGCCAATACCTCAGACTTGTCGCACTCAAGCTGCACTTGAAAGTTTGTAACTTGATACAATGATGCAAACTGGAAGACAGGCGCCAGTGTAGCGGTCTGTGGGTGACCGAGTGATCCATATAGAATCCATATAGAGCTTTGTGTCTGATGAGATGTGGTTTTACCTGTCTAGCCGCTTGCCTCAATTAGAAGCTAAATGTAGCTTTAACGTCATTTATTAAATACATTGAGGCTATGCAATGCGGTGGAGTTTTTGAAAGTCTACTAGTTTTGAATGTGTTTGCGGTAGACTTGGGACTGACAATGACAATAGACTTGAATCATTAGTTTTAAATAGTCCATAACCTATTTTTGTGATTTATTTAATGTATTGAGTTCTGTTTCCGAATACATATTGTACGGCACTAACTAGTTGTATGTTAAATACTTGAATAATTATAAAATTGATAACGACGGCTACAGGCATCATAAAAAAACAAATTCCATCTAGGATACTCGTATTGTGGAAGTACAACTTCTTGTTTTGTATGGAAGCCCGAGCAAAGTAGAGCGAGCTAAGAGGATGCGGTATTCCGCACATCCTCAATTCTAGTGATAAGTCCATTAGCTTACATATCAATATCCCCTTTCACATTCTCGTCACTGTTTGCTTCTGTCTGCTCTGTTGCGTGATTTGCTTAAATCATTATTGAAATAAGCTGTATAATCCTCAAACTGTGTCATAAATCATAATATATGCCTCAAGATTCTTAACTGTCGATCCGATTGCAATAACCTACAGCAAAATAGCCAACACAAAAACATACAAACGATTCACGTCAACAAAAAATGGCCTATTGTATTGACATCAGTTGATATTGACTAATAAACTGTTTCTTCAACGCTATTAAGAGTCGATAATAGAGTTTGTTCGGACTGAGGACCGGCTTCCAAACGACCTTGCGCCGACGCACGTTCACTAACTCATAGGCTTGGGGCTTCGGCATCGTAACGTTCGACGATTGCCCATTCCAGTTAATAAAGAGCACATTTACTTTTCCCATTATAATTATGTTCATTGTTAGCTAATGTCTCAATCGGGTTATCGTATTCAACATTGATTTATTTTTTATTCCGACAAGTTGGCGTTTGGTCATTATCACGCTTGGTCTTAGTGATGATCAAAGAAGAAGGCTCAACCTTGCATAGGACTGGTTCTCAAGTGCACCTGCCTCAACACGCTAGATACTTAACTATAGATTTGGTATTTGAGCTAGTTAGGGCAGCTACAAGAATGTGCCCTACTAACCATGCGTGCACCAAATTCCTTCACCGAAGGCTCTATTATAGGTGCGTCTAATATGTGGACATTGTATGTGTTGATTTTAATTTTACTCCTTTGTGTTGTGTCAAATGTCTTGTTTAGAATATTTCCAAGGTTCTAAATACCATTTCAATATTTATTAACTTCGCAATATCTCCGATATGATGAAAGTGACTACCGACGACGCTAATGAGTGTGTTTCTACATCTTTTTAATTACCAATCTGCATATTTTGATTTCTAAAACCATCTTCTATCATTTCTAGTTGCACATAATTTGCTTTATAATAGAAAGAATATTTCGATCTCTCTTGTCTTTAACGTTATGTGTTTAGTTATATGTTTTCATAAATAAATAACAAGTAACATCCAACGATTTAATATTCTTATTCTAGGTGATGAAATGAAATGAAATGAAATTATTTATTTGTCAGAATTTTGGGTACAATGTTTGCAAAGATGTCATAGCATATAAATATCCATCAAAATTCTGCCTGGTTAGGCGTACAAATGTTTTTAATTTTATATGTGACATTTATTATTCGAAGTAAATAATTAGTTATACAAAAAAACATAAGGGTGATAAGTACTGCACCGATCCCTGTCAGCATTTACCTAAGCCAGCCCAACTCATTTATGTAGCGTAGTGCGGCTTGTGCGGGCAAAGCTGCTCCAGTGTTCTAAGATTCTCTATATCTAGCGAATCTGGATGTGCGAGAACGTGGTCTCATTATGTCATTTATGTCAGTATATTTGTGATGACAAAATTCCCAAAGAATTGGACACTAACGCGATGTAAGTTTTGAATTACAATTTACACCGTATGGTCTTACCGTACCGCCGCGTTCTATATCTACGCGGTTATGCGTACTTCTTTTACTTTTGAGTACATGTTTTTTTTTTATCAACGTGTATTACAAAAACTAATTCGCCTCGGGCCTTGAAGTAAGTCATAAGTATCATCAATGCTATTATCATTATGCCATTGACCTTCGCTTCGAGTAAATCACCTTGAGGCAAGCCATTGTAGTCGAGTCACAGGTGTTCCAGGCCATTTGATATATATAACGTCCTCCATGACGAAATACAGTAGTTCTAATGATGAGGAGGCGTCGTTTTGCTTGGTTTAATAAGATGGGCTTCAAGTAATTTAAAATTTCCCCCAAAAATTATCTTGGTACAAATTAAATTCTTGTACATAATATGCAACATCACTGCATTAAAACAACCAAAGCAATCCCAAGTGGCATGCTAACAAAAAAATAAGAGGAACTTGTAATACCAACTGGTATTATTCGACATATGGCTGCGAAACTTAGAAGGCTTCGCAGATTGTGAACAGAAATACCATATGGTCAATGTGGACACACAATATGAATAACTGGTACAAGTATAATAATCACTACCTGTTTGATCACTTGTCAGATGAAGCCGCTTTTCCCCTATCAATATGTAACTTACCATAAAGAAACTGACCATCTCTTAGAAAGCATTTCCACTGTTATATACAGCAAAAACAGCGCTTTGTAGTCGATAATAGATAATTTGTGCACAGGAGTGCTGCTTTCTCTCAAGCGACGCGGTGCTGAATGCGCTTGCGCCGAGGCAGTCGCTCTCGGCCTTCCACGCAGGCCGCACGTCTCTGTGTTTTTCATATCCGCGAATCGAACAGTTATCCGCAACAGTGCGTTTACGTCACCAATAGTTACAGTGTCCACAGTGAAAAAACAAATATTTTGTGATCAAACAAACCTGGGACTTACCAAGGTCAGAAGTGATGTGTTGTTGCAAAAACTTCAGGATCTCAAGTGTTTCTTCCTGAGCCACCGTCACGCGTTGACTCTTTTTTATATCGGTTTGCATTTACTTACTGTAATTATGTTTGTAATTATTCTCGATAGCTGTAAGGTCGTTACGGTCAGTCGCTCGTTCGTCAATTACTATGTCATTCGTCCTTGATGTTTGGTCTTCCTCCTAGATTTTTAGGCAATCTACACAAGACAACTACAAAGGCTATCTATTAGTCTTGATTCCTACTGGAGTCTTCAACTTGTCTATCTCTCCCCTTCTTCTTAAATATATAGGCGGATATTCTGAGTCACATACCTGGTTTTGATAAACACGATCTGTGTAGGAAGCTGTTAACACAAGCGGTAAATTACCTTGAAATCCGGTATCAACCTAACCAAAATCAAGCTGGTTGAAAGTGACATAAAATCTGCATAAAACCAAAACATTAATTTTAATGTCTCGCTTCAAAGATTTTAAATATTGCTTTTGCAATATCACGAGTTCGCAACGTGAATTGGATAAGCGAAGTGGGAATGTTTTTATTAACCACGATAAGTTAAAAATTAAATTAAACTGCTGTAGAATACATTGGCCATATAATATAACTCAATCCAAACCAAAACCAAATGAAAATTTAAAAATCCGAATAAATGCTTTTCATGTCAAATTTTAAGATTGTGTGCTCCTTTTGTATGATTTTACTTAAACCTGTGTAAGAAATGTACCAATAACCACATTGTAGGTATTTGTCCAATTGTATTGATTTTCTCACGGGGCGTTATCTAAAAAGCATTTTATCAGCATGCCTTAGCAACTTGTGTATCAGTTGATATGGGAGATCTATCAAAATAAACAAAGCAAACCTTTAAGTAGGTCAAGTGAAATGATCAAGTCAAATGAAATAGCAATAACTCTACTATAAATATCACTATACATTTTTGGATAAGCAGAAAACACGTTGCACCTCATCGCTCTACCCTTGCATTACCTTCCTTTCTCTGAACTTTGGTCGTTTACGGATATCCCTTGTCAAAATAAGAATACCCCAAAATTTATTCTAATTAGTTTTTGGCATAATAAGACCCTAGACTTCCAGGGACAGCTTAGAAAATTCACGCTTTACCGCCTTAACTCGTTTATATGTATAATGGGTAATAATAATTCATCAGTTTTATTATCATTAAAAAAAGAAACGCACAAGTGCATTTTCAATTTATAATATTTCATGCCTTATGTTTTTTATCCTCACCAAAACGGTTATGCCTTTCTATTTACTCGATACAACTCAGGTATATCATAAAAAAGAACATGAGAAATACGAAGCCCATAAAGATACAACATTTTAATAACATTTTAAACCAACGAAGTAAATTGCAACATCTGTTTCGAAACAACTTGTTACATCGCCTTCTGAATCTGATCTCGGGATCTTAGGACCTTGAACAACTAAGCGTCACGTAGGTTAAATCACTTCATCATTAACACATATCTTCAGCTTCATTTTAAATGGTAAATTGCCACATCAAAATGTTAACAACAAATCATCCGTTGGCTTGCAGTTCGAACGGAATCATTTAGTAGGAGCACAAAGGCTTGATGTTTTAGATGGTTGATAATTTCAGGCACGATGATCGGGCATCTTCTAGTGCTTGGTTATCTACTTTCCTCAAGTTGAAAATCTGCTGACCTATCGCCGTGGACTGCACTTGAGAGCCAGTTCTGATCTAGGTTTAGCATATCCGCTATCTTGGACCACATCGTCGCTTAAGATCAGGCGAGATAATGGTCAAACCCTAACCCTATCGAGTATAGAAACCCACTAAGAATTAACAGCGATCAGCCTTTGCTTTTTAAAATTACGCACTTTTTTATGTTATTTGGTAACGAGACGAACCGGTCGTCTGCCTGATGGTAAGCATAACGCCGGCCCATAACAATTGCAGTGCCACCCAGAACTTTGAAACACAAAGGCCTGCGCGGCACTGCAGTGCGCTCGTTACCCTGAGACATTAGGTATTAAGTCTCATAAGCCCAGTAATTTCACTGGATACTCTGCTCATCAAACCGGAACACAGTAATGCTTGCACACTACTGCTTGGCGGCAGACTTCACGAGCAAAGCGGTGGTAACAATCCAGACGGACACTCGCAGAAGAGTTAGTCCTCCCACTAACAAAAGCACTTATACCTCTTTCGTAAATAACTTGACAGTTATAATTCACTCAACTAAGTTCTGTTATGTAGTTCATGTAAACATGATCAGTATCGTAAACAGTTTACTCTTTGCTAGATGCATTAAGCTGTCCAGCTTTTCCTCCTTCCGTATAAAAGTCGACTGTCGACTGTATGTTACTCTTTCCTTAACAACATTTGCTATATAGCTCTTTCCTTGATGGTTCTGTGCACTTTTTCTTGTCAGAGTTGTTATGGTAGTGTTACTTTTGATTTCCTCTGAAGTGAGACGTCACTCTCTGTGGTGCTAACTGTATTTAATTAATTTACTATTGTTATTTACTTTAGAACTCTTAGGTATTATATATTTACGATACAATAACTTTTTACTGAACACAATCATTGAAGGCAACAGAAGGCAACAGCAACAAAGATGTGTTGCTTATTACCCTTTACATTATTAAACTTGTGTAATTATATTTAAAAAAAATTGTACTAGATGTTATGTGCATGTTGATGACTTTTTATTGTTTTGACTTTGTTAAATAAAAAAATAAATTGTCTCTTTAATGTTTCAATTAGTAGTATTAATTATTTTACATATTAGTAAATATTACTCAATATTTAATTATAAACTGTTCGATCAACTGGTGTTTTTAAGATTTTTTTTGCAACAATAACCTTTTAAAACATTCAAGGATGATGTCAAAGCGACAGGTAAAGGACCTGTTAAATCGAGTAGACCTTGCGTTGATTTAAAGTTTCTTAAAATGGCATATAAATGTGTTCAGAAGTCACCTTATGTTCATTTTAAATGTTATAAATGTGAAGATAAAATATGTAATATAGATCATGTGGTGATTATTTCTGGCAGTGAATGAAATGAAGATCCGGGATTGGGCTCAGTGGTGCACCTTGGAAGACCTTATGTACCTTATGTCCTGTAGTGCGATATATAGGCTGATTATGAATATTATTAATGACGCGTGGAAGGAGGATGTTGGAATAATTTTTGGCACTGCCGGTGCATGCTAGCTAGAGGCTGCTTTAATTTTTGAACACCAATCGTCACAATAGTTTATCATATCCATGTTGTCTATTTGAAATACTTTTTCGTTGCCAGTAATTTCATCAGTCAAATCACACCGGACACAATTATCCTTGCACCTCGTACTCGAGATAAGTATCCTGGAATAAATATATTATTTACAATGTAGTATCGCATAGTTGCCACCGCTCATGCACTGTTGTTGAAAGTTAGTAGAATTAAAGATTTTTTATATGGCCACCCCACCGCCATCTTACTCTTCCCGCCAGTCGTATCCGTCATTCGCAGTTTAGTGCTCAACCGTTCAACACTATTTTTGCGCACTCAAACTCACTTCCAATGCCGAAACGTAAACGCGACAGTGATCTCGACCATATTAGTGATCAAATAAAAAAG
This sequence comes from Crocallis elinguaria, assembly GCA_907269065.1. Taxonomy (NCBI): domain Eukaryota; kingdom Metazoa; phylum Arthropoda; class Insecta; order Lepidoptera; family Geometridae; genus Crocallis; species Crocallis elinguaria. Next base: position 11,724,451 of record OU026071.1, on the reverse strand, counting down.
AAACTGAAACGACGCATAAACAAAAGGCATCGACGTCGTCATCTTCAAACAAACTCCAAGAATGACATTGAAGGTATTTACCAGTTACTTACTTATTTATATGACCAACTAAATTGGCTAATCTCGTAGGAAAAAATGCATTCGAGCTGATCTTTGGACTGTCTCACCGCATTTATTTACCTACCCCTCTTTTAAAATTTTAAATAAAAGTAGTATGAAAAAATGCACTCGAGCTGATCTCTGGACTGCCTCACAGCATTTTATTTACCGAAGTACCCCCTTATTCAACGTGAAATTAATATCTCAAGATAAAATGCAATCGAGCTGATCTTTGGACTGCCTCACCGCATTTTACTTATCAAGGTACCCCCGTTTTAAATGTGAAATTAATATCTTACGATATAATGCAATCGAGCTGATCTTTGGACTGCCTCACCGCATTTTACTTATCAAGGTACCCCCGTATGAAATGTGAAATTAATATCTTACGATAAAATGCAATCGAGCTGATCTTTGGACTGCCTCACCGCATTTTACTTATCAAGGTACCCCCGTATTAAATGTGAAATTAATATCTTACGATAAAATGCAATCGAGCTGATCTTTGGACTGCCTCACCGCATTTTACTTATCAAGGTACCCCCGTATTAAATGTGAAATTAATATCTTACGATAAAATGCAATCGAGCTGATCTTTGGACTGCCTCACCGTATTTTTTCTACCTTCACTAAAAAGTTTCGCTCATAGAAACTCGGCATGTTAAAGCAAATGCAACTCGAGCTGATCTATGGACTGACTCATCGCATTCGCAAACATTGCCTACCACCAAAAATGTTTTCGAGCTGTTCTTGGACTGCCTCACAACAAATACACAGGGAACTTGCAAGTCGTCTGCAACAGACACCTATCGCCGGTCTTAGAAGAGGTAAAATTTGCGGGGCGCTTAGCCTTATTTTACAATCAGTGGACACAAATCACCAACGACAAAACAATCCTGTGTTGGATCTCCGGCTACAGAATAGAATTCTCTTGGCCAGTGGTCCAAGCTTGTCCGCCTAAAATGCCAAATTATACACCTAAAGAACTATCACAGTTCAATGAAGCCATATATGAACTATTAAAGGTTGGTGCTATTTCAGAATGCGAACCTTGCTGCAATCAATTTGTGTCTAGGGTATTTCTAAGACCAAAACCATACAGGAAGATGCGTTCATTCTAAACTTAAAACAACTAAACAAACATATTAGAACTGACCATTTTAAGCTCGAAGACTTACGTACAGTCTTGAAAATGGCATCCAAAGACTGTCTAATGGCAACACTAGACCTCAAGGATGCCTATTTCTTACTTAAAATACAGTCTAGAAAGTATCTAAGATTTATGCTCAAAAACACCTTGTATGAATCTAACACACTGCCCTTTGGCTTAAACATAGCACCTTATGTGTTCACGAAAATAATGATACCTGTAACCGATTCACGTAAAAACTGCCTCGATAACGTAGAAATCACAAACAAATTGCTTACAAGCTTAGGATTTGCAGTTAACTTCAACAAGAGCGTCTTGACTCCTTCCACTTCATGTAAATACCTCGGTTATATTATCGACTCACACGAGTTAATTGTCTAATTACCGAAGGACAAACGAGAGAGAATATCATCCGAAATTCTAAAATTCATGAAACCTACATCACGCAAAATAAGTGCATAACTAGTGGGCCTACTAGTGTCCGCTTGTCCCGCCATCGAGTACGGATGGCTATACACAAAACAGCTAGAGCGCTGTAAATATCTCAACTTACTTGGTCACGAATAGAGCTGTAAGAAACCGTTACCGAGTAACGAGTACATCGCCAGATTCGAAGTAACGAATCGTTACTTACAAATTCAATTCGTTACTCGTATGTTTCGTATGATGTCAGTTTGATTCGTTATCCGAACGAATACAACGCATGATGCGTGAACTGAAACGGTTTGTCCAGCGATAGAATGAATGCGAGTGAGAAATAAGCATCGTGACTTCGTATTGTTCATATTTTTATCCAACTTCAAAACATGGAGCAGAAGGGTTCTCAATTCACCTGTATTTTTTTGTGACGATGTTACTCTCTATCTCCGCCATTTGTCGACCGATTTGAATGATTAATTTTTCATGAGTAGGGTTCCATACATTTTATGTAGGAATACCATCTCTAAGGGTGAAAAAATGGGTGATAATATTCCATAATTTCACGACATTTTCGCAAGTCGGTTCCCGCTTTTTCCTAAAACTAATTTTTATATAATATTATGAACAAGGGATTGCTTTCCTTAAAATACCTACTGTTATTTTCAAATTTTTGATTTCATTATTTTACTAAGGTTTTGTTTTGGTGTTACTTTGTGCCAATAATGTCATTCACTATATATAAATGTATAACAAGACGAGAGTACTTAATACGAACGAAATCATACCAATGAATACAATGATACCAACCAACAGGACTCGGTGCGATGTTTCGTGCTAGTACGAGATTGTATCAAAAGTAACGAGAATAGTAACGATACGAAAGTAACGAGTACTGTTGATTTCAGTAACGAATACATACGAGTACTCGATTTCTCGTTACTTTTACAGCTCTAGTCACGACGTCTATGACAAAATTATGCAAATTCCTAACTCACTGCATTTTGACCTTGAATGGTGGCTTCAAAAAATTCCCTGCGCACGAAAAAGATAAGAGATGACATTTTCCGTTTAGAGTTGTAACCTGACGCCTCAACGACAGGGGGGGGGGGGCGCATGTGGGGAACAAACTGCCAGTGGGCAGTGGTCTAGCGAAGAATGAAAACTCCATATTAACCAACTCGAACTTTTAGCCGCCTTCATTACCCTCAAAATTTTTACCAAAAATTACTCGGATTGCAAAATTTTAATGCGTATAGATAACTCTACTGCTATTAGCATAAACAGAATGGGTGGTATTCAATTCCCACATAAAAGCCTTTGGCAATGGTGTGAACATCGTAGGATTATAGTAATCGCTTCATACATTAAGTCAGCTGACAACGCAATAGCAGAGAGGGAATCAAGACGCTCGCATCCTGATATCGAGTGGGAACTGGGGGATAATGCGTTTAAAACCATAAAGACTAAGTTCGGATCCCTCAAATTGACCTATTTGCCAGCCGCATTAATAAAAAATGCAACTTATATGTATCTTGACAGAGAGACCCAGACGCGCTTACAATCGATGCTTTCACAATAGACTGGTCGTCGTGGTTCTTCAATGCATTCCCGCCGTTTTCAATCATCTTAAAAACCCTGCGAAAAATTAAAACAGACTAGGCAAAGGGCATCCTATTGGCAGCCTACGCAATCCTGCATTCCAGCAAGGGCAAGATTCACAGCAATCTTACCCTGGCTGCCGGAGTCTTGTGCGGACGGCGCTGCTGTGGCGAAGTATGCCCCCATCATCAATCGACATCATGTTGGCATCCCTGAGCCCCAACTCTATCAAGCAGTACGACGTATGCTTAAAGCGATGGCACAGCTTCTGTTTAAATAACGGTCGCGAAATCTTTGAAGCTTCGGTACCCACAGTCCTGTATTTTTTAACACAAATTTTTCAGTCTGGTGTCCAATACGGTACACTCAATAGCTACAGTGGGGCATTGTCCCTTCTAATAGGTCCACACATTTCCACGGACGACAGAGTAAAAAGATTTTACAAAGGAGTATTTAGGATACGTCCCCCTGCACCGAAACACAATGTAACCTGGGATACGTCACAGGTATTGGACTTCTTGAATACATGGTACCCTAATGAAACGCTTCCACTTGAGAGACTTACTAAAAAATGCGCCACATTGCTAGCCCTCGCAACTGCTCAAAGAGTACAGACAATACACATACAATCAAAGTAAGCAATATTGAATACACAGAAACAAAAATTAATATTAAAATACCCGATTTAATAAAAACCTCAAAAGCAGACATAAATCAACCAGTTCTTTGCATTCCTTTTTTCAACGATAGACCTCAGATTTGTCCAGCTAAAACGCTAATTTCGTACATTCAGCAAACAGCCTCACTTCGTAAAAACAATAACCTTTTCATTGGTTTTAAGAAACCTCACAAGGCGGTAACCACACAAACAATCAGCCGGTGGATAAAGGCCACACTTAAAGATTGCGATATTGATGTGAATATTTATTTATTTATTTATTTATTAAGATATAATATATTCACAGCACACTCCACCCGACACGCGTCTACCTCTAGAGCCCATCAATTGGGCGTCAACATAGACGTCATTAGAAAGACAGCAGGGTGGAGTGGCACTTCGGCCACATTTGGTCGTTTCTATCAAAGGTCAATTTTGTTTGACAATGATCAAACTACCTTAGCCAGAGCAGTCTTTAATAATATTTAAATTACGTTAACTAACTATCTAGATTACATATTAAAGTTCTGTAAACGAAATGTATAAGATAATAAGCTAAATAGATAGCTCATATTACGTGTGATTTCCTACTGATTATAGATATGTTATAATTATGAGAGAAGTACATACATGATTGTTTTTTGTTTGTAATAAAGACTGCTACATGATAGCAATCAGTCTTTTTTCTTTTTTATATGCCAGCGGTGATATTACCCAAAAATAACTCTCAACCTCTACATTGTAAATAATATATTTATTCCAGGATACTTATCTCGAGTACGAGGTGCAAGGATAATTTATGATTAAACGAACTATGTGAAGTTCTATCATAATTATCCGAAGCACCTCGTACGAAGAGATAAGTATCAATCACCCACCCATCCCCATAGCTAACCTATGTTACCCGAATACACTTCTGGGTAATATCACGCAATTGTAGCCATAGGTACTCTAAACTAAATGACGGATACGACTGGCGGGAAGAGTAAGATGGCGGTGGGGTGGCCATATAAAAAATCTTTAATTCTACTAACTTTCAACAACAGTGCATGAGCGGTGGCAACTATGCGATACTACATTGTAAATAATATATTTATTCCAGGATACTTATCTCTTCGTACGAGGTGCTTCGGATAATTATGATAGAACTTCACATAGTTCGTTTAATCATAAATAATATAGCATTCTTAAATCCTAGGAAGGTTATCCAACTACCTACAGTAAAAACTAATCTGATTTCTAGCGCTAAAAAGAATAATCTATACAAATAAATAAAATTGAAGTATCTGTTTGTAATATCACAATAACAGCTTTTTACTAAATTCATATGAAAGTATGAAACCATTTTTAAAAATTTTTGTCTGTCTGTCTGTCTGTCTGTTTGTTCCGGGTAATCTCCGAAACGGCCGGACCGATTTTGACGGGACTTTCACTGGCAGATAGCTGATGTTACAAGGAGTAACATAGGCTATTTTAATTTAAGAAAAAAATTAGGGTTCCGCGCAAAAAATAATAACCATGAAATCCAAAATCTCCACGCGGGTGAAACCGCGGGGCAGCGGCTAGTAAACAATAAAATTAGCAACCGTCAAATCAGTCCTTGGAAAGTGAGCAAAAAAAACTCCCAGTGTCATTTAAGTCGGAAGCATTTTTTAATCTACGTCAATCAGCTATGACAAAATATACCACTTTGTCTCAGTAAGAATATTTGAAGTTCTTCGATAATCGAAAGAAAAATCTTTGTATGAATTATGATAAGGTATTTGAGTCACGTATTTTTGTGGCAGTTTCTACAGATGGCTCTTAATAAAACGATCCGTCGCGCTCCGTGGGAGACGAGTCTGAAAAGGAGCCTGTTTTGTTAGAATTAGCTATTGTGGTTGTTTGTTTGTTCAGTGGTGACTTTCAATTCATTTGCCAGAAAAAGAGATTAAGTTTCAGTCTTCTGTACTATAACTACAGTCAAGTGTTGGCTAGTTAGCATCGGTCTGAGCTTTTCAGATTTTTCATTGTAGAGGCAGAAGGTTGCCGGGGATCAGGGGAAATTGAAAGACGTGTGCTCCCTTTGACGTTGGTTTATTAAGACGAGGCTCTCAATATAATTTTCCCACGTTTGCTCCGCCTCCACACCCCGCAACGCGCAACAAGCACTGCCGCGCCGGAGCTCACACCCCGCTAATATTACGCGGCGATAGACCACTGCTAGATCGCCGCGGCCCGAGCCGTTATAGCGTGAGCCGTTCTCGGTTGCGCGCTGGAACGTAGATGTCATAATAGAGTTTCCTTACCCTTGAATACTTTATTATTATAGTATATATTATTTTTTAATTTCAATAATAATGCAATGTTTGATGGTTTACGCTAACGCATATATTCCGCCGTTTTAAATGATGGAGAAAATAATTAGGTAAATCAAATCAATAAAAATTGAAAAGCGGGAACCGACTTCGACGAAAATATCGTGATATATGAAACATCCCCCATTTTCCCACACTTACTGATGGTACTCTATACAAATAAATAAAATTGAAGTGTCTGTTTGTAATATCAAAAAGGACGAATTGACAACCTCCTCCTTTTTTTAAGTCGGTTAAAATTGTACTCATGAGAAAAAGAATTAATGATTAAACGAACTTACCTGTAAGTGAAGTTCTATCGTAATTATTCGAGCTGTTTCGTCCGAAGAGATTACCAATAACTATTAATACACATGTAGTTACACCGTACGGTGACGCCAGTTTGCACTGATAGTTGAGAATAATTTTTTTTTATGTGGGTGCTTTATTTTTGTCCTTACACCAACTAGATAAAACGTCATTTAGTTCAGAGTTTTGAGATTTTTGACACTGGGTTATTAGGGTTGGGAGGGTTGGTAATCTCTTCAGACGAAACAGCTCGGATAATTACGATAGAACTTCACTTACAGGTAAGTTCGTTTAATCATTAATTATCCTCGCTGTTTCGTCCTCGAGATTACCAATAACTATTAATACAAATGTAGATTTTGAGAGAAATATATAAGATCCGTTTACTTTGTGAAAAATCTGGTTTTATTGACACAATAGATCAATTATTATAACATTTGTTGAGATTTACCCCAAATAATTATGTTATTGGTAGAGACTACCTGCTAATGATGAAACTTAAAATATATATGCCAAAATCATAATATTGAACTAGTGTTCTTGTAATACTTCTGATATAATTGTTCTTGCAAAAGACATATCACCTTCAGACACAATAGTCTTATTATAGAATTTTCCAAATGTATTGGAACTACCGCTCCAGCCAGCGGTCTTCCTAATCAAATCAAGATTAATACCTAATTTTTTAGCCTTAGATGTAACTGCATGTCTTTAAGAATGTGCTGTAAAAGTTGACAAATCTATACCACATTCATCAAGGGTTTTTTAACCCACCTACTCAAAGTTTGCGAGGTTACTTTATGGTGTGGTCGTTTTAGACTCACGAAGAGGCTACTATGATTTTTTCGTAAGGACTCAGTCGCATTAAGGTATGCTTGCAAAGTTTCGACTGGACATATTTCGGGTTTCTCGCGAAAAAGAGGTAACGATAAAATAGGTTGTGATGAGCCAATACGGGATGTCTTAATGAGATCAGGCATTTTAATTATTATGTGATCAGAGAAACGTTCAATATTATTAATATCAATTTTAGAGAACGTCTGCATTCGATGTGCTGTGACCAGAGCAAAAAGGGTTATTAATTTTTTAGAAAGATTTTCTAGACTTATTGATTCGTTGGGATACCAGTTAATCATATGATTCAGTACTAATGATGTATCCCATGTTAAATTATATTTTGCTAAGGGGGTTCGTAATCGAAATACTCCTTTAAAGAACCGTTTGATGCTATCATCAGAGCCAATTTGAGGGCCAAGAATTAATGATAATGCTGATCTACAAGTATTCAGTGTACCGTATTGAGCTCCTGAATCAAAAAGTTGCGTAAGAAAGGCTATCACATTAGAAATAGACGTATCAAGAATGTCGTAATTATTAACTTTACAAAAGTCAAACCACTTTTTTAAGCACGTGTCATACTGTCTGATTGAGTTATCAGATAGAGACGCTATTATTACGTGCACAGACGATTGAGGAATTTGTCTCCTTAGAATGGACGCCCTGATAAGACTCCGGCAACCAGTGTAAGCCGGTGGTGCACTTGACGATTGCTGGAATGAGACAATATAAGACTAACACTAGGGTGAAAATAAATTAATTTTGAAACTAGAAATTTCTTATATAAAGGGAACCACGGCTACGTAGGCCACCAAGGAACTACAACAATACCGACAGCTTTTTCTTTCTTAATTTTACGTAGACTTTTAAGTATCATCGTGAAAGGTGGGAAAGCATAAAAAAAATTGCGACCAAGATACAGTAAAAGCATTTGTAGCGAACGCGTCGGGATCCCTATTCCATGAGATGTATTTGCTGCACTTTTTATTAAGTCTAGTAGCAAATATATCAATTTTAGGTGTTCCAAGTTCATTGACAATTTTATTAAAAGCAAAGCTAGCAAGTTCCCACTCATCAACATCTGGGTGAATTCGTCTAGACTCTGCATCTGCAATCGAATTCTCTGCCAAACTTATGTAATAAGCGAAAACTATTATGCGCCTTAATTCACACCACTGCCATAAGTCTCGTGTAACTTGCGTAAGATGTGGAAATTGTACGCCACCCATACGGTTTATGTACGAAATGGCGGTAGTATTGTCAATCCGAAGCAAAATTTGACAATCAGATAAGTCCTTGGCAAAAACTTTAAGAGCAAGGAATGCTGCTCGTATTTCTAAATAATTAATATGTTTTGCACGTTCTAACTCAGTCCAAGCACCGCTTGCAGTTTCCCTACCACACGCGGCGCCCCACCCAGTAGTTGAAGCATCACTGAAAATTTCCAACGAGTATTCATCATATTTAATGCTATTAACAGGTTTATCTAAAGCCCGAGAGAACCAGTCAAAATCGGGTTGCAGTGTGGTTGGTAAATACATATATCTGTAGTAATTGTCTGGGTCATTTAATAGATTTAAAATTTACATCTTTCAAAACTTTTGGTGTAAGCCCTTTTAAGTACAATATCCGATACAGCTGTTTTAATCTCCGGGTTGAGAAGCGGAGCATCAATAAGAGTACAGTTGCTGGGCGGTAAGTATTTACCCTGCAGGTCTTTGCGAAGTTCTTTTGATAGGCCTGTCGTCACAAAGTGTTGAAGCCGTACTGCGAGATCGGGATTAATTTCTTTACCATACGACGTAGTTATAGACGGGTCATCACCTAGTAACTCGAAAATACCATTGTCAGCGTCTGGTTCTACAGCCAATTCCTCCTCCGGTTCGATAAACGGGGCCGGCACAGCCGGCACACAAGCGCTCGTAGACGGCGTGGGCTCGGCACTTGTTGAAGGGACGGGGTCAGTATTTATAACTGTAGGCGCAGACTCGAAAATTTCCACTTCTTCATTCACAAGAGGATCAATTTCGACCGTGGAGTCGTCTGAAATTTTGAGTTATACGAAATAACCGCTGCAATGTGTATTATATGTAGGTAGATATCGAATTATAAGCCATAAAGGTATACAAAATTATTTCTATGACACCTAAAGCCATAGATAAATATGGAGCCGATCTCAAGCAATCTGTTCTTAGAATTGGATAAAAAGATAGGTAGATAACCTATGATACTGTAAGTAGCTGTATTTTTAAAGTTAAAAAATAACTAGCTACATTGCCGCCGCCAGGACGGTGCAGCGCCTACGCGCTGGATGCGCGGTGCGAGCTTAGGCTGTTACGCCGATAATTTGGTATGCTATTAGTTAACGTGATTATATCACCTAACTGTATACATACATAATTAAATTCTGTTACCGTATTGCCAATGATGTGAAGTGATAACACAATAACACTGGCTTATCATGTAACTGCCTACTAATACTAATTTTATTCCAGTAAAGTGTAGGCCACCCTTCCTCGATTGACCTTGTTACCGTATTGTCAGCGAAATGATAATCCTACGAGGATCGTCTAATCATATCACTGACTTATCATGTAACTGTCTGAAGGGACATTCTTTGTATCAAATCATGGAGAACTAACCTTCTTTGTCTGCCAACATTGTGTCGTCGACATTAGGTCCAGAACTTGTAGAAGACGAGGAGACATGCCGCTTCTTACGGCTACGTTTAAGTTTTCTTTCCAGTTTTTTTTAACTTTTTTGCAATGTACTCGTAATTATCGTCTTTCGAGTGTTTCCGTTTACCCATTTTTTACCTGGAAAACTGACTAATGCTGAAAAATGTACTAACTGGCGGAGCACTGCACTGTGAATGAAGTTTTATCTAGTTGGAGTAAGGAGGAAAATAAAGTACCCAAATAAAAATAATAATAATTGTAATATTCTCAACTATCAGTGCAAACTGGCGTCACCGTACGGTGTAACTACATGTGTATTAATAATTATTGGTAATCTCGAGGACGAAGCAGCGAGGATAATCTCTATCGGTTGACTATTTTATTACGAGAGAAATCGAGAAACATCAAACAAATACGAAAAACTATGAAATGAGAACCTCCTCCTTTTTGCAGTCGGGTAAAAATTGTACTCATGAGAAAAAGAATCTCTATCGATTGACAATTTTATTAGGAGAGAAATCGAGTAACAACAAAAAAATACGAAAAACGATGTATTGAGAACCTCCTCCTTTTTTGCAGTCGGGTAAAAATTGTACTCATGAGAAAAATAATCTCTATCGATTGACAATTTTATCAGGGGAGAAATCGAGTAACATCAAAAAAATAGAAAAAAGGACGAATTGACAACCTCCTCCTTTTTTGAAGTCGGTTAAAATTGTACTCATGAGAAAAAGAATCTCTATCGGTTGACTATTTTATTAGGAGAGAAATCGAGAAACATCAAAAAAATACGAAAAACTATGAATTGAGAACCTCCTCCTTTTTTGCAGTCGGGTAAAAATTGTACTCATGAGAAAAATAATCTCTATCGATTGACAATTTTATCAGGGGAGAAATCGAGTAACATCATAAAAATAGGAAAAAAGGACGAATTGACAACCTCCTCCTTTTTTGAAGTCGGTTAAAATTGTACTCATGAGAAAAAGAATCTCCATCGGTTGACTATTTTATTACGAGAGAGATCGAGTAACATAAAAAAAATAGGAAAAAGGACGAATTGTCAATCTCCTCCTTTTTTGAAGTCGGGTAAATATTTTACCATGAGTAAAAGAATCTCTATCGTTTGACAATTTTTAGGACAGAAATCGAGTATCATCAAAAAACAAATACGAAAAACGGACGAATTGTGAACCTCATCCTTTTTTGAAGTCGGATAAAAATTGCCAGGAATATGACTGGGTAATAGGTATATATGCCAAGAAAAATAATCAGACCATAACTCCGAGTAATTACATCTTTGCTTCTTTTTTCTTGCACAATCTACCAAACGGTTCTCTCTTTTGCGAACATATAATTTCTTATTGTCCTTGTTCCCTATTGTAATATCGAAAGTTGCATGCTCGCTTGTGACAAAAACAATCACAGGTCCACCCGCATCGGCGCACGGCGCTATACTGAGGACTGCTCGCTTCGGATAACTATTATAACGCGAGGTGCCAGCGTAATAAGGTCGAATTTAGTGTGCACTGTTTGAACACACTTTAACTCAGAACTAAATGACGTAAGTCTCAAATCTAATTTATTTTATTAACAGGTTAATAATTTTTCTAGGTAAATTTTGTCTTCGTCAGTAGATAGTACAATATATTTTCTTGGTGTGAGTAATTATTTTGAAAATAAAATTTAAGCCGTTGAGTAAAAAAGTGTATTTTACACTGAAAAAAGCATAATTTTTGATAAGAAAATGTATCGAATGAAAATGTATCAATCGTGTTTTTGTCTTCAATCATAGAGAGATAAAGGTCTCATAAAACATACATGTTAGTTTCAAGTTGATCACGTATGTGGTTGACCCAGCATCTTGGTGGAAAAACCCTGAAATATCTGGAGTAGCCCCTTAACTAGCTTCTTATATCTATCACTTAGGCTACTCACACACTATATCATCTTTTTCTAGCGTCTCGCTAGTAATGGAGGTTCCTGGACATTTTCCCAGCGATTAAGCGGATCTATTCCACTATGATCACCTGGGTGATATCACCTAGCTAGGAGATCATAGACGACACTTTAGTGTTTATGGGCGTTTCACAAACAATTCTCTTAATGCGTTGTTGTCGTTTTAATATGTTATGTAATTGCTTAGCTGTTAAAACCTCCTGATCTTGTTACAAGCCTTAAAAAAGATCAATTAATGATTAAACGAACTTACCTGTAAGTGAAGTTCTATCATAATTATATGAAGGCTTCGTCCGAAGAGATTAGAATATAGGTAAGACTTGTAGTAACGCCTAGTGATCGCCATTGCTGCACTATTTTGAGATTCTTTTTTTTTTTTTTTTTTTTGTGGGTAATCTTACTTTACTTGATCGCTCGTTCCCGTCGACTCGTCATTTAGTTCAGAGCTGAAAAAACATTATTTCACGAACTTGGGTAGGGAAGGATAGTTTTATAATGCTGTTCGTTATCACATCTAAAAACAGGGGTGGGTTGCTAATCTCTTCGGACGAAGCCTTCATATAATTATGATAGAACTTCACTTACAGGTAAGTTCGTTTAATCATTAATTATATTTGGCTTCGTCCTTCGAGATTAGAATATAGGTAAGACTTGTAGACTTTTAGAGATTATCGTGAAATATTGTTTTAGGTGGTAAATCTGTCGTAGGAATATTAATTACATTTATAAATAGGTATGAAGAACATAGAATAAATAAACAATTTTGTATTTTTAATGCATACGTTTCTTTATTTCTGTTATTTTAACAAAATTCCGGCTTATTATTAAAGTAAATATCAGTTATCTGTTTCTATATTATCAATAATTGCACGTCCAAATGATTCATTATCATATGTATTTAGAGGCCGGTTATAAAACTTGAAAAAAGTGTTTGAAGTGGCGCTCCAGCCAGCTGTTCTTCTAATAACGTCAAGGCTTACACCAAGGCGGTGTGCACATGAAACAGCAGCATGCCGTGTACTGTGTGCGCTGAATTCTAGCACTCCAGCATTAACCAGAGTGCCACGAATCCAGCGACTTAACGTCTGGCTGGAGACGCCACGATACGGTCGTTTCAAGCTTATAAAGAGGCTTTTAATATTACCACGTAGTGATTTTGTTTTATTCAAATAATCTTGTAATGTTTTCCCAGGGCATATTTCGGGTTTTTGATTGAAAAAAGGTAAAATCAATATCGGTTGTGGACATTCGATACGCGAAGTCTTTATTAATTCTGTGATTTTAATCGAGACATGAGTTCTAGTAAACGATATGTTATTAATGCAAATCTTGGAAAAAGTTTGCACCCTGTGTGCAGTGACTAAGGCCAATAAGGTCACCAACTTTTTCGTAATTATTTCAAGAGATTGAGTCTCATGTGGATAAAACTTTTCTAAAAAATCTAAGACTTTAGATGGATCCCAAGTTGTATCGTATTTGGGCAAAGGAGGACGTAACCGAAATATACCCTTCAAAAAACGTTTAATATTTTGATCTGATCCCACATGATCACCAATAATCAAGGATAGGGCGGAACGACAAGAATTGAGACTTCCATATTGTGCTCCTTCGTTATACAGAACATCGAGAAAGCTAATTATGTTAGAGATTGGAGCAGTATATAAATCAACTTGATTTTGTATACAATAATTATACCACTTTTTTATGTAAACATCATATTGCTTATGTGAATTTTTTGATAAGGACTTCATCATGACGTCTAAAGCCGATGAGGGACATTGTCTCTTTAGGAACGCCGCCCGGATAATATTGCAGCTGCCAGGGTAATTCGGCTGTGCATGTTCCGAATGCTGGAATGAGGACAAACTATTACGTTTTCATCGGGTCGAAATATCAGTATCTCAGAAACTACCAAGCTTTTGAAGATAGGGTACCCAGGGCTGGGTAGGCCATAATGGTACAATTAATATTCCTTTAGCATTATCCGAAATTATTTTACGTAATGTCTTGAGAATTATAGAAAAGGGTGGAAAGGCATAAAAGTACAAATTCATCCAATTGATTGTAAAGGCATTAACTGTACGAGCATCCGGGTCACGGTGCCAAGAAATGTAATCATCACATTTCTTGTTTAACCTGCTTGCAAAAAGGTCAATTTCAGGACAACCGAAACATTTAACAATTTTTAAGAAGGCGTTAGATGACAATTCCCATTCGATATCTGGGTGAATCCGCCTGGATTCAGCGTCTGCTTCTGTATTATCGGCAGATCTAATGTATGAAGCGTAAACGTGTAAATTTCGTTGTTCACACCACTGCCAGAGACTTTTAGTAACCTCTGTAAGGTGTGGGTACTGTATTCCCCCCATGCGGTTTATATAAGATATAGCGGTAGTATTATCTATTCTTAGTAAGATCTGACTGTTAGTCATCGATTTTGCAAAGATTTTTAAGCCAAAAAATGCCGCCAGTATTTCTAAATAATTTATGTGCATAGCAAGCTCATTTTTACTCCATAAGCCGCTACCTCTATCATTACCACAGGCAACTCCCCACCCCGTAGTTGAGGCATCGGAAAATATCTCTAAGTCATACTTGTCAAGTTTAATTTTATTTACTGAATGCCTGATTGCATGTTTCCACCAAATAAGATCAGGTAGTAAGGATTTTGGAATATTAATGTACATATTGTAATTATCATTATTACTTTGTAAGTTAAGATATTTTATACGTTCAAATAATTTCGTGTATAACCAGCCATATTCAATGGCAGGACACGCCGAAACAAGTAGACCGACAAAACGTGCAAACTCCTGTATTCTGCATCTACCTACTTAAGGATAATATTTTATCGATTTCTTTGTCAATAAGGATAACTTTTTCTGTAGATAGACTTACTTGAAGATTTTTTGAGTCAATATTGTATCCGAGAAACAAACAGCATTGATTTGGTACTAAAATACTTTTGTCTTCGTTTATTATAAAACCTAGAGACGTTAGCAGTGTTCTAGTAAGCTTGAGATTATCTAGACACAGTTCATACGATTGGCCTATTAAAAACCAATCATCTAAGTACACAGTTGATATCAAGCCCGCAGAGCGAAGTAGCTTAGCTACTGGCTTCATTATCTTGGTAAAGACATACGGAGCTGTGCTAAGGCCAAACGGTAAAACGTTAAATTCAAATAATTCTTGACCCCATTGAAATCGTAGGTACTTTTTAAATTCCTTGTGGATTTTTACCAAAAAATATGCATCTTTAAGGTCAAGTTTGGCCATAAAGCAGCCTTTAGAGGTTAATTTAACTGCTGTTCGGAAATCTTCTAGTTTAAAATGCGCAGTATCAATAAATTTATTCAAGTTTTTTAAATTAAGAATAAATCTCATTTTTCCGTTTGGTTTTGGCACTAAAAAAATGCTTGACACAAATTGCCCCTCACACGGTTGGCATTTTGAAATTGCACCAATTAACAATAAGTCATTTATGGCTTTTTGAAACTGAAGTTTATCATCATTAGAATAATTTCTTGCAGGTGGTGTATCGAACTGGAACACAGGCCGTGAAAAAGGTATTTTATACCCTCGAATATGAGACAGGATAGCTGGATCATGTGTTATGCCAGACCATTGTTCAAAAAATTGAGCAAGTCTACCAGCATAGTTTACCTGTGGCGAAGTAGGTGACAACAGCGCTAGCGGCGGTTGTGCGAGACTGTGCGAACAGGACGCTGATTCTGCGATTGTTTGGATGAGTTCGCGCGCTGACTTCTCGTTGTTATCGACATCGTTGCATCTTTGGTCTGCGCCGGCTGCTTGCGCTTCGTGTTGTGGTAGGAACCTTTCCAGTTTTTTGAAGGGATGTTTTGTTTACCAGTACTTGGCTTAGGTACAGTACTAGGCTTTAGATCTGCACCGGACTTGTTTATTGCTTTGGCTACCTTTAAAGTGTCTGGCAGGCTTTGTCCAAATAGAAAATCATCGATTTTTGCGGCCTGTAGCGGCTCCTTCATATCTTTTTTGACCGAATATATTATGAAGTTACGCCTAGTTAAGGTGTCGTTGTGTTGACAATCACATAATGTACGTCCGGTATCCATAAGAGAACGCAATAACTCTGTGTTCCTTTCTTTCGAAGAAAGAACAAGTGTGATCGCCTCACCGAGGCTTGAAATTGCCGATGCCAACAAGGTCTGCTTAGATTGTATGACCTTGTCACGTTTGGTTACGGTTTCGGACAACGCCACTTTGATTTCGGGATTTAAAGCTGGCGCACCGATAAGTTTACAATTTTCCGGTATATGGTATTTATCAGTGAGTTCTTTTCGTTCGTCCTTCGACAACCCTGTCGTTGCTATATGTTCAAAACGGAGAGCAACATCCTTTTGTATGTTTTTTCCATATTTTATCATTTTAGTGGGATCGACTCCAAGAATTTGAAGTATGTCGGCATCCAACTCAGGTGTGGTGTCCTGCAAAATTTCCGCATTATGATTTGTGTCAGCGACAGGGATGGAAATAGGTGCCTCCTGAGGAGCATTATGCTCTAGTATTATATGGTCCAGATCGGGTTCATTATGAACAGCCCGCGGCGTGCTATCTGTAAAAAACATTTGACATACGTTAAGCACGTTCGCAACTTAACAATATTAAAGCTGTGGTATACACTTGTGAGTTATTGTGAAGAGGTAGCCCTATAAACTACACGCAACACTAACCATAGTGTTATTTTTAAACGAAGAAGTGGCCCCATAAACCACCCACAACGTTAACATGTGAAAAAACCAAGCTTTCGAGTTAGCATTTATACGAAGAGGTAGCCAATAAGCTACCTTTAACACCATATCAGTGGTACGAGACAGCCCCCCAAGCTGCCCGCAGTACCATGGCTGCCCTATACACTTGTATGTTATTGTGAAGAGGTAGCCCCATAAACTACCCGCAACACTAACCACAGTGTTAATTTCAAACGAAGAAGTGGC
Source organism: Crocallis elinguaria (assembly GCA_907269065.1). Taxonomy (NCBI): domain Eukaryota; kingdom Metazoa; phylum Arthropoda; class Insecta; order Lepidoptera; family Geometridae; genus Crocallis; species Crocallis elinguaria. The sequence goes on along the minus strand of OU026071.1, from coordinate 11,707,430 downwards.
CCCATAAGCCACCCGCAACGTTAAAGTGTGAACAATGCATGCTTTCTCGAAAGAGATAGCATTTATAGTGAAGAGGTAGCCCAAAAGCTACCCGCAACACCATATTAGCGGTACGAGACAGCCCCTCAAGCTGCCCGCAATACCATGAGCAAAATTCACGTTAATACAAGTTATTATTTACCTTGGAGTTCAGACAGTAGTCTTGATGAGCCATTTGACGAGGATGAAGAACTGGATAACACTCTCAGGCGACTTGGACGTGATGGTCTTCTATCACGTTGTAACTCCTTCTCGATTTCTTTTAATTTTTTCCGTAACACTTCGTATTTTTGGTCCTTATTTTTCCTTTTCGGCATAGTTCTTGTTGAATTTTCGATGGACAGGAACACTGCAGTCGATCGGGTAGAACGCGTGCGAAATGGCTGAGCACTAAAGCGCGAATGACGAGTCGACGGGAACGAGCGATCAAGTAAAGTAAGATTACCCACAAAAAAAAAAAAAAAAAAAAGAATCTCAAAATAGTGCAGCAATGGCGATCACTAGGCGTTACTACAAGTCTTACCTATATTCTAATCTCGAAGGACGAAGCCAAATATAATTGCTAATATAGTATACTTTTCTCGGATGGTCTACAATATAAACAGTTATTTTGCACACTTTCTAAGGATAATGTGTTCCCGCACTGAAGGGAAAGTCACGACCCAGTGAGATGACTGGTTCACGACTTATGACCTTCACCTATTACAACGAATGGACGGGTGCAGTACGTACGGTTGGACTCTTTCGGCATACATTTTGGTTGAAATCAAAGCAATTTTCGTAATGGAATTCAGCCAGACTTTTCCTGAATTAACAATAGATACTTCGCTAAATACATACACTGGTCACTTTCCTCTTGCCAGTATTTTTTTTCTATATTAAACCATGTATATAGAAAACCTATTTTATCTAAACTTATCACTTATTTTATACTTTTATCATAACTTATTTTTTACCGAAAGGAAACTCACTGACTAAACACGATATCTCGGAAACTACTTGGCCTATGAAACTGAAATTTGGCAGCTAAAAACGGATTTTGCGACGGACCGAATTAATGGGGTCTAAGGAATATCATTACTTCACATGATAGTCAAACTATTTCCCGTGCGAAACCGGGGTGGGTCGGTAGATGTTATTTGGTAATGAGACGACCTGGTCGTTTGCCTGATGGTAAGCATAACACCGGCCCATAACATTTACAGTGCCACCCATAACTTTGAAACTCAAAGGCCTGCGCGGCACTGCAGTCCGCTCGTTACCCTGAGACATTAGGTATTAAGTCTCATACGCCCAGTAATTTCACTGGATACTCTGCTCATCAAACCTGAACACAGTAATGCTTGCACACTACTGCTTGGCGGCAGACTTCACGAGCAAAGCGGTGGTAACAACCCAGACGGACACTCGCAGAACAGTTAGTCCTCCCACTAACAAAGTTAAAGACAATTTAATAAAAATGTAGATTTAATATTACGTATGTAAGTATAAAAGAAATTCGTGGTAAAACACTACAACTATTAAACTAACAGAACTCATTACAAAACTGGAATGACCCATATTAATAATTATAGTGTCAAGGCAAACGATATTTTTATTATCACAATATTATAATATCCACTAAATTATCGTCTGTAGGTGTCTACTGCCGTCATTATGACGTGGGCTGTTTAACATTCTCATACTTAGCTACAGTTCGGGTTTCCACAGAAATCCATAAGAAATCTCATTTGAATATCAATCTAAGAGTCTTAGGTATAACTAGCTGCTCCCCCGTGGTTTCACCCGCTCGGAGGTATTGGATTTCATGGTTTTTATTTTTTTGCGCAGAACCCTAATTATTTTTCTTAAATTAAAGTTGCCTATGTTACTCCTTGTATCATCAGCTATCTGCCAGGGAAAGTACCGTCAAAATCGGTCCAGCCGTTTCGGAGATTACCGGAACAAACAGACAGACAGACAAAAATTTTAAATATGGCTGTTTTGGTGTAGGTCCCGTATATATACTTTCATATGCATTTAGTAAAAAGCTGTTATTTTGATATTACAAACAGACACTTCAATTTTATTTTAAATTTGTATAGATATAAAATTATAATCTTAGACTAAAACGTTAAAATCGTACCCTGAAAATTGCTTCTTCGGAAATGATAAGAAATTCGTGAAAAGTTGGGAAGCACGGTCGTTCAATACTAATATATCAAGTGAACATAAAAGCAACTGAAAAGATTGAAACTGACTTTTCACGACGCCTTCTCACTCGCATTGTGAAAGAAACCCGCATAATCAGAGGAAGCATAATATATGTATGGATACAGAGTACCTACTATATTTTTGTTTACAAAGTCTGCTCAAATCCACATGACATAGAATCATATGAATTTTATTGGTTCTTGCAATTAAATACTCCATTGTAAGAATCAATGCAATAATTATAGACTATGGCTATCGAGCCTCATATTTTTTAGAGGGCGTTGTTTCTTTGCTACCTTATACAATATCTATTAAGACTATTTTGATATAGAGAAGCTTTTTTTAGGTGGTCGCTTGCTTCATTGTGAGCTTAACGCAGGCCCTCAGAACTTTGAAACACAAAGGCCTGCAGTGCGCTCGTTACCCTGAGACATTAGGTATTAAATCTCATAAGCCCAGTAATTTCACTGGATACTCTGCACATCAAACCAGAACATAGTAATGCTTGCACATTACTGCTTGGCGGTTGACTTCACGAGCAAAGCGGTGGTATCAACCCAGACGGACCCTAGCAGAAGAGTTAGTCCTTTTATGTCTTTCTTTTAATCAAGAGTCGCTAAATGGGTTAACTTGCTTTCTTAAGGGGCTGTAGTAACCCATCCGTAGGTATAATCCTTTTGTAAAGAAGTAAAGTGGCGATGTTTTTGCTTTTAGTTAAACGTTACTTCGTAAACGAAAACGGACATTTGTGCGACAAAAAACTGGGCGTTTTGCTTCAGAGAGCGCCTTAAATATGCTCTATTCTTTTCCGACCAAGTTCATTTTTGTCAACCATTGTCTCAACATTTTCCTCGGGTTGATAGTCAGATCCGCTGTTATTTTTATTTCAAAGAAAGCGCCCTTAATTATGTGGTAACCGGCGGGCCCAGTTTCGCTTTCACGAGCTTTATGATTTATTTTCAAAGTTGCTTCGGCTGGTGATCCGGCTACATTCTCCGGCCTATTTCAACATTTCAATGGAACTAAATACACTTACATAAGCCCTCTTGAATTATAACTTGTTTTCTTGATTTCATTAAAGTGTTCTAAATCTCAAACCTTATTTCATTAAATTTTAACTCTTGTTTAAATGTATTTTGCCAGTCACAAGTTCACAACATCATGTACATCAATAATAATTTTGAGTCGGCCAAACTAACAACACTCAATTATTATAAGTCTGATTTTAAAAGTTTCATGCTTACAACCCGACGATTGGCGCTTCAAATCCGCCGGTTGGCCGGAACTAAACATTGGTCGGATTTGTTACATCTCTAACTTTAATTTTATTTTCTGTTTCGACGAAATATGTCACGTCTAGTTTGAATATTAATGTCAGTAGTTTAAGAAAGTGAGTTTAAATTCCGATGGATTCTGTTGATGAATCTTTGTCGGTGATTAAGAGGATGCGATTTATGAGTCGATCTACTTCCGTGTGATTTATTATCTGATTATGTTTTTCAAAATGTCAAGTTGATATATTAAGTTTTCTCTTCATTATCATAAACTTTTTATCTGTGAGATAAAACAATGAATTTTGGATGTGTTATTTTTATGATGTATAAAGCCTTACCACATCGACATTCAACGTCAACTGACTTAGATTTCTGTTGTAAGTTGTGTTTTTAACTTTTTACATCCCGTTCATTAATTCTAACTTCATACTGAAGTTATGTATTATCTGTATTTAACATCACAATATTCATGTCATCACAAATATCAATTATTAACATATACTAATCAGACCACCAAATACTTACCCCATTAATAAATGTATTTTCTTTCTTTCATTACCCAGCTAGCCTACAACTTACAAACTTATATTTACTCTCATACGACACAGATTATACGTTTTAGCTCTATATTCTATAATCTTTCAATACTGTCGTTTTCATAAAATATTTCTTGCCTCATCAATCAGAGAAAAGTATAAGCATTCCCTCTGGGTCACTGACCGCTTGACTGAGAGATGTCTAAGCAACAACCCTATTGTTATCGAAGATATATTTCCCTACATATCACTATGATAAATGCGAGTGAACGCTTTTACTATCGGTTCTCGAATATTGGTACATTTTGATTTTTGAGCTATGATTGATGATTGATAGAATATGTTATGTAACATGCTTTGCAGGAGCAGACCATTAAAATCAAACTTCTTATCTATTTAGGCTAGATCAGTTTGAGTAAATTTTGGATATTAGAGAACTAATACACGATATTGATTGGGTTAAAGATCGGCGTTAAGACGTAAAGTTAAATGAACATTTAGTTAAGAATTATATTTTAAGGGAACTTTAGAAAAGTCTTGTCTTCGCGCATTTCAGTAGTACGGCGTTGTAGGTACTCATATATCTTCTTAGCGACAGTGTTTACCATTAAAATTGAAAACTGATTGATCTACTTACTTGTGATTTACCTCTAGTATCTAGTTAATGAATGCATTCCGACTGTTTAAAAAAAACTGAAAACTAACCACGTTGAGTAGTTTTTGCGTGAAAGAGTAACAAACATACATCCATCCAACCTCACAAACTTTCGCGTTTATAATATTAGTAGGATAATATTAGACGTAAAACATCTTAATTTGTCAACTGAGAAGGAATATCAAGAGGAACATTCAGGTAAAAAATTCGAAGCAAAAATGGTTCCTTAAATCTAAAGATTCATAACACAACGAGCCCATTCAAAGTTCGAAAGGTTTGTATTAACGCGGATTTACATCCATCGACCGCAGTTTGAAAAGCGATACGGAATACAAGGGTATTGAGATCGCTTGTTACGGTCGGCGCACGCTCAGAACTTTTAGTTTAGATTAGCGATGTAAACGTGTGGCAAACAATCAAACGGCCAGTCTGATGGTAAGCGGTCACCGTCGCCTATTGTAGTGATGCGACTGACTCCTACCACAGATAATGACAGACAGAGACAAAACTAAGATGGCGGTTCTACTGAATAATAAAATCGATATTCTGTAATCAAGTTGACAGATTAATTTTTGTAAATCAAAGGAAGTAAATCAACATGACACCCCTCTTGAAGGACTGCATTTCGTAGCATTGCGGTAAAACCTGAGGGAGCTTGTTCCACATTTAATCGAGTGTTAGGAGACTACCAAGACTCGATTATGTGTGGATGATGCTAAGCACTTAGCAGTTTTTGAATATAGTGATGATGGTTCAGTGATAGTGACGTGGGCCGCTGATCTGTTTAGCTTAGCTTTCGGTGAATAAAAACCCACTCGGCAAGTATATAACAAGATATTTTTTTTAAAACCCTTTCCTTAATGATCCATTTGATTATCTTCTAACGGCTGAACATATTTTTTTAATCATAGTTAGGATACTCTCCATCAAACCTTTCAAAAATAAACTAAATCAAAATCGGTCCATCCGTGTAGGAGCTACGATGCCGCAGACAGGCACAGAGATATACACGTTAAACTTATAACACCCCCTCCTTTAAAAAAGTATAGAGATATAGATAAAAAGTATAGAGTGTGCGAAGTCCGTACGAAATATAAGTGGTGTAAGAGGTATTGAAATCTCCGTTTATCTTGTAGCTGAGTTTTCTCCTATAGTTGAGATTTCCGTTGGCTTCGTTGCTAGGATCCGAGGGGGATGAAGTCGGCTTTTGAAATCTTTTCCTGTACCGAGGTTTTCGATAGCAAAATGTTGGTGAAAATTCTTATCTAACAGCTTACCCAACAGGAAAACATTCAGTAACGTTACCGCTGTATAATAAACAATTCTTTTAAAAGATCGGAAAAACCGCTTTAGCGTTAGATCTTTATTTATATCTGTGCTGCTTGTAGCAGATTTTCAATTTGAGAGCTTGAATCAAAGATCATTAAGCAGCAACATTAAGGGTTCGGTGAAACAAAACATGAGAACCTAAAGAAGACTTATGTGGAAATAGGGAGTAGTATACCTATCGCTACTTGAATAAACTCAGGCTTAGACTACAGGTCTGATGTAAACGCACCCCAAAGCAAACAATGACAGCTTTGTTGCTCACTGAAGTCGGGAGATATTTCCCTGTAGACGTATGGGACATAAACCTGCTGTTTGAGCGCTGCGGGGATGTTTAAGGTGGGAAAGTTCGTGCTTGTTAACATTTGTTTTTCCACCCCTTTATATATAGGTAGCTTCAAACTGATTTCGACATCCAGTTTGAATCCAATTCACAACCCAGTCGAATCTCTCATTGTTTTGAAAAATAAAATATTGATTAAGACCAGTTATTATATTGGAATAGCTTTCCCGAAACCTTCTGTAGTTATTTCAGTAAACAGTAAAAGGTTTTTTTCCGATATTTTAGAGATTCGACAAGATATTGTTTTACTACGAGTTGTTTAGATAATTGTCTAAATTTCACAAACTTCAGTAGTAGTTTGTATGAATGATTAATCAAGCTCTTAACCAGTGATATTGAAATTGTTTTTTTACAAACAAAAACTTCTGTTCAAGAATTATGTTGGTAAAGTATATCAAAACATAAAACACTTTTCAAACCTCCAGTAGTCTAAAGTGTTGTGGTTTTTTCTCACTGACGTGAAAAGTGACGCGTGTAAACGAGAATATAGCACATTTTAGCTGACAAATTTTGAGAGACGTTTCGAAATTTAAAACATAAGAGGATTACTAGGTACATGCATCAAGGACACAACAAACAATGAACAAAAGGACAAACGAAGTTAGGAAATCGGAACCTCAATATTATAAGCTTATTATACTCGTAGCCTTATTCCTATAATTGCGCCTGTTTACACAAGCGACAGCCAAATTGAATTTCTCTATTATCATAACTCGAGAAAACCGAGAAAATGTCAAAGCGCCCTCTGGGATGGCCCTTTAGCCGCCCACAGTCGGCATGTGGGCGATTCAAGGGCTATAGCTTTGGTGAGGTAATAAACACAGGGAAAGTTGACGCAGGTGGGATGCGATAACGTTAACAAGAAAATATAGAGGAAGGAGATGTAACTGTGTGCTTAGCCACAGCTGTAGGCTAGGCTCGAATTATATGCGTCCGCGCGGCCGCTGTACTGTCGTCGAATTAGGTACAAAGCGGCGCGGCTTAGCATAGGAAACGTGCTTTTTATGATTGGCCCAGCGTTGCGGTAACACCCAACAATGACAGCATGTGTTTAACTAATGAAGAAGCTACAGAAATCGTTGATTAGAATGAAATAGTGTTCGTAGAGTTGCGTTAGATTCTAGGGTAAATAATTCACGCTCAACGATCAGTATACATTGTGCTGACCCTTCTAGAATTCCCCGGTTCTGGGGAATTAGGATTTACGAGGACCCAAATTTTCAATACGCCTCGGACTATGTATTGAGCAAACTTAGAAACTCGGCTATAGCTCACATTCGATGTTGTCCGCGCACAGTGGAGCTACAATGCAAACCTACGGTCTTACCACAAAAAAAATTAGACACACCCTAAAGCTGTGTTAAACAGGGTTAATGATATTATATAATATTATAATTGTGGTATAATTTTTTTTCAGTTGTTATTATACGCATGGGTTTTTTTTTAATAATTATATTTGACGGCTTTTTTTGTTTAATACAGGATACATTTTGAAGAGTGTGCGCTGGACTGCATCACTTGGAACCCCATTCCCTTTCCATCTTCAGACGTACTGCAATTCGTCATTCATTTATGGTTGAAATTCCTCCTATCCGCAATAAGCGTTTTGGTTCGACCTTCATCACGTGGATGGCTAAAGAGTGGAACTCTTTGCCGGCATCTGTTTTTTCCGAAAACTACAATCTGGGAGTCTTCAAGACACGAGTGAACAGATATCTGTCGGTCAAGCGTGCTACATTGTCGACCGCGTCGTCACTTAACATCAGATGAGATAGTGGTCAAACGTAATCCCATCTATTACTCTCTGGCCACGTGGTATTATAAAATATAATATTAGATAACATTATTATAAAAAAAAACAATGAAACCCCAGTAAAAAAAGGTAATGAAAATGACAATTCGGTTTTATTCCGCTTGTCTGGCGGATACGGGTTTTGAATCACGTATAAAACGTGACAAAGTGACACAGGTTCGACAGCAGCCGAACAAATTAGTCCAATACAACATGTGACAAGGAACGTGCTCGCATGTATATTGCTTACTAGCTTCCGCCCGCGGCTTCGCCCGCGTGATGTTTATTTTTATAGCCTAATATTGTATTCCAGAACCTAAACTATCTACATTCCAAATTTCATCAAAATTAGTTTAATAGTTACGGAGATACACACACTTAATTTCGCATTTAGGTATACTATTAGTAGGAAGTAGGATAGGATATTTCTGTGTATGTTTAGAGAACTGCATTGGCGATTTTCCAACTTAAGGTCCTGGTGTTGCAACTGACATATCCGAGGTATATTAAAACGTAAATGCTACAGTATTACGCAAGCCTTTCGATAACAAGTCTAACCTGTAGAGTTTTACAACTAAAGAAAACGCTGGTACAAAACCAGTTTCTTATCACTATTATTTATATATACTATTCAAAATGTAAGTAACCTAAAGGACGGTAGCTCACCGCGCGCATTCGCCATGCTGAGTTCGCGAGTGAAACGTTCGCTACGTCATCATCACCGTGCGAATGTTTTGATCCGCGAGCCAAATGTTCGCTTCGCGAGCAACGTTTACGTTCGTGAGCCGAATACTCCCGGTGAGCTACCATCCCTCAGCACAAAAGTTAAACGGCTCTAACGGACGTGGGTCGAGACGCTGATGTTTCAATTTGTCGACGGTATTAAAAAAACAGTAAAAAGTTTTAAAGAAAACAAGATTCACTTGAAAGCGTCTTCGCCGATCGCTTAGCAAGTCTATCTATTTGTCTGCAATTTAAATTATGCCAGTTTATGTTGTCTGATTCGAACAGCACGTTCATAGACGAAGACGATAGAAGAGGTTCCTGAAGTTCTGATTTGATACGTGATCGGATCAGATAAAAAGCTTAAATTTGTCTGAAACAAACAGCCCTGCCTTTCATAAAAAATCTAAACGTTACTCGAACCTTCTCTAACCAGGTGAAAATTTTATATCTCATGAGAAAAGTTGATACACTCAATTCTGGAATCTGTGGCAATGGCGATTCGATAGAACCAGCGTCATGAGACCGTTACGCCGTTATTACCTGGTGCATTCTTTGAACATTTTCAAAGTTAATAATTTGTAGTTCAAATTACAGCTACGGAATAAATAAAAGGGCCAGCCAGGCTGCATAATTGTGTTATTATTCCGTATGCGCCTGATTTTCAGATGGTTCAAAGTCCAGACGGAAGACTATAAAGACGGTCGATTGGCATACGGGAGGAATACAAATTTGGCGAACGGATCTTTTTCGTAACAGCCCGAATTTGCGACAGCCCCGGACAATTATGAACGAAATATGACCGTTTTATAGTGTATTTTGGCCGCCTCTGTAAGTGCTCTTTGAATTTGTTGATGGGACGCAACGGTTTTTCCATGTCAGGGACGCACTTGCTTCGGATTGCGGACCAAATGGAATGGGTGACAAATGAGTTCTTCTTATGTGTGGATTGCAACTTTGTTTTTGTAATGTAAGTTTCTTTTAAAAGCGTTTTTTTGACTTAACCAGTTTACGGTGTAGAACTAAAGGCGTTTTTTCTCTATATTTTGATGCTCTGAAAACGACTCGTGACAGGGTTCTTGACCCTATTTTTTACGCTTTCGTCGGCTAATGGCACTTGACACTAATCTCACCGATTACTCCAAGCCAATGTTATGTCACATCGTGTTAGCATCTCTGAAATGGCCCACAATTACACACAAAGAGGAGGTGTCAACCGAGACGTCAAACTTAGCGCCGCTCATTCTTGCTCATTAGTCAATCACGTTTTGTAACCCATAGCACAGACAAAACGGACAATGGCCGATTTGTTCCGTTACGTCACAGTACTGCAGTCGCATAGGCGTTCTCACTTTCACTGGGCCGACTGCGGCCCGGTCGCCGTTCGAATGCGAATCGAAACTGGAACGGTATGATTCTAAACATTGCAAAAATAGCGCTTACTACATTTTTCGTTTTCAGTGTCCTGAATTATATAAAATGCAGCAACAGATCGAAATTTGGCTCGAAAATTGCGCACTGGTATAATTTGACTGTCGCATTGCTTTTGCTTGCCCAGCGACTGGCAATGGCACTATCACTTTGTACTCTACACATATAATCAGAGTAGAGCAGGTGGTTCGCCTGGTAGTAAGCGACATGCCTGCCTGTGGCAATTGCTGTGCCACTCAGAGCTCAAAATCTAGAAAGCCCTTGCTATAATTATTACAAGTATTCAAGTGTTGTTAGTGGGAGGACTAACTCTTCTGCGAGTGTCCGTCTGGGTTGTTACCACCGCTTTGCTCGTGAAGTCTGCCGCCAAGCAGTAGTGTGCAAGCATTACTGTGTTCCGGTTTGATGAGCAGAGTATCCAGTGAAATTACTGGGCTTATGAGACTTAATATCTAATGTCTCAGGTAACGAGCGCACTGCAGTGCCGCGCAGGCCTTTGTGTTTCAAAGTTCTGGGTGGCACTGCGATTGTTATGGGCCGGCGTTATGCTTACCATCAGACCAACGACCAGCTCGTCTCGTTACCAAATAACATTTTAAAAAAAATTCAAGTTTCGTAAGCAAATAAATTCACAGAAAAAGACTAAAACGGTAAAAAAATTATTTGCCGGTATTATTGGGTATGAGTACTTAGTCTAGTAATTTCTTAGTTTATCGCGATGGTTATGTACACTTACTACACTTGGAGTGTCCGTGACGATATAGGTACACTGTCAAGTGTTGTAAGCGTAAGTCACGGGTCGACAAAAAATATCACGTCGTAGAAAACAAATGGTAGTAAATTACTTTGTTACCTAATTCGCCCTTTAAAATAGAAAACCAACAAACGCACGGTACTGCAAGAGGGCAGAACTAGGCCATTATTTACTACTTTTTTAATCTACGTTTAATGATTCAATAATCTGAAACAACAGGTCATCGTACTAAATGTCCGTGCCGATTCTTAACCGTCGGTTTTGATTGCGTGTCGTAATTTAAACTGACATTTAATTTTTGTGCGTTTACGGCGCGGGCATTACGTGCTTCGATACTTTTTGGCTCTTGGTCTTTTGGATAAACGGTTTATAAGGAAATATTTCTTCATCCTTATCGTTTTTTTGAAGGCCTTTTCGACCTTGCTGTGTGGTGTTCTCTCGTGAATAAATCTAAAAAGTATTAACCTTGCTACAGTAGTTTTTAATGCTGCTTACACTAACAGAAACCAAAAACAGATTCAACGTACTTTACGTTCCACTTCCGAACCTGTCAAAGGTTTCTCTCGATTATTTAATCGTGTAAAATACAAAGCTACTAGTTGGTTAGGTACCATGTCTTCTTCCTTGGGCTCTAAGCTACGTCTATTTTATTGCTTAGTAGCGATACAAGCACAGCCTTAACTGTAAGATGTACGTTATAATAAATTTTCAATGTGGACCTTCTAGTGTCAAAATATACAACTTACTACAAAATTGTTCATTCATGTATTATAAATAACAATTGACAATCAGATGATGTCCCATCATCTCTCTTGTCCCTCGTGCCCTACCTCAACCACGATGGAAGACCTACTAAAGACTAATGGGAACGCTGTCGCTTTAGCGACCCAGTTGACAAACATTAATAAAAGTCGAATCAATGACAGGCAAAGAAGTATAAAACTCATTAGTGAGTAAAATGGAAAAAAATTAAATATATCGTGAAAGTAATATATTGACTACCTGTATTTAAGAAATCGGAGACTAGAAGAACCATGGACTGAAACATGTTGGAACACGACGAAGAAGTAACAACATTAGCCAAACTGTCGCGAGGAACCAGTTCCGAAGTTCGGTTGAGGTCGTCCGTAAGGTCGCACCGGCAATGACCTCGGTTACATCCGTGTGGTGTCTCTTAAACATCATCTGTTCATATAACGTACTCATATGGATATTTCTTATTAGCAAGTAACAAATGTAGATTTTAGAATCCTATTGTTACCTACTAATATTATAAATGCGAAAGTTTAAATGTTTGCTGATCATCACAGCGAAACACCTGGATGGACTTATTTGAAACATGATGATTGATGACTATAGCGGGTGTAGCCGTAGGGCGCACCTTGTACTATAATAATACTGTTAGAATTAGCAGTTGCCTACGAGAAATAAAACACGGAGGCGGTAAAGCAAAATTGGTAATGAAGATCAAATAAACGTGGACTCAAGCATGGTAAAGTAAAGAAAACCGAAGGAAGAAGCTTAAAATACGATAGGAAAGATAAGGAAGAATAGGTATACCTACATAGAAAAAGTAAAGTAGTATTCCTCCTTTCCACTTCTTCCATTATCCTAGTGTAAATAAATAAATGTAGGTACACTTAATTTCTACATGTTACGCGTCACTGAACGCCAGACTTTACGATCCTATGCAAAACATCGAGAGAAAGTGAAAAAGTAACAAAATACTGCCTGCACTGGTCATTTGGATGGACTTCAGAGAGAGCGACAGATAAAAAAGTCCCCTGTGCTAATAAATAAAGATTTCACTTACGGAAAAAGAATTTTGAAACTCACAGCCAGGGGCGTAAAGCTTTGATAGTCCCGGAGAAAGTTTAAAACTGAGACGGTCTTTTGTTGAACGTGTTTGTTTGGATTCTTCCGGTAAATATATAACTGTGATAGTTGATAACATGTCTCATTATAAGTTTTGGGTATCGCATAGTTAAATCAAGTGAAACATACAATCGACAATACAGAGCAGCAAACGCTTCAAAATACTCTGTAATATGTATACTTATTGTAACAATACACTGCGTGGAACTATGTATTCTAAAATTGAAGATATGAAGCGATGTCAAGCTTATTTTTCGCCGAGAAATTAAGATAGACAAACTAGATTTCGTTTTCTAATTAAATTTGCAGTTTGCCTCGTATATCGTATTTGTCTGTGTATACCTCGCGCTCAAACAAAACCGCATTTCCCAGCACTGCTCTAGATCTGACATAAACCTTGTAACCTACAAATCAACTTTCGTATCAAAGATTGTACATATCCATCTCGCACGTTTTATTATTGTTATGCAAGCAAAAACACCCGATTCTTTTGATCTACGGAACTCTTGTTTTTGTACGATTTCATCCTCTATCTGAAGTTGTAAATAACTTTGCAAGAGGAACTTCTCCGTATAAATTTGATCGGTGTCATTTGGGATCCCTGTTTGTTATTTCTGAGGAGAATCCGGGAATTATTAGAAGAAGCGTAAACAGTTCCAGATATTGTTTGCAATTGTTTGTTCCGAATTGCTCCTTTTCCCGTCTTCTAACGGTATTTAGTAAAACAATCTAGATCTAGTAAATTATTGTAAGTATAGTAGTTATTTTTAACGGACTTCTTACCTCAGATCTCTGTCACTTATAAACCGATTTGAAAGGATAAGTATACTTTCAGTTTGGTCCCATAGAAATTTCATCAAAATCGGTTTAGTAGTTTTTCACCGAAGTCGATTCGTAGCAATTTTACTTATTATTTTTTATTTTTAGCGATGATTACTCGAATTCTCCGATTGTCAATTGTCAATGCCAATTGTCAACCGATTTAAATGATTATTTTTTAGTGAGTAGGGTATGTCATCATCAAAGGTGGTCCTATTATAAATTTTATTAAAGAGTACCACCCCTAAGGGTGGAAAAATGGGCGACGAAATTTCAAATGTCGTGATATTTTTGACGATGTTGGTTCCGGCTCTTTTCAAAGTTTGATTTTGAAATTTGTAAAATTATTATTTTGACATTCACTTCATGTGTAAGGTCTATGAACTTTATTACTTCTTTAACATCTTCTTTGGGTTACGGCTTTAATAAGGTAAAAGAGAAAAGCTGTCCAAGAGAAAAGCTTCAAAGTATTTGTAGTGGGCTGGGAGATTCGTTAAGGTAATCAGCCAGCAGTAACCATCAGAATTTTATAATTTAACTTTTTATTATCAAAGCCAATGTATAATGTAGGGCAAAGGAAATTAAAGAAAATAATACGTTTTTTTTTATTTATTATCATGGTATACTGTTTCTATTGCACAAATGCTTCGTAGTAACCATCTGTGTTTACGTTTGATCCCAAACTTAAACATTCGAGCTTATCAACATCACACTTATCAACATCACACTTCTAGTTTCACATACGGGCTCTTTAATGTTCATCCACTCTACATTCAGCCGTATCGTCTAGGACTTAAGGTTTATTGTTAATTTGAATATTTGATCCTGATGTAGTACATAAATGTTCATCATTTTCAAAATGTTACGCTTTAATTTGAACCATATAACGTCCTAAATAAAGCATACAATTTTGAATTGAATTTTTAGATACCATACTAGTCTGGAGGTACATTCGGGTCAATAGGCAGCTATTTCTACCGTAGCGTTAGCAAAGTGTGGACGTAATGTGTTCACGGTTTATTTACTTTTTACTGTAGCACACGCTGAAGAAAGTGCTATTTTTACGGTAAATGAGTGATAAAATATGGTATGCATGACTTTCACGTTTTTCGGGATATTCGTCTCATGTATTATCGACTTACCTTTTGTTATTGAGCGCACACAGACTGCAGAGAATTACATATTTTATGTTTATTTTAAACTCTAAAATTTTGTTATATAGAGCAAAATAATAAATGTATCATAAAGGATCAACACATTTTTAGAATTAGGTTTATTACCTTTCTTTTTTTCATATCAAATTGGCTTTGAGTTAAAAATATTATTTTAATGCCAAGCGATTTAACGTTATATATGCACTGCCAAGTTTCTAAAACACTATATATTCAGATTTTTATATTATCAATATACGAATAACAATAATATGTTTACTGTCCAAAAATTGATACATGATTAGAACTACATAGCAGAAAAGTAATTGAAAGTGTCCAATTATCATAACACATAGTAAGCTCTAGGCTCTAGGCGCTTAAGTTTCTTGAGTTTTGCTCAACTATTGTCGCTCTCAGCGTGAAATGCTATTACAGTTCTGTTACTGTCTTCATTCATTTGACACCCGTTTCTGCTATTTCAACACCAAGCTTTAGTCTCTGATTGCTTCCTACATTACTCAAGCAATGATCTACTTCCACTTTAGCAGCACTTGCAAGCTTAACATTTCCTAACCGAGTGACCCGTACAAACATTTACGTCATACAACAATAGAACAATTCAATATTGCCAAATTTTATAGAAACATGCTCAATTTATACACTCACATTACTAATTGCACAATCTCTTCGCACGGTGGTTACATCATTTGTTGTTGTTACATATTCGATAGGATCAGGTGTGAGAACAATAGTTGGTTTTATGCTAAATTTAGTTGAAATTTTAGATGACCCAGCTAAAAAAATTGATATAAATATGTTTTATGCTAGCATCGGTTTCACCTGCGTGGAGAAGAACCATGGATTTTCTACAGATAAAACGTAGTCAATCTCCCGCGCGGAAACACTTAGCAAAATATTTTTTCTTTATTTAAACATAATATAATATTTCTTTACTATATGTTGTAATTTCAGAACTAAATGTCTGTTCAAAATTTTAGTTTGCTTGGATATTGGTGGATAAATCGATCGTCAGATTTGTCCCACAGAAACAGGAATCAAAGTTAGATAAATGCTTGTAAAAAAAGTGATTTTTGAGTGTAACAAATCAGGGCTTCAATTTTACTAAACAAATGCTTTAAAAATTACATCAGTTTCATCACAAAATTATTCACTTGAGGCACTTTCGTTATTTTATAGCACATTTGTATTTCTAAGCGGTCATCAATAGACCACTGTTAATTTTCATATGATCTTCATCAAAATGATCATTTTACGACGCAACCATTGTCATTTTCAAACCATTTGTTTATTAGAATTGGGGCACTGGTTGGTGTAGTCTTATTTCATGCAAAAATGCCGGTATTATTGCAGTCTTATAGTACTTGATTGGTCGATATTATTTGAGACCTCTATTACCGGAGATATATAAATATAGATAATGGTGTGACTGCTAAAGACAAAGAACCCTACCACCATGAACTAACCATAATATCTAGGTCTTCACACGATTATTACAGCAGTTACCACTTATTAGATATTGAATAGTGTCAAGTGTGAAAATAATTGTAACGCCGTGTGAAAGGCTCACTTAGGTAACGTAGGTATTATTTACTTTTGAATATGCAATTATGCAGATATACGCAAGTAATTTGAATAAAATTTCGGTGATTATGTCAGTTATTATTATTATAAATGGTAATTGTGACTATTCTAAATTGTGTTTGTTATTATACTAGTGTTTTAGCTTTCTTCTTGGTTTCTTTGTTTTAATGTGTTTATGTTTAATATCTACTATTAAGTTTAAGTGTTAACATAAAGGCAATATTTCATAACAATGTATGTTTGTCTAACAGCGTGTCTAAATTAACTAAATACAGTTTGTTCAGTAAAACGGTGACAGTATCTTTTACATATTTGAAAAGTAATTGCTCTAAGAGGTGTCTTGTCTAGCGAAGTCATTTGGACAGTTTTAAAATAGACACTACAATGCGGTCCCTACCTTGGTGATCTAAACGCTTAAAGCAATCACTTCAAGATTTGAATATTGAATGATCCTTTATTTATTGATCGTCATTTCATATAGCATATTAATTTGTGATCTTTCTTTCTTAACATTTCAAGTGAAAATTTAGCGGAATCTGAAAAATACGCTAAACCAAAAATTAGAACAGGTTTCTGGTTATCTGGTGGTTTACCACCTGGTAACTAACTCTTCTGCGAATGTCTGTCTGGGTTGGTACCACCACTTTGCTCGTGTACTCTACCGCCACAGAGTAAAGAGTGCAAGCATTGTTGTTCCGGTTTGATGAGTAGCTAGTGAAATTTCTGGGGTTATGAGACCGCATTGGGTAGCGCGCGAGATGATGTGCCGCGCAGGCTTTTGTTTTTCAAAGTTCTGAGTAGCACTGCAATTGTTATGTGCTGGCGTTATGCTTTTCATCTGGCAAACGATCCGCTCGTCTCTTTATCCAATAGAAAAAAGAGCTGTCAAAACACACCAATAGCTGATTGGCTGCAATGTGAAAACTGATCAGACGAGCAGCAGAAAATGCCTACCACCATGCGAATTATATTTGTGTCATAGAAATAGTAAGTAATTGTAGAAGAAATCTTCCAATTTCATACTATGGTAGGCTTTGTCAATCTCGTAGTGCCATCGATCACCATTGCCTCATCATAACCGAGTTCAATCACAATCAATTGGTAATACCCAATGGTCAACACGTATATGTATTGTCATAGCACGTTTAATATTCTGTGTTTGCCATCGCAAATTATATACAAACAGTAAACTAACTCAGGCACAGATTCTAATGGTAACAATCATATATACAGGGCAATTACAGGGAAGTTACTTTGGGGGCAGTGCTAAAAGTTTGTTCTCGGTTCTTGGATGTTTGTGTTGTGTCCACACAGATAATCCTAGTGGAGAGATATGGGTGTGTAAGAGTTTATGTTTACTATACATATTCGAGACTACTGCGTTTAGTAACTCTTCAGACACGTGATGTACATCATAGACACGATATGTTAAAATGCGTGTTATATTGTCGTTTGTTTTTAATTGATATACTGCTATTTTGTTATATATTATACAACCCACCATGCCATTTAGGCAAAGGTCAGTTGACTCAGCAGTCGAATCAATTGATTGGTTTTCATTGTATAATCAGTTAACGAGAATCGATTGCCGAAATTGATTGTTGTTTTGGGAAGAAGAGCAATCTTCTTCCAAAATGACCACAAGCTTTGTCAGACATAGAAAAATCTGTACCTACTTTAGCAAAATGCCAGCATTATCAGTTCTCCATCTTTTGTATTTTGTGTTACTGTTTTGAACATAGTAGCCAAGTTTCACCGTAATTGATTATTTCATTCGCAAAGTGATAACAACGAGTACTTCAGCCAGTAATTGGGATGTTGACTGATTTTGGGAAAGTGTTTAAAACGATGCGTATGGGCCTAATATAACCCAAAATATTTAAATTTACTTTTTAAAACAACTAATATTTTATTTATCATGTATTTAAAATGCCGTCTTAAATTTTGCTCCAAAACGGCAGTGACGTCACGTGTTCAATTACCACAGAGTAATTTTCTATAACACTGTAAAGTGACAAGCAAAGAGAATATAACCACTACTACCTAGTCTGTGCTACGTTTAGTGACAAGTTCATTCGATGCTTTCTGTGTATGTATTGTTATGTATTAAAATATGAGTTCTAAGTTGTTTGAGCTTATTGATTTATATATATGCTTTGGTTAATTAATACACTTTGGATCTTAGAATCTACGATTACTGTTATATATTCATTGTTGGTTATAGAAATAATGATTTTTGGTATAAAAAGTAGGTACTTACACGGAGGTCTTCATATTTCTAAATTCAGCAGAGCAGAAATTATCGTTTGTCGAGAAGAAATTGGCCACCGTAAAACAATCAATTCTCGGCAAATTGGAATTATTTGCCTTTATGAAGCCACTTTCCATCATGGGAGAATATTCAAGAGTCGAAATAAATTTAGAAAAATAGGCGCGGAATTCACAGCACAGATAAATAATCATAGAAATCACTCTAAAATACTGAGCAGTTAAGCGCAACGAGCTATATACTCATTGGAGTTTTGGCGGGAATGCGAAAATGTGCTGTTGTTGATTTTGTGTTATTTACTAAAACCTTTGTTTTATAGAATGTTAATGTGTAATAATAGTGGATTATTAACCATTAAGTGTTCGTAAACTTGCATGAGTGAAAGGCAAATAGTACAAAGACGAAAAACGTGTATTTTCGTATTCTATCCAAAACTCCATAGAAGCTTCAGTAAACTATCCACCAATTTACTGAAGCGTCACTTCGACTCGACCGCGCCTAGACTAAACTTTAACGTGACTTTGACGACTTTCATGCACCAAAACTAGAGATTTATTATATATTATTACTTATATAACTTGACACTAGTTAAATGCGCAAATCATGTGGAGCCAAAAACAAAACAAAAAAAAAATATATACTCCTTCCGATTGAAACAGTGACGTCACGGGCGTTTTAGGTCACGTGACTTCGGATTGATGTGATTACATTTTGATTATTTAATTTAAATTAAATTCCTTAAAAATAAACAAAAATATTGTGTTTAATAGGATTTCTGTCACAAAAACTACCGTTTCGCGGCAAAATTATATTTTTATTTGAATACAGTCAACAACCCTATTGCCATAATATCCGTCCGCCATGTTAGCGCTACTCCATAAAATAATTGCTGGGCACGTTTTCTTTGCGCGTGCGCAACTGTAAAGTGTAATGCTCACTGTTACAAATTGTATAATTGTGAAACTACTGTTCCCGGATTCAGTTGTATATTTTATGTATGGGACTCATACCAAAATAATAACGCTCACACAATCATACCCCTGTACAAGGATTCCCTGTGTCCCAGGTGGCATGTACAGGCAAACCTGAGCGCTCTATGCTCTAACTATGCTCAGCACAAAAAGTATGCCCGGCTATAGGGATTAGATCCGGGATCTACTACTTTTCAGTATACTTACTACCTTACTACCTACTTACTATACTTCTCAGGCAGTATAGTGCAAACTAAAAACTGTGGAGGGAGCTCTTTCCACATCTGTTAGTGGGAGGACTAACTCTTCTGCGAGTGTCCGTCTGGGTTGTTACCACAGCTTTGCTCGTGAAGTCTGCCGCCAAGCAGTACTGTGCAAGCATTACTGTGTTCCGGTTTGATGAGCAAAGTATCCAGTGAAATTACTGGGCTTATGAGACTTAATACCTAATGTCTCAGGGTAACGAGCGCATTGCAGTGCCGCGCAGGCCTTTGTGTTTCAAAGTTCTAGGTGGCACTGCAATTGTTATGGGCCGGCGTTATGCTTACCATCAGGCAAACGACCAGCTCGTCTCGTTACCTAATAACATAAAAAAAAAAAAAAAAAAAAAAAAATTTTGAAAGTATGCGGGAGAAAAGATCGCATACATCAAGTGGTATGAGACTTCCAGGACTCGATTATGTGTGGATGAGCTTTGTCCCGGTGCACGGTGGCGGACTGGCGGCATGTTCGTGAAGTTAGTGTCGTGAACTATTTATATTATGATTACAATAATAATACCTTTTCAAATAAAAAAACATGCCGAAAATATCAGATCGTGCTCGGTTTATATGGAGGCCATTTTGGCCATGTTTCCCTATTTTACGACACATCCGGTATGATGGGAAAGTTGCAGGTCAAAGAAGATTGGGCAGGCCTAAGCGGTCGTGGCTGCGTAAAATCCGCCAGTAGATCGGTATAAAGAAGGTTGAAGAGCTGGACAACAAAAAAATTAGAAGGATAGCTGCCGACCGATGGAAGTTCCCCTATAATTTATCCGACACAAAATTTGTCAAGCGTGACCAAACCAGCCCCATATCTAAGTACCTTTTTCTCCGGTCGGTCTTTGAGTCACATAAAAATAACATTAAGCTATTTCGTTGTGTTCATAAAGGTACTAAAGAGGACTGTAAAAGGGTGCTAGGTGCCAACGCGCAACGTTGTTACTCAACATGATGCTCTTTCAAGTTTTATGGGTTGAACAATAAAGTTAGAATTTATTAGCATTATCACGTGTCGCTTCGACCTTTCTATTACGATCAAAGGCATTTCTGGTGCTTAATACTACGGTTAACTTTATCCTTAACTCAAAAACCTATTACAGGACATACCATGACTAGAATAATAATCAGGCTTTTGAAAAGCAATGGTGATGATTCTGCCGTCAACCTAATTACACGACTATATAAAAAAGGAGTGTAATATTTTCATAGTTCATGTACGTAAGTATGTGAGTGTCTTTATTCCATAATAACTTTTAAATGCCTGAACAGAGTTAGATGTATTCGTATCGTTAGAATACTTACATCATCCCGAGTGACACTGGCTAGTCTTGCAGCCGTATTGTTTAAAGTAACTTTTGTTATAGCCGGACTTACGCTACTTCAACCATTATTAACAATTGAAAGGTCTCATTTTATGATTTCCTAGTATGTATTAAGCCCAATCGCGCATGTCGCATCGCGTGTGCGAACAAGCGGACGAAAGATTCGCTCTACTTGCGACTTTCATGTGTTTACGACCTACGGATGTTCACATTCGCGCTATACACTTGGTTACCATTATAGGAGACTAATGTTGCTAGACAACTAGACACTTCGGTTGTAAATGATCAAGTGAATTGAAATAGAGAAATTGTTAGTTTGAAGTTGCCACTATCGAAACTAACAATAATATATTGAGAAACTTCCTTTACTAGCCATGAGAGCTCTTTGAGCGAAATTTCAAAATATACACAGCTAAACAATCAAAATATAAATCATCAAATACTACGCGTATCAAAGTTAACATAAAGCTATGTTCGCCACTGAGTCATGAAAGCAAACGATTATTAACATACATAATTAATTTATTCACCTTGACAACAGCCAATGTTTCAAAAATATTGTGTTTGCTGATATTTGCGACTACCAGACAAAATATACCAACGATCTGTTCAAATACAGCCTGTAGCATGTTTACGTTCTTATACTGAGTGACTGTTTCTTAATCTGGGTGCCTTGTTCAGCCGACCGTCTAGTAGTAATACGACACCAACACATCTAGATTGCCTTTGAGTATCAACTTGCGTTGCACTAGATATTTGATATATGATACCTCATTCGCTTTGTTTGAGAGTATCTTTAGAGTTGCTTTTTTTAAACGGGCTAGTATCCTTTAGTATCTAATTAGCTAATACATAAATAAACACTACATCTAACCTAGCTACAAAAAGGGTTGGATAATCTACAAGCCAATATAGGCCTATAGATAATCCAAATGTTCTAGCCCACTACAAGTTGGAAGCGTAGCCAGCATGCTAGCGGCATTGCCTCGTACTGGTACTTGCTCCAAGGATCAGCATTGCGGTTCAACCGCAATGCTGATCCTTGGAGCAAGTACCAACATTTTGGTTACGCGTCGTTCATCATTCAAACGCTCTGCCAAAATTTTGAAAATATTATGAGCTATGTTGCTGGTATTATCAACATGTTTGAAGTAGGTTTTCTATATTCTTCAGTCTTCTATCTATTATATAGCATGCCTTCTATTGTTATGTTAATAGGAACTGTTTGATGTTTATCATTATTGAAGCTGGCTTTTTAGTTAATTTAATGTTAATCATTTTCTCCCGTTAGAATTCCTTTTGATTTGCCAACGAATCCATAATACGAATAAAAATAATATTTGTCAATTAAGAAAGGTATCTTGCGCTCTCAATAATATTTTTAAATTATCAGTTACTTGTGTTGCTTGCAATATTGTAGAAAACTTTGTCAATGCGATAACACTTTACAAATTTGTTGACTAACTTGGGTCAACAACGCAAATGCAAATAAGTAGTCAACAATGCAAATAGGGACCCGACGCAGAAGAGAAGTTTAATTTAATTTTAGTTCGTTAATCCAATTCAATGACACCCTACAAATATGCACATCGCCCACAAATCCGTTAACATATTATGCTTAGTGAAGGTCTCGCAGTCGATCACTCGTATTACACATTTAATTCAAATGTAAAAAACCTACGACATTAATCTCAAACTTTACTATCCACTGTTTTAAAATTTGTCGTCGTTTCAAAATAGCCTTTATTGCTCACTGTTTCAAGGTTTGAAATCGAGAACCACATGGTTTTGAACACATTCTGGTTTATTGAATTTTAGATTTTACTGCCTCTGGAATTAAGTTTATTTTCAGTTTTAAGTGGGATTGTGTAAACCCGCGACATCTCCGGTTCAGCATCGGTTTGATTACGCCTTAGTTCTGATTTATACGAGTCATAAGCTTATGGCGATAGCCTTTGACTTTCTCGTTTTAGCCTACTTGGTCGCTTTTACAATAAAGCTGCTGAGTTGTGATTCTATTATCACTAGCGTCTAAAGACAATTGGTTCATTATAATTCCTTAGTTTATGTATGTTGCTACAATTTCTGCCATTCAATGTTTGTTTACAATGCATATTGCATTGCACTTCATCGATATGCATCAGTGGAGTAAGTGTTACTTACCTATTGACCGTCTTGTTTATTCTTGATTCAGCGTTCGTTGCCTTTTCTATTTTCCTCAATAACAGTATAAAGTAAGCAATGTTTGTTAGTAGTGTCGTATATGTAATGGTCAGTCCAATATCCGATTTGTTTTCCCAACTAGCCCACTTAGACGCTTACCTTCACTAACTTAATCTTTACCCGAACCTTGATTGGTTACGAAGGCCGTCAGCAAACCTTTACGTACAGCCTTTCAGTTTACCAGTATTTGTCGCGTAATTACTCTCGGACTAACGTTTTGTATTTGTATATTTGTTAACAGCTTAACACATATTTGCGTAAGAAAGTTTCCTCGCAATCGCTTTTTGAAAGGTCAAACATTGTGTTTTAAAGTTTCATGGTCAATTAGTAAACTGTTGAATTGTTTGGTGCGAGTGTTTACCGAGAATGTGCCCAAGTCGAGTTCAAAACTTTTCGATGCCTTGGACATAAATCATAATAGAAAGAGTGACACTCGAATTATCGTCGAGGAAAGTAGTGAGAATTCACACAAAACTGGTTACTTTGGGACGGCTAGAGAACCCTCGCAAACAATGAATAATCATCCCGTTCAGTTGGGAGTTTGCACAATCTAAAACATCGAGAATTCAAGTCAAATCACTGGCGTAAGACAAACAATAACACTGTTTGTATAATTGAGATCTTTATTATGAAATTGTTTTTAATAATCGTGAACTTAATGCCAATAAATTATCCACACTGAGTACATTGTAAATAATTGCAAGCATTGTAATGTGCGATTTCTAGTGTATCATCACATTTTTAAAGGTCAGCTGTATTTTATGCGTGCAACTGGCGTTTCAATAACTTTCTTTCACATTAGCATCTGTTGCCTATTGCTGTAATGGAGATATCTCGTTTTGGAATGGTCCATTATTGATGGTGCTAAGTGTCGAGAGTCTGTATTTGAATTTTTGCATAAGTAAATTTTTCCTTAATTTATGGTTTTTATCGTTATTGTTTATTTCTAAATTATTCTGATTGGAAATTGTTGTTGATTGATTTTCTAATGTGTAACCGTTTTGAATCTTTGGCTATAACTTATAAGATATTAATATTGGTTTCAAGTTTCGTTTAATCACCTTCAACAACGACTTCATATTAGTTTTGAAACTAGTCATATCATGTGTACCTTATTGTCATATTATGGGCGTCTTTATTGTCATTTCTGTTTTTGTTTTCTCGACTTTTACATCATTTATTAAATATTCTCAATGTTTCAACAATTTCTTCCTTTACAAACCAGCATGTGAACTAGAAATGTTATCGCTAATTCCTAGCAACAAAATTATACTTATTTAAAAAGGGACAAAAATCAAGCGAAACAGGGAAATGTCGCAAGGTCGGATCACCAGTCTAGCCGGTTACGTATTATATCACTCAGTAGGCGTCAGCTGATTGGCGATCACCGCTTTTTTGTTGTCATGATTGTTTTATTGTCCCGCGCAACTGGTTTTGATTTCAATATAGCGATTGTGGGAAAGTCAGGGTTAAATGTGTTACTACATAAAACATTTTATGTAGCTGATATATAATCTAAAATATAATATAATCTACGGAAAGTGACAGTTTTAGGTTGTGATTTAAATATAAGTATGATTAGGTTATTTGTAAAAGTGTTAAGCATTGTGGATAAAGTAATCTATCTTGTGCTAGGGTCGGTAAAATAGTTTTTTATATTACCATTGTATCATTAGCGAAACGATATGATTAATAGTTTACATACCTAGTGTTATTAGTTTAGAACCATGCCAAAAATTCATGTCTTTCTTTTTATAAAACTAATTCAGTATTCACGTCTATTGTTTTCTATACTATTCGATTTATTTATCAACCTACAACTTGTAAGCAAATTCGTAGATAGACCGCATTGTGTTGCTATTGAAATGTTTTCATAAATCATCTCATACAATTATTTTCTTTAAGACTTCATCTTTTTTGTAATGGATGCTGATGACCTTTGTTAGCGTATTTTATTATTTAACCCTGGTGAAAGACTATTATATTCATATTTGACTTAATAGAGTGTGAGATCTTTAATATTCTCAATTAAAGTACATTATCTGTGGTCAAGGATTATCAATTTCACTTGATCGAAATAATTGTAAAACATTTCGATTAGATCTTAAGGCAAGGTCCGCCGCCCTTGTTTCTCATAATTAAGCTGCCAACGACAATATCACTGACTACATTAAAATATTTAACAATATCAAAGGAGCAAGCAATTTAAAATAACTTAATAATCTTCTAAACCAAAGCCTACAAATATGTTTAGATAATTTTACTACATCCTAGAGTGAATTTGGTGTTTACAACTTATGCAATAAAGTGCATTGTATTGGCGGAAATTAAATGCAATTTGCTCCATTTCTGACGTTGAATATACGATCGTTTTTATTGGACTTCAGTGGTTTGTTTGGATGCTTAATACTTATAGGGCATTTGGAGATATTGCAGTTACCGGTTTGCGCTATAAAACGATGTATTGCATTCACACTAAAAAACGGTTTTATAAATCAAAATAATTGCAATAGTAGACAAAAGAACATTAAATGCTCCGTTACTGCGTATCGAATATAAGAATATGGATATGGCTATAAAGTGCATAATATTTTTTCTGAAGTCAAGAAAATAACGTCTGTCAAAGACGATAAAACTGGAACACTTCGAGATCTGAAAAATAAATGGGAACATAATAATAAATCTGTCATTTGCGAGCACCAATAACAGTTATTTATATAATAAATGTAGAGCATAAAATTGCAGTAGTAAACATACAAATCAAATATTTCCTCTGCTCTCCACACCAACATCGTCTCGTACTGAATTGCAAAATGTCTTCGTTTAGCATCGAGATATCTCGCATCGCGCATTCTCGGTTTCGAATTTCGATACGATATCTCATCGTTGGATTTATTTTAAACTGTAAATATTTGGTTAAAAAGGAGCTTTGCTTGTATGAATTTGTTATCATTTTTGCTTGCATATATCATAAGAAATTATTCATCTTCCACTTGGAAATGATATATTATGGAAACGTTCATCTTTAGATATATGAAATCGGTATTTGACGGATTATGTCCATTTTTATTATTGCTTTGTATTTTGTATAGTCCTACTAATATTAAAAATGCGGAAATGTTTGGTGGTTTGTCTTTCACGCAGTAACAGATCGACTTGATATGTTGCATATAGACATTTGGTGGGCTGGGGAGTGATATTGGGACTTCTTAATATAACGAAAAAATCACAGTTCCTAAGAATACTAAAGTACTAGTATTTTTTATAAATAGTAGTTTTTGACTCATAAAAACGACTTTCGTGGACCAACATAAATATGTTTGTTATTTTTTTACTAGCTTCGGCCCGCGGTTTCGCCCGCGTGGTATACGAGTATATCTTTATCAATTCAATGTGTTATTCTGATGTATAAGCTACATTACTGTTAAGCTTCATCATAATCCGTTCAGTAGTTTTTGCGTGAAAATGTAGCAAACATCCATCCATCCTTACAAACTTTCGCTTTTATATTATTAGTAGGATATATCTAACGTATCTCATATCCCAACTTTAGGGATAGTTGAACTAGCTATAAATTTGTTAGTTTACTAAGAACATAGTTTTCCGCTTCTTTGAAAGAAATGATTAATTATTATCTCCGTATCAGCCTACGTCAATTAGACCTCTTCTCAGTCCTTTCCCCAAACAGTAACTTTAAGGCGTATCGCATTATAGTACTAGTCGTTTTCTTTTGTTACTCCAGCAGTTTTAAAACCTTAATTTGCATATCATTATGATTCGCGGACGCAACATCTGTTATTAATAAAACAATGAACTCAATGCCATTAGTCACACTAGTTGACTTTAGGCCGTGCTTAATCTGTTAATCAGCTATTTGGAGCGTGATCTCGTTTGATTACGGTTTTGCTTGCTTGTACTTTTATATATTTTGTAGATAAAAGTTACTTGTGTATCGAGAATAAAGTATAATCTTTATTATTTTCATCGCCGTTGTCTATCTCTACGGCTTCTTATTATCTTTTCCTTTACCCATTGAAAGGATACTCATATCTGCCATCTTCTGTGTAAATGATTTCAAACAATCACACACTTTACCTGGACACCTAAATTAAAATCTTCATTTAGAGTCCTTGTCATTTTGTTTATCTTCTATCCCATTTACAAGAATCGGTGCTCTTCATAGTTCTGGAATGTTTTCATACACATAAATTGCTATTCACATCAACATGTTTGGAACCCATTGTGGCCGGTCAGAATATTGGACTTGGAATAATCTCACAAACTTTCAACGTACGGATTGACTCCAGAATACAACATATTGTCTACTTGAGAGCTTGCTGTATTAGTTTATTATGTTCCGAAATTGAGAATATCGTCTTCCTCTTTTATTACGTTGAAAATTGTTGTACAAATACAAGTTCGTTTTCGTGTATGTCGCTTGAATGTGGTAATTCAATCACAAGGTCATTGAACTGTTTCTGCTCATATTGAATTGAAGTTCGTAAATTTACCACAATTACGATACCTGACTTTAACAAGGCACGAATTCAAGGCAATTGCAATCTTTTATTACGCTCTATATTATTATACTAAAATGTGAACAATGTACACATTTTAGAATTCTTAGGAATATGTACAGATAATTTTAGACTTGATTTGTTTTGAAGAATTTCTAATAAGGCTCAGGAAACAATTCTCACTTAAAATCACATATAAGTATATAATATATACAATAAACATCCATTGCAAATCTAAAATAATAACCCAAAGGATTGAAACAACCCCGAGGAATATCGATGATCATTTATTTACGCTACCCAATACAAATTTATTTAGAACACGTTAACTTAATAGTAGAAAGGCATTGGTAGTCGAGTATTTTCTAGTATTCGTCTAGCTAGCTACGACCCTCATGTTGAAAATCTGTCGCCAAGCAACTATCAGTGTGTTCGTTGTCCAAACTCTCAAGTTAAGTTGTCCGAACTTCGGACAGCGTAACTTCAGAGCGAACTAGTTAATCTAGGGTTAGCGAATCCGTCATCTTCGACTATATCGTAGGTTAAGATCAGGCGAGATAGTCGTAAAATTCTATCGAGTATAATTACGTCTGAATTTAAATAACAATAAAACGCAAGAAGTCCATGTAACAGAAGTTACATAAAACACGACTGCCCTAGCCTAGTGTCACTCGGGATGATGTAAGGATTCTAACAATACCCTATACATCCATATCTGTTCAGGCATTTAAAAGTTGTGGTGGAATAAAGAAACTCACATACACACATAAATGAATCCTAAAAACACTGCACTCCTTTTTTGTGCAGCCATGTAAAAAGAAAAACAATTTTAGAGTCACCATTTCAGTATTTAACTGATACAATGTAATAATATGTGATTGAATAGGTAAATGTTGGAAAGTTATTCTGAGTGTAGAGCACAATTTATACTAAAGTTAGTTTGAATACAGTTTATATTACTCTTTAAATGTTCAGTATGAGCTTCTTGGTGCGTTTGCTGATGTGCAAGCATATGTAGTCATAACTGCCAGTGACAATAATTTAACTCGATAAACTTATAATATGCTGATGCTATACTATGATCTCAATCTTGTCTGTTATTTATAATTATGATGCTACCGAGCGTATATTTTACATTTGAATCCGGACTAGAGATAAAATTAAATCAGCGATGACCTTAAGTCCCTAAGTTGGCCTCTGTCTAGCCTCTATCAATATTCTACATTTTTTCATATTACTGTGTCCAACTTGTAATATCATTAGGTCCAAAGATAGATACTGAAGTAGGATCGCTCTTGAGAAAGTTATTGAGACAGCTTTAGTATGTACAGAATGATAAAATATTGACGGTTAGCTTCGCTATTGTAAGTTGGTCAACTCATTTCATGCTAGTCATGAATAGAGATGTGTGATCAATCCATCTGTCTGATTCTTATTCTTACTTAGATAATGTAGTCTTAATGTATTCTCGTTTACATTGCCTTGTCCGGTTCAATTATCTTTTGCTATACATATATGGACATATATTGTATGAATCATTGAACATTAGCTGGCTTTTAATTGTCACGCTTCGATATCTTTATCGCTAATTATAATAATATGTTTATCGGTCACGGTTATTGTCTTATCTAGATATCATCGAGATTTAAATTAATTTGGTTATTTTGTTTATTACGATTTTCGTCATCATTCTTTATAGAGGTTTGGTTTATTGATTTTCGCGTCAAACCTGCTATAGCTTTTTACAAGCTTTTGTTTTACTTACTATTCAATTTAGTATCCATAAGTTGAGTGCATTTGAGCTTTTAACCTCATTGACCTTGTTAGATTACCACACATGTACAGTTACTGATAATGTGTCCAGTTGTTTCTACATTCTAGTTTACGCTTTATTATGGCTGCCTTTATTACATCGTTGTTGTTCATTCCTATAAATGTTATACAACCGTCGAATATTTATGCCATTCCACCATTACCATTAATGGTTCCAGGTATTGGTTCGTTTTTATCGGCTCGCCTTAGCACCGGGTATTTATCGTTGCCAATATTGAGTTATAGCCCCGTCGTGTCGTCGATGGAGTTAATTAGGTTTTTACTGTTGTATCGTTGTTGTTGAGTGGTCTACGATGTTCCATCATCTGATAAATGTTTCTGATGATTATTTTGTGGCCAATTTAAAAGATTGTGTCGGCGTGACGGTGGCTGTTACAATTGTATGTAGTTTGTCACACTAAGATCCTGTGGCGATACTTATATAATATGAGTATTGAAATAATGATTAATCAACCGTCATTTCAGTGATCAGTGATATTTTGATAAAAACGTCCAAATTTGATGAGATAAGTGGTCAGATATGATTTGTCGGTTGTTGAAGAAATAGTTATTATCTAAAATTCTAAACGCAGGCAATGTTAACTGAAGCTCCAAAGTGATTCAAAATACAGTGATTTTATAAAGACAAATTCTACACGTAAATGGAAGTGAGTTAAAAACCACAACAGTGCCAAAATCTAAACGTGTGCCCAATGAGCAAAAGCTGTTCAAAGTGGCGAAGTCAGAATCGCGGCTGGTGCTAGTAGGCGAAGGGGAAGGTGATGGATGCTGCTCGTGCACTGGCATGAGGATCGACCTTGGAGGTGCACTCCTCGAGGCGGCCAAGCTGACCAGGTCCTGGTTCTGTCAGAAGCCTGATTACGGGTAAGTTGTCTTTGTTCGTGTTTGGAGTCATCAGAAAACATCCTGCCGCGTGCGTCAACAATTACAAGTTTTATTTTGTACCAAGATTTATAACTAATGATTCATCTGTAATCTTAGATAGCCTTTGTTTTGCTATTATACTATTGAGAATATCTTATAGTAGTTCATCATCTACAATTTCTGAATAAATTTTCGTTTTATCAAAACTAATTTATCATCTTTGCGCAATTCCGCTTCAACTAATTAATCTCGGACTAATAAATGAACAAATTCTTGACAGATATCAATTAAAAAGTTTTCATAACACAATTTACCTGAGAAAATGTTACTGGAGCTCATTTAGTGTACACCTTTTATTAAGTTTAATTAAACTTTGAGCAGACTTCAAAATGAGACATACTAAGGGGAGGGTCATAAGGGCCTCAAGTATTTCAATAAGCATAAGTTGCTAATTGCAGATACTTATAACCCTGGAAATGAATTAAAAATGTGGCAAGTACGATATTATTGTTAATTGGCGATTATAAAATGGAATTTGATGAGAATTAAAGTATTGGGTATAAATAAAGAAGTACAATCTATCAAATTAAAATAGCCTTTGGTTTCGGCAGTTCAATTATCACACTTACATATTACGTATTGTATATACGAGTAGAATGTCCTTGGATTTGAAACTTTCTGACTAGTTCGTTTATATAATGTAAGAGTAATCTAATTTATTTTGATCACTTTTTAGTCTGAAAATTTTTAATCTTATTTCTGCGTCATTTACCATTTTGTTTAATAACTAGTCATTTATTCAAAAATAACGTTCAGTGGAAAGCGGGGAAGAAATATGTCTCGAATTGTATGTTCATTTTAACATACAGTTCCTTTTTCTGATTCGACTAGTTTAAAGACTGTCATCCTCACTGCTTATTGGGGGCACTTGCCCCTAGCTACGCCCCCGCGGACTGGAAAGTAGGAAATGTTTGAAGGGAAATGAAATTGCAATTTGTTACTGTCTACTAAGTCTTACCGGAGACGGCTTGTCTTTGTGCTCAATATAAATATTTATGGCTTTGAAGCTGTGCAGATTTCTTGTTGTTTATTACTGTATTCAAAGATGAGCCGATTGAGATTGTCCTTTCTAAAATTTAATAAAAGCTATATCTTGGTTGCAAACACGGCAACACTATTTTCTTTTGATTTGACTTGCTTGTCTCTGAACTCTGATATGCGAGTATTCGACGACTGTCTTATGTATGTCTATTTCTTTGGCTCGCTCTGTAGCCTATATGATTTGATGGATTTTTAAACTATCATGGTGGAATTAGATAATTGTTTTAATTGTAGGACTGATATGGGGTACAATTTATTTACAGTTTTTATTACGCAGGTGGGTTTTCATTAACAATTCAGTTTATTCTTGTTAGAAATATATTTCTCCAAATAATGGCAAAAGGTTTCGTCAAATAACCTATATCATTAACTATACTAAGAGATCTGTGGTCCATACAAAGTGACATCAGTCGTTGTTTTATTGTTAGGCTATGACTGCGTGAAGACGGGACATTCAACAATTGTGACATTATCGTAACATATCTCATTAACATTATCTATCAACAGCTTTATGTTGTTTCAAATGAGTTCGAAGAATGCATTAAATTTTATAGCTAATATCGGGAGGATCCGAGCTAATTAATAACCACGTGTAATGTAAACATAAATTGTATCAATAAGATTCATATCTAATTCCTTTCTCATTGTACTTACTATAAGAATGTGAATGCTCGCGATTTCACCCGCGTTTTCTGTGCATTTTTCGGGATAAAAAATACTGTTACTCTCCGGTAGTCTATGCCAATGTCAGTCTGTGGCAACTAATGTTGCATGAACATGAGAGGTAGTTTAAAGCGGTGTTTTGCTGTTAGGTATGCTGCTTGACCGAGTTCATCCCGCTTCTTAGCCAGCCTAATTGTTTTTATCTACCGAATCTCTAAATTAAGAAATACAAATTTTGAGAACAAAAACTGACTATACGAAACAAGCCAAAGCGTGCCCGCATGTGACACGTTGTGTGAACCTTATTAACATAACAATGGTTGGAAAGGCAAACATTAAATTTTTCATAACAAATTATACACTTTGTGGTCTATCTTCCCACCGACAAGAGGAGTATCTTCTTGTTTATCATTAAAGGCAGCTGCCTTATAGCTATAGCTATAGATTAAAAACAAAAGACCGTCTACTTGGAAGGGAAATACAGAAGAAGGAAGCTGTAAATAAACAAGGTAATTGTTGTTGATACAAGAGGTTTTTTAAAGGCTCTGTCGTGTGTGTTTTTAAGCGATGATGGATCAGCGGCGCAAGTACAGATCTTTTCGATCGATAAAATTCGATAAAATTGACAGTTGAAATCGATAAAGCGGGTTTTATCCACATTTTATATAATTTATAGAGCTATTATATAATACTTTACGATCAGACTTCGGTACTCGCAACATTTGATAAATTTAACGAGTTTTTTGATTCGACAAATTTATCGAACCGACTTCCGTACTTGCGCCGCAGTACCTATTGTTGTTGACCGTCGATACGCTTGTCATTGGTTAGATTCTTATAATGAGTGTGAACTTTAAGCGACGCAAATTTTTTTTTGGTTTGTCTTTTCTGTTTAGTTTGTCGACCTTTAAAATTGCAATAGGGTTGTTGACTGTATTCAAATAAAAATATAATTTTGCCGCGAAACGGTAGTTTTTGTGACAGAAATCCTATTAAACACAATATTTTTGTTTATTTTTAAGGAATTTAATTTAAATTAAATAATCAAAATGTAATCACATCAATCCGAAGTCACGTGACCTAAAACGCCCGTGACGTCACTGTTTCAATCGGAAGGAGTATATATATTTTTTTTGTTTTGTTTTTGGCTCCACGTGATTTGCGCATTTAACTAGTGTCAAGTTATATAAGTAATAATATATAATAAATCTCTAGTTTTGGTGCATGAAAGTCGTCAAAGTCACGTTAAAGTTTAGTCTAGGCGCGGTCGAGTCGAAGTCGAAGTGAAGTGAAGTAAATTGGTGGATAGTTTACTGAAGCTTCTATGGAGTTTTGGATAGAATACGAAAATACACGTTTTTCGTCTTTGTACTATTTGCCTTTCACTCATGCAAGTTTACGAACACTTAATGGTTAATAATCCACTATTATTACACATTAACATTCTATAAAACAAAGGTTTTAGTAAATAACACAAAATCAACAACAGCACATTTTCGCATTCCCGCCAAAACTCCAATGAGTATATAGCTCGTTGCGCTTAACTGCTCAGTATTTTAGAGTGATTTCTATGATTATTTATCTGTGCTGTGAATTCCGCGCCTATTTTTCTAAATTTATTTCGACTCTTGAATATTCTCCCATGATGGAAAGTGGCTTCATAAAGGCAAATAATTCCAATTTGCCGAGAATTGATTGTTTTACGGTGGCCAATTTCTTCTCGACAAACGATAATTTCTGCTCTGCTGAATTTAGAAACGTGAAGACCTCCGTGTAAGTACCTACTTTTTATACCAAAAATCATTATTTCTATAACCAACAATGAATATATAACAGTAATCGTAGATTCTAAGATCCAAAGTGTATTAATTAACCAAAGCATATATATAAATCAATAAGCTCAAAAAACTTAGAACTCGTATTTTAATACATAACAATACATACACAGAAAGCATCGAATGAACTTGTCACTAAACGTAGCACAGACTAGGTAGTAGTGGTTATATTCTCTTTGCTTGTCACTTTACAGTGTTATAGAAAATTACTCTGTGGTAATTGAACACGTGACGTCACTGCCGTTTTGGAGCAAAATTTAAAACGGCATTTTAAATACATGATAATTAAAATATTAGTTGTTTTAAAAAGTAAATTTAAATATTTTGGGTTATATTAGGCCCATACGCATCGTTTTAAACACTTTCCCAAAATCAGTCAACATCCCAATTGATGTTAATAAAACAGCGATTTAGCTCAAGACTGATTTATATATTTCTCGGAGGTAGTTACAAACATTTTTATCGAAGTATACCCACAATACATTACACTTCCCCTCTTAGAAAAAAAAAAAAAAATGTACAGCAAGTACATAGATGTGCAATTTAATGTTAGTGTACCTATCCTATATGTTTAATATACAATACACACGGAATGACTAATGAATTAGTTCGGTACATGGTTGACAAACAAAATACATATTGGGTATAGAAGCCATATAACAAAAAAAAAACAATCATAATAGAACATTGTTGCAAAAGTGATACAATAACATGGTAGTACAGAAGTTATACCAAAGTATTACCTATAGGTTATAATATAATCCAAAATAGCAACTTTCTATAAATTATCGTTTGTGCACATTACATATGAGTAGGTACCTAAACAACGGGTATTATAGATGCATTAGGTAAGGCCATCTTAGGAGACTTATTATACCAACTGTTACAAAGTAAACAAGCGTTTATCCTATATACCAGTACCAATAGGCACATGAAAAATTTAAAACTGGGTGTCGCGTTATTATATTCATTACATAGGTATTACCTAACCAACTTATGTACGTGGGTACTAGATACTCGTACTCGATTTTACCTCCGTAAGAAAAGTAACTAAAAGTTAGTTAGTTAAATTAGTGGAGTAGAAAGTTTGAGAAAGAAAAAAAAATAAAATAACTATCATGAATAAGACAGCACATAGCTTAATTTAGCTTATTGGGCTTGGCTGTTCGTGGACGGAGTGTGGGCGGTCGATACTCGTGCGCCTCGGCGCGGGCGCGGCGGGCGTCGCGGGCCGGGCCCGGCGGCGATGGCGAGAGTGGAGCCGGGGACGAGGCCGGCGAGGTCTGCGCGACGTCGTCTGCACGCGGAGGAGAGGACGGTGAAGGCAACGGTGTCTTCATCTCCCATGACTCTTCAGAGTCACGATCAGCCGCGTCACTACTGAGTCCTAATGCCCACGAGTAGCGTTTGGGTTTGTTCGAAATCAGCTGATCGGTGTGTTTCGTGCTGGTTTCGTTACCTTTGGTAGTAACTTTGTAAGTAACGGAACCGGTTCGTTCCGCTATTTTTCCCTCGTTCCATTTAGGCCCATATTTAGAATAATTTCTTATTAGAACTTGATCTCCCGGGTTAAAGTCTCGCGGCGAGCCGCCGGCATGCGCCACCTGAGCGCGCTGCGCCTCCGCCACGCACTGCGCGACACTGGGCGCACGCAATTGATCCATGCGCGTACGCAGCCTCCGCCCGAACATAGCCACCGCGGGTTCTTTTTGGGTACTGCAGTGAGAGCTGTTGCGATACTGCAATAAATTTGTAATGTATTGTGGGTATACTTCGATAAAAATGTTTGTAACTACCTCGGGAAACTCCGCTTTCAAATTCGAAACAATTGAAGCGTTGTTATCATTTATGTTAAAAATATTAATAGACTTTAAGTTTAATTTGCGTAACCAAAGCCGACCCATCAAGGGCGGTCCGCCATTCGCAATAACAAATAGTGGTAAAACAGCGCTCTCGTTCTCGCGTGACACTTTTACATCGACGCGACCGAGAGGCACGATCGAACCGCCCGAGTACGACCGGAACTTAACGACATCTTTAATTATGTTACAGTATTGAGTTTGAAGAGATTTTATATATACACTTGTAGTAGCACGCATAATGTCGCCTTGTCTATGCACTAAGTTCAGAGAGAGAAAAAAAAAATGTAGGTAGACCGCACAATTTCATTATTCCGTGCGGTCGGCTGGTTCTTCATTCACGTTGCAGTGCTCCGCCGCGTCGCACTACAAAGTTGGTTTTTCTAAGTTTCTCCGTGTTAACAAGTTTTTTCGTCAAAATCAAGATGCCGAAGAGGAAACATAACGACGAGTGGGAATATTTGTAAGTAATTTGCACATTTACCGATAACTATCGATTGCATATGAGGTTTCACGTTCCAACGATTCGAGTTCTTACTTAACCCACTTTTTTACTCGAGTTCACGATGCAACGCCACGAGTTCATCTTACTCGCTGTATACCTATGCGTACTTAATACGCCATCCATATAGCAACCTGTTGAGGTTATCCTATAATAATAATATGAAACGACCTAAAAGGTAACATATTAAGTAATTTGCAATTTGTTCGGTCCACGTTGGAGTTGTCACTTACTGATAATAATGCATACGAGGTTTAACGTTCCAACGATTCGAGTTGTTACTTAACCTACTTTTTACTCGAGTTCATCCTACTCGCTGTATACCTATGCGTACCTAATACGCCATGCATATAGCAACCTGTTGAGGTTATTCTATAATAATAATATGAAACGACCCGAAAGGTAACATTTTAACTATTTAAGTTAAGTTCTAATGTTCACGTTTCAACGATTGGAGTTGTCACTTAACGATAATAATGCATACGAGGTTTAAAGTTCCAACGATTCAAGTTGTTACTTAACCTACTTCTTACTCGAGTTCATTTTACTCGCTGTATAACTATGCGTACCTAATACGCCATTCATATAGCAACCTGTTGAGGTTATCTATAATAATAAAAAGATGAAACGACCCGAAAGGTAACATTTTAACTATTTAAGTAATTTGCAATGTCTTCGGTTCACGTTTGAGTTGTCACTTAAATACATACGATGTTTAACGTTCCAACGGTTCAAGTTGTTACTTAACCTATTTTTTACTCGAGTTCATCTTACTCGCTGTATACCTATGCGTACCTAATACGCCATGCATGTAGCAACCTGTTGAGGTTGTCCTATAATAATAATAATATGAAACGAACCGGAAGGTAACATTTTAACTATTTAAGTTAAGTTCTAATGTTCACATTTCATCTATTCGAGTTGCCACTTACCGATAATAATGTATACGAGGTTTCACGTTCCAACGATTCGAGTTGTTACTTAACCTATTTTTTACTCGAGTTCACGATGCAACGCCACGAGTTCATCTTACTCGCTGTATACCTATGCGTACCTAATACGCCATGCATATAGCAACTTGTTGAGGTTAGCCTATGATAATAATATGAAGGTATACGTATAATTACGTATATTAGACACAAATTTGCACCTATTAGGCGCGTACCTTCATACTGCAGGTATTACAACCACTTCCTGTATGTCAATGCAGTATAAATATGAAATTCAGATGACAACAGTGAATCTGTCAATGTTGAAAACGAAAATCAAGAGCTACGCGAACCAAGACCGTCGACTAGCGCGTTACACGCGAGTTCCGATCGTTCGCTGGATATAGCCAACGTGACAATACTGGAGGACGTATCTCCACCACCAGTGATTAAAGGTGCTTCCAGCAGTGAGGATGTTTCACGAACAGAACCAAGCTAAGGCAAAATTAGCAGCGGTATTGCTTGTCTTGACGAGCCTATAAGACTCTTCTTAGTAAGAATAATAAAGATCCAACTGTTCTAAAGCTGCTGATTGATGCTGGGCGCATCATCTGTGACACACAACTCAGTGAGTCAATAACGAGGTGAAATTTCATATTGGCTGTACTAAAGAAGGACTTGAAAGATCAGATGCTGCTCACGATAATAAATAGTTTTCTTGTAACCAAGAATTAGCCGAAACTTTAAAGACCGCAAAAGCGATCAATAAAACAGGTGTGGATCTCAAAGCTTCCACCTCTAACAAGACTATTGCTACAAAACCAAAGCATCAAGTCGTTAACAGAAATTGAAACGGAAAGGTTCCGGTTCAAAACCACAGACAGCAGCCGTCGGCGCTTTCAAAGATGAAGGAGTCTGCACCTCAGAGGCAACAGCACTCGCCATCATCGAGGACATCGCGACCGAACTTCAGTCGCGGCCGCCGCTAGACAATACGGTAAATTACGCCGGTAGACTATCTGTTTTTTACAACCAATGGTCACAAATAACCGCAGATAAAATAATTTTATCGTGGATACGTGGTTATGAAATTCCGTTCACTGAAACTCCATATCAGCATTGTATACCTCAACCCAAACCGAACGGAAAAGCACGCTTTATCCTAAATTTGAAAAAGCTAAACGAGTTCATTCAACATGTTCATTTGAATTAGAAGATTTTAGAATAATGATCAAACTAATCTCAAGATGTTGTCTCAGGTCAACTATTGATCTCAAAGGCGCATATTATTAAGTGAAAGTTCATGATAACTCTAAAAAATATTCAAGACTTAGTTTTGAACGGTAACTTGTATGAATTTAATGCCCTACCGTTTGGTGTCAATACGGCACCTTTTGTCTTCACAAAAATAATGAAAACGGTGGTCAGAATGCCACGCTGTGCTGATTATTTATCGGCAATATATCTTAACGATACCTGTCTAATATCACATAGCTATAGCGAATGTATGAATAACATTACAAAAATGAAAAGTACATACATGAATTTGCCTGTAAGTTTACAGTCAGATTTCGATTGGTGGATTAAATCTATCGAAAATCCAAAAAATCAAATTAAATTTGACGAATTCAGATGCTTCGACTATGGGGGGTCGGGGGATAGGCTGTGCGGGAAAAACGGCAAGCGGTAGCTGAAGTCGGAAAGAAAGAAAACTTCACATTCATAAGATTAAAAATGTGTCTAGAGGATTTATCCAATTGTCATATTATCTTGCGAATAGATAATACAACTGCGATTTTTTACATTAATCGTATGGGAGGAATCCAATTCCCCCATCTCACAAACTGACCAAAGATATACGACAATGGTGTGAAGCGCGAATTCTATTTATAACAGCGCTATACATTCCATCTACAGAAAATACTATAGCAGATACTGAATCAAGGTGTATTCACCCGGATATTGAATGGGAACTATCTGATCTTGCCTTTCAGCAAATCATTAACAATTTTGGGCTACCAGAGATTGACATGATTGCTAGTTGAATAAATAAAAAATGTCCTGTATACATATCATGGCACAAAGACCCTGATGCTTGACGCTTTCTCTGTGAATTGGTCAAAATTGTATAAAAATACCATGAATCATAAAACGGGTTCCCTTCCTTCTCAATAATTTTAAATAAACATTGATAAAAATTATTAGCGACAAAGCTAAGTGCATACTGGTCGGGCCAACATGGCCAGCTGAACCTTGGTATCCCCTATTTAACCAGTTTTTTACAAACTAAACCACTGGTTTTTTTTTTTTCAAACTTCTGAGGACCTAATAATCTCTCATTCCAGTTTCTGCCAGATCGAGCGGCAGATTACCCTGGATGCCGGAGTATTGTGCGGGAGTCTCTAATAAGAAAACTCCCTCCCGGGTCTTTAGACACATTAATAGCGTCTCTGTCAGATAATT
Organism: Crocallis elinguaria; assembly: GCA_907269065.1. Classification (NCBI taxonomy): domain Eukaryota; kingdom Metazoa; phylum Arthropoda; class Insecta; order Lepidoptera; family Geometridae; genus Crocallis; species Crocallis elinguaria. The sequence continues at coordinate 11,667,303 of OU026071.1, read as the reverse complement.
AAATCAAGTAATATGATAATTACACATTCCAGTTATTATTCATGTTTTAACAGAGTTATTTCAATCGGGAGCGCTATACGGCACTCTAAATGGTTTTAGATCTACACCTTCCTTAGTATTAGGAAGTCAGATAAGCACAGACGACTGTGGTAAAGGTTTTAAGGGTATATTTAGGCTTCGCCCTCCCTTACCTAAGTATGAATCCACTGGGATACTACATTAGTAATTGAAACTCTAGCCACTTGGATTCCTAATTAATCTCATTCTTTAGAAAAAATCACTAAAGAAGCTAGTTACCCTGCTGGCGCTGGTAACAGCGCATAGAGTACAAACTATTTCAAAAATAGATATCCGAAATATTCAAAATTGCCGGAATCATATTTCCATTAGGATCCCTGACTTAATAAAAACGTCAAGTGTAAAAGCAACTCAGCCAACGCTGATGCTGCCAATTTTTCGAGACAGACCTGACATAGGTCCGGCTTAATTATTAACGGATTATTTAAAAGTAATGTAGCGGCATTACGTGATCATCACACCTCTATTTTTATTTCTATAATAAAACCATATAATAAAGTTTCTCCCCAAACACTTAGCAGATGGATAAAGAGTATACGTTGTGGGTCTGTGGAATAGATATCACACAGTACTCTGTACATAGTACTAGACACCTCAAAAGCTCATAAGCTCGGTGTGAATTTGGATGTTATCAGGAAGACTGCCGGTTGGTCCGGCGGCTCTACAATATTTGCCAAGTTTTATAACAGGCATATAACAGACAGCATATACAGAATCAAATCATTGTTTTGCTAGAAGTAAAATTGATTGATTTATGCTAAAAGTTACTGTAGCTATTATGTTAATAGTTTATTTAAGAAACATTACCTTTTAATTGAGTGATTAAATACATTTATTATGTCAATTATTGAAGAAATATTAAATATATTTACTTCTGTAATACTTTCAACTGAAATAGATATTTCACAACTTCTCTCAACATCTACAAGTGTATATATAAAATCTCTTCAAACTCAATACTGTAACATAATTTAATGATTAAACGAACTTACCTGTAAGTTAAGTTCTATCATAATTATGTGAAGTAGTGAGTTTGAAGAGATAGCATCCCGCCCACCCAGATTACCTATTTCATAGGTCCCGAATAGTGAAATATCTACTTGAATTGATAAGCTCTGAACTAAATGAAGAACCAGCCGACCGCACGGAATAATGAAATTGTGCGGTCTACCTACATTTTTTTTTTCTCTCTCTGAACTTAGTGCATAGACAAGGCGACATTATGCGTGCTACTACAAGTGTATATATAAAATCTCTTCAAACTCACTACTTCACATAATTATGATAGAACTTAACTTACAGGTAAGTTCGTTTAATCATTAAATTAGTGGCAAATGAGATAAATGTTCATGGTAAAACTGTTTAGACACCGCCGATATTCTGCTCCCTGTATCAACCTCAAACAAAATATTCTTATTTTCAATCAATAATTCTAGGTAATATGGATCGTCCTTACGGTTTGCTCCCGTTGAAAAATGATATAGTCCATCACTCGCATCACTGTCCGAATCGCCTTGCTCGATGTAATTTTGGAATTTAGGTTGTCCGCTTTGATTATTTTTCACAACTTTAGAACACATAAGGGCCAAATGTCCCTTTTCACTACACTTGTTACATGAATAGAATTTAAACCGGCACTTATTTGGCGCGTGATTGCTTTTCCCGCACCGCCAGCAAGCGGGACTGCGTCGCGCGTAGCTCGCGGCCGCGGCCGCTGCCACCCGATGTAGCCCGTCTCCGCCCTGCCCGAGTCCTGAGCTGCGCGAGCCCTGCGCTCCGCTGTCCGCGGCGGCGGCGGCGCCGCTGGCGGCCGCGGTCTCCGCGTGCCGCTCGGCCGCCTCCAGCGCTAGCGCAAGCTCCACCGCCTTTTTGTAGTCAAGCGTAGGTTCGGCGAATAGGCGGGACCGCATTTCTTCACTTCGCAGTCCGGACACGAACTGATCACGAATATTTTCCTCCAACAGCGCTCCGAAGTTGCAATGAGTCGCAAGGTGCTTAAGATTTTGAAGGAAAACACCTACGTTTTCGGTTTCCGCCTGTCGCCGCTGCCGAAAAATATGCCGTTCGGCTATCTCTGACCGTTTCGGTTCCAAATGGTCACGAACCAATGCCACAAGCTCTTCGAACTTCTTGTTTTCCGGGTGATCAGGCGAACTTAAATCACACATGAGTTCGTACGTGACGGCACCGACGTGCGTGACCAACGTGGCAACGCGCAAATCACTTTTTATTTCATTTAATAGAATGAACTGTTCCACTAATCGCACATACGCCCCCCAATTAGCACGACCGTGCATGTCAAATTCATGCAACTTTCCGAAAGGCATATTAAAACTTCCTTTTAGACTGCGCCACTTGCAATTGATGTTAATAAAACAGCGATTTAGCTCAAGACTGATTTATATATTTCTCGGAGGTAGTTACAAACATTTTTATCGAAGTATACCCACAATACATTACAAAAATAAGAAAACATACGTACGTTTTCCTGTTTTCAATTTTCTTAGGAAAACAACAACAGTGCATTTATACTAATGTTTCACTAGTGCGGCCACCGGCGGATTTAATCCGCGTGGAGATTTCCACAGAAACACATTTAATAAGGCTAAAAGTAGCCTAGATGCCAGTCTCCGGCTTATAAACTATTTCTATGCAAAATGTCACGTCATACCCTTTCTCCGTTGTTGCGTGAAAAAACAAACCAACAATCACACTTTCACATTTGTAATAGTAGGGATTATTATCAATTGTTTTTTCTTACGATCATAAGCGAGATAATGTTCAGACTCTATAGCTAATAATAAAATAGGTTTCAAGTGTCAATTTTTCCTAATGAACTATTTTACATCGAGTGCCACTCGAATTGCGATATTACAAATAGCATGAGATTTAGTACTTCCGTTTAAGTTCAATATAATCGGCATTAAACATATTCCAAAAGTAGTAATTACTATATCTGTGCTATGACACCTTAATCCAAATATTAACATATTTGGACGGTTTGCCCCGGAAGACGAGGCTGTTTCGAGGGGTGCAAACCTGGCGCTTCGCCAATGGATGCCACTAATGTTTTAAATTACATGAACGTGCCCGTTTTAGGGTGGAAAATGTGTCTGGTCGGTGTATTATTCTGAAACCGATTCAATAATTGCTGAAAAACTGGACGATATAACTCCGTTTGTAAAAATCCGTTTTATAAAAAGAAAGATATTTTGCTATTACTCGCGATGAGGACTGCTTCTACGTCCCGCGGTTTAAATTAGATATATATTAATATATTAGTATGATAGTAATCGTAATAGTAAGATAGTAATAGTAGTAGTATTGTAGTATAGTAGTAGTAATAGTAATAATAAGATATAAATTGGTTGAAATCAAAGAAGCGCTTAGGCTTTTCGAGCATTACGCAGCCTAGCTGTCGCCGCCGTGGCTGCGGTAGCTGACATATTGAGCGCAAAAAACAAAAAATCTTGGCTGCCTATCGCGCGGGTTCCGTTAAGCCATTAATACACGGGGCTGGTGGCGTAATGCGCAGAAAGCCATGGACACTCATAATCCTGAATCAGGATTCCATGTGGAGCAGGGGGCGATTCACTGCACAAATATCCAAGACCCGAGAACAAACTTTATACTCACCGTAAAATGTTTTCCTCGACCATACTCCGGGGATCGCAACCAGAACATTATGCCCTGCGCCCTGCCCTTTGGCAGAATTACTTACAACCAAGGAGCCGCCAATCAAGCGACTTGAATGCCTTTACGCGACAATATTACCTACTCCCCCGAGTCCCTCATATAAGTTTTGAGGTTAACCACTTCAAAATTGGTTTCTTCAAGTCCCTTCCGAACGAACCTCATTAGATCTTTCCAAGTTTTATCCTTATTCCGCTATCCGTCAATAATTCTTCACAAAAACTCCGTAGCTTACAAATGTGTATCATTCCAGAGATGAGGCGGGCCAATTAGCTCGTTGCCCTATTGTTGGACTGACGCCAACAACGAACGGGAATTGCGGTGTTTGGGAAAAGTTCGGAACGCTTACCTAAGGTTTTATGGAGATGGCTTAGCTTGCGATAGTTTTGTTGATCAAGTTATGGATGCTGCTGTATCCTATTGGATATGATATATTGAGCTATTTGTATAAACTTACTATTGTGATCCAGATTCAGTTTTGGTTCGTAATAGTTTGTTTGCACAGCCGAGTCGGCTTCGAGTATGTCAGCGCAAAAAAGAGTGACTTAAAAATCCATGTATGGAACTACGTTCTTTTTCCTCTAGTAAGTTGCGGTTAAACGCCTTATTTATGGTATTTTCACACATGTGATTTAGAGTAACATTATATTGATTTATGGATATACTTAGTAATCATTCGTAGGCCTAAGTTGTGTTGTGGTCATGTGTTGTGTTCTGTTTTCTATACGTCTAACATTGTCATGGTCTGGTTTTGTGCTTACCATCAGGCAAATGACCGGTTAGTCTCGTTATCAAATAGTATTAAAAAAAACCTTTGGGACATCTAATCTTGTAGTAAAGATAACGTTGAAACGAAACGTATAGACAATTTACATGAATTAACCGCTACCAAAGAACTCTCCAGTAAAACTAAACTTAGCTCAAGAGTTCTTATACAGACTTATACAGTTTATAAAACTTCTACCAGGCTGCATTCAAATGAGACCTCTGATTTACATTTTAACTTTATCCCTTTCAAAGGCATGGGAGTAGGATGCAATTAGCCAAGATATAAAGCGTGTCATTAGCGCCTTTTTTATTTCCAAAACTATATAAGTTCAGGCTTCAAAGCGAAGCATCTCAAGTGCAGTTTATTTGTCAAATGGAGCACAACATCCCTCTATTGTCGTCTGTAGGGGGTGGGGTGGAGTCCTCCATTCAGCGACTTGATTAATACGCTTGAATGGAGCCAGCTCGGTGCAGCCGACCTAGATCCAGAAGCCCAGCGAAAAGCGAAAAATTGTAGGTTATTAAACTGGGCAAATGCCTGTGAGGCGGCGGGATTGCAGTTATGAAAAGAATGGAGTGTTTGTGTTTCTTTCGTTAGTAGTTATTTATATGGAATTAGGTGGCGAGACGGACGGGTCTTTAGCGTGATGATTGATGCCACAACTGTTTATAAACATCGCAGAGCAAGCGTCTAAGGTGCCCCTTAAATGAAAAGTCCTACGCTGCACTGAACTTGCAAGCAACTGATGATCACGTGAACGTCGATCGATTCACATGTCGTGACGTGAACTCTGACTTAAGTATGTCAAAATAAGCAAAGCTCTTTCTGAACTACATTTTTAGGTCGTACAATGCAGAGGCCCGCTGTTAGAGTCATTTATATTAACTTTCATAAATGGTCCTTTGGGGCCTATTTGAATAAAGCATTTTGAATTTGAATTGATATCTTAAAAGATTCCGTTATTAATGATGAACTAAATGAGGCCTTGAAGTGATCGCCTTTGTTTCAGACCAGTTGATGTAACCGTGAGAAACTATTTCTAAAGTAAACACAATAGGTTAACAAATCAGCTTAGAACTCCTTAGATTCGGGGAATTCTTTGTACAATTTTATGTAATTTTAACCATTGTTGCGTATTAGTTTGAAAATGTTTTGTTACGTTCGGGAGTAGTCTACTACATAATTTGCGAACCGTTTTTCCGTCAAGCCTCCCTATATTATGTAAACGTTCAGTTTTTACCCGACTGCCTAAGGAAAGGAGGGAATGTTTTTCGAGCGTAGTTTGTATAATGAAATTTATTAGATACGTTATTATTTTGGGTGTGACATAAGGTATAAATAGTTTCAGTTTTTATTATGCAGGTGGGTTTTTTAAACTCCGTCGAGTTTCTGGTTTAAGATTCTTTATTTCTCTAAAGAACATTGTTTGCCTTTGAGCATGCAGGCGAATTTTATCACAAATAAAAAAGTAGTATGTATGTGTTGCTTGTAGCTACTGATGAGTTCCACTATCCACCTCCTGTCTCCATCATCAGATCAGCTCCATTTTCAAATTATTGTATCGTCATTTCAAACCACATAAACATGCAGTTTCATTTCGACATGACAATTAGAAGTAGGTTAAAATGTAGTTCCAAGATTTGATTACATAAATAATCAGTTACAAGTGCAAATGTAAGCGAGAAAATCTGTTTTTTTTTTAATTCGAAATATTAATTAGTTAATTAATCAATCAAATATTCTGCATTATTTGGCGAGCTGCGTAAATCCGACCTTTTTACATTTGATTTGAGAACACATTTTTATGGTTCCCAATATGGGCCCTTTATATTGTAGCTAACTGTACCTATATATTTTAATCTGGACACAAGGACACTCCATCGGGCGGGAAAAGGTTTAAATGGGTAGCCTTTTAGAAATACAAAAGAAGGGATGATTTTGTGGGGTATGTCTATTTTTATCTGTATACCTACCGTTTTATCTGTGTATGTGCTTCAAGATGTTTTTTCTTCCAATAGTCCAATGCCGTTTGTGATTAAAATTAATCAGGACATTTGACTATTCTTAAATTAAACTTTTAACAGTTTTTATGTGTTACACTCATTTCACATTGTTTTACTAGCTGCTGTTTCGCCCGTGCGGAGATATTGGATTTCAGTGGCTTTCATTTTTTGGCGTGGAATCCTAATTATTTTACTAAAATAAAATGTATATTTGCTGTTTCTCAATAATGATAGAAACACCGCGAAATTTTTACCAACATTCAATTTAGAATCGTAAACGTGGCATACAGTATATTCCTATACTCGTATATCGTAGGTGGCGTTTCTAGCAATCAAATGCAGGAGTTTCAGTAACGAGCGCTCCGTAACGTATACATACAGGTACACGCAAGGACAGAAGTGCTTCAGTATTTTCTAGTTCAAGTCCTCACTAGAATATGTCTCTATTTGAATAAGGGTGATTGTATTTGAATAAGTCTCTTTTTCTGTATGTTTTTCTTACAAACGATGAGGTAAACAAACTCGCTCGTCACTGTAGCGATGTCGCACGAAGTCTGCCAACGTGGCAACGCGCATCATATTCCTTCAATTATTTGAAGCAAAAAGAGTTCTCAATTTCGCTTTTCTATTGAACTTCTAGTGTAAGATATCACTATGCTTTGTGTTTAACAATGTTGTATAGGTACGCCATATATACCTTTTAATAAATTGTTTCATTCTATTGAATTAAAATATTACTTTATTATAATTCCTGACGTTTCGAACCCTTTGATCGTGGTCACGGGGTAAGCAAATACTATTTTTTATCACTTGCACTAAAATGAGCTTTAGTTGGTAGTCACTTAAAAATTTTAGTACCCATTTTAGCAATACCTACGCGTGGCTTCGCAGCAAGCAAAGCAACGCGCTTCGCGCGAAGTATGGCAACGTTGTGTATCGCATGCTGGAAAATATTGCAACGGCTTCACTTTTGTTAACAACTGTACGAATAAAATGTGTATTTCGATGGAGCTCCGCTGCGTGGGTGCATATAACTTATGTGAGATGTTTGCTGCAGGAGAAGTTTGCAATTTTTGTAGTGTTGTTCGAATGGTGCAAACGATCTAGAGCGAGATATTTTGTCCTTGTGAGACGTTTCACCAAACTCGATTTCAATTCACAAACATTCGTATTTGTTCTCCGATGGCTTCGTGGCTAAGTTGGTAGTAACCCTGTAGAGTGAGGGGCCCCGGGTTCGATTCCTGCGCGGGGCAGATGTTGTGTGGTGAACATAAAGTTTGTTCCCGGGTCTTGGATGTTTGTGTTGTGTATCTGTGCGTCCATGCCACCTGCGAAACCTAGTGCATGGGTGTTAGGGTGTTTTTTAACGTTTGGTATCGTGGCAAAAATCTATATGGAGATAGTTTATCCTTATGCGACTGCGTTTCATTAAACTCGATATCATTTCACATATTGCATATTAGCACCGACTCGTATCTACCTGTACTAAATAAACACAATATAAACAGGTAAATCTCCTACAGCATTTCTGATTCACCGACTCTATTTAGCAAAGTAAATGGGAACAGCATTTCATCAGCAAATCCAGCGCAATTACAATATTCAACTGCTGAAGTATTCTGGAGTTGCAAATTAATTCTATTTGAAATACTTTAACGAGAAGAGTAGGTGCATATGAACTTTGAAGTCACATATATTTATTTGAAACACAAAGGCCTGTGCGGCACTGCAGTGCGCTCGATACCCTGAGACAATATCTGGAAATTCTCATTTGTGTTTGTGAAAAGCATTACTTCGTAACTCTTAACATTTATTCCCGAACCACCAATTAAACCCTGTACTTAATTGAATTAAAATGTAATCTCTGCTAACGAGTTTTTCCTCTTTTCACCACATCTAAAGTACCTACAATAATTGCCATACCCATGATGATCCTTGTCGATGGTAGATGAAATGTAGCGTACGAGAAATCTATTTTAGATCAAGATCTATCTAACATCGTTCGACGTTATAAGCAACCACAAACGTTCATTAAAGAAGTATGTAACCGTTGTTTAACTCAATTCTGTTGTGACATAATCTAATTAATTATTTTAGACGTTTACCTTAGCACATTGTCTAGATCTTGATTTAAGAAGTGTCTAAATTTTGTCTAACCTCTGTTATGATAATTCTAATCATTTTACCTGTGAGAGTTGTGTTGCGATGTTTAACTTTTAGACATCTAGGTAAACAAGCGTCTAATGCAGACCTTAGACGCTTATGCAAACGTACGTTTGCTTGTCAGAATAACAACGCTTTTACGTCAAGCGCGCATTTCTAGTATCACGAAATCCGCGCTTGACGTAAAAGCGTTGTTATTCTGACAAGCAAACGTACGTTTGCATAAGCGTCTGAGGTCTGCATAACCGTTGATTTTTGTGGTAAGAGGGCAAGAGATTGTTGACACTTGAAAAAAAATTGTAATAGATACCTACTTATATTGGACCTCTACTTTCGAAGGAAAATATTTTAGAAGTACCTTGATACGAGATAAATACATGCATACATTGGTGCTTGTAGTCGTCCTTAGTAATCCATCAGTTTTCGCTCCCCTCATGAATAAATACTACATTATCATCAATTTCATATGAAATTCATTATCCTTTAATTTATCATCCAAAATACATTTCTAATCCCTATTATGTCTCTCTGTGTCCACAATTCTACAAGTATTACCTACACTCCTTAGCAATTCGAATGATGAAAGGATCTGTGAAACGTTTATTATAGACTGGTGGGATTTTCACTATGTAAGGGTGCAATGATTCTCCCTACCATGTACTCCGTAGGTCGAAAGGGGCGAAGGTAGTTTATAAACGTACTGCTTCAAGTGTATGGTGAAGAGAAGACGGATTGTGTCTGTTGGTGGGTTTGTCATTTATTATGTTCTGATAAAAACACCATTTGTTTTAGTCTGTGATTCGGGTAGACGAAGGTTGCAGAGGCCCGCTGTTAGAGTCATTTATTTTAACTTTCATAAGTGCTCCTTTGGGCTTATTGCACTTATTATAACTTGTAACTACAATAATTAACTGAAATATTGTTTGATCAAAACAATTATAAGCTGGGTGGTTTACTTTGATGTCTTTATTGTCCTGTAGTTTAAGATCATAAAAGTTTAAAGGCAAAGATCTTTACAACTGTGTTTTATTGCCTTTCATTCTGGTATTGTTGATAAAGGACGTGACACGTGTGTATCCCACGGAACACTTTAATGTTACCATTAGCAAAATTGTCATTCCGCTTTCCAAACACGTATTCCTAACTACAACTTATCGGAGATGTAGCCCGGAGATCGCAAACTATACGAAATAGTGGTATTTCACCAACTTTCTCCTGTCTTCGTCGTGACTGGCGCCGGTATGTACTTTGTGCTACTAAGTTGTGATGCACGCCGCCATTGATAGCCTTAGGAACTGGATATTTAAGTGTGCTACCTTTATAACTATAAGACATTTTCATTGTCCATAAAAGTATGAACGTACCTATACTTAGTTATGTTAGTTTTTTAGTGGGACTTAGATGATATAGATATTTTGGTCTTGCATAATTTTTGAAGACGTAACAATTATTTGGATATTTAACGTTAGATTATTTTCATGAATTATCTTGTGCTGTCATGTGAGTTAAGCTTTCCTATGGTAGTCCGGAGTCATGACACGCTTTCATAAGTAATGAAGTTATCAGTAGATTCGGTTAAATTTAGTCCAGCTGTAGTACCAAAGAAACCTGAGATCATGATTTTGGGTGGTTTTCTGTTTTGAACAAAGTCGCCATAAGCGGTGATCGGTAAGGAAGACATCATCACCAAATCGTAGATAGAAACATCTGAAAGAATTGTTGCTATATTCATTAGTCAAGTTTGCGACTCTTTGGTTTTCAAATATGTAATTTCGTTAAAGAAGATTGTAGATGTAATAAGAAATCGTGCAAATTGGCGCATTCACTGATGATTAAAATTAAATTCAAATTACTCACTAAGAAATTCATGGCCAGATAAAATCCAGAACGAGAAATACTACGACCAAAGTGTTCCGAGAGTGCAACTAATAAAAAAATGACGTCAAGATCGTCAAGTAGTTGACAAATACACTTTGATAATATTGACAACGGCTCGTACTAGGCACGAGGCGCTTTTATACAACAGCTAGCAAAACGCAGAGGTACTACTTGTTTACAGACGTCATGCTATTCTGACCGCATCAGCACCGATGCACGGTCGAGTGCGTCCGGTCAGTCATTGTCAAGGATTGTTTCTGCTTTCAACTTGCCAGTTCGTGCCAGTGTTTACAAACAATTAAACGTTTTGTGTTGCTAGCTGCTGTTCGAATCGGTTGCGTTTCGTTTCCGGATTTCTGAATTTGGGAAACTTTAGTTCACTCATGTGACACTCATGGGAATGGAACTTTGGCTTTCAAACTTCCCTTGTTTCCATTATTCTTCTCTAATAAGATCTTGACTGATGGGTTTGTAGACCCTTGCCGTAGTCCATGATTTTTATCAAACATATTACCCCGGTTTTTTAATATGAATGAACTTGTACTTTTTCTAAAAGCTTTTCAAAATTGTGTAGGTTTTTTTAAGACCACATACCAGTGTCACGAATCGTCTCTTCTAGCAAGATGCAATTGTTTTGGCCAAATCCTATATTTATTATTAGCATACCACTCCAACTTTAACCCACTTATTGGGTTTAAGTTACTCCTCATCGCGGTTGATAATCAACTTACTAACATTATAGCTAGCAGCTACTACATCCCAAGTCAGTCCATCCTTGTGGAATCAAAAGATGGCTTACAAGTTTCGGTGGCAACATTTACGATCCATCCAAATTATCTTCCTGAAAGTTGTTCGTTGGTTTCGATCATAAACAGTGTCCCATCCAAGTATGTCCATAAAGAAACAGGATCTTGTTTATCATCTTACACAAGCGTCCTACATATCCTTGACTGTTCAAACATTTGATCGAGATAGTCGCCCTATAGCAAATTGCGAAAGAGTTGAAAACTTTTTGGAAGTTAATGATAAGTGCTTCGCGTAACTAACTTCAGGTTGTAAATAAGGAAAGAAACGGATGATCCTGGGTTCTTTTTGGTTATTTAATAGTAGATTAGGAGGTTATATTAAATCATGTTTAGTTGTGGCTTTATTTCGAAAATAGGACGTCGAAGCATCGGTTGAAACTGAGCACGAAATGGATTGTTGTATCGGCCACACACGATGGGCTTGAATGTTGTGGAACTTGGATTTGGGATATTTGAGAATCCAATATTTCCATCCAATCCATCTGAGGCTTTGCACACTTGACATATTTTTAAAAAATTTCCTTGGATTGTTGTGAAGTCGAGTGCTGTATGGCCACTTTTTGGCCCCAGGTTTTATCAGTTCCCAAATCGGGGCTCCTGATCCTTAGGTTATTGAACTACTTTTAAATTATAACTGTTTCTTAAAGTTTTCATAGCTAAGCCAGATTCTGCCGCCTTTACTAGTTTAATAATAATTTAACTATGTATAAAATTAGAATGCTATTAACAGTTTCTTTCTCTTTATCAGCAGCTTCTCCCAAAAAGTGGACGAGGAGGAGGGAGGTGGCGGGGTGCCGTTGCATCCTCCCGACGGCTTCTACACCCATCAGCACGGCATCCACAGTCATCATGCGCACACCGCCGAACCTGATCGAGGGTACATGGAGGGCAATCGTTACGTCACTTCAGTCCACCGACCTCTGCCTGGTGAGTACATATCAATATTTATTGTACATCTCCATTTTACCAACGGACGACTAAAGGCACGGCACTGCGTCACCCGTATATGGTTGATATCACTCCTGTTCGTACCAAGGCTTTTTCCTCAACCTTCATTATACGGACGGCTGAGGAGTGGAATTCTTCGATTGCCTCGGTGTTTCCCAATATCTATAATTTGGGACTTTTCAAGATGAGAGTGAATAGGTTTCTTCTAGGCAAGCGTGCTAGATCGTCGACCGCATCGTCGCATAACATCAGATGTGATCGTGGTCAAACGTAAGCCTATTTCAGATAAAAAAAATTCTTTGGACTACTGCAGGATTCTACAACAGTCAGCTTCGCATCTGCAAGATATCCGTAACAAGCAAATCGCAGAGCCTTTAATTATAGTCATAATGCACCCAAAACCACGTTTGACACGCGGTGGTGATCGCAGTAGATGTTGACTGAGAAGAATGCTGCTGCCAATTCCAGTTCTTATTCTCAGTGCATTTATTATTTCTCCAGTTATTTGGTCTCTTCTGACCCATCTCATTTCGTTTCCAGCATTAAACCACTCGAACTCGTCATGCTCGTCTGCATCGAACGCGTCGACGGGAGTGGGCCTGTGTCCTGGCGGGACGGAGCCCGCACCACCGCTTTTCATCGCCGCACCACCAGAGGGCTTTGGCATGGCGGTGCATGCCAACAGGTCCGTGGAGAGGTAAGGATCTAAAACTACGTTATTTATTTCACATATTTAAGTGTATACAGGTAGTCGTATGTCCTTCAAATACCCAGCTATCAGAGCAGAATATTGGACGCATCTATTATAACAGTGTGTCACAAAACGGACAGAGAGATAGAGCAGAAGTGACACTGTTCAGTACCTCGTCCATCGACAGCGATATTAAAAAGAAGTTTGTTTACAAAGGAAGTTTTTAGGCTTTCGGTTGATCCTATAATCCTTGGTACTTGGATCCAACCCCATACAGCCAGAACACTAGTAATATGCAGGAGAGTATGTAGAAAGGCAAACGTTTTGTCTCTGGAATCAACAGGAGCTGTGTCTCTGTCTGCGATACGAGACAGAATCTAAAGAAGGTAAGGTCCTTACGGAAAGATTCTTGGATCAACCAAAAGGCTAAAAAGTTCCTTTGTCAGCTTCTTCTTAGTTTCGCTGTCGATCTACGAGGTATTGAACTGAAACTAAACTGCTTAGATATGTGCCGTTGGCTGGAGAGATGTCATGGAAAACTGCCGGGCGACGGGTTCCAGGGACGGGGACAGTAATGTGCTCTGGCAGTTGCGCAACCGCACCTCACATTTGCTTAGTTTCCTATTTATAAATTTCCCAGCAAACGTTTTATCTCAAATGGTTTCGTCAGGGGAAGAAAATGAAGTCAATTTTATCTATATTATCTTTTGGTGTAGTTCATATTTAGTTTTTTCTTAATGTTTTATTCTTGTGTGTATTATACATTTTCTCTTTATTTATATGTAAATTCAGTTTGTGCGATGATACGCGTCATTTTGTGTTCTCTTTATGACATAATTTATAAAATGGATTTGTGTAATTTTTTTCTTTTTCTCACTATTTAGGCGTGGCACAGACGTTTCCCTCATTGGAACCTCAGGGATGACGCAAAAAGACCCAACTTTACCCCACAAAAGGGGTAAATTGACCAGAGGGTACGTCCGAAGAGACCTCAAGAATGCCTGTTATGTGATCCCTTCGATAACTTAGATAACACTTAACTATCCTCTTGTGAACTTGTTGAACTTACCTTGTCATCTGTTTTATACACTGCATAATTAAAATGAATTGGATACCAAAAATGGTTTATGCAAAGTAGGTAATCTCTAACTGTCACTTAGATTGTACTTAGTAAATACGTTGAAATAAGCAAAAAAAAGCTTTTTGTGACATTCAATCTTACTTCGTTACTTTGCATGAACTATAAAATTAAACCATAATGCCTCTTACTTACCTGCTACTGTTTACTATATTTGATCAGAAGGCATGATAAATTCAGTTTTTACAGTTCAAAAGACCCTGGTCCACTTTTGCAAATGATTAAAATACAATTTACTTACAGTAACAACAGTTTATGACTTTACCCAAAAACAGGAAACAAAGAGACTGTTGTGGCGAAATTGTGACGCGAGCTACTTTTGATCTTAGTATATATACACTCAGTGATAGTGAACCTAATCGTTCTTCGTATCTCGTATGTTAATTCTAGTAGTGAAGCCTGGCTAATCAATACGTGATCGGTTTGATGGACACAATAGGCATTTTGCTCATGCATTAGGATAAGAACAATTAGCAAGTAGTTCGCCTGCGTCACATCTGTCCAAAACATTATTTTTTTCTGGCTAGCTAGCTGCTTTGGTAACCCTTAAAATTTGTTGCCAAGCACCGTTTAGTGTGTTCGGATATTTGCAATCGAGAGCCAGTTCTACTCTAAGTTTAACATATTCACAATTTTCAATCACATCGTCGCTTAAGATCAGGTGAGATTGTAATAAAAAAACTATCATATGGTTTTTTTTTATTAATTTCTGTATATATGTTGGTTAAGTTGATAAGGCTACCTATATGTATAATGAACTAAAGATTAAACTTGTGCCTACTACATTTTCGTCAAACTTGAGAGATGTTTTGAGATAAATGAATCAGTAACAGTCAACAGTAAGTTAAGTGGACCTTTGTCATTGAAGAGTAATAAGCAATTTGCAAACATCATAAAAGCGTTACCATTTCTATCGCTGTCTTAACAGGCATGAAACTAAAATGAAACGAATGCTACCAAGTTATAGAAGTTTGTCGAGCAAAGTTGTTTACTCGGAAAACGGTTTACAGCTTCTTTCCTTTCCCGACACGTTTTAAGAGGTCTATTCAACCTGTAGAGAAGTGTCTATTGGGTATTCGTAGAAGTAAATTGGATTTCAGTAGTTATTCAACAAGAAACCTTCATTACTATTGCAAAGTCACCGTAGGTACCGTTGTTAAAGCTGTTCCAACTTATACACTTTTTGCACCTGTAAACATTGTACTATCTCTCGTTATGGCATATTTGATCAACATTCTGCTGTCCATTACAATGTACTTTCATATCTGGAACCCTGATGATATTCGTTGAAAATTTGAGCAAAGGCTGTCAAGTGAACCTAGGTGTTATATTCCATAACTTTACAGACAGAACTCCACCCCATCCATTTATGTATTGAAATACTCTGGAAGATTTTCCGGAAGGGACTTTCATATGTTCTTTTTTATAAAACGAGAAGTTTAAAAACGATTGCTATTTTTAATAAAAACAGGTTTTCATAAAAGAGATTGGTTTTCCCACAGTCCTCGTCTCAATTAAAATTCCAATAGCACAAACCCAAAGACCTTACCAGTTGCTTTAACCACCATCATTGGCATCTTTCACTAACCCACTTTGTAACCTCCACACCCTGTACTTTTCAGCCGTTATGAGATGTCCCAAGACCTGCTTGACAAGCAAGTTGAGATACTAGAGCGAAGGTACGGTGGTGTTCGAGCGAGACGCGCGGCTGTCACCATCCAGAGAGCATTCAGGAGACGTCAACTGTTGAAGAAGTTTAGCGCTATAACGGCTATGGCGAAGGCGGCGGATTCTTCTGCCCGGCGGCTCCAGGACGGCCAGGAGCATCAACTAGTCAACGGTAAGAAACCCACCGTCGTTACGTAAAATCAGAGACCAAGGAGACCACGCAACCCCATTTCACTATCCTTGCATACTTGGTAAGGAATTCTGATGTGATCTGATGTTTTTTGTTGTTTTGTCTTTTACCGCTTCGGAAATACTGGTCCGATTCTAAAATTTCTTTCAGTAGTAGAAAGTTACGTAATCCCTGAGTGCTTTAAGCTACTTTTTTTATCCTGATTCCACGTCTGCAAAGCCGTTAGCAGAAGGTAGTTTTAAATCAACTTGTTTGTAATTTTAACACGGTTTCCTCGTAAATTCCAGGTACAGATATGTACGGAAACGCGTTACTGCAAAAAAGTCCGGGGGGCGCTGAGAAGGTCCTCGCGATGAGCAGGCCTATGAGGTCCATGTCGCTGAGGGAACGACATGATATGGATATGAGGTGAGTGGTCCGATGTTGGTTTTTAATCTCTAAACTTTTTTTTCTAGTTGCTCATTAGTTACACTACGAAATTAAAAATGTCCCATTCAAACCCATCGCGTTATTATGCAAGCGCAACAAATTTTACGCATTAACGTCTTATAGCTGGTTATGTAATAGTGTATTGTTCTCAGTTATGTGATAAAATATTTGACTTTATTTAACGTGAATTAAACACACATCATAACTTGGAAGAATATTGTTTGATAGATTATAGAAGAAGCTAATAAATTATATCAGATGAGATAGAAAAGCTAACCTATCGGGAATAAAAAATAGGAAAAATAAAATGATTAATATTACCAACCCAAATATAAATCGGAAACGTAATAATAAACACACGATAAAAGTTACCACGAACCTATCCAAACGGAGTACATAAAGAGAGGTATCACTTCATAAGCTGAGGTAAACCGGTATTCCCCGAGGATATACCCCGACTTGACTTTATGTGAATGTTCATATCTGTAATAGGGCATTAGTGCGTAGGATACTGCCATAAAGTAGGGAAAGGACGGACGCGCCACTAAGACGAGAGCTGAATGAATAAAAAAAAATACTTAATCTTTTTTAGCTATGTAATGGAATCTTGGAAGTCAATTTTAACCTACTTCTGATTGTCGTGTCGAAATGAAACTTTAACCCCCTTATTCATAAACTTTCAATAACCCTACTATTACTAGAAGGTACACATACCTTCAATTTTGTTTATGCAATTAAGAAATGTCTATCTATCCACTTCTATTTTGCCATCAACGCTTTAAAAGTTTTCGTTCTCACTTCGGAGTGGCGCTTCTGGATTACATATTTTGTATTAAGGCATTGTATTATGAGGTACTACTATATATTATGTGATGTTAGTAGGATTTTACTCGGGCCGACCTTGAATGGTCGGTCGCGCGTTTTTGGGGAACGATGTAGATATTTTATGAGTTTTTGTGTGAGGTAATAAATGTGTATTGCATAAAAATGTTGCACAAGCAACCTGGAGCCTTATAATGTAAGTAATATATTATGTAACAATGTGCAGTTTCATCATCATCAGTCTTATTACACTCCCACTGCTGAGCCAGCCTTCTCTCAAAGAGAGATATTGGGCCATAATCCACCACGTGGGCCCAGTGCGGATGTGACATATCCTCGAATTTTGTGGTTCTTGAAAAGCGGGTTTCCTCACGATGTTTTCCTTCACCGTTTTATAGCGAGTGTGGTAAATCCGCACATGATTGGTGCGGGGCCGAGGCGAGATTTGAAACATCGGATTAAAAGTCGCACACGTTCCCGCTCGGCCACACTCGCTCTACATGTACATTTGTTTGAACGCTATTTCACCTGGTGTTGATAAGATGATGATGATGACGGTGATGAACACGCTTCACCTAGAACTGTACTGGTGCCGCAACACACCGATAAGATTTTCAATTTGAGGGAGTTGACTAGGCAAGCAAACACTAGAATATAGTAACGGTATCTGTTTTATGAAAATATCTTACGGCTCCATATATCTCCTATCTTACGGGTTGATAGTAACTCTACCTGCAAAGCGAAGAGCCACGGGTTCGATTCCCGGCCAGGGCAGATATTGTGTGTAAGCATAAAGTTTGTTCTTTGGTGTTGGATGTTTGTGTTGTGTTTCTGTATGTGTCCATGGCACCTGCGATACAGAGAACTCATATTCATAGTGTGTAAACATTATTCAAGTGCAATAAAAAAATAATTTTGACAAACCTATTTGAATATTTTCTTTTTCAATTTCCAGCAACCACCTGCAAATGGACACCCAAAACGAAGTGGAAGCTATGGTGGCACGGGTTCAGCAGTCGGCACACCAGATCCATATGATCGCGTCGGACATGCCGCACCACCGGGCAGACGCTGACAGTGGGGTAAGACCCTGACCATCATACTCATCTCTCACGACAGCTTAACGAGATGTTTTGAGAAGAACAACGTCCTAAATTGGCAATTTCTATATGCGTAGTTGATAAAACAATGATTCTGTAAGATTGCACAGAAAATGTATTATGATCTCTATCACTTTCTAATAAAGTTAAAAATCGTGTAAAAACTAAAGAATTTAAGGCACGTTATCGTTATCTATAGTGTCCCACGTGACGACGAAACGGTTTAATGCCCGAACGATAAGAGATAATGGTGTTAATTATGTGTCAGTTTAAAATTGAAACTGTGGTAGAGCGCATCATGCGAAATGATAATGTGATGGTTTTGCGGCGAGTGAAGAAGATCCGAATCTGGAGATGTAGCACATCGAGATATAAAGTAAGCTGTTAGTGTAATCATCATCATCAGCGGGTAAACGTCTACTGCTGAACAGAGGCCTTCGTCACCACCACCACATTTCGCCACCGTCCGGAACCCGGACCGGAATCCACCATGCTTGGCAGGCATCTTGCTGATCGCAGTACATTATGATGTTCACCTAGGAGAAAGCTGCTGCTCGTATCCTGCATGTTCTCTTAGTCGGCTATTTGGACCCACGAGAAAAGATGGGATGGTTCTAGATGGATCTATGAGCCGGGGACCATACGAGATGTCAGTGGAAAAAAATGTACAGTTATTTTTTTTAATTTGTCACTGGTTCAATTTACTATGTATTTCTTCGTTGAACCAGGAATCTTGTATCTAGAGAATCTGGTACTGTGACGACAACGGTTGTCTGATTAAGCAAGCTAAAGAAACTTCTTTACTCTAACAACACCATAGCATGTCGCTGTCGTGCCTAAATTTTTCTGATGTGGATTCAATATGATGTGAATCCATTGCATGCTTATGTAAGACTAGCTTCTGCTCGCGATGTCACCCGCGTGGCGATTCCCTCAGGAACCTCATTTTCCGGAATAAAAAACTTATGTTATTCCCCGGTCCGTAGGTAAACTATATTTATAGAAAAAATCACGTCGATCCTTTGCGCCGTTGCTGCGTGAAAGAAGGACAAACTAACAATAGTAGTTTCTCATCTAATGACATTACTTTTGGGAAAGAAAACACCATTCAAAAAGAATATCCGCTTTATGACTTTCTTGATAATCATTACAAAGCATTTTCGAGACAATACTCTTCCTAGAAAAGACTTTGTATTCAATACGACTAAAAAGTGGAACGCATTGCCGGCATCTGTTTCTCCTGAACACTAAAATTTGGGACTCTTCAAGAGACGAGCGAACATGTATCTTCTAGGCAAGCGTGCTACATCGTCGACTGCATATGCATTGCGGTCAAACGCAAGCCAATTTGATAAAAAAAAAATTAAAAAAATAGGACACTGTTGACACTGATGTAAGTTAACACGTTCGTTGAATCATAAATTGCGATAAGACTGGTATGCGGAAAATGTCACATGATTAAATTATTATTGTTGTTGTTATAGCTGCAGAATTTAAAATGCATGTGAATTTTTGAAAAGTATCACTAGAAACGGGATATTTACCATGTATATTAATTGATTTGAGTTTCCGATATTTCGGCGCTGTTGCAAACGCCATGATCACGGGAGAACTAAAGTACTGCGGGCTAACTAAAGTAATACGCGCGTCACTACGAGTAATAAACGAGTGAGGAAGAGGGTAGATCGCTACGTCTGCCTATAAACACCACATCCACACTTGGTATAGTTAGTAGGTACCGCTGGAAGTGGTTTTTAACCGACAAACATCAACAATGAACAAAGTTCAACATAGTGCAAGCGAATCAGCTGATCTAAGGCTACCCGGAAGCTCTGTAGCAGAATTTTGCCGTAAACATTAAATGCCTTTTCTTTAATAAAAAATTACGAATTTCGAAAACTCTTAAGAAATGTTGTTGACCTCCAGGAGTAGATTGACCACCATCCTGGATAACATACCAATTCAAACTAAAGATGTTTATCAAGGGTGGCCCTTTTATAAATTTTATCAATGAATTCCACCCCTAAGGGTAAAAAAATGGGGGATGAAAGAAATTTCATCTTACATTTTTTTATGAAAAATATTTTACATATATTTTTGTCAAAATCGGTTCTCGCGTTTTTAAAAGCAATTTTAGTAACCAAAGTTTCGTTGTGTTTCTTACAGGTGTGCAGTTGTTCAGTGAGCGGATCAGTCACCAACATTTCGACTTCATCGTCGCATAATGAGTCTCTACACAACCATCAGCTGATGAATAATACCGGTTTGTAATATATATATGTCATACTAGCCGCTGCCCGCGGTTCCACCCGCTTGGATATTCCCACGGGATCGTATATTTTTCCGGGATAAAATATAGCCTGTGTTATTCTGTGGCCTGCAAACTATCTCTACGAAACACAGTAACGCTTGCACATTACTGCTTGGTCGCAGACTGCACGCGCAAAGTGGTGGTACCCAACCCGGACAAACACTTGTAGAAAAGTTAGTTGTACCACCTGGTAAAAGATGTTAGGCCAATATATACGGCTTGGAAGTCGGAAAAGAAATACATCATATCAAGAATTTCGCAGTCAACATCGATTGCTCCCATAGCCTAGTTGGTTAAGGCGTCTGGCCCGGATAGCCAGAAGACGCAGGTTCGAATCCTATTGGAAGCGAAATTTTTGTGATGTATATATTTGTGAGGACAATATAATTTGTCTTTTAGGAAAACTAAATTATTAAGTATACCTACGGTAATATCAAAATTTAAAAGACATTGAGTTAGTAGTGGAGACGATTTTTGTATGTACTTTTTATGATTTTCATCATGTACATAACAACAATGTATTTTGTTCATATTTTCAGGTCCTATCTACGGTAACCTGCTGTCGTCGGGTGGCAAGCCACTGTCGTCGCCAACGGCGCGGCAACAGCAGCAGTTGGCCGCTATCCAGGCGGCCAACGCTCGGAGGTTACCACCCGAAGTGCCCAAACGAACTAGCAGTATCACACTCAAGTACTCACTCACTAGATAACATTACTGGATAGTCAAATAACTAGTCATAATCATCCTACTAATATTATAAACGCGAAAGTTTGTGAGGTAGGATGTATGGATGTTTGGATCATTCGCGCAAAAACTACTGAACGGATTTCGATGAAAGTTTAAAGTTTAAAATATAGTAATATAGATTATATATCAGAATAACACATAGACAGTAAAGCATTAGTAAAACATAAACGCTTACACGTTTTATATGTTTAACGTTAACTTAAAAAAATCGTTCAAATCTCAACTGTATTTCCAGCGCCGAGAGTCCAGTGTCGCTCCGTCGCGCAGAATGCGGTGGAGCAGTCGTTCGCGGTGGTTCAATGTCGTCAGTGCAGTCGTCGTCATCCTCATCATCGCAAGAACACCGCCATCATTACCACCAGCCGTATCAACCTAGAGCGCCGGTAAGGATACCACATTTATTTATTTCCAGACAATAGATACCTTACAGAATACTCCAAAACGCGAATCTATCTTAAATTATAACTAAAGTGAAGATTTAACTCAATAATTACTATGCTAAAATGGCTATGAAAAATGTCGACTAACTGGCACTCGTGCGTAAACGCGTTCAAAAGCGACAGAGCACGCACTGTACAGGACATACGAAGCCAGTGCCGTCGACGACCAGCTCGTAAGTAATTACTTGGGACGAAAAATTGGATCTAATTCAAAACAGTAGGATTATTAATCCTGTTACGTAGAAGTAATAAATAGTGAGTAATCAGTGAGAGAGAGAGAGAGAGAATAATATTCTGTATTCCAGGAACCCCATGTCCACATTCAGGAGCAGCACTTCCAACAGCACCAGCGCACGGCATCGGCATCGGGGCCATTGTATGAAGGCAATGCCGACCGCTACGCCGTTTGGAAGCGGCAGGAAGCACCACCGTATTACGAGCCACCGGCTGTTTGCTGCCGCCCGCAGCACGAGCACCATCACCAGCAGCCGACATTGAAGGTAGCCTTCATCTAAGACCTGGCAGAATATTTGTCGTTGTATTTCGGCAGATATTCTATAGAACCAGGTCACAACAGGTTTTTTTTTATGTTGTTTGGTAACGAGACGAGCTGGCCGTCTGCCTGATGGTAAGAATAACGCTGGACCATAACAATTGCAGTGCCACTCAGAACTTTGAAACACAAAGGCCTGCGCAGCATTGCAGTGTGCTCAGTACCCTGAGATATTAGGTATTAAGTCTCATAAGCGCAGTAATTTCACTGGCTACTCAGCTCATCAAACCGGAACACAGTAATGCTTGCACATTACTTTTGGCGGCAGACTTCACGAGCAAAGCCGTGGTAACAACCCAGACGGACACTCGCAGAAGATTTAGGCCTACCACTAACACTGAGAGAAGGCCTGTATCCCAGCGTATTGAACGAACGCCGATTACTTCTCTACAATAGTATCTATGTTTCCGTAGGTGTCGGAAACGGTCCGTAAACGCCAATACCGCGTGGGACTCAACCTATTCAACAAGAAGCCGGAACGCGGCGTGGCTTACCTCATAGCGCGAGGGTTCCTTGAGAACTCGCCGCGTGGCGTCGCGCGGTTCCTCATCACGAGGAAGGGGCTCAGCAAGCAGATGATCGGAGAATACCTGGGGAATCTGCAGAATCCCTTCAATATGGCTGTTCTTGAGTAAGTATCTGGGAGTCTTCAAAAGATGAGTGAACAGGTATCTTCACGTGTATTTTTCTTATGTGTATAACATGATCAACGCGGGCCTTAAAGTTGTACCAAAAACGTGCATTTTGTAGCTTTGGCCATGAAAAACTGCGTTTTAAGTACACAGTTGTTATACATTTTTTGTTGAATGAAATGTAAAGAATATGATAGTATCATTTAAATTACTATTGGATTATAAAAAATTTGTTGAATTCGGGAAACTTTTCGATGCAGTATCTTCATGGAAAGTATATATTTTTGTGTATTTCATTTTTATTGTGTTAATGTGATGTTCTTAAACTGGTATAAGGACAGTAATTATGTATTTTGTCTTTCATGCAAAATCCCAATTGGACGACTTGCAATCCATAAGCCACAAACGAAAACACCATTTTTATATAGCTTTGCTTTTTTTTTTATTCCAGATGCTTCGTAAACGAGCTGGATCTATCCGGCATGGCGGTGGACGTGGCCCTGAGACGGTACCAGGCCCACTTCCGGCTGCCGGGCGAGGCACAGAAGATCGAAAGATTAGTGGAGGCATTCGCTCGCCGGTACTGCGTCTGTAACACGGACTTTGTTCAACGACTCCGTACGCAGGACACGGTGAGTCTTGCATAGCCTTTTTTACACGACTGCACAAAAAAGGGGTGTAATGTTTTTAGGGTTCGTTTATGTTTATATATGTATGTATGTGATTTTCGTTATTCCACCATAACTTTTGAATGCCATTACATCTTTGGATGTTTGAGGTATCTTTAGAATTCTTACATCATACCGAGTGGTACTGGCTAGGACAGTCGTGTTTATTTATGTAACTTTTGTTACATCAACTTGTTTTTACCAGGTGGTAAGGACGAACTCGTCTGCGAGTGTCCGTCTGGATGTGCTTTTATATGCGCCTAAAGCACCCTTAGGTGCTTTATTTGATTTGTATGTCTGAAAGTTATACGACGGCTGACGGTATGTCCTCTAAAAGAACTAGATTTGACTAAACTATATCTTTCTCCACAGATATTCGTCTTAGCTTTCGCCATAATAATGCTTAACACGGATCTGCACACGCCGAACCTCAAGCCGGAGGCTCGCATGTGCATGGACGATTTTGTGAAGAATCTGCGCGGGATCGACGACTGCGGGGACATTGACCGGGACATGCTGGCCGGGATATACGACCGGGTCAAGTCGAGCGAGTTCCGGCCGGGAAGCGACCATGTCACTCAGGTAGTCTACATCACAAAAAATTCGCTTGCTACGGATTCGTAACTGCTTTTTCTGGTTATCTAGACCAGACGCCTTAAGGGGCAGAATCCAACGCGCCGCTATCTCGCTTGCGCATCTCAACATTTTTGAAGATAAATAATCACTTAATATTACGGACGGCTCCGTAGCTAAGTTGTAGTAACCCTGCCTGCAAAGCGAGGGGTCCCGGGTACGATTCCCGGCCGGGGCAGAAGTAAGCAAAAAGTTTGTTCTCGGGTCTTGGATGTTTGTAATGTGTATCTGTGTGTGTCCATGCCACCTGCGACACAGGGAATCCTGGTGCGGGGGGGGGGGGGTATGAGTGTAAAAAAATAATAATATATAATTATGAAAAATCGCATTCGGTGAAATTGCAGACA
The DNA here is from genome assembly GCA_907269065.1 of Crocallis elinguaria. NCBI lineage: Eukaryota > Metazoa > Arthropoda > Insecta > Lepidoptera > Geometridae > Crocallis > Crocallis elinguaria. Next base: position 11,642,596 of record OU026071.1, on the reverse strand, counting down.
ATAACATTACAATCACTTCTAGAGTGTTTGGGAAAAACAGACGCCGGCAATGAGTTCCACTCTTAAGCTGTCCTCATGGCATACACTAAACTCGTGGTACTTTATAGGTGATGAAAGTCCAAGCCACAATAGTTGGCAAGAAGCCGCACCTGGCATTGCCGCACCGCCGCCTCGTGTGCTACTGCCGCCTCTACGAGATACCTGATATACACAAGAAGGAACGACCCGGCGTGCACCAGAGAGAGGTTAGTTTCATTTTTTTTTGTTATTTTGTAGCGAGACGATCTGCTCGTTTGCCTGATGGTAAGCATAACGCCGGCCCTTAACAATTGCAGTGCCACCCAGAACTTTGAAACACAAAGGCCTGCGCGGTACTGCAGCGCGCTCATTACCCTGAGACATTAGGTGGTAAGTCTCATAAGCTCAGTAATTCTGCTCATCAAACCGGAACACAGTAATGCATGCACATTACCGCTTGGCGGCAGACTTCACGAGCAAAGCGGTGGTACCAACCTAGACGGACACTCGCAGAAGAGTTAGTCCTACCACTAACATAACAATATACGCATTTGGACCGGTAGCTTACGTTACTTGGCGGAGTCTTCCAACTTGAACGTAATAGCTAGCCAAGCAAGCCTTACAAAATGCCAAGCCTTGCAACTTGACAGGATGGAAAGCATCACGCCTGCCTTTACGTAAACTGCCTTCTTAACGTTAGTTTCACCATTTCCAGGTGTTCCTATTCAACGACCTGCTGGTGATCACCAAGATCTTCAGCAAGAAGAAGTCCTCAGTTACTTACACTTTCCGCCAGTCCTTCCCGCTCTGCGGCATGCTTGTCAACCTATTCTCCGTGCCCCGTGAGTATGACGGCCCTTATGCCATTATTATAATTCCACAATTGCAAATATCAATTTGGAACAGCGCTGAAAATGTGATGGGTAGAACCCATTTAGTTAGTTAGCAAAAAATCGACCACTTACATATTTTACGGCGGTTTCACCCACATGGCGATTCGAACAGGAACAGTGCGATTTCCCGGAATAAAAAGTCGCCTATGTTACTCTCCGATCCATAAACTATGTCTATGCAAAAAATCCCGTCGATCTGTCGCGCCGTTGTAGCGTGAAAGAAGGACAAACCTACCAACCATCGAGATACTAACCTCAAGAGCCAGTGACGTTTGGTTTGCACGAAATAAATTTTACCATTTGTGCCTAGACATAATGCTTTCTGGTTGGCTAAGCCACCGCCTCGCGACGATTCCCCGTGCGCTGATACTTGTTATAGTAAAATCAATACATCGTTGTGAGATCAGATAGTACGGTATTTCATCTCTCGGGGTTAATATATCGATGCTACCAACACACTTTCGCATTTATTATAAAGCTGACGGATTTCACAGATTACCCATTCGGTATCCGGTTGTCGCGGCGCGTGGACGGGCGCCGCCTCGCGACTTTCAACGCTCGCAACGAACACGACCGCTGCAAGTTTGCGGAGGACCTGCGCGAGAGCATCGCAGAAATGGATGAGATGGAGGCCATGAGGATCGAGGGGGAACTCAACCGCGGCAAGGGGAGGGGCACCGGGGGGAACGCTGCCAGGAATGGTGAGTCAATACCACACACTCCATCACACACACATGATCTTGTTATTACAAGATCATAGGAAGAGTGTTGTGGTGATGGAGAGATGGAGGTCATGAGGATCGAGGGGGATGGTCAGTCACTATAACATAAAGTTCACCAGTACTAAATTTGTGGAGCGTTGCGAAGATATATGAAATGGAAGCATGAGGATCTAAGGTCCTTTTTCAAATATGGTGGATCATCAACTGATGATGATACAACCTGAGTTTAAATTGGTATGTTATCCCGAATGTGAGAAAGTGCTTACGCTGCAAAACGTGCCAAAGAAATAGATATTCTTAGTAAATACACGTTCGAAAACCATTACCTCTCTCTTTTTGTATTCGGGTAATTATACTAATATAGTAATTTAATTTATTTTTTTACCGTTCCAGTGATGGAGAATAGAGACAGTGGCGTAGCAGACGTGGAGATCGATCACCAGCAGTGTATAGACCACGGCATCCATGTGCATGGGTATGCATATTTTGACTACTACCGTTGACTTTTAGGGATGTCTCGCGTCTGAAAATTACCCAATTTAAATTAAAGTAATTTAGTAGTGTGATGGAAAGAAATATTTATGAAATATAATTGGTTATAATGATTCTGGGTTGAATTTATTGTCATAGCTTTTTTTAAGATCCAGCCGTTTCGGAGATTACCCGGAACAAACAGACAGACAGAAAGACAAAAATGTTAAAAATGGTTGTTTTGTTATAGGTACCGTATATACTTAATATTATGATTTTATTAAAAAGCTGTTCTTTTGATATTACAAGCAGACACTTTATTTTTTTTTTGTACAGATTTGTATAGATGTATAGATATAATTGAGATGTAGAAGAGAGATCCTGTATCTTAAACAATAACAATCGTTGGTACAGAGTGGTGGTGCCACCGCCACCGTCGTGCCCCGCCCCCGCGGCGCCCGCCCGCCTCTCCAACCCGCCGCCCACCAGCATCATCAAACGGAACGTGCTCAGCAACTCGCTCGTCGATATAAATGATCCGGGTAAGAACTTCCCGAACTCTTTACTTTTTATTTTATTGTCTTCGGAAAACTAACAGCTAATTAAAACATTAATTATGATATTGCTAAACTTAAGGCTACTTAAATATACATTTAAAATATATATTACGCACTAAACATGAAAACCCTTATTATATTGCTAAAAAGTTAACTAATTTTAGGAAGACACATTTACATCCTTGATTCTGTCGCGAATCTTAACTATTTTTACTATCATTTATCAGTAGGTCTGGTATATTTTAGACCTGTCAAATGTCTTCTATGCTTCTCGCCAGTTATTTATTGGAAAGAGACATAATGGCCGTGATTCTTCCTTTTTTTCTTGATAAATTATTTTATTATCGCCACCGCGCCGGAACAAAGCTCATAGACACATTATCGAATCCACATAATAAGTCTCATTCCACTCGATTTATGCGTGCCTTTCTCCCGCATACTTGCAAAATGTGGAACGTGGATAGAGCTCCCCCACAGATTTTTCCGCAGTGCTACAAAATGCAGTCCTTCAAGATGGGGTGTCGAACGAGTTCGCAAGGCCAACGCCTTGGTAATGCTCCTATTGTTGCGTATGAGATTGTTGGATGTAAAAAAAATAATGTTTGTTTTCGTGTTTGTATTTTTTTGAAATAGAAGTATTTGCCGTATTGGCTTTACTTTGGGTTAGAGGTGAATTCAACGATGAATATCACTGTGTTGTTAGTTTTTTTTCGTTTTTTTTTTGTCATACCATATCACGTTCTTCATGAATTAAGGAAGAGAGTGTTTTACAATTTTTCGTCTTTTTACGGCGGCATTAGGGTATAAAGGAGGTAAGGTTTATCTTATGTATTGGTAGTGAAACATTGAAAATGCTTAGGTTGAAATCTATACGAAAGTATTTTGCTTTTCCTCGGATCCAATTCATTATCAGCCTCTTACGCTCCCACAGCTTGGATACCGCCCTTCTCTCAGGAAAAGAGAGTATGAGCCATAATCCACCACGCGGGCACAGTGTGACTTGGTGGATGTCACATGTCCTCGAATTTTGTGGTTCTTGCATGTTCAAGAGGGTTTCCTCACGATGTTTTCCTTCACCGTTTTAGAGCGAGTGTGATAAATCCGCACTCCAATTATCAGAATTAAAAGATCATTTTGAATTGTAGTCGCCACTTGGTCAGCTTAAGTTTTAAGCTGAGAAGCTTACATTTTTCTGAAATAAAGGCCAAGTTGACAAGACAGAATCACCCTCCACAACTGAAGCAGAATAGTCTATCGAATCTTATCATTTATTGGCCCTGGCAACAGACTAGATAATGCAAGCAAACTCTTAACGTTTTCTAAGTACTACATATTTTGATTTCCTATGTATAGATTTCACCCTAAGACACTTTGACTGACTGCGCTTTAGAGCTTGTTCTATAGTCGCTTTCGTTGTACAAATACATTCATACGATTGCATGAATGATTGTTAATGCAAACGCCATAAATGAATGGTTTAAAGTATAACACAGATACATGTCAGTTGTACTTTTCAATCTGTAATAATGGTCAAACCATTTCATCAGTCTATCTCTATCTTCTCTTAAAGAACCACATTTTCTCTTTCCTTTAAAACTAAAAGGTTGACGTGACGGTGGGTATAAATATAAAGTAGTTTGTCTATAACGATTTGTATCATTGTAAAATAACCATCAAAGTAATTCATCTCTATCGATCATTAGAATCTGTGTAGTAAAGAATTCTAGAACTTCTAATTACATTTAATCAATTAGATTAAACCCTTTTTCACCTATAAAACAGCTACTTTTTGTAATCTTAATAATTATGTAGCTGAATATGTTTTATGTTCATGAGGAATTGCAACAGTTTTGTTCCTAAATCTTATAATTAAATTAAAGTAATTAAAATGGGTTTGGGTTTTTCTCATTAAATTATTATATAACAGTGTCTTTGCCTTGTGGTCCCAGCTAATATTAGTATCACCATCTCTTCCGCGGGTGCGTTAAAGAGCCAGCTAAGGGAATATCCAGGGAATGGGCAGCATTATTCTCCTCGATGAACATCATAATCTACTGCAATCACCATGACGCCTGCCAATCGTGGTGTATTATATCAAAATCCCCACTGAGGGATCACATGGGAGAGGCCGATGTTCAGCAGTGGAAGATTTTCGGCTCATTAGGTGATGATGATGATTTATAACTATAAGTGTCGTTGGCCTCAGTTGTATGCTGAGTCGGGACTCCTGACATCAGAACATTACTTTTTTAATTGTTATTTTTCTATTGTATGGAGTGTTCGTTGATGTTGAACGTATTCTCTTTCTTTCAACACTGTTATATAACTGGTTCCAAATCCGTCCACAGTGGCGCTAGCAGCGGAACGCCTGCAGCGCCGCGGCTCGGTGGGCTCCCTAGACAGCGGGATGTCTGTCTCGTTCCAGCAGGGGAGCCGCAACGCGCTCGCCACGTCCCCCCGCCACCCGCCCGACCAGCGCTCCCCCGGTAAACATGCACCATACATGTAGCCACCAGGTCCTTCATTTTTGTACCATTACTTTAACGTAAGCTAAGTGCTTTTAATGAGTGTTTATGCTAACAACCTATCCACCGGAGCTGAGAGGAAAAAACATAGATTAAGTAGCAGTTCTTAAAAAATGACTGCTGCACGTACTTACTGTTACTTATTCTGCGTCAATTATACTTTCGCTTCGGACGATGGCTCTATTGTAGAATGCATGCACCGTATATTAAAAAGCTGCTTCTATGTCAGCCCCAGTGTGGTTAATATGTCGATTTATAATTTCTGTGGATCGTGAGAGTTGTGGGTTCAATTCCCACAACGAGTCATTAGAAATACAATGGCGTAACTACATTCGTAATTTATCCGAAGCGTTCTCGACAAAATGGTGTCAATTCTATCATTTCATATACCGAAACTAATTTTAGTTTCGCTCTCTCTCTTTCCAATGCATAACATGAGAAAGATATGGAATATATTTTAGACCGGTCAAATTAATCCACTTGCTTGTGTCTAGTGTAAATTTAATGGCAATGAATTCAGTGGCATCTAATTTATCAAGATCGAAAGATATTTGACAGCTCTAAAACAAAATTTAGATCTGTCAGACATCTTCCGTCTCTTTCTCATGTTATGCATTGGAAAGTGAGAGAGCGAAACTAAAATTAGTTTAGGTATGTAATGATAGAATTGACACCAATATCTCCTAAAGATCATGATCACAATGTTATCTCGCCTTTTCATCTTTCATTAAAAATAAGACTTAACCCTGCATGTTATAGTTCGTACAATGGATCTAGACCTACTCGAAGCGATAGTGGTGGCTTCACTCTCAGTCACTCATCACCATGCCTTCGTTCTCTTTCTCTTTCGAACGCTCGGAAAACCAGATGCTTTCGTCACTTTCAGGTCGGTTTAGATTCGTAGTATGACCGTCATTGTCACATATTGTGTTGTATATTGTTTACTGTTTTTTTTTAAAAGTATCAAGAACGATTTATAGCCCCTGAAAATCAAATAGTAGTAACTTCTATATAATTAGTAGTTTAGATTTCAAAATCCGATATACCTACACGTTATTGCAGCAGACTTGTACACGCTATGTGAAAGAACGAAAACTTCTTAGGCCACCAGCAGGGTGATTTTAATTCATACGGAATGATATCCGTGTCGGAAGCGACTTTCTTGATCGTTTATATCTCGGAAACGCGTTCCGACAGAGAAATATTTTCTGGATTATACCCGTGTTTATGCAGCTGAGTTGTTGAATCTAAACGGGAAATTTCTCTGACGGGGTGCGATTCCGAAATATAAACGATCAAGACTGTCGCTTCCGACACGGAAATTACATTCTGAGTGAATTAAAATAACCCTGCAGAAGGCTGTGGAATTGTTTGACTTCACACCATTCGTTACAGTGGTTTATTCGGATTTGAATGGATTTGCGGTTATGCTCCCCCCGGCTGGCTTAAATCTTTATACTTAACATTCATATCGCCTGTGTCAGATAATACTTTAAAAAGTATGTTACGTTCTAATAATCATAAATTATTGTGGTTTATTCTTTCCAGGTCGTCTATTCAGCGGCATCAGTGGCATATTCCCAAGCCGGATACGGAAGCTGAGCGCATCCGGAGTCCCGGACACCAAGCACGGAGTCGGCAAGAGCACGGAAGTGTAAAATCACTTACAACTACCGTCTTTTAACGGTTTTATTGTGTTTCGAATCCCGAACCGTTCGGTTGCAAACGCGCGATTCGAATTTTAAAATCATTCGCTGTGATTGGATGATTTTTGAATTGCGATTATTGTTACGTTCTGATTGGTTTTCTTTATTCGGGTAGAAGGCATTTAAATGAGTAAGGTTATATTTTGGAGTAGGGTACGTAACTTTCTAAGTGCCATCTTAATTTCATTGTATTCATTTCATTGTATTCATTCCATTGATATTATATTCAAATATAAAGTATATTATATTTAAAACATTGCTTCATCCGACGTACTTACGTCGAAACGATTACAGCGACATCTCTTTATGTGTAAGCTGTGAGGTGTAAGGCTACTTAATTTTGTAGTGAAACTTCACTAAAGTGAAACCCTGAGAAGATATGACAAGGAAGCAATTCTAAATATTACAAATAAAACAGGAAAACAGTAATAATTTATGTTAAACTATAAAATGTGATAAACGGTTCATTGTTTAGTGTCGCCATCTATCTTTAAAGCAAGTTTGTGTTCCAAACGATTTTTATTGACAGTTGGATATGAAGTGAAGTTACTTCGTCTTACAATAGGTAAGCAATGATGGAGTGAAGTGGTATTTATTCCCTTCTCTCTAGATATACAAAAGAGACTTAGTATGATGATTCACACATTATCTGGACTATATTTTCGTTTATCCATATGACAAACAAAAAATGATTGATTGATCAAAAGTGAAGTCGCTAAAGTGTTACGAAATACACATATATACACAACTTTGATGACGTACATTGTTATATAAACATATAGATTATACAGTAGATGCACTACAGACTTGTGACCGGTCATGTTGATCCCTCATACAGAGAGTGAGACTTAAGACGCAAGTCCATCACACACTGGATGATACTTTTACTTTAGTGAATTTTCTCTTCGAACATGGCGTGTATTAAGTACTTACGTAAACTTATACGTCTAATATATGTTACATCAGGGTATAAGGTTTTGGAAATAGGTAATCGAGACGGTTATGGATTAAAATAAAAGTGCCAACACGCTAATGGTACGCGAATTTATTAATTAAAATATTACCACTGACTTATGAAAAACTGCAACTATCACGAAAATAATATTACATGTTTTTGAAGTAGTAAGTGGCGCCGTCTCTGATTACATTATCGAAATTGAAACCCATTCTTAGGAATATAAAGGTATATAAGCGATAGATTATTGCATGGTGCTTTAACGTTCTATCTATCCAAAAATATTATTTTCGTGATATTTTGTACACTAACCTAACATTGAGAACTTTAAAGACTTAATTAATGGTCAAATCGCACCTCGGCTGAAACGATGTTTATATAAACTGAAAATCATTCAACGATATTGTACATTGTTTATGTGTGTAGCTGTGTTTGCGTGTTTTATTAATATGGTGGGTTTTGACCGTTAATTAAGACTAAACATGTTATAAATTAATCGAATGAAGGTAAGTCGTATATGAATCGAAGATAACAAGTGGGTCCACGTTTTTGGATGTAGATTTTGTTAGGTATTGGTCGGGTATTGCTAATTTTGTTCTCTATTCTGAAGTTACTATGTTTTGCCGAATACACAACTTTAAGAGATAAATCTTGTTGACGTGCGTACAGTTTACGTTTTAACCTTAATATACAACGGGGAATGCTCGGAAGAGCTTATTCATCTCATCCCACCGTCGCAGTTCTATCACCGAATATATCACGCCACCGGAACAAAGCTCATCCATACATAATCGAGTCCTGGAAGTCTCATACCACTCGATTTATGCGATCTTATCTCCTGCATACTTGCAAAATTTGGAACGAGCTCCCTCCACAGGTTTTTCCGCAGTGCTACAAAATGTAGTCCTTCAAAGTATCAAACGAGTTCTCATGAGTCGGCAACGCTCTAGCAACGCCTTCAATGTTGTAAATATCCATAAGTAATGTTGACAGCTTACCATTAGGTGAGTCATTTGATTGTTTAGCACTGTGCGTATACATAAAAAAAACTGTATAAAAAAACTATAACAGCAACACAGTTAAATGACAAGAAAGCTACCTTTGTGTCTGTGATAGACGGTGAAATGCCAAATTAGTCAAAGTATTACAAATGACGCTAGGTGTTAATTTTAACCGGTTAGTAAGGGCGCCATCTTTGTCTACCTAGTTTTTGTTTTAGTCTTTAAAACAGTTTTTTACGATGATACTTTAAAACAAAATTAGCAATACCAATAGTTCAGATATAGTTAGAAACATAAAAGGGCACGAAAAGAGAATAAAATTATATTTCATTCAAAACATCGTTGAGGTTCAACAACAGATTAAATATGCATTTATATTAGTTTTCATTGCATGTTACCAACCAAAAGTATTATAAAAATAAAAATATTAAGAGTTATCGCATTAAGATGCGTCTACTTTTACTAAGTCTGGAAAAACAATTAAAATAATCTTACTAAAAATAGAAACAGCAAAACTTTCTTCCTCATCGTAAAGGGCTTAAATTTGCTGTGCTATTTTGGAATTGTGACAGTTTTCTAACTATCACAGACTTTTCAGACTACTGCGGAAGTTTTAAAAGTTTAAAACCGAATCAATCGCGAGCAATACTGCCTTTTTATACAATAATGCAACAGTCCAAAGAAAATAACACAAGAGTAATAACCTCAGCTAAAGAAAAGTGAACGTGTCTAAATGCAGTAATCTTTATATGGCAACATTATACGGTTCAATTCTTCGTTTCATTTTCTAGCAACTATACTCTTTTTCAAATAGCAAGTCACCTGGGACAGGTACATAGAACGTAAAATACTAGGTAAACATTTCCTGTGACGTCACACCAATAGCCGAATATATTTTCTATTTAGCAGTGAACACATTAAGCAAACTTACAAGAAAAACTACTAAAATAAATGGCAAAAGATACAAGATTTTGGAAGTGTCCCAGGTGACTTGCTATTTGAAAAAGACTATAAATGAATTAAAAAGTGAATCATATGAACATTACAGTGAATCATTGTCATGCGCTGTCACAGCTTTCAGCCAAATGAATTCCAATGAATGGATTTTATTGAACCGAGTAATATCTCCATAACTCTTTATGAATTAATATTTACAAATTAATAGTTAAATGTACATACGTTTGGTGTAGCCAGCGCAATAGTTGATAGAGACACGATATTTTTTCAATAAAGCACAAACAAGTCGGGCGGTATGTAGTTTTGTCGCATTCAACTAATAGTTGGTAATCTTTTGGTACTGCACAATACCACAAAAACTTATCCAGTGCGGGTAGTTGAACAAGTTTTGATTATAACTTTTAGTCAAAAATAAAAGACGTAACGTTGTCTTGTCGTGACGTGTATGATGTCTTTCTACAAAACGTTGTTTTAGCGTGATAAAGTAATTCAAATCTTGTTCAGTTGGCGATACTGAGCGTGTCTATGTTTATTCTGCATTCTCATAGGACAGTTTATATATTTACATTAAAATTATAAAAAAAAAATACGAATTTATTCACTATTGTTGAGAATTTTATTAGATTTAGACGTTTGATGAAGTTTTTAAATTAGATAGGTAGTTAGTTCCCCTAACACCCGTTCGCATTGCTCCTAAACAGTGTTTTCCAAGCGTCTATGTACTATAAATTTCTTTAAAAAGTATACAAGATAATCATTCATATCACACCAATGCATTTGTGTTTATTATAAGACTACAACTTCTATCTCAAGTTTTCATCTCCACTAATTTTGCATTCATTCTTTTTCGTGGCCATCGATTTGTTAATCGACATGACTGTTCGCTAATTTGATTTGAATTAAGGATTCTTTATCGCAGTGTTTAATTGTTGAAACTGCCATGTTTCAAATCCGACTCAAAGCTAAAAATGTAGCTTTCTATCACATGATGAAGGTTGAGACGATAGAGCTGTTTTCATTTTGTATTTGCATGGTATAATTATCTTGTATACATACATAATTAAGTGCACCCTAAATATATTTGGATTCTTTCATTTGGCTCCCCGTTTACCTTAGTCCATCTTAGTTTCTTCTACTATACCTATCTAAAGGCTGCTTCCTAACTATAAGACATATTAACTACTCAAAATGCTGTCCAAGTTCAAACCTTATTCGCTCGGAATACGGTTGAAAATTCACAGCATTCTGAGCAATTAGTATATGATGTTACCGATTTTACTTCCCCTGGACTTACCATTACGTATACCTTATATTATATATAGATTATAAGTATCATTCATTTTTGGTCGGTCTTGCTTTCTCGCTTCTGTAACAAAAAAAAACTTGTATTTGTAACATATAATTAACCAAATTGTCAACTATGACAATAATTGTCAAGAATTATTCTAGTATCTGTTCAAAACACTTTCTGGGTCACGCTGCAATTATAGCAGGTGCTTACCATCGGGCGAAAGACCTGCCCATCTTTGAAAATTTGTTTTATGGCGTCAGGCTAGCTACCACTCTCAAATTAGAAATCTGTCGTCAGGTATCGACGTGCTGTACATGAAAGTGGGTTGCCACCAACAGTGTGCTTTATTTCTATTTTTGATAATGAGTTTCACGGACTTTCTTTAGTTTTTTCAGGCCGACCAAAGTCTAATAATATAATGTTGACTAATCTTACGTGCGTAGTGACTGTTGACTTTATACCATAAACAGTTGTTGTTTCTACTATTTGATACGTCGTCAGTAGATAGAAAATTGATAATATACTTGTTGAATTCTACACTTTATTGTAGAAAAACTTCCGTTCCAAAAAAACAAGCTATTGATTTTTTGAACTTATCTATTCGATTTAATAATGTTGTTTGTCCTTAATAATAAAATAATAAGAATCTCCGTATTGTATTCTAATTTCTATAAATTGTCGGTCACTTTTTCTGGCTTAAAATTTAATACAATTATAAAGTATATACATTTTTATCTGATTTAGGTGACTGACTGCTAATTATACTTATAAAATCATGAATGAAAAGTAAGGAATTGATATAATGTGTTTCGTCGTTGGATTTTGAACTTTATGTATATTAATATACCTTCTAATTGTGTAAAAAACGTATAACCTTAAAAAAAGTTGTCTATGAAATCTCGAATGTAATTTCTTATACGTATTTCAAGCGAAATGCGTCCTTATTATGTTAGGTATATGGGTATGATTTTGTGATAGTCGTGATGTGTATTAACTTATTTGGAACTGGATCTTCTAAGAACATTTAGAAGAACTTACACATAAATATGCAAGGAGCCTTAATTTTTTTAGACTTCATCCTCTGTAATCAATTTAGTCTATGTATATTGCAAAATATGAGTTGGTTGAGAATAAGGCCAAAGCCATTGGCTGTAATTTGGTATGGAAATTGTGAAATCAAATAAAAATGTGCCTATAAGATTTGGACAAATATACATAAGGTTTGGAGATAAAAAAAAATAACAGCACAAACTAACATCAGTTTCACAATAAATTAACACACATCACAATTTCGTGTGGAATGATTAAAAAAATGCTTTTTGTAAATTTCGCTTGAAGCCAAAGATGTAATATTTTTTTGTGTTCAAATTGCTACTTGAAAGTTAACCTTAGAGAGGAATATATTAAATGTCATTGTACCTAATTAAAAAGTACATAAATTACTTTATTATTGTACCAAGCAGGGTCACTGACACGAAGATTTAAAACAGCTGATAATACTGTCCGTGTTACGACAGCTGTAAAACTTAGTAATAGACAATAGTAGCGTCGCTCTAGCACATTGCATGCCATGTTATATCTAAAAAAGAAAGATAATGTCTAAAGAAGATATAATAAATTATACAAGGTGTATACGTAAACGGTATCAATTTTTAAGGAGGTGAATATACAGGTGATATATGACACGAATCGATAGAAAAAAAAAATATCTTTTTACCTCCTATGTCATAAAAATATCCTTAATTTAAGACTGCTTTGTAATAATAGAGTCACCAAGTCTGCCACAGGCATGACGCGCAGGCGCGAGCTGCACGGGAGCACAGTTGGCTCGCGTGTTTAATTGATCGACTACCGTTAGGGTGTCTATATTCTCTCGTAAATACCTTGCTTTCCTATAACATTTTAGTAGATGTTTTTTCTTAATATAGATTGTTAATATTGAGCCCGCACATCTGTACGTAATTTACAAAAACTAAAAAGCACGCATTCCAATCTAGTGGACTCAAAACGTATCATATGAGCCCAAACTGGAAGGGTTTACTTGTAGACACAGAAGTACCACTATCCACCTCCTGGCTCCGTAATTATACTATTTTATAACAAGACGAGACGCTCATTTAATTATACACATACAAAGTTTAATTTCGATATGTCAGTTAGAAGTGGATTAAAATTGACTTACAACATTTGATTACATTGATACAAGTGAAGCTAATAAATGCGTCTTAAAAATGAGAGTGGACGCTCTGGTACTTTCCTGTTTGGATTGTTTTTGCGAGCCGTTGTCAGTAACCCTGCTTATTTATATAATCACAGTAAAAAGTTTAAAGGTTTTGAGACTTTATCTCATTTACTTTCTCGCTACATACCTTAACAAATTTTCAGTAAAAAATCTTCGTATTTCTAAGGTATGCTGGTGTCGCTTTAGTTTATAAATTACTTTAAGTCTTTGTATCGGTTTGATTTTTCTGTAACATAGTCTTATCTTACTAACTTATTACTTTAGCTCTATTCTATATTATGTATATTGAAGAATTCTAATATATATCCCTTTAGTTATGTATTGTTATATAAATTAGTACATAAGCAATAAACGCGTATGCGTCACTTATACGTTGTATAAAAACATGTTGTTGAAAAGTTGCTACAACTAAGTCACTTACAATAGTTTAATTTAATAAATAATTAAAACGATGGAAATGTATTTATTTATTAAATATGAATTAACATTCATGATGATAGCTTGGTGTTTTACTTAGTCACATTTTTTACATCCCCATTATTATTATTTTGTAATAGAAAAAATACCGATATATTATAGCAGATGCTCATAATTATTCGGTATTGAAAAATTTGCAAATGATCTGACTGATATAACAATCACTAGAACACAACACCTAGAGAGGAAAAATCAGCTTGCACTTTTTTTCCTGGGGGTTGAACCTGCAACCCACGTGCTATAGGGGTTGAGCCGGTGGCTGCAGTTATACGCGCAATAGCGCCGGCTGCGAAACTGACCATATAATATCTTAAAAAATGTAAATAGGCACCTACTGCATATTTTAGGCAAACATCTCTTAAGAGGTTAGGTCGAGAGTGACCAGGTACCTTCTAGGTACCTGTTAGACTTACTATCGGGTGCTAGGTTGCATAATTAAAAAACGCCTGCCCAAGACAGTGTCACATAAACAAATCTGTTCAGGTACCTATTTGAAAGCTATAAATCTGTTCAGGTATTTAAATGTTATGGTGGAATACAGAAAACATTAGATAGATAGATAGATAAACTCTTTATTTGCACACTACAATGAAATACAAAAAAAATAAAATAAAAAGAAACATATTTTAACTGTCTAGTAGTACAAAGGGCGGTCTTATCGCTTAAAGCGATTTCTTCCAGACAACCAAATGGAGAGAGGGATAGAATGAATGTTGAAGGAAGGTAGTGCACCGCAAAAATTACATTAAATAGAAAGCTACTATAAACCTACATACTATAATTATTACATAAATCTACACAGAATAAGTACTTAAACTTACAAACATGAACATAATATATATATAAAGTTATATATATACATATCTATTTATATATACTTAAATGTAAAATAAGAATATAATTATAAGTATATACATTTTATCAATATAGGAATAATAACACAATAGAAATGACATAGCTCTAGCTGGACTGAGAGAAGTAAAATTTATTTATTTGGTCTTTAAAAATATGAAGGGATTCTGATCGACGTATATGGATAGGTAACTTATTCCAAAGGTGGACAGCTTGCACAGTGAAAGATGAGTTATAGAAAGATGTAGAATGAGAAGGCGTTTTAAGGAATAAGTTTTCACTTGATCTCAGTGGACAGGAGTGGTTACCTCCTTTTATTGTGCCCAATCGTGTAAAAATTACATACTTACCTTAATTAGGTGTTTGCTTTGGACACTTATCTTTCAGCCTAAATGGAGTTGTATTGCCATTGTTTGCCAGATATACCCAAGATTTGTTTGTGTGAAAAAATTAAAAAATATTTTCTCTATTATCTTATTAATGTGCCTTGTGCTTTAGAAATTTGACTGCTTATGTTTTAGGGTATCTGGTGGGATAAAGAAACTCACATACATACATGAACCCTGAAAACATTACATTCTTTTTTGGCAGTCGGGTAAAAAGGGGTCTGATCAATTCAGTCATGCAGCGTCGACTTCTGGTGTCGGAATTTTTAAACCGCGTGAAGGCTTCTGACATAGCTTAATCGGCTGTTGTCTTACGATATCAACTGTGTCCAAAGTGAGGCACTGTGCAACATAAATACGTACTAGCATCACGAAACGTGCGTCTTACAACGGCTGATAAATCAATTAGATAAGCTTAGACGATTTACTCTCTAGATAAGTACTTATCGTTATGGATTATTTTTTATCCAAAGCTAACTCCACAAAAAAGGGAATATCCCTAAGAATGGAGGGCACCATTCTCCCCATTTAGCAGGGTGTAAGGGCAAAATCATTGATGGGGGAGGCCGATGTGGTAATTTTCCGGCTGATATGTGAATGCCGGAATGTGTCAGAGTTCATATAAGTGTGTGAGTTTCTTTATTTCACCATAACTTAAAAGTCTGAATTGATTTGGAGGTATGGGGTATCGTTAGAAATATTACATCCCAAGTAAAACTGGCAAGTGCAGTTATTTTTTATTTTCATTTATTAAATTATACTTGTTACTTTTGAAATAGGGTGCTGTGTGATTATCTCGAACGTGACGTTGGAATTGGTGAAACCAAGAACCCAATCTAGTTAGGGAGTTAGCTATATCAAGAGCCAGCCAGAACCCACGAATGATGAAATGTGTTTGGCAACAGATCGACATATTTTCAACTCGAAGGAGGTACCAGGCAAGTAGGTAGTAGAATATGCCATTTTATTGCATTTGCATCATTTTTTTTGTTTCTTCTAACAATAGGTCGATTTTATTGATGGCCAGTATTTTCATATATATTTTCTTCATCTTCATTCTTTCAATTACACATCGCCCCTCTCATTCTCACAACTAAGGACCACCTCACACACGGCTTCAAAGCCGCAATAGATATACATTTAGCATTTGTAAGGCTTCATCCCCGCACTGTAAGCTGTGCTCAGTACCGCTCAGCTTTCTGTGAATGTGTGTGTAATAGTAAACGTCACGAATTTTCTAGGCAGGTGGGAAAGGTGTAGAGTAGTTATTTTTTTTTCAATAATTGTACGGTTATTTAGTGGTTCATTTGTATTAGACCAGCTGTACCTACTCAAACTTAAATACTATTAGGTTCCTAGTTATTTCTTTCGTAAATTTTGTTACCTACGTATAAATGTGCTGATTACTTTTGTATTTAAATCAAAATAAAATGTTTCACTATCATTCGTCTTTTGACAGCTGTTGTTATTAAATTGAAGCGCCCCGGGGTAAGCTATTGTGGCCACCATTCAAGATCGTTCCAAATCCATCGCTTGGCGCGTCGTGGATTGAGTGGGACGATGGTTCAATGTCGAGCACACAGACGGTCACTCGATTCCGGGCGAATCATGGCTCTATTTTTGGTCATTATGCGTCTGGAGTACGGTCAACGTCAAACGGATCGTTATATCGGCCACACACGTTCCAAATCCAAAGTTCCAACGTTGGGTTTGGATATCCAATATTGCTATCAATCCACGTAGATAGTCCATATAAGATTCCTCACATACGGGCGACTTTTGGAACGTTGCCTTGGATTATTGCGGAAAACCGGCAATTTAGGTTCCTATTAACATGATGCTAAAATAAAAATGTTAAAATATCGGTGTTCATCAACTAATAATAACCACGACAAATATTCCGTTATAAAGTATAAAAATAATATGTATGAAGTTGTGAATCACCGCAAAATTTTTAATATAGACAACCATACTAGTAGTTTAAAGTACCACTGTAAATAAGAAATTGTACCTACCTATTAAAATTAATACAAATAAAACTTGCAACAATGGCGACTCCACAGTCATTCTCTGTCCTTAATCGGACAGTCGATGCCCGTCCGTTCGCTTCAGTACTACCGACCACGTGACAATAGGTACAGTCTACCACTGCCTATGACAGTTTATTAGATTAAAAAACCAACGGGCATGGACGCACCGCTGTGATTAAAGTAAGTCATTTTTTAATTAAATTAAATGCAACTAATTTATAAGTATTGCAACTTAGTGAAAAATTGTGGTTCATCCATTTTTAAATTTAATCATGCACCACCAGCGAAATTTTCCTAGTTTGCTTTGCGCGACAAACGATGAAACGACGTCAAATTGATTGTTAAAAATCTTATTATTAAACAAAGAGATTTTAATTATTTTAAATTTCTCGATTGTTTTTCCTCATTAGGTAGGTATACGTTACAAATTACACGTTACGTATACGTTACAAAATTTCTATCCGCTCTTTTATTTCTTTACTAAGAAATTTTCTTTGTCCATGAAATGATTGTTCAACATTGTAAATACTGCGTAATTTTTAAGGATGGGTAGGTTTAATTAATATTTATCCACATTCTTATTTTCTAAAAATTATTATATCAAAATTTAATTAAACTTTGGTATATTATATTTGTATCCTATACGTAAAACCACTTTATGCATAACCGACTGCTATGTTGCGTTATTTCTCCATATAACTACACAGGTTGTGCGGAAGACATCGCTCTGAGCTATAAGATCTCCCATGATTAGAAAGTGCATACCCGTACAAAGTACCGAGAACAAACTTTATTTACACCATACAAAATATGTCCCGACCGGGAATCGCATTCGGGGTCCCTTGCTTTGCAGGCAGGCTTACCAACTTAGCCAAGTAGCACTCTGTATTTTGCTTTTGTTAAAGCAAATAAACTTAATCCAAAAATCGAAAGTCGGAGCTTCGGCTGACGGATCGCAATTTCTCTACTATGAAAGATAAAATGTCAAGTACGAACATCGAATCGTACATTGGATCTGAAACTCTAAAAGAGTTTTAATATTTTTGAGTGTCATGAATTTTCCCAAAAAGCTTTAAGCTGGTACACATTTTTCGTACGTATAATATTGGACACTTTTTTATATATCGACATTAAAATAAATGTAAAAATATTTTTTCCGGCGTCACATTAGTAAGTATTGCTGCCAAATCAGTAAATTGACTTTTTATTCCCGCCAAAAAAGCTAGCTGAGCTCGGACCTTTTCCAAAACTGTACAAGACAGCTGTCTACTATTATAAAAATAAATGAATAGTGTTCAATTTATATCTCATTATAATATTAGCAATAATAAGTGCTTTTATTTTTGTTTCTTGTTACAATTTGGTGTACATCAGTTCTTCGGAATAAATGTCTTCATTCTTTTTTTCTATTTGTTTTTCTGTGTTTTAAATCGACGACATTACTTCTAATAATTTTTTAGACGTAGCGTTCTAAGTATAGAATAACTTTAACACATTTACTTTTAATTATATATAATTACTAATTAGTTATTGTGGCTTTTTCGTCAAAACTTTGATGCACCATTTTCGAACAAATAATTTTGCATTTCTATTTTTCACTTGTGTCGTATTTACAACCCCCCAAATCCCCGCCATTTTTCACGTCAACTCAAACGTCACTTCACCAAAACCACGAAAACTTGACACTGGCAGAGCGCATGAGCTGCATAATGCATTGAAAAATAAATCTCTGACATAAACACAACGGCTCCACTACGGACACTGTTTCTCCTACAAGTCGATGATAAATGACAAAATACTATACTCATTTAGTGATAATTTAATAAACTTAACTAAATTATAGCATTTAATTCAATTTAAGCGGCGTCGTTACTGTTACCTGATGCTCGGTCAATCACCTTCGGGTAAATGGTTTATTTAATAAGCACTAAGGAATCATAGGGAAGCGTAAATTGGATCTTTACGTTTTAACTTGCTGATAAATACTTCCATCATATGATAGCTAATCACTAACATCTTGAACAAATTTTTAATGTCAGCTTTTTTAAAAATTCCGCGATGATGGTAATGAAAATAGTACATATACATTATATACAGTATATACATTTTACTATAGTTAGCTTATATAGAGCTACATATTTTTATATATTCCCCTGTACCCAGAATTTTACAGCCCAAAAAGTATTTATAATTTGGAATTAAATTATTCTTTCGAATATTAAATTAGTTGGAACACGTCTAGCTAGTTTTAACTCAAATATCATTTAGGAAGTTAAGTAGGTACCTACATTAAAAAAGTGGGAATTGAACCCACTACTATTGAAATACCATTCTATTACACAACTGACTTATACCTACTTCATGTAAATTCGCTTAACATTAACGCATGCTAAGCGAATCACAATGAGCAAATATGAAGTGCAGCGCTGAAGGCCTTTATGTTTCAAAGTTCTGAGTGGCACTGCAATTGTTAAATTAAATAGCCGGCGTTATGCTTACCATCAGGCAAACGACCAGCTCCTCTCGTTATCAAATAGTATGAAAAAGGTATCGATGAATATCATTTTTGGATAAAAACATAAAATGGCTTGAAAAACCGCTAACTATTCTATTATTCTCCTATTATATAGGTTAGTTAGTTGTTAGTGGTAGGACTAACTCTTCTGCGAGTGTCCATCTGGGTTGTTACCACCGCTTTACTCGTGAAATCTGCCGCTAAGCAGTAGGTAATGTACAAGCATTACTATGTTCCGGTTTGGTGAACAGAGTAGCCAGTCATATTACTGGGCTTAGGAGACTTAATACCTAATGTCATAGGGTAACGAGCGCACTGCAGTGCCGCGCAGGCCTTTGTGTTTTAAAGTTCTGAGTGGCACTGCAATTATTATGGGCCGGCGTTATGTTTACCATCAGGAAAACGACCAGCTCGTCTCGTTACCAAATAGCATAAAAAAGTTAGGTTTAATGATTCCATAATTTCTATTTAGATGGAAGAGTCTATGGATGGACGGGAGAGCGTCGCTGGGACGTCAGGGTTCGACTCGGCAGCTATTCTCAATGATGACGTGTCACCTACCACCACCTTCTGTTACAACATACCGAATCTATTCAATGGGTAAGCTTTTTAGAACCACAACGAATCCTTACAAGAAGTAGGGGACACTTTTTAACACACTTTTATTAGCTTTACTTGGTAATGGAATCTTGGAAGTAAATTTTAACCTACTTCTAATAATTGTTGTATCAAAATGTAACTTTGTATGTATATGACAGTTTGGATGACAATGCAATAATTTGGTACCTACCGTAACTATGAAGCTGCTCTGATAATGGAGCCCTGAGGTGGATAGTGAGACTCTTCAGAACCCTTCCGGTCTTACCACAAAAAAAATTAAACACACCCTAAACCTGAGTTAAGCATCGTGTAATTGGTCGGTTGTTCATATTTAAAGATGCCTTAGTCGCATGTTTAAATATAAATAACCAGAAATCTTGGTTTAAGTAGTGTCTAATCGTTGTCTAACTCCATTCTGTTGTGACATTCCTAATCAGAAATGAAGATTCCTAATGAAGATGTTTTTGTGGGACCACGGTATGTTTTCTACGATATTTACTTGAATTTATCACAAAAAAATTAAGTTCTCGGAACACAAGTTAGTTTCAATACCCTTTTTAAAGGTCGAACAAAAAGGCTATAAATTTTTTGTACCATACATTTCCCGGTTTATTGTAGCATTTTGTTTGTTTTCACGAGGTTTTTATTACGTAACTTCATAAAGTACGTAACATCTTTTTACTGGTGATTTTATAAACCATAACGTTGGAGAAATATCTATAAACGCGAACGCGCACTAGCTAACATCGTACGCGCCTGCAGAGTTTTAGAATTCTATGTAACACCGCACACTTATTTCTTTGAAGAAGTCTAAATGATGCATT
Organism: Crocallis elinguaria; assembly: GCA_907269065.1. Classification (NCBI taxonomy): domain Eukaryota; kingdom Metazoa; phylum Arthropoda; class Insecta; order Lepidoptera; family Geometridae; genus Crocallis; species Crocallis elinguaria. Next base: position 11,621,574 of record OU026071.1, on the reverse strand, counting down.
TTTATTGGTACCATTTGTATACTTATGCACGATTCACTTCAATGTAGGTAGTATTTTAAGCAACTGAGAAATTTTTGTAAGTTTTATTCTATGTTTTATATTTGTACGCACGTGACTTTTTTTTGTTTCGTAAGTGGTGACAGTGTTACAGAACTCGGCACTGTCAGGCTCTGTCATCCCAGAAAAATGCACGGTGCTTGTATGAATATCCATGCGGTTGAAACTGCGGGTAGCAGATAGTAAGATATGTTATAATGTTCTACTTCCAGGCTTGGCCCCGGATCAGTCCTCTGCGAGCGTCCAGAAACAGACGGCAACGAGACATACACCACCGCTGAGGTGGTGGAGGAAGGAGCGGAGCATCATCAGCAGTACGATGAAGATGAGGAGTACTCCCCTAAATCAAGTAAGTTACCTAAATGTATAAATCTTAAAACTTGACGAGAATGTGTTATGTTTGGCTATGTCGTAGTGTAATGAGTCGGCTACTTAGAGTTACACTCAGTGTTACCTCAGTTTCCTATGAAAGGTGGTAGGATTAACTGTTTTGAGTGTATGTCTGGTTGGGTACCACCCCTTTGCTCATGCAGTCTGCCGCCAGGCAGTAATGTGCAAGCATTACTGTGTTCCGGTTTGATGAGCAAACAGCCAGTGAAATTACTGGCCTTATGAGGCTAGTGAGGTATAGTGGTAGGACTAACTCTTCTGCGAGGGTCCGTCTGGGTTGTTACCACCGCTTTGCTCGTCAAGTCTGCCGCCAAGCATTACTGTGTTCCGGTTTGATGAGCAGAACAGCCAGTGAAATTACTGGGGTTATGAGACTTAATACGTAATGTCTCAGGGCAACGAGCGCAATGGCCGCGTAGGTAGCTTTGTGTTTCAAAATTCTGAGTGCTACTGCAATTGTTATGCCATCAAGCAAACAACCTACACGTCTTGTTAAAGCGAAAAAAGTAAAACGAAACTAATAGTTCCTTTTCCAATTAAAGTTTTATTGACATTTCAGATTCAAAAGGTGACATACCAAAACGGAAGCAACGAAGATACAGGTGAATATTTTGACTCAAATACAATAAAATGGGGTTAATTTTATACTGTCTCCTACTTCAGTGCTAAGTGCCACTCAAAAAGTTAAATGATACATTAATTTTAAATTCACCTACCTATACCTTACCTAACATTTCTAGGACCACGTTCTCCAATGTCCAGTTGGAACAGCTAGAGGCTGCGTTCCATAAGACTCACTACCCAGATGTCTTCTTCAGGGAAGAGCTTGCGATGAGGATAGAGCTTACTGAAGCTAGAGTTCAGGTATATACAATGTGAGACATGGTACTAGGCGAGCATAAATGTGAAAGAGGTAGTTAGTGTAAGAGAAAATCTGAGTCTTACTTCTTTATTCTATGAGTACGAGTAGATACTTCTAGAACAGTTTTGTTTTACGGTACTACTCGACAATGAGGATGAGCTAATTTTGTGATATTCCACTGTGACACAATAGTTAGGACACGAGGAAAAAATATTCATCGTAGCCTAATAAATTAGGTAACCTAGTTAAGCCACGAAGAAATACCTTATATTATAGCGTATCCTCTCCTAGTTCCTAATACGTAGGCTATAAAGATAAATACCGCGTGGGCTAAACCGCAGGCTGAAGCTAGTAATGTTATAATTTCCACATTATATCTTTCTATATAGTGATTTTGCTTTTTTTATACATAAAAAATTATGAGGAGTATGGGAATTATCTAAATTCTACGTCTTCTTTCAGGTATGGTTCCAAAACCGTCGAGCGAAATGGCGTAAGCAGCAGAAAGCCGGTTGTGAGTCGTACCCTGGGCAAAACCAGCCGCAGACGCCAGAGAGGTCACCATCAGCCCTTGCACTAGAAATGCGAGATTTTATCACTATTCCTGGTCAGTATCTAACTAATAACCATTTTACTATCTATAGTCAATTGGTCCATCAAATATGCATTGAAAATTTGATGCAGAGGGAGTAAATTATTGTGAATTGGTTAGTTATATTTCATATTTAATTACAGTATCATCAACACAAATGGTCAACATATCCGAAGCTCCGAGCCAAATTACCTACTCGAAAGCAAAATGTCAACCTCCAGCCATTCACATAGCTGCTCTGCCAACCAGACAGAACCCTCATGCAGACTCACTACCCTCATTCTCGATCCCTCTACAATATAACCATGGCACATTCAAGAAGGTTGGCGAAGAAGTACAACTAAACTTAGAAGCATTACCTGAAAATATACCTCAGAACTGGGATACAAGAATTATACCAAATTTTAATTTGATGAATCTTAAACCTTTATTGGAAAACAGAGATAATATTGACCTCAGTGAGCTGAAATATGAAGTTAAAAATGAGACTGTCACAAGAGTGAATTACAATGAAATGAATAATAGTGTAGCTATTGAAACTGAAGATATATTAGGAAATGAAACAGTAAATGAAGGGCAGACAATATCTCCAGATTTTGAAATCCAAAGATATCAGAACTTTAATGAAAGCGAGAAGAGGTACAGAGAACAGGGTTTCGAAGAAGCTATAATGGAAGACAGGAATGATTTTGTATGTGATAATGATTTTTTGTGTAAGAATAATTTTGGGAAAGTCGATGAGAAGAGAGGGGAGTTTGAAGAATGCCATTTATTGGATACTGAAAGTAATGTTGGTATGAGTAATTATGAGAGTAACATGTAGTTTCAATATTATTTTATAAACTAGTGTTATCAGACTGGCGGAAAATTATATCGCATTCGCAATTTCAATAAAAGCATCACATCAAGAAAGGTAGAGGAAGACCTCGGAGTATCTTTCAGAAATAAATTTCGTGTAGTATCAGGAGATCAAAGAGAAAGCAGAGTATGTGTGGAAGAAACTCTACCGACAAGATCTTGATTCTTAAATGGAGAAGAGGACGCGGAAAGTAGATCCTACGACGGAGATAATAACAGCTAAGGATGTATATTTAATTAAAATCTTAGAATATGATAAATATTTCAAAAATTTCTAATGCCAGTTTCAGAATGGCATTACTTAGATACTTAACAATTACTATTCACTTAAAAATTTTGGGTACATTATCATTCCTTTATACATGATCTCAATTTTAATAATACATGGAATTAAGTTGTTTTATCTAGTCATTTTAATACAATAAAACTATAGGTACACTATAAATGTTTCATTATTTTGGCTTGAAATTTTCTTCGAAACTATTGAGTCCACAAATCAATCTGAAAACGCGTAATAATTATGTTAGGTGATATATACAGATGCTAAATGTCTCTTTTGTTCGATTTCGGTCGAAAGTAAGTTAGGCATAAATGAAATGTACTTTAAAAAATTTAATTTATTACTTTTATCGTTGACCTAATTGGCACTTAAGTCAGCTCTTCTTAACCATAATGTCGGTTAACCATCAACAATAACAATGTAAAAACCTTTGTAAACTACAATCTTAGTATAACAAAATGTTAATCCAATGGTTATATTCAGCGACCTCATTAGCCCGCGGCTATAGCGTGATTACAAAGAACCAACATTATGAACTATGCTTAAGTTTCATTCTTCTTTTTGATTGCTTACGAAAAGTAATAGTTTTAGGAGGGTTACAATGTTGTAGCTTTTTGTCTGAGTTAGCGTTGGATCACTAATTCATCTGGGCCCTTATTCCCAATGAACATTCAGGTGCGTAATGCGACGCGTTAAGATATCTTCGTGGAACGGTTGATGCTGTTCTGTATGCTATTGTCAAATTTGATAAACGCGACAAGCCTCGTTACACGCATTTTATGCAAAATAACATGTTGCTCTGGATATAGACGACCTATGCGGCCTAAAGATTTTTTTTATTCCATTTCGTGGGGCGTTTGTGTTAGCTTTAGAGCCATTACAATATCACGCGTTATTGGCAAGAAATCTCATATGGCATACCGAATAAGGGTCCAGATATTAGGCGTCATATTAGATGTGAGTCTATGGTGTAAAAACACGTTAACCAATTTTGTCAATTTTTACTATTGTAAATTTATTTTACATCATGACTTCTTAAGCCACTATTTACTATTATTTTGGATTTTTTATGGGTAAGTTAACCTATAATTTTCACCATTATCTCCATTTATCTTATAAGTGACGATGTGGTAAACATGTTGTTACACCTAGAATACCATCAGCTCTCAAGTACAGCTGCCGCTTTAAAGAAAATACTCTTGCATGATATCGTTGCAACGCAATGTGGTCCTTCAGAAAGCTCAAGTTTATTGTATAATTTGAACCATCGACTTAGGATTTACGATGTGCAACCAGAGCCATCTTCGTTCCAAATTGCAAATTCGATAATCTGAACTCTAGTTACAAAGATTACATACATAAATCCCGATTTAGAAACAAAAATGCAGACCCGTAAAGTAACGTCTATAAAAAAAATCGTCATTGTATAGCAAACCTAAAAGGGGCTGAGTGGCAGACTTGAAGGGTGTTCACACCAGCAATAACGACCAGTCTGCCCTGCGCTCGAGATTCAGATAAGGGAAGCATGGGCGTAGCACCGTCGAGGTAGAAGGTGCACTCGCCCCCATTGCCTCAAAAATCGATTGTGGTGTTGTTGGATATAGGTCACCTCAAGATTGAGGCTGTGTATTCAATTCACTTTATGTGATACAATTATTTGTATGAAAAAAACTACCCTCATCCAATAGATCGCCAGAATATGACCTATATCAGCCGTTGTCACTTACTCAACTATAATTGTTAGTGGTAGGACTAACTCTTCTGCGAGTGTCCGTCTGGGTTGTTACCACCGCTTTGCTCGTGAAGTCTGCCACCAAGCAGTAGTGTGCAAGCATTATTGTATGCCGGTTTGATGAGCAGAGTAGCCAGTGAAATTACTGGGTTTAAGAAATTACTGAGACTTAATACTTAATGTCTCAGGGTAATAAGCGCACTGCAGTATCACTCAGGGCTTTGTGTTTCAAAGTTCTGGGTGGCACTGCAATTGTTATGGGCTTGCGTTATGCTTACTATCAGGCAAACGATCCGCTCATCCGAACAGTGTAAAATAACTTACTAAGTTGCATAATAAGCAATTTTTTTAATCTATTGCGTAACGAGACGAGCTGGTTGTTTGCCTGATGGTAAGCATAACGCAAGTAATAATTGTAGTGCCGCACAGAACTTTGAAACACAAAGACCTGCGCGCTATGCGTTATGCTCAACCCATGGATGGTTATGGGTTAAACCCAGAAATTTCACTGACTACTTCCCTAGATCAGCTATAATCTCACCAAAAAATTTTAATTCTCTCCCCCTGTAGACAAATTCCTAGCTACGACCCTATAAAGCACTTTTAAATAGTTAATTTGCTTTAGTTTAGTTTAAATTGAAGATAATTCGACCCTGAATACGTATTTTCGACTAAAGAATGGAATGTTTCTTTGTTAGCCTTAAATAAGTGCGTAGTGAGTTATGGAATGACCTGGGCCAGGTAAAGGTGAGAGAGGCCGTAAAATCGAAATAAATATGTTGACTCGTATTTAGAACGTAATATTTAGGTAAATACGGTTATTGGTACTGGCCACTTAATTTATAAAATATACGAGTACAAGTAAAATAGCTTTAACGAAGCGGGAACTGACATCAAGGACAAACTACTGAAGCACTGAGTGGAGTTTCATTTATGGGTACGGGTAAATCTAGGTCTAGTGTATCGTCCATCTTAAGACTACATTGTCACTTAAGATCAGGTGAGAATGTAGTCAAACGGTACCTAACCAACCAAGTAAAAAAAAACGAATAAACGAATGCCCTATTAGAACAATCTAGTTTACATACAGTCAGCTGCAATAATAACTGAATCATTTTGTAAAAATAAGCGTAATGATTTAAGTTTTCGTATTACGGGATACGTAATTAATTATCAAAAACTATACATATTCGCACTTATTAAAAGCCCAATAAGATAATCTATGCTTTAAACTGCTCTGTCAACTTCTCGTTGACGGAAGCTGTTAAGCGTGAAAACGAGACAAAACACTTTCTAGTAATTAAGTAAGTTACGGAACGTTTATGAATAAGGGCAATTATTATTACCTGCTGTACCTCTAATCTCCTTACCTTATTATGTTCTCGCAAGCTCTTCACCCAGTTTTATTTTTTTCAGTTATAAAATAGTTCTTTGTTAGAACTGTGATTTCGTTCCCATGCTATTTCAGCACTACACGACCAAGTTAGCAAAGCCGAGCGCGAGATATTTGTCTGTTTCAACCACAGAACGGATTTAGCTCTGACTGGATGGTTGGCTTCTCGGAAATTTGGAAATAGCATTCGTATTTGGGCTTAATACAGTAACAGGTCATATAGGTAGTATAGGTCACTTTATCAGTATTTCGCGCTTATGAACATTGCGATTTAATTTTTTGAAAGTCAAAATTCGGACAAGTAAGACCTGAACATATCAGCAGGGTGATTACGTATCTGAATGCAGTAGCAAAGCGACCACAGTAGCAAAGCGATGGCGTACCGGTCGCAAAACGAGAGCTCGATTGCTGTCTGGTCTGGTTTTGATGAATACAAAAATATCGTTTAACAGCAGAGATCATGAGATTTATGGCTGTCGCTTTCAAGTCGCTACTGCTGTTACGCCTTGTAACATCAGCTATCTGACAGTGAAAGTCCCGTCAAAATCGGCCCAGCCGTTTCTGAGATTACGCGGAACAAACAGACAGACAGACAGACAAAAATTTTAATAATGGTTTTTTTGTTATAGGTACCGTATATACTTTCATATGCATTTAGCTTTTTAAGCTGTTATTTTGATATTACAAACAGACACTTCAATTTTATTTATTTGTATAGATGGATAAAGAGGTTATGTTGTTTTAAACTAACCGGAAGCTACATTATCCCTGATTGCTAATTTGTCCAGATTCCACGCGTGCGAAAAGGTAGTTTAGGTATAAAGTCGTACGTTATCTGTTATCTACACGTCGTATATCCAGCGGCAGGCGTGAAAAAGTTACTGCGCCTGCAACACGCTTGCAATAATTTAGCCCTTACATAAAAATCCTTATTGCCCGTCACGTGACATAAAACCTAAAGCATAGTAAACACGCAAGTCCGATTTAAGAACTTTCGAAAATAATTCTTTGAGCAAAGCCATTGGCCAAGGCTTTTTCTTGCCTTTGAATGTCAGGGGACTGCAGAATGAAATATTATAACATGACTAGCTGCTGCCCCTCGGTTTCACCCGCGTGGAGATTTTTGATTACATGGTTTTTATGTTTTTGTGCGGAACCCTAATTATTTTTCTAAAATTAAAGTAGCCTATGTTACTCCTTGTAACATCAGCTATCTGCCAGTGAAAGTCCCGTCAAAATCGGACCAGCCGTTTCGGAGATTACCCGGAACAAACAGACAGACAGACAAAAATTAAAAGAATGGTTGTTTTGTTGTAGGTACCGTATATACGTTCATATGCATTTAGTAAAAAGCTGTTATTTTGATATTACAAACAGACACTTCAATTTTATTTATCTGTATGGATTACAATATTTAGTTTTAGTAAGAGGTCAGTATCCCAGCAGTGGGACCGTAATAAGGGTGATGATGATGATGAACCACGGTGCTGTCAATGTTTCTTGACACTATTGTTTATTTTCATACTGAATAGGATTGCGTTTGACCGCAATGTCACGTGATGTTAAGCGATGATGCTGTCAACGTACTAGCTGTAGTACTATTATATTTACTAGTCTCAATTTCTTAGAACATGTCTAAAGGATCCAAACCAGTCAGACGTAACAAGATCGAATCTAACAAATTCATTAATTAGTGAAAATTAATTAAAACCTGTCGAAAGCCTCTCAGAAAGATTTTAGTTGTTATCGTGAAAATCTGTTGAAACTAATTAATTCTCAATCTAAACTATTTTGCAAATATTTAAGTGTACCTAATTGTTTTCTAGATTTCGATAACCTTTTCAAATATTGGGTTTATTTTTATCCTACGCTAACGAGACGAGCCTGTCGCTTGACTGATGGTAAGCATAACGCCGGCCCATAACAATTGCAGTGCAACTCAGAACTTTGAAACACAAAAACCTGCGTGGCACTGCAATGCGTACAGTAATCGCACTGACTGTTATTCTCATCAAACCGGAACACAGTAATGCTTGCACATTACTGCTTGACGGCCAAGTGCGACTCGGACTCGCGCACCGAGGGTCCTATACAAACTTGTAGGTATGTAAATAATTCGTCCATCACGGGAATCGTTTGGTAATCTACATTCACCAATTTTTTTTGTGGTGTACCTACAAGATTTTTTGCATTTTTCTTTACTTGTGATATTGCTTGACATTGCTTCCAGCCAAACTTCATTTATTTATTTATTAAACAATAAATTGCAAACTTACAGCTACATCAGCCAAAACATTCACAATGATATATAAATACAGATTTACAACGCAGAACTTAAATATAAATAAAAGATAAGTACTTATATATGTACGGCAAATGGTGTCAGTGTGTATATCGACGTCTTGGACCTCATTCAGAAAACGGTTAATTAGAATGGTTAAACGATTCATAATTCTAAGTCAACGGGCAATTTGATTCTCAGTCTTGACAGACAGGCAGACGGACAATAAAGTGATCATAGAAGGTTTCCTTTTTCCTTTTGAGGTATGGAACCCTAAAAATGTATATTCTTCCGCCATTCCACGCATAGCTAAGATTAAAAATACGTTCTAGGCGAGTCCATCTCATGGCAAGTCTAAAACAATTCAACATTGAAAAATCTAAATCCCAGCCTTAACAAAATCGGGTCACATTGTCTGGGGTTCTGTCAGTGTAAATTTAACCTTAAGTTCAATAGCAAATGTTCGAAATAGCTTGGAGTAACAATGTCATGTGTAATATTAATCAGTCGTATCTTACAATATATGAAATGTTATAATATATTTTGTTGCCGGATCTTATCTCTGTTATGGGGTTTAATTCAATTCGATAATTTGAAAAGGGTTTGTTTTTCGGCATCTCGTGTTATAGCCGTTTTGAAATGTGATTTCAATCATTTTATTTTACCTATGTTTGTCGCTTCGACGTTTATCCTTCATATTATTGACATATCGCACATGTACAGACCGCTTTGCTCGTGAAGTCTGCCACCAAGCAGTAATGTGCAAGCATTACTGTGTTCCGGTTTGATGAGCAGAGTAGCCAGTGAAATTACTGGGGTAATGAGAATTAATACTAATGTCTCAGGGTAACGAGCATTGCAGTGCCGCGCAGGCCTTTGTGTTTCAAAGTTCTGAGTGGCACTGAAATTGTTATGGGCCAGCGTTATGCTTACCATCAGGCAGTGACGTATTTTAGTATTCAGCGCCCTGGGGCTGTAGGCCCCGCAGCTCTGCCGATGTCGTCGACGCGCCGCGCCACCGCGCTGCTCAGTATATACGATAGCCCCGCGTCTTGATGTCTATCAAATCTACACCCATGAGCTCCCACGATCATCTTACAAGATTTAGGTTCTTAATAATAAACAGTGTGAAACGGTGGTTTAGTTTAACTATATTTTGTCTTTGTTGTTCTTTGACAATATTAAACTGAATCGAAAGTGACAAAAACACAGTTTAACTAAGTATTCAACCGTTTAACGCCGTTTATTATTAAGAGCCTTAATTAGGTAGACTTATTGAAATTGGCCCTATGGTAAATACGCCCCTGCCTTCAGGCAAACACCCAGCTCGTCTCATTATCAAATAGTATAAAAAATAATGTACTGTGTTGCCAATCGATTCGCTTTCTTATAAGGATCAAAAGACTCTACGAGACTAACAGAGTCATGACCATTAAATATGTCAGAAATCGCAAAAACATGTTCCGTACATTTCATATGAAATCAATACAAGTACCGGAAATTTTCCCCAATTTAATTATATTTTTTCAAAATCTGTGAATGAAAATCAAAGTGTGTTAAGAAAGTAGAGTCAATCTTTTTCCTGTAACTACAACAGTTAGGGTACCTACCCTTACTGCACCGCATAAAAATACACCTTGTATAGTTATAACTATACAGGGTGTATTAAGGTGTTCTATAGAACTGACTGCTTCTCCGGACACAGAAGCGTTGAAATTCGATATGACTACGTTAGACAGTTCCCAATTGAAATAAGCACTCTATCTCGAACCTAATGCATTCTACCGAGATAAAATGCATTGCATATGATTCTCATTTGACAAAATCTACTTCGGCATTAATATGAGTCTCCGGCAGTCTCCGGCGTTAAATTTCGATTTTTCTTCTTGACGCACAACACCCAAAAAACAACCTTATTTACATTAAATTAGGAACCCTAATTGCGTAGTAAAATGTCAAAGCCAATATGAACTGTGGAAAGAAAACAGTGGATTCTGAAATTGCGCTTCCAATAGGAATATATCACTTATAATTAGTCAAATAAGAACCATTATTACGTAACCGTCCATAACAATTACAACACAATCGAATTCAGACGTTTGTGTACTTCGCACACATTCCCACCTGGTTTTACTCATGTTTTACTATTTTCAAACGAAAATGACTTCTACGGCTTAGCTTTAAGGATGACAACCAATTATCAGACATGCGAATTTTACAACCTACTGACTTGTACAGAGTCCGTGCATTCGCTTTTCCGACACACAATCTTACCAGCGGAAAATCTTTCACAGTTGCAACCAAGCAACGATTTTGTTTTCGTCTTGTTATGGTTGAAAATTCTGTGCGAGAGAATGAGGCTATGTGTCGTTTCAGGCGTGTGGCAGTGGCTACGGCCGAGGTCTGAAAGGGGTAGTGAAGGGCGCGGGGGCAGTAGGGGCAGCTAAAGCCTTTCCAGGCATAGTACGTTAGTATCGCCGCGTCTGCCGTTGAGTACGCACGGATGGCGCGTTCCACACCGCGCGTGCGCTTTTCGATTTTTTTAAAACGTAATTCACTTCATCCCTCCTTTTCTAACGATTATTTTTTTATTGCTCCCCAAAGTTATCGCCGGGTGCGTGTTGTGGCGGCAGTTGGTATAGTGATTGCTGGAATGCCCTGTGGATTGCGAGTCAGAGTTTAATAGATCCTATCGCGCGATTGGTATAATGTATGACCTACTTATATAGGTTGTTGATCGCCGGATGTTGTACACCTATATTTTTAAAACACTAGACTGGCTTGCTGGTGGTCGATGTAGCTTCGCTACATATTTAAAAATGGAATAGTTTGAAGAAAGCGCGCGAAACTAAACGCGTGACGGTTAAAATGGCGGGAAGGCAGACGACTGTGCGTACGGGAATATTCTCTTCATGTTCTCTTATTAAATTTTCAAGTAGAATTTAAAATGGAAATTGTTCTGTAATCTTGAAGCTACTGAATCATGCTGAAGGGAAATTGGGAAATAAAATATTAATCGCAATACTTGTTACTGTTCAGGTTATGAGGATGAGGGACGTAATGTCTTCCGAGATATTTCGCTCCTTATTACGCTCCTGTATTTTTAACGGTTATTAGCTTCGTAAATCTATCAATTAGTAAGTTTTATACTATTGGCATTATAAAATAACTTGCCTAGTAAAAGAAATCATTTTCATCACGAAACAGAAGTTTGTAAGAAAAGATAGTAAAGGAATGTAATAGTATTTCGAAATTACAGCTTTGCATTCTGATGGCAGAAATGAAAAGGTACATTCTAATCTAAAACAAAGGAGATTTTACAAGACTGATATAGAGAGATAGAAAGAAGAGGGAGAGAGGGCGAGAAAAGAGAAGGAGAGGGGAGAAAGAGAGGGGAGAAAGAGAGATAGAGATGGAGATTAAAATTATTTGGTTACTAGCTTCTGCCCGCGGTTCCACCCGCATGGTGATATTAGATTTCATGGGTTTTATTTTTTTGCGCGGAACCCTAATTTTTTTTTCTAAAATAAACGTAGCCTAATTTACTCCTTATAACATCAGCTATCTGACAGTGAAAGTCCCGTCAAAATCAGTCCAGCCGTTTCGGAGATTACCCGGAACAAACAGACACAAAAACAAAAATTTAAAAAATGGTTGGTTTGTTGTATATAGGTACCGTTGTATATAGGTACCGTCGTATATACTTCATATGCATTTAGTAAAAAGCTGTTGTTTTGATATTACAAACAGACAATTCAATTTTGATTTATTTGCATATAATATATATTTTTTATTATTTAAAATTATTTCAATTATGAAATTGTTAATCTGGATTAAGTATGTTTTATATCTAGCGCTCAACCAAATATTTTTCTTGAAATGTTTTCAAAGGTACATTAATGAACATGAAAACACCGATTAGAGCTCAGTGTTATATTTTCAACTTAACTGCGTTAGCCACGCGAGGAACGTCTCTAAAAATAGCTGTACCAATATGGAAAAATCCCTTTAAAGTAATCAACAGACCTCAAAAAAGCTGAGTCACTCTTCGGAATGACTATTGTGCTTTATATAACTCTACGTGAACCATTTAGGTGACGATCAAATTGAAATACTTTTGACTACAACTTACTAGAAACACGTTTCTATATTTTAAGATCGTCATTATCAGATCTCCACGAAACTTCGGCGCAAGTGCGGATCTTTTTGATCGATAAAATTCGATAAAATTGACAGTTCAAACCGATAAAGTGGGTGTTATCGACTTTTATCGAACCTCCATACTTTCGACAAAAGTTATCGAATAGCTAGGTCGAATCCAAAGCGAATATAGATCTACTACAATACTTACGATCAGACTTCGGTACTCGCAACATTCGATGAATTTATCGAGTTTTTCGGTTCGACAAATTTATCGAACCGACTTCCGTACTTGCGCCGCTTTTTCGTCATATCTTTTCAGAATATACATTCTTAATGTCCTATTTTTATGACTACATATTATCTAGGTATACCTCTACAAATTAGCCACAGGTCGCTACCTACTTATCGTGACCTCCCAGAGAGGCTTATATAAAAATAAGCATAAAGAACTTTTACATTTATTGCATCTGACATTTTACGATGTCGTATTGATGTAGACCCTAATGTCAACTTTTTACAGGTCTACGAGACGACTATGTCTACGATGTAGAAACTGTAGCAATTGCTACGGCGTAGTGGGTGCTACGATGTTTATAGTTTTTGTAGGTTACGCGACTAGTAGATTTTGGATCGCCTTAATTATAGGCAGCCAGTACTTAGGGATGTCACATGACAAGTTTAGTATACAAAATGTAATCAAGCCAATGTTGCAAAGAGCAGGAACTATATTAGCTTTTAGGGTTCCTATATTTTATTACCTATACTCGAAAACGTTACCAAACTCATAACGGTTAATCTTTTCTTAGTATTTCATTATAAATAAGAAAAATACAAGTTTAAAAATATATTCTGAATGAGAACCTGGCGCCAAACGTCTAGCGGGGTAATCTGGTAGCTGCAGATGAGGCAGAGAGATTTGAGGTGCCTAGAGATTACTGGTAACAAACAAACAAACATAAAATATTTTTACCTCTTATATTAGTATAGAAGTATGACTCTAGCTGATGCCCATGGTATCACCCGCGTGGCAGATAGCTGATGTTACAAGGAATAACTTAGGCTACGTGGGCGAAGCCGAGGGGCACAGCTAGTTAAATAATATAATTAGTAGGAAGGATAGATAAATAACTGATTGTTATGGACCGGCGTTATGTTTACCATCAGGCAAACGACTAGCTCGTCTCTTTAATCAAATAGAAAGAAAAAGAAAGCATGTATGGATGTGATTCCAAAATAAAAACGATCACCTACACGGCATAATTCCGAGTGAATTATAAGTACCCTGCAGAGAGCTCAAACGCTTATCAACCAAGAGTAAAAAATATCAAATTGCGACGTCAATAAAATAGTTTCTCGCAGAATAACAGCGACCGCTCCCTTGGGGAGAGAAAGGAAATGGTCAAGAGAGCCGACGGTGTGGTTACTTTTCGTAGTTCCCTTTTTAACGGGTTTAAAAGGCTGTTTTTTTCTTAACCGAGAACAATAACCTTGTTTGCCGTTAAAATAGTTTTTGATGTAAAATAAATTGTCGATTTTTATTAAAAAAGCAGCTCAATCGAAACATTTTCTTTGGAAAAAATCGACAATTTTTTAATCGACGTTAAGTTACAAAAATGCAAACGAAAAACATTTTCCTACTAAAACATGTAGCACATAATTCTTAGTGTAAAAACGTATAAGCAACCCTCCCGAATATAGCTTAGATTAATCAATCATTTAGTAGTGATTGATAACGGAGATAGGGTAAGGCGATTCGAGATTAGAGTGGCTTTACTCTAAGCCAATCTAGCGAATCCTGGAAAATCATATCACAGGTTAGAAATTGTTCATTAAAATCAAATGAACACGTAGGTAGATATTATCATAAATATAAACTTTCAGGTTTTCTATGTGTTTCTCATTCACGTCGAACCTTACACTGCTCAAAATTGAAACAATTACAAATTATTTTTTGTATACATTACCTATGTCACTTTCCGTCCTGATAAATGAAGTTAAAAGTGTAGGGGAATAAAGGTTTACAGGAGGATGCGACTATAATCACTGTCTAGCGGTGCGCTATAGGACCGTAAAAAATACTCATATAATTATTTGAAACCATTTTTAACCGATTTCCAAAAAAGGAATTCATCTGTTTTTTTTTTGTTGTGCGATGTTTCTCGATTTCTCCATAATTTCCAACCAATTTGAGTAGGATATATCTCAAGGATAAATATAAATTTTATTAAATAATACAACCTGTAAGGTTAAAAAATGGGGGATGAAATTTCAAACATCGTGATGTTATCCCACATATGTTCCATCATTATTAAAAGCATTTTTTTATTGAGTCTGGTTAGCACCAAAATCGGTCGTCAAGAATCTATCTCTATATCCCGCAAGCTCTGGTGAGAGTCTGGTGGAGTTCTATTCTTGATTTAGGGTGCACTTTACCTTCGATCACATTGTCACTTTAAATGAGCTGAGATAGTGCTCAAACGTGTACAAAAATAAGCTCTTCGAATTCTTCACAGTAATCTAAATTGTTAAAAATTAAACAAAAAAAAAAGAAAAATAATTTTGTCATCACATGTCATTGTAATGGAGCACTCATAAAAGTCAAAATAAATTCCCCTAAGTGCACATTCCAAATTGGTATCGACCGATCAAAAAAAAAAGAGAAAAAGTCTCGCCAGCGACCTGCAAAAAATTTTTTTTCAATGTTTCTAATGCAAACAATCATGTTTAAAATTTAAGTCTACGGAATGTATCAGGTCTTATTACCTTCTGCTCCTTTGTCATGTGTTCATCAACAAAGTGAGGTAGTGGATTGGGTACACGTTTAAATAATACGACTCCTTCAATATATTTTGTGACAGTCACAATACTACAATCAGTTTGCACAAGTCGAACCGAACCATTTGTTATTGCCCGTCTGGCCTTCGGGCTTCGATCCTATTCAAAATCAATAAGCATAAAGGCGAAGGCACACGGCAATTTTTCCCACAACCGGTTTGCACGCATCGCCGTAAATAAAATATGGCCGACTTCCGGTCAAGGCACGTACCCTTCCGCTGAGCGGGAGACGGCTCCTTTTAATAAATAGGGGTTGTATCACGTGGAGAATTATTTATTTGGTGGATTGTTGGCATGATTTGCTTATTTTTCTGGTCGACGGCGTCGACTTTTTTCAACGAAAATTTTATCAAACATTTAGATTTTTTATAAATTTTGTTTCAATATTTAAAGGCTCGCGCTATTGAATGGTAAAGTCTTATCATCTTACCTCTTCTGTGTATGTCCTGGTACCACCGCTTTGTTCGTTCGGTCTGCCGCCAAGTATTATTATGCAGCATTACTGTGTTCCGGTTTTATGAGAAAAGTAGTCAGTGAATTACTGGGCTCATGAGACTTAAGTAATAACCTAATGTCTCAGGGCAACGAGCGCACTGCAGTGCCACGCAGGCGTTTGAGTTTTAAAGTGCTGAGTGTCACTGCAATTGTTATGGGCCGGCGTTAGGCTTACCATCATGCAAACGAGACGCTTGTTCCATAATCCGATAGAATAAAAAAGGCATTATTTCAGCTGGTGGTAAAAGATGATGCGGTCGATGATGAAACAAACTGGCCTAGAAGATACCTATTCATTCGCGCCTTGAAGCAGCCCAGGCTATAGTGAATGGGGAACACAGACTCGGCCAAGGAGTTCCACTCCTTGGCCGAGGACACACGAATGCGTACGCTCAAGGAGTTCCACTCCTTGGGCGCATTCGGGTGTTCATTGCATGAGCCTCTTCACTTTTTTTAGTGACTTAATATCACTCTGGCTACGCTTGAAAGCCAGTCCTTATCTAAGTCTATTGTACTAACCATAGACCACATCGTCGCTTGAGATCTGCCAAGAAAGTGACAAAAGAGAAATCTAGAATTAAAAAAAAAATATTAATGCTTTCGTCAAACTAATATATAACTAAAAGCTTTCAAGGAAATCAATATACCGCTAGCGATAGCATAATAACGTTGAAGTATATAATAGAGCAAGGATATTCTAGTTAAATAATTTTCATAAAAAACTATACGTTTGTGGTAAAAAAAACTTCAATACAAGCAATACGGGTAAACTTTTTATGAAAGCTAATAAAATGTGTATTCCATCTATATGCAAAAGGGTTGTGTTAGTAAGTTTTGGAAAGAAAAAACGAGATATTTTCGTGGGCTAATGGAGCTCAGAATAAGTTTTTGGTATACGAGTATAGGTTCGTTTTGTTTTCATTTATTTACCCTGACCACGTTATAATTACGTTTGTTAGTTGGAGGACTAACTCTTCTGCGAGTGTCCGTCTGGGTTGTTACCACCGCTTTGCTCGTGAAGTCTGCCGCCAAGCAGTAGTGTGCAAGCATTACTGTGTTCCGGTTTGATGAGCAGAGTATCCAGTGAAATTACTGGGCTTATGAGACTTAATACCTAATGTCTCAGGGTAACGAGCGCACTGCAGTGCCGCGCAGGCCTTTTTGTTTCAAAGTTCTGGGTGGCACTGCAATCGTTATGGGCCGGCGTTATGCTTACCATCAGGCAATCGACCAGCTCGTCTCGTTACCTAAGTACACAAAAAAAATTATAACAGAGTATGTTTTGTTTGACATGCCATTGGGGATACAATAGATTTTGTGACAATAGTTATCAACATGCATTGGTAATCTATACTAATGTTATAAATTGATATCTTAGCGCTATTTCTAAAAATTTTTTCACTAATAATAGGAAGCCATAACATCTTTGAGTGCTACTACAGGTTACATAGTAACCTGAATCCAAAATAAATACGAAGACGCCGGCAAAAGCTATATAAATCTAATATACATATTCATTAGAACCATAGATTATTTAGCCTGTTGATAGCTCATAAACACAATTCCTCATACAAATATATCTCACCAGCGCGGGCAGGGGGCGAGGTAATATTCTATGCTTGCAATTGGCCGATCATTTGGATGACGTAATTTAGTGATGTGGTACGACTACTACTGAACAGAATAATATCGATAAAATTGAATAGGTAGTTAGCATCGCATTCTTGATTCCCTGACATATACGATTAATAATAAATTATTATATGGAAAACCTAGACAATACATACTTACTTTATAAATTAATCTATAATACTACTTATAATAAAACTCCAGGTCACATTTTTTTTGGATGGCACTCCTATCTATACTGAAGCCAAAACTGTATTTTTATTTTTGTCTGTCTGTCTGTATTTTGGCCACGCATCACGTCGAAGCTACTGAATGGATTCCATGACTTGCGATGTATGGAACCAATTCTCTTTTTGAGTCGCTTCTATCCACTTTTCCTTTATTTCTGGGATGTCTGGAAATCTAACAACAAAAGGCAGAAATACTTTAAAAAAACCGGGAACCTACTTCGATGAAAATATCGCGATATATGAAAACTCAAGTACCATTTTTTCATCTTTAGATGTTCTTCTATAAAATGTATATGGGACCACCTTGAGATGATACACTTTCAAACAACAAAAATAATTTTCAAAATCGGTCCGCAATTGACGGAGAAATCAGTTAAAATACTTAAAAAAATACATACAGTCGAACATTTAACCTCCTCCTCTTTTTTCGAAGTCGGTTAACAAATCCAAACGAAAGGTTATTATTTTTCCAAAATAATTAATAATAGTATATATATTAATTGTAAAGTATACATTGAATATCGATAAGTTATAAGTCTGCACTCGTACTCGCAGTGGCGAGTAGTGCATTTACATAGTTCGTTTTCGCATGAGGGGAAGTTGTATCATTAGTCAACAGGATTTATAGTCTTTGATTAGAACATTTGGATTATCTATAGGCCTACTTGGTCTTGTAGACTATCCAACTGCTTTTGTAGCGAGCTAGGTTAGTTGTATGTGTTTATTTATGTATTAGCTAGATAATAAAGGCATTTATTTAATAACAGAAAATGTTACAGGTAAAAAAGCACACATGTTAATAATTAACATGTCAAAACAGTAAAGTGAAATAAAAATCAGAAATTCCAAGAACAAATTCCAATAATTATAATCATTGGATCATTCCAATAATCATATAAAAGAGGAAGAGAAATTTAACATTTCAGTGGATTGTAGATAGAGTAGAACTATTATAAACTACTAAAAGGATTCTGACGTGATTATTACAATTGAAAATCCTAACCCACGTCAAAACTTCTTTAAAGATTTCTTGAATTGTAGATTAGGGTTAAGAAATTTATGTGTCAAAGTGTCTTCTTCAACAGAATTAAGAAATCAATTGAAAGTCAGTTGCCTAGAGTATCCTCTCACTCCTTCCTGCTCTTTTCTCATTTCTCTTTCTAGGTACGTATTTAGTAACATAGTAATTATAGATTTTGGCAATTTTTTTACAGAAGGCCGCCTGCCTGACATTTGCCCTCATTTGCCTAGAGCCATTAAGTTTTATTCTACAAAAATAAACATAAACATATCACGATAAAACAATAATGCCTTTCATTTTGTTTTATCTTGAATACCACTACAATTTTGTCCAATGGCTCTTTGCAAATATTTATGCAAACAAATAAAGGCAATTCCATCACAATTTCATCGGAGCCAAAGTGCAGACTGATAAATTATTCAAATCTCGTACAATTCGAAATTTCGAGTGCAACGCACGAAATACATATTTACTAACATAATATCGAATCGTCTGCTATCGATTACATTTGCCCTTGTCTCGATAACGACTCGATACCAGACAGCACTATTGTCTGCGTGATTTATAGGGATTGGCCAGGCAGCTCGCGTATTGGAAAAAGTAAAAGTATGGCTTGTGATAAAAGGAATATAGGTATATTTTTGTTTAGTGTCAACTTTTACTTTTCGGTAGGTTTTTGAATCGAAATCCGAACAATTGTTTGTAAAGTTTTGACTGTATCTCGTTTTGGTTCGAAGTTTTAAGGGACTTAGGTATATTCTATGGGGTTGATGAACTACTTTGATTCTGAACGTTTATCACAAAAGTAAAAAGAACCTAATGAAAACATTTCAAAATCTAGTAATTTATCACTCGATGGGTCACGTGATTCAAACCAATCACAAGACAGCCGTTTCAAGCTTCTGCATCCAATTTTATTAAATCACTAATTAATGACAGTCACTGATGTCAATAGGAAAGGGCACCAAAGTACGAGGAGTAAATACAATTAATGCTGTAATTTATCTGAGTATCAATTAATAGCTCGGAAAATAAAGCTCATTAAAAATATCTTTAATTATAAATCCAACTTGAGATTTTCCTTTCTAAACGAAAAGCAATCAAAATGAATCTACAAAGCAAACAACATAATTGACTGATCTATTAATCCCAAGCTCGTATAAAATTATAATTTGACAAGGGAGCCGAAGAAATTCCAAGTTTTCACGTTTAGACGCTATAGTTCAACTAATTATTAAACTTTTGTTTGATGTTATAAAAGAAATTAATCGCTTAGGAGTTGTATATTTAAGAACAGTAACTCAAGTGGTAATAATATTACACTGTGAAAATAATTATTATGGTCCTTTAAAGTGATTTTGGGACCTTGTCCTTATTTATATAATGTATAATCTAAAAAGTTTTTAGATTTTAACTTGGCCAATGAAACATGTCTATGGCGCATGTAATAAAGTCGTAGTATTAAGACAGACATCCATAATTTAAAATTTAAAAAAATATATAATTTCTAAAATGCTGGCTCTTATCTCGCTCACAGAAAAGTTATAGAAGGAATAAAATGAATCTCCAAAAAATGTTCTGAATTTGAAATCTTTTTATTATAAGAGTACCTACGCATATTTAATATATTATTGCTGTGTATAGTATTTATTATTGTATATAGTATTATTGTTAAAGCCTGTCATAATATAATTATTTAAGTTCCTTGTTAAAAAGCCCGTGTGCTATGGTCAAGACCAATAGCTAATATTTTAGCTTCAATTTATAAATTAACTGAGTTTTACTATAAGGCGGTCATAATTTTTGTCGCCCAATACAGCCAGACTTGAAAAACTTGTTCTTATGAGCATGTGTAATAACAATTACGTGTTTTTGTGCGGAGTTGAGTAACTGTTTATTTCGACACCTATTGTATCTGAGGTCTGCCTTTTAATATTAGATTTTCTTGACAAGTAATAGATTTTAGGCTCTACTTTGCGAAGATAAAACGGTAATTGGATGGGGCAAGACGTTTTTCAAGTAGATGTTTTCTCTTGGCCCATTATGGATTTTCTTTTTGTTGACGAATTAGGGATGTCACTCGTTTTAATTGTTTAATTTTGAAGTAAATGTCATGGTTTTTTTAGACAATGGAGTTTGAAGCGTGACCTAAAGTTAAATACAGCTAACTAATCCACAAACATATTTCTCTTTACATGTTGTGTTAATGATCCTAATTTACAGTTTTAATGCGATAATTATTGAAAGTTATATAAATGAACTAACATGGAATTAAATAATTGATAAGGCACCATCTTCACGAGCAAAAGTCACGCCATGCCGTGTTACCGAATTCAATAGTCATATTTAACTATTTTATTTAAAGTGGTAATAGATCAGTGGTAATGAGGTCGGCTGGAGATTCCGTAGGTAAATGGTTCAATTCATACAATGAGATTTATTGAGTTTTTAGTGAAGGATAGGATAGGATAGGATATAAGTACTAGTAGTCGAAAGGCTAGTTACTACAATTAAATTAAAAATCAAGTGGTCAAACGCTAACTTAATTTAGTAGCTACCTATAGGTACATATTTAATACAACCATTATTGCACGGTTATAGGCCATTATGTGGCCAAAGAGTATTTAGCCAAACTTCACTCAAAGTCCAATATTTTTCTTTGTTGATTGTACAAAATCTACCTGTTATAACTTTTTTTCTTATAAATTTTGTGCTATTCTACATTTATAATAAGAAATAAAAAAAATATTTCTTTAACACATTAGTTTTGTAACAATTCAGTGACGTTAAAACATGGCGCTAGACCGATCATATTCTTATTTCAATCGCATTGTATATCACCTTACGACCTATCTTTGTTTCGGGAATTCCTCTTAAACCGGTCCCTTTTTATGTAAGTCTAAGTTCAGTTTATGCCATTTTCGATTACATCACCACAGACATGCATGCTGAAATAATAGTTAAACTCTAGCCAATCGAGTGCAAAAAATAAACCTCCCTCGTGAAAACGGCACTTATTTCAAGTAAAATGTCGTTAAGGTCTTGAGAACCCTTACACCAAAATTTACATTCACCTTGGCCAAGTTATCATTAAAAACAGCGCGAAATGGATAAATCCGCAACGGCCGCGATGGCAACCCAATTTCACAACCAGTTGCCAAACAAGAAACAAAATCTTGCTACGCAATCAGTCGCCGAAGAGGATCTCACAAACAAAAAGAAAAACCTTCGCATAAAAGTTGCAATTAAAATGAATTATTACGTTTCAAAAGTCATTAAGTATATCTGTCCAAAAACAGAGGCAAGATAATAGACTAACATTTTTTTGTACGTTTTTAATAAAATTTCTCGTAAATAGAAGAAGTTTCCGAACAAAAGTAATATGCGTTAGGATTTCCAGCAAAAAGTTAAATAGAGTATTAAGGATTCAATTTGTTTAATGCCCTCTTAAGTTCGGGGTGGCGGTGTTATAGGGTCGCTATAATTTGCATACATTATGGAATAATGATCTATATTCTGCAGGGATATTAATGGTAGTAAACGTTGATTGGTTAAAGTAATAACGGATTATTCAACTATAGTTTTGTTCAAAAGTTGATAGTAAATTTAATTAAACTACATAGATATAAAAGTATGATTGAATTAGTATATCTTGGAAGCATGTTCTGGATGTGGTTGTGATGGAAGATCTAGCGAGTGTGGAATAGTGGTTTGATGGTCACTGAAAATCTGTGATAGAAAGCACAAAGCAGTGCATAAGACTGTTTTACGAGCTATGTGTATAGCTACTCTGTTATCTATACTCTATACAAATACATAAAATTGAAGTGTCTGTTTGTAGTGTTAAAATTGAAAGTAACAGCTTTTTACTAAATTCATATGAAAGTATATACGGTACCTATAACATAACAACCATTTTCAAAATGTCTGTCTGTCTGTTTGTTCCGGGTAATCTCAGAAACGGCTGGACCGATTTTGACGGGACTTTCACTGGCAGATAGGTAATGTTACAAGGAGTAACTAAGGCGACGTGGGGAAGCCTCTGGGCACAGATAGAATCGTGAATATGTCAGAAGCATAAAAGTAGAATAATGTTTGGGAAAGGCGATTTCTTCGTATATTTTCATTATGTTATTGCATCCTATATTTCAGTTATCCAAATCTTATCCTTACTCCTGTTTAAGTATACCCTCAATTTGTACCTTAATTTTTTTATTCACAGATTTAAACAAACCTAAAATCTTATATACGAATTATACTTCTACCAAAAACTGCGGTATAAAGTCAATTATGTACCAAAAGTGTTAAAAATACATATCACTAGAAACGTAAGTAAACAAATATATTTGGGAGAGTAGTGTCATGTGAATTAAGTATCAGATGACTGAAAAAAAGGACAGTTGCAATGAAAAAATTAAAAAACAAAAGGACGAAACAAGGAGGAGAGTGGTTCGAATGCAAAAACGAACTGGGCTAATTCGTACGCGAGCGAGTTCAGCAACTTTGGGTTCGTGTCCCGCGAATGTGAGTCCGTCTCCCGCAACTTTGAGCTCGTGTAACTTGAAAGTCATCCCGTCACGTGTGACGTCGTCATTTCCAAGTTCGTTCGCGGAAAAAAGTCCGTTCTTGCATTTGGAAGTGCGTTCGGGTGAATTTGCGTCCATGATTCGCGAGTGCGTCAAGTTTGGAGTATGGTCCGTGCTTGGGATCTTACTAATCCTGGTGACTTGCGCTGGCGGGAGCGAGTTTCCAGAGAGAGAATGCTGCGATCCCGTATACCCTCCCAACACCGTCACCACTGCTGCTGCAGTTCCTGTCACTCCACCACTGCAGCCCAAGATTGCAGGTAAGGTTATTATGATTATGACCAATGATTATTTTATCAGTGTTCTTCCATTAGCCTTAGGGCCCGACGAAGAAAGTAAAGACTTTAGTATCCTTTATCCATAGGGATATATTGGAATTTAAAGAAAAAACATCTGAGGTTACGAAACTGAACGCGTAGGTGTCACCGATCGCTCTCGAATACCACAACGTACAGCCAGGAAAAACGTTTTATTTTAATTTTTTTTTCTTTCTTTGGTTTTTGTGATGTGTTTATACGATGAAGGCTTGCGTTTGACTAGCATACTCGTATCAAATGATAACAGCCCATGATGCGGTCGACGATTAAGCTGCTAACCTAGAAGATACCTATTCACTCGCGTCGTGAATAAATCCAGATGATAGCGATCTGGTAATACAGGCTCAGGAAAAGCGTTCCACAGCACAGCGACTCTAGATGTATAGAAAAGTCACACAGTTTTCATCTCAATTTTTCAAAACGGCTTTGTACGAAGAGGTCCTGTTACAGAAAATAAGTGTCAATTCAATCTGGTGCTGCGTGAAAAAAGGGCAAACCAACAAACACAATCTTAGATTTACAGGGTGAGTTTGAATTGGTATATATTATGACAGAAAAGGGGGACCATACTTATCGACTAGTTGTCATAACATCCCTTGGAGAAAAGTTATTCAAAATTTCCAAAAATAGAAAACCGGATTTTTTAAATTCTCTTCTAATCAACATTATCATTTAACAAAGTTCAAGTGAATTCACTGATCTAGAGCTGCCCGGAAGTTCTGTAGTAGAATTTTATGAACAATTCTGAATTTCAAAAACTCGTAAAACAAATGACGTTGACGTCCAGGAGTACATTGACCCTCTTTCCGGATAAAATACCAATTTAAACTCAGGTTGTATATTAATAGGAAAACTATGTTTAAAGTACAGTTCTGGTTGACTGTACAGCTACAATACTAAAATAGGTGTTACTACGCCCACTTCCTTTCAAAAATAAATATGAAATTTGTGTGATATGTTCTTCGAATTTTGAATTGCCTTTATAGACGATGACGAATAAACATCGAGGAGTATTCCTTCACCAGATCTAGTTCGCTGTATTAAATTAATATTGGCAGTGAATGTGAATATCTTAGGGTTAATTGTGAGAATATTACATGGAGATGTTAAACAAATAGTAATCCAGGGAAAGAGTCGGTACCTAAAATATAGTAATCCAGGGAAAGAGTCGGTAGCTAAAATATAGTAATCCAGGGAAAGTGTCGGTAGCTAAAATATAGTAATCCAGGGAAAGAGTCGGTAGCTAAAATATGGAAATCCAGGGAAAGTGTCGCTAGCTAAAATATAGTAATCCAGGGAAAGTGTCAGTAGCTAAATTATAGTAATCCAGGGAAAGTGTCAGTAGCTAAATTATAGTAATCCAGGGAAAGTGTCAGTAGCTAAAATATAGTAATCCAAGGAAAGAGTCGGTAGCTAAAAATATCAATTCATTGAAACATGAAAGAGGCGTTTAAATTTAATTGAATTAAAATTGGTCATTATTTTTGATAGGATATCGTTGTCCACGATTTTACCTGGTGGTAGGAGTAGCTATTCTGCAAGTGTCCATCTGGGTGAAACGCTGACTGTTTTTG
The DNA here is from genome assembly GCA_907269065.1 of Crocallis elinguaria. Classification (NCBI taxonomy): domain Eukaryota; kingdom Metazoa; phylum Arthropoda; class Insecta; order Lepidoptera; family Geometridae; genus Crocallis; species Crocallis elinguaria. The sequence continues at coordinate 11,596,299 of OU026071.1, read as the reverse complement.
ATATTTTACAAGACATTTCAATAATTTAGTAACTCGTATAACTACACCAATCCCAATCGGTATAATTCGTTCCATTATACGCAAGCAATCGAGTTGTACTAATTCAACTCCGACCCTACGTAATTACATCTGTTATTCGCAACCGGCGCTATGTAAGGAATGTTATTACACGCGAGTTTGACGCTAACTCCTGGAATTATCTTTTTGGAGTCGTTTCCATGATGTTACGGATGGCAGAATTGGATAAGTCCTCGTTTGTGGTTTTATTTTTGACCGGGGAATGTTGCTGGGGCCAAACTACGCCCATTATCGCTATAAAAACAGCTATAAAATATTCCACAAAATAACGCTATAAAATCGCGTTATTTCGTCGTTCAAAGTATCAAACGTCAAACGCCAATGTGAATGCCGTTGTCAAATTAACGCGATAAATTATGGCAATTACGTCTAATATCACGTTAAGCGCGTTAAGCGTTAATAACGCGTTATGCGTTAATCAACGGCAAACCATAAGTGTGGATCGAGCATTACGTTAAAATTTTGACATTGTTTTATATACGAACCTATTATACCTTGAGTTACGGTCAAGAAATTTATACCCAAATTCCTTGGTTACGGTATCCTAAAAAGAGTAAAATATAATGACAACTCATAAAAACTTAGAGCTAGAATTATAAGGATATACTAGCTGCTGCCCCGCGGTTTCACCCACGTGGAGATTTTGGATTTTATGGTTTTTATTTTTTGCACGGAACCCTAATTCTTTTTCTAACATTAAAGTGGCCTAATTTCTCCTTGTAACATCAGCTATCTGCCAGTGATAGTCCCGTCAAAATCGGTCCAGCCGTTTCGGAGATTACCCGGAACAAACAGACAGACAGACGGACACAAAAATTTAAAAAATGGTTGTTTTGTTATAGGTACCGTATATACTTTCATATGCATTTAGTGAAAAGCTGTTATTTTGATATTACAAACAGACACTTCAATTTTATTTATTTGTATGTATAGATTATCAAGAAAAACTCTGAGACGCCTTGTTAATGTGTCAGCTGAATGGCGTAATGCGTGGAGTATACTGCTTAGTCATTATTTTCATTAGCTTAGTGTATTACATTGTGTAAAAAGCTGGAAGTCTTGGTAAATACGGAAAAGGCTAACCAAATTCAAATTCGAATCATTTATTGCAAGAACGTTGTAGTTACAACGTAGATGGTCCTTAATCTATACAAATAAATAAAATTGAAGTGTCTGTTTGTAATATCAAAATAACAGCTTTTTACTAAATGCAAATGAAAGTATATACGGTACCAATAACAAAACAACCATTTTTAAAAGGCGTTTTTTTTTGGAAATTTTAAATGACTTTCTTCCAAGGGAGGTTCTCTCAACTTGTCGACAGCCATGGTCCTAATCACCCCCTTCCTGGAAACAGCAATTCAAACATACATACAAATATAGCAATTCAAACTCATTCTGTATTTATGAATAAATATATTTACGTAAGCATTGGTTATTAGTATATATTATGTAGGGGATTTATCTCGAACCCCTATTGCTAGCCTTGCCCCAGAACATATACAAATAAGTATCTAAATACGAGAAATCTTTCAAATCACAAACACGTGTACAGGATTTACTCGAATAAAACTTACTGTGGCGAAGCTATACCACGACACGTGTAACGGCTACACTAAAACCGAATCATCGGCCGATTTCGTGTCGGACCTATTCGGATGACAGTCGCAGATGTTCGTCTTCATCATCATCGGGTGATATCGGTATAGTAGCATAGAATAAATAATAGTATAATTAAGTAGTAGTAGCGGTGTTAGGACTAATTCTTCTGCGAGTGTCCGTCTGAGTTGGTACTACCGCATCAGAGTACCGATCGCAGTGCAAATCCGCGCATAAGCCTTTGCGCTTCAAAGTTCTGAGTGACATTGCAGTTGTTATGGGCTGGCGTTATGCTTAACATAAGGAAAACGATCCACTAGTCTGGTTGTCTAGTAGTTCATAAAAAATCTCTAAAACGTAAGGAAAATAGACTCACCGTGTATAAGAATAAAGTTAATTTTCAAATAATATTTTTTCTAAGTAATCGCTCCTGTTTGATATATTACATCCATGGTAGGTACTTACTGACGCCTTGGTACTGCCTCTGGTGTTGCCACGACTTGCTCTACAAAACTTTTTTCAAACAACGCTTGTTTTAATATAATCATTTTTCAACATTAGGTAGTTTTATTGTCTATAGGTTGACGTTGACCTAATGTAGCGTCGAGTGATGAGGTGCCCGAAGTTGGTAGATATTGCAAACTAAGTATGGGAATTGGCTTATCACAGGAACGCTTCAAATTAATCTCAAAAGGTGATAAAAGCGCCCTTTCTGATTTGCATGTTCCATTGCTCGTTCCCCAGAATTCAACGCTCAAAATTCCAATATTCTTTGATTCCCTCTTATATGGAGATATTCCTGTAGGGTTGTCTTACATTTGCATAAATAATGATGTCTAGACTTCAGTCTTCAGACGCATTTCAACACTCATGCGATACGGCGAGCTTTATTAAGTCTTGGCATAAATTATTAAGCAGATCCTTTTACGTCTTGTCTTCTCATCGGTTTAATCATTTTGGTGTGCTTGTCTTGAAAGGTAATCTTTTTAAAGTCCATTTATTTACGGTTTACATTAAATAAATAATAATAAATAAATAAACACTTACACTTATAACCCCGCACTAGGATTCCTAGTGTCGCAGGTGGCATGGACACACACAAATACACACCAAAAACATCCAAGACCCGTTGTGACAAAACGGCCCTGCCGAACGTGGGCCCGTGACGTCACTCTGGGACGGAGGACGTGTAAAATTGAAAACTCCGCCGGTGAATAGTTAGAGGTCGTGGTTCAGTGGTCCAGATGCCCAAATACAAGTACATACAACACCTTACCTTGGCAATCCAGACTCCAAACGTGCCTCCAGAGCTTTAACGAAGCCTATTTTTTTCTTCTTCGATGTGGGGTAGGTCCGGCCGCGCGTCCGCGGACTTATTTCACTTGTTATCTAGCTAGATATTTGAGGATTTACACACCACTTCACACACATACAGTCGTTGAACGATATAGTTTCGATAATTGGTAATTTTAGCTAATATAGACGAATTGTGCAACTTGATAAGGACTCGAATTCACAAGAGATGTTACCCCTCTTGCAACTCTCAAGCAATGTCTGCCGGAGCCAATCAGAGACGAGTAAGGTGCGTATGCTCGGGATTCATGCGAGCCTTGTTATTGGTTGACCACAGAACCCACAGACAAAACGCGCGAATTTGAATTTCTAATAAAATACGATATCATCAGAACGGATAGTGAACATACCGCCCACCAAAATATAGCTGATATTTTCAGATTTCAAATGTAATAAGATAAAGAATAAACTAACTAACTACTAAAGATAAGTTGCAAAGCATAGGATTAAGACTCGATAGGAAGAGGGCACAGCTTTACAAGAGGACGCTTGATAAAGTTGTCTTTTGTTTTAATAGTTGCCACGCGAACGATGCCGTCGAGGCCCGGATGTAATTCGGTCACTCTTCCTAAAGCCCATTGCAAAGGGGCTCGGTTATCATCTTTAATAATAACGATAGAATTTACGGATAATTGTTTTGATGTCTTTGTCCACTTTGCACGTTGTGTTAAAGAATGCAGGTATTCGTTCTTCCACCGAAGCCAAAAGTTTTGAAGAAATGATTGTATTAGTTGCCAACGATTCAATCTGTATAATTTAGTATGAGAGTGATCTTCGTCTGGAACGGTTGTAAGCGGTTCCAAAGTTAGAAAATGACCTGGAGTCAACACGTTCAAATCGTTTGGGTCAGAGCTTAATGGGCACAAAGGCCGTGAATTCAAGACTGCCTCAATCTGAACGAATAAGGTGGTAAGTTCTTCAAAAGTCAACACTTGATTGCCGACTATACGATATAAATGCGATTTCGCAGCTTTGATTTGGATCTCCCACACACCACCAAAATGAGGTGCTGAAGGAGGATTGAAATCGAATTTAATTCGATGCGTTTGCGAAGCCTGCTCGAGGAACGATAAGTAGTTGCTAGCTCCTACGAAGTTAGTTCCACAATCCGCATGGATAACGCTACAACGCCCTCGACGACCTACAAACCGTCGTAACGCAGCTACGAAACCTTCCGTTGAAAGAGACGACACGACTTCAAGATGGACAGCCTTAGTAGCTAGACAAACGAATAAACAAAGATAAGCTTTGTCCATCTTGGCGCCGCGGTGAGTTCCAACTTTAATGCGGAATGGTCCGCCGAAATCAACACCAACCACAGAAAACGGTTTAACCTGGTTTACGCGAAATGATGGTAGGTCACCCATGTACGGTTCTAATGGCTTAGGCTGCGTTCGGTAGCATCGAATGCATTTTGAGAGACAATGGCGTATAGCTCGCTTTGCACATAGCACCCAGAAACGTTGCAAAATTAAATACTGCGTGGTATTATGTCCGGTATGGCAATGCTGACGATGAATCGATTCGATAAGTTTGAACGTAAAGGGATCATCGCCAGGTAGAAGCGCGGGATGTTTTTGTTCAAACTCTAGGCCTGCACGAGAGATTCGACCGCCCACCCTGAGAATACCGTCCTCGTCCAGAAAGGGGTTTAGTTTACGAAGAGGCTTCGGTAACGGTTGTTTCGATTGAAGCTGTTTGATTTCGTTAGTGAACGCTGTCGATTGGACCAACTTTACGATAATGAGTAACGATTGATGAGTTTCAGCTTCAGTTGGAATTGAACTAATATGCCGGTCGTGACGATTCTTTGCATTGTGAATGAACCTTCGCATGTAAGATACAATACGAGTAATTTTATCCAGAGACGAAAATCGATTTAAAAGGTAATCAATCGGGGAGACTGGTTGATTGGTAGATTCAGTAACTAGCACAATTGAACTTCTTTCTTCGTTCCTTACTATGTCTTCTTCCGCATCTGTAGCCTTTGGGATTTTTGTTATCTAGCTAGATATTTGAGGATTTACACACCACTTCACACACATACAGTCGTTGAACGATATAGTTTCGATAATTGGTAATTTTAGCTAATATAGACGAATTGTGCAACTTGATAAGGACTCGAATTCACAAGAGATGTTACCCCTCTTGCAACTCTCAAGCAATGTCTGCCGGAGCCAATCAGAGACGAGTAAGGTGCGTATGCTCGGGATTCATGCGAGCCTTGTTATTGGTTGACCACAGAACCCACAGACAAAACGCGCGAATTTGAATTTCTAATAAAATACGATATCATCAGAACGGATAGTGAACACCCGTAAACAAACTTTATGCTTGCACATTATCTGCCCCGGCCGGGAATCGAACCCGGGAACCCTCGCTTTGCAGGCAGGGTTACTACCAACTTATGTATGTGCAAATTTAAACGTGTCCTAAAGTTGGAACGTACAAAACAACACCCGATATTTTGAGCAGGTCTATATCTGTTGACGGACAAACGGCATAATTACGTTTTATTTAATTCATTAGAGACGTCTGAAAAGTTCGAAGGTTCCCGGGATGGTTATATTTAGTGTTAATTAAGGTATTAACTTCAGACACATTACACTAAGAGCAGATTGGGAAAATACCTACTTTATATGGGTGGATGACATAAGATGTTTATCTGTCTTAGCGGTTTGCAAATATTTGTAATACCGGTAGACTCTTGGTGAATACTTTACCAGGTGGTAGGATTACCATTCATGCGATTGTCCATATGGGTGGGCCATCAAGCAGTGTGTATCTATTATTGTTCTAATTTGACGAGCTCAGCAATCAGGCATATTACTGGACACATGCATATTTAATATCTGCGATTTAACAGGGTAAGGAGCGCATTGCACTGCCTGGCTAGCTTTGTTCCGAATGGCACTGCAATTTTTACAAGCCGATATTATGCTTACCATCAGGCAAATGACTTATACGTCTCATTATCTTGTAGTATAAAAGATCAATCAAGCTAAACTTTAGTCCTGTATCAAACTATAATACGCACCGCTAAGGAGTGGAATTCGTTGCCGGCGTCTGTGTTTCTCGACAAATATAATCTGGGTGTGTTTAAAACGAGAGTGAACAGGTACCTTCTAGGCAAGCGTGATACACCTTCGACCGCATCATCGCTTACCATCAGGCGAGATTGTGGTCAAACGTGAGCCTATCGAATATTTTTTTTTTATGTTATTTGGCAACGAGACGAGCTGGTCGTTTGCCTGATGGTAAGCATAACGCCGGCCCATAACATTTGCAGTGCCAACCAGAACTTTGAAACACAAAGGCCTGCGCGGCACTGCAGTGCGCTCGTTACCCTGAGACATTAGGTATTAAGTCTCATAAGCCCGGTAATTTCACTGGATACTCTGCTCATCAAACCGGAACACAGTAATTCTTGCAAACTACTGCTTGGCGGCAGACTTCACGAGCAAAGCGGTGGTAACAACCCAGACGGACACTCGCAGAGGAGTTAGTCCTCCCACTAACAGTTAGTCCTCCCACTAACAAAAAAAACCTTTTTCTTATCCAATTTATATCATCACGAATGAATTAATCAGATTGTATCTAAAAGAAAAGTTTCCTATATCCCACGTTGTTCTTATACATTACTATCTTACTTATCGATACTAACTTTCGGCCGGGCTGATATCTTGTATAAGTTTGATACAATTTCTTAATGATAACAGTGTCACAATTGTGTTGAAACTTTACTTGATACGTATATGCGGCTTTATCGGTTCTCGGTGGTTCTAACTTCTTGGAATTTCGTACCGATCGATGCTATCGGAAGAGGAACTATGTTTGTGTACTTCCTATATTTATTTCAAAGGGAAAATCTGTAGTACTATGTATTGCTTTTGGGATACTCTTTGGATCTGAAACTATTTCACCTCAATCTCTCCTGATTTTAAGTCGAAGATGGAAAGTTATATTTTTGTTTTATAAGTTTGAATAAGACCAGCTCTTGCAGATGTCGGAACATTTCAATAGATGGTGAGTGATAGGTTTTCATCTCGATGTTGATCACCAGGCGAGCGTTAGAGAATATCCTATCACCATTTGTTTCACTTTCATCTCGACGTCTTCCTTCACCCTTCACCGAAAGCCTCCAACAATAGATACAGTGCAAACACACTTTACAGCTAGGTAAAATGTAGTTTATGTATTAGAGCCCGTCGCAAAAAACCACTTTATTGACTCCAAGGCACAACACTACAGAAAGAAATATTAATCAACAATAATAAGAGACTACCACGGCGTATAATTGGCGACGTAAGAGGCAACGTTGGCGTGGGCTAAAGGGTGTTGAAGGGTGTTGTACTGCAGTTTCATTGAGGCGCTTTTCCCATGCATTATGGTTTTAACCACATCCATGGAGCCATGGAGCTTAGGGTCTTAGCTCTTGCGGTCCCCACCCCCAGACAAACAGTTAAGGCAAGCCGGTCAGCCGGCAACATTCTGTACATTTGATGAATTTATTAAATAGCCTAATTCAGACATAACTTGATTGATACTTTATGTTCTAATTATAAGTATTTAATTTGTGTTGGAATTTCTGATTTTATTTTATTTTACTTATTTGACCTGTTATGAATTATTGAGGATTTAATTTAACGAATTTTCACAAATTATTATATTGATTGGTTAATTGAGTCATTGTGGCATTGTTATTATTTAATTATTACTAGAATTGTTATTATCATTAAACTTTCAAAATTTGTTTAATAAATTAAATACCTACCTAAATATGTCTCAGGGTAACGAGAGCACGGGTGACACTGCAATTTTAATGGGCAGGTGCTACGAAAAAGACCTTCGTAAGATTGGAACCGTCAACATCCCTCATTGTAGGATTCGAATATCGACCTATGTATCAGTGGGCAACTACCACAAAGCCGTCATCCCTTCCAATCTAAATATTCAACATTTATTTACTTGGTCTATCTGCCTCGTTGGTTTTCTAGGCCCTTCCTTGCTATATCTCAAAAAACGTCATAAAATAATGAGTCTGGTCGTTTGGAACGCGTGTTGGAGTAGTATTGTCATTCCTCTGAATTATTTATTGGAGTAGTTATCGTGCAGCTATTTGGAAGGTTCGTAGAGGCTGGACCAAGCGGATTATTGTATGTTTATACATGAAGTTTTTGGGGTAAAGGAAGGTGGATAAAATTTGGCCAAACTTTTGCGTAACGATGTCAGTAAAAAAAGAAACGACCATGATAATTATTTTACGCAAGTAGTTTTTGAAAGTGCTGTTAATGCAATATAGATTTATTATTGTCAAGCAATAATACGATACTTATGAATTATTGTAAATTTATAATAAGGTTTTCTTCGGTGTAAGCATTGATGCGTATTTTCTTAGTTTTTGGTATGCAACAAAGAGAGATACATTATTATATAACACCGATTCCGTGAAGTTGAGTATAATCCTTGTCCAAAATAAATACAGTGCCGTAGAACTGCAGTGAGTTTATCACTCTGAGGTGTATTACTAAGGTATTAAGCCTAATTGAAATATATATCTACTCTTCACAAACGAATTTAAAACGTTAACAGCTGTAAAAAAAAGAAGTATTTTTATAAAGTTATATATATATATATCGGAGCAATGACGTCACAGGCGAGCTTCATGGACGGTGTAAAATGACAACAATCAAAACATGTTAACTTTGGTTTACTAATAAGCGTTTAGAACCATAAATTACTCATTGGATTGTTAATAATTTCACTTAAACTTTGATTAACTAATTAATGTTTGTGAACCATTAATTACTCATTGAATTGTTAAAACTAGACAAATGATTGTTAAACTGAACAAATTCACTGTAAACACATTTTTTAAAAGATTGCCGGCAAGTTTCTTGCCCGTTCTTCTTGTACGGCCTATTACTTGGAATGGGCGCCTAGAGTCATTTATTTTAACTATCATGAGTGCTCTCCTGGGCCCCATGTTAATAAAAGTAATTCTTTGTCACAATCCGTTTTGCTATAAATACGAGCGACCGACTGTTGGAAACAACTAGTATTACGCCTACCGTCGGACCGTTCGGATCTCCCATATAACTTTGCCGCAATAAATGGTTGAGATAAATCGAGCTACTTCGTGTTTTCTTTCTACGAGGGGTGAGCGGTCACCATGATGCTGAAGATGTTGACGTCACCGGTGGTGACGTCACCGTTTTTAAAAAGACCCCTGGACTCGCCGCCCCGTCATCAGAAGTGGGATTGGAACGGAACAACCTAGCTTTCCAATCCTAGCCTTCTCACCCGCTTGTCACCTGAAGTACCAGCACAGATGGAGTGGGATTGGAACGGAACAACTTAGCTTTCCAATCCTAGCCTTCTCACCCGCTTGTCACCTGAAGGACCAGCACAAATGGGCAATGCAGCCGAGCCCAGTCGCAGCAGAGGTCCCTACATCAGACACCAGCTCCTGAAGATTATGCTGACACACCACCGTATTGGCGAGAGATGACCCATCACTACCAGCTCCTGAAGATTATGCTGACACACCACCGTATTGGCGACAGATGACCCATCACTACCAACTCCTGAAGATTATGCTGACACACCAGCCACGTCCGTGGTATCAACACGAACGGGCCAACACGTGCAACCAAACCAAGAAAAAGGCGATGGAGACATGACATCAGAATACAGGTGAATCGTAACTTTTTCTACCATATTTTAACTTTAGACTTGCATGCGCATAAACGCAACTTACAACTTACAAATAATCCAAGAGATTACTTCTAATTTTACGAGATTTCGTAGTTTCTTGAGTTTTATTTTAAAAGTTTTTCACGAGATACCCACAAATACCAAAAATCTACGAGTTATCTGTGTGCTACCCACTATTTATCACGAGTTACCCGCGAGGTACCTACCTACGATTTTCTAAGAAAAGTCGCTTCTTTTAATTGATTTTGATTATTGTGTTTGAAATTATTGCTCATCGGTCTTGTGAATTTGTGAAAGTGAGTTGTAAGTCACAACAAGCATTCTAATTTAATTTAAACTTATTTTGACCAACTAAATAAAAGGGCCGCCAAATCATTTCAAGTATGGCAGTCTCTTTAATCGACATCACAACTCTTAATTCGGGTTAAGCTTTGTGTAGTGAGTGTGAAGTTTGATTTGTTTGGTTTAAGTTGAACTTCGATGTTTGTGTTGGAAAACTATTACCGTTTTTCCTGTGAATCTGTGTGTATGCTAGTTAATTCTAAAACGCGTTTGCCACTAGCGTTTGCGTTCATAGTGTTACTTCTATTCCGGTATACGTAAATGCGCGATGTGGTAGTTACAAAAATTCATTGAATATACTGAACTTTCATTGTTTGATTGTTTCATAAATTCGCGGCGTTAGCAACAGCGCGATGTGTTCATTTAGTACTGTGTGAGTCGGGAATTGATAAGTCAACTACGCCTACTAATCATTTTTATTATGGTTTCATGTGACTGCTGCATCTATCATCTGATGCCTAAGCAACAGCGCAAGAAGTGCGGTAAAAGGCTGGCGCTTTACATGTGATGGTGACACATGGCTTCTTCGGTCATCAAGAAAGTGGGCTCATCCACTAGTCATCAGCAAGTGAACCTGTGCTCCAAAACTGCGCGAGGAATGTTACAGATAAGTGATATTCGATTAATGATTCGGGATCCGAATTGTTAAACCTGATAATTTTGAATCGTCTTTAAGACTGTACAAATCATTTTATTCCTTATATCCCCTCCATTTTTGTCATTTTCAGAGCCTCTGTGGACCACGGTCATTTAAAGGCCTAGACCACAGCATCGTCCTTTCCAATTTCCTTTAGAGCCCCTGTGGACCACGGCGTAGAAGATCGCCCAGACCACAGCATCGATTACTTGTGAGCTATTTATAATTACTATCGTAACAACGTGTTTGTTGTTCGTTATTGTTTTATTATTTCGGAGCCTCTGTGGACCACGGTCATAATTTAAAGGCCTAGACCACAGCATCGTCCTTTCCAATTTCCTTTAGAGCCCCTGTGGACCACGGCGTACAAGACCGCCCAGACCACAGCATCAATTACCTGTGACCTATTTATAATTACTATAACGTGTTTGTTGTTCGTTTTTCTTTTATTACTTTTTTCAGAGCCTCTGCGGACCACGGTCATAACAATAAGGCCCAGACCGCAGCATCAACCTGTATCCCATTTCCTTTAGAGCCTCTGTGGACCACGGCGTACAAGACCGCCCAGACCACAGCATCAATTCCTAGATTTCAGAGCCTCTGTGGACCACGGCCATTTAAAGGCCTAGACCACAGCATCGTCCTTTCCCATTTCCCTTAGAGCCTCTGTGGACCACGGCGTACAAGACCGCCCAGACCACAGCAACATCCCTGTCTACGAGAATTTAAAAATAATGCAATGATGCGTGGAGCATTTGCATTGAACCTATAATAAATCTATTCATGCAATGATGCGTGGAGCATTTGCATTGAACCAATAATAAATCAAAGCCATAATGCGTGGAGCATTGGCAAACTACTGCTACTCACATTCCCTTGTACAGCAAATTTATTTAAGTTTAACTGTGAATGTTTGCATGTGAACTGTTGTGTTTACAGAATATTATTAAGAAAGTACCTACTAAAAGTTGGCTGATAATTTTGTTACGTGAATATTGTTTCACTCTAACATAAAATTAAATCTTCGCAATTTGAAAAATAAGCAATGCAGCTTAATTTATGCAGTGATGAGAAACAAAGTTAACAGCTAGTGTACCGGTGTACGGGTACCTACCTCAAAACCAAATTTCTAGTTTTAAGAAACACCGTGCCTGGTGCAGGGCGCGCACCACCTGTCAGAATGGCCGAGTCGGCGCGAAGCGGGCTACGTCTACGGTGTTGAGCAGGGCAATAGGAAACATGACATGTTTACCTACTTTGATTAACTAAATGTTTACCTACTTTGATTAACTAAATAGTTTGCTCATTAGATTGTCGAAACTAGATAACTTCACTGTAAAGATAATTGATCAAAGAAAAGAAAGCAAAAAGAAAAAGAAAAGAAAAAGAACAAAAAAAAAAAAAAAAATTTTTCTTTTCTCTTAAGAATGCAAACTATTACTCTTGCAAACTTAACTGCAAGCAACGGTGGTTGCTTACAGATACCAAACTCAGAAGAAAACGTCTCATTGTTTCAGAACATAACTGGACTGGTGCAGAGCACGCACCATCTATCAGAATGGCCGTATCGGAGCAATGACGTCACAGGCGAGCTTCATGGACGGTGTAAAATGACAACAATCAAAACATGTTAACTTTGGTTTACTAATAAGCGTTTAGAACCATAAATTACTCATTGGATTGTTAATAATTTCACTTAAACTTTGATTAACTAATTAATGTTTGTGAACCATTAATTACTCATTGAATTGTTAAAACTAGACAAATGATTGTTAAACTGAACAAATTCACTGTAAACACATTTTTTAAAAGATTGCCGGCAAGTTTCTTGCCCGTTCTTCTTGTACGGCCTATTACTTGGAATGGGCGCCTAGAGTCATTTATTTTAACTATCATGAGTGCTCTCCTGGGCCCCATGTTAATAAAAGTAATTCTTTGTCACAATCCGTTTTGCTATAAATACGAGCGACCGACTGTTGGAAACAACTAGTATTACGCCTACCGTCGGACCGTTCGGATCTCCCATATAACTTTGCCGCAATAAATGGTTGAGATAAATCGAGCTACTTCGTGTTTTCTTTCTACGAGGGGTGAGCGGTCACCATGATGCTGAAGATGTTGACGTCACCGGTGGTGACGTCACCGTTTTTAAAAAGACCCCTGGACTCGCCGCCCCGTCATATATGTATGTCACTATAGTTATGCCTTCTGAGTATTCTTTTTGTTAATTTATAGATGTGATACGTGAAAATGGTGCGAGCCGTGGCTGAGTATAAAATTTTAAAAAAGTATTAAGCCTCACAAGCCCATTATTCTATATCATATATATATATATATATCTCATTCATTACTTTGCTCAGAGCAATACTGTGCTCTTGCGGACACACTGGCTACCATACGTGGTAGCAAAGTACACGATCAAAACACGGACCCATCCAGACAGTTGCAAAAGTGTCCTACCATGAATTGCAACGGTAATTAAAACCCATTACTTTAATGTATCACTTTCAACCATATTGTTTTGAAATACAACCAAGTGTAAAAAAATAAACATTAACCAAATTGCTTTTAAAAAAGCAGGAAACGACTTCGATTAAAATGTCGCGATGTATGGATTTTCATCCACTATTTTTACACCTTCTTCATACAATTTATATGGGACTAACCCGAGTGTTATACTTTTTCAAATAAAAAAAGTATTTTACAAAATCGATCTTCAATTGGCGGAGAAATCGATGAACATACACAAAAACAAATTCTTACAGTCGAACATAAAAACTCCTCCTTTTTTAAATCGGTTAAAATAACTATAAGGTAAGGTATAAGTATACAGGTCCATATTTACGTAATATTTACCCATTACTAGGGTAAAAGGGCAATTGTCAATTTGGACCGACTATACGAAAACTACTGTGATACAGGGCTTTACCTTGTCAACCTCCATCTGGAGGGTACTGGATCGGATATAAGCTGTGGCAGTCGAAAATATAATACTTTTCCTTTTGATGTATTAGATTGTTGTATTTTTTTGTTTCATACTTATAAGATAAAAAGGAATGTTTAAAAGCCCTTTGGACCGGGTAGCGGCCCTGGATCAATATTTTTTTCTCGGTGTTTTACCATTATCACACCTGATGTTAAGTGACAAAGTAGGTACTGCGTATGCTAATCCTGGAATAGATTGGATGTCAAACGCGAGCCATAATGCATCGATAGGTGATAGAGTGTGTTGTTGTACAACATGGTTCAATCTAATAGGGATGTTGACTCCATTTTTTATAAGATGTCATTCAATGTTTTGTCATGAAAATCAAATGTCTATATCGAAAAACTGGAAATCGTCAAAAATGAGTACCAAAGTCGGGCGTATCTACTGAGCGCGAAAACGCCCCATACAAATTGGGTGAACGAGTGACGTCACATTTTCAAAGTGGGCCGTAAAGTTGTACTAAAAACATGCATTTTGTTGATTTCGCCGTGAAAAAGTAGTGTCATGCATTTTTAATTCATTGAAATGTAACGAATCATTTAAATTACTATTGTATGATAAAATCTAGATCTAAAAGATCTTTGTGAAAATTACATTTTTAGGTAAATTTCATTTTGAATATGTTAATATGATATGTTCTTAACCAGTATAGCGACAGTAATTATGCCTTTTGTGATTCGTAGCACATCCCTATCGTAATATGGTCTTGCTAATAAACAGTGTATAACGGTATATAGGTACACAATGTTTTGTCTTTATTGCTCTTTGACAATTTTAAACTGAATCGAAAGAGAATACATACATAAGAAATAACTGTGTAGAAATTATTTCACCTTTTGCTAGCTTTAATGTTAGTAAAGATTTATCTTAAAAGATTCTTTATTTATGAAGAAAACTTCTAACATTTTCCGGTAATTATAATATAATAGCTCATCCGTTTTATGTAAATAATTTACAAAGAAAGAAAAATATACCTGGCTTTTACGTTATTTCAATAAAAATAATTGTAACAAAACTCTGAAACCAGTTTTTTCTCATTAAGCTTTAGTTTTGGCAGACATTAAAAGTAACGATTTTTCGTTTTTAATAAAAATGATTTTTGTTTACGTCTTACTTTTTGCTTTTGATAAATTGAAAGTAATAAACAGACTTAGAACAAATTGTTTTTAAAAAGGTATTTTGCGTTGTTAATTTATTAACTTAGCATTTAGTAGTTATTAATAAAAATTATTGTGGTATAAGTACTTATATCTAAGGGCGGTATTTTACGCATCAAAGATTTTTTACAATGTGCGTTTGATCACAGGAATTGAATGGCATCACATCACCTAGAATCACCGATATTTGCCCATTGATTATGAGAACGATAAAGCAGCACATAAGGACGAAGTTGCTGCGTTTTTTCAAACTACGCAAAATACTGTGCATAATATACAAGTAACCTTGGACAAAGATATTGGACGAGCGGAACGGGCATTTGTCAAAGCAATTACAATCAATCAATTCTTTCATGCAGCAACGGAGCAACGGATGGACGTGATTTTTGGTATAGATATAGTTTTCATCGATCGGAGATTATAGGCTACTTTGTATCCCGGAAAAATGCACGGCTCCTATGGGAACGTGGGTGAAACCGCGGGCAGAAGCTAGTATTATAATTTATTACTACTATTAGTATTGGCAGTGGTGATAATAAATTTCGAACACTGCTGTCAGGTCAGGATGGCCGAGCGGTCTAAGGCGCTGCGTTCAGGTCGCAGTCCACTTCTGTGGGCGTGGGTTCGAATCCCACTTCTGACAAATCTTTTTGCTCTCAGAAATAATACTTCTGTTACAGTTCATGGTCCTAACATAAAATATAAACAAAAACAAATTTACATTTAACTGTTTATCTGGTAAGCCTTTTCCACTATTTGTTTTATATACTTAGATTATTATTATATTAAATTAAGTATTTGCTTCAAAATCACTGTTCCGTTCTCTAACCTTACTGTATAAAAAAGTATTAACTGTTACGTATAAACTAATTCAGCGGTATAGACTTTTCTCAGCGACTCCTATTGCATGATTGATGGTTAAGCATCAATTACGATTTACGGAACACGCGCAAACCATGGAAAAACCACGATCACCGCTTGATGCATATCGTACTGTCTAAGGTGGTGCTTGGTAGAAATCTAGTCCGAGCGCTAATCGAGCGGTTAGTGGTATTGAAAGAGACGCAGAGCAGCCGCTTCTACGATCTCTACTAAAAAGATGTCACAATCATTGCATGCTCAGTGGAGAGGCTGCGGTAAATACGCGGTGGTGCGCAAGTGATGTACCTATGTAAGGAAAAGAAAACTGAATTTCAAAGACGGCAATTTTTGTTGTTACTATAAAAAAAACACTGCTATAAGAATAAAAATGTCAACCAATACTGGCTGTACAGTAATGAATGATAAATATGACAGTTTACAACCGCCAACGCTCAGTAGTGCTCCTGGGATTAATAAATATTGTAAATTTGCCGATAAATTCACCAACATTTTGGAACTCATGTATTTTTGCTCTGTAAGAATAGTAATTAAGGCGAAAACTCTCTGAAACAATATTTTAAAGTGGATGGGCAGTGGGTTGTAGGACTATTATTTCTGCGAGTGTCCGTCTGGGTCGGTACCACCACTTTGTATGTGTAGTTTGCCACCAAACAGTACTGTGCAAGCATTACTGTGTTCTGTTTTGATGAGCAAAGTAGGCAGTGAAATTACTGGGCTTATGATACTTAATTAGTAATGGCTCAGGGTATAACGAGCGCACTGCAGTGCTGCGCTGGCCTTTTTGTTTTACAGTTCTGAGTGGCACTGCAGTAGTTATGAGCCGGCGTTATGATTACCATCAGGCAAACGACCTGCTCGTCTCGTTATCAAACAGAATAAAAAAATAAAATATTTTTGCTCAGTACGCATAGGGTAAGGCGAACACTCTCCGAAACAACATTTTAAAGTCGATGAGCAGTGAAGTGGTGGTAAATTTGAAAAATATACTTTTTTGTGGTGTCAACCCAGTTAGAATACCTACATATTTGGGAGTATTTTGTAATACGCACAAATAACATATACAATTCAGCTGCTACTTTGAAACTAAACCAAATTAAAATATAAAAAAACGGTCCATAAAATTTATAAACCATTTTTTTGCTCTTTTATAACAAGTTGAGACGAAATTTCTAAAAAAGTGAGAACCAATATCGATGGAAATATAGCGAGATATGAAATTTTTATCCTACATTTTTCCACCTTTAGATTGGTGTATTCTTTCATAAACTTTGTATGTGACCACCTGGAGAGTAAACCCTTTCAAATAAAAATAAAATCTAAAATAGTCCACAACTGACCGAGGAATCGATGAACATACATAAAAAAATACAAATAGTCGAAGTTTAAAATTGGTTAAAAAAACTAGTACAACCAGGCAGAAATACAGCATAATCAAAACAAATATTTCACACGCTAAACACCGTTAATAACGATAACGATTTTAGTTTACGTAAAACTTGTCCTTTCAACGTCATTAATTCCAATGAGAACTTTCCAAAACTCCCCAGCTAAACCTAATAAAATAAATAGGTATCCCAAACGAGACGCACACGTCCCATATCTCGGAGAATAACAGGTATATATGTAGAGATGTGGGCACCAAAAGTCAGGGGCACGCGTCGCCCGAACTGCCTCGGGGCACGCGACTCGATACGACATTGAGGACTGATAAATTGCGGTGCCATTATCAGGCTGCATGGTTAAGTAATTGTTGACGGTGTCTGTGTGGTTTGTGAGGGATGGTTGTTTGTAGTTTGGGGTTTTAAGGTGCAAGTTCTGATTGCAGAACATTTAGCAGCTAGTATTGACATGTACTTATAGATAAATAGACAACACTTTATTGTTATACCATTAAACTTCATCATCATCATCATCGAGAGGAGATGAGAGGAGGGGGGAGGGAGAGGGGGAAGGGGAGAGGGGCGAGGGTAGCGGGAGGAAGGAAGAGGAGAGAAGAGGAGAGGAGAGGAGAAGAGTGGATTTAGGAGGGAGGAGATAAGAGGGAGGAAAGGGGAGAGGGAAGAGGAGAGGCCTCGGTTTTAGCAAACACACACCTACACCCAATTTTACTTACACTCTCTCTTTTCAAATAAGAACATGAGAAAGGGATGGCATATATTTCAGACAGAAGCAAGCTTCAAGCTTCAATACGTCAGAATTTTATCTGAAATAGTTTTTTTTGTGTTATTTGATAACGTTGCGAGCTGCTCGTTTGCCTGATGGTAAGCATAACGCCGGCCCATAACAACTGCAGTGCCACTCAGGAATTTGAAACACAAAGGCATATGCGGCACTGCAGTGCGCTCGTTACCCTGAGATAATAGGAATTAAGTCTCATATTTAAGCCCAATGATTTCTTGTATTCTTTCGCCACTAAATAATCGGATACGAAGTCCCTTGCAATATAAACTAAATTGCTTTGAAATATGTTTTTTTTCTAAAATTGGATAATTAGATGAACGGATCAATTGCCTGCCTGAGACTTACAGATTATCTATATCTATTATCTATATATAGACCAGATAATTTCACTCACTATGATCTTCAAACCGGAACACAGTAAGCTTGCTCATTACTGCTTGACCAATGATTAATATTGATTTTATTTCGCAGTAAATTGACTCTTGTGTTCATAAAATATTCCTCTGAAATGCGTATTCGGTAATCACAGCTCTACAACTAAACTGAAAACAAAGCGTTCGGCAACAACAACTCTATATAAATCTAAATGAGGAAGTAAATCACCCGCGTAGAAAAGTGGACGGCAATTGCGTCGCTCCTCCAACCGACTCAGGTTTCGGAAACGTCAAATTTAAGCTGACCCCCGCTGAAAACAACATACCCCCTTCTACCCTTAAAGTTGAAGAGCAGAGAGGTCGGCGGGAGGTCACGCCAGAGTGGTGTGTAGTTTGTGGCCTATCTCACAGAGCTCGACTTGAGCTTTCTTGACGTCTTAGTGATCCACTCCTTTATTTGGTATTCTGTGTTCGGTATTGTCATTTTTCATTTGGTCTGTTTAAACTATGGTGACTTGGGGACGGTCACGTAACGCTATGTCCTCATCTGTGACATTTGGGTGTCATCGTACCGTAACTTTTAGAAGCGATGTTGGTTTAGTCTGAGCCAACTTTGCTTCTTATATCGATGGTTTCAAATTTGAATTCAATTTTGATTTTATCACATAGTCCCCAGTTCCAAAGACGTGCTATCTTTGGAACTCATGAAAGTTAAAGCTCGTGAAGTCTCCCGCCAAGCAGTAGTGTGCAAGCATTACTGTGTTTCGGTTGATGAGCACTTGAGCAGAGTATCCAGTGAAATTACTGGGCTTATGAGACTTAATACCTAATGTCTCAGGGTAACGAGCGCACTGCAGTGCCGCGCAGGCCTTTGTCTTTCAAAGTTCTGGGTGGCACTGCAATTGTTATGAGCCGGCGTTATGCTTAACATCAGGCAAACGATCAGCTCGTCTCGTTACCAATAAAAAACAAAAAAAAACTATAGGTGTGAAATTGGAGTCTTTGGGAGTCAAATTTCAGTTTGAGCTTAGAGAAACGTAATACAATCATAGCAAGATATGGCAATATGGCTCCACCACCCTCAAGTTAAAAACCGTGCTACTTTGCTCATCAAACCGGTACGCAGTAATGCTTGCACAAACCTGCATGGCGGCAGACCAGACGAGCAATGCGGTGGTAGCCATTTAGACGGACACTCACAGAAGAGTTAGTTAGTTGTTATTTAGCCCTACCAACTGCAATGGTGTATGATGAATGATGATGCTCTTTACAACCTTATTCCACGATAGGTGTTATTATCATCATCACCAGCTCATTACGATGTTGGGATGTCTCATAAAGAGAGAGAGAGAGAGAGAGAGTGAATGTGCCATAATCCACCACGCATGTATGTCACATGTGCTTACCATCTTTGTTTTACCCGATATACAAATTAATAATAAATTATACAGTGTGTCATTGATACCTTCTAATATTGGACTAGGTATTATATTTTAATTATTTGTCCGAAGTATTATTTTTTAATTATATAGGTATTTAATCGGTATTAAATCTGAACAACGACCTCATTTATAATATTTGACATTGTACAATCATTGACGTATATTCCATCTTATCTGACGATTTGGTCAAAGATGGCGAATAGTTTTTGTTAGTGGGAGGACTAACTCTTCTGCGAGTGTCCGTCTGGGTTGTTACCACCGCTTTGCTCGTGAAGTCTGCCGCCAAGCAGTAGTGTGCAAGCATTACTGTGTTCCGGTTTGATGAGCAGAGTATCCAGTGAAATTACTGGGCTTATGAGACTTAATACCTAATGTCTCAGGGTAACGAGCGCACTGCAGTGCCGCGCAGGCCTTTGTGTTTCAAAGTTCTGGGTGGCACTGCAATCGTTATGGGCCGGCGTTATGCTTACCATCAGGCAAACGACCAGCTCGTCTCGTTACCTAATAACATAAAAAAAAAAAAGAATACCCTAGATCTAGATTAGAACTGGCTCTCGAGTGCAGCTGCTGGAACAAACCAAAACTGGCTTGGTGACAGAATTTAAATATACAGATTGTGAAATTCTTGATATGATGTATTTCTTTCCGGCTTACAAGCAGTAGCTCAATCATATCAAGAATTTCGCAGTCAACATCGATTGCTCCCATAGCCTAGTTGGTTAAGACGTCTGGCCCGGATAGCCAGAAGACGCAGGTTCGAATCCTGTTGGAAGCGAAATTTTTGTGATGTATATATTTGTGTGAACATCCGTTAGTGTCGGTTAACACTATAAAATATATTTCAAATTCACATTTTTATTTTTAAATATAAGTATAACACTGAATTACGATAAGAGTGTTAAAATAGCTCTATGTATGTACCAGTCATGACGGAGTACCTAATATTATGGAAAAGGGTTTCATCCCCTGAATAATTTGTTAGAAGCGTTCAATGCTGATAATTTATTGATATCCTAGTTTATAGTTAAGGGTTGCGTAACGCAAGGGACAGAGGGGTGGAATTTTGTCTTCAAAAAACGCCTGATTTACTTTTACTACTGATTATGAAGGAGTTCTCTATTTGGAAGAACGGTTTTTCATTATTAATTTGGAAATTGATGGAAACTTATAGTTTTTTATTTTCAATATTTTAAATTAGTAGGAACTAGCTGCTGCCCCGCGGTTGCACCCGCGCGGAGATATTGTATTTCATGGTTTTTATATTTCTGCGCGGAACCCTAATTATTTTTCTAAAATAAAAGTAGCCTATGTTACTCCATGTAACATCAGCTATCTGCCAGTGAAAGTTCGGTCAAAATCGGCCCAGCCGTTTCGGATATTACCCGGAACAAACAAACAGACAGACAAAAATTTAAAAAATGGTTGTTTTGGTGTAAGTCCCGTATATACTTTCATATGCTCAGTATATGCTCATAAAATTACTGGGCTTATGAGACCTAATACCTAATGTCTCAGGGTAACGAGCGCATTGCAGTGCCGCGCAGGCCTTTGTGTTGCAAAGTTCGGGGTGGCACTGCAATTGTTATGGGCCGGCATTATGCTTACCATCAGGCAAATGACCAGCTCGTCTCGTTACCAAATAACATTAAAAAAAAAAAAAAAAAATATCAGTAAAAAGCTGTGATTTTGATATTAAAAATAGACACTCCAATTTTATTTAGTTGTATAGATAATGTAAGCATTTTAACTATTTCACCACGAATTTCATGATACACACATACTTACGCTGAAGAAGCGAATCCAAATATACTGATCATTATAATAAATCATAATATTCAACAATAGAGCTAGAAAGGGCTGTCCTTCAATAAACCCTTTCACGAGAGCCCTCAAGTGTGCACTGGTAACGAGCAACTAGGATAGGGGAGGGCCAGGGGAGGGCCGGGGAAGGTCCACGAATGGTAGAATGGTCTTGAATAAAGATACATAGAAATAACTTAAGTTTTTAGGTTCAGTAATGGCTTAGTTTCTTTTGTGAAATAGTACCTTTAACGCCGTTTGCACCTCAGATGCTTTGTATATGATAACGGCTTATCTTGGGTTATGATTTTTTTTACTACTGTATTTTTTTTTTATGTTATTTGGTAACGAGACGAGCTGGTCGTTATCCTGATGTTAAGCATAACGCCGTCCCATAACAATTGCAGTGCCACCCAGAACTTTGAAACACAAAGGCCTGCGTGGCACTGCAGTGCGCTCGTTACCCTGAGACATTAGGTACTATTAAGTCTCATAAGCCCAGTAATTTCACTGGATACTCTGCTCATCAAACCGGAACACAGTAATGCTTGCACAATACTGCTTGGCGGCAGACTTCACGAGCAAAGCGGTGGTAACAACCCAGACGGACACTCGCAGAAGAGTTAGTCCTCCCACTAACAGTTATCACTAAGTCAGCTAATCTTAAGTGACGATGTAGTTATATAAAGCTGGTATGTATATTGAGCGTAGAGTGTGAACTGACTCTCAGGAGCGGCTAACGAAAACCTATCAGAAAATTCTCAACAGAACGCTACCGCTGACTTACCTGGAGATTGCCACGGGAACAGTGCATTTTTTCGGCATAAAAGTAGCCTATGTTACTCTCCGGTCCATAAACTATGTTAAGAATCGCGTCATTTGGTACGAAATTCCACATCTTAATATTCAAAGATAAAACACAAAAACACCATTTAGACTTCACAAATAAATTACACAGCGGCAGTAATTGCTTTTTACACCCTCTGATTTTTTAATGTATTTTTAACGTAAGTCCAAAAACACCCTTCGCAAGGTTATTAGGGCATTAAATTTGAATCTGATTTAGTCGTGTTACCAAGTTGAAAGCTTTTGTTTGGAAATAATATAAATCGTCTACAGAGGGTAGATTTACTGGTGACTTTGGAAAAGCTACCAAATAAATCTGAGAAAGTTTTAGCGGTAGACAGTTAAATGAAATAGTAATTGTAGGTTGAATTCATGGTTAAAATACACACTGAAAGTTAAAGTGGCTTTTGAACTGTCGACACTATGGTTGGAAGTTGGGACCCAGTTAGTCTAGCACAAAGAACTCATTTTACCAAGTTATTGTTGTTTTTATGTTTTATATTACTGTCCGGATGTTCGTGATGTCATGGGTATGGGTTCCGACTGAAAATCAGTTATTAACGTCCTTGGCCCTTAATTGTATGCTGAGTTGGAACCTTTATGATGACATTGGGACACATTGGGAGTTTCGATTATCTACTTGTCTGTCCGTTATTTTAATTTTTTTTTTTCAGAACTGTTGTTTGATGTCCTGAAATAAATGTATTTTCTTTCTTTCTTTATTTCAAATTTGGCAGCTCCGTGGTTAAGCTACTAGTAGCCCTGCCTGCAAAGCGAGGGGCCCCGGATTCGGTCCTCAGTTGGAGCAAACGTTGTGTGGTGAACATAAAACTTGATTTTGCTTCTCGGGTCTTGGATGTCTGTGTTGTTTTTTGTAACCTACTAATAAATGCGAAAGTTTGTGTGTGTATGTTTGTTACCCTAAATTGAAATGAAATTTGGAATTGTGGAATAACACAAAGGCTAAATCTAGATAAATACCACGCAGGCGAAGCCGCGGGCGGAATAATAAACTTAGTATTTATATATTTTTGAAT
Source organism: Crocallis elinguaria (assembly GCA_907269065.1). Classification (NCBI taxonomy): domain Eukaryota; kingdom Metazoa; phylum Arthropoda; class Insecta; order Lepidoptera; family Geometridae; genus Crocallis; species Crocallis elinguaria. The sequence goes on along the minus strand of OU026071.1, from coordinate 11,572,865 downwards.
ATATAATGTATGTACAAATAAATATTAGTAAATTTAACTTCAAAAGTGCGGAGTGTCTGTTCAAAAGGTTACATTTACACTTTTTAAAATTGTTTATAAATCGAATAAAACGGATAGAATTAAAAATTTAAAGGAAAAAGAAAAATAAAATTTTAGGTAAATGTAACCTTTTGAACAGACGCTCCCAAGTGATGAACATGGTTTAAATACTAGAAATAAACATACGATTGTAGTTCCCGGGTTCAGATTACGTAAAAGTATAAATAGTTCCTGGCTAAAGGTGTCAGGTTCTACAATAAAATTCCTAAAACAATTTACAGTTTAAATATATTAATTAAAAAAAGCTTATTATAATTATAAGTTTAATACTTATGTAGATGACAATGTTGCATGCAGGCAAACAGCTTGGGAGCCTCCTGGTGACTACTCAAATACTTAACTGAGACTTACATTTGTAATTACTACTTTGTAATAACTATTTATAACCTAGTATTACCTGGTATAACAGTCAACGTGCATTGATGTCATTTACCGAGTTCGTAGAAATCCCTCTGATGTCTACGGATCATCTATATCTATGACGCTGACGTGCTACGTACTCCTACGAAAACTCTACGCCGTAGCGCTGTAGTAGCTGATTTAACAAAACTAGAATTTTTATAATGCTGATGCACAAACGTCCAGTAAAATTGTGAATGTCAACTTTAAATACTGTGAAATAAAGTTTAATTTCGTATATCGTTTTGCAGTGTATGAAGTTTTCGTTTAACAAAGCATGTCCCGTTTTTTTAAAATTAAAATTCACTTGTTATTAGTTTTGATTTTTACACGACTGCACAAAAAAAGAGTTTGTACAGTTTGAGTGTTTTTAGGGTTCATGTATGTATGTACGTCTGTCTATATGTGAGTTTCCTTATTCCACCATAACTTTTAGATGCATAAACAGATTGGGGCATCATTAGAATCCTTACCGTCCTGAGCGACACTGGCTAGGGCAGTCGTGTTTTTTATGTAACTTTTGTTACATCGACTTGTTAAAAATATATATAGTTGAATTTGAAGGCTTCTGCGTCTTATGGCCGGTGGGTATTTGCCCTAGTAGACCAGACGGCGCCGGCGAGGTTATCGATCATACAGAGTAATTACCTACTTGCTTAGTTTGCGTCCGACATTACATGAATATTTTCTTTGGCCTTTTGCACAGTAAAATCATAAACAAACATACCGTGAGTGAATTTTTGCTAAAACAATTTTTGTAATACTCCTTCTTATACTAATGAAACAAGAATTCGTAATTACTATACCTTTACTAAAACAGAAGCAATTTGTGTATACAGGTTGTTCAGTAAATTCATATTCGTACTATAAGCGCTAAAGTGTTTTGTCGGTTTGCCAGTTTGTCCTTCTTTTACGCAGCGACGGAGCAACGGACCGTAGTGGTTTTTTTCATAGATATAGTTTCAGACGGGTTCAGTTTATTAGCGATACTTCAAGAAGTATAAGTGATAGCGCAAATCAGACAAGCAATAAATAAATAAAAAATTCAATGCAAAATGTTCCAAGAGCCGGAACTCTATCTCAATTATTAAAGTTCTGATTTAATGCTAAAAATAGGCTTCAGCGTGGAAGTTATGGCAGTGGTAAGTATGCCACCTCCAAATACAGGTATATATATACCTGTATATGCTACTATACCATATATTTACATACCATACTATATAGTATACCGCTGCCGTTTATTTATAACTACCCCACCCCCTTGCCTGCTCACATTGCTCCTCTTATTCTAGTTATCCGAAATGATCAGAAACTAGCTGCTGCCCGCGGTTTCAACCGCGCGTTGATATTCGATTTCATGGTTTTTATTTTTTTGGCGCGGATCCCTAATTATTTTTCTAAATTAAAACTAGCCTAAGTTACACCTTATAACATCAGCTATCTGCCAGTGAAAGTCCCGTCAACATCGGCCCAGTCGTTTCGGAGATTAGCCGGAACAAACAGACAGACAGACAAAAATTTAAGAAATTGATGTTTTGTTATAGGTACCGTATATACTTTGATATGCATTTGGTAAAAAGCTGTTATTTTGATATTACAAACAGACACTTCAATTTTATTTATTTATATAGATTACAGCATTGAACAAAGTACGACTAAGCCTACCCTATTACATTATAATAATAATAATATTTATTTCTTTAACTTATCTTATCTTGTGACATTATAACTTAGTTTAAAGTAAATATTAAGATAAATTATTATAAAGTCATCTCTTATGGTGAGTCTCTGTCCCCCGTACTAGTGTTAAACGTACTAAACTGTTTTACAGGGTCATTAAACATTATAACCGTCAAATATTTGTCAAAATTAAAATTTTTGTTCGTAATTTTTATAAATTACTCAAGATTCGTAAAAAAAAATTCGTTCGAGCAATGATCGCGAAACTTTTTCCGCGACACCGTATATTTTCAAATATTTGCCTACGAAATTGCTGCTTGGATTTCATAGCGAATTTTTATTTTCTTTGAAACAAAAATCAACACGTCCAGATACGAACGTTCCGTGCTATCTCTGCTTTGGGTGCCAATTCTGTTGTCGTCCGTACTACAACTCTTATTCTTTTGGATTCCACCTGCCTATCGAGGTAACCAAAATATATTATCATCGTCTAAGGACAGAGTTGACCAACCATTTTAAACCGAATTTCAACTATGAACTAATTTTAACTCATGTACCGAAGTTTATATGAGAATTTTGACATCTGCTGTCAAAGCTTACTCTGGAATTGCCAATCACGTGGACGTCATTCATTTAACATTTGGCGAACTCCAACCTGAATTACCTAACGTACGTTTGAGCTACCTCTTCCTAAGTATACTCGTATTATATTTTTTTTGCAAAAATATTTGTGATATTGTACTGAGTACTTTAAAAAATAAATAAAATATTTATTTCAATATTTTACTTTCGTTAAAACAGCATAATATAAAATTTGAAATTATAATAATCCATACTAACAGATAAATAAAATTGAAGTGTCTGTTTGTAATATCACAATATCAGCTTTTTACTAAATGCTTATGAAAGTATATACAGTACATATAACAAAACAACCATTTTTAAAATTTTTGTCTGTCTGTCTGTCTGTTTGTTCCGGGTAATCTCCGAAACGGCTGGACCGATATTGACGAGAGTTTCACTGGCAGATAGCTGATGTTACAAGGAGTAACATAGGCTACTTTAATTTTAGAAAAATAATTAGGGTTCCGCGCAAAAAAATAAAAACCATATAATCCAAAATCTCCACGTGGGTGAAACCGCGGGGCAGCAGCTAGTTAATAATAAAATACATTAAATTCCTCAATTGTTCCTTTCGATGCTGTTCTGCTCATACGCTAATCATTTCTGAATTCAGGAGAAGTTTGATTGAAGTTATGAATGTAAATTTAGATTTTCGTAATTCTACAAAAGCTATAATTACAAACTACAATTTCATTACCGTATCATACGTAAAAAATAATAAATGCACTTAGAAGATCCTCAGTAAGAAACGCCTACTCCGGTACAAATAAATAATTTTAATCTACATCCATTTTGATATCACTAAACTATTGACTATCTTAGTAGATTTTATTGTGATATGATATCAATATTAGACGCCAAATAATTATATAAAAGAAATTTAAAAATTACTGCAAAACTTTTACTTTAACTTTTTAGGGATCTAGCACGTTATTTAACAGAAAAATATATTTTTAAGAAAGATTTGATAAAAAAAAAGTATTCCATTTTGCCCAAAAAATATTTTTTACCTGAACAGAAAAATAGAACGATATAAATGTCAACAGAATCGTGACCGCGGACTATCAGAACCTGCGCGGTTTGACCGGAAAAATGTTTTTTTATATTCCATGTCGCTTTATTGCCATGTACGTATAGGTATATACAAGATGCATAGATGTCGATAGCCAAACCGAAAAATTGTATGTCACAGAGAAAACTCAAACTAAACGACTTTTTTCAGTTTTTCATCTCTCAATTGAATCCATTAAATTATGCACAAAAAATTCATATTCATATTTCTTTCTTTTTTCACCATATTTTTTTATACTATTGGATATCACAATATTGAATACTGCATGGACAAGCGGGTCATTTACCTGATGATAAGCATAACGCCGACCAATAACAATTGCAGTGCCACTCAGAACTTTGAAACACAGAGACCCGTGTACCATAGATACCTCGTTACGCGTATACGTACGTATACGCGGGAAGCAGCTGGTTATATAATTTTCGTATTTTTAACTTGTCTAATAATGAAAAAATATGGTGGATTACCAACCAATGACATAGATAGAAATCCCATTACGACTCATGTCATGACGATCAGATCAATATTTATTATGTTATTGGTTGACATCCGCTATATTCGTTTACATTATTATATACTTTATATTAAAAAAATACGACTGTAACCCCAGTCAGTGTCACTCGGGATGATGAAAGGATTCTAACGATACCCTATACATCCAAATCTGTGCAGGCATTTAAAAGTTATAGTGGAATAAAGAAACTCACACGATCCATCATCAGAAGCCTGGACATCATCTAGGATGACAGGATAGGAAATCTAGTCTATGAACGTACGTTTGCTTGACGAAATAACAACGCTTGCGGCCCATGGTAAAACCATCAAAAAACCACGAGCCGCGCTTACACGTGTAGTATCTCGTAATCCGCGCTTGATGAAAAAGCTTGGATATTCTGACAAGCAAACGTACGTTGGCATACATGTCTGGGGTCTCCCATAGACAAATCAAACGAGCCCAAACTCGATGGGGGTCTCGGGGGTCGTTTCGAGTAATCGAGTTAATGACATCATTATATTGCACTGTCATCCAATATACAATACGTATGTAAAATTTTGGCTCAACCTAACACCGGGAAGAGGATCAAATTTAGCTTGCAAGATTTGACCTAAGCAAACATACATAGTACAAACATTGTCAGTTAAATATAATATTGTAAAAATAACAATGTCCACAAGTTCCCCTTCACAGATTCTTACACCACTTTCCTGTTTCTAGGACACAGCAGCTTAAAAACATTAAAGTAGTTCAACTGGAGTCATTAGCCAAGACGTGACGTTCCTTACTAATATTACCCACGCGACTTCACCTACTCACTATTTAATGTACTGTTTACTGTTCTAAGTAAAAGCTGGGGTTCATTTCGTGGCTTGTGGTTTTAAATAAGTTTTGTGTTTTGGCAGTAAAAGTTGTGGTCTTTGTAGGGTTAGTGTTTGTGGAGATAAGTACTACATAATACTGTTGAACTTCTTTATGATTACTTCTTCATCAGGTGGTAAGGCTAGCGGTTCTGCGAGTGTCGGCCTGGGGGGACACTTTGATTGGACACTCTACCGCTAAACAGTAGTGTGCATTCAGCAGGCGTATTACGAACTCTTATTACCAATCATATTAGAGCGTAAAATGAACTGCCTGGTAATTTCGTATTATAAACTCTGCCATAGAGTAGTAGTAGTAGTAGTTGTAGACTGTAAAACTTGCTAGTTAATGCAAGGAACTTAATAAATGAATAAACATCATAAATTAAGTTCGCTAACGTATACTCTAGATGTCAAAAAGTCTTCTAAAAAGTTTTTACTTTAATATTGATATGAATTATAGTTCTGTTGTAGTTTTTATTTTTTATTCTGTATAGTATAGTATAACTGAAAGTTAAAATAATCTTAAACCTGTTATCTTAGACTTAAGTCCCACCAAGTCGAAGTCCAAGTTAAGACTTATCTCTTCTGGAGACAAGTCTCATCCTGGAAGAGATTTTCTACAAAATAACAAAAGGCATTGAACGCAGTAACAGCAACGCATTACGTTCAGTTAGCGGGCCAAAGGGGCAATCTGCCGGCTAATTTGATAGCTGCAGACAAACGAGCGAGCTTGTGGGTGTGGACAATTTGTAAGACGTAGCGGATTAAGTGTTGATGATACTAAAATCGTGAGAAGACTAGATACTTAGTAAAAACATGAGAATGTGTACAATAAACATTTATGTTTCATGTTTTTATTTCCTACTGTTTGTCATGATTTGATGATAATTATAAGATTATTGATGTGACTTGAAGTTTTAGGTACGAAACAGAAGCTATTTTGATTATTTTATTGTGAAAATGTAAATTTCGACACTGCTAGTTAGTCACTATATAATATAATATATTATATACTCAAGCTACTTTAATTTCAATTTATTTAAAGAATACAATATTCAAACAATATAAATCACTGGGCACGAAAGCCATTTGCTTTTGACTTGTACCATATACAGACATTAAGCCCGTGACACGCCCAGCACGTCATTCGACCGTGTGTCACTTTTGTCACGTTATATGGTCCCATGGTCGTGGCTGGACGAATGCGCGTGTTGTATTTGGGGGAACTAATGCTAAGCACTTTCATCATTAGGTATTGTAGTGGAATGATGATTGCTTAATAGAGGAAAGTGCTTCTATAAATATCTCGAGACATTTTTGCTAGACGTTTGGATCAAGGGTCGGATGCAGAAAGCAGTGCTCCTTGACACGGCGCGTATTGTCAGGAGGTTCCTCACTCTGCAGCCTTAACCACCGGTGTCTTGGGCCTTGCCCCACTGCCGGCAGCATCCTAGGTTTAGGTTTTTTATATGTTGTATTTTTATATAGTAAACGACTAACAAGCGAGTGTGGCCGAGCGGGAACTTGTGTGACTTTAAATCCGACGCGCCATAATTCGAATCAAACGTTTAAGAACCACAAAATTCAAAGACATGTGACGTCCACAAAGCCGCACTGTGCCCCCGTGGTGGATTATAGCCTGGAAATAGAGAAGAAGTATTGATATTACAATGGTTTATTATTATTTTATGCTATTGGATAACGCGACGAGGAAACGACCAGCTCGTCTCGTTGCCTGGCCAGCATTATACTTACCGCACAACGCCGGTAACGTAACAATTGCAGTGCCACTCAGAACATTGAAACACAAAGGTTTGCGTGACACTGCGTTGCACTCGTAAAAATGTGTCTAAAAACCAAGTCATTTCACTGACTACTTGGCTCATCTAACCGGAACACAAGAAGTTAATATATTTCCCACACTAGCGGGATGTTTGATAATATAAAATTTCATAATTAACACTTTAACGTACCTATATTAACTTTACAATTAAAATTTTCAAAAATATAGTTTAAAAAACATCAAGGATGGCTACGAAATTCAATAAATTTCTACATTTTTCACATAAAAGGCCTGATCGTCAAACTGTGAAGGTAAAATTGAGCTCTCTGGGGTTTCTCTAAAATTAATATCTGGGTGTAAACAAAAATACACTTTGTCACGAAGGCTATAAGGTCAAAAGTGGACCAGCAGCATTGTTATGACTAATTCAGTTAATTCCAGATGCGGCTTTTATTTTAAACTGGTTTTATTGAAAATGTTGTTTCGCTGGAGCTATAGATTCGTATTTTTATATTCATACACATCCGGTGAAATTGAATGTTCTTTTGTTAGACAAAATATGATTAAAGCGGTATTTGATCAGCTGACAATGTCATGTCGAAAAATAGAAAACCTGAGTTTGAATTGGTATGTTATGCCGATAGAGGGTCAATGTACTCTTGGAGGTCAACAGCATTTGTTTTACGAGTTTTTTTATTGAATAAATGGAATTCAAAATTCTGCTACAGAATTTCCAGGCAGCCCTAGATCAGCTGATTCACTTAAACCAAGTTAAACTTTGTTAAATGATGATGTTGACTTTAAGAGTCTTAGAAATTATTCCAGAAAAAGCCACGCGCTTCACGTTTGAAGTGAATTTATTTTTTGGATGGAAATTTGGCATGACTTATTTCCTAGCGAGGTGCTCACAACTTTTGAACAACCATGGACCTAATCACCCCCTTCCGGAATAACAATTCAAATTCAACCTATATAGTTCAACGAAACGAGCTACTTACCGGAAACCGAAACCCATTCCTTCGATCAGTATTGTAATTCAACGAGGGATATCTGCCAATAATGACCTGCCCACTGGTGTCTTGAGTATTTGGGTTTTTTACAGACTCGTAGCGTTCTATAGATTGCTCATAGTTCGAAATGTTCCATTCAAATTATTGAAAAAGAATATAAAAACGTACAATAGGTCTTCAAAATATCTGTAAATGTAAAATTGAGACGCTTCTATATCCTTACTATGTTACTGAATGTAACATTGTCACTTTTACCTCTTTACGGCTAAAGTAAACTTTAACAAATCTTAGAGCGTAAGAAAGGACACAGAGTAACGACTAGCGGCTAGTACTTGATTAAACTACTTTGTTTTTATTTAACTGTTACAAATCACGACTAACAATTAGTACTTACAATAATTCGGAAAAAGATCTACTTTCATTCATAATGCTTTCCGATCTTAGAAGGTGACAAAATATCATTTTAAACAATAATCTAACTATCTAATCTAACTATCACAATGTAACTGTTTGTAGATTATTGAAAATAAATAAAAACAGCCATACTTTTATATACTCACTAGCTTCTGCCCGTGGTTTTCACCCGCCTTCCCACAGGAACCGTGCATTTTTTCGAAATAAAAAGTAGCCATGTTACTCTCCGGTCCCTAAACTATATCTATGCCAAAAATCACGTCGATCCGTTGTTCCGTTGCTGCGTGAAAGAAGGACAAACCAACAAACCAACAATCACACTTTCGCATTTATAATATTTGTAGGATTAGTAGGATTATACTAAAAACCTACATCTCTAAAAAAATGTATACTAAATCAGTTCAATAGTTTAGTCCTGATGAGACAATAGACAGACGTTGATTCGCCACAACATTCCTCAATTATGCACAAAATATGATTCAAAACGACATAATAATGTACCTCTTACAAGGCCTGTAAAACGAGACGAAAGGTGTCATTATTGTTTAAGTACCCTCACGTTTAACATACCTACCCATAAGGAACCCCTGCTCATTTATGTAGGTATATGCTACATTGTTACGTTAAAATGGACATTTGGAGAATTGGCTAGCGGAATACTTTTTATAGATAGTAAAACAGATTTTTGAACTCGTCATAGGCCCGAAGTACTGTAGTTGGGATTACGTAACTAATAAAATTACTAAAGAACTAATAAGAATTTTTTTTTTCTTCAGTTATTATTGAAAAATAAGTAAAACCTAGACAACGGGCAAAAAATTTAACGGCATGATTATTATTTAACAAGTATAAAGGAAGTGTTATTTTTGTTATTCACATAAAATCAAATTTCAAATCTAGTTAAAAATTAGTCAGGAAATTAAAATGCTTTTTTTCGAACTTTTTACTTTTTACACGTAATAGACAAGACTACGCGTACGTCATTTTGACCACTAACAAATTACTTACCTATTAGTAAGGGACAAAAAATGCGGTCTAAAATGAAGCTCGCTAGTTTAGTCTTCTAAACTTATACTTATAGACTCATTCAACAAGGGTAAAGCATTTAACAAACACAGATTTACACAAGGTAATTCCATTTCGTAGCAGTAGGCATAATGAATCTTCAAATACGCAGTGTATGAACGGGGTATCAAAGTTATCATTCAGTCTTCGAGAAATAAAAGTAAACGGACATTGATTATTATTGCTCATTTATGTTATTAACTTTAAAAAAAGAAGTCAAACTCACTCAACCTCCATCCGACAAACAAGTAGTTATAAACCTAGCCAATTCCCCAATCAGCCGAATTCCGTATCTAGAAGCGACACATACTCGCATACACTCGTCAAAGTTTGCAAAATTTATGTAGTCGTAAAAGGGGTGCGTCATAGTCGAGTTGTAAAATACGAGAGCGACCTCTGTCCATTTCGGCCTTTTCACATTGCCGTATATACGTATATACGGTGCTGTATGAAAATGAAAAGTGATTTGATAAGGAAGGTTGGTGATATTGAATTTGTCCGTGGGCAAATGAAGAATAAGGCAGTTGCAGCGTATAGTTATTTATATAATTATTATAAATCGATATTTATCAGGCATTTTTTTTTTTGTCAATGTATATTTTTCTTTGTTCGTGGTAGGACTAACTATTCTGCGAGTGTCCATCTGGGTTAGTACCACCGCTTTGCTCGTGAAGTCTGCCGCCAAGAAGTAATGTGCAAGCATTACTATCTTCCGGTTTGATGCGCAGAGTAGCCAGTGAAATTACTAGGCTTATGAGATATATCTCTGTTGTGTCATGTGTTTCAAAGTTCTGAGTGGCAATGCCATTGTTATGGGCCAGCATTTTGCTTACCATCAGGCAAACAACCAGCTCGTCTCTTTACCAAATACCATAAAAAAAAATTTCTCGCTTTGTTATTGTCTGTTGCAGCGTACAGTAACTTATATTTGTTTATAAAAGCAATCTTTATTAGGCATCGAAATTTGTTTGTAAAAATGTTTTTTTTTCTTTTAATATTTTTTTCCATTGACATTGTCCTAAAGTTTGTAATACAGTAATTTACTTGTTCTTGTTAAAATTTTTACGGTGAGTAAATATTTTTTTCTTGTAGATGGGTACGGGTTCTCAAGCGGTGTCGAAACACACTGAAACATGCTTGACGTCTGATTTTCATCATTAATGTAGAAGTTCAGAACCAGTAATATCGCTTGCTGTTTGCGGTTGCAATTGCGGTCTACAGCTCGTCTCGGATTTGTACCTTTAATCTCAATTCTTCATAATATTAAAAACCGTGTAAGGGTGAATCATGCGTGAAAGGGGGACAAACTTGCGCATATCCGGAAACCATTTAGAAAGGGGTTTACGAGAGTCGACCTCTGTCCGTTACGAACTCCAAGAGCAGAACAATTTTGTGGGAAATTTAGGGAGTCGCAAAATTTTGCGGGAATTTTAATTTATACACGTGTTTTTAGTTTAGCCACAACACAAATTTTAAGTGGCTTGATTAACTGATTGTTCGTTTCCACGGTGCTTTTGGGAGGAGTATTTTTTGGCTATATTGAAGTGTAAGCAAAAATAGATTGTATTAGATATACCTATAAGAATAAATAAGCCTTTTAGTATATCTTGACACTAAATCCATACATCCATATCCATACAGATAAATATAATTGAAGTGTCTGTTTGTAATATCAAAATAACAGCGTTTTACTAAATGCATATGAAAGTATATACGATACCTATACAAAACAACCATTTTTAAAATTTTTGTCTGTCTGTCTGTCTGTTTGTTCCGGGTAATCTCCGAAACGGCTGGACCGATTTTGACGGGACTTTCACTGGCAGATAGCTGATGTTACAAGGAGTAACATAGGCTACTTTAATTTTAGAAAAATAATTAGGGTTCCGCGCAAAAAAATAAAAAGCATGTAATCCAAAATCTCCACGCGGGTGAAACCACGGGGCAGCAGCTAGTACACAATAGAACAATGAAGTGCTTGCTGCGCTGTCGCCTGTCACTAGCACTCACTAGCAAACACCTTATCACCATGCTATGGTTGCACCACGTTGTTTTCATTCACCAAAAGCTCTGTGTTTAAACACCATATGATCGAACCCTATTACCGGGGCAGATGACACTTGATTCGTGGACTGTAAACCCTGCAGGGCTAAAATGCACGCCTTTTTACAGTCACGCCAAAATATAAGTGTCGTAATTTTATCGATTGCGAAATAACATAACGTGATATATCTGTTTAGCGAATCTAAGAAGAAAATAAAGTAGATATAATTTTTAAGAGGTGTTAAACTGTGATCCAACAGATGAAAAAAGTATCCTTCGTGACGCCTTTAAATTGCCCGCATCTTTTTGACGTATTAGTCATCTGTGTGTTCGATATTTTTTCCAAACATTCATGACATCTCTTCATTTGACATATCAAGACGAGTTCTATGCGCAGTTAGCGTCGGTGTCTAACGTAGTATTATTTCCTCTGTGGGTGTCTACCGACGCTAACAGTGATGTGATGTCTATCACAGATTTATCTGTATGTCGGTGGTAGACATGAAGAGATATAGCTCTATGTCGACACGAAAAAAAACGCGCATCTTAGCCCTGCAAGTAAAACAAAGTCGAGATTACCGGGGTCGTTGCAACTTTTCGTCATATCCGTCCCGGTACCGGGACAGATGGGCCACGCCATTAAAAGGTGACGTACCTACATAGTTTCTACTAAAGGCTGTATAGGTTATGTACGCTTTTTATGTGAAGAAAAAGTCATGCGTGCTGCAAATAGGTCGCGTGAGTTCATTGAACTAATTGTATGTTTCGAAAGGCACTACCCCGGGTGGCTTTCGTGGTAAATCTTATCGCTGAAGAGTTATTATTTTGTGTGACCATTAATTTATAGAAATTATTGGCTGGACTTAAATAGTTACGTTTACAAGCGTTTTTTTTTTTGTTTCTGTGTGTTGGAAGCCGTATTTGTTATGGAATAGGGTAAGCGTTTTCTTCTGTGTTATTTAAAACACTCGTAAGTAAAAGCTTTGCTCGCGTAGTCTGCCGGGAAGCAGTAAAGTGCAAGCGTTGTTGTGTTCCGGTTTGACGAGGAAGTTATAGTCAGTGAAATTACTATGTTTTAGTGTAATGAGCGCACTGCAATGCCGCGCAGACTTTTGTGTTTCAAAGTTCTGAGTGGCGCTGCAATTGGTATGGGCTGGCGTTATGCTTATCAGCAGGCATAGGAACTCGTGACCCAAACAAATGTGTTTCGTGTTACTTGTTATACAGTTGTTATAAATAACTGGTGCGGTCTTTTTAAGGTGCTATCCCAAGTCAATGACATTTATCATTCTGTCCTCTTTACACATATCGTTGGTTTGCATCTCGGTTTGATGAAAAAAAAAAAAGATTGCGCGCGCGTAAAAATTGTGTAAAAACCCAAAAAAAGCGTGATTACTTTAAAATTAGATACATTTGTTTTTTATGTTATTTGGTAACGAGACGAGCTGGTCATTTGCCTGATGGTAAGCATAACGCCGGCCCATAACAATTGCAGTGCCACCCAGAACTTTGAAACACAAAGGCCTGCGCGGCACTGCACTGCGCTCGTTACCCTGAGACATTAGGTATTAAGTCTCATAGGCCCAGTAATTTCACTGGATACTCTGCTCATCAAACCGGAACACAGTAATGCTTGCACACTACTGCTTGGCGGCAGACTTCATGAGCAAAGCGGTGGTAACAACCCAGACGGACACTCGCAGTAGAGTTACTCCTCCCACTAACAAAATCTTAATCGATATGTACCACAATCAAGCTTCTTTGTCATTATATAATACGTTAGTCTTGTTAAGTTTCTCGATATACATTATATTACATAAATAACAAAGATATTTAATTTCAAATAATGACTTATATTTTTTCCAGTGCCTAAAGCTCATCTTATTTTGCTAAAAAAATCTTTTAAGTAAAGCTATTTAGCTGCAGTATACGCCATAAGGTTTATTTCCGCACAAATCATACTGAAATTTAAACATACCTTTAGTAAATTGCCACCTAATACGTCGCTTATGAACATGTCACCGATCACGGTAAATTAAACAAATCATGACTAGAAAGGTGAGGCAGCGAGGCTAGTTTTTCGCTGTGACAGAGCCCGAGGGAAATTTGGCGGCCGGTCCTAATAGATGGTGTGTGGGCCGAGTGATAGACCGTGGTGGTTCTTTTCTAGAACTTTCTAGAACTGTGAAGCAATGATGACTCAGTTGAAGGAAGGTTGTCTGCAAGATAGATGATTCGAATCTTCCGTTTTGGCTGTAGGAGATTTTCTATTTTCCATTTTTTTACACTATTTGATGACGAGACGAGCTGGTAATTTCCCTGATGGTAACCATAACGCCGGCCCATAATAAATTGAGTGCCACTCAGATCTTTGAAACACAAAGGCCTGCCCAAACAACACACACAACCGTCAAAGTGCGTGCAAAATAAATGATCGTTTGAATAGATTAATAATAATAATAAACGCTTACACTCATACCCCCTCTAGGATTCCCTGTGTCGCAGGTGGCATGGACACACACAGATACACATCACAAACATCCAAGACACGAGAACAAACTTTATGCTTACACAAAATCTGCCCCGGCCGGGAATCGAACCGGGGACCCCTCGCTTTCCAGGCAGGGTTACTACCAACTTAGCTACGGAGCCGTCATAGATGCCGTCGTAGATTAACAATAAGTACACATTACTGGTAGTTTTGTAAATCTTCATCCTGAATGATAACCAATTGAAAAAAACGGCTGCATCTATGTTACAGCCAGGTATGCAAAATCTTGCAAGATTTCTGAGTTAAAACTTATTTTGTCTTTAGGTCAAACCATAATAAGTAAGTCTGGGCCTTCAAAGACAGTAATAGGTAGCCTTCCAGCTGTTATATTATTAACGAAGTCTTTCAGAGACGTCTATTTATATTGTACTCTGTATTGACGAGGCTATCCTTTCATAGCTCTAGTTATTTTATATACAAGGTGTATACGTAAACGATATCAATTTTTAAGGAGGAGAATAAACAGGTGCTATGCGACAGGAATAGATTTTTTTTTTACCTCTAATGTCGTCAAAATGTCCATAATTATTACAAAGCAAAGTCACCATGTCTGCCGCAGGCTTGAAGCGCGGGCGCGAGCTGCGCGGGAAGCTAAGACATCTGGATCGCGTGCAGTCATTGACCAACTACCGTTAGGATGTCCATATTCTCTCGTGGTGGGGTAGGTGAGATTACCTTGCTAAGTCTAAAAGTAGTTTTTTATAGATGTAGATTTATACTACCTTTTTACCTTAAATTTTTTTAGAAACCAATACGACATTGTGTTCGCATATTGAGCCCGTTTACATATCCATCCTGTATAGGTAATTTATATTTGTTATTGATTTTATTCAGGGCACAACAACAACCCATTTCATTTTACGCACCGTATATAGTGGAGCATTTTAGTTTTCAAATGGTGATTAAGTGCCTCTGCCATGAATTAGTTGTGTAATAATGGTTTCAAAAGCAAACCGCCGTTGGTTAATAAGGCAACTAATGGTGGCATTTATTTCGTGTAAACCAAACTGCACTGCATCTTTAGGGTAACCCCTAGAGGTTTGAAAGCATTTGAAAGCATCCAAATTGCAAAAAAGCAACCAATGCTAGCAAAGAATTACAATCCTCAGCAGTTTTGTTAGTGCGTGGACTAACTCTTCTGCGATTGGCCGCCAAGCAGTAGTGTGCAAGCATTACTGTGTTCCGGTTTGATGAGCAGAGTATCCAGTGAAATTACTGGGCTTATGAGACTCAATACCTAATGTCTCAGGGTAACGAGCGCACTGCAGTGCCGCGCAGGCCTTTGTGTTTCAAAGTTCTGGGTGGCACTGCAATTGTTATGGGCCTGCGTTATGCTTACCATCAGGCAAACGACTAGCTCGTATCGTAACCCTATAACATAAAAAAAGTACGAATAAATGGTTAATATGGGATGTAAAAAAGGTCAAAAACAATTTCACACATACCTTAGCACGCACACATAGGAAGCTATTTGTGGTAAACCGATAATGAAGCCAGGTATCTTGGCGAACTTTTTTCATACGATACTTTATTGAAGATACGGTTTCATGATAATCGTTTTCTAATTCAAATTTTTATTTGCATTCTTTTTTTGTGCGATGATTTATTTTGTTTAGATTTATGGGAGCGAGCTTTGTTGGGAATTATGAGTATGAAAAGGTAGCCTTCATCGGAACCTTCTTTTTAATGTATTTAACGAACTAAACTACTATAAACTTTCTTTGCACAGCAGCGGTGGTATGTTTAACGTACAAACTATAATGGAGATTAATTACTGTACCAGACATTTTCTCTTGCAGTTAGCAGCTAAGCGAGGTCTACAAATATCCCCCCGTGCTTAGAATTCTTGCCAATGTATTGTTAATTCCAGAACATAACAACATATCTACACTTGGGAAGTAAGCTTGTAACTAACGGCCAAGGACAGTATGAAATTGTTGGTTACGTAATTTTAGGATTGCAGGGCTAGTTAATGTTTAAAATAAAAATGTAGCAGATTAGGTATTTGTGTGTAATTTCATTCTTCTCTTCATCAATCTACCCTTGCTTGCAATCAAAATTAAATACATACATATACACTTTTTACCTCGTAGCCACTGTATATATTTTATTTCTATCGCATAGATAGAAATCTCACCTGATGTCAACTAACCCAGCGCAAAAAAGATATTCTGTCTAAAACGTTACCTTTTCATACCAAGAGTCTGCGTAGATGTATATGTTAGTATACAACATAAACACAATGTTATTAAACAAGTCTCAAAGAAAGCCTTAAGTCTGTCTGTCACCTGTCTATACCCTTCCACGTTCCGCCCACTGAACTAAGAAATTGCCAGAAAAACACGTAACATTCTATGTGGACTATAGGAAAACCTTGGCTTTGATATGTAAGATCAAAAGAAAGGAACAAATATTTAAATCCAGTGGTTATGCAAAGTGGATGTCTCGCTTGCGGAAGTTAGGGTAAAGCACTTAAATTCCTTGGTTGATGGTAGGATGAATAATGATTTTAGTATTTTGATGTTGTCGCGAAATTTTAGCGTTTAGTCAATAAATTATTCAGAACTTTTATTCTTTCATCATGCTGAATGCTACTTGGAACGCTCTTACAGCATCTCAGTTTCTAATCAAATCAAATAAGTATATTTATTGCAGTAAAGGTACAGTTTTAGATCTTAAAATTATAATAAGTCTTGTCACATTTAGCTTAAGTAAGCATGCAAAATAACTTAAAACAATGTCAACATCAATATTTTCATTAGTGCTAGCGAAAACCAACTTGATATTTTTTTAATATTGTTTGCTTTAGTTCATTTTATATTTTTATTTTATTGTAGAACTAACTTCTGCCCGCGGTTTTCACCCGCGTTCCCAAGAGAACCGTGCATTTTTCCGGGATAAAAAGTAGCCTATGTTACTCTCCGGTCCATAAACTATATCTATGTCAAAAATCACGTCGATGCGTTGCTCCGTTACTGCGTGAAAGAAGGACAAACCAACAAATCAACAAACACACTTTTGCATTTATACTCGTAATATTAGTAGGAAGTAGGATTAGTAGGAACGCCAGTGCACTAACAGAGTGCACGACAGTGTTGTAACTTCGAAGTTCGGACAGATGTTCCGAAATGCACGCGTACCTACTAAAATTTTGTAATTTATATAGAGGCACTCTGTTAAATTTATAAAAAAAAAAGTTGACTAATTAGTCATCATTTTTTGTATGATAATGCCAGAGAGAGCGCGTATTTTAAAAAAAAATTTGATGTTTCAGTGTTCGTTCTCTTTGGACGAGCATTATTTTAGCATTTGATAGCTATCGCGCCTGATCGCTGCAATGCGATGTGGTCGTGGTGAATAGAGAACTTGGCTTTGCATAACTCTCGGAATAAACTGGCCAATGAGCTCCTGAAAATGCCCTACCATGATTCATTTAGTCAACACGAAAATGGGTTACCAGTTCTTTGTTTAGTTTAAAAAAATGTTTCAAAGTCCAGAATTGAATTATACATTTCGCAAAAAAGCAAGCTCATTAAATCGTTTATCTTATTTATTAGTAAAAAGAACCTATTGTCGAGAAAAATAAGGAATTTCTCGAAACAGAGGCTTCAAGTTAATGACTGAAACACAATCTGTTTATTGTTTGTGTTTTCCTTTTCCTTCGCAGGTTTCAAGTTTTTTTTTATAAACAAATTGTTCAAATGTTTTTACTAGTTGATTTAAAAAATCTTCGACGTCCATTATCACTATTTAGTGGAGAAATAGGGGTGAATTTCTAACATAACAAAACATCTCCTTAATGAGCAACTGTTATGTTAACCACTTTTTAATACAATTGGATTACGAGACAAACGGGTCGTTTGCCTGGTGGTAAGCATAACGTCAGTACAATTGCGGTGCCACTTGGCACTCAGAGAACTAAAGACACACTTTGACGGGAATTGCACTGGCAGACAGCTGACGTTACAAGAAGTAACTTAGGCTAAGCGGGCGAAGCCGTGGGGCACAGCTTGTAATAAATAAAAATGCTGGGGTCGAGAGTCTCGGGGGTCCTCAGAACCTCAGAAAGCAAAGGTCAGTAAGCATCGTGTCACTAACAGCGACATCGCTCTCAAGAAAGCTTCTCAGGCGTATATTTAGTTATGTTTCTGTAAACTTGTTATTAACAAATAACACACCGTGTGTTAAAATGGTGAGTATGTAGACGCCGTCTTTGTCTTTTTACGTATAACGTTATAGACAGATTACTCTATACAAAGCCCATTGGTAAATAATCCTAGATTTAACCACAAAGCCTAGATAAGCCTAAGTTGGCACAAGGCAGGATGAGACAATTCAACGGAGACAAATGAAACGTACGTAGGTCGCGCTCCACGCTCGAGCGCACTTCAGGAGGGCTAGTGAGGGGGTCATCACCACGAATTATTTAAAAAAATTTAGAACCTTTTTTTGCAGTTATCATAAGCCAGTTTTTACTCCTGGGATGGAAACAATAGAGGCATGGCATGCGGGCGGGCCCAGTGCGGCGTGGTGGCTGGCACACGTCCTCGAATTATGTAATTCTTGAACATGCTGGTTTTATTGATAGCATTGTTTTCCGCCACCATTTTGAGTGTTGCCCGCACATAACTTTAACTCTTGAATCTATAACTGCAAGCCCTGGAACTTGCAGTTATCGCTCGCACCCTTTTTTTGTAATTCAGTAATTAATCTGTAACAATTTCCAGCTGTAGACATGAGGATAACAAAAATATACTCTCAAAAGGCTTAAATATATCTATCTATAAGTAAAACGTCCGACAAAATCTGTTAACGTCGCACAAATTTCCGTTTTTATAGATATCACAAGCATGAAACATACAGTAGTATAGCCAAGTGATTGTTGAAAAGACTTATCTGTAAAATATTATACAGAAATGGCCCAGAATCTTGTAAAAAAAATAACAAAAAACTCCGTAAAATTTCTTTTGTCTCGAAATGCTCAATATTTAGAGCGACAACTATCATATTTTGAAATTTAATCATCTAAAGATATATGTAAACATATTTAAATTTTATGGTGTCCCTTTTTCTTAATGAAGCAAAGACAACGAAATAATCTTCAAATAAAACCAAATGCATCGCCATTTTCAACCTTATTTTAATACAAAATGCCTAAAAGAGACTAGAATAGTTCATTGTGGAATTAGGAACCATTGACCTACAAATTGACGGCGACTCCACGCGTCGTCACAACCATTCTTCGCTTCTATCGCATTTCCTTCGACCTTCGATCATCACTGAAATAGTGGTCAAACGCAAACCTAAAGCTGCCTCATCCCTATTAGGAATACAAAATTGCATAGCAAGAACCAACACAAATGCACTTCGTCGCACAATGAGCTGCGAACAGCTCGGCGCACCTCCGTCTGGCGAGAAGGGAATAATCTCATCCCGCCTTTGCGGCATGTGGAGAATTGTTTGAGTTTTTGTTTTCGTGTTTTGAATTGTGTTGACTTGTAGGATTTGAAAGATTCTTTTAACTCGTATATAAATATATTGGTGTCGAGTCGGGCGTCTCATATCTAACTGAAACTATAACAAAGGCTATCCATTTAAAATTTAAAAAAGTACCAGAATGTTTTACCTCGTGGTAACTAACTTTCTGCTTTTTCACCACCGCTTTGCTCGTGTAGTCTACAGCCAAGCAGTAATTTGTAAGCATTGCTGTGTTTCGGTTTGACGAGCAAAGTAGTCAGTGCAAATTACTGGGCTTGCGTCTTACTTATGAACAGTGTATAACGGTTGTATAGTTACACAATGTTTTGTCCTTGTTGTTCTTTGACAATTCTAAACTGAATCGAAAGAGATGAAACATTGTGCAACTATTCAACCGTTATACATATAAGAAAGGCTGTTAGGAAAACGAGTGCATTACATAACAGTGCCATGCGACACTTTGCATTTCAAAGTAGTGAGTGGCATTGCAATTGTTATGGGCCGGCGTTATGCTTACGACCAGGCCAACTACCCGCTGGTAGGTACCACGAGGACGGGAAATTCCGTAATAAACGTGACCTTTCCCAGAAGGAAGTTTGGGGTGGGATTTCTGGAAATAAATATTAATTTATACAATATTAATAGGAGTCCTAATTCTAAAACCAAAACTAAACCTCAATAGCCGGTCTGAATCAACAGTGAGGATTGTGACTCTTGTTCGCATGTTTGCTCTAGTGCTTAGTTGTTCAGGGTTGCCACTAAAGTGACTGAAACATAATGTTTATACTTACACCTTTAAAATAAAACACCCTTACATATCCACCATGACCAGTAAGCTTGGGTGCGTCTAGGCGGCCCCTTCTCTACTCTATCTATTTTGTGTTTGTTCTGGCCGCGGTTTAACCCGCGTGGAGATTCTCACAGGGAGCATGTATTTTTCTGGTATAAAAAGTAGCCTATTTTTCTCTCTGGTCCATAAACTATATGTATGAAAAAATCGTAAAAAGACGTCGATATGTTGCTCCGTTGTTGCGTCAACTATAGTACATGCGGATAGTTATGATATAGCTTGCCGCAAATTAATAATACTAAAAAAAAATAGTTTTTAGACACGTGGCAGCCCTATCTATGACCCCAGGTCATACAGGTCACCCTGCTAAACGGGGCTTGTTTGCTGACGTAGTTATTCGCCTTATTGTAATGTTGTTTCGGGTTTAAAGGTACAAATTAGTAAGTCAAGACCCTTCTATTGTTTGTGCCCACTAAAGTACTCTTAAAACTAATACTCTTAGAGGAAAGGTCATTTACTACTTATGAGATTTCCATAATAAACGTAAAACAAAAAGATGTTTAAATATATCTCTAGGCATTTCACTTGGTTAAGAATGGGGTTTAAAAAGCGTACTCATTATGAAGAATTAAGGTTTATGTAACGACAATCTTACACGGAGGCAAAGACTTAGACTTTGAAATAACGGCATTGAAAAAAGAACGGCAACGTATTTCTTCCCATTTTCTCGATATGTTATATAATTGGCACGGGCACCTAGAGTCATTTCAATTTCGTTAGCATTCTTTTAGGATCCACGTGAGATAGTATTATCGTATTATATGTATGTATAAAGTCTTAATATAAAATTGCTTTGAAAAACCGACGAACCGACTTCAACGGCCAACTACTGAAACGATTTTGATGAAGTTTCTATGAAACCAAACTGAAAGTATGTCGTTTCTAATGAATTTTACAAATCGATTAATAAATGACGGAGATCTGACATAACAAATAAGAAAAAATACAACCGAATCGAGAACCTCCACCTTTTATGGAAGTCGGTTAAATCTCGTGCGTCTCAACGACTACCTACAGTTCACTACGCTAATCGTGCACTTCACCTCACTATCACAGTGCACCAAGAGATATAGGGGTCAAACCCTAACGTGCCTATTTAAAGTAATAAAACAGCAGTCTATATGAAAAATAAAACATTACGTTCAAGGCAGATATTAGATGATAACCTTAAACGTATCATTTTATTCTATTCGAGCTGTTCACTAAGTCACGTTTGTAAATTCTATATTAAATTGGGGCACCTTATCGTTTAAAGTCGTCTACGAAATTCATATTTGAAATATATTTTCAGCATATTTTTATGATCGTTATATTTCATAACAATGTTCAGAGCTGGTTTCATATAATCTTGATATATAAAGTCTTATTTTTTATTGCCAAGATACTTAGCCAAAGCAGCATTTGAATGTTTGTGGCGCACAGTATAGTCTAGTGCAGTATGGGAGAAGACTACGTTTTAATTATTATTTGTTATAGGTAGCGTTTTAGCATTCTCTCACTTAAGAGACAATTTAATCTCGCTTATAAAATGTACTCTGTGGTTTAATCATAGATCTTATTTTACTGTTGATTAGGACTAGGCCACCTGATTAAATGAAGATGTAGACGAAGGCGAAACTTTAAAATTGAATCGGGTGCCTACTTATTGGTTTTTGTGTGTCTGTGCTGGAATACGTCAATAGGTGCTTGGAAATAGTTTTTAAACTTAGTAATTAGCGGAGTAAGATCACAGAAGATGCCCAATTTATAGTGATATTTATCGCCACCGAAAGCTCAAGGTTCAAGCTCAAGGTTGATTTAAAATTCAAACTCACCGTCAATTGCTGGACCTCAATACCACTACTCAAGTTTGATTTAGACGCTAATACATTATTGATGGTTATGCATAATTATCAATCACGGACCACGCGCAAACCATGAAAAAACCACGATCACCGTCGCTTCTACGATCTCTACTAAAAAATAGCTACACAACGTGCGTGTTAAGTGCTAACGTCACGGTAAATACGCGGTGGTGCGCCAGTGATGTATGTAGAGGAGCAGTTATCGCTTTGAGCTCAGGCAGGGTTTCGAGGGAGTGAAAGAGACAGCACTATCTGAACTATCTCTCTCTCTCGCTTTTCTTGCCTGTTTCTTGGTTTTACTTCAAGCCGCGCGTGAGCGTGTAATACCTCGTAATCCGCGCTTGTTGCCAAACCACGATAATTTAGACAGTAAAACGCAAACATGTATTAGCGTCTAATATGTGCCTCTTAAGGCACATATAGCTATTGAGTGAACTGAGAATTTCTATCTGTAATTTTACTAAGGGGTGGTTGCAGAAGTTGTGTCAAAGAGCACGTGAAAGTTGTATGAAAGATTGGAGCAGGGGAAGTGCCCATACTGTTATTATTCGTATATTATGCCTTAGCTTTGACCTAGGCAACCTGGGTTCACTTAATATGTTTGTCTTTGAAAACATTACGTGATTGCTATTGTTTATAGCAGTAATGACATTGGTATTAAGGTTAATGGTTAAAAAAGTAGGCAACTAAATCTTCGAAAATGTATTTTATTTTAGTTGAACGCCTTTTTGTTTCTATGGATGCTATTTAAACGATTGTAAAATATGTTTGCTGCGTTAGACTAACCAATTTTATATGGGTCCTCCTCCTTTCGTCGTTCGCTCACTGCTGAGCATCGTGATGGCCCCGACCAAGCTTGTCGTTGTCTATTTTTTTAGGTAATGATTCGTATATTCTCTTAAATACTTTATATTAAAGCCTTTATGAATATTAAGTTAAAAATATTTATAGATTTTTCTTTTTCACTATTTAATGACGAGATGAGCTGGTCATTTTTCTGATGCTAAGCATAACGCCGGCACATAACAGCAGTGCCACTCAGAACTTTGAAAAACTAACGTCTGCGCGACACTGCAGCGCGCTCGTTACCCTGAGACATTAGGTATTAAGTATCAGCAGCAACGCAGTGCCGCGCAAGCGTTTCAAAATTGCTATGGACAGGCTTTACGCTTATCAACGATCTGCTCGCCTCATTACCTTGCAGTATATAATAGTCTAATTTCACTCAGATAATACATATTTGCTAACAAACTGGGTGCAATAAACACACGTAGGTATACTAAACGTTGGAAAAAAACCCAATCTAAGTATGCCAGGCTATGCCCTAACTATGCCGCAGCGGATATACGGCACATTAGTGTCAAAAATAATTTGTTACACCACCGAAAGTGCTGTTATAACACCGATATAGCTTTTGTACTATGTTATGTAAGGAGTCGGGTGTAGATTATACACTATAACAACATACTTCTCTACCTATATGATTCTAATCAAGGTTAATTCATCATCTTCAACCACAACATCGATCATATCGGGAGCACTTCAATCTATACAAATAAATAAAATTGAAGTGCCTGATTGTAATATCAAAATAACAGCTTTTTACTAAAATCATATGAAAGTATATACGGTACATATAACAAAACAACAATTTTTAAAATTTTTGTCTGTCTGTCTGTTTGTACCAGGTAATCTCCGAAACGGCTGGACCGATTTTGACGGGACTTTCACTAGCAGATAGCTGATGTTATAAGGAGTAACTTAGGCTACGTTTATTTTAGATAAATAAAAATAATTAGGGTTCCGTGCAATAAAATACAACCCATGAAATACAATATCTCCTCGCGGGTGAAACCGCGGGTAGCAGCTAGTAATGTATAAAGTGGTGAATAATATGATAGTTTACAACGATGTACGCAGTTTACACGCTCATGACCGTAAAAGCAGTTTCATGCGAAGTTTCATGTGTAACGTATCGCTCGGAACCATTCGGCACCTGCAGAGTGATTTTAATTCACTCGGAATGATATCCGTGTTCGAAGCGACTTTCTTGATCGTTCATATGTCGATTTCGAAATATAAACGATCAAAACGATCAAGACTGTCGCTTCCCACACGGATATCATTCCGAGCGAATTAAAATAACCCTGCACCAGTGGTAACTATATGTCCAGGATATGTGACATCCACCAAGTGGCACTGGGCCCGCGTTGTGAGTTATGGCCCGTACTCTCTCCCGCTGTATCTCTCTCTGAGAGAAGTGATATCGTAATAAGGCTGATGATGACGATACAGTGGATTAGCGTTATGATAATCGCGAAAAGTTAACTTATCAAGTCTAAAAGAAGCTTTTTTACTTAGGTAAAATATAAAAAAAATAACTTATAGATCTAATTACTTTGTGGAACCAAAATCAGGGTCATGTCATAAGATTAAATGACAACCGATAAAAAAACACTATAGTTAAAGAAACTACAATTTTACCGCGTCGAATGAAGGTTCAAAGTCGCTTAAACAATCCTATAGAACGGCCTGAAAGGGTTATCTGTCTATGCAAATGACACTGTCATTTTCTCAGTCTCTTAATTAAGAAAAGGGCCTATCTATGTAATAGGTCTACAGTACAACATCTATCAGTAAACAAAGTTCATACAAGACACTACTATTCGCTTTCTGGCTTTCGTAAAACGGTGTCATTGCGGCGTCTTAAGCCGGTTCCATATTATTTGAAACACAACAAGCAATGCTACATTTTCCATACAATTTAATGTGTTCACAAACACTCTAAAAATAACTGTGCAGGCTCTACGTTCATTGTTCTTTCTATTTTCGTTTTGCGTTGCATGTTGTGTTGCAAAATATAGTCTGTAACCGCTTTTTTAATCCAATTTTCTTTTCACTATTATCACTTTTCACTCATCCTTATATCCTTAAGTATACCTTGTATTCTAATCAACCTTGCATCTCTTACTTGTAATTACTGTATTAATAATGGCTGATTAATTAATAGTTTTCTAATTTAAACTTTTTTCTATATTTTTATAGTACAGAAAACAGACTAGATCTCTTACTGTCATTGTGCAAACTAAGGTCCTGCGTAACCGATTCGATTTAGATCCCCTATAAAGTGTAGGGTGATCATCCTCTATAAAGGGGGGAGGGGTGTAATCTGGAGGACAAATCCCTAGTAAAATCGACGTCTTATGCCGGCGTGGACGTGCACAGAATTAAAAAAAATGTTTAAGGATAGGTTAGGTACAGGACTAAGATATGGCCAAGGTAAGTAAGATGTCTGTTTGAACTGAGACCCTTGAAGAATTTTGGATGCTTTTGTAATTTTTGTTACTCGATCGTGCCGAAACTCTTAACTTAGCTGAAGTTAATAAACAGAAAATGGTTTAGTTTTGCAAATAGCGTCGAAAACGAAAAAAAACATAAATCTTCCGGGGAAAAACGCAATGGTCGCTGAGAAAATGGATTGATGAAGTATAGGTATAGAAACTTGCGATAGACTAGTTAGTACACACGGGAGCGTGTTCTTTTCTCCAGCCAATGTCAATGTTCTAATTCATCTATGTTCTGATCTAACGTAGGTATGTGTCCACAGGCACTGCATATTAGGTGGATGTCCGCTATAGCACATCACGCAAAAAGTCAATGTAATGGACATAAATAAAAAACACGACTGCCCAAGCCAGTGTCATTCGGGATATAAGGAGTCTAACGATACCCCATACATCCAAATCTGTTCAAGTATTTAAAAATTATGGCGGAATAAAGAAACACACATACATATACAACCTTAAAAACATTATTTTACACTCCTATTTGTGCAGTTGTGTACAAAACCGCCACGCCACGCGCCGTTTGAAAATAAGCTTTAAACAATATTGAATTTAGAAGTATGGCGTGAACATTGACGCGATCCTATCGCTCTTGAAGATATAAATCGCGGGTCCACCCTTCTGCCTACATCGTGATGATGGTGGCATGAAATAAGTATCTCACTTTGGACGGATTTGGGGAGACAGCTATAGATCATTTACATGTTTAGAATGCTCAAATAATTAAGGTACTTTGGCTGAATATATTACTTTGGTGGCGCAAAAAATAACTCAATTCTGAGTTCTTTTTTACCCGACTGCTGAAGGAAAGGAGGGTAACGTTTTTTGAGCGTATGTGTCTATATTTTTGGCGCAATGAGGTGTCATCAATAAAAATCATTAGATTTGAAACGGTCACTACATAACTAAGAAGAATATGGTTAAATTATTTCCAATAATTTTAGATGCGCAATGCTTTGACCCACAGCTTCCGTTGTTTCTCGTCAGAAGGGAAACATGTGTACGTTTATTATTATATGAAATGCACTACACGGAGACATAATTTATTGCAGAGACGGTTTTTTTTTGTTTTCGTACTATAATTCAATTATAAAGTTTGATAGAGAAACACCAGCGATAATGCGACACCTAGGGATAAATAAAGTGTTGCGAGGTTGTAATTGGTTCGGCTGGGCGGCATTAAGCAGTGATAATGCTTAATCTTGACGAGCTAAGCGGAGTCTATAGGTTTAATGGTCTTCGACAATTATAGTAGGGCTGAAGGCTAAAAGCGTTAATTTTCACAATAAATAGGAATTAATTTTAATTCGTATAAATAATTACCGCCTTCAACATTCCTTCCGTATGTACAAAGCTCTACAGAGCGAAATCTCCGTGGTAGAGTTGCAATAAAAACGCGGACGCGCTGCGGCTAATTTCAAGAGGCTATTCTACGCTTGTAGTGCCGAGAGATGTAGAGAAGTTACTGGAAGTAACTCTTTTATTGGGGACTGGAAGTAAGCTAGAAGAAGAATAAATATGGTGTCCAATAATTTTTGATGCGCAATGTTTTGCTCCAGAGCTTCTGTTTTTTCTCGAAGGGAAATGTGTGTACCTTTACTTTAGACTGAAATGCATATATGAATGCAATATATAAATAGACCCATACTTTATTGCAGAGACGATTTCTTTCCTACTTACTAAAATTCTATAATTAATTTTGACAAAGAAACAACACTAACTATAATGCGCCACCTAGCGGGATAAATAAGCAGTGTGTCTCCCCGTTGTATTAAGTCTTTGCATCGTGTATAATTTCTATCTTGAGACAGCAACTGGGAATACTGATAGTAAATGTAGTATAGTTCTCTGTATTTTTTTTTAAACGCTTACACTCATACCCCCGCACTAGGATTCCCTGTGTCGCAGGTGGCATGGACACACACAGATACACATCACAAACATCCAAGACCCGAGAACAAACTTTATGCTTACACAAAATCTGCCCCGGCCGGGAATCGAACCCGGGACCCCTCGCTTTGCAGGCAGGGTTACTACCAACTTAGCTACGGAGCCGTCAAGATGAGATTTTAAGATGCCGTATTGTTGATCATTCAACACTATGTCGATCCATAATCAGTATAAATTATTTTTAACACCTTTCGATTTTTTCACACATAAATTAAAATTGAATACCGAATATTTTAGTAAAATCGGGCGGTAAATGGGATCGCAGCAAACTTCTCTCCTTTTTAAGGGAAATAAAATATCGCTGACGGCAAAAATGCTATGAAATTGCATCTGTACAACTAAGTTTTATCAAGATTTGCTGAAAAATACGAGCTGTACGCGAGTACGTACATCCGGACAGATGAAAGAAAAATTGGTTAGTTGCTACAAAGACTTCGTTCGCTTCGCTCGCTCCGTCAATAATTTGTTTTTGGGTATTTGAGAACTTAAGAGTAATAAATACACAATTTATTTTGTAGTAAAATTTAATGTAATTAAAAGGCATTGCAACTACGCTCAGACGTTGCTACAAAGTACACCTAGCCATATCTAGATGTCCACTCTATATTTTCGTAATAAGAGCTCGTAGGCCCTCACATTGCTATGCCAGTCGCGAAGGTCTGGGCCTTATTAGACGTATATCGCCTTTACTTTTTACACTAAAGTGCCTCGCTCATTTAGAGTTAACTTAGGTACGGTTTATTGTTTTATGTTTTTATATTACATATACATTTGCAATAATACCAATATGCATTTAGTAAAAAGCTGTTATTTTTACGTTACAAACAGTAACGTAAAAATGACAGTTCAATTTTATATATTTGAATGTATATGTATTGATATAGATGAACTTATTATCTTATTTAATCTATAAGTATAAAGACCAGGTTTTCTGTCCCCAAAGGTCGGGATTAGTGGACGGTAGTTTGCTTGAATGTTGACTCTAACAACAAACTTACCGGATTTGTTGTTCTTCAACAACTTTGTCGTCGCGTAAATTGTTGGTTGTAGTTTGAGAAACTATTGTATAGTTAGTTAGTATAAGAATATCTGTTCTTGGGATCAAAGTATAGTCTTGAGTCTTTTAAATTAGACCTGCAACGAATAGTACCTATATTCGGTCATTTGCCGAATACCGAATATTCGACAGGCTTCCTTGCTTACCTTTGGGCTTTTCAGTGGAGGTGGTCCAAACAAGGTCTGGAAGGCCGGTATTTCGGTGTGGCTCGGGCTGTTCTAGGATAACCTACATAGCCCAGCGAGAGAGATCCGCTTCTTGAGATACTCGGCTGCCATGAGGAGCAGCCAGATCACAGTATCCCTACCACGAAAGTGTAGAAGAATAAACTGTCAAGTTACGAACATCGATCGCATCGAACGTGGAATCCAAAACACTTTCATAGTAGGAAAACTGCGACCGACAGCCGAAGCTGCGACGTTCGGTTTACAGAGTAATAAGGCTCTTGAATCGGAAACAGAAGGAACAATGTTTTTTGACCCAAATTACGTTTTGCATTAACGCGAAGCGATTAAAATTGATTGGCGCACTAACGCGTTTACCCTAGATTCGGTTATCAGATGCCATACTACACGTAACTTTAGTTTTGAAGGTGTTAAAACTGCTTGTGCACGAGCAACTTTTTTTATCTAATAGGTAATTAGGTAAATAACATACGAATACTACTATTTAAAATGGAAGTGTCTGTTTGTAACTTCAAAATAACAGCTTTTTACTAAATGGATATGAAAGTATATACAGTACTTATTACAGTATTTATTTCTGTCTGTTTGTTTCGGCTAATCTACGAATTGGCTGAACCTATTTTGACGGGACTTTCACTGGCTGATGTTATAAGGAGTAACTTAGCCTTACAAATATCTAATGTAAGTGTCTGTTTGTAATGTCAAAATAAGAGCATTTTACTAAATGCAAATGAAAATAACACAGTATTTACAACCAAAAATAATTAAAATTTTTGTTTGTCTGTTTGTTTCGGCTAATCTCCGAAAGGGCTGGATCGATTTTGACGGGGTTTTCACTGGCAAATGTTATAAAGAGTAACTTAAGTTTACGCTTATCACTTTTTACGTGGGTGAAGCTCCCCTCGACTATTTTATAATAATTACCTATGTGATACTTTTTTGATGATAAAAACAAATACATTTTTATTTTATTTATATTTAAATTTTATTAGAAAGTATTTAGAAATAGGTAATTTGACTTAACTTTGTATATTTATTAAGAGGCATACATTAGTTTGTTTTTCTATTAAAATGAACCGAAATACGTAGTTTACGTGTGCCACCACAGTTTTTTAAGTTTGCCGATCTTTCACGTACGTGTATCACGTACTGCTATCTGTGTTTAACTTGATACTTTAAGTTCAATATTGGTTTGAAGATAAAACTTACGGTATACAACCACCTATACCGGATATGTTTAGTTCCCGCAGCGTGTTTACCGCGCAGCTTATTACTTGAAGCCTTGGAGCATAACAAGTTAGCGCTAAGTTACGAGTAAGTAAGTTGCACGAGTCGGTAAACCGTGTTAATTATATGTTTTTGACTAATTACCTTTTTGTTTTTGTTAAGTTTTTGCGATGTACCTTAAATGCGTGTTCATAGTATGTTCATATTATCTTTATTTTGTTTTGCCGTGAGGACCTTTAATTAGCTTTTGTATTGTTTTGTAACTGTTTTGTATTACTTTTCCTATAAACTAAGCTGTTGATCTTCTTTATAAATAAATAGTTGTTAGTGGGAGGACTAATTCTTCTGCGAGTGTCCGTCTGGGTGTTACCACCGCTTTGCTCGTGAAGTCTGCCGCCAAGCAGTAGTGTGCAAGCATTACTGTGTTCCGGTTTGATGAGCAGAATATCCAGTGAAAGTACTGGGCTTATGAGACTTAATACCTAATGTCTCAGGGTAACGAGCGATCTGCAGTGCCGCGCAGGCCTTTGTGTTTCAAAGTTCTGGGTGGCACTGCAATTGTTATGGGCCGGCGTTATGCTTATCATCAGGCAAACGACCAGCTCGTCTCGTTACCAAATAACATAAAAATAAAAAAAATAAGGATTTTAAGTATCCTTACCGTAGGCTAATATGAGAAAATTAGAGATAGAGCACCCGAAACCTTTACTAGGTGGTAGGACTAACTCTTTTGCGACTATCCGTCTGGGTTGCTACCACCGCTTTGATCATGTACCAAGCAGTAATTTGCAAACATTGCTGTGTTTCGGTTTGTTGAGCAAAGTAGTCACTGAAATTACTGGTTACCTAATGTCTCAGGGCAACGAGCACAATGCAGTGCCGCTCAGGCCTTTGTGTTTCAAAGTTCTGAGTGGCACTGAAGTTTTGCTTACCATCAGACAAGGGTAAAAAATAACAGCTAGTACAAATATAAATTTCTGCCCTAAACTTTGGTCATAGTAATTCAAAACTACCAAAACACCCAAAACAAAAAATAGAACAGAAATCTACAAAAAAATTGAACGTAAATAACCTATGCTTTTAACGTGTTATCATGTTATTATTTAGGACAAATCACGCGACGTTACCTTTCTTCTACCTCTACCGAGTAGGGTCAATGGAAGGCGAAGATTTCAAATAGTTTGGCGTACATTGCTGCGCAAACACGTCGGATTCGATTTCGGAATGTTTTATTTTTAATTTTTTTTATTCACGACTAGCTGCTGCCCGCGGTTTCTCCCGCGCGGCAATATTTTGATTTAGGAGTTGTCTAGGGCTAAAAAACGTTTCACCAACCTTTAAGAGTGTTCTAACGGTTTATATTTAGGACTTTGCTTACATTAGGAGTTACTTAGTTAAGCGTCGCCTTATTCGTCGTTGGTGAACGCGGGCGTATGTCACATACCCAGTAATTTGACTACTTTTCACATCATCGTATAGTAGTGATAAAATATGTTAACAATCTTATTATGTAACTAGCTGCTCCCCCGCGGTTTCACCCGCGCGGAGATATTGGATTTCATGGTTTTTAGTTTTTTGCGTGGAAACCTAATATTTTATCTAAAATTAAAGTAGCCTAAGTTACTCCATGTATCATCAGCTATGTGCCAGTGAAAGTCCAGTCAAAATCGGTCCAGCCGTTTCGGAGATTACCCGGAACAATCAGACAGACAACAAAAGTTTTAAAAATGGTTGTTTTGTTATAGGTACCGTATATATTTTCATATGCATTTGGTAAAAAGCTGTTATTTTGATATTACAAACAGACACTTCAATTTTATTTATTTGTATAGATAAACTGACATCTGTGTAATTCGGAAATGTACACGGAACATCTGAATATTATCGCGTTCAGTAACATATTTGGACATGACCTGACCTCCTTTAGTCGTTCCCAAATTTTATTAATCGACGCCTTAAGTTGACGGTAAACATTCAAGTTTGTGTGCTTTCGTCATTTTGATTGATGTAATCAGGTTTGGAACAGAAAAAACACTATACCTTTACAATACCAAAAATATTCAGTACAGAGCTTGGTACATTGTGGTTGATTTATATTTAGTTACGATGGGAGTTTGGTGCATTGTGGTTGATTTATATTTAGTTACGATGAGAGCTTGGTACATTGTGGTTGATTTATATTTAGTTACGATGAGAGCTTGGTACATTGTGGTTGATTTATATTTAGTTACGATGAGAGCTTGATACATTGTGGTTGATTTATATTTAGTTACGATGAGAGCTTGGTACATTGTGGTTGATTTATATTTAGTTACGATGAGAGCTTGGTACATTGTGGTTGATTTATAATTTAAAGTTACGAAACTGATTTTGTAGTTTATATGTCACTGTAGAACCTTCTTATAGCAAGCCTATTCAGTATATTTATATCTAGGTAGTGAGGAGGTTGTCTGTTTGATGGTAAGTGAAAGAGCAGCCCATAACAGTTGTAGCCGAATTACTGGTAAGGCTTTATTTATCTTTTATGGAGCAACAAATTAGTTAGTTAATTAGTAATTAGTTAGTTAGTAATGACAAAATCCATACAAAAAAATAAAGATTAAAAAAAACATTTCTGACAGTTTTCGGCCATACATTGGGTCGATTAGATTTGTAGCATTTGTGCACCCTAATCTCTTCCTATCAAATAAACTTCGAGTTACCCTGTTATTTTAATATCAAATGTAGCCAAGAATTTCGTCAGAAAAATCTTTACCATACCAAATGAAAGAAACAAGTACGGCACGTTTTCTACTCTGTTTACTTGGATATACCAAGTCCCAATTTCCTTGATTAGATTGACGTACGACTCGTGTTCTGTTGTAACTTAATTCTGTACCCTAATTATAGGTGTCAAGGTTGAAATTTGAATAAATTGGCTGTTGTTTGTGGTGTAAGACTCTTATTCTTTGCTGATCAACGGAAATATATAATTACAAATGTTGTATCTAGGGAAACAGAAACTGTCCTAAGGTCTAGGTCTATCTCGCCTGATCCTAAGCAACGATACGTTCCAAAATGGCGAATACATTAATAATAATTCTTAATTCAAAAGAAACCAAACACACATTTGGTATACATATTAAATAATCACAATTTTTTACACTTGTAGGCTTGAATTATACAAATCAATATGTTACAGAACCTACTAAGCAAAGCTTGTGTTGTTGTTTCTGATTTTCCCTTCAGTGTACGCTTTTGCATTAAAATACCAATTAAAACACATTCATAGTTGCTTGGTAAAGATTGTAAAAAATTTAAAATAACGAGTTAAAAATAACCGATTTTACATTCATTAACAGTGTGTATGACTGTGTTTTAATATGTTTGTGTGTGCGTATGTGTGTGATGGTTTTGTGTGTGTGCGCGCGCGTGTTCGTGTGTTTGAGGGTGTGTGAGAGAGAGAGAGAGAGTCTTGTGTTACTTTATGTTATGTAATGACCCTTAATAAAATTTCCGTGTTATCGTAATTCAGACTTGCTAACGAAAGAGTGAATACGGTTTTGGATTTACGATTAAAGACAAAATTCCAAACTTAT
Organism: Crocallis elinguaria; assembly: GCA_907269065.1. NCBI lineage: Eukaryota > Metazoa > Arthropoda > Insecta > Lepidoptera > Geometridae > Crocallis > Crocallis elinguaria. Next base: position 11,539,253 of record OU026071.1, on the reverse strand, counting down.
ATAATTATCTTTGGCAATGCTATGGTTCTTCCACAAAATTAACTTATAATGGCAAAGAAATTTTGTCTGCTGTTGGTTGTCAACAAGGCGATCCTCTTGGTCCGGCCGTATTTAGCCTTGCCATTCATCCCATTATTCAGCGACTTCAGTCGAAGCTTAACGTTTGGTATTTGGATGATGGTACTTTGGGTGGTGACGTTAATACGGTGTACGACGATCTTCTTTTTTTAACAGAGGAATTTCGCTCTATCGGCCTTGTTCTAAATTTTTCTAAATGTGAACTTTTTATTTCGGACAATTGCGCAGCAAAAGATTTCATTTTACAAAAGTTTAACAATTTGGCTCCTAATATAAAAGTAATAGATAAGTATTCACTTCGTTTATTGGGTTCTCCTATTCTAGACGAATCTTTCCCTCTTTTTGTTGAAGAAAAAATTCAAAATTTTTTACTATGCTCGGACCGTCTTTCTAAAATCAGTACTCACATGGCTTTTACTATAATTCGTTTTTGTCTTTTTGTTCCTAAATTCACTTATACTTTACGTTGTTGTCAACTGTGGATGCACACAGATCTTCTTCAGTCTTTAGACAACATTGTAAAAACAACTTTGGAATCCATTTTAAATATCAATTTGAAAGATCGGGAGTGGTTGCAAGCTTCACTTCCAGTGCGATCGGGGGGCCTGGGCATCAGATCAATATCTGGTGTGGCTTTACCCGCGTTTCTGTCCTCGGTACATAGCACACAAAAACTTACCCAAAAAATACTTGCAGCGTCTATAACTGATCCAGAAATAACTTTTTCTACCGAGGCTAAAAACACATGGTTATTAGCCTGTCCAAACTCGGAATTCCCTAATACACCATCTTCTCAAAGGCTATGGGACCGGCCGCTTTGCGAGCAAGTACGGAAGCAATTGTTTAATACGTACTTGAGCTCTGCAGAGCGCGCCCGTCTGCTAGCCGTTGCCGAGTGGGAATCGGGCTTGTGGCTTCAGGCTCTTCCATCGCAAAACACTGGAACTCTTTTGGACTCCTCAGCTTTCCGCATCGCGGCATCCCTTCGCTTGGGCGCATCATGCTGTGCTCCGCACCGCTGCCAGTGTGGTAGTGCTGTTGACCGGCTCGGTCACCACGGTTTATCTTGCCAACGAAGCGCTGGCAGAATTTCACGCCACGCCAGTCTTAACGACATAATCCGTCGGGCTTTTGCCAGCGCCAACTGCGCGGCCATTTTAGAACCGAATGGCCTCGTACGTGACGATGGTAAAAGGCCCGATGGAATGACTCTTATTCCGTGGAAGATGGGGCGACCTTTGGTATGGGACGCTACCTGTGTTGACACCCTTGCGCCGTCACATCTTACCGGTACTCAAAATAAGGCTGGTGCGGCAGCTGAATCCGCTGAGAACCTCAAAAGGCGCAAATATAGTAGTCTTGATAGCAGTTACATATTTGAGCCTTTTGGGGTTGAGACACTTGGACCGTGGGGACCTGGAGCTCATAGAATTTTTAAAGAACTTTCAGGGCGTCTGGTCGAAGCCACACGTGACCAAAATGCTGGCGTCTACTTTGGTCAAAGATTAAGCATTGCCATTCAACGTGGCAATGCGGCCAGCATTTTGGGAACGTTGCCTACTGGTAGCGGATTATTAGATTAAGATTGTAAATAAATTAGTGTGTATTTTATTTAGTTATTTTAATTTACGATTTGTTTTGTTTACAAATAGAATTATTGATTTTGTTGTAGATCAAAGGGCCATGAAGTTTTGAGTGCCTTTGTGCAATTACGCACCCCGCGGTAAATTAAAAATGCTTCGTTATCATACATATAACTTGCAGTGAGGTACAATCTTAACTTAATCGGGACATATTTATAAAATACGAGTGCGGTAAAGTAAAGTAAAAAGCACGCGTGTTTAATATCTTGGATTATTTGCCTAAAAGCTATGTGATAATAACCCACATTACGAGAAAGTGTGTTGAAAAGGCAATTATGTTTGTTTGAGAGTTCACCAACTACAAACCAAAATAGTTCAGGACAAAATCGATTCGTCATTTCTAACGCCACAGATAGGCAACGGCACGCCTCTTATTTTCATCAAGGATTAAAAAGAAAATGACGAGTCAGACTAATCCTGATTAGTAAACATGACTAGCTACTACTGGTCCCGGACTAATGATTAGTCGCGTCAACAGACTGATTGTCTGAGTAGCGCCCGTGCTACATACTAATCCGGTTATCTGCGCCACTAGATTGGATTTGAGTAGAACTGACCGGTACAGTTACTGGAACTCAACTGAAACTGCGTTCAACTAAAACGTCTACTAACACGTTTACTCGACTAGAATTCTGGCCAGCTGTTCAAAATTCTTTATTCATGTGGGCGCCAAGGGAGCACTCATGAATATTAAAATAATATTGACCTATATAGACCAACCAAGAAGTGTGCTATTCTTGCTTAATCAGCTAGATAGACAGATTATCTTTATTTGCACACTCATATTAGGTACGGTCTTACCACAAAAAAAACAGACTCTAAACATATGACAAGCAGCGTCTAACTCCTAAACCTTAACCTTGTCTTAATCACGTGTTAACAACCACAAATCTCGATTTAAGTAGTGTCTAACCGTTGTCTAACTCCATTCTGTTGTAACATTTCTTATAATTTTGGAGTTAGTAATAGCTAAACAGTCGTCTAAAAGTTTTTTTTTCTCGTAACACGGTTAATTTAAACACTGCATTTATACTGTTTTACTGTTTTACTGTTCTACAGTATAATTAGTACAGTATAATTGGCATTATGGTAGTAAATAGGTTATATACAATTTGTTAATGCCCTAAAGAATTTACTACTTATACATAACCCATTTCAGAGTTCATTCTACCTTTGTGAGATTCCGTCGCTCAGCTCCAGTTTAGGCATTAGTAGCGAGTACTAATCGATGGTAACCTCAATAGACTAGGTCTTGTATTCCCAATGTTGTGGCTGGAAATTGGATTGCCGTATTCCGAATGTGAATTTGGCGTAGGTACTTGCCCAAACTACCTCTACCAAATTTCATATATTTGAAATCTTTAGGTATTCAATGTACTGAATAGTAAAATAGAAATACATGCAAATGATGATGCAAAAAAAAGAATCAATATTTCATAAAATAAGAACACTAATATTTTTGTCTGCGATTTGCGTTTGACACGTGGACAGCGCTGAGGTGAAAGCTACTGCAATTGTGAAAAGTTTTTGCAGATCCGTATGACACACTTTTTCAATCCGCAACGCCAACCATTTTTTTACCTTGGCTTCGCTTTAGATAATAATCTCATAAGCCCAGTAATTTTACTGACTACTTTTCTCATCCCACCGGAACACAGTAACGCTTGTACATTACTGCTTGGTGGTAGACTACACGAGCATAGCAGTGGTATCCACCTAGATTGACAGTCGCAGAAGTATTAGACCAACCACTTGGTTGTATTGTATAATGTATTATAGTACCTACCTTAATACCTATTTATATTTGACATATCGAAACACAGTAATTATTTTTCACTGCCTAACCAATTAGTCTAAAAAGCAAAAAGTTTTAGTCTAGACCACTAAAAGCTCTAATTCACGCAATGAAAGTAATTAATAATAAGGATCAGCTTAATGGGATTTTATTTCAAGACTTTTGAAAGCCCAACTTTTGTTTTAACGTACAAAATTAATAGTGCTTTAGTGCTTACTAGCTGCCCGCGGTTTCACCCGCGCGGAGATATTGGATTTCATGGTTTTCATTTTTTGCGCGGAACCCTAATTCTTTTTCTAAAATAAAAGTAGTCTAAGTTACTCCATGTAATATAAGCTATCTGCCAGTGAAAGTCTCGTCAAAATTGGCCCACCCGTTTTGGAGATTACTGGAACAAACAGACAGAAAGATAAAAATTTAAAAATGGTTGTTTTGTTACAGGTACCATATATAATTTCGTATGCATTTGGTAAAAAGCTGTTATTTTGATATAAACAGACACTTCAATTTTATTTATTTGTATGGATGTAAGTGTTTTCGTCAATAACGCTCCCTGCAATGCTGTTCGCACCGCTAACCATTCATATCCCACCTAGAACAAGACGTGTAAATACACCAGTCCTAGTTCTCACTGATAGGTAGATATAGGTTGTAATTAAAGAATCGTGGGCTGGTCGCGTGTTTCTTCAAACAGCCGATTTATTAAAGTGCCAAACCATTATTAACTCCAAGTTGGACGTCAAAACGACGCCAGTTAATTATTTATTTCGATACGAGTTAAAAGTGTTTAGGTAGTCATGGAGATGCTACCAACTTTGATTACTTGTGAAATGGTTTTTTTTACTTGATATCTACTGACGGATGAAAGTAACTTTTGTAGAATGGGTTAGAAATGTATTATTAAATTTTTATGATTATTTACCCGCAATAACATAATCGGTAATTTGTTCGATAAATAGAAATGCTCTAATCAATAAAAAATAAAATACTAAAAAGCAGCGTAAGTTATTCCTTAGTCAGCTATTGAATATGGGCATACGTTATAAAAACGGCATCTAGATATAGTCTGAAAGCGAAATGTCATAGGACTTTTGGTGTGTTTGCATTCCACAACAAAGATGACGTGCATTAAAATTTTAAAAGTTTTTTTTTGTGTAAAACTACATTTTACCAATCAAGTTTTTATAAAATACGTAATTGGTAGTGTATCTTGTGGCTTCCTTCAGGCCCCATCATAAGGACCCTGGACATTATTGAGTACTTGTAAAGACAAATACAAACTCGATGGGGCTACGTCGTTTTGTTACAGAGTTCCTTTGGCCATCTTTCGGCTCCATCATCAGACTAGCTCTGTCACATCATTATATTGCATTATCATCTAACTAACAAACGTATGTAAAATTTCGGCTCAATCGCACACCGGGAAGTGCGTCAAATTTAGCTTGCAAGATTTGACCTAAACAAACATACATACAAACATGCAGCAAGTTAAAAGCTTGTAATAAAAAAGTTTAAAACATGCTTTTTTCTTATAATATGGCACTGTCACCAGGATTACACATAGATACAAAAAAACACCCTTTTCTGTTACGGGAACTGGTCCAAGATTCAGTTGCCAAATTTGATCCACACATTGTAACATACAAATAACTACTACTTACTTCTTAGTTTTTTAATTATCTTCTTCAGTAATGTTTGTGGTTTATTTATTTTTTAGCTCACATAATATAGAATAACTACTCTACATGTAATATGGTACTCGTATATAAACTACTACTTACTTATAGCGAAGTTAAATAAAAGATTGTAGTAGTTCTGGTATTATCAGAGCAGCCCGCCTCGGTGAGTGATTAAACTGAACGCTGGCTCCCTACCTAATAAATGTCGATAACGTCTGTGTTGGAGAGCTTATTATTGGAAACATCTTGCACGCAAAGGGGAAATGAAAAAGCGAAACGGACTCTTATTCAATGTTAATATTTGCTGACAGTGTCAACGTAGTGATTTTAAAGTACCAGTAATGCAGATAAAGAGGCGCTTTTGATGTAGAACAGCGTATTCATTATCAGCCTCTGACGCTCCCACTGCTAGGATACCGGCCTTCTCTCAGAGAGAGAGGTGTGAGGCATAATTCCAGCATCTGATTTTTAATAAAATAGCTGTGTTTCCATTGAGAAACAAACCTAATCTCTTTTTTTTTTAAAGGACCGTGCACATATTTGTATGTTTCAGTAGCTGCATGTGAAAACCAGTTGTAAACTAGTTAGAAAATATAAGGTAAGTACCTACCCTAAAATTCAGTTACTCGCGTTAATCGCGTGCATCTATAAGATTGTTTTATCACCTAGAGTTGTAAATGCGACCGCAATACGGCACGGAGCTCGATGCTTTGTTGCTTAGCATTTTTGTCCAAGCCTATTGTTACTACCACAATGGGCGGACAGTGGCCCGTTAATTACTTTCCACGGAAGTTCTGCCCCGGTTAGTTCTGTGGTTTTACAATTAAAACACAATAGTTTAGGTGACGGTTTTCTTAATGAAAGTTGGAAAACTCGCTCGGAGTAAAAGCTTTTTGTAGATTGATGTCGAAAACTTGAAAAACCAAGTGTTTCTCTACCAGTGAATACGAAGACTGCAAACGGTTCGAAACATCGGGAATCATCGGGGCCTCGATACTCGATACTCGATTCGATACTCGTATTTTCAATGTAAGGTTAAAGTAATACTGCTATAAGAGGTGGTGGTAGGCCCCCAGGAAAGTGAACATTTTCCGGCTGATGTTGAAGCCAAAGAAAACTGGGGTCAGTGGAGTGCCTTATCCAGCAGTAGACTCGTTTATGCTTTGATGTGCTTTGGCTTGTCCCATAGTACCTATTGGAGCAAAACAATTTAAAAATAACGTCACATTTTTATACGATAAGGAAAAGAGTTAGAAAGTAATTGGACAGGTTTAAAATATCTTTCAACTTTATTCATGATTTTAATTGGAAAAATACTGATGTTTTAATTAGTCAATTAAGTTAGTGACAACAGAATCGAAGTCATGTTCTTTTTATGTAACTAAAAAATTCGTTATTCAAAACCTGTTTCGTGATTTGGCAACATCTTTCATGTAATATTATAGTAGACACTGCTTCAGTAGGTTTATTATAGGTTTTCCAAGAAACCTGAAATTTGGTTTTTGTTTTTTCCCTGAAAGCGAGATAAAATACTCTGAAATAAAATAAGTTGGAGAGAGCGAGATGGATTGATTCACGGTAAGCTTACTCATTTATAATGACACGTTCAGAATTGGATGTATGGTGAATTATGTGTTCAGATTTTGGTTACAGACGTGCTTTTGCCACGAAGGTAAAATACAATTTTTTTCTAACAATATTTTTGCGGCGCACTACGGTCGTTTAGCAGTCATTCCATCGACTCCATTTTTTTTGTCTAGAATAACCACTTTAAGCGATAAGACCGCCCTTTGTACTACTGAACTAAGTGAAAATAAGTTTCTTTTTAACCGACCTACAAAATATACTTTCAGGTTGGTCCCATACAAATTCCATCAAAAAAGTTTAGCAGTTGTCATTGTAGTGTACAAATTAAGAGTAGACCTAGATATAATATGGTCGAGTCTTTGGCAAAATTTATGGAAAGTGAAATGTTGTCTAACACAGGTACTCCTACATTCCCTTTTTTTTTTTTTTTTTTTTTTTTTTTTTTTTTTTTTTTTTTTTTGGTTTCCCAGGGAAAAACTCCTTTGCGAGCTTACCCCTCCGCGCCCCGGGGGGGGCTACGGAGAGAGTGTGGGACTCACGCTCGCCCACGCGCAGCCGTCCTACCCACTAAAAAACCCTGGGACGTTTTCCGGCTCAGCTTTTGGACGGGGTCGCGGTTCCGCTTTCGCACTCCGCACAGGACCCCGTCAGCCGTCGTCCGCCCCCCAGGGCGGACCCGCCTCGCGGGGAGAGCACCTCTCCCCCGCACGGCCAGGCGATGCGCCCAACGCAAGCGCATCGCCTCCGCCTCGGGAGGACCCTACCTATACGCAGGTGAGGGACGCCGAATGCCCCCGCATCCGACGCCCCAGGTCCTCCCGGTGGAGACGGAGGGGTTAGACCGCGCCCCCGTCTCCGTGCTCATGAGAGCACCGTCAGTGGCGCGCGGTCGCAAAAGCACGGCCGCGCGCTCCACCTCGTCTCGGTCCGGTGCAGAGGGGGGCCGTGAGTCACCCCCTCTGATGTCGAGTCCGATGTTGCCCCCACCCCGATTATGGCCAATCAGGGCGAGGGGCTTCCTCCTTCCGTGTCTCGTCCGATATTTGGCGCGCTGCCGGCGGGAGCAGGGGGGCATACCCAAAAAGGTATCCCCCTGGTCCCACGCCGGTGGCCAGCGCGCCCCTCCTCGTACAGCCCCCCCAATAAGAGGGGCTGTCCTCCTCCTGGTCCCGTCCGGTAATATTTGGCGCGCTGGTAGTCAGCGCGCCCCTCCTCGTCCAGCCCCCCCAATAAGAGGGGCTGTCCTCCTCGAATGTCCCGTCCGGTCGCGCGCTGCCAGCGGGAGCAGTACCCTGGTCCCACGCTGGGAGACAGCGCGCCCCTCTCTCTCACCACCGGTGTAGCGCGTCGAATAGTCGACAACGACGCGCCCGTCCCTCTCTGCGGCCTTCGGGTCCCGCTCAACCCCTCTGCCCCATCCGCTGTGCCCTCTGCTGACCCAATCAGAGGGACACGCGGAGGGGCCCACCTCGCCGGGGCATCAGCTACCCGTCAGCAACCCCTCCGGGACCGAAAGGTCAACCAGGAGATGTTGCTGACGGGTACCCAGGGTGCACCACGTGGAGGTTCCCCGGCATAGCACCCCTACTCCTACATTCCCTACCTTAGTAGAATGTGGTGCTTTAATAAAAATTTCACGCGTGATTCTTGGGAGACCATGTAACGTAATGTTTTTACATTTTTTTTTTGTTTTTCTACATTTATGCATGTTCTGATAATAAACTTCTATTACACATTCAAGGAAATTCTTTTCACTATATTGAACAAGTGACGTCGGATGTTCTGTCTAATTTGTATGGGGCGTTTTAGCGCTCCGTAGATACGCCCGACGGATTATATTCTCTTTGCGCCCGACTTTGACTCTCATTTTTGATGTTTCTAGCATTCGATGTTCATTTTTTTTGATATAGACATTTGATTCTCATGAGAAAACGTATTGATTGCCATCATAAAAAAAATGAGTCAACATCCCTATTGAACTATAGACAATGTTTGCTGTAAAGTTTATTTTTATACACTCTTGTAAATTATTAAATATCGTGGAAAAGTAGTAGGTAGTCACAGTTTTGGAATAAATAATCAAGAAGCTTTAAGTATTTATTTTTGTTAATCGATATTTTCGGCGTTTCCTGATTGTTCTATCCAAATTACGTTAAGATCCTTAATAATGCTCTAAAATCTAAGTCCGTAAAGGCATTTTTTATAAAGAAACTTATCTGTTTTGGGCACTAAATCAGGAGAAGGGACTTGAAAGTGCCCATTATTCAGGTCAGGTCAATTAATTAACGTCACCAAGGTAAGGGATAACTCGTAAAGTAAACTGTAGAAAGTTACTTGTTTAGTCAAATTAGTCAGGACTTGGGCACGCGTGACGTTACTGATAAGTCTTGGGACTGGTGACGAAGGAGTTTGGAAAATAAACAAGCTTAACAAAGGAGGTGTTAATTTAAAAAGGAATCAGATTGTTAAATTACCATAGAGCTAAGTAAATGAATAAAGGCGGGAACCAACCTTGACAAAAATATTACGCTAATTATATCCTAGTCTATTGTTTGGTTTCGTAAATTTAAATGCTTTTATCGATTCCGAATTCATAACATATCAAGGTTTATCCCTAGTTCAAATAAACTATTATTATTACTTACTGGAAAGTTTTATCAAAATCCGTTCAGCAGTTTTTTCGTGAAAACGTATCGAATAAACCGAAAGAGTGGTCCAATGATCCATCCATCCTAACAAACTTTCACTTTTACAATATTGGTAGGATTATTATAATCAATGATCGGTAAAAGTACATACGAAAAAAGAATAGGAAAATAAAAAAAAATTGCTTTAAAAAAGCGACGTATCAACTTCACTGACAAACTACTGAACCGATTTTGATGAAATTTCTATGGGACCAATCTGAAAGTATATCCTTTCACATAAAAAAAGAATTTTCCAAATCAGTTTATAAATGACCGAGATCTTAGGTAATAAACATAAAAAATAAAAAAAATACCGGACGAATTGATAACCTCCTCTTTTTTGGAAGTCGGTTAAAAAGACAAGTTTTATCACACTACAAACAAATCAGTCGTTATTATTGAACGACACTAAAATTCCCACCGTATCTTCAAATCGCCGATCCCCAATTCTTGTAGCGTACAGGATGTTCTAAACACATCTGTATGTATGTATATTCAAATCAGCATACGGTATGTATGTATGTGTGTCAGGTGTCTGTGACAGCGGATAAATATCTCAGAAGTACGCGCCTACCGGGCCTACCGCTGCAGATGTAGAGACTCGTTCATAACGTGCTATACTTAGAAAAACATCTGATACATGTATTTTTTTAATTTGTTATATTATAAGTTAACTTTAACAGAGTTAAATTAGATTGCTCCCATAGCCTTGTTGGTTAAGGCGTCTGGTCTAGATAACCAGAAGACGCAGGTTCGAATCCTGTTGGAAGCGAAATTTTTGTGATGTATATATTTGTGTGAACATCCGCTAGTGTCGGTTAACACTATAAAATATATTTCATAGAGTTAAATTTACTACCAAAACCAAAACTTTTTACACAATTTTTTTTATCATAAACTAGTACTATTTTATACTAAACTAGCTGTGTCCCGCGGCTTCGCTCACGTAGCTTATGTTACTCCTTATAACATCAGCTATCTTCCAATGAAAGTCCCGTTAAAGTCGGTCCAGCCGTTTCGGAGATTACCCGGAACAAACAGACAGACAGACAAAAAATTCAAAAATTGTGTTTTTGTTATTGGTATCGCATATACTTTCATATGCCTTTAGTACAAACAAGACTTGACAAGTTACATATAGTAACAAAAAATACTTAAGTACTGCATTTCATTATCATTTCACTTGTTGCATATATTATGTCAGAGAAATAAAAAATTAGCAGTCCTGAATTCATTTAATCTAACTGTATGTAAAGTACATATTATATTTAAAAAAGTACATGGCATTTTAATGTAATAATTTACTGCAGTAACACTTCTGCATTCAGTATCAGCTAAAATAATTCTGAATGCATACAAGTTTCACAGATAATAATTTTTATATTTCTTATTAATATTATCAAGAAACCGAGCCTACGAAGTTCAGTAACCACGGCTTAACAATATACGCATACGGCATTCGCCACTGCGCATGTGCGAGTTCACTCATTCCGGACTATTTGTTTTGTCGTTACACTATCAAAAAGCATCGGATTGCCTTGAAAGTAGCATCTCTTTCCCTACTTTTCGGCTATCCCCCCCTTTAACTATCTCCTAGTAGTGTTGTGACTCAAAGACAAGTGGTTTTATGTGCGTACTGTGAAAAATACCGGACTAATCACTCATCTGTCAAGTGTTCGCGCCAATAGTTTTGACGTTTGGCCGAGCGCTCGGACGCTCGAATTCAGAACTTATTGAATTGTTTTCGGACAGTATTACTGCGAATTGTGTGAGAGTATTTTGTGTGGACTTGTCACCTGAGCTATCTGCAATACGGCAGGACCGCAGTCATCCGTGCGGTAGCTCACAGATACGGCAAGATAACCAAGGGAATAAGAACTAGTTTGGCGTGTCTCGAACTGTAGTCACACGCGGTTACCTCTGTGACTTTGCATTCGAAATTTAAAGCAGTTTGAAAACGAAGGTTCTTCAAAGCATCAAGATGAATATAACATCAACGGACGGTGAGTATTACAGTTTAAAATTGAACATCTGCATTAAACAGCGTCTTAATTGGTTGCATTCCCTAAATGCGGATATTGCGGCATCGCACTGCAATAAAAAATAAACTTTAGCCTTTTGACTTTAGGCTTAAATTCGACTAACTCTTACCATAATTTTCGAACTGTTTGAACTTTATTTCCCTAGGGATAAGGCTGATTTTTGTAGATAAATTAACAGTGAAAGATAGATAGATTTATGCGTATTTCCGGGCCTAAATGAATGTTTGCGTGTACTCAACGTGTTCTGTGGATTATGTTACGGTCGTTATTATTGTTTTTGGTCGAGAATTGGTTTTGTCAGGCGAAGTGTAACGTCTTTGTTGTGGTAATGATGTTCATTTGTCTTGTCCAGCGGTGGCGACAGGATGATAGTACAGTTCTTTATTTAGAGATACTACGTGAAAAATTTGATTAATTTTAAAGAACTACGACACACAATAAAAGTTTTTTTATACTATTTGCTAACGAGACGAGCTGGTCGTTTGCCTGATGGTAAGCGTAACGCCAGCCCATCACAATTGCTGTGCCACTCAGAGTTTTGAAACACAAAGGCCTGCGTGGCACTGTAGTGCGCTCGTTACCCTGAGACATTAGGTATTAAGTCTCATAAGCCCAGTAATTTCACTGGCTACTCTACTGTTCAAACCAGAACACAGTAATGTTTGCACATTACTGCTTGGTGGCAGACTTCACGAGCAAAGCAGTGGTATCAATCCAGACGGACTCGCAGAAGAGTTATTCCTACCACTAACAAAAAAGTAATAAAGGACTTGCCAATAATACTTTAAAAGTATATATAAACGTTATACGAAGTTGACGAAAAATAATATTAAGCTTGGTCTCGCGTTGTTTTTTTCGCCACAAGCATCAAACCCGCACTATGTCGGCGTTACTACCGTGCCGCAGAAACAAAGTTCTAACAACTTCCGAGCTACACAAACTGTATAAATAATGCTGTTTTGAACCTTATTTTCTAAGAGATAAGGTTAAGTTTGAAAGTTTTATTCGACAAGCAAAAGTTTTAAAGCCTTTAGGCAATGCAGATGTCCTGAAATGACCTATTTTCATGAAGGTTGCTGACCTGTAAAGGTGCGTCCTGTTTGAAAGTAGAATCCGGGGAAATGTGTGGGGCCATAATCAAATGACTAAGGGCTCGTTTATGGAGACATGTCTCTTTGTGTGTCACGTTGTGCTGTCAATTTAAACTAATATTCAAACTAAATAATAAGGTCATAGTTACTCAGCGCACGCGGCGTTTTCGCAGCTTTTGTATACTCTCACCTGGCAGCTGATTTTAATTCACTCGAAATGATATCCGTCTCGGAAGCGAATTTCTTGATCATTTATATCTCGGAAACGCCTCGTGACAGAGAAATATGGTCGGGAGTATATCCGTGTTTATGCAGTCGAGTTGCCGAATCTAAACGGGAAATTTCTCTGACGGGATGCGATTCCGAAATATAAACTATCATATAAGTCGCTTCCTACACGGATATCATTCCGAGCGAATTAAAATAACCCTGCTGATCTTAAGTGAAGATGTAGTCGAAGATGGTGAAAGCTATACCTAGATTAGAACTGCGGCCTTACCGGCTAACGACAGACGTCTTCATTTTCGATTCCAAACCGATTAAAACCAGAGGTACTTAATTAGCCTTCGGCTGGAACGAATTGTCTAGAGTTTTCGCTAGTTTTCGTTTTGTAACAACTTGTTTCCTTACTAACGTTCGATATAAAATGAAAACCACCGAAAATTCTAGACAATTCCTTCAGCCGAAGGCCTAGCGACCATTGAGTCGAAAACGAACACGATGTTGGGAGCCGGTTAGCCTTTTTCTCAAGTGCAATTATCGGAGTATACCGACAGGGGCTTTGCGACTGATTTTAACATCGATGGCTAGTTGGTGGTAGTGAGCGCTAGAATATGCCCTATAACTAACAAGCTATGGTTGCATCTCAATTTTTCCAAGCTTAAGCTCCTTGTAGGATGCGAACCATCGAGCGGTAGCCGAAGTCACTACCACTAATTCATCGTCGCTTTAGCGAAGCTCCTCAAGTAGCCCAGTCGCAATGTATTGAGCAGGATATGGCGCGCCGTTTTCTCGTTCGCACATCTCAACATTTTTGAAGATAAACAATCACTTAATATAATTATGAAAAATCGCATTCGGTAATGTTTCCGGCAATAATATTTTGTGTTCCTGTACGGCACTCCAAATTGCGCTCGTTACAATGAGACATTAGATATTACGTCTCATAAGCCCAGTCATTACTCATTAGTTGTCAGTAATACTTTGCTCTTCTAACCGGAGCACGGCAATACTTGCACAGTAGACCTGCACGCCCAGACAGACACTCGCAAAAGAGTAAGTCTTCAACGCGATAAAGCTGTTTGTAATGAGGCAGAAAAGATGCCCTTAAGCAGTTGTTCGCATTTTCCCACTAATGTAAAATTATCCTTTTCTATACAAAAAAAATTAAATTGAAGTGTTTGTTTGTAATATCAAAATAACAGCTTTTTACCAAATGCATATGAAAGTATATACGGTTCCTATTAACAAACAACCGTTTTTAAAATTTTAGTCTGTCTGTCTGTTTGTTCTGGGTAATCTCCGAAACGGCTGAGCCGATTTTGATGGGACTTTCACTGGCAGATAGCTGATATTATAAGGAGTAACTTAGGCTACTTTTATTTTAGAAAAAGAATTAGAGTTCCATGCAAAAAAATAAAAACCATGGAATCCAATATCTCGCGGATGAAACCGCGGGCAGCAGCTAGTTTTAAATAAGAACTTTCCTGCTCTTCCTGTATTTATATATTCGTTAATCACCCTCACACCTGTTAATCATTTACAAAAGCTTCACGCGCATCCGTGAGACATGTCACTCGTCGTTACGCTAACGTGCCGTAAACGTAACACGTTACGTCATAAAAACGTTTACGTTCTTGAGAGGGTCAAATTCGTGACTCATGTTGAGAATTTGTAATATCCTGAGGTGCTTGAGGTAGGTACTGTGGTCTATTCTGTGAGATTTATGGATAGTGGCGAAGGTTAGTGCCTAAACTTTTTTATGCTTTATAGTGACTCTTTAGTTTAGTTTCAAAGTCGTTTTCGTAGAGATTATGTGGGAATTATTTGGAGAGGAGTTCACTCGTAAGCATACTAATAATGGTACAAGGTTTTATTGAGGAAACGAGTTTGCTTTTAGGTGTACCTAATAGTGAAACAAAGTTTTTCGCAATAATAATTATCATAAATTTATGGGCCGTAGAGTAAAGTAGGCTACTTTTTTCCTCGGAAATACGCAGAGTTCTACTAGGGTTTTTGCATACTACATCGTAGCATGCCGTAGCGCTATGTAACGGCTACGTCCTAACTACGCACCGCTACGGCATGGTCTAGTCATTCATCCTATACGCAAAAGTTTTTGAGGAGGGATGTATGGAAAGATGTTTGTTACTCTTTCATGCAAAAACTACTGAACGGATTTTGATGAAACTTTACAGTAATATAGCTTATGCATCAGAATAACACGTAGGCTACAATTTATAAATATCATACCACGTGGACGAAGCCGTAGGCGGAAGCTAGTTTTACGATAATCGTTGAAGAGTTTTATTCAATGTCCAATTATTACGAAAATTACCAAGACCTATTATAAAAATGACGTAATAAGTGCATTAAAGAATGATCATCATCCGTCGACAGATACTGGGATACCGGACCTCTCAGACAGAGAGAGAGAGAGAGAGAGAGAGAGAGAGAGAGTACGAGCCATAATCGACCACGCGGGTTCAATGCCAATTTGATATAAATGTCCGCGAATTGTGTGGTTCTTGAACATGCGGATTTCCTCACGACGTTTCTTTTACCGTCTTAGAGCGACTGTGATAAATCCGCACATAACTTGATATTAGTCACTGGTTCGGGGCCGAGACGAGATTCGACCCATGGTGCGCCAGATTGAAAGTCACGCAAGTATCGGGTCGGCCACACTCGATCCTAAACGACAAAAAAGAAATATGAAAAATATTGGTTAAAAGCTCTTTGCAAGGATTGAGTAAAGTGGTGCTCCCTCTTCCCTGCCTATCTCAAAGGATAGCTGGTGTGATGATACAATATTACTCTACCATATAAAGTAGTGGAGTAACCACTGGATCGTATTATAACATGTATTCAGCTTAACATGTGACAAACACCGCTGTGAAATATTATAAGGCATTCACTTCACGTTCCTGCGTACTATTTACAAGGTCGGTCAGTACCACAGCTCTTGCATGTCTTAATTGAAAAATGAAAACTCGCTTGAGAATTTCTAGGGCTTGCATGAAAAAAAATTAGTGGAAAGGAAATTATAATAATCAGCGTCGTAGGTAACATAAAATTAAATACACGTGACATTTGACGTTCACGTGACATTTCAGCACAAGTGAAGCTAGCGGTTCATAATCGTGGTTTTACCATTTACTTCGATAGGGCTTGAATTCACAAAAAGATATGATAGCTTAGCTCTTTCTAAGTCCCTTGAAAGTTTAATAATATAATATTATAGCAACTTAATAATAATAATACACGTGTTTATTTCAATGGTATTCCTTTCCATGCACAGTTGTTTTGAAATAAATTATTTAATTTCATTTAAAGGGATTGCTTAGAGCGACAAAACAACCAATTGTAATACTTTTAGTTAGTAGTAGTTAGTTTTATTATTCTAAAAAGACTGTATATTAATAAAGAGTTAAGTTATCATCTAACTTTGAAAAAAAAAATTATAAATTTTGTTTCAATTTCTTGCTTGTTTTCTCTCGATATGTTATCGTTTGGCCTGTATATCACCTCATCTGAAGTGACGACGACTCTGAGTACTTTAAATTTAGAATATAATAGAATGATTGTATTTCGGCTAAATAAATGAATTTAAATGCAATCAAATATTTTAAGTTCCGAACAAATGAGGCCAAAATAAGAACAACATTATGTACTGTTAGCATAACTACTACCGCCCAGCTCTTGGCTTCCGACGCTTGTAACGTAAACAACAATGCATGTACCCACTTACACGAGCAAATAAATTCGAGTGTCTGTTTGTTCGTGCCTAAAATATTGACGTGATTTGTTTTGATTTTGTGTACTGGATAAACATGTGCCCCCTGTAATTCTTGCGCACTGTGCAGGGTTTCAAGTATTCTATCTTAACTTTAGCATTCCAGCGGTAGCTTTGCTTGTGTATGGGCTGTGACACAGTGTGAATCTCTACTTCCCTAATCCGTGTTATAATAAATGTGAAAGTGTTTTTGTAAGCAAGGTGGTTTGTTGGTTTGTCCTTCTTTCACGTAGCAACAGAGCAACGGATTGACGTGATTTTTTTGCATAGATGTAGTTTATGGACCTGAGAATAATATAGGCTGTTATTGTGAACGAAGTTTTCTTTTGGGCAGTCGTGGGCACTGTCTGTTCTCACTCGACTCATCAGTGATGTTGTAATAGCGCTTATCTTCAACTTAAGGATCGATAAAGTTAAACTACGTTTGTTGGCCAGTACTTGGATGGGTGACTTCTATACAAGGTACCGCAATAGTTGCAACAGCGCTACCATGCTTTGGAGAGCGCGTCAAGCCGACGGGCCTGGTTTTTATTGTAAGATAGCAGTCATTATAATTACTGCTAGTATAATGACTGCTATTCTGACTCCAGAGCTATGGTCACAGGCCTTTACGAGAAGAATGTTTAAAAAAGCAACATAACAAGTGAAGACCTAGTATAAACACGACCTTCCTCTTACCGCGTAACAAAATGACCGTGCGCCATATTCTCATGAAATATTAATCCAAATGTATCCTATGTGGAAGTTAGGTGGATCCCGTATAAAGGGGTTAATAAAAGGAGAGGAGGGGGGAGAATTATGACTTGTCATGCTTTTCCCAAATTAGGTCGTCTGTCTTTTTAAAGAACCGACTTGGTTCGGTTTCCAATAGACCACCGTGTTTGTACAGATCTTTAGTCTGATTTAAATCGAGTGTCGATGGCGCCATTTATGTATTATATTTCATTTTATATGATCAGCTGATACAGGCTGATTATGATCGAGAGCCATAGTTTCATAGTGTTGTGTAGAGATATTAGAATCTGTCGTATACAGGTTAAGAAAACCTTAAACAGCTATTATACAGCAATAAAGCGGTACAGTCTCTGCTTACATGCTTATGTGCTAGTTGGGTAAGCAATTCAAGTTTCTATGAGATCGTGCTGTGGACCGGGAGCGTGTATTTTTGAGAAATTATAGGGACATCTGGTCGACGCAACATGGGACTAAGATGCAATTTGCTGAGAAACAATGTTTCGGACATACTTTCTGAAACACCACATCTTTATCTTTACCGATACAAATATTTATTTAATTTTAACTGTGTTCAAAATTGTGTGGATACGTTATAATTGGCAATAAATGTTTTTTATTATTTATTATTATTATTATCTAAGGGAACAATGTGTCGGAAACTTTGCCATCCACATCATCAGTTGTTTAGAAATACGTAGATTTTGTTTATGATACAATTATTGTTTCTCGGTGTATAAATGGCAAAGAGATTCAGCCTTACCATTCACGGTGGCAGTGCTGCCAGTATTCTGAAAACGTTGCCTGCTGGGCGGTTTATTAGAGTATGATTATCTAACCCATACCAAAAAATTAAAACAGTATGTGGATACTAACAGTTCAGCACTTTCAAAGTGAAACCAATGCCAGTTAAGAGTACCTATAACTAGTTAAAGAAAAAAACATCTAGATTCAACTACAAAACTTTCAGAAAATCGAGGATCACTACATAAACTGCAATAAAAGTCTCGCACAGATGTCCTTGTATGGAACATTCTAGAGTTTTTGTAGGTCGACGCAAAACTTCGAGAACAAGATGTTTCGATACTTTACCTGGAGTTCTGTCGAGTCGAGTTTGTACAGACATAAAATGGGAAAGACTATAGTCGTGTACGGTTTGTTTTGTTAGCCTCGAAGTAAAAAGAAGACAGGTTTGATGGTTTATGTAAGTGATAACGGAGGTTTCGTTTAAAGTTAGCTAGATAGATATTTAAAGTTTATAGCTAGATAGGTTAGCGTTCAACACTGTCTCATTTTTAACATACTTCTAAAAAAAGCGTTTCTGTATAGTTATATTCATAGAGCTTAGCGCTGAAATGATGACTACCTATTTTAAATCACTATTTTTTGGGTTGTCTGGAACATATTGCTGTGAGTGATAAGACTGATGAAGATTGTGACACTTAGTTTGTTAAGATTTTAGTTTTAAATATTCCTTATACTGTGGTGTATAAATAAAGGGTTTATCCATCTACTTATCTATTTTTTCAGAACCAAAATCTATTTTGATAATAATAAAACATACAAGTCTACGAATACGATACTATAATACGTGTAATACAAAGACACATTTAAATAAATTTACTTAAGACTAAAGTCCTTTGACTTAGAATAGTAATTAAGTTGGTGAAATTAAAATAAACATCTTGCGCCCTTATTCATAAAAGCTCAATAAGATAATCTATGCTTTAAACTGCTCTGTCAACTTCTCGTTGACGGAAGCTGTTACGCGTGAAAACGAAACAAAACACTTTCTAGTAATCAAGTAAGTTACGGAACGTTTATGAATAAGGGGGTTAATGTTTTAACCAAAAAATCAGAAAACAATGTAAGTGTAGATTATATGTATAGCCAGCTGTGCCCCACGGCTTCAACCACGTAGCCTAAGTTACTCCTAGTAACATCAGTTATTTGCCAGTGAAAGTCCCGTCAAAATCGGTCCGGCTGTTTCGGGGGTTACCCGGAACAAACTGTGAAAAAATCAATCTTCTAAGTCAACGCAATCAAAAGATACTGCCATTTGTGCCAATTTAATTAAATTTAATTACCTAACGGTTTCCATCGTGTACGAATTATTTATACCTACAAGGTTGTACGGAACCCTGAGTGCACGAGTCAGATTCGCACTTAACCGGTTTTTACAAGTATGTTCACCACCGCCAGTATATTCTGATCTTTACCGCCTTCAACACAAATAATTCCTATTAAAAATTTTGTGTAGAAAGTATCCTACAAGAAAATTAGAAATCAAAACTCGATTTCCGAGGAACCTGAGCCAAATAATTAATTTTATTCTGATCTGGTTTATTAAGATGCCGAGTCACCTGAACCGGGATATTAAATCATTATAATTAAGGAGCTATCGCAACCAAATTAGGCTCAAAATTGAAGGTGGATCGATGATGCGAGATTATCTTAGCAACGTAATTATTGATAGCTTGATCGAGAATTTTCGGAGGACCCTTATAGGAGTATTGTTCGGTAGACTAGGCCCTTTATCTCAAAAAGGTATCAAGGTTGTAAGGATTAATATTGTAAACTAAATTACTCTTTAGCATGGTGGTAGGAGTAACTCTTCTGTGAGTGTCCGTCTGTGTGGGTATCACCGCTTTGCTCGTGTAGACTGCCAAGCAGTAATGTGCAAACATTACTGTGTTCCGGTCTGATGAGCAAAAATAGTCAGTGAAATTACTGCGCTTATGAGACAGAATACCAAAGTAGTTATTAAGTAATATAGTGGTGTCGATTCGTCGTTTCATACCTAAACCTAATTTTAAGTTTCCCTCTCTCTCTTTCTAATACGTAACATGAGAAAGAGATGGAAGATGTTTAACGGATCTAAATTCCGTTTTAGAGGTCTCAAATATATTATATTCCGTCCTTAATAAATTAGATGCCACTAAATTCAGTGCCCTTAAATTTACACTAGACTCAAGCAAATGGATTTATTTGACAGGTCTAAATACATTCCATCTGTTTTCATGTTCTCATTTAGAAAGAGAGAATGAAACAAAATTATGTTTTGTATGAGATGACAGAATCGACATCATTATGTAGTTCTAGAATTAAGATTAAAGATTAAATATATCTGTCAATAATCAATTCCGTGTCAAACTCCAAACAGCCCTAACAATCTTATAAATTCCTGAACTTTCACCATCATTTCCAGCTTGACATTTCTGAAATCACGATAATCTGGAGTTTGGAACGTTCCAAGGTATATATAGGCAAAAAGTTGTCGACTTACCTTTACTTATCAACTAATCTATGGTAAAGTAGATCAAGGGTGCAAGCCCCTCTTGGAGGGATGCTGCCCTCCCAATGGGTAAGGGGATGAGTGGGAGAGCAAACTTTGGCATGGAGACTGTATTAATACATTCTACCTAATTGCAAAGTTGACAATCTTCCGGTTTATTTTGTCTAGAAGGTAAGTTAATATTATTTTTAGGCGATTGTTAAGTAATTTCTGGTGTTTTATTCTTATAAAATCCAAACTTACCTTGCATGGTCACACAGATACACAACACTAACTTCATAATTAATGCACTATCATCCAAGGTGTTCGAGAAGGAAGGATTTAGAAAACAAAAATTTCAAAAACTGTATAACAAAGCTTTAGAGCTTTGTTATACAGCTCTCACATCTAATTCATGATTGATGGATAAGCGTCAATCGCGGACCACGAGAAAACCCTGGAATAACTTGATGCATATCGTATCGTCTATTGTGGTTGGGGCTTGATGAAAATCTAGTCCAACCACGGCACCCGCTTCTACCTATGCTTCTACGACCTCTATTCAAAAACCACCACCGCGGTAAATAAGCGGTGGTGCGCAAGTGACGTATGTAGCGTAAAGCGGTGCAATCGTCGCTTTGAGCTCAGACAGGGTTTCGAGACAGCACTATCTTGTCGTATTGCCCTTCTTGTCTATTTCGTGGTTTTTTGATGGCTTTGCATCAAGCCGCGCTTGCGCGTGTATTATCTCGTAACCCACGCGTGATGCAAAAGCATGTTTATTTTGACAGCAAAACGCATACTTGCATAAGCGTCTATGGTCTGCATAAAGCAATTAGAAACTTCAGCACCCTTTGACAAAAATAAGTATAGAACTTATTCTTTATCAGCAGATAGTGGGGCAATAAATCCAAAACAATCAGCATTCCAGTTCTAGAAAACAAACCTAACCCTAAATTCGAGGCATTATTTCCGAGAATAGAAAAATAGGCAACGGTCTCACGGGACTACTCGTGTGAATTGGTTAGATCGGGAGTAAAGGGACAATCTAATTACTGGACAATTCGTCAAATGGAAAGGGGATTTGAGTTCATGTAAGTTATTACTGGATCTATTTCGGAACCGATTATTTGATTTTGATATAAATCTTTCGAAAATTGTTTTTTCTTTTGTTCAGTTTAGTTGTTTTCGGGAGTAGGAACCGTCCGCTGCACAGTACTAATATGTATACAGTTACATTTTCAGATTTTTAAAAGTATGTAACTAAATGTTTTTGTGAAAATATGTGCACGTTTTCATATTACGGAATACGTAATTAGTTGTAAAACGTAATTAGGTACACTGATTTTTTGCAGAATCATTTAGTTACGTACTGTCAAGTTCAGAAATAAGACAACTAGGTTTGAATAATCTACACGTGTATCATCGCTCGTAGTTCAATGAGGACTGCTGTCCTTCCCCGCGTTTTCCCCTTGGGTAGCGCTGGGACGACTACGGCGTAGCACTGACTTGCTGACGTCATAGCGTAGCACCACCTTTATTCTTACAGAACATTTGAAAATCTGGAAGTGTTTACATATTTTCGCATACTTATTATTGCTTACTTGATAAACTTAGTCAAAATAATCATGAGGAATTTATGACGCATGAAAAACAAAATATGATATAGATTTTATGTATCTTGTGTGTCTACAATAGATAAATAGATAAGACCAGCTGATAATTATATATCGTTTTGGTATTATATCACTAGTTTAACCATTTTTCAGTGCAAAAAGTGCATTTTTTCGTGATGAAAATTACCCTAGGCGTTAATTCAAATTTTCTGCCTGCGTACTTGATTTTAATCAAATTCGTTTTGTAGTTTCGGCATAATTGAGTAATTTACAGAATGTTTCCAAACTTTTGAATTAATGACATTAGTCCAATGGTATAATTAATTGAATTATTTATGTGTGCCATTAATTTATAATGTGGTAAAGTTTATTTAATCATAATGTTATGTGATTATTATATTTAATGGTATTATAATTATTGTGCGTTTTGAACCAATGCTGTTAATAATTTCAACACTGAAATGGTTCATTTACGGTTGTATTAGTCCATTTTCTTAGACTAGTCTTAAATACCTATTTTTTTCTTGGTAAATTTGATAAACCGTAGTAACCTCGAAACCATTTTAGTGTTTGATGAACTTATTTCAAAAAGAAAACTTAACTTTTGCTACTTAAAATAATTGAAATGCCTTCCCTTCTCGAGTAACTAGACGCTTCCTTATCTCCCCACCTAGGTATAAAGAATGTAAGTTGCGTTGTTCTCACTTTGGCGTGATTCTGTGAGAAATACAGACATTGTTGGTGATGTCGGGCCATGAATTTGGAATACTATCCGCATTATTCTAGGAAAGCTCCTAATAAATGAATAATACCAAACACTCACTTCACACAGAAGTTTCGCATGAGGTAAAGATTTGTCGAGTGTTACTATGACTAGTTCTCAACACAGTTCATATCTCGTCCTATGTGTAGCGTGTTAAGGTGGCCATACACGAGCACTCCACTCTACATCGTCACTTTTGATCAGCGGCGCAAGTACGGATCTTATTGATCGATAAAATTCGATAAAATTGACAGTTCAAATCGATAAAGTGGGTTTTATCGATTTTTATATCTTTTATCGAACCTCGAAACAATCGACAAAAGTTATCGAATAGCTAGGTCGAATCCAAAGATAATATAGAGCTACTTCAATACTTTACGATCAGACTTCGGTACTCGCAACATTCGATAAATTTATCGAATTTTTCGATTCGACAAATTTATCGAACCGACTTCCGTACTTGCGCCGCTGATGAGATAAATCTCAAACGCTAACCTATAAAGTGTAAAAAGACCTTGAAATAAGCCGATTTTAAGGTATAATACTTCTATATTGAAATAAGGTTGGAAATGGCGATCGAAGCCAAAAAACTTTTGTTAAAACAAAATCTAAGACAAAGGGTCTTGAGTAAAAACAAGACATCCTACAAATCAATACATACTTTATTACGTATTGGTAAACACAATTCGACCCGGCCTCGGTATATGAGTTTTGTTTTACTACTCGAAGGGCTGGTCATCTATCGCGCTATCAAATCTAGGGGCAGGGCAGTCAGTATAAAGGTTTGATTGGCAAGGGTTTTGTTTGCGAAGAAAGAAAGAGTAGTAAACTATAAAAAGAATTACGAGTATACAAATACATTACTTCTAACTTTAGGGTTGTCACGCATTGTCAAAGTCCGAGGTTGGGCGCATTTTGGTGACAGGTACGTGCTATTGCTGGTTCTGTGCCTGATGATAATTGTAACTGATAATTAATTATTGTTATAGTTGCAGAACTACAATAATAATTAATTATCAATGACAATTAGAATACATAAAGTGCTTTTTTAAATTATATAATTATTCACAGAAATAAAAAAATTTATAAAATCCAAATTTTTTTTATCATATAATATGTTGTAAAAACTGTGGCAAGTAAATCAGGAAGTAAGTTTGAAAGCTAAACCTTTTGAGCAATAGTAGGTAATTTCAGTAAATAGACCAGATTATGCGCTAACCTATACACTTCCAGATGTAACAAATTTTGTACGCATTTTTAGAATGTCTGACCTACTATGTTACCTAGCAAGGCATGCTATAATAGCGCATCAACAAACAATAACAAACAGAACATTTTAATAGTATTAACTTTGTTTTATCTATTTGTTACAGGTAAGTGAAAAAGTGAAGAGACATGAGAGTCAGCGAAAGAATTAAATCGGAGTGGGTATCTTCATATTCCTCACTGGGAATACTTCTGAGATCCAAAAGGAAAATATTACAACCGAACAAAATAAAAGTAAGTACACATTTTATACAAAAGCACATATAGGTAAGCACTACACGGAATTGATGTAGACCAACGCGAATTTTGAAACAGACGAATTTTGTTCCAAGCACTCTGCAGCATGTTAACTTCCGTGATGCAATTTTTGATAGTTGAAGTAAGGAAGCTTCGAAAAGCGAGTTGTTGCATCCGAAAAAGTTCTGTATTTCGCCGCACAAATCTCGGTTTTCATAGATATCACATTACTTGTTATAAAAATACATATAGCCAAGTGTTTATAGAAACGACTTATCTAGAAAATATCGTAAAGAAATCGTCCATCTTGTAAAAAAATCGTAAAAAAGACTCCAAAAATTTTCTTATGTCTCGAAAAGATCAATATTTTCTGCGACAACTATCATACCTTTTTTAACCAAAAAAAAAAAAATTTAATCACCTGAAGACATGTAAAAATATTGAAACTTTATGTTGTAAATTTTTCTTAATCTGCGAATAAACTGCGAAATAACCGTCAACTAAAAGCAAACGCATTGCCATTTTCAATCTCATTTCAATACAAAAGAATTATGCCTATAGGTGTGCCTTAACGGTATAAAATATGAATATATACACGATGAAACAGAAAATATGTTAAAAAAACCGGTTAAACCCGATGACCTACTTAACCGAACAGTTATTGTCATTTGTCAATTAATCAAAATGAAATATTGTCCGAATTACCCCAATTCGTATTGGAATCGATTTTATTATTATCTACGAAAATATATGGTCTACAGAAAATTATGGCTGACAGTATGTTCTTGCCATGTTGTGTTGTTGGAAATTATATTATATTTTTTATACTCGATAGCTCAGCGTTCAACTACTTTCTTGTCAAGGACATAAACAAATGACGTTCGCTTCGAAGCGAATCTAACTCTACAGTCATTACCACTTCAACGTTATCAAATTTATGTATGAAATTGAATTTACTAGGCGGCAGGACTAACTCTTCTGCAAGTGTCCGCCTAGGTTGGTCGACCACCGATTTGCTCGTACCGCCAAGCAGTAATGTGCAAGCATTACTGTGTTCTGGTTTGATGAGCAAAGTAGCCAGTGAAATTACTGGACTTAAGAGACTTAATGCCTAATATCTCAGGGTAACGAGCGCACTACACTGCCGTTTCAAAGTTCTGATACCATAAGGCAAACGACCCGCTTGGTATCAAATGGTTTAAAAAAACCTTTACAAATGCTACTTAATATATTACTCTGTACTGTGCTAGTGCTCCTGAAAGAGTAATAATTCTAGATCACTTTCGTCACAGTCTCAATCCATCACAGTTAAGGAGCAGAGAAAGGTGGTAATCACTTCGCATAAATCAGGATCTGACAAAATACCACCTTCACTCGGCATTCTAATGAGGAGGTATGGTGGCAAATGGAATTCGTCGTACGACGTTGGCTTATAGTTTTAGACAGATTTCCGAATTTAAAAACCCCAAGTAAAGTCACTGCTTTATGCTTTCGATAGTGTATATTTAATTTAGTCGCACATGTTTCGTTATGATGATTGTTGAGGCGGGTGGGCTGAGCTGAAACTTGTGCTGTGCTACTTTCGATCCGAAACACTAGAATTCGAATCACTCGGTCCCACACCAATGACCTACATCAAGCTATGTGTATTTATCTCGATTTATTTGTGAAGAGAAACAACGTTCAAGAACCACAAAATTCGGGGCCATGTACCAATATGGTTCATACTGTCTTTCTTTGAGATAATGCCAGTTGTGGGATTGTGGGTTGATTATGGTGATTTTTACTGCAACATCTATGAATAAAACCATCACGTCTCAACTCTCATTTGAGCTATAGTGTAATAATTTAAAACCATTTTAGATGCATACCAAAGAACGTATTATTATTATAATTGTTGATGAGTTATAGTAAGGCTAATATTCCTTGGCCTATTGTGAGACTTAATACCTTATGTCTATTGCAACGAGCATAATGCAAAGTGCAGTGCCATGCAGGCCTTTACGTTTCAAAGTTCTGGGTGGCACTGTAATTGGTACGGGCAGACATTATGCTTACCATTACAAAAACGGTCTGCCATCCACCATTATTACCTAGAAGCGCAAAGAAGAAACTTACAAATTGAATAAAGTAAAAATAATGAATTACTAATATTATTCTTATTTAAAAAGAACACAACAGTTTATTTTAATTCAAATTGAAAACACGAAGCCCGAATGCTTAGCGTGATAATTGAATATTTTATTTGAAATTCGCAATTGAATTCGCTTTGTTACTTGAAACCATCCTGTAATTAAATGAAAATAAAATGCAAGGCCTCTTAAAAATACATGCGATCAAATCGAGAGAAAACCGTTCGCCGCCATTTTGTGGAATAACTAAATGTTCTCGAACGCGTTGTGTAAAACGCCGAAAAAATATAAGATTTGTTGGTTTATTTATGGAAAGTTATTAATGGTTTCTATTTCGACCTATCAACATTTTTCGACTACATTTTTGCTATGCTAACATTTTTTAATTTGGCGAAAATTAGACTTAGCGACATTTTATTGTATATAATGTAACAAGAGGGCCAGGGCGTTTGCTTATGGTAAGCTCAAACAATTACAGTACGGTGGTCCATCACAAACATAATTTATTTTCATTATTTATTTATTTTACTCGATCAAAAAAAATTACAAAAATACCTATAAAAATAAGTTTGCAATTGCAATCTTTGTTATTTATAAAGGTGTATTGATAAAATTAACAAAACGTATTATATAATGACAAAAAACTTGGTTGTGATACATTGTCGATTAGGCATTTAATTTTGAAGCAATTAGGTATGCTTTTTTGGATTTTTACTCAATCTTAGTGGCCCGCGCGGTCTGCCTTCTCTTTTACATGGATGCAAACCGACAGTTTGTGCAAAGATGACATAATTATGAATGTCATTGGCTCGGGGTAGCGCCTTAAGTAACTAGGATATGGGAGCGATCGATGTCAGCCCCGACATTATTCAGATGATGAATTCTATCGGCTTCCGAGCCGTGACTCTGTCTAAGTAGTAGACATCGCTTTCCAGTGATGTCCGCTAGACTATCGGCTTATCTCTAATTAAAGTTTGATAAATAAGTACAATAAGTCTGACGACTCGAACTGTCATTATGTGTACTTTACAGTACTTTAGTGAAAGTACTTTAGAATTCGGAACAATAGTAGCGTGTTTCTCACCGCACACCCACCGTTATTTATTGAGAGTCATGAATACAAAATAGACTCGACTTGTATTTTGCTCTCTTCTTTTACAGAGTTTATTGTTTGTTTGCCTATCTAGATTCGTGGTTGCATTGAGTTAAACTACTTAGTAATTGGCAGCTGTAAGACAGGTACGACCTAGTACTGCAGATAATTTACTTATCAAATTTATGTAACCATCCTAACTTCAAATACAATACATAGTTTACTTTTATATTTAAAACTAAGGTTATGCCCGCAGCTTCACCCATGTGGTGTATATCTTTATAGCATATGTGTCATTCTGGAATCTACACTATCTACATTCCAAATTTCATCAAAATCGGTTTAGTAGTCACGGAGATAAGGTAACAAATATTCACACATAAACACGCGCAAGCATGCACGCAATCACGCACGCACGCACGCAAGCACACACGCAAGCACGTAAGCAAGCACGCACACACATATTCATAGGATTTTTCTGATAATTACTCAGTAGTAATGACGTCAGCCACCTACTTATACGAGTTTATGCGTTCGAGGTTGTTCTCGCCAACGAATTCGAGGTCTGCTTGTAATATGGTATCCAATACCGCAACCGAAAACTGAACGCTTTCCTGCACCAGCATTCTGACTTGTGCTAGGATTTGACTGATTGGACGACTGAGGGACTGGATAGGATCGTGCGGACCACCCACAAGATGTTCCTATGCTGGTGGCGACGGAGAGTAAGCCCTCGGGAAGAGACAGGGTATAGTCATATTTGAATCGCTGCAAGCTCACGGCTTTCCTATTAAAATTCTTTATCTCAAAACTACGACACCTACAAAAGCTAGTTTAAATTTTTCGATGAACCTATAGAAAATCTCCAATTCCCGCTTTTTTACATTCAATCTACTTTTCCGCGTTACAAAAAAGAACTCTGAAAAGGAAAGTCTGAGTTATCCTAGACCCTGAGACTCCCGTCCATTGGCTACTGATTTATTTCCACACCCCCTTTCCCCCGCCTTATTGGCTCCAATAAACAGTGCGCTTGGTTAAGAGGTACGTCAAGTTAGAACGGATATAAAGACATATAATAAATTTTACTGTGGAGGCCGGAAGCTCATTGTATTTTCCAAATATTTTCGGAGAGCCTGGTTGATGCCACATGCATAGCCAAAATGCTGGCTCAAGGATGCGATCCAACGAGGCAATGCCACTAGCATGTATGTATGGGTACGCTGCCAACAGATAGTGGACTAGATCCATTATTAGACTAGATACATTTGGGTTATAAGCGTACAATGGCTTTTAGATTGTCCAACTACTTACTTATTTTCATTTAAGTATGTTTTTTAGGCTGTAGCTAATAAAAGAAAAAAATAAGTTCAACATCCGCAAAGAATCAAACGCCTTTTAAAAAAAATTGCTATAAATACCTAGCTCCTAGAGAGATATAACACATAATCTCCTTTTTACAGCCAATTCCAAACTAATATAACAAATATTTTGCTTTCCACAGTAATGCAAGTACTCTATCAATGTTTACGTTATAATTAAACTTTAACCTAAACTATCTCGAGAAAACAACGATCCAAATAATCTTCCTTGTTCATATCGAATGTCGGTGGAACTTAGAATTTTGCTCGTTACGTTTCAAAGTTGTTAGGAACATTCTAACTTGACCTAGTTCTATGAGCCAATGAGCACTCTCGGGCGTAGAGAAAGTATATGCTCAGTATACTAGGTTTAAAGTTAGATACTAGAGTTTGTGCCTTTGAATGAAAAGAATTCTTATAGTTTTCCTTTATTTCTCACATAATGAATAAAAAGTATTAAACTCAGGGCCCGCTAAGTTTAACAGCGAAATATTTTCCTATTATGTTTTTTGTAAAAAGATGCGGTGACAGTCTGTTCTCTGTAGTTTATTTCTGTTTTTACACTATATGATAACGATACAAGCTGGTGCGCACGCCTTTGTATTCCATAGTCCTGGTGGCACTGCGACTGTTATGGGCTGGCGTTACGCTTACCATCAGGCAAACGACCCACTCCCCTCGTTATCAAAAAGTGTTTTTTTTTTATAGATATAAATCACTGTTAATATGAAATCATACTTTAAAATGTTTATAGTTATAGGTTAAAAATAACATTACAATTTCCACTCTTATATTTACTAAATTCAACTCGCGTGTTTTTTTAATAGCTTGCATATGTGCCATTAGCACAGCTGGTGGTAAGTGACGAT
This sequence comes from Crocallis elinguaria, assembly GCA_907269065.1. Lineage (NCBI taxonomy): Eukaryota > Metazoa > Arthropoda > Insecta > Lepidoptera > Geometridae > Crocallis > Crocallis elinguaria. The sequence continues at coordinate 11,509,296 of OU026071.1, read as the reverse complement.
GCTGTCGACGATATAGCATGCATGCTTACCTGAAAGATACCTGTTCACTCACTGTTCACTGTGATTTGAAGATACCCAGATTATAACAATCAGGAAACACAGACTCGGGCAAAGAGTTCCACTCCAAAACTGTGTTTAAAAAAGTATAACTTAAACACTGTTTGATACTGCGCTGCCGGTCTTCGTTTTATCGGAAACTACCAGTTAGAGGATTAAGTTATTTTTTAAAGGAATCAAAGGAGGGTTAGAAATAAAGGGGCTTATCGGTAAGATTGATTTGAGGTGAGGACGTAGACGGTTTGAAATGGAGCGGTTTGCTTTGTATGTTGGGAGGGATGGTGGTTTAAAGGTAAAGATGGGGTGTTGCGGTGGTAGCATTTTTACTTAAGTATATATGCGTGGAGATTCCCACGGGGACCGAGCATTTTCCGGGATAAAAGTATACCTTATAATATTAACCCATGTAATTATTATAAGGTACTAACTTCTACCCGCTGTTTCACCCACACTCTCACAGGAAACGTGCATTTTTTGGGATACAAAGTAACTTATGTTACTCTCCGGTCCATAAACTATATCTGTGCCAAAAATCACCTCGATCCGTTGCTGCGTGACAATAGAATCTGTGCCAAAAATCACGTCGATCTGCTGCTCCGTTGCTGCGTAAAAAAATTACAAATCAACTGACCAACAAACCTAGAAACACACTTTTGCATTAATTTTAGTACGGATACCCACTTTGGGGCCCATAAACTACCTCTGTACAAAATGATTTCGATCCGTTGCTCTGTTGCTGCGTGAAAGAAGAACAAGCCAACAAACACATTTTCACGTTTATAATATTAGTAGAAATTTCTTTTTTATTTTAAATCCAACAAGCTAACCTATCCACTCCACGTCTCCAACCTTGAAACTAACCACTGGAACGCATTAAGATGATGATATATGACGTAAGTTCGGGCTAATTAGGTAGAGTCAGCTCTGCGTGAACTGCGGTCAGTAGAGTGGAAACAAAGCTTATTATTAATAGTTTAAAGGTATCACTTATAGAATTAGTCGTCAATATTCATTCATTGCTAAACCAGTTAACACGTCAATTATAGTAGTAAATTTAGTACATGCCATTCATTAAATTGTGTATACAAAATGTACCTATTAATGAATGGTACGAAAATATGAAATTGTAATTGTAAATCAATAAATATATATCAGAAGTAAATTACAAATTTTCGATAAATTAAACTAAAAATACAATCAAATAAAAATTAATCAAAAAAATAAAATAAGAAAAGGTTAGTGAATAAAAATACAAAAGATTTTTTTTTAAATTCCTCAAATCTGTATTTCGTTTGTTCGATAATCCATAAGTTGACTTCAGTCTGATTTTAAAACACTGAAAACACAACACTGAAAGTACAACTGAAAGCTGTAGAGACATTATCAGGTAGCCTAGTTATATATATTCTACTGCCTCTATTCTGGTTCTCAGTGGGTCCAATAGGAAAGTATGTTTATATTAACCCCGAGCACTTATCGATGTTTTTTCTGGGAGCCACACTGGAGAACCTATCTCCTATCAAGGCTGAGCGTTTTAGTACATCGTTGTAAAACGCTCGTGAGATAGTGTTTAAACGCCAGTATAAAAGAACGAAAAAAACTACACGTTAATAAAATGATTACTCATTAATCAAGTCATTACAGATATCTAAACTAACACATGAAGTAATAAAAATACGTACCTAAAAATAAATTCAAATATCTTACACAGAAATAGCTTCAGCCCTTGGATAAATTCTACCTCGGGTCCTTCGACCACAGAATGTTCTCAAATTCTTTAACGCAAAAAGTAATCTTCTATTGCATTCGCAACCCTTTTTATCAATTATTAAGTTTATTCGAAAAGACGTATCGCCAAAGTCATTAGAGTAAAAGGTTGTAACTAGTGTTGTAGTGGTTAATCCGGCAATCGTCATTTGATACGGTCTGTACAAATTCCGGTTAGAAAGTAAATGATAAAACACAACGAGAGTCCAAAATTATATAGACTGAACGACATTTTCAATTATGTAATTGAAAATCTTATGTCGAAGCTTACTGAAATACATTTTACTGTTATTTTATACTGAGCTATAAAGTTCAACCATCTGTACCTATAGTTGTTAAAATAGAAATTAATTTTTAGTGTTTTTTCTTTAAATTTTGTTGGAGAAAAGACATTTTAATTTTTGTTCTCCTATAGTTATTTCATTCAAAGCTATTCTATTTTCCCTTCTACAATTCTGCATGACATTAATATCACTGACTCACGACTAGCGCTTCTATACCCTACAAGGTTTTACGTAGCATTCATCATATATTTTGAATACAGAGGTAATCAAAGGCGGTATTAGATTGGTCAAGATTGACACATTTTTGAGCTTCACACTCACAAACATTTGAAATGACTTTTTTTTAAAGATTTCTATGTCATACTATAAAATAGTCCGGCAAAAACAGGTACCTCATCCCTAGTTAACTATTGTGGTAAAATATTTACGTGTATAATATAGAACGGCTTTGAATTCGGTCCATTTCAAACTTTTGAATAGGGCCTTTAGAAAAGCTTCTGCCACCTTCAGTTAAACTAATATAATTTGATTTAATCTACAGATTGGTTGGCACGTAGACTAATAATACAATGTAGACGGTTCCTTCAGCACCTGCTACAGCCTTCAAAGTAAGCCGGCCTGTATTTAGAAAAATATTTTCAGCCTTCGATAGTATTATATATGTCTACTTTCTGTCACAGTAAAAATTTAGATTTTACAGAATGGGCAGATGCCCACTATGCAGCACTAAATAATTACATTATTTTAGTGTTTTTTTTTGTGTACATGTCTTTATGAAAATTATATTATAACATCTTTTTAAGATTGTGGAATGTAGATTTGTTGTTGCAGGAGATTGCACATAAAATATGTGTGCCTTTATGTGTGAGATTATTTTGACCTTAGCTATTGTAAACTAAAATATGATCCCCGAGTGAGTTAATATTATGAGCAATGTAGTGAGTGAAATTACTGGGCTTATGAGATTGAACACCTTATAATGTCTCAGGGTAACGAGTGCATGCTGCAGTGCCACGCGTGCTTTTGTGTTTCAAAGTTCTGAGTGGCACTGCAATTGTTACGGACTGACATTACACTTACCACCAGCCAAACGACCAGCTCGTCACGTTATCAAATAGAATTTTAAATAAACTAACACAAACCATACCTTTCTGTTTCCCGTTAGTATATGGGATATATTAGGCATTAGTGTGATAAATAGATAAACATTTCGGGTTTCCGATCATGTCCATTTTTCCCCGAAAGTTGACACGTGACTTCCGGCGTCACGGCGCCTTGTAACTATAATACATTTTCCTCATACCTCTGTTTTGTTGTACGTATACTGTATTAGGATGAGAATAATGTTGTTATTTGTGATTAATGGTGGCAGGCCTAAGGCTGCCTAGCCACTCTTAAGGCTTAGTCCTCATCTAAGTTTGATGTTATTTACCACTTCAATCTCATTGTTTTTTTTATTCTATTTGGCGAGACGAGCTGGTCGTTTACCTGATGGTAAGCATAACGCCGGCCCATAACAATTGCAGTGCCACTCAGAACTTTCAAACTCCGCTTCAGATAAGATAGTGGTGAAACGATAACTATGCATAGTTTGCATTGTGGTAGGACAGTTTTAGTGCTCCCCTGCCCAGCTACCACTTCTCAATTTGACAAGCAGCTATCGGTGTTAGCTGCACTTGAGAGTTACCTCAAAGTTTAGAATATGCACCTCATCGCAGCAAAATCGTTGCTTAAGATCAGAAGTGAGCCGGGTTATTTCAATTCATTCGGAATGATTCCGTGTCAGAAGCGTCTGGTTCTGACCGTTTATATTCCGGAATCGCACCTGCTGAGAAATTTCCGAATAATCAAATGTTAACCTAACCTATCGAGTACAAAAACCAGTATAAATACAAGTCATTATTAAATTAATTCATACATGTATATTCATACACTGTATGAATTAGTAACAAACCGTGAAAGTTTAAAACATTTATAAATTTAATCTTTAAATAGGTTTATTGCTCGCAATAAAGATTTTTATTTTATAAATCGTAAAGATTATACTCCCGTAACTTCCCACCTCGTATCTCCAGTCTAGACTCACCACGGTGAGTATGGTAATGAGGCAAGATTTGAAAAATTGCTGCCCTCCTGCCGATCCCTCAGGCCCCGCGTGCCGTGACTCACAACCACGGGAATGTTATGGGAGGAGATAAAATATAGCCATTACGTTTTTTGTATGAATAATATAATTCGCTGGGTTTTTTTTCATCTGTACACATAAAAGTGAAATGACACTCACTGATTAATCATGAAATCTTGAAAACTGCAACACTTACGAAGCACGAAGCTGAAATCTGAAAAGCGTATTCTTCATCTCAATATAAAATGTACATCATCATCATCATCATAAGCTGGAAGACGTCCACTGCTGAACATAGGCCTCCCCCATAGAACGCCACTTGGATCGTCTACTTGCCTCTTGCATCTAACGGCCCCTGAAAAACCATCTTTAGGTAGGTATAAATCTTTTGTATTGAAATAAGGTTGAAAATAGCAATGAGTTTGTTTTTAGTTGAAGGTGATTTCGTAGTTTTTATTTAATTAAGAAAATAATAATATTGGATAGGTCCGTGGGGGAGAACTCATAATATTTTCAAATGTTTGTCAGAGCGTTTGATTGACGCGACTTAACCAACTAAATATTGAACATTTCGAGACGAAAGATTTTTTTACAAGATTCTGGGGCATTTCTACAAAATATTTTATAGATAAGTCTTTTCTACAAACACTTGGCTAAGCTGCTGTATTTTTTTTGCTCGTAATATCTATGAAAACAGAGATTTGTGCGATGAAAAATAGGACTTTTTTCGAACGTTTTGCTTTGGATCTTCTGTAACTATCGAACGTTTTGCTTTAGATCTTCTGTAACTACACTATTTTACCAGGCGGTAGGACTAACTCTTCTGCGTGAGTGGTTTACTATATACTCTGCTACGATCGGATCAAAATGCTATAATCATTGACCCAAGCTACGTAATTCGTTATTAAATTGGTACGATTTGTTCGGATCGTTTGTCGACATCTACCAACCGAAATAAACATTCAAGACTATTTTACGAGTCTTGAGCTGAATACCGAAACTACTCTTGAGTTTTTTTTCTTTCACTTTCACAGTAAAGAATTGAACAGTATGAATGCAAAGCAAGTACACTGCAGTTTATGAAATAATAAGTCGTGAAAGCGGATTGCTTTTTATTCAAAGAGTTCAGCTTCAGCTTAAGAGGGGTTCACACGAATTTGCTTTCTTTTTGTTTTTATAAAAATAAAGAAAACATATATGGTCTTACCGCAAATTCAAACACACTTTAAACAGCGTCTAACCCTTATAATGCCTTAGTCTCGTGTTTCAATATTAACAACCATTAACTTTGATTAAAGAAGTGTCTGACTCAATTCTGTTGTGTGACATTTCTAACCCTTTTAGACGTTGATATTTTAGACATTGTTTAGATAAACGGGCATCTAAAAGTTGTTTTTTGTGGTCCATTATTTATGCCAAACCTAACTAAAATACCTAAACTAACTAAAGTACCTGGCAAAAAACATGTATGTTTGCAGCAAATTATATTAAAGGGACAACTGTACATAACATATCACCATGTTTTATGCAAATAGATCATTTGAATTCCGAACAGCCAATCTATTCGGGGCACATTAGACGCTAAAGCATGATTGATTGTTACGCATCAATTACGGACCACGCGCAAACCGTGTAAAAACCACGATCAACGACGCTTCAACGACCTCTACTCAAATAGTTTCATAATCACTGTGTCTTTATCGCAGAAGCCGCGCTAGATATGCAATTGTGCGCAAGGGATGCATGTAGATTGTAGAGGAACAGTTATTTCTTTAAGCCCAGGCAGGGCTTTGAGGGAATGAAAGAGATAGCACTATATGGCCGTATTGCTATCCTTATGATGGTTTATGCCAAGCGTGAGCACTTAATGTCCCGCAATCCGCGCTTATTGCAAACCAGGGTTATTTTGACAACATAACTCTAACATGCGTTAGCGTCTAATGCCGCCCTAAGAGATTGCGGTGGCCTAAATAAGTAATTAAATAGTAACTTTATGTACCACTTTGTCATCTAATATTTATTTCTGAACGTGAAACTCCACGCAAACCGTATTACTGTAGTAGCAAAATATATCAGTGTAGACCTCCCCTAACTTGATCCCGACGAATAACTTTATTATTACGATATTGGACATTTTCTTGTTAAAATTCAACTTTGAATGCAACTTGAAGCATCCATTGAAGCATTTTCTGCAGCCATTTTAAACAAAGATCCATTTAGATATATTTAGCTCCTTATTGTAAAATCTGATAGAGATCGCTTTGAAAATTATCATTAAAAACGGGATATTTACCATGTATATTATTTGATTTGAGTTTCCGATATTTCGGCGCTGTTGCAAACGCCATGATCACGGGAGAACTGAAGTACTGCGGGTAGATGGTATTTATGGGCAGACGTAGCGATCTACCCTCTTCCTCACTCGTTTATTACGCGTGCCACTACTATTGTCCTCACTATCTCGAACTGGATTCCGACACACAATACTGACCGTGTCAGCCCGCATACTCGGAACCGTATTACGTCGGTGTTTACACAACCGAACCACTGGATTCCAGGTATTCGACAGTTGAAACCCATCCCCACGATTGAAATTCTTGAATTTGGTAATTTCAATCGCTTCTCTAACCAGTCTTGGTATGTAGTGGCGTTCTGTCGATAATATCTGAGGGTTATACAACTCAATCCAATGGTTTGGGCCCGATTCCAACAGATGTTCCGCAACGGCCGACTTCTGCGAGTCGTTGTTTTTGACTGCCCTGATGTGCTCTTTAATCCGGCATGAAACAGTACGTTTTGTTTGGCCAATGTAAGAGCTACCACAGCTACAGTCAATCTTATAGACCCCGGGTACCTCTAAGGGGAATCTGTCCTTGGGGGATCGCAGAAATTGGGCAATTTTCCTGAAAGGAGTGAAGATTGTTTTGACAGAGAACTTGCTTAAGATGTTGGCGACCCTATCTGTCACTCCTTTAACGTACGGAAGATAAGCTGGAAGACGTTCCACCTCACACTTCTTGCGCTTCCTTGAGGATCTGGATTGTAGGGTACCAGTTTTGTAACCATTTCTCTGTAGGACGCAACTCACATGTTGCAGTTCTTCTTTTAGATGAGTCTCGTCGCATAGATCATAAGCACGGTTTGTGAGTGACGTCACTACAGAATTCAGCTGGCGCGGGTGGTGATGTGAGTCAGCATGCAGGTAACGGTCTGTGTGTGTTGGTTTCCTATATACAGTGTGGCTGAACGAACCATTATCACGAACCCCTATCTTGACATCAAGAAAAGATAAGCTCCTGTTTCTTTCCATCTCAACTGTGAAGTGCATTTTGCTGTGGATGTTATTTAAATGTGTCAGGCATAGGTTTATGTCATGCTCATCTCCCTCAATTATACCAAAAATGTCATCCACGTACCTTTTCCACAGTTTAATTGGAATTGGTGCAGTGGTAATGGCTTGTTCCTCAAAGTACTCCATCCATAAATTGGCAACAACTGGTGCAATCGGGCTACCCATTGCCACGCCATCTATCTGGAGATAGTACTCGCCTTGGTAAACGAAGAAGTTGGTAGATAAGCAGTGATGTACCAACCTACCGTACTCCACCGGGATGTTACTAAGCTGGATCCTGCGTTCAATGACCTCCATGCAGTCTGCCACAGGGACGTTAGTGAAAAGCGACTCCACGTCAAAACTAACCATTACTTCACTAGATTTTATATCATTCGACCGTAAGATTTCTATGAAATGACGGGAGTCCTTCACATGAGATGTCGTATGTCCCACTAGTGGCTGCAAGACATTAGCAACGTGCTTTGCCAGTTCATAAGTAGGTGAGTCAATTTGACTCACCTACCTTTAATGATAATTTTCAAAGTGTTGATGACCATGACAGTTTAAAAACCTATATTGATAGAGATCGCTTTTATTCGCTGAAAAATTATAACAGTTTCCGTAAAAAAAATGTTTTGCATGTTCATTTTGAATTCAAAACACCAAAGTAGAGCATAATTTTTTTTTAATGATAAGAGACTTATGTTTGGCAATGACGTACCAGCGGCGCAAGTACGGAAGTCGGTTCGATAAATTTGTCGAACCGAAAAACTCGACAAATTTATCGAATGTTGCGAGTACCGAAGTCTGATCGTAAAGTATTGTAGTAGCTCTATATTCTCTTTGGATTCGACCTAGCTTTTCGATAACTTTTGTCGATTGTTTCGAGGCTCGATAAATCCCACTTTATCGATTTGAACTGTCAATTTTATGAAATTTTATCGAGCGAAAAGATCCGTACTAGCGCCGCAGTTGCATCTATTTTACCGTTGGAAAAACTGATGGCAGACTTTGAATTGGTTTGAAATAAGTATCACCTATTTATCTTTCTTTTCATTAAAAAAGATTCAACGATATTAAAACAATCCTGCCAGTTAAAGTGTTAATGTCTGTGTCATTGAAAGCTATCATTTAAAGCTATGGATAAGGCACTTTTTATTCCTCATGGATTTCCAGTGCTCACTGTGGTCTTTCAGGCAAATTTCGCTGGCTATTCAAACCGGAACACAGTAATGTTTGCATATTAATTTTGCGGCAGACTTCACGAGCAAAGAGGTGGTACCAATCCAAGCGGACACTCGCAGATGAGTTAGTCCTACCACCTAGTACAAACAACTCCAAATATAACTTTTATGCTAACTCTATGTTAAAAATATAGCTCTAGCATATCACGTATCGCTTCAGTCAAGGACGCAATTTTCACAAGTGGCTCTACAAACCACATGTACACCAGCGATACTTGTGGACTTGTGGAACATCAGGGAATGTGATTAACACTCCGCGACAGGCACTTGTAATTTTATGACGCTGATGCGAATTTTTGCCAGGAAACAGTTTGTTTTATCGGGCCCTGTAGAGTAATTTGTGAAAATTGTTGAGAAATAATATTGTGCGTGTGTTTTTAAAGTAAATGGCAGCTGTTGACATTTTGCTGCGGAAAATCTTTTTTTTTACTTTTCATAGATTAGTGTTTGTCCCATATATTAGTGCCACCACGTATTGGGCCACCGAACACGGCCAATAGACGCAGCGACTAGGTGGCCAACAGTGACTAACAAAAAACTATTGTGCAACGAGACAAATGGATCGTCCACCTTTGTACTATTATGTATTCTGTGACCTGGGTAAGCATAACGGTAGTCCAAAACAATTGCAGTGCCACTCAGAACTTCGAAACAAAATTAGGCCTGCGCAGCACTGCAGTGCACTTGTCACCCAGAGACATGGTAACGACTATACCCAGTCATTTCATTGCCCTCTGAACTTGATGAAGGAACCAATTGCGAAATCAGCAAATACATTGGACCCAGCTGCAATAAACAATGATTTCTTATTTTCATGTCTTCAATGTAAACAAGATAAATAATCTCGTGTCGTAAAGTATCGGTATCATTCGGCAGAACTCGTACGATACTCGTAAATTTACAACTTTTACAAGAACCGGAGAGTTTACTACCTACAACATACTGCCGGCAAGTTTTGTAGACGGAGAGTCGGTGGCGTGGATTCTTTTAATGTTATTAACAAAATAATTGTGTCGATTCTGCCGTTTCATACCCAACTCTAATTTTAGGTACGCTCTCTCTCTTTCCATACATAATATGAGCAAGTGATGGAAGATGGAAGACGCCACTAAATTTTTTGCCATTAAATTTACTAGACACAAGCAATTGGATTAATTTGACAGGTCTAAAATATATTCCATGTCTTTCTCATGTTCTCATTTAGAAAAAGAGTTTGAAATTAAAATTAGGTTTAGGTACGAGATGACAGAATCAACACCATTGCTTTAATAAAGCGGGAACCGACTTCAATAACAATCTACTGAACCAATTTTGATAAAATGTAATACCATATAAGACCAATCTTAAAGTATATCCTTTAAAATAAACAAATAATTTTCCAAACCAAATTTTCCAATGACGGAGTTTTGAAGTAACAAACATAAGAAGATACAGACGAATTAAAAACCTTCTCTGAATTACCTAGAAGAAATCACTGTATACGGATAAGACCGCTTTTTGATACACTCTAGTTTATGGGCTATTTTTTCTGATTATTTTATAACCTAATAGTATAGCTATAATGAGCTATCTATCTTTTTTATACTATTTGATAACGAGACGAGCCATTCGCTTGCCCGATGGTAAGCATAACGCCAGCCCAAAACAATTCCAGTGCCACTCAGAACTTTGAAGCACAACACCCTGCGCGGCACTGCAGTGCGTTCGTTACGCTGAGACATTAGGTATTCAGACTCATAAGCCCAGTAGTGTCACTGACTGCTTTGCTCATTGAAGTCTGCCGCCAAGTAGAAATGTGCAAGCATTACTGTGTTCCGGTTTGATGATCGTACAGTGCTACTACCAAGTAAATCTAGTGAATCACCTAGCATTTCTCGTCACTGCCTCTCCGCCAACTAATACTACGGGTGTGCTACGCCGTAGAACTTCGTAGCTACTCGTAGACTTATGTAGCTACATTATTTATAACACACGAAGACATTTTCTGATAGGTTAACATCTTAGAGCTTTTTATTTTGACAACTATCTCACACGATCGAAATGGTCGTGTTGAACACGCTAATGTAGAATTTACACTAAGTTGATTTTCGCCTTGCGGCTGGTCGCTTACCAAATCACTTCGCAAGCCAAATCGTCACCCCATTTATACAGGTCGATAAAAATCGCAGGTGAATAGTTTTGCATCAAAACGTTGATCAGAACAGTCAACAACATACCTTCATGCAGCGTGCGACTGAGCATTTTCACGGTCGACTTTAATATTTTTAATCACCCACCGCTTGCGACCTCTTGCCGCACGACAAAAGTCGAAACCTAGTCAGTCTACTTTGGATCTTGTGCTTTTAGTCAACTATGGCCTAACCGAATTGCCATTTAGATAGTCGAAATCGTGTGGCTATAGTTACCTGTGTAAAGCCCGCATAAGGAATTACCCTTGCAATTTTAACGCACATTGACTAATACGCATTATGACTAATAATTATTACCGTCATAAATACGCGAAAAGGCCAATCGCAAAATGTAAATGACCAACACCTAAAATGACCAATACGTTAAATGACGCACAGATGAAATTACCAACACCTTACTACCCACACGTGAAAAGATAGGCGAAATGACGAACTAATATGTTGGTACGCAATCCATAGCATATATTCGCTCCCTAGAATAAATATAGTAAATAAAATAAAAAAGTTCTTTGTAGAAATTAACCGTATAAAGGTGCGCTAGTGGCTTAAACTAGCCGTAGATGTGCGATAAGCATCAGTTACAATTCTTAGTTGGTCTCTTGTTACGCAATAAACAAAGGACAGTTAAGTAAACACATCCATTTAATAAGAACCTCTCTGTTGGTTCAACAGCGTCATCGACGGTTGGAGAGTGCAGAAGATGCTCAGCTTTGAAAAATAGTGTTTGATGACGACTAGCTCAAGGGCACTGCATGTGTGTAGGATTGGGCTTGGGCCATGAATATGAAGATTAGAAACAGCCCCGATTCATAGATGAACTCGTTTTTAGTGACTAATTATAATTGAGTTGCGTCGCATGCTGTGCCTGATAATTATGGTTGTGATGGTTGTGATGTCTTATTGCTTTATTCAAAAGCTTTACACTATCGAGAAGAAGGGCAAGAAAATCAACGGCGTAGTAAAACTTATCCTCTAGTTATTTTTTGAGGGACCGTGCTATTTGTCTAGCAAACATGCATTACTGCGTCACAGAACAGTGGGAGAGCGCGGATGGCGCTCAGCCCTATGGGTTTATTACATTTTGGATCCAAGGCACCCTTGGAGGACACCCCTGGGGGTGCCGCGGGAACTTAGGTTCGTACAAGTGGCACCCCCAGGTCTTTTAGTGCAGTGCTTTTTAAAATGGTACTTCGTATTAAAACTACGAATACCTACCTACCTACTAATAATTATATGATCTGTGCCTATGGTTCATTTCATACCACCGCCCGCAGTATATAAAATGCTATAAAAACCAAGTAAATCTGTATATGAAAAATTGTAGTTAGAACTATTCCTATCTCACTCCGCTATACAGCTAGAGTATCCAATCAAATTCGCACGTTTCTCCGTAATAAATGCGAGTTTTATTTCAAGCGATATAACTGACAGACCGGACGGTAAATCCTGAATTTATGCGGAATGCGCTCGCCAGGTGGCTACTATGAAACTGCTACCTTTAATACGGTCCTGAAAACCTTATAAGAGAAAAATTTATGTCTGGCCATATTCTAGTCATCACCGGCTTACAATATAGGCTTACTAGGCTTACTCTCAAGATTAAAATATGTCACCAAGCATTTTAATGGCCGCATTGGCGGCACTTGTGACATGTGTGTTCTATTCTTGACAATGTGGCTTATTGTCACTATCCTATCCAGCATAAACATAGAACAATATAACAATTGCAGTGCCACTTAGAACTTTGAAGAACATAGGGCTGTGCGGCACTGCTTTGCGCTCGTTACCCTGAGACATTAGGTATTAAGTCTCATAAGCCCAAATTTCACTGGCTACTTCGCTTATCAAACCGGAACACCGTAATGCTTTCTCGTTACTGCTTGGCGGCAGACTTCACGAGCAAAGCGGTGGTACTAACCCAGATGAACACTCGCAGAAGAGTTAACCCTATCACTTAGTAAAATGTTTGTTTTGTGTATTTTTTGTCCACGCCACCTGTGACACAAGAATTCCTGGATGAGCGTAGAGGTAACTGGGTAGACTTAAGCATGTCAGCATTCTTTTTTTCTGTGACTATTTATATCTTACTTAGATACAGCTAGTCTGATTACCAACCCCAAAAATTATAAGCTTTTTTCAATTTGTATGGATATTCAATACTACCGCAACTAGAAAAGTGTGTCCGAAACTTTCATGGTCTCAACATGGAATCGCTGCCTTGGAAATATTCGTTCACAGTAGCACCCCCACGTGAGTGGTAGATAGAAGAGGGTGGAAACTCGGATTTGTCTCCGGTAGGGATGAGACGCCGCTAATGTGGATAGTTCCTTTGAAGTCGACTATGAAGCAGAATTTTATAGTTATCGCTATTTTTAACCAACTTCAAACCTGGAGGAGGTTCTCAGTTCGTTCATTTTAATAAATTTTACGTAAAAATACTACCTCTAATCGTGGAAAAATGGGGGATGAAATTTCATTTATGGTAATATCTATGGCGAGGTCGATTCCCGCTTTTTTAAAAGCATTTTTATGCCATAACATAAAGCCTACCCACTTCAAACATCGCTGGAAACTTGAAAACTAAACTATTGCTGGAGTAATTGTTTTGTGTATAAGTTTGCGTACACTTCCTAAGCTGGACTAGCAACTATTATACAAACAATAACCCTTCATTGAAAACACAAACAAAAACAGTTAACCATCTCTACCCAAATTCCCATAACTATTAACAAAATAAAGCCGCCACTTCCATTTCCTCATAACCAAAAACATAAATCAACCTTACCTTAATACTGTCATTTCGACCTTCACCTAATGACCCAAGCCCCCGCACACACTCACAACTTCTCAAGACATACAGAAGAACCGTGTGAATATTTGATAGGGGGCTTGATTGTGAACGCGGCCGTAGGTGCAGTGCGAAGCAGTTGTTGAGATGCTAATTTTACAATTGCTGTACGATGAATTTTGGGCACGAGTCCTTTATAGTACACATAATAGAAAGATACAAAACAAATGAAACAAAAATAAAATGCAGAAATAAAAATCATTAGACAATTACTTTTATTTATATTCTTTAGACAAGTTTCCGTCGGTTTGAAATGAATTCGCTTGAAGCTTTATGTCAGCGGAAACTTGTCGATGGAAAATCAGCTGTTGTCTGCACACCAGCGGATTTAAAATGTCAAAAGTTTTCAAAGGATGTGGTCCGAATCGGAAAGCGGAAAGTTTACTAGGCGAAATATGTTTCGATAGTTTGTGAATTTGCATGATTAGGAGAATACGGATACATCCGATTTGACTAAGAATACGCCCGCAGGTTTTTATCTTTCCCCAGGCACTTTATCTGATAAACAGATTCAAATGTAAATAATAAAATTTAAATAATAAAAAACGAATATTAACTTATCAAGATAATGATATGTCTCAAAAATACTCTGCTGACCCGATGGCTACCGAATCGTATACATCGGATTAAATTGAGAATATGCCTGATGAAATCAAATTTAAAAAATGAATAAAAATTTCATTGCCTAGGTATGTCACATCCAGTTTTTAACCATAAACAAAGGTACTGTCAAAGTTTATATACTGTGACCTAGGTCGCGATGACGTCATAGCTGGGTACAAGCCAAAGCAGTAAAGGCATCATGGTGAGATAGCTCGCTACGAAATGAACGTGATACTGAGTTAAGCTCTTGTTGTAGTGTGAGCTTGAGTAATGGTAATTCGGATGTATAGAGTTTGCTTTGAGACTATCACTTACGGTCTCCTTTTAAGATCTACCTAAGACGTTTTTTATTGAAATAATAAACTACAATTTCAGAGAGATTAGAAAAAAATGTGTACTCGTATATCTATCTGCACTATACGTAATATAATAAATGCGAATGTGCTTGTAGATATGTTGGTGTGTTAGTTTGTCACAACAGAATGGAGCTAAACAACGGACAAAGACGCGACTAAGTCTTGTATGAGTTAGACGCTTTTTAACAAATGTTTAAACATGTGTTCAGAATGTGTTTAATTTTTTGTGGTAATGGGCTCCATGAATTCGAATATTTTGTGACTTGTGAATTGATCACTATCTCTCCTGAACAGCAAGGATGTGGTCGAAAATGGTGAATCCGCTAAACCTAGATTAGAATTGGCTCACAATAGATTAGAACTGGCTCACAATAGATTAGAATTGGCTCACAATAGATTAGAACTGGCTCACAATAGATTAGAATTGGCTCACAATAGATTATAACTTCTCACAATAGATTAGAACTGGCTCACAATAGATTAGAACTGGCTCACAATAGATTAGAACTAGCTTACAATAGATTAGAACTGGCTCACAATAGATTAGAACTGGCCGAATCACACCGATATAGGTGACAGATTTTCAAGTCGAGGATGGTATCTAGCCAGCATGCACAAGAAAATGCCCTCCCAAGCAAAAATATCTGACAAAATACAGTCCTTTCTAGCATCTTATGCAATCATTTATCATCCGTGTTCATTTTTTAAGCCCATTCTAATTGGCAGGTTATGATCGCGATTGGCAACTGACCCGGCTACCCCGGGTCGGTGGCGCAATGTGGGTCGGTGCCATCTGCCTTGGATTAATTCCAACTAAGATAGCCAGTCATCTTTGATTGGTGGTAGGTTGAAAATATAGCTAACTTTACCCCAGGCCCTCGTATGAACACTAAAATATTGTGCACAAATATTGCAACTTCTTGTAAATAAATACAGTTCAAAAATTTCGCTTCGAACGGGATTCGAACCGCTACTGTGGTTTAACACTGTAAACTATATTAACCTCTTTTTTACAAGGTTTTATTTTACTTGCAATGTTTGTATGTATGTTTGTTTAGGTCAAATCTTGCAAGCTAAATTTGACACACTTCCCGTGTGAGTTGTTCGATTAAGCCGAAATTTTACATACATCACATAGACAATGCAATATGATAACGTAACAGAGCTGATCTAATTATGGAGCCGGAAAGTGGCCACATGCACTCTGGATCTGTCTTTACAAGTATCCTAGATGATGTCCAGGGTCCTGATGATGGAGCCGGAGCAGAAGGTGGGCATAAGATTACAGTACCAATTACGTATTTCATAAAAGCTTGTCTGGAAAAAAATCCACAAAAAACTTGTAATAATCTATAGGTGTTAGTCTTTGACCGCACGTGGTTTACCGCAAAATAATCACTTTGATACGAAAATTAACAATGGTTTATTGATAACCGCCAGTGTCATAGGCGATCATAGAATAACGATTGTGCTAAGATACCGAAACTGTCTAAAGTGATCATTTTGGAGCGAAGTTCATACTATATCAGTTGTTAAGTAAAATTTACTAATATTGTAAAAGGATATTAAAAAAGAAAGGCCTCGAGGTGGTTCCATTTTAATTAGGTCAAGATCTGATGATGCTCTTTAAAGATAAGACGATGAAAGTCGGTTTTCGTAATTGTAGGTTTTCACCCGCGTTCCCACAAGAACCGTGCATTTTTCAGGATAAAAAGTAGCCTATGTTACTCTCCGGTCCATAAACTACATCTATGCCAAAAATCACTTCGATCCGTTGCTTCGTTACTGCGTGAAAGAAGGACAAACCAACAAACCAACAAACACACTTTCGCATTTATAATATTAGTATGGATTTTATACGTAGTTTTTTACAAAAATACACAACAAACTTGTAACCATGTCAAATAGAAACTACTAAAGTTGAGTACGCTCGAACTAAGCAACAACTTAGTTTTCTTAATTGCTTGCGAAGCCCAGTTTCTAACACATGTTACTATCTACATCGCACTTCTGTCAGTGGCTGTTCAGAAACTTAGAGCTTTTTGATCTTTCGAGTTAGGAGAGGCCACAATGTTGAATATGCTCTTTCCTTTATATAAAGTTTGGAATTCGTCTACGGAAGTTACTGTTGTTGTTTCTGGACGTTTTGGAACCAAATTAACGTTTAATATACGAGTTATATTTATTTTTGATGTTTACTTAAGTGTCTTAGTGTGATCTGCCACAGGGCTCAGTTTTCAGTCCGCTACAATTCCTTCTTTTAATGCTATATATTATTTATGTTATGTTCTTTTGGACCTGATAAAAATAAGGTATTAATAACTGTGCTGTTCGTTATTGGAATTATATAAAGGACAAATTGGAAATCTTCAAATCTCCGGAAAGAATCACAACGTTAACGAAAACGATACATTCATACATAATGCAATACTTTCGATGAATCCAAATGGGGTGTGAGCCCTAACTAAATACAATAGCAGCCTTTTAGCCCTTTTGAGCCTCAGAAGCCGCTCATCCCCTTGAATTAGGGCATTAGGGAAAGCGCCCTCCACAGTACGTGCCGGAGTGTCTGCGATTTCGGACGACATGGGCGGAAATGTTTTAGTATTTTTATGTTTGTGTCGACTATTTTGTTTATTTAATGGTAGGACGTGACCGCAGGTTTATTGGTTTAGGTACGAAGGGGTTGAATAGTTGAGGAGAATTTGGGAATTCGGACCCAATTAGGATTATCATTGCATGGGTTTTTAATGACTGTGTTCTTAAACAAACTGATCTTATTATATAAAAAAGCAACACTTAATGTTCATATACTTATATAATATACTAGCTGCTGCCCGCGGTTTCACCCGTGCAGAGATATTGGATTTCATGGTTTTTATTTTTTTGCTCGGAACCCTAAGCATTTTTTAAAGTTACTCCTTATAACATCAGCTATCTGCCAGTGAAAGTCCAGTCAAAACCTGCCCAGCCGTTTAGGAGATTACCCGGAACAAACAGACAGACAGACTAACGTTGTTATGTTATAGGTACCATATATACTTTCATATGCATTTGGTAATAAGCTGTTATTTTGATATTACAAACAGACACTTCAATTTTATTTATTTGTATAGATGTATCTGATACTGTGTCCTACGCACCCTACACTACATGTATGCCGCCTATGTACCTACTCACTTGATACAGTATGAATACGTTACGTGCTACGCCTCTAAGTGAGTACCCTGCTTTATAAAGCGAAAGACTATTAAATTGTGGAATCTTCAAGTTTCCTAACAATTTTCGTAGGTCCTAGAGAATTGTCGATTTGATCGTAGCTGGTGCGGAACGAGCAAATGGAACCTGATTTTTGGAATACGATGCCCGTTAGAATGTGAACAGATTCTAAAATATTTTTGCGAAATAAGAATGTTTCTACCGATTTGAATTTACAACTGCTGGGGAAAATATTGTTTAATACAAGAAACTCTTTCTCTTCTTTCTCTTTCTTTCGTTTACGTATATTTTTCTTGTTTTAGAGAGCGAAATTAGGTTATTTAAGACAATACTTCATATTTAGTCAGAAACCATTTTCATTGCCATGACCTGATAGAGTTTATGTCTGTAACAGATGTAACTGTGTGGGACACAGTAAATACGTAAATGCTAACATAAAATGAATCTATTACATGACGCGATCCCGGAAGTTAAAGTTTTGAAATGTCTTATATTTACATATTATATACAATATACATAAGATCCTCTGTATACGAATTTTTCAACGCTGAGACAACTTCCGAGAAGTTTCAAATGCCTCCAGATCCAGCCAATTATTGCCAGTGTACCTAGTTGTATTCTTTAAAAGTTAAATTTAAAATAGAAGAAATCTCAACGATCCAAGCGCTGAAACGAAAAGTTCTTCCAAAGTCACTATGGAAAAATCTTTCCGATTTTTAGAATTGCAAAGCGAGAAACAAGTTATGGAGGTAGGTACATTAACTTGACAGTTTTTAAATAAAGAATTTTGTCTATTAATTAACGCTGAAGGACGTTTGAACGGCTTGTTGGCTGATTCTACCTTGCGGGTTGCTAACTAGGTGACCACTAAGTGATACCACCTTCCTATGATCGCATCACGACGGTTTCCTTCACCGAAATATCAAGCCCATTGTCAGATTCGAACCACCTATAGATCAGCAGCCGATGTACCAATGCCGCTTCCAGTTAATTGCTTTTGTTAGCGGCCTTTAAAACATTTCTTAGGGTGTAACTGCCGTACTCAGAGTCGTTTAGTGATTACAGAAGAGTTAGTGGGAGGACTAACTCTTCCGCGAGTGTCCGTCTGGGTTGTTACCACCGCTTTGCTCGTGAAGTCTGCCGCCAAGCAGTAGTGTGCAAGCATTGCTGTGTTCCGGTTTGATGAGCAAAGTTTCTAGTGAAATTACTGGGCTTATGAGACCTAATACCTAATGTCTCAGGGTAACGAGCGCATTGCAGTGCCGCGCAGGCCTTTGTGTTGCAAAGTTCTGGGTGGCTTTGCAATTGTTATGGGCCGGCGTTATGCTTACCATCAGGCAAATGACCAGCTCGTCTCGTTACCAAATAACATAAAAAAAAAAACTTAAGCCTTAGTATTGATTTCTTTAAGATATTAATCACTAAACGACTCTGAGTGTGGCAGTAAATGACACTCAATCTTCACACAAAGAATGCTAATTCGAAGCCACAAACGTCACTTATTTTAAAACTTCCTTACTTATTTGAGATAGCGCACAGTGTTACCAGTTAGTTAAGAACTCGAGCTCAAACTTTGCACAATTAATGCGGTCTCGTGTGCCTCTACATTCATAACTCTGTGATGAGAACCCGCAAATGTTCCGGGCTCGTAGGTATAGTGCATCTTAAGATAGAGCTCTAGGTCGATCACAGAGCTCAAGGCAGGCGGGAAATTTAAAATGTACGGCTCCGTAGCTAAGTTGGTAGTAACACTGCCTGCAAACCGAGGGGTCCCGGGTTCGATTCCCGGTCGGGGCAGATTTTGTGTAAGCATAAAGTTTGTTCTCGGGTCTTGGTTGTTTGTGATGTGTATCTGTGTGTGTCCATGCCACCTGCGACACAGGGAATCCTAGTGCGGGGGTGTGAGTGTAAGCGTATATTTATTTATATTTATTATGACGCCGTGTATAAAAATCAATGATTTTGATTTTTTTTTCCTTTACTAAGTTTTTTAGATTCCAGTACCATACAGTAAAAAGCCAATACGACCAATTACCAGCTCCCAATTTAAAAACAGCCACGCGATATCTCGCAATGTAATGTCATTCCCGTAAAAACTATTGGCGTTTCCGCGAGCGGAAAAGAAGAGGAATTTTGTCTAGAGGGCCTGGCGTCCCTGGTGTTAGACAAGATCAACATTAGTCCTATACATTAGTACAACATATAATTGTACAATATCGGCACGTGTGAATGTGTTTTAACTTATAAGCTTAATTATTGAGCGATAAACGGATCCTCGCCCCACTCAATATTAACTTAAGCTCAACTTAACATCAATCTTATGCGAACCAGAGAATATAACTATTCCATTAGAGGCGCTTATATTTATAAGGTCTATGAACTTCTAGGAAGTCCCGAGTTACGAAATTGAGTATAGTCTGAATGAGAGTAGTCTTGGAATTTCCTCTATTATAAGGGATAATTAAATTCTGTAACTTAAGTCTTAGAAAACAGATTGCTACGTTAAGTATTTGAAGCTTAACACGTTAGCTGCGGCACCAATTTTTGCAAACTTTCCGTTCCTGCGGTACGAGGTATTATCGGCCCGCACCGTGACCAGACGTTAGGGCGACACGCGGTCTATTAGACCCCACCTCCTTTAACAGACTAAAATCCATTTTCTGGCGCGAAATCAAAGATAAATGAAAATTTTGGTCCTTATCGATATAGACAGTGAATTGATGAACCCTAATGTACCGTCGCCCCGGGATCTGATAGCTAGTTTATTAATTATTGGCAAAACAAAATATGGGATCTTATACACCTCGTAACGCACTGAAAAAGGGTAAATTTTCGCTAAGATTAGTGATGAGAAAAATAATATCGACGCAACGACGTTTATCTATTTTTGTGTGAAAGTCTTAATGCGGTTCACAGAATAGAAAAAAAGAATGTTGTTTTCGCGGCTTGCGTTGCATTTTTACCTTTTTTGTAGTAAAATTTTAAAATGTATCGAATTTCTTCATTAGATTTACTCATTTTGACAGTACGAAAAACAAATGAAAATCACACATTTTCCTAATTTGAATTTGGAATTATGTTCTTTAAAATTTAAACTTTCAATGATACCAAAACCAGCCAGATACAAATAGTATAGCCAAAGAGATTTTATTACAAGTTCATACATACTATAATGCGAAAAGACTTTTTCCCCTACCAACATCTTTCGATACGGAACCCTAAAAATCGTTAGGTAATCTTTATTTACTTTCAAAACCTAGACAAAGAACTACTGAATTATTAATTAATTACTTACCTGTTTTGTCAACGGCTGCTTTGCGTTTTTTGTGGAGTTTTTCACTACCTACCAAAATATAAATTAAAAAACTTACCTGTTTTGGTTCTGTTTCTGGGTTTGTTAAAATTAACTTCTTCCGACATCGTTTAGACATGTTCGGCGATGTAAAAGGACGTGCTCTCCAATCGACGTGATGCACAACACTAGTCGCGGGAAGCTCGCGTTGGGTGCGGTACGAGGTCCGAGGGGATACGGGACGTTTTAGCCTCGTTCCGCACTGCATTAAAATTATATTAATTCAGTGCGGTACGAGGCCTAAGACATCCGGTACCAAGGTAGGTATACCACCGAGTCCGGGACCATTAGCGCATCTCAAATATACATTTATCTCTTTTCTATACTGGACCAAACCAAAGCTATGCCCTTCGCACGACAGAGATGTTCACGTTTTTCCTTGCCGCACCACAAGGAAGTTGCGTGAGGGGTGATTTAGGCCTCGTTTCGCACTTAACGTGTTAACCTTGGTTATCAGTCACCGCTTAAGTTACTAAAGTAGTGGCGTTTTTAATGTTTATACAATCAATACATACTTAATTCCTATAAATTGTTAAAAAACCGGCTGTAACTCACGTCGTTTGTCGAACTTTTTGACCTAGGCTTCGATCTCGCCGCGTATATACGTTTATAATGTGTGATACTCACGAAAATTTTAGTACTTAATTATTATAAAGAGTTAATGGTGTTTTTTTTTGTTTGTTTGTTATGCATTAGCATAACAAACAAACAAACTGGTGGCTAAGAATAGCACCACCCCATCTCTTCTAGTGAATACCATAAGAGCCGGCTAAGGGGAAACAATCCAGCATCCCTTGCACGTGCACCAGCCTTAAATGCTTAATTCCCCTATCGTAAAGGTGTACCTTTGCGATATGGGAACCCCCTAGTAACTGTAGTTGTTACGACCGCCTTAGCCAATCCAACCGTTTTTTCTTTTTTCTTTTTTTTTTGGCTCCACGCGATTGGCGTATTTAGCCACTGTCAAGTTATAATAAATCTCTAGTTTTGGTGCATGAAAGTCACGTTAAAGTTTAGTCTAGGCGCGGTCGAGTCGAAGTAACGCTTCAATAAAGCGGTGGATACTTTACTGAATGCTTCTATGTAGTTTTGGATAGAATACGAAAATACACGTTTTTCATCTTTGTACTATTTGCCTTTCACTCATGCACGTTGACAAACACTTAATGGTTAATAATCCACTATTATTAAACATTAACACTCGATAAAACATAGGTTTTAGTAAATAACACAAAATAAACAACAGCACATTTTCGCATTCCCGCCAAAACGCAATCCAACTGTTACATATTTAAAACTGCTATTCTCTTGTAAATTAATTCAAATTAACATTACTATTGACACCCCTACAGTAGTCAACACGTAATCGTGCGTGACCCAACCTTTTTGTTCTTAAACTTGAAAGAAAAATTTACGCCTATTTTTAACCCTTTTATTATAGGTTATAAAGTTTATTCTCCCCTACTTTTTCCCATCAACCGCAATGCGGTCACTATTAAAGTATGATATAGAAACTTTCAGAAGCTATTAAATAGGCTAATCTAATGAAATAACAAGCTTTGGCCCACGGTTTCACTTGCGCTGAAGGTTTCCACTAGAACCATGCATTTTCCGGAATAAAACTATATACCTAGTCTGTGGCATTTTACCACATTAAAATATCAGAAACAAACAAAATAAACGAGTAGGGTAAACAACATAAACTAAAATAACTAAATAAAATACACACTAATTTATTTATTTATTGTCTGTGGCCAATAAACATCTCAAAATTGCTCTGTTACGGCGTGAAAGAAGGGAAACTGACATACCTAAAAATATACTTTAATTTAATATTAGTTAGAATATTGCCCTTATTAGAAGGGAGCAAAGTAATAACTTGTTATTTTTCAGGGTTACGAGCGCACTATAGTGCCGCACAGGTCATTGTGTTTCAAAGTTCTGGGTGAACAACATACAACATAGAATTTTGTTTTTATGCTCCGACGAGCTGGTCGTTTACCTGATGGTAACGAATATAACGCCGGCCCATAACAATTTCAGTGCCATTCAGAACCTTGAAACACAAAGTCCTGCGTGGCACTACATTCCGCTCGTAACCCTAAGTCATTAGGTATTAATTTAATGATTAAACGAACTTACCTGTAAGTTAAGTTCTATCATAATTATGTGAAGTAGTGAGTTTGAAGAGATTTTATATATACACTTGTAGTAGCACGCATAATGTCGCCTTGTCTATGCACTAAGTTCAGAGAGAGAAAAAAAAAATATGTAGGTAGACCGCACAATTTCATTATTTCGTGCGGTCGGCTGGTTCTTCATTTAGTTCAGAGCTTATCAGTTCAAGTAGATATTTCACTATTCGGGACCTATGAAATAGGTAATCTGGGTGGGCGGGATGCTATCTCTTCAAACTCACTACTTCACATAATTATGATAGAACTTAACTTACAGGTAAGTTCGTTTAATCATTAAATTATGTTACAGTATTGAGTTTGAAGAGATTTTATATATACACTTGTAGATGTTGAGAGAAGTTGTGAAATATCTATTTCAGTTGAAAGTATTACAGAAGTAAATATATTTAATATTTCTTCAATAATTGACATAATAAATGTACTTAATCACTCAATTAAAAGGTAATGTTTCTTAAATAAACTATTAACATAATAGCTACAGTAAATTTTAGCATAAATCAATCAATTTTACTTCTAGCAAAACAATGATTTGATTCTGTATATGCTGTCTGTTATATGCCTGTTATAAAACTTGGCAAATATTGTAGAGCCGCCGGACCAACCGGCAGTCTCCCTGATAACATCCAAATTCACACCGAGCTTATGAGCTTTTGAGGTGTCTAGTACTATGTGCAGAGTACTGTGTGATATCTATTCCACAGACCCACAACGTATACTCTTTATCCATCTGCTAAGTGTTTGGGGAGAAACTTTATTATATGGTTTTTTATAGAAATAAAAATAGAGGTGTGATGATCACGTAATGCCGCTACATTACTTTTAAATAATCCGTTAATAATTAAGCCGGACCTATGTCAGGTCTGTCTCGAAAAATTGGCAGCATCAGCGTTGGCTGAGTTGCGTTTACACTTGACGTTTTTATTAAGTCAGGGATCCTAATGGAAATATCATTCCGCCAATTTTGAAAATTTCGGATATCTATTTTTGAAATAGTTTGTACTCTATGCGCTGTTACCAGCGCCAGCAGGGTAACTAGCTTCTTTAGTGATTTTTTCTAAAGAATGAGATTAATTAGGAATCCAAGTGGCTAGAGTTTCAATTACTAATGTAGTATCCCAGTGGATTCATACTTGGGTAAGGGAGGGCGAAGCCTAAATATACCCTTAAAACACAGTCGTCTGTGCTTATCTGACTTCCTAATACTAAGGAAGGTGTAGATCTAAACCCATTTAGAGTGCCGTATAGCGCTCCCGATTGAAATAACTCTGTTAAAACATGAATAATAACTGGAATGTGTAAGTATCATATTACTTAATTTAATTATCTGACAGAGACGCTATTAATGTGTCTAAAGACCCGGGAGGGAGTTTTCTTATTAGAGACTCCCGCACAATACTCCGGCATCCAGGGTAATCTGCCGCTGGATCTGGCAGAAACTGGAATGAGAGATTATTAGGTCCTCAGAAGTTTGAAAAAACCAGTGGTTTAGTTTGTAAAAAACTGGTTAAATAGGGGATACCAAGGTTCAGCTGGCCATGTTGGCCCGACCAGTATGCACTTAGCTTTGTCGCTAATAATTTTCATCAATGTTTTTTTAAAATTATTGAGAAGGAAGGGAACCCGTTTTTACGGGTTCCTGGTTCATGGTATTTTTATACAATTTTGACCAATTCACAGAGAAAGCGTCAAGCATCAGGGTCTTTGTGCCATGATATGTATACAGGACATTTTTTATTTATTCAACTAGCAATCATGTCAATCTCTGGTAGCCCGAAATTGTTAATTATTTGCTGAAAGGCAAGATCAGATAGTTCCCATTCAATATCCGGGTGAATACACCTTGATTCAGTATCTGCTATAGTATTTTCTGTAGATGGAATGTATAGCGCTGTTATAAATAGAATTCGCGCTTCACACCATTGTCGTATTTCTTTGGTCAGTTTGTGAGATGGGGGAATTGCATTCCTCCCATACGATTAATGTAAAAAATCGCAGTTGTATTATCTATTCGCAAGATAATATGACAATTGGATAAATCCTCTAGACAAATTTTTAATCTTATGAATGTGAAGTTTTCTTTCTTCCCGACTTCAGCTACCGCTTGCCGTTTTTCCCGCACAGGCTATCCCCCAACCCCCCATAGTCGAAGCATCTGAATTCGTCAAATTTAATTTGATTTTTTGGATTTTCGATAGATTTAATCCACAAATCGAAATCTGACTGTAAACTTACAGGCAAATTCATGTACTTTTCATTTTTGTAATGTTATCCATACATTCGCTATAGCTATGTAATATTAGACAGGTATCGTTAAGATATATTGTCGATAATAATCAGCACAGCGTGGCATTCTGACCACTGTTTTCATTATTTTTGTGAAGACAAAAGGTGCCGTATTGACACCAAACGGTAGGGCATTAAATTCATACAAGTTACCGTTCAAACTAAATCTTGAATATTTTTTAGAGTTATCTTGAACTTTCACTTAATAATATGCGTCTTTGAGATCAATAGTTGACTTGAGACAACATCTTGAGATTAGTTTGATCATTATTCTAAAATCTTCTAATTCAAATGAACATGTTGAATGAACTCGTTTAGCTTTTTCAAATTTAGGATAAAGCGTGCTTTTCCGTTCGGTTTGGGTAAAAAGATATTGGATATCCTCACAGGGCTCACAGTGAGGTATAGCACTTATAGAAATTAAATTATGTATAGCTTGATCAAATTCAAGTTTTTCTGAGTGTGCATAATTTCGGGGTTGAGGTATACAATGCTGATATGGAGTTTCAGTGAACGGAATTTCATAACCACGTATCCACGATAAAATTATTTTATCTGCGGTTATTTGTGACCATTGGTTGTAAAAAACAGATAGTCTACCGGCGTAATTTACCGTATTGTCTAGCGGCGGCCGCGACTGAAGTTCAGTGGCGATGTCCTCGATGATGGCGAGTGCTGTTGCCTCTGAGGTGCAGACTCCTCTTCATCTTTGAGGGCGCCGATGGCTGCTGTCTGTGGTTTTGAACCGGAGCCTTCCCGTTTCAATTTCTGTTAACGACTTGATGCTTTGGTTTCGTAGCAGTAGTCTTGTTAGAGGTGGAAGCTTTGAGATCCAGACCTGTTTTATTGATCGCTTTTGCGGTCTTTAAAGTTTTGGCTAGTTCTTGGCTACAAGAAAACTATCTATTATCGTGAGCAGCATCTGATCTTTCAAGTCCTTCTTTAGTACAGCCAATATGAAATTTCGCCTCGTTATTGACTCACTGAGTTGTGTGTCACAGATGATGCGCCCAGCATCAATCAGCAGCTTTAGAACAGTTGGATCTTTATTATCCTTACTAAGAAGAGTCTTATAGGCTCGTCAAGACAAGCAATACCGCTGCTAATTTTTGCCTTAGCTTGGTTCTGTTCGTGGAACATCCTCACTGCTGGAAGCACCTTTAATCACTGGTAGTGGAGATACATCCTCCAGTATTGTCACGTTGGCTATATCCAGCGAACGATCGGAACTCGCGTGTAACGCGCTAGTCGACGGTCTTGGTTCGCGTAGCTCTTGATTTTCGTTTTCAACATGAACAGCAAATTGCAAATTTATGTCTAATATACGTAATTATACGTATACCTTCATATTATTATCATAGGATAACCTCAACAAGTTGCTATATGCATGGCGTATTAGGTACGCATAGGTATACAGCGAGTAAGATGAACTCGTGACGTTGCATCGTGAACTCGAGTAAAAAATAGGTTAAGTAACAACTCGAATCGTTGGAACGTGAAACCTCGTATACATTATTATCGGTAAGTGGCAACTCGAATTGTTGAAACGTGAACATTAGAACTTAACTTATATAGTTAAAATGTTACCTTCCGGTTCGTTTCATATTATTATTATAGGACAACCTCAACAGGTTGCTACATGCATGGCGTATTAGGTACGCATAGGTATACAGCGAGTAAGATGAACTCGAGTAAAAAATAGGTTAAGTAACAACTTGAGCCGTTGGAACGTTAAACATCGTATGTATTTAAGTGACAACTCAAACGTGAACCGAAGAAATTGCAAATTACTTAAATAGTTAAAATGTTACCTTTCGGGTCGTTTCATCTTTTTATTATTATAGATAACCTCAACAGGTTGCTATATGAATGGCGTATTAGGTACGCATAGTTATACAGCGAGTAAAATGAACTCGAGTAAGGAGTAGGTTAAGTAACAACTTGAATCGTTGGAACGTTAAACCTCGTATGCATTATTATCGTTAAGTGACAACTCCAATCGTTGAAACGTGAACATTAGAACTTAACTTAAATAGTTAAAATGTTACCTTTCGGGTCGTTTCATATTATTATTATAGAATAACCTCAACAGGTTGCTATATGCATGGCGTATTAGGTACGCATAGGTATACAGCGAGTAAGATGAACTCGAGTAAAAAGTAGGTTAAGTAACAACTCGAATCGTTGGAACGTTAAACCTCGTATGCATTATTATCAGTAAGTGACAACTCAAACGTGGACCGAACAAATTGCAAATTACTTAATTAGTTCGAATGTTACCTTTCGGGTCGTTTCATATTATTATTATAGGATAACCTCAACAGGTTGCTATATGGATGGCGTATTAAGTACGCATAGGTATACAGCGAGTAAGATGAACTCGTGGCGTTGCATCGTGAACTCGAGTAAAAAAGTAGGTTAAGTAAGAACTCGAATCGTTGGAACGTGAAACCTCATATGCAATCGATAGTTATCGGTAAATGTGCAAATTACTTACAAATATTCCCACTCGTCGTTATGTATCCTCTTCGGCATCTTGATTTTGACGAAAAAACTTGTTAACACGGAGAAACTTAGAAAAACCAACTTTGTAGTGCGACGCGGCGGAGCACTGCAACGTGAATGAAGAACCAGCCGACCGCACGAAATAATGAAATTGTGCGGTCTACCTACATATTTTTTTTTTCTCTCTCTGAACTTAGTGCATAGACAAGGCGACATTATGCGTGCTACTACAAGTGTATATATAAAATCTCTTCAAACTCAATACTGTAACATAATTCTCATAAGCATGCAGTAAGTTCACTGACTAGTTTGTTCATCAACCGGAACATAGTAATACTTGCATTATACCGCTTGGCGGCAGACTACACGAGAAAAGCGGTGGTACCCACCCAGATGGACACATGCAGAAGAGTTAATCCCACCACCTGGTTTCGAATGCAAGAGGTATCCGATCCATGTGGATTTCTATGAGGGAGGATGATCAGCAGTGGACGCCTTCCACCTGATGATGATGATAACAACTCGACCACGCTCGCTTCTTCGCATAAGTTTCCGCTCGGTCGCATTCGCTCTTTCGCACAAGTTTCCGCTCGGCCACACTTGCTCTTTACCACAAGTTTCCGATCAGCCGCACTCGCTCTTTCGCACAAGTTTCCGTTCAGCCGCACACGCTCTCTCGCGCAAATTTCCGCTCGGCCACACTCGCTCTCTAGCACAAGTTTCCGTTCGGCCGCACCCGCTCTCTAGCACAAGTTTCCGCTCGGCCACACTCGCTCTTTCGCACAAGTTTCCGCTCAGCCACACTCTCTCTTTCGCACAAGAGTCCGATCGGCCACACTCGCTCTTTAACACAAGTTTCCGCTCGGCCACACTCGCTATTTTGTATAAGTTTCCGTTCAGCCACAGTTGTTTTCGCCAAATACACCATCCTACATTTGTATTCCCCAATTTAATTGTGAGCTAGTTAAAAATGCATAGAAACACAAATTGCTCACGATTGACTTTCCAATGTGCGGTTCGTTAAAACTTTGTTAGCAATCGGCGATTTCAAATCGATTTCATGTTCTGATAGGAACGATAACTTATATTGACTGCCTTTGTGTATATACACAAATAATTTAATCCTACTTCCTATACTAGGTATATATAATACTAGCTTCTGCCCGCGGTTTTCACCCGCGTTCCCACAGGAACCGTCAAACCGATCTGTCAAATTAAATCAACTTGTCAACATTATTAAACTTTCAGCTGTCAATTTTATGTCACACTAACTTCTGCCCGTGGTTTTCACCCGCGTTCCCACAGGAACCGTGCATTTTTCCAAGATAAAAAGTAGCCTATGTTACTCTCAGGTCCATAAACTATATCTATGCCAAAAATCACGTCGATCCGTTGCTTCGTTACTGCTTGAAAGAAGGACAAACCAACAAACACACTTTCGCATTTATAATATTAGTACGGAAGTATGGAAGTATGGATATGGATTATAAATGTGTGTGATTGGTGGTTTGTTGATTTGTCCTTCTTTCACGCAGTAACAGAGTAACGTATCATACCATTTCAAGCTCCATCCAAACCACATAGCGACTATTCTATATACCCTTTAAAGGAAGAGCAAGTATCACTTTACCCAATGAAAAAGCGTGCTTGAGTCAGAGAGCTAACTGAAATAAACCGTTCCATGCATCTGCTATAACATACCTATATGTTACACCCGATTTATTTGCTCGATTCCATTGCCAACGTCATAGATTAAATAAGACAGAACTTCACCTCGCGAGCGGTGTTTATGT
This sequence comes from Crocallis elinguaria, assembly GCA_907269065.1. Taxonomy (NCBI): domain Eukaryota; kingdom Metazoa; phylum Arthropoda; class Insecta; order Lepidoptera; family Geometridae; genus Crocallis; species Crocallis elinguaria. The sequence continues at coordinate 11,479,139 of OU026071.1, read as the reverse complement.
GTGATTTATTGGCGTAGGGGAGCGAGAAGTGCTGTAATTGTTGCTCTGTGGTATAGCTACGGGTGGTAGTTTAGTGCTGCATGCTTTGTGCAGTAAAAGCAGGCACTGTGTATCACTCCGCCGAGTTTCTTGCCCTTCTTCGCGGTGTAGGCTTTAGAACGAGGCATCAAGTCACTACAACTATCGCGAGCACCCACCTCGCTCCTTTAGAAGTAAGCGTGTTTATAGGGAATTACTTCTTACACGATAAGGGCTGTCAAAATGTTGGTTACCTTCCTTTACCTCGCTAACAAAAAATAAGAAGAGGCTTCTGTCGTTCGAATTTACCATTTTTTATCAGTTGGTAGGATTAACTCTTCTGCCAGTGTCCGTATTGGGTGGGTACCCCCACTTTTCTTGTAAAGTCTGCCGACAAGCAGCAATGTTCACGCATTACTGTGTTCCGGTTTAATGAGAAAAGCAGTCAGTGAAATTACTGGGCTTAAAAGATTACCCGGATGTGTCAGGGTAACGAGCGCAATGCAGTGCTACGCAGGCCTTTGTTTTTGAAGTTCTGAGTGGAACTGCAATTGATGTTATGGGTTGGCGTTAAGCTTACCATCAGGCAAACGACAAGCTCGCCTCGTTATCCAGTAGTATAAAAATTACCTTTCATCTCACCATGCCCTTTCATTTAACACACACACATGCGTCAAGATAGTCTTATGGAAATAAAAAATCGTGTCATCTAGTCGTGTCCACCATAGTGGAATTCAAATGACGTCACCTAACCAAAAGGATATTCAAACTTTAGATATGTGTAGGTAGGGTATTGATTTAAAATACAGTTTCAAGATTTAACCCATATAAACTGGTGAAGTTAAATAATAAGAGCTTGTAAATCCAGAAACCACGGTCGATAACTCTGAACCACTGTGCCGTATAGCCGCAGGATTAAATATTAATTAGATACGTTCATTATCGAACAGGAATCACCTGTAAAACCGACATGGCCTGGCCATTGTCTGTATAAACGCCACGCCATGGGTATTATCTGTGAAATTGCCCGTTACGCAATGGACCGTAACGAATTATTGATCCGTTACTTGGAACGATTTAGGAAAAACGGAAGAGATAACAGAGCTGCTGAAACTGAAGATACCTACCTAATAACAGATGTCTAGAAGAAATCGCTTTGAACGATAAGGTTGCCAGTTGTGGCCTTTACCTATTGTTAGATTATTTTAGTTTTAAAATGGGGTCGATTCTGTCGTTACAATCTAAATCTAATTTTAGTTTCGCTCTCTTTCTTTTCAATATATAACATGAGAAAGAGATGGAATATGTTTGACAGATCTAAATTTAGTCTAGGGCTGTCAAATATCTTCCATCCTTAATAAAATTAGGCGTCACTAAATTTATTGCCGTTAAAAATTAGTGTAAATACACTAAACGCAAGCTAGTGGATTAATTTGACAGGACTAAAATATATTCCATCTCTTTCTCAGGTTTTTATTTAGAAAGAGAGATTTAATCTAAAATTAGGTTTAGGAATAACATGCCAGAATCGACACCAATGACTGTATTGTTAGCGTCGAAGCATCACGCCTGTCGAACAAATGCAGTAAGTACCTACCACCAAACATCACAATGATAGTCGTAATCATGATAAGAAGAATGACAGTGCAAGTTATATGACAAAGATGTACGGAGGCAAATAGTTCAGGAGCCTCCTGGCGACTACTCCAATATTTTATAACATAACTAGCTGTGCTCCACAACTTCGCCCACATAGCCTACGTTACTCCTTGTAACATCAGTTATTTGCCAGTGAAAGTCCCGTCAAAATCGGTCCAGCCGTTTTGGAGATTACCCGGAACAAACAAACAGATAAAAATTTAAAAAATAATTGTTTTGCTATAGGTACCGTATACATAATATACTTTCATGTGTCTTTAATGAAAAGCTGTTATTTTGATATTACAAACAGCCACTTCAATGTTATTTATTTGTATAGATATAGATAATTATTGGTATTTAAAACCTTTTTGATATAGAATGCCGACCGACGAGTTATTTGCCCTTCTTCTCGATCGGTCTATACCTCTCTATAGGACGGGCACGTAGATATCTCTCTCATGTGTGGTGTCTCATGTGAATAAGGAAAACTGGCTTTAAAAAAGGTACGAACCGACTTCAGTGACAAACTACTGAACCGATTTTGATGAAATTTCTTTGGGACCAATCTGAAAGTATATACTTTCAAATAAAAAAAGAATTTTCCAAATCAGTTTATAAATGACAGAGATATGGGGTAAGAAACATTTTAAAAAAATACCCACCGAATTGATAACCTTCACCTTTTTTGGAGGTCGGTTAAAAATGGAAGTTGAACATTTTTGAAGTCATTTCCAGAGATTTTAATTCTTACCAAAACGTATTTGAAATCAATTTAAGTGACCCATCTGTTTGGGCTCCAGTAATTTAATTAATTTCCGTTTTTCTTTTCCGCTTCGTATCCGGCTTTATCCGGATATCTATTGGTTTATCAAATTTAACATTATTGTTATGTCTCCCAGGGGAAGGAAGGTACTTTCTGGGTCACAATCACAATGATTAAGTCACGTAATCAGATGTAATTGAGCCATTTGTGATCCTGCTCTTATTTTTGATCTTATTTAGTTTATTATAATAAATAGGTAAGAGAAGAGCTCGTGTGGCCGAGCGGAAACTTGTGTGACTGTCAATATTACGGACTACAGTTCGAATCCAAGATTCCAAGGAGCGTTGGTCTCCCAAAACGATGCGTCGTCACATCGTGACACTGCGATGTCGTGTCGTGTTACGATGTCGTATTGGAAATCTACAACGTGCGTCGTATAAAATCACTACATGACGTCACATCATGGCACGATGAAGGCATGACGTCATTCGTGAAAACTGACGATGAAATCCAGTGCCAGTGGATATCGCTCCAATTTTTATCCTTTTGTAATCATCTTCTGTTATGTTTAATTACCTAATGTCTCAGGGTAAAAAGCGCAAAGTTCTGAGTGGCACTGCAATTACCTACCAGGAAGACGAATCCCTCGTCTCGCTATCCAATTGTTTATGTAATAAAACTTATTCTTTTGTGTCTCTTTTTAACCGATGAAATAAACACTATTGCGTATTTTTATGGGGTAATATTTGGGTACTTTAAAGTTAGTACCTTTTAAATTTGTTTTTTTTATTAAAAACTTTTACTTGTTCACATTTCCATGATCTACGCACAGCGGCAACTTAAAAGCGAAAACTCACAGAACCGGAACCGAATTCACATATATTCGTGTGACTTTAAATTCCATCACAGGCTGAAAACATAAACGGCCACAAGCGACATTAAACACCATTAATTCTGTACGTGTGCTTGCGACTCATTTTCCTTCCCAACGCGTTCCATTTTACTGTGTTAAGGCTACAAGTTCACAAAAGGTACATGCTGTCGGTTTTGGAGGTTTCCTTGCCGCGTGGCAAGGGATTCTATACCGGGCGCCCAGCGCGTCGGTCAGTTCTACAACCCTTAGAGCTTTTCTTGAGCGTCGTTTTCTGGAAAAGATTCCGAGTAGGTACTTATTAGTTTTGGTTTGTTTTTTAAACATTTTTTGTAGTATTGAATAACGAGGCGATATATGTGAGTCGTTTGGCTGATGATAAGCATAACGCCCATATCAATTGCATATGCCATACTGACCTTTGAAACACAGAAGCTAGCGCGGCGCTGCATTGCGCTCGTTACTGAGAAGCCCGGCAATTTCACTGACTACTTATCAAACCGGAACATAGTAATGCTTGCAGTAATACTTGGCGGCAGAAAACACGAGCAAAGCAAACCCACCCAGACGGACACTTCCGGCAGTTAGTCATATCACCTGCTACCCACTTGATGTGAAATAAAACTGACTGTGAAGTAGATTATTATTTGATTGATGAAAGATGATAAACCAGATGGGCTAGACAAGCGGCATTGTCTTGAAATCGATATAGAATCGACTTCCGTTACCGTTACTATGGTAACTTAGGTATATATCAATTTTATCATCTCAAAGCCAATGACATTTTTATATGTCATTTTTATGTCATTTTTATTTAACCGGATTCATTTACATGGTACAGCCGAGCTTCGCAACGATTGACACTTATGAGTAATACTTACGAATGTCATTTGGCTAGAATTATGGCTAAAATTTTGTCATAAAAACAACTCAATATATTACAAACATTTTACACTTTACTCACTAAATCGAAATTAATTATTTATATTTTTGATCATTATCATGAGATATCTAAATATTTCTGAAAATTAATTTAAAAATATTACATTGTCACTAAACAAACGGTTATAATTTTCAATAAGTATAAAACAAGACAAACTAACAAAAATTGACACTAACAAAATTTGACAGCCTATTTTTTTAAATACTAAAAAAAGTGATACCCGATCGCAGGCAATCACAGCCCCTTAACGGATACTATTTACATATGCATGGATGTGGAATTGGATGCCAATTGAGTCACAACGCGCTTTGCTTTTCCATCTGACTTTACTTAAATTGAGTGTTTTGTCTGTAAATGGTCTCTAGACGCTATCCCTATAATGGGTATATCACTGGAGCAACACGCGTTTTGCTGCTGACACAACAGTAATGCTTGCACTCTGAAAACAGTCAGCGGCGCAAGTAGGTACGGAAGTCAGTTCGATAAATTTGTCGAACAGAAAATCTCGATAAATTTATCAAATGTTGCGAGTACCGAAGTCTGATCGTAAAGTATTGTAGTAGCTCTATATTCTCTTTGGATTCGATCTAGCTATTCGATAACTTTTGTCGAAATTATCGAGGTTCGATACATTATATAAAAAGTCGATAAAACCCACTTTATCGATTTGAACTGTCAATTTTATCGCATTTTATCGATCAACATGATCCGTACTTGCGGCACACACCCGGTAAAGCCCCTGCTTTAAATGACTGTGTTTATGAGACATAATACCTAATATCTCAGTGTAGTGTGCGCAATCCAGTGACGTGCAGGCTTTTGTACTTCATGGTTCTGCGTGGCACTGCAATTTTTATAGGCTGGAGTTATGCTTACCATCGAGTAAACGACCCACTCGTCTCGTTTTCCAATAGTATAATAATAATAATAAACGCTTACACTCATACCTCCTAGGACTCCCTGTGTCGCAGGTGGCAATGACACACACAGATACATATCACAAACATCCAAGACCCGAGAACAAACTTTATGCTTACACAAAATCTGCCCCGGCCGGAAATCGAACCCAGGTCTCCTAGCTTTGCAGCAGGGTTACTACCAGCTTAGCTACGGAGCCGTTATTATCAGTGAGATGATAATTCATCATGTAAAAAGTATCCTTCATAACGACTTTACATTGCCTTCATCTTTTCTGACATATTAGGCACCTGCGTGTGTTTAAATCTGTTAGTCGCATGACCAGCAAACGACGTCAATCTATACAAATAAATAAAATTGAAGTGTCTGTTTGTAATATCAAAATAACAGCTTATTACCAAATGCATATGAAAGTATATACGGTAACTAAAACAAAACAACCATTTTTAAAATTTTTGTCTGTCTGTCCGTCTGTTTGTTCCTGGTAATCTCCGAAACGGCTGGGCCGATTTTGACGGGACTTTCACTGGCAGATAGCTGTTGTTACAAGGAGGAACTAAGCTACTTTTATTTTAGAAAAAGAATTAGGATTCCGCGCTAAAAAAGAAAAACCATGAAATCCAATATCTCCGCGTGGGTGAAACCGCGGACAGCAGCTAGTCGTGTATAAAATAATACAGTAATATCATATTATGATATTAGGAATAGGTCCCAAACTGTTCTAGTGCCGTTTGGACACCGCACATCCTCCTAACCGGTCCTTGAAGCTAACTTAGTACTTACAACCCATAGTTACAATTAATTTATTCCACCGGGGTTTGTTACAAACGCCTTCAGGGCTTCCTAACTCTGTGGGTTCAGCACTACACGAGTATTTGGTTAACTAAATTTCATTTAACTGCGGTATTGATGTAAGTAACATTGTTTCAAGGCTATCTAAACTTCGAGTTTGGTATGTTCGGGCCTTTTAAAGGAACGTAGGCGTTCACCCATCGTAAGAGAACACCTTGAACAATTAATTGAGAGTAACTTATATTACATCGATGGTCCCACCGTCCCAAAGGTGTTGATTGGTTGATGGTTAGGGTACCCAAAATTGACAATCTGGCGAATTTGAAAGTGTGTTCCCCCAACTGCTATTGAGCGCTAGACTAATCTTAGTATCTTTCATTTTGTTGGATAACGAGATGAGCGGATCGTCTATATGATGGTATGCATAACGCTAGCCTTCAATAATGGCAGTGCCACTCGGAACTTTGAAACACCAACTTTATATATTATTATTATACTTACTGTAGTTTCTATTAATTGGCGAGCTCCCGTTACTACGAATATCTTCACGGGAATACTCCCACGAAAGTATTCCCATTTGAAAGTTATACTTGCAACAGTGATGAATCTCGTGATATCATCTCAATATCGGGAGTTGTTAAAACAGTGTTTGAAACACAAAGACCTGCGCGGCACTGCAACGCGATCGGCTACTCGCCCCTTGTATCCTATTGCATTCCACTATTTTCACCCAGGTGTTATCACCCAGGTAAACTTTTTTTTAATGTTTTTTGGTAACGAGACGAGCTGGTCGTTTGCCTGATGGTAAGCATAACGCCGGACCATAACAATTGCAGTGCCACTCAGAACTTTGAAACACAAAGGCTTGCGCGGCACTGCTGTGCGCTCGTTACCCTGAGACATTAGGTATTAAGTCTCATAAGCCCAGCAATTTCACTGGCTACTCTGCTCAACAAACCGGAACACAGTAATGCTTGCACACAACTCTTTGGCGGCAGACTTCACGAGCAAAGCGGTGGTAACAACCCAGACGGACAAAAGGGACAAAAGACGGACACATAGTGCAATAAGTAAACCGTTTCAATAGCTCCAAGCTTCCATATTTGAAATACAAAAATGAATAAACTTCAAACTAAGCTACTAAGTTTCCTGCTAGGAGGTAACTAGTACCTAACCTCCAGTAGTTACTTTCTAGTTCCACCTGGAACTCTCCACTGTATCTAACCGCTTCCGGCTAACTAAACACCGCTCAACACGAGTGTTTGCCTAACTAACTTAGACTTCGCTGAACCTAGATATAGTACTGATTTTTACTCTATAATTTGAGCTGTGAGAGAGTTTGTTAAAAAACTAACTCTGAAAGTATTTTTGGTCATAATTTTTCGAACATAGGAACACACTCTTCTGCGACTAGGTGGTAGGACTAAGTGCGAGTGTATGTCGGGTTCGAGTAGTCTGCCGCCAAGTTGCTACTTGGCGCATTACTATGAGCAAGCGTTACTGTTTTCCGGTTTGATGACCAAAGTAGTCAGTTAAACTACTGCGCTTATTACCTAATATCTCAGGGTAACGAGCGCACTGCAGTCCCGCGCTGGCTTTTGCGTTTCAATGTTCTGGTTTGCACTGCAATTGTTATGGGCTGCCGTTAGGTCAACCGACCCACTCGATTCGTTATCAAATAGTAGATAACAAATACCCACACTGAAGGTCAATCTGAAACCATATAATATATACAAACCTCTACAGATTTTCAAACTTACCGTGAAACTCCAAAGTCTTACGTAACATTCTCCGTATAAGATTACCAAGTTTGCCTGTGCTTATACAGATCTTGGGTATCGACAAGTAGGTCGCGTGGCATGCCTAGATCTAGGTATCTAGGTTGGTGGGAATAGCTATCTAGGTAGCTGCAATTTGGCGCGGAACTCGACGGAAGCTGGACGAATCGTGTAGTGTGGTGTAAGAGATAAGAAGATTATCCATATCTTTCTTATTATATCTGCCTTTTTTATGTTATTTGGTAACGAAACGAGCTGGTTCTGGTGTTCCGGTTTGATGAGCTGAGTAGCCAGTGAAATTACTGGGCTTATGAGACTTAATACCTAATGTCTCAGGGTAACGAGCGCACTGCAGTGCCACGCGGCATTTGTGTTTCAAAGTTCTGAGTAGCACTGCAATTGTTATGGGCTGGCGTTGTGCTTGTGACATCAGGCAATCAAACAAAATTTACCTACCTTAATTATACCATCAATTCCAGTTGTTAACATAGGACAATAGTCGTTAACCTATGGCAGAGGCCAATAAACGGCCAAAGAGTGACCTACATACCTATTTCGGGACGAAGGCTGGCCGCTTCTGAGACGAGACAGGTCTATTTTATCGGATAAGTAGGATTAACTCTTCAACGAAAGGCCGTCTGGGTTTGGTACGACCGCTTTGGTCGTGCAGTCTGCCGCCAAGCAGTACTGTGCATGCGTTGTTCCAGTTAGATGAGCAAAGTTGTCAGTGAAATTACTGGGCATAAGACTTAATATCTAATTTCTCGAGCAGCAAGCGTACTGCAGTGCCACGCAGGCTTTTGTATTAGAAAGTTTTGAGTGACACTGCAGTCGTTATGGGCAGGATTTAACCATGAGACAAATGACCTGCTCATCCCGTTAGTTTGTGTAAAAATACCTCGACACCTAAAATAGTTTTTGTCTTCGCCTCTTAATTTGGGCCACAGAGCTATTCACAGTTGAAATTCTATTCTAGCCTAAATTCAGCCAGCTATAAAATGCACCTAAATTTATCTTGGCTCGGAGCTGGGAGCTTAGATATGAAATCGGACGTCAGATTGTGTAGTTAAATTAATCTTCTCATGAATTTGATATGTTTAGTGCTATACGAGCTACCTTACTTGTACAAGTACATTTACAGTACATTACAGTACATTTACAGTACATTTACAGTACATTTACAAAACATTTACAGTACATTTTCCCTAGCTTTTGATTAGATTCTAGTGTCCTGTCGATGCAACGGTAGCGGGAAGAAGTGTGTTATGTTCAGCTCAGAGGCTGCTTTTCAGAACATCGGCTATGAACAGTTAGACCATTACATCATCAAGCCAACAGAATAATCAGATTTGGCTCGAGAAATTAAAAGCATAATATTACACTATTGTACCAATAGAAACAACGTGTAGATAACGTTTTGAAATACGTAAAATATATAAGAAGCTATCCAAGTTTTTTTTCTCCAATTTTGATACATGGCAAGTAGTTAAAATTCCTATAAATGATCTGTTCTCTGATATGGCGTTTCGTCATAATCATAGAGTAGATTTTTCAATTGGTATACGTACCTTCTAGTTATTATAATTGGGATGTTGACTGATTTTGGGAAAGTGTTTAAAACGATGCGTATGGGCCTAATATAACCCAAAATATTTACAATTACTTTTTAAAACAACTAATATTTTAATCATCATGTATAGTAAATGCCGTTTTAGATTTCGCTCCAAAACGCCAATACTGGTCACGTGGTCGATGTGACGTCACGATTCCTGGCACAGATAATTATATTCACAGAAATCACTCTAAAATACTAGGCAAAAAGAGCAATATACTCATTCCGATTGAGAACGTGATTCCGTGACGTCACGCGCTTTTTATGTCACGTGACTTCGGAGTGATGTGATTACATTTTGATTATTAAATTAAAATTGTATTCCTTAAAAATAAACAAAAATATTGTGTTTTATACGATTTCTGTTACAAAAACTACCGTTTCGCGGCAAAATTATATTTTTATTTGAATACAGTCAACATCCCAATTTGTCATGTGCACGACTTCGTATACACATCCGGTGTGCTTCGGCTCTAAATCACGACCTATTTAATCCCATTTCCATTAAACAAACATATACAGCCTAGGTCTTGAACCCACTCCTAAGTGCCTAACTAGATATTCTAATAATAACAAGATAATATATTCCACCCAGAAGGCACAGAGCTAAGATATAAAACTGCTTTACCATTCAAAAAACGTCGAAAGTATGCCCCAGAGTGGGATGCTGTGAAGCCACGCGTATCGGAAACCAGAGCATAAAATAATAAAATTATTCATCCGGCCTAGATAAGGCCTGAATTCAAGAGGAAAACCGACAATAATGCAATATACAATAGGGATGTTGCAAGAAACACAAAATACATAATTACGATCCTTAACACAATAAAAATAATTTTAAAAAATATATAATTTTCACAAAGGTGGGTAGGTATATTTGTGAAAATTATATATTTTTTAAAAGTTTATTATATTATATTCTAAAAGTTTCCCGAATTCAACGATTTTTTTTTATCTTCCAATGGTAATTTAAACTATACCATCACATACTTTAAATTTCAAAACAAAAAATTTATGACAACTATGTTTTTAAACGCAGTTTCCACGGCCAAATCTACAAAATGCTAGTTTTTAGTAGTACAGCTTTACGGCCCACGTTGAACAAATGACGTCAGATGTTCTGTCAAATTTGTATAAGGACGTTTTAACAGTCAGTAGATACGCCCGATATTGACTCTCATTTTTGACGTTTCAAGCGTTCGATTTCCAGTTTTTTCGATATAGACATTTGATTCTCATGAGAATACGGATTGATTGACATCATAAAAAAATGGACAATGATGGTTGACTCATAAGAAAACTCTCATGAGTCAACATCCCTATTAATGTGGCAATGAGTGGTCCAATGGTCTGAATTTCGAGATTTAAACGATTAGAAAAAGTTGCTTCCTACACGGAATCATTCCGAGTGAATTAAAATCACCCTGCTGATGTCTATATCGAGCTCGCATGGCCTTTATGTTTCAAAATTTTAGGTGGCACTGCTATTATTATTGGCAGCCATAATGTCTCTTTACCTAGTAGTAGATAAAAAATATTAAATGTTCGTCTGTCATCATCAAAGAATTGTTTCAAAGATTCGACCGTAAACAATACATAAGTTTATGTATGTTAAAACCAGTCTTAAATTAAGTCCACTACAGACAAAACGAGGTCTAAAATAAAAGCTTTTAAAAGCATTCAATAAATACGTTCGCCGCAAGGTACTTACTGTTTTGTACTATAAGCGGCTATTTATCGATTTCATTAATAATTCAGGGGGCTGGGCCTTGATGGAACTAAAAAGAGAGATGTGAAGCTGACCTGTGTTACGCGTTCGAATATCGCGTCCATTTTATGGATACACTAGCTTCTTTCACCTGCGTTCCCACAGGAACCATGCATTTTTTTTCCGGGATAAAAAGTAACCTATGTTACTCTCCGGTCCATTTCATTGGGTGATAGGATTCACTCTTCTGCAAGGGTCCGTCTGGATTAGCCAGTAAAATTACTTGGCTTATTAGACGTAATACCTAATGTCTCAGGGTAGCGAGCGCATTGCAGTGCCGCCTTTGTTTTATTACTTCATATTAATTTATTTCTTTTCAGAAAATGTTACAGGTCAAAAAAGCACACAACAAAGCACACAATAATTTAACAAGTTAAATCAGTAAAAATGAAATAAAATCAGAAATTCCAAGAACAAATTCCAATAATTTTGTCAAGTGTGTGTGACTCGTACACTGGGATCTAACGTATCTTTCGTTTTACTATTTTCAACAGAATTTAGACTCAGTACTATTTACTGTTACCGAATCAAATTCCGGCTTTGGCAGGCCTTTGATGTATACTTTTTGGTACTGCAGGGCTCAATTTATATTGACCCTACTAAGGTAAATGTTTTTGTGTGCTTTCTATTATCATAGTAATTGATTCTGGAGTTCCAATTTTGTTACAGTTTTGAGAGGCTGTGTCTAGGTGAGTTCCGAAGGTAGAACGATGAGAGGTTTTTTAAAGCGACAATTGGATTTCCTGCGCTTTACCTTTGAGAGTGTAGATGGAACAATCTGGATCTTGAACATTTTTCTTCTATGCGGAACTTGTAAAAGAACCTTTTCAGTCTAGATAATGTCATTTTCGTGTGCGAAGTGCTTTTTATCTTTGAGAAAAACTCTCAGCATAGCTGTCCATGTTCACTCCATAGCTCACAACGCATCTTTAGCAAGGTACTCAGAGGTGTAGCACGTAATGTATTTGATACTGTATATTGATGAGCAGTCAGTGAAATTACTGGGTTATGACACTTAATGCCTAATGTCTCAGGGTAATGAGCGTATTGCAGTGCCGAGGCGTTTGTGTTTCAAAGTTCTGAGTATAGCACTGCAATTGTTACGGGCCGGCGTTATGCTTACCGTCAGCCCATCAGGCAAACGTCCAGTTCGTCTCGTCATCAAATAGTATAAAAAGCATCACTCACAGATGCCTCGCACGTGTTTATTCCTTAGAACTATTTATCTATGTTATCCCCCGTTTTATATCAGCCATATCCAAAATATGTCAGGATATCTTATTTTCGTAAACCGATATTTGCGTGACCCATACGGATAAGGGAATCGTAAAACCACTATCCATAATAATAGAGAAGAGGAAAAAGCGGGACGAAGTAAAAAAAACTTTACAAGAAATAGATGAAGTAATTTCAGTCACTACTTCTCTTCTGGAATGTCTTGTTGCGCATGCGTTTTTGTGTTTCGATTTAGCAAAGTAGTTAGTGAAATGACTTGTCAAAGAGACTGATGCTGTAGTGTATATAGATAGTGTAATAGGTGGAACATGGGTGGTTTATATAATTAGTCGATGAGCGCACTACACTGCCGCGCAGGTCTTTCTTTGCGTTGCAAAGTTTTGGGTTGCCACTCAGATATTTGGAAATCCCCAAATTAAGTAAGATAAGAATTAGAAGTTGGTTTGTAGCAATGATGAATCAGCGGTCGCACGTAGATCCGTAGGTCATTAGAAACTACCAACCAAGTTATAACTTATACCAGGGAGTACACTGACTCTTCTGCTATTGTCCGTCCGGGTTGGATACCACTGCTTTGTTCATGTAGTCTGCCGCCGAACGCAGTAATGTGGAAGGATTAATGTGTTCCGGTTTGATGAGCAAAGTAGTTAGAGAAATTATTAATGACTCAGGGTAACTAGCGCTTTGCAGTGCCGCGAAGGCATTTGTGTTGCAAAGCTCTGGATGGCATTGCAATAGTTACGAGCTGGCTTTACGCTTACCATCAGGCAAACGACCGGTTCGTCTCATTATCCAATAGAATAAAAAAATAGGTTTCCTGAAATTCAGATGCCGGAAACAACTTCAATTTAATTATTTAGCTGTCCGCATACTAAATTATACAATAATAAAACATAGCCAACCTCCGTCAGTTTGACTACATAATACCTATTTATTTATCAACTTTATGTCAACTAAACGATAAACTTAGTTACGACCTCTGTAGTTTACGTTACAGTTAAGTTGTAACTTTATTGAAACTGCTATAAAATGGACAAACTTGATGTTGATGTTGAATGAGGGCAAGTACCGCCTAACACAGTCCTAAACACAGAGCAGACGTCTATTTTGTTGTAATCCAAAAAAGATCTACAGGCAATGTTTGATCTTAAAAAGTGGTGTTCTCATACTATTCGATAACGACACGAGCCGGTCGCTTGCCTGATGGTAAGCGCAACTTTGAAACACAAAGGCCTTCACGGCACTGCCATGCAGTGCGCTCGTTATACTGACACATTAGATATTATAGTCACTCATAAGCTTTGTGAGCAAACTCTCGGAAAAATCGGACAAAAACTAGTGAAAATATTTGAATAAGCCAGTAATACTATATAATACAGGCCAGTAAATTAGGTACAAAAACATATTTTAGGAAAAAACTGAGCCCTAATCTTTAAACATTTCGAAACCAAATAAATATTTGAAAGTTACTTCATTTGAAGTGTGAATCCACACAATCGATAAAGTCATTAAACTCCACATTAAATGATACAATTTCCATGGAGTGTTTTCTCGTAAGCCAACAACAAAATGTTGGCGGCAAATATTAATGGTGACCTGTCTCAAAACAAAAACGGTTTGGTGTAGGGGGGCGCTGTTGTAACAGCAAATGATGTTTACTTGACAATCATTAGCATTAACCGTGCTAGCCCTTTTGGACCACCCTTTTAAGCCCTAATGAAACAACAGATGCCAGTTTAGCTAGATATTGTTGAAAATTAATTGTTGACAATGTATAATGTATTATGACATGCCTAATTTATCGTACTGTTATAATGTGGTCTATTGTATAAATGAAATAAAATAAATACGTCGAAAATAATTAGAAATGTCATAACAGAATGGAGTTAGACAACACGATGGTTAGACACTACTTCGATCAAGAGTTGGGGTAGTTAATATTATTTAAACATGCGATTAAAGCATGTTTAAGATTTAGACGCTGCTTGACACTTATTAAGAATGTGTTTAATTTTTTTGTGGTAAGATCGTATCACTTTTTAAACCACCTTATCGCTTGGCGACAAATAATAATTGGATACCTTTGTAAGTCTGAAAATAAATCACGATAAAGGAACAGCTCGAACCGATTATACCTACGAAAAGTAAATGTTTCATATTCCCCTCCAAAACTGCACCGTTTCTTTTTCGTGAATTATTAAAAACAGGCTGAGAATTATTAACTAAACGCTGACCAACAGTCCATACAAACGGACTAAACGCTGACCAACAGTCCATACAAATGGACTAAACGCTGACCAACAGTCCATACAAATGGACTAAACTCTGACCAACAGTCCTCTACAATCAAATCTCTAATAATTTTTTTCCATAAAAAATTAACAAGTTTAACAGCCGTGATCAACATCCAGCAAACCAATTTGACCAATTTGGCGCATTTAATATAAAAGAAAATGAGAGGACCACAGCCAAAGCCTTTTTTTAATAATTCACGAAAAGTGTTTAGTCCGTTTGTATGGACTAAAAGCTGACCAACATTACAGTGCTCTTAACGATCTCTAGTTACGAACCTGTCATTTGTCACTTAGTATATTCCGATTTAGAGAGCGAGGTTTCCATTTAGATTTAAACCCAATAGTATAAAAAAAACTTGTTGTACCACAAAAATAAATTCTTAACGTAAATATTTACCTTTTTTCATCTAAGTATTTACACAATTCCTCCGCAACGGTTCTATTCTGCGTCAGCAGCACACGCTATGGTAACATTAAGAACTTCTTATCAAGACCTCTATCTTGAACCCCTAAATAACACCATTATCAATCAAATAGGAGTTTTTTATGATTTATTTAGTTCATTGGTTATTCGATTATGGTTATAGGCTTGAGTGGTTCCACGAAAATAACTGGTGTTGGTACGTTTGACCGTGATGATAAGGAAATGTATGAATATTTTTGGCCCGGACTAATTTTGCTTATGATTATGGTTTAAGTACTAAAATTACTAAAACGATTGTATTTTAAAAGCACTTTTTTTCAATTTCAAATTTATCTTTGAAATCATATAGTGTACATAAAATAGTATAATCCATAGGTACAGATAAATAAAATTGAAGTGTCTGTTTGTAATATCAAAATAACAGCATTTTACTAAATGCATATGAAAGTATATATGGTACCTATTACAAAACAATCATTTTTAGAATTTTTGTCTGTCTGTCTGTCTAATATAGGTTTTTAAACTGTCATGGTCATCAACACTTTGAAAATTATCACTAGAAACGGGATATTTACTCGGAAGAATTTTATCGGAAACTCAAATCAAATAATATACATGGTAAATATCCCGTTTCTAATGATAATTTTCAAAGTGTCTGTCTGTCTGTTTGTTCCGGGTAATCTCCGAAACGGTTGGACCGATTTTGACGGGACTTTCACTGGCAGCTGATGTTACAAGGAGTAACATATGCTACTTTAGTTTTAGAAAAATAATTAGGGTTACGCGCAAAAAAATAAAAACCATGTAATCCAAAATCTCCACGTGGGTGAAACCGCGGGGCAGCAGCTAGTAGTATAATAAAATAAAACTGATGATATTATACATTTTGATATATTATGCGATCCCACTGCGACATAGCTTCACTTTTGATGACATGCAATTTATTCATAGGTTGAAATATCACACCTTGTTGGCGTATCAAAATCTCGAAGATGACGGTCACTACTTACATAGTAAACACATAAAGTACACAAGCACTACGTACTATAGTGAATCTGTGACTTTGTTCCACATTCGCTTTGTTTATCATTGGTGCAATAAACCTATCTATACAAATAAATATAAATTGAAGCGTCTGTTTGTAATATCAAAATGACAGCTTTTTACTAAATGCATATGAAAGTATATACGGTATGTACCTATAACAAAACAACAATTTTTATAATTATTGTCAGTCTGTCTGTTTGTTCCGGATAATCTCCGAAACGGCTAGACCGAATTTGACGGGACTTTCACTGGCAGATAGCTGATATTACAAGGAGTTACTTAGGCTACGTGAGCGAAGCCGCGGGGCACAGCTAGTAATGAACAATAAAAAGGTTAAAAAAAGTACTCCATACTACGGAAAAAAAAAACATTTTTTTTGATACAAGATCCGTCGATTTACCGCCGCCACCGCGTATTTACCACGGCTTCTGCACTGAACACGCACTGGATGCGTAACTATTTTTTGAGTAAAGTTCGTAGAAGCAGTGCTGATCGTGGTTTTTCCATAGTTTGCGTGTGGTCCATGATTGATGCATAACCATCAATCATATACATTAGCTAAAGTTCCCCTAATGTGCATTACATTTTATTTTCACCATTAGTATCTTTTTCAGGATAATTAGCATAATTCCAGCTGTATAATCAGGCGTTTTTCAGTAAATTTGTCGTCTACAGCAAGGGTTTGAATAGTGTATGAGAGTCCGTCCACTAGGAGAAAGCTCTTTGAGCTCGCCGCCCTTTTTACGGGAACTATACAGAGATGATAACACGCATACTTGACCGGCAGAAATGTTGAACAACATAGGTAAATTAAAGCTAATTTTCTTGAAAGAGGATTGCGTGATTATAATTATAATGGTTTTTTTTTAGTTTAGCATAAAGGGTTTCAACCCTATATGTACACGTAATCTTATCTAGTGGGAAGCAACGAAGCAATCGATGCTGTACCATGTTATAATAGATTATAGTAAATTAGTTATTTAGTTAAGTTAGGTATTCAGTGTTATAGTAAATTTAAAACAAGTAAATAGAAGTGATCTCTGGTGGTAATGTAATCAAAACATAGTCATATTAGCTCACGTTTGACTGCAATCTCACCTGATGGTAAACGATGTTGCGGTCGACGTTTTCCTATAAGGTCACGTACCTTCAATCTCGCCTCTCACTTCCAGATTATGGCGATGTCATAACTACTACTAATAATCCCTACTTCCGTGACAATAATATTATACTTTATGAAATATATTTTATAGTGTTAACCGACACTAGCGGACGTTCACACAACGGGCCAGAAGACGCAGGTTGGAATCCTGTTGGAAGCGACATTTTTCTTATATATTTGAATAATATTATATGTCACGAAATATTATTATATTATGTTATATGCTAAATTGTATTTGTAGTCCTTCTTTCACATAACAACGGAACAACGGATCAACGTGATTTTTTTATAGATAATTTATGGGTCGAAGAGCGTACTTTTATCCTGGCAATTGCATGGTTCCTGTAAGAAGGTAGTAGGACTAACTCTTCTGCGAGTGAGTGCCAATCTGGGTGGGTACCACCGCTATGCTCGTGAAGTCTGCCGCCAAGCAGTAATGTGCAAGCATTATCGTATACCGGTTTGATGAACAAAGCAGTCAGTGAAATTACTGGGCTTATGAGACTTAATACCTGTTGTCTCAGGGTGACGAGAGCGGGGTGCTATGCCGGGTAACCTCCACGCGGTGTACCCTGGGTACCCGTCAGCAACATCTCCTGGTTGACTTTTCGGTCCCGGAGGGGTTGCTGACGGGTAGCTGATAACCCGGCGAGGTGGGCCCCTCTGCGTGTCCCTCTGAATGGGTCAGCAGAGGGCACAGCGGACGGGGCAAAGGGGCTGAGCGGGGTCCGAAGGCCGCAGGGACGTGACAGTGAGGAGGGGCGCGCTGTTTTCAGCGCGCCAATAATAGACGGGACTGGGAGATGGACCCCTGCCCTGACCGGCGTGCCCTAGTTGTCGCTTGGGGCGGGGTCAACGAGGAGGGGCGCGCTGTCTTCCAGCGTGGGACCAGGCTGAGAAAAGCACCCTGCTCCCGCTGGCAGCGCGCCAATTACCGGACGGGACACTGGACGGCCCCTCTTATTGGAGGGGCTGACGAGGAGGGGCGCGCTGGCCACCAGCGTGAGACCAGGGGGATACCCCTTAGGGTAAGGAGCTCCCCTGCTCCCGCTGGCAGCGCGCCAAATTATCGGACGCGACACAGGAGGAGGAAAGCCCCCACCCTGTTTCGCCATACTCGGGGTGGGGGCAAATTTACCGGATAGAGACGAGGGGGAGCGCGCGGCCGTGGTCTGCGCCCGCGCGCCTTTATGATGACCCCCGCCCTAAGCGCCGCCCTTTGGGTGGCGTGGTGGGTGGGGGGCGAGGAGGTGCTTAGTCGAGCACGGAGACGGGGGTGCGGTCGAACCCCTCCGTCTCCTCCGGGAGGACCTGGGGCGTCGGATGCGGGGGCATTCGGCGTCCCGCACCTGCTTATATAGGTAGGGTCCTCCCGAGGCGGAGGCGATGCGCTTACGTTGGGCGCATCGCCTGGCCGTGCGGGGGCGAGGTTCTCTCCCCGCGAGGCGGGTCCGCCCTGGGGGGCGGACGACGGCTGACGGGGTCCTGAGCGGAGTGCGAAAGCGGAACCGCGACCCCGTCCAAAAGCTGAGCCGTAAAACGTCCCAGGTTTTTAGTGGGTAGGACGGCTGCGCAGTGGGCGAGCGTGAGTCCCACACTCTCTCCGTTGCCCCCCCGGGGCGCGGAGGGGTAAGCTCGCAAAGGAGTTTTTCCCTGGGAAACAAAAAAAAAAAAACAAAAAAAAAAAAAAGAAAAAAGGGTGACGAGAGCACTGCAGTGCCGCACAGGTCTTTATGTTTCTAAGTTCTGAGTCGCATTGCAATTGTTATCGGACGGTGTTGCGCGTACCATCAGGTAAACGACCAGCTCGTCTTGTTACGCATATTATTAAAAAAACAGCACTGTACGATGTCATTTATAAAGTACTTATATATTTTCATCCTTTGTTATTGTTAGTTATATTATAGTTATATTTATATTATAGTTATATTTGTTAGTGGGAGGACTAACTCTTCTGCGAGTGTCCGTCTGGGTTGTTACCACCGCTTTGCTCATTAAGTCTACCGCCAAGCAGTAGTGTGCAAGCATTACTGTGTTCCGGTTTGATGAGCAGAGTATCCAGTGAAATTACTGGGCTTATGAGGCTTAATACCTAATGTCTCATGGTAACGAGCGCACTGCAGTGCCGCGCAGGGCTTTGTGTTTCAAAGTTCTGGGTGGTACTGCAATTGTTATGGGCCGGCGTTATGCTTACCATCAGGCAAACGACCAGCTCGTCTCGTTACCAAATAACATAAAAAATAATAATATTTATAAACTTTCCTCCATAAGTATAGACTAGATACGCACTGATATTAAACACAGTCAACCTCATAATGAGATAATCATGTGTAAAAAACAATTGACCCGTAAAGGTGTGAACAGCTCTGTGTAATTCCGCAATTATTCGAGTGGGCAATTTTAGCCGACTGAAAGTCAGCAGGGTTCGTGCAAAGCCAGTCATCTGATGTGTAAATGATGTGCCAAGTGGGGCCTTCCCTTTCTAGCTCATAACATCTTCTGTAGCCCTGTCTCTCTCCAAAGCTTGCCACATGACCTTTTAGCTGGGGTCAAGTTTTATAATGAGTGTAATAGAGGCAGAGGGAACCATTTACTTCAATCTCAGGTAACTTTTAATGATGTATATTAGCTGTTTGGACAATAGAATTATCGTTAAGCAGTGTTTAATACGCCTGGGGAGTTTTAATTGACGATTTATTTAATGAGTTGGTATGTTTCTCGTGTTGAACTAATTTTTAATTTATAATAACACTAACTTCTGCCCGCGGTTTTCAGCCGCGTTCCCACAGGAACCGTGTATTTTTCCGGGATAAAAATTAGCCTATGTTACTCTCCGGTCCATAAACTATATCTATGCCAAAAATCACGTCGATCCGTTGCTTCGTTAATGCGTAAAAAAAGGACAAACCAACAAACACACTTTCGCATTTATAATATTAGTAAGGACATAAACGGTTTTACCACAAAAAAATTAAACACACTTTAAACTTGTGTTAAAAATCCAAAACATTCCTTAGTCGCGTGTTTAAATATAAGCAACCATAAATCCTGATTAAAGTACTGTCTAACCGTTGTCTACCACAATTCTGTTGTGACATTTCTAATCATTTTTTACCTTTATCTTTAGACACTGTCTAGCTAAACAGGCGACATTTAAGAGGCTATATCGCACTTAAATTATGCTACATATAGTCGTGATAGTAATTGGTGTAAAAAAACAAACTACTTACTTTCAATGATAGCACTGCACTCAAATTAGACCTGTATGAAGGCTGCGACCGTGCGATTGTAGCCGTGTTATCCGATCAATTATTGTAATACGGACCTTGGAGGGTTCCAAACAACGGAATAGGGACAAGGGGCTCTTGAAAGTATCACCAAAAACTTCGAAACAAGGTTAGATACCGGTAATTGTTATGGGCCGGCTATGCGCTTACCATTGGGCAAACGACGGGCTCGTCTCCTTATCAAGTATAAAAAAATCTCGCATTTTTTTGCAAGTATTAAGTACTGTGTTCCTCTTTGAAAGATAATATTACATATTTGTTTGGATTTGAGTATCTGTACAGCGCCATCTAGTAGACCCACATAGCATTTCTTTTTTATTTGATTACGAGATACTTTTCCTAATCAATTGTTTGAGTAGTAAAATTGTACCTAATGTCTAAGGGGTATCGAGTGGGTTAGTATCTCTCTGCTCAGGTCGGTAATGAGTGCCGCGCAGGTCTTTGTGTTCTGAGTGGCACTGCAATATCGTTATAGGCTAGTATTATGCTGATTATCAGACAAACGAACAGCTCGTCTCCTTATACAATAGTAGTTTCAAAAAATAACACAACAATTTATAGTTTCATAAAATTTTGACAATCCTGCATATATACGCATTCCAAAAACATGCTGACGAATAATGATTTCATCCTCGTTTTTAAACCAGTTATTAGTTTTTAAACTAAGTTTCCTCAAATTGCCCTTTCGGTCCTATAACTTCTCACTTCTGTCCGGGAAAGGGGACTTCCAGATTTTCTATTTTTCAACAATTATATAAATATTATCATTCCTAAAACAACTGAAATTGAAATTAACAAATCTATGCTAATCTCAGCCATCGCTTGTTTTCATAACCTCCTAAAAGTTTAAGGGGATTCCAGCCGTTAAGTCTACGCCTAAAGGTCAACACCCACAACGCTTGAGATCAAATCAAATCTAATCAAATCATTTATTTAGACACAAAAGTTTTTTTTACACATAGATATGTTGAATCCATAGCCTCCCGAACTAGTATTCACTGTGTTTCAGGAGTCAGTGGCTTCTCTTATTAACCTGCAAGTCTTATGTCATACATAAATAAATGAAAGAATTACAATTTTATATATAATTGCATGTTATATAGGTGTGCGTATGTGTGTTAGGTTATTGTGAGTTGTGTATGTGAGTAGCATGTATGTGTGTGTGGTGAATGTATGTGTTATGTATGTGTGTAATGTGTGTTTGTCGTGTTCAAGTAATGTATCTTTGTCAAAAATATAAATTTGCCAGCATATTTTTGATTCCCTCATAGTCGTAAGTTTTAAGCCATGTAATAATATTCTTTTTAAATTCATTGTTATTCAATTTTTTAATATTATGAGATGAAAATTCTTTTGGCTCACAAGACTTAGCTCCATTTAGTAGACCTCGCTTTGTAGCTATTGCTTTCGTTTGGCAGTCATGCAAGCACTAAACAATACCAAACCACCTTATTTATTATTATTATATATATTATTATTATTATTTATTAACCAGCATAACGATTTTTTCTTTTATGGAAACCTTGACAAATAGATCAAGGATCGACTTCACAACCATTGAGTAATCAACTTCATCATTCAGCAGTTTTTGAGAAAGATGTATTTTAACTCGTAGTTAGCTACTAAAATCTATTATAGCTTTACGAAGCTTTGAGATTGGTGGTATTTGAGTCGGAAGATTTTGAGAACAAAATCAATATTTAAACAGTAATTATTAAGATACAGTCTTACCTCCGCCTAATTGAGTTGGACTAATAACTTTTCGGTATTTTATAAAATACTTTAAGGACCCATGAATAAACAAAAAAGTTTCATCTTAAAATTGCGTTATAAATCACTTTAACCTAATAGACGCTTCGGGGGTTCGTTCGTTTTTGTTTTTCTAAATCTTTTCCAATGTTTGATTTTAATCAGCCCTTAGAACTTTAAGACCTGCTAGCACTTTGTAAATTTATTTATTTATTTTATTTATTTCATACAATTGCTTGCTGCACTTACAGAAAAATCCAAAGCGTACAGCCAGCCAGGTAGGTAGAACACTACATTATAATAGAAAATATTTCAAGTGCTACTTATGAAACTAACACATACGGTAACAAAGTCATGAAACTTTGTATAGAAAATATCTATATCTGGTTCCTGAGCAATCAGGGCGTTCAGCAAATTTATAGCCTGGGCTGTAGGAGCATATTGAGCGGTCTGCGTACGCACCGGCGGCGCTGCGAGCAGGCGGCGGGCGGCGCACGCGCGCGTCTGTCGCATCCGGTCCGGCGTGAACAGAGCGCAACGAGCCAGAGCGGGTGAGTTATCAAGCTTGCCATTGAGGAGGAGGTAGTAGTGCATCAGTAACGCACACTTCCGTCGCAGCTCTAAAGTGTTGATGCCTACCATTCCAGCTACGAACAGTGACGGATATAAATAAGGATAGTATCCGTAGATTTTTTTATACAGATACCGGGCAAATTTCCTCTGAACACGTTCTAACATAATTTTATATTTCTGTTCATGAGGATCCCACACGAGGGAATTATATTCTAATTTACTGCGAACAAACGAAAAGTATAAGGTTATAATCGCGTTCCGATCATTAAATCTAGACGTCTGACGCATTACGAAACCTAAAGATTTACAAGCTTTGCTGCATATGTCGGATATGTGCTGGTTAAAGGTCAACTCCGCATCCAAGGTCACTCCCAAGTCTCGAATTTGTGTGACGCGTTCCAGAGGGCTACCGGATATGTGATAAACGTACTGTAGGGGTGCACGTGATCGGGTAAAGGTAATTGTTTTGCACTTGGAACTGTTAAATTCCAAGTGGTTGCGTTCTCCCCATTTTACCACATTATCCACATCCCTCTGCAACGCCTCACAGTCATCCAAGCTACCTATACCCAAATACAACTTCAGATCATCGGCAAACATGAGGCACTCAGCTGTTCTGACAACCTTCGGCAAGTCATTAATCATTATTAGAAACTGGGTTGGTCCCAGTGTGCTACCTTGACTGACACCAGAACATGTCACATATGGGTCAGATCGGTATCCAAAAAGTTGCACATATTGCAGACGATTAGTAAAATAGCTAGAAAACAGCTGGAGGAGTTTAGGCGTAAATCCTATAGAAGAAAGTTTTTTAAGTAGAACATCATTATGGACGCGGTCAAATGCCTTTCTAAAGTCAAAATAAGCCGCGTCAACCTGCTTATTTTTGTCCATTTCACTAACCGCGTAATCAACAAAATTGATGTGATTCGTTGTAGTAGACTTGCCAGCTCTGAACCCATGCTGACTCGCGGATAGCTGAGATTGAACCTGCCTGCTGATATAGCTATTGAGTATTGACTCAAATACCTTACCGCAGGCTGACAGAACCGCTATAGGCCTGTAGTTTTCTACCTCTGACCTGGAGCCATCCTTGGGTACTGGAGTCACTCTGGATATTTTCCAAATTTTGGGGTAAGTAGCAGTTTTTAGAGCTAAATTAAACACAAATAGGAGTGGTTCCTCCAAAACTGATAAACAATCCTTTAAAATATAAGGTGGAACTCCGTCAGGCCCCACGGATGAATGAGCCTTTAGACGGCGAATTGCTAATAGTAAGTCGGCTGAATCGATAGCATCCAGCGCAACTCTTGATGAGCTTAGCGCATCTGGTGTTTCGCGCTCAGCATCAACAGCTGATAATACGGGAACGTGGGGCAAAAACACTGAACTGAAATAATTTGCAAACGCATTTGCCGCTTCTAGCCCAGTTACAATTTTCCCGTCGTACTGAAATTCTGTACAAGTTTGCCTGAATCCCTGCTGCTCTTTAACAAACTTCCAGAAATTCTTGGGATCCTTACTTATACCAGCCTCTATTCGTCTGATGTAGTCGTCATACGCCAGATCGATAAGCTCTTTAGCCAATTGCCGATAATATTTAAACAATTCTCTATTGAAATCTAATTTTAGTTGCTTCCATTTCTTTAAAGGTAAAGGTACCGTTGATGTACTAGCGACCTTAGAAAAATAGTAGTAACTAATCTCTGCCCGTGGCCTCGCCTGTATGTAATATATTATATAGCCTATGTTTTATTTTAGAACTTAAACTATATACATTCCAAATTTCATCAAAATCGGTTTAGCAGTTACGGAGATACGTGGTAACAAAAATTCACACACACACACATACACACAAACACAAACGTTCGCATTTATAATATAAGTAGGAAGTAGGATAGGATTACATTATTATAAAAATGGCTATGTAGAATCGGGAGAGGTGGCTTGAAGAACATACCCATTACCCACGTAAGTACCTATGTGAGGAAATAGTACCTTTAAGTCTGCCCTTCTATAACCGGAAGACGCGGGGTCTTCCGGTTATAGACGCCAACCAACTAGCCTAAGGGAGCGCTCGATTCCAAAAAATTCTTAAGATAATGACTTCTATCAGCTTACAAGCCGTGGCTCCAAGAACCAATCAAATATTTTCATTTCATATTGAATTCTGATTTTGTAGGCTACAAATATGCGGCCATTTAACACACTGGAATAAAGGAACAGAATATGGAATCATTTCAGTCATTACCAAATTCACCGCAAAGCTTTATCGCGACATACACATCGGATAAAATCATTAATTTGAGTGCAATTGAGCCAAATTGACGTAGAGTTTGCGTTTGATTTTATTATTGGTAGGTATGAAATGTTTTACGGTATCTACAAATACAAAATTTATTTACTTATTCTTTAGCACACAGATTAAATACGTGCAAGGAAGGACTTAATGCTAGATAGCATTTTCTACCAGTCATTTTGGACGTGCAAGATAGACGGTGGCGTTTCATTAAGGAGAAAGATACCTACAAATAAAAGTTGAAAATAATTAAAGAAAACCCGGAAATTAAAAATGCGGATCAGCCTAAGATTGGCCCCAACGTCAGTTCCAGTGCACTTGTCCAACGTATGGATCTAGAAAATAGCACTACGAACACTCGCACCAATATTGGCGCTCGTTAGCCCCAACGTTGGCATCTGTTTTCTAGATCCACAAGTTGGGAGTGTGGAGCTAGCCTAACTCTCCTGCGAGTGTTCGCCTCCCTCTGGGTAGGTACCAATGGTTTGCCAAGCAATGCGTTGATTATCTAAGAAGACCCTACAAAAATGTTTACATTTTGTTCAAGATCAGCGACCGTCTGACCGTGTTTCTGTTTCAATAGAAATATGACCGCGTTCCAATATTTCTATCAATCAAAATCAACCGACCCCTTTTATGCGGCGCACTTTGTAGACCAAACACCTTTACGAGGAGTTTGAATGGTGGTTCTTGGAAATCATTTCTTCAGTCATTTGATTAATACTGAAACGAGTTTGATATTTATCTTTTATATCGATGGTAGGAAGTGATATATACATACTATAGGTTACATTTAATAAACCCAGTGGTCCTGGGTTTAAAAGAATAGGACTTCAGTATCCTCTGTCTGATGTAAAAGGTGACTAAAGGGTGGGAAGTTTATATTTTAGTAATGCGTGTGGTGGAATCCTTTCTTAGGCCGGCTCTAGACCTATACAATAACATTGTACAATGATTTTATTGTGCGATAATATTTAACATCGCATTAAAACCCTAACGATCAATTTATTATTACGCAATAATTGTGGCGGCCCATAAGTGCCGATATTTTCGTGTGAGGAAAAACCTTTCGAGCGTACATAATTATTATGTGTTCATTGTGAACATAGTGTCAGGCCAATACTATATTGTTGTTTAAAGTAGTGGATAAAACGAAAAAGGAATGGTACAATAAAAGTCAGAAATAATTATACAACATCTTTTAAAAGACATTCTTGGTGTAGTGTAGAGAAAAACATACTGCGGAATAATACACGTTCCAATTGAAAAATATGGTGCAATAATATTTAAACTTGCTCAAACTTTCGCTCAATCATTGCCCTACTAACGATCAAAAATATTGTGCAGTAGGTACGCAATATTGTACAATGTAATTGATCGTCTAGGGACCACCTACATTGGATTAGTTTCTAGAGAAAATGTAAGCCTCTGTGTCAAAGCTTTTGGTGTTAACTAATACAATCGCTGTGGGCAGGCGTTATACTTACCATCAGGCGATCGATCTGCTCGCCTCGTTACTTTAGTGCATGAAAAAAACATAAACGCACGCCAAAACAAAGGTAGGTAGTTATAATTTGGTAAATTAAATATATAGATAATACTTTTGATTCAAAATTCGCGACGTGATAAATATTTATAAGAATACATATCACCTAGAAATATTGTTAAGTTTTTATGGTAAGTTCATTTTTCTAAGCTACAAGCAAAATTATTCATTGCTCGACACCGCTTACGATGTATCGTAGCTGAGATATATTTTGTGCTTCGAAGTACATAATATCTTATAAATTACTTCAGACTTGAAAATAAATTCTCAAAGTTCAGTTGACTAAGTACGTGATGTAGCTTATAGGACCAAAACTCACTATAAATACTTTTAGTACAAAGGCAAACATGATTCACTGCTTTATTTCCTTGTTTTGTTAAGTGTTAGTTTTTTAATTCTATTGGATAACGAGATGAGCAGGCCGTTTGCCAGATGGAAAGCATAAAGCAAGTCCATAACCATTGCAGCACCACTCAGAGCTTTGAAACACAAAGGCCTGTGCGGAACTACATTGAGCTCGTTATTCTGAGACATCCAGATATTACTTATCTTAAAACCAGTAATTTAAATAACTACTTTGCTCATCAAACAGGAATACCGTAATGCTGACTCATTACTCTTGACGGGAGACTTCACGAGCAAAGCGGTGATACCCACCCAGGGGTTACTTACGTGAAAATGTTGAAAGATTTACAACTTTTTCGGTCGAGGGAAATTTAAAATTTTATATTTTAAGCTTCTGTCCGCAGTTTCATCCGCGTGGACAGTATGAGACATATTGTGGCCATTTGCCATCTCTATGAGAAGCTCCCAGCCTGCTCCGGCTGGCTCCAGCATCGGGATCATATTATGCTGATAATATAATACCTAATATTATCTGGCATGGTGGCTTCAAAGCCTAAGTGCGGTTAGTCGCCAGGTAAAATAGTCTCAAATTAAAATTTACATACACTATACGATAGCACTTTTATTAAAGTCTGTAATGGCCGATATTTCACCACTACAGTTTACAGCACCATATTTAATGCCTCAGATACTTGGAAGTACCTAGATGATTTATACGTACGAACTTTATGATCGTGTTTAAAAGTATAAAAATTCGGCTTGAATTCAGTGACAGACATTATATAGGTGTCGATTCTGGCGTTACCTACCTAAACCTAATATTTCGCTCTCTCTTTTATAAAAAAACCTGTGAAAGGGACGGAAGATGTTTGACAGGTCTAAATTTTGGTTTAGAGCGGTCAAATATCTTCCATATTAGGCGCCACTAAATTCATGGGTGTTTTTACACTGGAATATTTGTACAATATTTGTATATATATATTGTGTATATATTCTATGCCTTTCTCGTGTTCTTATTTAAAAAGAGGGAGAGAAACTAAAATTATATTTAGGTTTAGAACGCCAGAATCGACACCAAACTGGTTTACAAGTGTTGAATTAGATCGTAGACATAACTACATATTTGGCGGTTTTAAAGTTTGTGGCGTACACACGCAAGTTGCTCGGACGTCCGTCAACCTTAAAACTACATGTTTATAAAACCTTTTTGTGTCTTTTTGTAATAAAAAGTATGCATGTGCTATGAACACTGGTCAAGAAATGATAAAACAAAAATATTCACCATGATTTAAATTTGAATTTATAGTTTTCATATATTGGAACGGGGTCATTTGTTTTGTGTCAGTCTATCGAGTAGGTCACGCCTTATTCGGTGTTATATTTCTAGGAGACTGGTAAACCTAGTGATAAAGTAAACTAAGTAAAATGAGGGAAATAGTGCACATTCAGGCCGGACAGTGTGGAAACCAAATTGGTGCTAAGGTAAGAACACTTTGTTTTCTTAGACGTAAATTTAGGTACGCCTAAAAAACTTCTCTGTCGACGCGATTTGAATCCGCGCTTCAGAGTTATCTAGACCAGATAGATGACTGCGAGTGCGAGAACTTTAAATAATATACTATTTCCGGAATTATGGTTGCCTGAAAGAAATCACTGCTTAGGCCGCCGCTTGTACTAATTTGTATGAACCGGTGTAATTTTTTTGCATTATGCAATAGTGTTTTATTAAAACAATATCAGCAGCACGGTTTATAATTATACTATATCAGGTTTGCAGTCTTAAGAAATTGACGTAATTTTGTCTTTCGGCTGATTTAATATATGATTGCGATACGGCAAATTTTGATGCTTAGATTATCAGAAATAGCCGTCAAAACTCTGTGAAGCAAACTCACTACACGAACAGTCACTCTTTAACGGCTGTTGTTGACGTGAAGTATCTTTTTTTCAGTTCTGGGAGGTGATTTCTGACGAGCACGGCATCGATCCCACGGGCACCTACCACGGTGACTCCGACCTTCAGCTGGAACGTATAAACGTTTACTACAATGAAGCCACTGGTGGAAAGTACGTGCCACGAGCTATCCTGGTCGACCTTGAACCCGGAACCATGGACTCGGTACGTTCTGGTCCATTCGGCCAAATCTTCCGTCCAGACAACTTCGTGTTTGGCCAGTCAGGCGCTGGAAACAATTGGGCAAAGGGTCATTATACCGAAGGTGCAGAACTGGTTGACTCAGTGTTAGACGTGGTTAGAAAAGAAGCGGAAGGCTGTGATTGCCTCCAAGGGTTTCAGCTGACGCACTCACTAGGCGGAGGCACCGGCGCAGGACTAGGAACCTTGCTAATCTCAAAGATTCGAGAAGAATACCCCGACCGCATTATGAACACGTTCAGCGTTGTGCCATCTCCCAAAGTATCAGACACAGTTGTCGAACCATATAACGCGACGCTCTCTGTGCACCAGCTAGTAGAAAACACTGATGAATCGTACTGCATCGATAATGAAGCCCTGTACGATATCTGTTTCCGAACATTAAAACTGACGACACCGACTTACGGAGATCTGAATCATCTCGTCTCAGCGACGATGTCCGGTGTGACGACCTGTCTTCGCTTCCCCGGTCAGCTGAACGCGGACTTGAGGAAACTTGCCGTGAATATGGTGCCGTTCCCTCGACTGCATTTTTTTATCCCTGGGTTTGCGCCCCTAACATCCCGAGGAAGCCAACAGTACCGTGCCTTGACTGTCCCTGAACTGACACAGCAAATGTTTGACGCCAAGAACATGATGGCTGCTTGTGACCCTCGTCACGGTCGATACCTGACTGTCGCAGCTGTTTTCAGGGGTCGTATGTCTATGAAGGAGGTAGACGAGCAAATGATGAACATTCAAAACAAAAATTCGTCATATTTTGTTGAATGGATCCCCAATAACGTGAAGACTGCAGTGTGCGATATTCCTCCTCGTGGTTTGAAGATGTCTGCTACGTTTATTGGCAACTCGACTGCTATTCAGGAGCTGTTCAAGCGTATTTCTGAACAGTTTACAGCCATGTTCCGGCGTAAGGCTTTCCTCCATTGGTATACCGGCGAGGGTATGGATGAGATGGAGTTCACTGAAGCTGAAAGCAACATGAATGACTTGGTCTCAGAGTACCAGCAGTACCAGGATGCCACAGCTGAAGAAGAGGGTGAATTCGATGAGGAGGAAGAGGGTGGCGACGAAGGAGATTAGACTTGTGTTTTAAGAATTGTATTGTATTTTTATTTTATAGTTTTATTACATGGTTCGCCACATCACTTACATTTTTTA
The DNA here is from genome assembly GCA_907269065.1 of Crocallis elinguaria. Classification (NCBI taxonomy): domain Eukaryota; kingdom Metazoa; phylum Arthropoda; class Insecta; order Lepidoptera; family Geometridae; genus Crocallis; species Crocallis elinguaria. Next base: position 11,448,757 of record OU026071.1, on the reverse strand, counting down.
TTTATACATTTTCCCCCTCATTCATAAACGTTCCGTAACTTACTTAATTATTAGAAAGTGTTTTGTCTCGTTTTCACGCGTAACAAGTTTCCGTCAACGAGAAGTTGACGGCTGTTTAAAGCATAGATTATCATATTGAGCTTTTATGAATAAGGGCATTTATCAATTATGGTATTCTCATAGGAAGTAAATTAAATTTCGGACGTTGTGGTTGGGATTCCTTAAAGCGTTAGTTTAATATATCAAAGTCGTTACGGACCGCTTCTTGCGGGGGATCCCCGTGGACCCACTGCTATGACCCACTGGCGGGTCTACGGGGATTTTTTTCCCGTAGACCCACCACACTAGAAATGGAATTAAAGATTTGCTACCCCCCGCAAATAACTTACTATCCAGTCCGAATAATAAGCGCGATTCACACTGTTCACAAATGGCGCCTCTAAATTATTCAACGTCCGTCCGCGCGTCACGAGGTGGAAACGGTGTTACCAGTTGTCAGGTAGATTGATTTGGCCGGCACTCTTATTTTACAAGATAACAAGGAATGTCAATCACATCTTTAGAAAAGAAAATTACAGACATAAACCTGTTTCCTTTTTTCCCAGTAAATGAAGTTCTTACGTTGCAACAAATATCAGTAATATGTAGTTAGCTATGGTGCGTCGCTGATGTCGAGTGTGGACGGTCGGGAACTTGTGCTTGGTTTAGGTACAGGTAGACACTGAAGAGTTCCACTATGCAACCTCAGGCTCCATCAGCAGATCAGCTCCATGATACCAAATTATAGTTGTGTCTTCCGAACTACATATACACAAAAAGTTTCATTTCGATACGACAAATAGAAGCAGATTAAAATTGACTTCTAAGACTTTACATTGCTTGTTAGGTCAAAGTGTGTCAATCAAACACACAGGGGCGTATTTACCTTAAGGGGCACCCTAGACGCTCAAACAAACGTACGCTTGCTTGTCAGAATAACGACGCTTTTGCGTCAAGCACGGATTTCGTGATACTCGAATTGCGCGCTTGACGCAAAAGCGTTGTTATTCTGACAAGCAAACGTACGTTTGCTTGAGAGTCTAGGGTGCCCCTATGGCCAAAAGAGCCATGGCCTGGGGCGGCAAGCTGCGAAGGCGGCGCAAGCCATACCTCACGCTCAGCTTTGTAAAGTCTATGTAATTAACAAATCTAAAACTCATTTGGTTGTAAGTTTGATATAAATATAGACGCGGGTCTATCGACGCTATTACTGTTCCAATCCAACGTTTTAAAAACCGCCCGTGTGTGGGGAATCTCTCATGGATTACATGGAGTGACCGAAGCCCAGGGCGCTGAAACTTAAAACACGCCACTGCAGACACATAAGCTGCCACCAGTGTGTTGTGACTTCGGTAGGTACACTTACCGCCCAATACCACAGTTTATTTCTTACACCCTACAATCTTATTTCTCCAAACATCTTTAGTATACATCACTCGCCCAATAAAAGTCTAAAAAGAATTATTTTATTGGCAATGAGCTGAATTATTAACAGGCCCGTCTCTCACGGACACCTCATAATAAAGTAATGAAATAAAGTGGATTTTTTCTCGTATTTGCTTTTTCTTAAGTTTGTAACAGTTCGACAGTTGGACACTTGAGGATTTCTCGACACAATTAGCGTTAATGCATTTTGAGTGGATGTAAAACTTTGGTTTATTAAATTAAATATATTTTTATTTTATTACTCTACCAGCGTTTTTTTACCCTTCGCCCGCATGGTAAATCTATCCTAGCATAGGTATGTATTATACCAGGACTTCATCTATCTACATTCCAAATTTCATCAAAATCTGTCTAGTAGTTGCGGAGATACGTGGTATCAAACATTCACACACACATACAAACACATGCACACACAAACTCTCCCCTCTGGCCACGTGGTTCGACCACATAGTTCGATCTATCGGACTCGGCTTACAAGCCGTCTGCTAGATGGAGCCACAGCTCCATCATTACCTTGTACTATTACGTATTCTGCGTCATTACAACAAAGAAGCTTCATACAAATAATTGCGTCATACAATTTGAGCCGAACGAAATATAACCATTTTACCACCCGAATAAGTCACTTTGTTAAAACTGTAATAAAATAACGAAATAGCAGCCATTTGCGAAGTCGGAGGTCGTTGGAGTTGTGTGCTGGCCGCAGACTCGGCTTACTCGTTGTATTTATTCACTTATACAATGCAGTAGTGTGAGTGTTACATGTACAGCAAAATAAGTCCAGGGAGTTGTGAATGTTGTGAAACGTCCTGAAATTAGTGGTACAGACCATTTTAAATATGACATTGCTTCACTGTTCACAGATATAATGGGCAATATAATCTATATATTTATAAAAATAAATAAAATTGTCTTTTTGTAATATCAAAAAACAGCTTTTTACTAAATGCATATGAAAGTATCAGGCAAACGACCAGCCAAACAACATAAAAAAAAAATACGGTACGCAAATGAATCAACCATTTTTTAAATTTTTGTCTGTCTGTCTGTTTTTCTGTCTGTCCCTATATGTCTGTCTGTTTGTTCCGGGTAATCTCCGAAACGGCTGGACCGATTTTGGCGGGACTTTCACTGGCAGATAGCTGATGTTATAAGGAGAGTAACATAGGCTATTTTTATTTTAAAAAAAGAATTAGGGTTCCACGCAAAAAAATAAAACCCATGAAATCCAATATCTCCGCGCGGCTGAAACCGGGGGCAGCAGCTAGTTAAATATATATTTCACTGATATAACAGTTTATGTATATTCTGTTGAGGTACAGTAGGTAAGTAGGCGGTAATATATGAATCGAATTTCAATTTCCCAGACTTACGAAACATAAATAAGTCCCCCTTTTAACATAAAGGACCACGGGAAGAAACGTCCCCACGGCCCGCCAATAGATGTGAAAGATATCTCAGTCAGCGTCTCAGTTTGTAGATACATTTTTACTATGGCGTCATTCTTCAAATATGTGAGGCTTATCCGGAATTTGGATAATTTAAAAATGAAATTAACAAGGTTATATCAATCAATACAATATCCGGCGTTCATCCAGCTTACAAAGCTGGATGAACGCCGGATATTTCGACGCCATTCCAACGTGTTCACGAGAATACTCCTGTCATAGAGTCCCGTCATAGGGGGACAATACGGGATAACAAGCACGGTAAATCACCCATTTCACCAACCAAACATTTTAATTTGCATACATTCTAGCGATAACTTTGTTAGTGGGAGTACTAACTCTTCTGCGAGTGTCCGTCTGGGGTGTTACCTACCACCGCTTTGCTCGTGAAGTCTGCCACCAAGCAGTAGTGTGCAAGCATTACTGTATTCCGGTTTGATGAGCAGAGTATCCAGTGAAATTACTGGGCTTATGAGACTTAATACCTAATGTCTCAGGGTAACGAGCGCAGTGCAGTGCCGCGCAGGCCTTTGTGTTTCAAAGTTCCGGGTGGCACTGCAAATGTTATGGGCCGGCGTTATGCTTCCCATCAGGCAAACGACCAGCTCGTCTCGTTACCAAATAACATTTAAAAAAAATTCAAATGTTTCATCTGATGCGCATATAGCTGCTACTCGTAATCGGCACCCGTTGCATGGTCAAGCAACCACGCGGCTTCAACCACGCGTCAACTCTGGAAAAACTAATATTACCTCTTGACGCGTGTCGTACCGTCTAATGTGGTGATTGATGGAAATAGTATAATCCGCGCGCTAACCGTGGTATTTACGAGAGTGAAAGAGAGGCATGGCAGCCACTTCAACGACCTCTACTCAAAAAATACTTTCACAGCGTGTTCAGTGCAGAACACGCGGTAAACACGCGGTGGCTCGCATGTGATGTATGTATCGTAAAGCGAGCAGTCGTCACTTTGAACCCAGGCAGGGCTTCAAGGGAGTGACATAGACAGCACTATCCGGCCCTATTGCTGATCATGTCTGTTTCATAGACTTTTGATTGATTATCTTCAAACCGCGCGTGAGCGTATAATGCTTTGTAATCCGCGCTGACTGCAAGACCATTGTTATTTTGACAGCAAAGCAAACATGCATGACCATGTAATAACGACCTTACGAATGCAGTCGCAACATGCAACGCTTTTCCAGGACACCTACTTAGTTTTTACAACCTGTGTGAATAATAAAACTGAATAAATAATTTACATGAATATAAACTTTGCATACAACTAGTATATTATAAGTTGCGGTGACCTGCTCGCGGCATGCACCACCGTGTGCCCTTCCAGCTGCAATTTGATAATGATATAAAATTAAAAAGCTTAATAAAGATAAGCTTTTATAGCTCGAATGTAAAATATAGTAAAATGCACGCCTAGTTTTTCATGTGCACCTATAAATGAAACGACCCGCTCGCCTCGTTAACCAACAGTATAAAAACATTTTGAAACAAGTCGACATAACAAAAGTTACATAAACAAAAATCACGACGTAACATAAGCTACTTTTTATCCTGGAAAAATGCTCGGATCCTCTGGGAATCACCACGCGGGTGAAACTGCGGGCGGAGCTTGTCCATACTTATCCATACTTCCAAACTAAGGTATATAATAAATTCGAAAGGGTGTTTGTATGTTTATTGGTTTGTCCTTTTTTCACGCAGCAACGGAACAACGGATCGACGTGATTTTTGGCATCGATATGGTTTATGGACTGGAGAGTAACATAGGCTATTTTATATCCCGGAAAATTCACGGTTCCTGTAGGAACGCGGGAGAAACCACGGGAAGAAGCTAGTGTAAAATAAATGCGATAAAAAATCGTTTAAAAAATCTTTGGAGCATCCTTTTCTCAATTCATCTCTTTTTTTATGTAACGCAATTTCTGCCGATTCGAATGGTGTAAACGGGTAAATCCCGACGTAGTCCCGTATTTTTGTCCAGAATGGATGATGCACTTCGAAGCTAGACGATGAAAACCGATTCCAACTTTTTAATAGCAATTTTCTGCATTAGATCTACCTTAGTCCATAGTAGGTATACATTAAGGGGCAGAATATAGCGGTGTCTCACTAGCGCATCTCAACGTTATTTAAATAAATGGTCCCTGCTGGCAATTACATTACAAAGGCTAAACAAAAATTTCATTTTGATCCACTCAAGTTTTCAAACTTAATTAAAATGGATTTTATGTGTTGCTCATTTTCATGTATAAAAATTGAATCGGATCAAAATGATACTTTTCCCACACTCTTTTAATGTTATTGTCAGCAACTTCAACGAATGCGATTTTTCATAATTATATTAAGTGATTGTTTATCTTCAAAAATATTGAGATGCGCGAGCGAGATAGCGGCGCGCCATATTCTGCCCCAAATAGTCGTGTATCCAAAATACTATATAAATAGCAACTCTGTGATCCAGAAATGCCCAGAATAGATATGCATCGATTGGACACACCGCTTCGCACAGATTTCTAATTTAAGCTCTGCAGTCTGGAGCATTTTGGACACACCTAAGCGCCGCCACGATAACTCGCGATTACTGACTACGGCAAAGCCAAAATGAAGGGTTATCAACAGTCTATGTTAATATGTATTTATGTACATATGTTTCACCGTAGCTCCTAAACGACCTATCCAATTTTGATGAATGAAGTGTTAATCGATTCGATATTATAGTCCGGATGACACAGGCTACATTTTATACGAACAAAGTCAATACCACTTTAAAAAACGTCCCTGGTTTTGTTCCATTTCAAATACAAGCTTTAATTTAACTTGCAATGTTTGTATGTTTGTTTGTTCAGGTCAAATCTAACAAGCTAAATTTAACCCACTTCCCGGTGTCCGATTGAGCCAAATTTTATAGATATGTAAATCGGATGACAATGCGATGTAGTGACGTAACAAAGCTGGTCTGATAATGGAGCAGGGAGGCGGCCATAGGAACTCTGTAACGAAACTATGTCCCTAAGCTCCAAGTTTGGCCTCGTTTGATTTGAAACACAATGGCCTGCGCGGCACTGCAGTGCGCTCGTTACCCTTTTTTTTTGGTCACCCGGGGAAAAACTCGTTTATGAGCTTACCCCTCCGTGCCTCGGAGGAGGTCACGGAGAGAGTGTGGGCTTCCCGCTCGCCTACTGCGCAGCGGGCTACCCACCAAAAAACCACCGGGACGTTGTACGGCTCAGCTTATGGACGGGGTTGCGGTGCCACTTTCGCACTCCACGCGGAACCCCGTCAGCCGTCGTCCGCCCCCCAGGACGGACCCGCCTCGCGGTGAGCTCTGCTCCCCCGCACGGCTCGAGCGGTGCGCTCACGCAGCGCACCGCCCCCGCCTCGGGAGGGCCCTTACCTATAAAAGGTGAGGGACGCCTGATGCCCCCGCATCCGACGCCCCAGGCCATCCCGGAGGCGCTCGTTACCCTGCGACATAAGGAATTAAGTCTCATAAGCCCAGTAATTTCACTGGCTACTCTGCTCATCAAACCGGAACACAGTACCTAATGCTTGCACATTACTGCTTGGCGGCAGAATTCACCAACATAGCGGTGGTAGCAACCCCGACGGACACTCACAGAAGAGTTCTCTAGTCGATAACTGACATCTGCTTTTGTCCACAGGGCCTGGGATAAAGGGTACGATGGCAATCCTGAACTGTCTGCTGGCGCGGCAGCTGTGCTTCGAAGACGCATCCTGCTCCGCCATCCTCGAGATCATCCCGCGCGTCTGTGGCTCCGAACTTGGTAAGTCAAATTCAAAAATATGTCACTTTATTGAACTGCTTTTTTAACCGTATCAATGTAATATAATCTTAGAAGACAATTATTGTATAAGAGAGTGTTTAAGGGTTTGGTTTTTCATTTCAAAGTAGCTATACGACTTAAGCTTATCTTAAAGATCCGGCTACACTGAATATCTTGCCTCAATCGCGGTTCTTTTCTAAGTGAATCAAGTAGATATCAAGGGCTTTAGACATGAAGGTCATACCCCTTATAACCTTTTATTTTTGGGTGGATTCAACTCAGCCGCGGTGGCATTAAAGTATCCGAGTTAAGAATTTTGGTGAAATATCGGATGGTAATTTAGGTGGCTTATTATGTCAACTTATCGGCAAAATAAATGAATTTACATCACTTTGCTTACTACATTTTTTATGCTTGGTAATTTTTTGTAACGAGACGAGCCGGTCGTTTGCCTGATGGTAAGTATAATGCCAGTACATAAGAATTGCAGTGCCACTCTCAACTTTAAAACACAAAGGCCCGCGCGGCATTACATTGCCCTCATTACCCTGAGATATTTGGTATTCTCATTATATATAGCCCAGTAATTTCACTGTATCCTTCAATATACCAAAAAAATCAGGCCATAGTGAGTATCTCCTGTCAGGAAATATTATACATACACATCTTTCTACGAAAAGTTAACTTTGTGTACACAAGCTATAAAGCTCTCGTTCCACAAACTCCAAAGTTTGTGACGTTTTGAAGGAAATTTACTGAGGCGAGCATGGTTCTTTTGTTGAGAGTCTCACCGGTTTTGTATGAGAGCATAATATTATATGAGAAGTTAACCGCGGTATCCTCTCTCAGTGAGGTGCAGGGATGACTGTTACACCGTACTAGTTTTACAATCCGTACAGTAAGAATGTACCTATAGTACTTTTACGGCAGAAGGCGGGAGGCCGCGTGTACAACCCGCCATCTTCGTTTAGTTTGTGGTAGTTGCACTACTGTATAGATTATTAAACTGTAACTAAATCTACAAGAATTATAAATGGCTAGAGAAAAAATAGGCTGCCTTTGACTCTCTTAAAATATTTAATTCTTTTTCTTATGATTTCTTATGATGATGATGAGACGGGCAAAGAATTAAGGTAAATATAAAGGTAGATGCAAAATGATTGGTACGGACACGACGTATATCAACCATATACGGGTGAGACAAAGGTAAAAAGGTCCGAAGGTAAAATTGAGTTGCGGGAATCAAGATACTTTAGAATCAAGTTTCTTAAGATAGCTTCTAGGCAAACGTGCAAAACCGACGACCGCATCGTCGCTTACCATCTGATTGCAGGTCAAATTTTAGCCAATAAAAAACCTCATACTGAATAACGGAAGCATAACACTGTCTTGTCACGTTGAAATGTTGCAACGCTTCGCAGTTATTTGTTTGGATTAGTGAAACTTCAAAAGGTAGGATAATGTTTAAAACAGGGAGTAAATTCAAGGCACGTAGAACTAAATAGAATCTTTACAAAATCATAAAATATTTAATTCAAAAATCTTTTCATTGTGCTCTAATTACACAGGTTAGTATTTTAAGTCCTTAGTTATTTTTATTCTGAATGCAAAGGCATGAGGTACTTAACGTTACGTCACGGTGTAACATACATCCAAGTATTTTGACCTTTCACCGCACAAGCTCTTGGGATCTTAGAATAAAACATCACAGGTTTTGGTTAAGTGAAACGTCATCAAATAATCACTGCTATGACAGATGACCTCATATTTTGAGGTCTTAACGTACTGTTGGCAACCCTGATTTATTTATTTAACAAGTCGTTCTGGCGTCGATATTAGTTTAGATACCTATTTATTATTATAAAATATGGTTTTGCATCGAATTGCAAGATTTTGGACTTACAGCGTTACTAATAAACAGTGTTTATTAAAACCCTTGTTGTTTGTTGTTGTTTGTGTTGGTTGTGTTTGTTGTAAAAAGGTTGAATAATTTCACAATATTTCGTCTCTTTCGATTCGGTTTCACCCACGATCACGCGAGAAAGTGTTTGATTTAGTTTTATGAAATGTCAAACAAGCTGACGTTAGACCGCGATCTCGCTTGATATTAAGCGGCCTGTACACGCAATGCATGATTGATGCATAAGCATCAATCACAGATCACGCGAAAATCATAAAAAAAACCAAAATCACCGCTTGACGCATATCGTACCGTCTAAGGTGGGGTTTGGTATAAATCTAGGCCAAGTGCTAACCGAACTACGATTAGAGGTAGTAGAAGAGACGCAGCGCAGCCGCTTCTACGATCTCTACTAAAAAAATAGTTTCACAACCACTGCGTGTTCAGTGCAAAAGCCGCGGTAAATACCCGGTGGTGCGCGTGTGATTTATGTAGCGTAAAGCGGAGCAGTCGTCACTTTGAGCCCAGGCAGGAAGTGAAAGAGAGCACTATCTGGATGTACTGCTGTTCTTATCTCTTTCGTGGATTTTTGATGGTTTTACGTCAAGCCGCGCTTGCACGTTTATTACCTCGTAATCCGCGCTTGTTGCAAAACCGTGGTTATTTTGACTGCAAAACGCAAAAGCATGTACGGCCCGCTTTATTGGTCCAACGATCGAGTAACCGATCTCATCCAAAAAGCATTGTTTTTGAAGTCTCTATGAAAATCAAAGTAATCCCCAGACAGACAAGACGTTCGATTTGACAGAAGTATTCAAGTTTAGGGATTAACTTGAAACTTTACCACGTTTATCATATCAGTTCGAGTGCAAAACTTACTTAACTTATAAAGGTTAAAAGAATGTCGAAGCTATTAACCGAATATAACAGAAAGTTTCAAGAAGCGCGTGAAAGCTTTTACATTTTAACTTTAATCATGTGAACTTTAAAAGTCAAAAAGTTGGATTAACAAAAAGTTTTAAAGTGAAGAGTGAGTAATGAGTCTTAAAGGTATTTAAAGTTTAGTTTCGATCTGTGAGATAGCTTAAACTAGTTTCTTTAACTGGAAAAATTGTAATACTAGACTTAAGTATGTACTTAAATTTATTATTATAATGCGACCAGCATTTGGGGAACGCTGCCGGACATTAAAGATCGTTTGAACTATTTTTAGACCATTTTGTTTTCTGATAGTTCAAACGATTTTTAATTATATTCTTAAGTTTTTATTGATTTTAGAAGTTCTATTTTGGTTTCTAATTTTTATTCTATATATATTTGATTCTTAATTATTAAACTTTTAATTTTATTATCATTAGTCGGAAAACGTCGACTGCTTCACTTTGGCCTCTCCTATTTTGACATAATAAACCATAGACTCAACGGTTTTTCCATGGTTTGCGCGTGGTCCGTGGTTGATGCATAGCCATCGATTACGCATCGCTTCTAACGGACCCTTATATCTTTTATGAAAAGTTAGTCCTACCACCTGGTAAATGGGAATATTTGAAAACACGTGACTAAGGCTTGTTTAGGAGTTAAACACTGTTTAACACATGTTTTTTTTTGGGGTAATACTGTGTAACGCTGAACTTGCGTCTAAATTTGTGATAATATTAGGAAAGGAGCCCAGGGAAATTACTAGGGGCTTATGAGACTTAGGCTCAGATTCAGAGACGAGTCTAAGCGTGGACTTTTGCTTCCGTATGTCAAATTTCTATAGAATTTTGACATATGAAAGCACGAGTCTACGCTTAGAATCGTCTCTGAATCTTAGGCTTAATACCTCAGATCAGACAAACAAGAGAGATATGCCCGTTTGCGTTCAAAATATGTCTCCGTTTTTCATACTTTTTTCATCATTCCGCTAAACCGCTTAATGAAAAATCTGTAAGTACGGCACACCTACTCATTTTTTATGTACACTAAGAGACTACAGCCACATAAATAAACTTATTAACAGTCCACAGTCAAAAAAATGGGACAGCAAGGCCGTCTGCAAGATGAATTCGATTAAATGTATCTGCCCTTTTTTGGGCCTGATGCGTTCGCATCCGCTACGTACGCCTTACCACATCTCCTTGTTTCTATGATCTGTACTTAATAGCTATGTTATCGCATTATGCTTATCATCAAGCAGCACCTCGTCTCGTTACCCAATATGTATCTAGTATAAAAAAGGCCTAGTCCGAGGTCAGTTTCTATGTATGTGATTGCATAAAAAAAAACTCACAAAAGGTGTTCTCATGCACAACGATTTCCTCCGAAGACCTTTACCTCCAATAACAATTAAATAATATCCTCATATCCTACTAACGCTAAGTGGGTGCTCTCCAACCCCATAACAATGATTTACAATGCCCCAAAAATAAAGCACCTGTACCTACCTGGATTTCCCGGCAATATATCATGAAAAAAAATTAATAACCCTAAGAGAGGCATAACAAAAGATCCGTAACAAAAGATGGCCGATATTCTGTGTGCGGCGCGCCTTATGTCGTGTGCGAGCCCCCTGACAATGGAAGGAGGTCACAGAAGTACTAAAACTTACTTGGCGGCTATCGATTTTATGGTTGTGACCATTTTGTGATGAATTAAGGTTTTTTACAAGTAGTTTTAAGGTATCGCTAGCCAGGAAGGGTGACATTTGCAGGCGTATTCTTAACTCTTTCCGACAGGTTTACGTTCGGATCCACATTCTTCGTCTCTGTCATCCTGAATGTAGATGACTGAGACGTATAATGTGGATCCGAACGGAAACCTGCAGGGTTCGTATCCCGCCAGAGAAATTTCCCGTTTAGATTTGACAACTCAACTGCATAAACACGGATATAATCCCGACAATTTTTCTCTGTCGGGATGCATTTCCGAGATATATATGATCAGAACTTCCTACACGCAAGCGCGTGCTCCAAAAATCCGAAACGCTGGAAAACTTCGTCAATTTTAAAGGTAGGTATTTCAATTTTTCAAAAACGGTTCAGTAGGAAATTTTCGGGCTCATCTCAATGGCTTTTTTAACCCGTTTTTGAGATTTTTATTTTCATGGGCACGGTGAAAGCTACCATGTTAGCTGCCTGCAAACTTCTTTTAGCTATGTAACAATTAGCAAATCAACAAAAAGCATCGTTTTTGGTATAGCTTTACTGCTTAACACTTCTTACGACACGCGTTCTGCCCAATTTGTGTGGGGCGTTTTAGCGCTCGATAGATACGCTCGATTTTGATTCTCATTTTTGACGTTTCTATTGTTCGCTCTCCAGTTTCTTCGATACAGACATTTGAATTTCATGAGAAAAAGATTAGACATCATAAAAAATGGAGTCCACATTCCTATATTTGTTATGGACTGGCGTTATGCTTACCATCAGGCAAACGACCCGCTCGTTTCATTATCGTGATTGCTAAAACTTCCTGCCAATAAAGATAAAATAACTTGAAAAGAAAATTAATTCAGGCCTAAACTGGGAATTAGCCGTCTCACACAAAACTTACATTTTATCCGTATATTTAATCAGATTTCTTGTACGATCCCGTTCTAAATAACATTTCGAGGGGTCTCGAGGGAAGTTTAAGGGTCCTTGTAGACCTCAAGGGCTCTTCACTTCAAATTTATCCATAAAATTTGAACCATGACCCGTGTTCTTGGCCCCGATACTAAAATACCTACTGATTTTTGAAATGAACCCCGCTTTTCCCTATTTATACTTCCATCCTTACTAATAAACTCTGTATATAAATGTTGAATAGTTACACAATGTTTTGTCTCTTTCGATTCAGTTTAGAATTTTCAAAGAACAACAAAGACAAAACATATGTGTAACTATACCATTGTTATACACTATTTATTAGTATTAGCTAGGTACAGTGTAGTTTTATTTATACTTGTGATTGTAGTAATGATAGCTCATTGGTATAGTAGCGTTGGCCGGCGGACTTTAGGTATAGACCTAAACCATAGGGTTCGAATCGTAAAATGAAGTTGCGCTTTCGATGAAAGACACAGTACGTACGCAGTAGACAAAGCACGGATTGGGTCTGCTGGTGTCTTTGTCATTTCTTATGTTCCGATAAAGACAGCATTAGTTTTAATCTGTGATTCGGGTACACGCACGTTACAGCTGCCCGCTGTTAGAGTCATTTAATTAACTTTCATAAATGCTCCGTTGGGGCCTATATGAATAAAGCAATTTGAATTTGAATTAATGCAATATCTACATGGTGCTAGATCATTTTCAAGGATCCGTAAACGTATAGCATTGCTTTTCTCATTAACCATAGCCTTTGATAAAGCATGTTATACCTCAGTCCGGTTCCAGTCTTCACCAAGTTCAACCTGTGATCTTTGAGTTCTCGCCAACCTAAGCTGGAGATAATCTTGCCATTGATCTGTAACACTATTTCCACCATGCAAGATACATGCGTGAAAGTCACTGACAGCCGATCCAAGTGGCGTTCTATGGGGGAGACCTTGTTCAGCAGTGGACGTCTTCCGGCTGATGATGACGATGATGAGAGCATTTTGGTTAAAACTCTACTGTAATATATGAATTACAAATAATTATGTATTAAACATTTAAAGTAAATTTCCTAATAGATAGAAGAAAAGCGGACGTGAAAGTACCGCAAGACAAATTGACTGATGGTTTAACTCACAATCATGACAAGTAAATCTACGTCAGCTATGTAACCAGTAAATTGTAAGGAAATTACCCTCGATTTTAGCTTCATATGAAAAAGATCTATTGTTTTAAACTCATTGTTCCGCACCAAGGTCGGACTTCCCTTGAAGTAAAGGAGAATTTAAATACGTTTTGTTATAAACCAACCCTTTCTTCGTTTATGGACGGGGAATAGTGAGAAATTCGCACTTTGTTTAAAATTAAAATTTTGATGTGTGTCCGTAAAGGCATGAAAGTTTTTTAGAGGGTAATTTGGAGCAAATCATAATGCATATGCATATTATAAAGTTTCATTCAGCGGTTCATTCTATCAGGATGACTCTACTGCGTGTGTCCTCCTGGTTAGCTACCACCGTTTTACTGAGCATTACTGAATTTCGGTTTGACAAACAAAGTAGTCAGAGAAATTACTGGGCTTATAAGACCTAATGTCTCAGGGTAACGAGCACGCTGCAGAGCCGCGCACGCCTTTCTGTTTCAAAGTTATGCCGGCCGGCGTTACCTTCAGGCAAACGACCAGCTCGTCTCTTTACCAAATAGCACAAAATAAAGAGTTCTCAGCGACACTACAATTGTTATGGGCCGGTGTTATGGTTTATAGTTTATACCATCAGGCAAACGAACTGCTCGTCTAGTAGGCCTATAGCATAGAAAAACACATTTTGGAGATTTTCGACATGAAAATTTGTATAAAAAGCTGTGAGTTTAAAATAACAACCGCTCTTACATTCAGTTCCACAATTACAAACTTAACACAAACCTACCATCACCCAATGCTAACAAAAGATGCCCAGTCTCACGCCCAAACTGAACCGCGCTATTAATTCGCACAGTACCGAAATACCGAAATTACCCGATATCGGTACCGGTCCAATTTACGGTTGACAATGATAAGTCGTTCCCAGCCGTTTGAAATGTGGCTAATTAAGATGAATGCTTCCGAAGCGAGTCAAGCTGTATTGTTTCCTTGGAAAGAACCTTTTTTCGCGGATGCTTTGGGAATTTGGAAGCTGGGGGAGAAATGCCCTGAGACTGCAGACTTAAAGGGACTATTCCGTCACATTCCTATAGTTATACGGATATGTTCTTCAAGCCCCCTCTCCCGATTCTAGTGAGCCTCTTTTTACACGACTGCACAAAAAAGGAGTGTAATTTTTTTAGGATTTATGTATGTTTGTATGTATGTATTTATCACACTCGCTTTAAAACGGTGAAGGACAACATCGTGAGGAAACAGGCATGTTCAAGAACCACAAAATTCGAGGACATGTGTCATCCACCAAGCCGCACTGGGCCCATACCTCTCTCTCTGAGAAAAGGCTGGTATCCCAGCAGTGGGAGCGTAAGAGGCTGATAATGATGTATGTATGTGAGTTTCTTTATTCCACCATAACTTTTATATGCCCTAACAGATTTGGATGTATGGGGTATCGTTAGAATCCTTACACCATCCCGAGTGACACTGGCTAGGGCAGTCGTATTTTTATGTAACTTTTATTACATCGACCTATTATGATAATAAATATATTTGCGCACAGATTAAAATCTAAATAATTACGACTAAACTGTTTTCAAAAGTTAAAATAAAAAGTGATAGGGCCCCATCGAGTTTGGTCTCGTTTGAATCGTCTTTACAAGTGCTCTGATCCTAGATGACGTCCATTGTCCAGGGTCCTGATGATGCAGCCGGAAGGTGGCCACGAGATTACCAATTACGTATTTTATAAAGCTTGTCGGGAAAAATGTATTTTTCCTCAAAAAAATTGTTGCATTTTGTTTCGCATTTTCATTTTATATGTGTGTAGTCTTCGTGTTGCAATATTTTGAGCAAGATCTACTGTTTAAACACAGTATTACTTTAAAAATAAACAAAACCTTGTCCGTCGACTACTTCAAACAACTTAGTAGCTTCACCAGTCACCACCGATTCCTCAATAACTCCGGTATAACGACCACATCGTTTGCTAAACGACATGTCGATCACAGGCCATATCTCCCGAAAAACGGTCCCTGAATGTGAAGATTTTGAAGTGAACCACAGAGCTAATACTAGTTCCTACTCGACCCCTTAGAATAAATATACTTAGAAATCTGATTTGCACGCAAAACGGGTGCCGAAAATATTGCTCATAAGGATAAACCTAATAATAAGCGGAGCTATGTATTCATCAGACTTCTGCACTCTCTGCGTAGTAGACTTTCTCGACCTGATGTCACTACGACCTAGTGACATAAAAAGCTAAGGTACCTATTAAAAGCTTTATATCATTACAAATGCATGAAATTTATTATTTTTACTCAGTTAATTATAGTTACTATATCATTTATGCAGTAGCTAGTTCACTTAAAAGATATCCTGCCCGTTTAAGAACAAAGAAGACTTAATTGCTTTTATTCGTATACGTCATCTATACGTATATATTCTCAGCTACCCGTGCGGCAAATTTTTCACCCATTACCGCTGACAAAATGACCTCGGCTCGGGGTCGGCCCCCGTCACCAAGGGTTTATTGTCCCGTCATTTTGACGGCACTGGATACCCAGCTTTATAATGTGATCGGTATTTATGGTTTGCTAGTTCTTTACGGGATGACGGGAGACCTTTTCCGACCCATTTATTACCTTTTACGAAGATACTATTGAAAAGTTTCTGGGGATTGAAGTTTTCGTTTTTTAGTTCTCTATAGGCGTTTGAGGACTGTCTCACCCCTGATCTGTAGTGACGTAGACTGAACAGTTTTTTGCGTGCTAATAGCGCATGGTCTAATATTCGTTGAAGACTATTTTTTTACTTTGGCCAAATCCTCCCAATTTACCTTTCCTTCCTTCAAGAGGAAAACGCCCATCCTGCCGAGATTCAGATTTTGTATCACTGAAACGTAGGTTTCCACTCCATTCGGTAGGAACAAAGACCCACCGGCTAACCCAAGCGCGTAGGAAGCTAACAAACAACCAGAATATACAACAATTCAATCAATCTATCTGTAGTACGATGGTTTATTCAACAACAAGCTTTAGGTTTCGGTGAAGAAAAATATCGTGGTGTCAACATGGTTGCACCGCCTATTGTGGTAGGTGGAGCACATTCTGGTGCTCATCTAACCACATGATGACTTATTTATAACTTGAAGATGGCTACTAAGTACCTAGAAATAAGTAAGACAGTAGCCAGCTACCATCCTCAAATTAAAAATGTGTCGTTAAGCACCATCGGTGTGTTCCGACCACTGCACCATCGCAATAGAACGCCATTTGAATCGGCTACTCGCTTCTTGTATCCAACGACTCCTCGCTGTTTTGACAAAGTCGTCAGTCAACTTCGTAGGGGGCTGGCCTACACTACGTCCTCCGGTGCGTCGGCGTCGCGCAACTTTACTTCCTCATCGGTTATCGGTTCTGCGAGCGATGTGACCTGCCTATTGCTATTCCGACTTTGCTATGTCGGTGACTGTTGTTCTCCAGCGGATCCTCATTTCAGATTTTATGACGCAGGAAAATAGCATAGCCCTCTCCATAGCACGTTGCGCGACTCCGACCCGGACACCTGTAGTACTTAGTGAATATTTATAGTACCTATTAAGTATTTACCTATTTGTTGAGAGTAAGTAAATCATTCAATTAATTCGTCATCATCATCAGCCCATTACGTTCCTAGTGCCAGAGAAAGAGAGAGAGAGAGTAGATACCTACGGACCGTAATCCACTAAGCAGGCCCTGTACGGTTTGGTGAAAAACCGCACTCCACAATCCACATACGTCCTCGGATTTTGTGGTTCTTGATTATGTGGGTTTCCTCGCGATGTTTTCATTTACCGTTATCCACAACCACAATAAACGATACGATATGCGTCAAGCGGTGATCGTGGTTTTTCCATGGTTTTCTAGTGTTCCGCGATTGATGATGGTTATCTGCCTTATAGACTTTGATTGAATAAATATTAAATCAAAATATTAAAGCTCCAGCGAAAACAAAATTAATAGTCTTCCATTTAACGCTTATTCGTCGAGTTAGTAATTAATAAAATTAAGCCACGAAATTAATTCCATTTATTAGATCCCAAAGGGCTGCGATCCGTGCTTAGTAAAATAAATATGATATTTTTTATAAATGTCACAAATAATTGTTTATCGCCATTCTAAAGGAATGGTGATCAAATGTAATAACTTTAAACGAGTAATTTCTATACATAAATTTATTTTGTGTATCTCGAAAAATGACGCACTAACGATTTGAATGAAATATTGTAGATAGATAAGGTTTTCCTTTTTAGGTTTACCTATTAGGTATTTGTAGTAAAAACGCAATTATTCACAAAAAAAAACTTTTTTTTTGTAATACCGAGCCAAGCTCAGATATTTGTTTTAAAAAATTAACAATTATGTTCTAACTCGACGCTTTTTGTACTCGTTTATTTATGATGGTTTTGAGCATTATGATCGCAGATTTGAGGTCTGTGATTTCCATTACTTAGCGGTACGTATAGTAAATGTTCAACCACGCATCAAAGTATCATAAATTAACTACCCATCAGTTTCACTAGTTACTTTACTCGTCAAACGAAAGTACCTACTTATAACTGTACACACGCCTTAAACAAAGGGAGAAGTTTGAAAAACTTTATAACCATGATAAATTTTTCCGCAGAGGGTAAAGTTGGTCGCAATCTCAACGTTGCTTTGTCTAAGGCAGTGCTAGTTACCTTTTTAGTTACACATTACATTATCCGCCTCTTACGCTCCCACTGTTGGGATACCGGCCTTCTCTCGGAGAGGGAGGTATGTGCCATAATACACCGCGCGGGCCCAGTGCGGCTTGGTGGATGTCACATGTCCGCGAATTTTGTGGTTCTTGAACATGCCGGTTTCCTCACGATGTTTTCCTTCACCATTTTAGAGCGAGTGTGAATAATCCGCACATAACTTAATATAAGACATAACATGTATGTATGTCAATGACACTTTAGTTAGGCTTTCGGAGTAAGATTACTTTTGTTAAGTTGATGATAAGTAAGAATTTTTTTTCTGTATATATAATTTGAATTATCAAACAAAGGGTGCGGAGCCCTGGAGCTTGCAGAGGAAAATAGATTAAATAAAAATATAAAAAAAAATATTTCATTGGTGCGGGCCGAGTAGAGATTCGAAAAATTATGAAATACTAGAAACATACTCATTTGTATGAAAATGGGTATAGATTACATTTTTTTTTGTAATGCGTGTCGTGTCTTCCTCTTATAAGGATCAAAACACTCTAGGACGATCTGAAGTTAAGATACTAGAAATATCAAAAATCCATCATACATCTATTAATTTCTTT
The DNA here is from genome assembly GCA_907269065.1 of Crocallis elinguaria. Taxonomy (NCBI): domain Eukaryota; kingdom Metazoa; phylum Arthropoda; class Insecta; order Lepidoptera; family Geometridae; genus Crocallis; species Crocallis elinguaria. The sequence goes on along the minus strand of OU026071.1, from coordinate 11,430,083 downwards.
CGTAAAAATTGAGACTTCAGCTTACTTTTAAATTCAACTAATCTCTTTTATTTTGGATGGAGAGGGCTCTAGAAAGACGACTGCAGAGCAGCGAGAGTTGCAAAAAACATTACAGCACAACAATTAATGAACAATGGTATTTCCCCTTGTAGGAAACTTAACAAATATCTAGTCTACACGTCCCAGCCCGCCCACTATCACTTGGTACTTAGTCTCCAACATGAATGAGGAGACAAATTCATCTCGGTTTGCCCTAGTACAATTGATACAGAATAAATAAACGGGCCCAACTGAGATCCTAAATGTAAAACACAGAATAAAGCAAACCATTAAAATAATTACCTCAAATCCATTTAGAATCTCAGTTGAGTTTCAAATTCGTAATTATTCTAATTCAAAATGATATCCTATTGCGAATCCTGTCGCAATAATGAATCGACGTCGTTAAATTGAAATTGATATAATTAATAAAAAGGTATAAAATCAAACTTGAAAGTAACAGAATCTCGACTTTGAAACAGATCCAAAAGATATTTAAAGTTCATGGGTTTCTTTTTCTCTTTTTAGAATCCTACTCCTGTGAACAGTCAATGTTTCTTCCTTTGAGAAAAAGTTCTCCTGTTGATTTGTATTGAAACTTAGCCTATAGGACCTGTATTTCTAAATACTACTGGACCATTAATTGCTTTATTTCCGGCCTCGACAGTTATACCTGGTCAGTGAAATATATGGGATTATGAGACCTAACGTCTCAGGGTAACAAGTGCACTGCAGTGCAGTCGCGCAGGCCTTTGTTTCAAAATTTTGACTGGCACTGCAATTGTGGAGTGGCGTTATGCTTACCATCAGGCAAACGACCAGCTCGTCTCGTTATCAAATTGGATTTTTAAAACATCCCAAGATTTTATCTGACTACCAGAGCTCGCCCAGGCTGCTGGAAGTTTCCTGCATCGGTTTTGCGCCACATTAATACGTAAAACAAAATTGATGTTCAAAGAAGGAAAAAGATTTGAGGAGGACAAATGGCCGACAATATTTCAGTAGCTCAAAGGGCAAGAGGCAAATTATAAGGAATGTTTGAGAGAATTTTCGGGCATTAGCGTCGATAAGCGACCCTCGTCAGTTTTGACGCAAGTGTGCGCCGCGCTTAACGTTTGTGACACTTTTGATAGGTGTCTTTGGTTTATTCATAAGGGCGATGATTATTTATTTTTCGAATCAGAAATACACTTTACCTGACGCTAATGATGTCTGTGAAGTGATAAGACTGATAATGCAATTTAACTTCTTCGGAACAATGCGGTAATTGTTTGCTCATTTGTTTCAACAATAAGTTCAATACACAACTGGAAATTCGATGCATGCCCAATTGCATGAGTCCCGTAGAGCTATTACAGTATCTGCTGGAATGAGTTTAGTCTTTGATATATCCTTGAGCGAAGACTGTTACTTTGTGTAAATTTATAAATTTCACACGCTATGTAAAAGTTTCCCAAGAACACTATCTGGACAACCCCTCTTCTCAACAGTATTTAGAAACTTTCAGAGAGCATAGTAGTACATAAAGAAAAACTTTTGCTGCCAGTACTTTCCACTGTAAACAAAAGAACGTGAACTTGTTAGAACACATAAATTTTCTTCTTCAGCTTTTCTTTCAATCTCCAACACAATAACGTCACGAAATCCTAACCTACCGTCATTTCTTCTAACCAATCAGACACTCGTAGGGTTGCCAGACATTAACCGAAAAAGCCAATTCAGTCATTCGGTCACTCCCTAATGTCTGCCCGACATAAAAACGTATCTAATTTCTGAGATAATCCCGTATAACGTTTTTCGTAGAACAGTTTTTCTACTCTCTTGTTAGGGCGGGGTTGCCAGTCCAACTTGAGGTAGCACCCTTGGCCCTTTCACTTAATGGAATGTTTTTGCTAAAGGTGTTTTAGTTAGAAGTTCGCAAAGTTTTGGGAAAATAAAAAGTGAGAGGCATCCCTTGTCAAAGTACTAATGGGTTGACTGAGGAGTTTGGTTTAGTTTTATCGTGGATAGTGATCTTTGTTGCTAGGGTAAAGTTTGTTATATAAGGGTTACTTTAGGATAAATTTTATCGTCTATCATTGGGTCGTTTCATTGCGCAACATACATAACAACACAGGCCAACAAATAGACTTTTGGGTTTTTTGTACGTAATGGAATCATCTCAGATGAATATCCTACCATTGAAAAAAACTCTTTTGAAACCGACTTTCAAAGTCAGTTTACGGATCTTTATAGATCATGAAACGTGTTTCATGAGAACATTTTATTCTTCCATTCAATCGTTCTCACAATCTTTGACCAAAAGAAAAATCTAACCAACAAAGCTGACCAAATACTCATCGATCAAACGCACGTTGATGTTACATCGATTTTGGAAAATATCCACTGCTGAACATTACATAGGCCTTCCACATGAAGGGAGGTTTAGTCTTAACACACCAGGCTTGGCAGGCATCGTTTTGATCGGAGTAAAAAATAATGTAGACCGAAGAGAATGCTGCTGCCCTTTCCTTGAACATTCCTTTAGCCGACTCTTATAGCACGTACGGTAAGTGATGGGGTGGTAGTATTCTTATCCGGGCCATGTATCAATTTAAAGCAACCTATTTCACTTGTTCCAGTGGCTTGCTCTACGGTGACCGTGACTAAGTGCCAAGCTGCTCTGAGGACTCTGCAAGCTTTTCCTTTCTTCAAGCCGACCTGCCTCTGCCGCGAGCCTAACGTCGATCCTGAATGTAACTCCTTCCGCGACTTCTTGTTCGACCATCCCTGCGTGTTTGTCATGAAGAAGGGTGAGACCAATTTATGCATTACATTTTTTTATATGACTTAATGTGTCCCACTCCAGGCCAAAGATCTCTCCCTCATCTTTCCGATTGCCTCCAATCTCTGTTAATAGACTGTCTTTATACTATATGGTAGCGAGCGTTTCTTTGCCTGATGGTAAGCATAATTCCAGCCCATAACAATTAAAGGGCCACCCAGATCTTTGAAACACAAAGGCTTGCGTGGCACTGAAGTGCGCTCGTCACCCTGAGACATTAGGTATCAATTGAGACATTGTAACGGGATATTTACCGTGATTATTATTGAACGATGAGCACCCGATATTTCGACGCTGTTGCAATCATCATGTTCACGGGAATACTGGCGAGACTTCTTTTTTTTTTATGTTATTTGGTAACAAGACGAGCTGGTCGTCTGCCTTATGGTAAGCATAACGCCGGCCCATTACAATTGCAGTGCCACCCAGAACTTTGAAACACAAAGGCCTGCGCGGCACTGCAGTACGCTCGTTACCCTGAGACATTAGGTATTAAGTCTCATAAGCCCAGTAATTTCACTGGATACTCTGCTCATCAGACCGGAACACAGTAATGCTTGCACACTACTGCTTGGCGGCAGACTTCACGAGCAAAGCGGTGGTAACAACCCAGACGGACACTCGCAGAAGAGTTAGTCCTCCCACTAACAGGACTGCGGGTGGTCCGTGGTTTGTAGACGAAAATTACGAGCAGACAAATCTGTCTACCCGCTTTCTCAGTCGTTTATTACGCGCACCACCGGTGCTCATCGTTCAATAATAATCACGGTAAATATCCCATTACAATGTCTTAATTAGTAAATTAGGTATCAAGACTCATAAGCCCACTAATTTCACTATTTTGTTGATCAAACTTGATCACAGAATCGTGACAATAAGGGTTTAAGATTTATCCATACAGCTACCGTAAATCTGAAACCTACAATGTCTACATCTTACCTTCTAAGGGCTAAGTTACTGAACCTGTTAAGTTTCATTGTAGCAAAGTTATAGCTTAGTAGTGCCTAAGGAAAGACATTGAGGAACGTAACAAGATAGGCTATATTAACTTGGGTGGATTAAAAACTAATCAATAACGCTATTCGTCAATTAATCACAAATTTGGCCGCAATTTTTTACTGTCATATTATTATGTTGTGATCAAATCCACCACAATAATAACAAAGATTAATATCCTTTACAGAAAAGGACCCGTACCCAGTTGAAACCCTGCCGACCTGCACCTATGCCCTGAGCGTCTGCCACAACGAAAAAGCCTGCTCTGTCCTCTTCGATCGCTTCAAGAACGCTTGCAAGGCCCGGGATGGAGACTGTCGTATGGAAGATAGGTTAGTCATCATCCTCATCATCATCAATGGGAAGATGACTGCTGCTGAACATAGCCCTCCCTATAGAACGGATACTAAGGCATCATCTACGTCAGGTAATATTTGGGCATCGTGATCTTGGCAAAATTCACGGATATTGAAATCTGTTTTATATAACATAACATTACAGAAAAGCTCACTCACTCGTGCCTCTACACTAGGATTCCTCTCTGAGAAGGGTTAGCAATGCGCTGGAGGCACGTATGGCGTTCACAGGTAGTGGTAACCACTTTATTTCAGATGGGCTGCTTGCTTGTTTATATCCCATTTCTATTAACTAAAAGTGCATGCGTTAACGTTTTCTTTCCACAGGGAAGCCTGCCGCGAAGCCTGGGCCGGTCTCCGTCTCTCCCCGCTCTTCGGCTGCATCTGCCCCAACACGCACATGAAGAAACGTTGCGATCGTATCTTCTCTGTCGTCAATCACAACCCGTGCGTCGGTAAGTACGCACCCTAAGTGTCGCCTCTCGCTCGCTGAGTATCGGGTTCTGAGTGAAAATGTAAAATATTAAGTATTAAAGAACGAGAGACTGAACTAAATATGAAAAATTCGAGGTTGCAGATTTAAAAAAAAACAGATTACTCTAACTAGCTACTAGTATGGTGCTGTTAATTACTAACTCTAACTTATCTACAAAAACAGTTGAATAACCTACAGATCCGTGGTAGGCCTATAGATAATCCAAATGTCCACAAGCAGTTGGCAATTCAGTATTCAGCTGCAATTAAAGTTGGGTAAATTTGAATTTGTGATCATAATATGTAACTTTCACAAAATTCATCAACTCAAATCAAATTTCCTTTTGTACACTATATGTCTTGAGAAATTAGCCGCATTAGCAAATCTTAAATTAAAGTACATTTGGCAAACTTATCGCTGAAAGTAACTTAACAATGCAAAGTGACGCTGAAATTAATTTGTAGACGTCGCGTTTATAATTAATTGGTCTGATCGCATCTTAATTTTATACGGTTAACTAGCTTCTGCTCGCGGTATCACCCGCGTACCCACAGGAACCGTGTATTTTTTCGGGATAAAAGTAGTTTATATGTTACTCTCCGGTCCATAAACTATATCTATGCCAAAAATCACGTCGGTTGCTCCGTTGCTGCATGAAAGAAGGTCAAACCAAAAAACGTACAAACACACTTTCGCATTTATAATATTAATAGGATATACACGGAAATTAAACGACCTTGCATGATACAGATAATATATTAATTTAAAACATGTCAATCAAACATCGATAGAACTAATAAACCTTCATCAAGCTAGCCATTAGTGACGTGATAAACAACTAAACCTAATAACACCCGAACTTACCAAACCCTTCCAAAATCCGAGTATTTCCATTAACAGAAATCAATACAAGCCACTCACGGGTATTCGTTACCGTTACTGCTTATTTACGAAGTATCGATACTATTTGCAAAGTATCGATACGGCATATTTAGAATCGGATATGGATATCTGCGAAATATTTTTTTTTATGATATTTGGCAACGGGACGAGCTGGTCATTTGCCTGATGGTAAGCATAACGCCGGCCCGTAACAATTGCAGTGCCACCCAGAACTTTAAAACACAAAGGCCTGCGCGGCACTGCAGTGCGCTCGTTACCCTGAGTATTAAGTCTCATAAGCCCAGTAATTTCACGGGATACTCTGCTCATCAAACCGGAACACAGTAATGCTTGCAAACTACTGCTTGTCGCCAGACTTCACGAACAAAGCAGTAGTAACAACCCAGACGGACACTCGCAGAATAGTTAGTCCTTCCACTAACTAAATATAGTTGTTTATTTTACCATCAGGTGGTAGGATCACCAAGGATCCCTTTGTATTGCATATTTCTTTATTTAACACTAATTTAATTTTAATTCAGCATATCCTCATGCATAACTTTTAATGGCATATTAGTACTAATGTATTTTTCTAGCCTAATATATAAATAGGTATAACTAACATTTAGGATATATTTTTCGGTCTATAATGATTCGCATAAAGTTATAGAACATATTTTTATTCACCTAATAGTTATCTATATAAATCGAAATAAATTGCCACATGTGTAACACAGCAGCGTTTGAGAGCGGCTCGACTGATTTGGCTGTTTTTTGGACTTTGTTTCTCTTCACTGAAAGCTCACTATAGCTTTCGAAACATCGACTGGATGACCTCACTATTACCATGGGCTAGGACCATCACCGCTTTAAGATTTTATCGTGTCCTTAATTTGACTTGTATCCCACAACTATATTATCAATCGAATCAAAGTAATCGATTTGCATCTACCCCTGCTCTATCATTCGACCTACCATTTCGAGGATCATTGGCTAAGCTCTTACGAACTAATATAATGGACCTACTTATATAAAGCCCTTGATTGACTTGCGGTCAAAGATTGTGAGATTAGAAGGGCACGCGACGTTGGCGTTTAATTTACCTACTTAACTATTAAATCTGTTTTTAACGTTAGTGCACGCGTATATTGCGTGGCTTTCGTATATTTTTTATTATTTTCTAAAATCTAATATACTATGGCTACTATGACGATATAGGCGATGATGCGTAGCTACTTCCTAAATAAAAATAGGTTTGAGAAAAATTTTATAGAGTAAAATAATACAAAACTCAGCTCTAAAAACTCTAAACCCAGCGCAGCGTAGGTAAAGCTGGTTTAAGTCACCAGCGATGATCTTCCAACAAATCAGAATCAGAATAAGAATAGTTTTTCTTTAATTTTAATTTTAAACTGTTGTATATTGCGTCTTCAGAACCTGAGAAAAATTTCAGCGTAATTGGTCTTCGGAAAAAGATCGAAACATCGATTGCCAGATTCGTCCCATACAAACAGGAAAGCTTGTAAACTAAAGATTAGTCATAAGATCAGAAGGCGCACTTGAAATATTTCTACCTAATTTACTTGCTAACAACCTGCCGTGTTTACACCCACTGGTTTGAAACTTTCTGAAGTTAACATGGTAGGGTGTACTCAACTCAGACATACAGTTCATGGTTCAAAATGAACATCTATTTTCGATTACTCATTAACTCGTGAACGCCCACAACACTGATTAAAGAGCTTAATATGTTATGTTTCTTGATGTCTGTACCTACTTATAAACGGGAGCCAAATTATAGATAAAGTTATTTTCAACAGAGGCTGAAAACCACTTATATTCGTTTTACTGTCGTCGCGCGTTATCAGATCTGAACAAAATGTACCTATATGGGACTCAAACCTAGGGATCCTACACTCCAAAGTGGTCCCACTTATATTTGAGCAAAATCTGATATTATTGACATACGTGTAAGATGTACGGGGCCTGGGCTCAGTCCCACTTCTGATGACATAAGGGATCGACGTAAGGCATCCCATAAAAGATTATCTGTAATCAGAAAAATATTGTAGGCAAAGGAACTTGACACATCTGCACACTCATTCATTCTATACAATCTATCACTTTTAATCTGTGGATTCAATACCTCACAGTTTGATTCATTTCTTCTAATCTCTCAGTTCTTATTACGGCATCCCGCGTTCCGGCGGATCACTCCAGTATTCCGGACACGGTAATACCGGACTAATCCTCTACCCGTCAAGTTTCTATCTCTAAAAATGGAATGAAATAGTTGGTTCTTATTGATTTGAGGTAAAGGTTGACCTAGAGTTATGAAGCTCTCTGTGGCCAACACAAAAATTAACGTCGTTTATTTCACATTTGGTGAACTGCGACCTTTACTTGCGACGTTTACTTGATCGGCAGTTAAACTTCCAAACTTTTAATTTAAACTGAAGTTTATTCGGAAGTTTAGGCTATACAAATCTCAGTTAGGACAACAATAAAATCCGTTTGACCGTGACTTAAAGTTTAACTAAATAGTTAAACTTTGCTTCAAAATGGTTAGTGAACTCCACCTTTAGTTTTTGTAGTGATTTGAAGTTTTAGGCAAAAATAAAATTGAGTCATTAGGTATTAGTGGAGCCGTATCCAAGACTAAGAGGCCTTCAGTTTTGTAAGTAATCTATGAATAGGGAGGCAGTATTACTATTAACTAGGAGGTTTACTATGTTATCTACTCACAATGATGACATATTTATATCAATTTAATAAATTATACAAATATAAAAAAAAAATATAAATTTTAAAAACTATTTTTTACGCATTTTTTTTAATGTCTATAAATGGCTGGCAAATGTCGGAGTCTCAAAACATCTGCCATCATTTTTTATTATATAAATGGCCGCGATCCCTCCCGATCTTAGGTAAGTAATAAACTATAATAACTGAGTGAAAATGATTGCCGACAAATTTTTAACTTTAGGGTGGTAGCTAGCCAGACGAGTATTAGAAAATATTTAATGTAAACAAAAATTTTGATAACGAGATTTTTGTGTGTAAACAGGAAATAAAATAAATGAGCCACCGCGTCTAATAAAAATATAATCATGACAGTCGCGGTTATATTACATGATGTTTGAAGATAATAGCGCGAGATACACATGATGGTATGAATATAATGTAATCTCATCACTCGGCAGATTCCGACAAGCTCTGATTCACAAGAAAAACTGAAATCTTTGAATTTCACCGGCTTCGTTAGCGCGCGGTACGAGGTACAAACTTTAAGCGATTCTGCTCTAAAGCCTTGATATACACCTTCAGTTTTAACTGTGCGATTTAACTGTATACAGACTTTTAAGATAAATCGTTAGGTATGGGTTAGGGTCTACACATGTCTTCTATACATCTTTACAAATAAATAATATTGAAGTGTCTGTGTGTAATGTCAAAATAATAACTTTTTACTAAATGCATACGAAGGAACATGTGAAAAAAAAACAATTTTTAAAATTTTTGCCTGCGTTTGTTCCGGTTAATCTCCAAAACGGCTGGACCGATTTGGACGGGTTTTCACTGGCAGATAGCTGATGTTATAAGGAGTAACTTAGGTTACGTGGGCGAAGCCGCGGGGCACGGCTAGTCATTAGATAAAACTGAGAACGGAATTGTAATGGTGTTGAAACTGATTTGTAACGGAAACAGTCTTAATGTACAGCTAAAACTGAAGGTTTGTAGTTTTACGATTTATCTGTGCAGTCCCACTGATCAGTTAAATCGCGCATTTAATACTGAAGGTGTATAATGGGAACATTTTTGAAAGATAAACAGTTCCTTGATAATAATGTATATGAAAAATCGCATTCGGTGAAGTTGCTAGCAACAACATTCCAAATGTTAAACAAAAATTAAATTTTTTTCCATTCAAGATTTCAAACCTAAAAATGGCATTGTTTGTTTTGCATTTCATGTATAAAAACATATTTGTTTCATCAAATTTGGCTTATGTTTGACCGCGATGTCACTTGATCGGATCAAAATTATACTTTTGCCGTACCTTTGTAATGTCATTGCCAACAACTTCACCGATTGCTATTATTTCGTTTATCTTCAAAAATGTTGAGATGCGGGAGCGAGATAGCGGCGTGCCGTATTCTGTCTTACGAAAATAACCGAAACAAAATCTATAAGGAATATTTTGTACTATTAGATAACGACACGAGCGGGTCGTTTGACTGATGCTGATGGTAGCTATATTTGTAGATGATTCACTGGCCTCTTCTTCAATGTCCAGTTAGGTATTCCATACAAATGTCATTTAACATTTTTTTATTCTTAATCAACGATGTGGTCAAGTATGTTAAATACGTCAACCGGGGTTTCAAGTACCAGCAGGCCTACCAGCGTCTCTAAATGCAGCTCAGTTTAAGACTTGAAATGAAACGTTTTATAAATTCGTACTATGGTCTCTCCGTTTTATGACATAACGTTTTATATTCCGTTGTGTCAAAAGCAGAGCTGCTTGTAGTCTGCTAAGGAATTCGTTCATTCATTTTGTGATCATTTTCGTACTATCGTCTGTTAATTGACAGCTTCTCAACTTCTAGTTCGACAGTTAGCAGTCAAAGTTTGCGGTTCATAAAAAGTTACTCGCAGACATACTTTTTGTGAACCGTTTAGAGCAAAGAGTATATAATCACTACGTTTAGTTTAGAGTTTATTGCACAAACTACTAAGGGATACTACGTTTATTGTGTTTTGGAGAGTCCTAATCGAAAGTTAAAGTATTTTGGAGTTTTTCGCATGCAAAGGTTTGCGCGCGCAATTGTATTCGATATTTAATTTTCATTCGATTATTATTATATTATTTTGTACAGTGCTTTCACATCTATTTACTTAGGCATATTACTATCTATACAGATAAATAAAATTGAAATGTTTGTTTGTAATGTCAAAATAACAGCTTTTTACTAAACTATGTAAGTACGGTACTATGAACAAAACACAAGTTCCGGCTTAAAAAAATTAGGATTCCACGCAAAAAAAACATGAAATTGTATATCTCCACGCGGATAAAACCGTGGGCAGCAGCTAGTCAGGGTAATTCACACAACGTCCTAAGATTTTTCACAAGCCTTCTTTTACATGCATAATCGACGCTACATTGCAAAGAGAATGTAATACCGGTATACATTCTTATTGTGAAATCGATTCTATTCTATCTATGCGTTCTAAAACCTTTTTAAATGTTTCAACTTTGCATTGCAAACTTTTTACCACCAGTTTATATAATTATAATGTTACTGTTTTGTCATAATTAGACAACGATAGATGTTTCGATAGTGAAAATATCAATCAAGCGTAATATTTTCATAAATATATTTGAGAGTAAATTAGTTTCAATAAAACCATCGAAAACGTTAATTTATAGGTCCAATAGCAGCGTAATTAAGTTTTTGAACGAAGAAATCAAACACACCGTGCGAGCGAGTTAGCATTACGCACGCGATACATTTATCCCTTTCGCTCAGACGTATACAAGTCGTCGTGAGGATGTTTTAGTTCATTCATTCGGCTGAGAGTTAGTTTAAAGTCAGCGCTGCTTTAAACAGACAATAGTACGAAAAAAATGTGGTTCATTTTAAGAGCTGCTTTTGAACTGCTCTGCTTATGAATCGTTTGTTGTTTGACGCTGGTAGGCCTCCAGTTGCCACCAAATGTAAAATTCACAGAATTTTTTAAGTTTTTCTCTGTGAAAGAATTCACACAGAAAAATCTCATAAAAACAGATATAACACAAAAACGCGCTTTTTCCATAACTTCTTCCACATTCCAAGGAGTTCAGATTGTAACAGGAAGCGGCAGATTAAGGATTAGCAGGATTTAACAAACAAACACAAATAGAAAACACGTAATTCAAATCTACCGTTTTCCCGCGGGAATACACGGGAAATGCGAGATATTTTACGCGGCCGCTGAAAAATAAGTATAGTCTTAAGAGGAAAATACCTAGGTATTACATTACCTACATAATTTGTTCACGGTACATCTTGTATGTAGTTAGTGAAATTACTGGATATACTAATTATACGTCGTCCATTTATTTTACTTTTGACAGTTCGAGTTAGTAATGCCCTAACGCGTTACCGTTTCGATTTCTTATAATGACTTTATTTATGAAGAGACTAGCTTCTGCCCGCGGTTTTCACCCGCGTTCCCACAGGAACCGTGCAATTTTCCAGGATAAAAAGTAGCCTATGTTACTCTCCGGTCCATAAACTATATCTATGCCAAAAATCACGTCGATCCGTTGCTTCGTTACTGCGTGAAAGAAGGACAAACCAACAAACCAACAAACACACTTTCGCATTTATAATATTATAAGTATGGAGTATGGATGGATTATTAGATTTTATTTAAGAAAAATCTCATGTACGAAGGAACGCAGCTCAACTTTATTTATCTTTCTCATCTCAACCAGTATTCAGCCCATCTATACAAAAGCTAGAAACACCATAATACTTCCCTTAGTAAATTAATCATTTCCCGGTACAATTCCGTAATCACCTTTCAAGGGCTCTCCGAGCCAATTTATTCCATCGCCCCACTCAACAAATAGATGACTTCATAAATAAGTTAATTACGAATTAGTATTTATTCTTTTATTACCAATCAATTATAAACGGTCGAATGAAAACAACTCTGGTTCTCACTAGTTTATTTACATTTTTTTTATTATACTAAATTACCCTCTACGGACACGTAGCCCATACCCTTATTAGATTAGGTCATATATTAATAGAAATTAACGATATTAACAAGATAATAAAAAACATCAAGATGGGAACAATGGCCTTAAAACTAAACAAAAATAAACGTTAGAACTAAATTACAAATTGACAGAAGGATTACGATTGGAGTTGACCAAATACCACAAGCGGCACCCATTCACGAGTATGACCCATGTGCCAGCCATCGCTCTCCTGAGGGAAGAGAGCGACCCACCACATGATGCCGCCGCGAGCGAGCATGACGGCTCCAGTTGCTTACAAGAAGACTATTCTATGCTTAGCGTGTTCAATATATTCCACACACAACACTATACAATACAACAACACATTGTCACTTAAGATCAGGTGAGAATGAAGTTAAATGATGCCAATCTTAAAAATGTGGTCTATGAAAAGGTCACATCATCTCTTTAGGCCTTCATCATCATCTCATTTCATTTGGGGTCGGAGCAGTAAGTCCTTTTCTACTACTCCCCCTGGCAGCCGTCAGTATTTCATTCATATCCCAATCCAATGTGTCGTCCCCTATAAGCTTTTTGGCTCGTCTTTCGATAGACTCCAAAGCTTCCAACTGGTACTTGGCAGAACCATCCCACAAATGTGAACAGTACTCCATACACGACCACAACTACACAATAAATCCATCTTTTCTTAGTCTATCAAAAAGTAAATGGCCCAAAATAAAAACCACAAGTTCAGAACTATCTAATCTTAGTTGCAACTCCGCCGTCGAACCTCCGCCGTAAAAGATAAACGGAATCGAATTCCGGCCTCAGATTTGGATTTTACGCTTTAGAACTGAACTTAATAAAGGCTCAAGTAGGGTTGTCATCTTTTTCTTATCGGGGACTCGGGAGTGAAACGAAAACACCCGAAGGCTGGGTCGGATGTATATGCGTATGGGACCATCCACTCCTAAATTGTTTTCAAAAGTAATGCAATAACGATACAGATGTAAGACTGTCTCGACTAGTCGAATACCGCAGTCCTTCACAGTTCTATTTGGAACCCCATGACGGAGCTTGCGTTTGACCACTATTTCACCAATTGACAAGTGATGAGGCTTCCGAAGCTGTTAAAGCTTGAGGTTTTATCCATAGAATGCTTGTAGTGAATGTCTAGAAGTCTTGCTAGCTACCACCCTCGAGTGGAAAATCTGCCGTTAAGCGTCTACCTATGTGGTCCGGTAGCTACACTAAAGAGCCAGTTCCAATCTAAGCTTATCGTATTTGTAATCTGATTACATCGAGTCAAAAAAACTATGAAGTAAAGGCCCGCTTTCGTTCAAAATGAAAGCCCTTGGTTCATTTCTCGGAACTCCCAGCCATCGATTGTCTGTGATTCGTTTACTTTCGTCCATTCACTTATACGTACTCTCCCGGGGCGGTTGTTTGAACGCGCTGTTTGATTAGCTTATGAACCGTCATCATTTGTTTTAGAAATACAAGTACCTACTTATAGTTCATTTTTAAAAGTGACAGACGCATTAGTATGGACCAAAGAACTTATACCCGTATGGACACGTACTACAGGTCGACTGACTTATTCGCATATGTGCCTGTAGCGGTGACACAGATGGGGTTCCTCTCGCGGTGTATACTCGTATAAAAATTGAGAAGGCTAGATTCTTGTAATATAAATTTAATATTAAAAAGGCGCGTAGTACAAATGGCGGTTACTAGAATAGACGAAGGTAAAGTGAAGGATGACAGTAGATGTCAAAATTGACTGTAGGAATCTGACGTTCACGTCAATAACGTCATTAGGATCCGCAACAGTGCCTTTAAAACGAGTATGTGAACTTTAAAACGGCTGAGTTTTAATGAACAATCTCTGATGGCTGCTGCCCGCGGTTTCACCCGTATGAAGATTCCTACAGGAACTGTGCATTGTGCTGGAAAAAAGGTAGCTTATGTCGCTCTCCCACTTAAACTAACTTTATCCAAAAAATCACCTCGATCCATTGCTTCATATTATCATATTATTCATATGCAAAACAATCATTTTTAAAATTTGTGTCTGTCTGTCTGTTTCTTCCGGGTAAGTTCCGAAACGGCTGGACTGATTTTTACGGGACTTTCACTGGCAGATAGCTGACGTTACAAGCAGTAACTTAGGCTACTTTAATTTAAGAAAAAGAATTAGAGTTTCCGCGCATAAAAATAAAACCCATGAAATCCAATATCTCCACGCGGGTGATACCGCGGGCAGCAGCTAGTTTATTATAATTTAAATATATTTCCGAAAAAACCTTTATCAAAGCAGACACAGGTTTGGAACCGTCATATCACAAATGTACTATAAAGTCATATCGTCAACTCTAAAAGCTAACCTCAAGCCCGCAGACAAAGGAAACAATTTCCCACCAAATCGAAATTTGTTTTTCGCGAACGTTAGAAAAAGAATTGCAAACAACTAAAAACAAAAACTCACGCAATCTACCATTTAATTTATGTAAATGACGAAAATATACAACGGGACGAGGTAGAAATTTAATATTAATATTATTTACGTTAAACAAGGCAATAATAAAGATGAGAGAATACTAAATGCCGTGTAAACTCAGTAATAATTTTATTCGAGTTAATTTTGCGTTCGGTAACGTTGTTTGTGTTTTCATTCCGATTTTGGAGAGGATTATATAAATATTTTGGTGTAGTTAGGATTGGAATAAATATGCTAATGTAAATAAGATCATTTTGGCGTGTGATTTATGAGATTTGTTCAATTTACGATTTGAATTAAAATTAAATTTTCACGCGTATTTCATTTACTTGCAGAATTGTTTTGAAAGGATTGATTTACGTGTACTTACAGTCGAGTTTCGTGAAGATTGCGCTATGAGTGACTATTTTTATACTATTTTTATATTCTTATACAAACTATATTACTGTTCGTAAAGTTATTAGTAACATATACAATTTGTTTAATTGCATAATGGAGTAATTTATGTAGTTGGGTATAATAACTGATTAGCTGCATATACTATACAGTCACTATATTGGTTTGTTGAACTTTCGATACCTTGTTGATAGTCCTTCTTTACGCACGAAGCGTTTTGCTTCTACGTTCATTTGGCGTACTGCTAAAGAGTGGAATGCCTTGCCTGAGCCTGTGTTCCCTGATCGCTATAACCAGGGATATATCTTCAAGTCACGAGTGAATAGGTATTTTCTAGGTAAGCGTGCTCCATCTTCGACCGCATCGTCACTTACCATCAGGTGAGATAGTAGTCAAACGTAAGCCTATAGTATAAAAAATAGCCATGCCGATATGCAGCACCTACTATACCGATCAGTAAGAATTACTCTATTGATCTGCTGTCCCTATTATGGAGATGTATTGCAGATACCATAATGATTAGTAAGAATCACTATAACGACCTGTTAACCCTACTAAGGAGATTTATTGTACGGTCTACTATGGTATGGTTAGTCACTTGCTGTTCTAATGTTAGACGACTTTGTGGCTAAGTTGGCAGTGACCTGCCTGCGAACCGAGGGAGTGGCCTCAGTTTCGATTCCGGGCCGGGGCAAACTTTGTGGTGAACCTAAAGTTTGTTCTCAGGTTTTGGGTGTTGGTGCTGTGTATCTGTGTTTCCATGCCACCTGTGACAAAG
Organism: Crocallis elinguaria; assembly: GCA_907269065.1. Classification (NCBI taxonomy): domain Eukaryota; kingdom Metazoa; phylum Arthropoda; class Insecta; order Lepidoptera; family Geometridae; genus Crocallis; species Crocallis elinguaria. The sequence continues at coordinate 11,414,098 of OU026071.1, read as the reverse complement.
GAAGTCCTATTGCAGGGTTTTGTATGTGTAAGCATTTATGAAATGGAGAAATACTCTTTATCCGAATGGGTGTCTGCAAAATATTTGTTTGAAAAATCCAATTAAATGAGAAATCCAAAATCTACAATGTTTCTTACGTAAAGTTACAACGTTGAACGCACTCAGTCAAAGCCATCAATCGAATATTAATTCACGAAAGCCAAGCACTTACAACAAAGAAACAAAAAGGTACGAGCCATTCACCACCGCCCTTTGTAAGGGCACTTTGAGGTTCCCACAACCCGCAAAACCAACCTTTTTGAAGAATTCCTGCCCTTTGGCCTTTGACACGAACTTTTCGTTACCTACTTCGCTTGTGATTATGTTAATAGTGATTGGACGAGTCTAACCATATTTTTCTTCGAGGAAAACCTTACTGGAAATCAAGGGAATTGACTTCCTTAAATCGTAAGTACGTGCTAGCTACGTGCTATGAGGAAAATAATGTACAATGAAATGAAAAACTAAGTTTTCCTTAAGACCTGCCGGAGACGGTCGATTGGAAATCGTAATGCGATATGAATATTTTTTTTATAAGCAGAATGTTTTTTTCTTTGTTTTGCCTTCGTAATTCATTATTAGATCTGGATAAAAGAATAATGGGGCATGAAGTGGCCGTGTGGATAGGGCAGCATTCTCTTTGTTCAACACGCATACCTTAATGGTCTGGTCCTATAGACTCCGCTTAGCCGGGCATCCCTGCTTGTCAAGCATTATCACTGCTTAACGCCGCCCATCCGAACCAATCACAACACGCCGTCTTCACTCGTCTGATGTATTAGTTTTAAAGTGACCAATTACAACACGCAGTCTTCGCGCGTAAAACTTTACTTTGCCATTGGTAGATCGAAGATTCCCGTGAGAACGGAAAATGCCCTACCACCTAGTTTTTTTAATTCTATTTGATAACAAGACGAGCTGGTCGTTTGCCCAATCGTAAACATAACGCCAGCGCATAACAATTGCAGTGCCACTCAGAACTTTGAAACACAAAGGCCTGCGCGGCACTGCAGTGCGCTCGTTACCCTGAGACAAATATGTTTGTTGGTGTGGGTTTGTCCTTCTTTCACGCAGCGCTACGGATCGACATGATTTTTTGCATAGATATAGATATCATAGATATAGATTTTGCATAGATATTCTATGGACCGGAGAGTAACGTAGGTTACTTTTTATCCCGGAAAATCCTGTGGAATTTTTGATCGAGGAAAACCCGCGGGCAGAAGCTAGTTTACTATAAATAAACACTAGTAACCATTGTTTAACAATTTTAAAATAAATAAGTATAAAATTCTGTGTCGGTACTACCGAACTCTGGTAGTAATAAGTTCTTACTTACTTAAGTGGTACTTAAGTAAGTAAGTAAGTAGTAGGTGCACCATACCAACATTACTTTTCCACAAAGCTATAGAATATTCAACAATGATCCCGGACTTTGAACCCGTTCATTAGTGGCCTACATTTTAAAGATTAAGAGGATCTCAATTTAAAAATTTAAAATCCAAATTTTATTTATAATTTATTTCTTGACCTGGATACATAGTCCTTAAGTCGCAATATTAGAAACAATTTTCGAGTCGATGTGACGCTTCAGTAAAGCGGTGGATACTTTACTGAAGCTTCTATGGAGTTTTGGATAGAATACGAAAATACACGTTTTTCGCCTTTGTACTATTTGCCTTTCACTCATGCACGTTTACGAACACTTAATGGTTAATAATCCACCATTATTACACATTAACACTCGAAGAAACATAGGTTTTAGTAAATAACACAAAATCAACAACAGCACATTTTCGCATTCCCGCCAAAACTCTTAAAATCCAAATAAACATATAACTTGCCACCACAAAAAAATTACCCTTTACGTTGCCAATAATTGTGTCGAGTCAACAACTAAATATTAAAAACATGAAAAATGCAAAGGTTTTTACAAACATCCTACAATTTATCCATCGTATCATCTCTCCCTGATCCCATAGTTCATAATAAATTTAATAAAAAGGTCCCCTCTAAGGAAGGATTAACGTATCAAAGGCCCTGGCATAGAAGAAGCAAGCACATGAGTAAAGATTCTAAATCAAAATCATTTATACGACTGCACCAAAAGGGGTGTAACGTTTTTAGGGTTTATGTGTGTATGTGAGTTTCTTCCATCGTAACTTTTAAATGCCGATGTATGGGTATTATTAGAATCCTTCCATTATCCTGAGTGAGACTGGCTAGAGAAGTCGTGCTTTTTCATGTAACTTTTTTTAGTACAAATGTTCAGGTAGGGTTTCTCAGGAGCCTCCAATCTGGACTGTTTGTGTGGGGCGGTACAAACCATGGCCCACCTGATATCGGGCCCTATCATCTGTAGGCTGCAGGACGTTATGGACTCTCCAAATAGCGCATTCAACGTGTCCCAAGTTCGGGGCCGCAAACGCTAAGAAGAAAAACAGCGTAATAGGTACATAATTTCGAGCCCAGGAGACAGTTCACCCCCTACTAAGTCTAATTAAGAATGATTGTCAGAAATAATAAAAGAATTGAAATGGTTTTGACCATCTGCGCGTAAACATTTAGAAAACCCATCGACACGAAAGACGTAGCAAAAGAGTTACCAATTTATAAATACAAATTAAATTCTATTTTGATCCATAAACAAGCTTTCCTTCAATAACATCACGGAAAAATAGAATAACAATAAAAAAAGGTCCGTTTTGTCCGTAGTTTAAAATCCAATATGGCCGCTCGGTGGTCCGCTTTCAGTACGTGGGAACACACAACTGTTCAAATTACTTTCTCAAGTTGGCTAGCTCGGGAAAAATATCCCAGAGACATAATATGGCAACAGTAAGGGAACCTCTGAAACTCCCAAGTTAACTTCCACAATCATTTGAGTAAATTTATAGTTAGGCTATACATATTTTTGCTATTTTTCTCCATATGTGGCTTGATCACTCAATTGATCTTCAAGTAACGTTTACTAAGAAAACTTCTGCGAATAATAACCGCTATTGTATCTGACTGGTTGTCTGTTGTAAGTTACAAGTCTGTAATGGTCTAGATCTGGTAAAGAATATCAACAGTAAAACGGCGATATATTAATAAGGAAGATTTACATCCATAAAAAAGTACATATATATACAAATAAATAAAATTGAAGCGTCTGTTTGTAATATTAAAATAACAGTTTTTTATTAAATGCATATTAAAGTATATACGACACCTATAACAAAATAAGTAACCATTTTTTAAATTTTTGTTTTCTGTCTGTTTGTTCCGGGATTTTGACGGGATTTTCACGGGCATATTGCTGATGTTATAAGCAGTAACTTAGGCTACTTTTATTTTAGAAAAATATTTAGGGTACCGCGCAAAAAATTAAAACCCATGAAATCCAATATTTCTGCGCGGGTGAAACCACGTGCAGCAGGTAGTTTAAAAATATATGAGGCTGGCATACATTTGATAAGTAAAAGACACCGAACAAATACAGATTTAGAAGAACTTTATCTTCAAACTATACGGTATGGACCTTTACTTATGTTGATTAAAGTGACGACCGAAATACAGCATTTAAAAATCAACACAAAATACTAGTGACTCAATTCGCCCTACATGTTCTACTGAAGTTATATGCTACTCTGGGCTGAGATGTCCGTTGAAAAATACCTTTCTGAAACCTTTGTTATGCTCCTGAGGGGTAACCTGAAAATGACATGTCGATCACTCTGCTTTCCTACCTTTTAGAGCACTCATTACGAAACTGACAGACTAAAAGACGAGTAACTAAATATTCCCCTAAAAATTTCTTACATATTTTTTAAATTATATCTAGCTCAACAAGATATCTTCATTTTACTATAGTTTTTTCTAGTAATGACATACGTGGCCAGTTACTGATTTTGTTTACAAATCAGTAAAAAAATAAGTTTGTTTAAATAAGCAAAGAAATATTTTTACAGTAATTTAGCATTTACTAGTAATAAATATGCCAGTTAATGGTTTGGGTGGCCAGTTACTAGTAAAACCTGAAACGTTTAAAAATAATTTACTTAATGATTTAAATAACGCTATGTCGTCTCTTTAAAACTGCACTTTCTCATTCTACCAATACCAAAAAAGTTTTATTCAGATAGCGTGTGGAACTGGAAATATTTAAACAGAACAAGGCGCTTAAGTGGCCAATTACTGGGTACTCCATAAATAAAAAAATCAAAGGTGAAATATTATCGATGCCTAAAGATGTTCCGTTACACTTTATAATTTACCACGCCGAGGTACCTACTGGTAGCTTCATTTGTTTTTATTAAAGTCCTTAAAAGATATATTATGTAACAAAAAAAATGTTTTAATTTAGCTTTTAGTTTTAAAAGGACATACAAGCTGAATAAAGAATATTTGTATCGTCTACAGCCACAAATACGATGAGATTTATGTTTCCTTTGAAGTGGATCTAATTAAGCTGCATATATATATAGGTTCTCAACGATGCCAGATTTAGTTTTCTTTGCATATTATTATTGTGTGTCTGTTTTATACAAAATAAATATAACTGTTTTCTGCTTCAGGTTGCGTTACAGAAATATCTCAAAAGAAATTATTCACTCGAAAAGGTGAAATTTATTTTATATTCAATATTTTGCATATAGCAGTTCGTTTTTGCTCAGTATAATTTTCACTCAGAACTCGTGATCTCTATTATATCTATAGATAGCTTTAAGTGTTTAAAATGGTAACGCTTAAGTACACGCGGTCATCACTGATTAACGTGATTAAGACTATTTATGTAACATTGAATGTAAATGTAGGCCAATATTGCGCCTTGCGGGACCAACTCCAATTGATATGAAATATCAATATATTGGCCATCATAAGTGACGTGTATGAAATTAATGAGGATAATAATGAACTTTTAGGCGATAACAAGTTAAATTTAAACAAACAAATCAACAAAACAGCAACACTTACACTGTTAAACGCTTCTAAGGGGTCCTAGACTCACTTCTAAATAGCCGTCAACGTGTTTACTTAGTTGTTTTACTTTCGTTTCTGTTTTTCTGTTTCTTTCTTATACGTGCCTATTTTATTTGAACACAGTTTAGATGCCTAGGCCTTAGGATTGACTTAGATCACTACTTTACCACACAAGGCTGTCATTTATGTTTCACCCGACACGAGCTTGTTTTTAGTGTACTCCTGACTTACACACCATACAGATGCCCGCAGTTACCTCAACTCTTGGCTTCACACCTTCGGCCTTCGGTGATCGAGGCGGCATACACTACCCTAATCTTGTCTGTTTGAGTACTCTCAACGGATGGTATGCCATTGAGGGTATTCTCTGCGGCGTGGGGAGGCTTGTTGGTAACGTGGTTGTGGGCAGCGGCGGCGTGGGGTGAATGCCCGCCGGCTGTGCGTGCTCTGTTCGAGGCACCGCGACGGGAAGGCTCTCGGCCTCCAACGCCGGCGTTGACGCGCTACGCCGCGCCTGACGGAACCCTCCTGCTGCTTACGGAGAATGGCACGAGGCTGATGACGCGCGCCGCCGCCGCCAGCCTCCTGCGCGCCGCCCTCCTCTCCCCGCGCCCCCCCCGGCCCCGCCACGGTGAGCCGCCGCCGCACCCTCTCTTCTCTTCTCTCTTCTCTGTGTGTCTATCGGAATCCGTCGCCTCTAGCACTGCACGCTTCGCACTCGGCTTCGTAAGGTAGGAGCGCGGCATTTTTTCAACGTCACTAAATTGTCGAATACTCTTTTATCAAATTTTTCGTTTTATATCACCTGATTTTAATCCACAAAATAGATTTAAAAACAATCTAAAACATTTTAGAATAACTCCACGGCTTTAGGCCCTTAGAGGCTTAATAGCAAATTTTAATATTTAAAAGCAAAAGGCTAACCCGATTTAAATTTATAATGACACTGACTCAAATTTTACTTACATATTTTAATAGTTAAGGACTTTAGCTTAGGAGGTTGAGTTTTCATAATGTAACCTATTTAATAAATAATGAGTATTCGCTCCTACTTTATGCCTGCATGTTAGATGTCTGCCGTTTCCCTATTCCTTTTACTCCACTTTAGACTTTCATTAAAAGCTATCGCATTCACCTGTACGCCTACACCCGAAATCTCTTGTATTGTGCATGTTGCATGTGATCTTGCATCTTCTACTTTTCTACGATCTCTATGGTTACTGCGCGGCATAGACTTGGCTTTGATAGTTCGACCGGGACTACCATCCGAGAAGCTTCGCTCTCATCTTGAACCGAACCTGTTTCGTAAATTGCCCGATGAATGTCGTAACGTCTGCCGATATTGTTGTTTTTTTCTTTCTTTAATTTAGGGTCAGAATTTTTCATTATAATCGTTGTGTGCGAACGATCGGCCGGCGCTATTGTCTCTGGCGATACGAAGTTTGGAGTCCGGTCGCGCTATGGCTCGGTCGTGAAGCTTCCCCAGCTAAGCGATTCGATGGATGAAATTCCAGTAAAGCTGATGTCGGACGGACGGACGGCAAACCGGAACGGAACAGGAGTGACATCGTGGATCGGCGGTATGTCCATAACTCAGGACGGGAACCTGATTGCCCCGGACAAAATAATGACGCACGTGCACCGATACGCGAGCCCTCACTTCAACCCCCACGGGCACCATTACCATCGCTGGAACCATGAGCCGGGGGGGAGCGAAGATCCTCTATACGCGACCAAGACTGTCTATGGACCTGGATACATTGATGAGAACCGTACGTATGGTTGATATTAAGCGTCAACTAATCTTTTGAAGATTCAAACTGGTAAGCATATTTCTGCCAGATAACCAGCACGAAACAACAAAGCAACGACTTCTTTAAACTGAAAAATAAATTTCGTATTCAACGATAGCTGTTGTGTCGTTCTGGTGTCAGAAAAAACATTTATGGAAAGATTAATTGACATTAATAGGAAGTAAAGTTAACACCATGAACCTAACATTAGGTTACAATTAACCATAGATATCGTAAGTCTCACTCACTTGGAGCTTCGAAACTGTACAAAATAGTCGAAACCGACCATCTTCACGGGTATCTGAACCATTCTTCGGCACTTTCATACATAATCCAAGTGCTCTTGTTTCCATCCCTTTTATTTCTACCCTCTAAACCGAGCACAAATATAGTTTAGAACACTCCTAGTCCCAAACATCGATAGTAACAGACATTGACAAAGAATAGCTTCGCGTAGATTAAAATATATCTAGAAAGGAAGTAGTACAGCTTAGATCCCCTGAAGTTTGCTTCCTTTTCCCTCCACAGTAAAATTGTAGGTTTAGTTTACAGGAACGATTTAGTAAAGGTGCTTAGACTCGGAAATCTCCGGGAAGCTTCACATTTACGCTAAAGATCCATCTTCCGAGACATTTATCTGTTCTTAGTGATTTAAGCTAAGTGAACAACGGCACTGAGAAAACGTTCAGCAGAGTTTTATTTAACGTCACTGCATGATCCCATTTGGAATATCCATACTTTTGAATATTTTTCAACACAAACATTAAATTATTTATAGCATGTGGATTAAAACTGACGCTTGTATCTAAAATAATATTTGGTCATAAAACGATAACCATTGGCAAATTCATGGTACTTTTATCAACCACACGTATTTTTATAAACACTCACAAGTTGTCATAATCAAATACTTTTTACACATTTTTGTATATTATATTTTGTCTTCGCATGAGCATTTATTGTAATTGATAAAGTACACCATATTTTACTGTTTTTGTTTTAATTCAGTATTCATATATGTATTTTATCTTTATTTTATCTATGTTTCTTTTTACTGATATTTTATGAGACATATCTAACACGAATATGTTTATGCTTTTGATGTTAAATTTTTATGAGTTATGAACGGTGACTATAATTTTAGGACTTTTATGCCAATGATAGTGAACTTAATATAGAAACATTTAAGACGGTTGTTTCGGCCTATTTTATTTCCAGAAATATAATAAAAGGTTTCTTTGGTGTAAATATACACGCTTCTTTACACGTGAGAAAAAAAAACAAAATTATGTGGGTTTTATGTATCACGCAAAGGACAACGATATTTTTTTTTTAATTCATTAAACAACTAAAAATTAAAAAAAACTAATTTCATTGTTTGACAATTTTTTTGTCTTGTTTCATTAATCAACAAGTAAACAAGACCCTCAGGCATTATCTCAATTTAATCGGATGTATCCGATTCTGATGTGTCTGTTTTCCTAATCATGCCAACTAGTTGGTAGGATTAACTCTCTTCTGAGAGTGTTCGTCTGGGTTGGTACCACCGCTTTTCTCGTGAAGTCTGCCGCCAAGCAGTAATTAAGATTACACTCCATCAGAGTTTGCGATCTTAAAGATAATAACCCTTTTTAATGGGCAACAAATACACTCCCCTATCTTACTAGATCAATATTGACAGAGCGAACGAAGGACATAGAAATTATAGCATGATTTGATCCTTTATTAATACCTATCGGATTCACTCTTGATTAATAACTTAAATATTATTAGTGTCGATTAATTTTTAAACTATCCATTCTTATTCGTTGTGGGGATGATAAGGTCTGCACTAACGTTTCGCCTGGAGTACTCTGCCGGTATGTACCCAAGCCAGCCCAAACCTTTGTGTAGCGGAGTGCTGCTTTCGATAGCTAGCAAAGCCGTCTAAAGCAGCCTTATATATGACGAAAACTAAATAAGCATTAGATCGCTGTTGTTGAGCCGATTCCTCGTGCATTCCGGTTCACTTATTTCTTATTTTGGATAAACGTTGCCCACACACTAGCAGCAACCTCACGCACACGACTAACACTCCACACCCACCAACAGAGCGCATTGGCAAAGAGAACGGTAGATCAGGTGACGACAAGGTGGCACTGCAGTCGACGTGCCACGTAGCCCTGGACGCTTGCATCAAGGATTCGGAGTGCGTGACATCACTGACGCCAGTACTGCAGAAGTGCCACGTGAGCGACTGCGACCGGGAAGGGTGCATGACGGCGCTGAGGGGATTCTACAGGAAGTCTGGAGTGCATTGGAATACGGAGATCGCTTTCTGCCTTTGCAAGTAAGTTTTGATGTGATGAAGGTTTTAATTACAATCAAAAATAGCTATGAGCTCCTATTTCATCGGCACGTTCCTAGGAACACTAGAATCGCGTTTGAATTCCTTAACTTCGGGCCCCATCCCCAAAGTGGATGGCCGCAGCCATAACCTAACAGAGTCACTACCACGTAAGTCTATAGTCGTTTGTAATTATAATTACTATATATTTATTTATTTATTTATTTATTTATTAGATAGTTGCATCAACAATGTGAACACCAATAGACTACAACTAATGATCTTAGCTTAAAAAACACACAGTGCCAAGTGCCACATCAATTACAGATGCAAACCGCAAATGCAATGTAGACAACAGCTTATATCACACTTTCTAACTTTCGCAGTAATTTTAGAAGTGCCTTTTTGGAATTCTTTAATTTTGCGTGGTCTACTAATTTCGTATCTTTGTGATGAGCATGGAAAACCTCATCCATCGTATTATCTGCTTACCGATTCGATAATACCTTGTCGCAAGTCATTACGATTTCAGCTACGTTTTTACTATTTTTTATTTTTATTTTCAAATGTAATGTAATCTAAGCTCACGCAATGCGTTGAAGGGCATGTTCTGTAGTTAAGACGTCGCCACGCCATGTCTGAAGCAGAATATGTCGTTGTAGTGTTTGGAACGCCATGTCGAATAAGAATTATTATTTAGGTTTAAGACTAAAAGGTAGACGGTATTTATAAAAAGGTTCCAGTAATGTCGAGGTTAGAGTGAAATACTGAAATATTTTAGCACGTATGGGATGCGATTCGATACTGAGACGAGATTAATATTTGCGTAGGTACCGGAAGAAAATTTCTAGAAGAAGTGTTTGTCCATGTCTGAATGTTTTAGGACCGTAAACCTTGTTGTTTCTTGTTCCCAAATTAAATCAAATCATTTCTTTACTATAATTTAAATTAACGTAAGGATAATCTTAAAGTATCACAAAGAATCCTAGGTCCGTCAATTTGTATGTAAATGTAAGGTATATTTTTTTCAGTAATGGCTAACTAACTGATAAGGGTTGTGTCATGCGAGAAATGCACGAATAAACTCATGCATCTCACGTGACTTAGTAAATAAGTTTCCTAAAGTGCTTGGAATCATTTTCTTTGCAACTGACGAAATATCAGGACAATTTTAGTCTATTTAAAACAAAAAAAACATTAGACAAATTATCATGATGGCTGCTGTTGAAAAAGTTTCATAATTGTTTGTCACAAAAACGTGCTTCAAAGGGAGAGGTTCGCAAAAATAATATTTTCTTATCGCGAAAACTTTTTTTCCTTCGTAAGATACAACAGAAAACGTTTGTTGGCACGTGAATAACTTGGGAATTATTCCCTCGATGTTGCTCAACCGCGGATTCCTTGCTTAAATTTCAAAACTTCTTTTTAATTTAATTTTTGTGTTATTAACTACGTTTTGAGGAAACCGCAGTATTTTACTTTTTAGCTGCAAAATTTGAACATTTTCTAACTTTGAAATCATGTTGAAATCAATATATCTTTAATTTGTAAGTATTAGATAGCTTTACAATTGAGTTGTTGGAACTTGCAACTTCGGGCTCATACAAGTAGTTTATTTTCTTGCATTTTTTTTTTAGCGTTGATAGTATTGCATTTAATTACTATCTTACCTGATCTTTAGTGACGCTTTAGTCGAAGGTGGTAAATCTAGAATAAAACTGGCTCACAAGTGGCAATAGCTAGAAACACCCATAAGTGCAAGGCACTAGATTTTGGCACTTGGCACAGAATTTTTAGTGGGACAACTTAAATAATTTATTAAAAGTAAACTTTTAGTTGGACATACTCTATTGATGTCCTTGAAGAGCTATACTACCCTCCAGCTGAGAACTCATTACCACTTCGTAAGTTTTAAGTGCTAGTTGATCACATCATCAGGACAAATAAATCAGAAGTTACAAAAATATGTACCTATTTATGTTTATCCGGATTTACTTATGTTGTACAACTAAGTTATGCAACGTGGGGGCCGGGAGCTCATAATATTTTCAAAATTTTGTCAGAGCGTTTGATTGATGCGACGCGTAACCAAAATGCTGGTAACTATTTGGCTCAACGGATCAGCATTGCGGTTCAACGTGGCAATGCCGCCAGCATGCTGGGTACGCTTCCTACTTAGCCATAAAAAAAAAAGTTATGCAACAGCTGATCGACAGTTTTCAAGGTATTCTTGGAGCTCCACGCGCGCGCTCCGATTAGTAGCTACGCATGTACTACTGCGTAACTCGACTGCACTTTCTTATATTTTTAATTTGTACTGTATTTTTTTTATGACTATTACATTCAATATATTTCATTAAAATTACCTTTATTAAGTAACTAAAGTTCTAACCAAACATAATAGGTACTGATGGTTATTTTGAATTAGCTTTTTTTTAATTTAGGAAAACCGACAACCGTGAAGACTCTTGCATGAACGCTCAGGAACGTCTTCACCCGTCTTGCGCCCAGCGTCCACCTGTGGGCTCTCCTCTCCCAGCCTGCCATACCCTCGCCCACGCCTGCCGTGAAGAACCTGAGTGCAGGTAAGTTCTTATAGCCATAACACACACATTGCATTGTGAGCTTTAACAACCTTTATAGAACAAGGGATTGCAATCAAGTACTGCCGCAAATGAAACAACTTGGACACTGCTAATTTCCTGTCCATACGAATGTACACACAGCTTAATTCTAGCTGCTGAGCATCAGATCTTTATACAATTTGAGACCTTAAAATTTAGAAGTTATGGTGTAAATTTGTATGGCCATGGCATCCTTATTATAGCCGCTTCTGGATTGAATTAAACTAGAAATGTAGACCTTACGTGTATAGGATAAGGTAGGAAATGGAATGGTAGCTGAATTTTGGGGAAGCCATTATGTCATTGTTCGGACAGGTTAACAGGAGAGGGGAGGAGTACGTTGATAATTTTAGAAGTTTGAGTGATTTTGATCATAGTACCGTATTGTCGATAGGCATTTGTTAGTTTTAAGTTTTCAACGTTTTCTGGTGCTAGTAGGCTTGTCACAAACCGAACATATCTACCATTGTGGTATTGCATTTTAGATTGCGTGAATAATTATTTTTCTAAAATAAAAGTAGCCTAAGTTACTCCTTGTAACATTAGCTGTCAGCCAGTGAAAGTCCCGTCAAAATCGGCCCAGCCGTTTCGGATATTACCCGGAACAAACAGACAGACAGACAAAAATGTTAATAATGGTTGTTTTGTTATATGTACCGTATATACTTTCGTATGCATTTGGTAAAAAGCCGTTATTTTGATATTACAAACAGACACTTCAATTTTATTTATTTGTATAGATTATCCAGAGCCACGAATAGTTAAAACTGGAGTCTAAATTTAGTTGGTATTTTCAGTCGTGCGCCGTTTGCGATCGATTGCTCGGGCCGGATTGTTTTGCGAGTCCGATGCAGCAACACACTGGAAACAACGTGAATACGTTTAGTTTAATAGAGCTATGGAAAACGTTTTTGTATTCGTGTTGAAAATTTTTGGAAGTTCGGTTTTTTAAGCGGGTTATGGCTACGTTACAATAGGCTAGACTGCAGTGTTTTTGAAACTTTTTTAAGACGCGTTTTACAAGTACAAAATACCAGTGACCCCAGGATATCATAGAAAATGTCTGGCGATCTTTCAGGTCCGTAATACAACTATATAACTATACATAACACAAATCATTGGATTTCAAAGACGTTTAGTAGGTAGCTTTTTCGTTCTATTGAGACTGACAATTTTACTTGCTTTTTATTTTTATTTGTACGATACGAGCGGGTTGTTTGCCGAATGGCAAGCATAAAGCCGGTACATAACAATTGCAATTCCATTCAGAACTTTGAAACACACCGCAGTGCACTGCAGTACCGTGAAGGCGGTACCCTGAGACATTAGGTATTAAGTCCCATAAGCTCGGTGATTTCACTGATTACTTTGCTCATCAACCTGGAATACAGTAATGCTTGCAAATTTCTCCTTGGCGGCAGACTTCATAAGTAAAGTGGACTTCGCGAAAAACACATATACTGGTGTAATTCTTAATTTAAAAAATACATTAACAAATTGTTTTCGTTTAAAATGCCCATTGTCTAGCTGACGGTACATTGTACCAAAATCTGTGAAATGTCAGAATCGGTCTTCTAAGACCCTTTTTTTGTAGCTTAGAGTACAACTTACCCTTACTGTCCCTTGCAAGAAATAACTTTGTTATTACTATCTTACTATCCCACTAACCTTTGTTAGTGGGATGACTAACTCTTCTGCGAGTGTCCGTCTGGGTTGTTACCACCGCTTTGCTCGTGAAGTCTGCCGCCAAGCAGTAGTGTGCAAGCATTACTGTGTTCCGGTTTGATGAGCAGAGTCGCCAGTGAAATTACTGGGCTTATGAGACTTAATACCTAATGTCTCAGGGTAACGAGCGCACTACAGTGCCGCGCAGGCCTTTGTGTTTCAAAGTTCTTGGTGGCACTGCAATTGTTTTGGGCCGGCGTTATGCTTACCATCAGGCAAACGACCAGCTCGTCTCGTTACCAAATAATATAAAAAAAAATACATTCTGTATACGTCTTATAAAACATATTTTGATAAAAGCGAGCAAATAAGTTGAGCCAGAGATATTCTCGATTCATAGAAATCAGATTTATATATATCACTTTCTTATCGTTTTTTTAGGATAAACTCACACAGTGCCTATTTTTAGGACGTTTATTTTCGTATTCTTTTTTCTTGTTGTCAACAAAGACGTCTTCTTGTATTCGCTGTCTGTTGCTAAAAACCGCGATTATATAGTTTTATTTGGTTATAAATACCATTTATCTGCGTGTTATGGTTAAACGTGCACTAATTTGGCTTGCAGCTTAGAACAATCCGCATTATGAACGATCGATCGAACACAGAGCGCCCGAAATAGATTTAGCAGCGCGAATACTATTTGAGTCTCTGTTCGCTTTTAGATAGGTACAAAACGGAATAATACTGCATTTAATTCTATGATTTAAACATATCTATTTGTTAGTTTCGGCAGCTTGATATAATTGAAAAACAGTACCTACCTGCTTCGCGACCGATTTCAAAGTTGGGGGTTTCTCTCCGCTGCGAGCATGGACATAGGTAGTACTTCCTAATCAATTCGAAGTAAATATACGGGTATATACTATCACATGGTGACTAAAAATTTCAAAACAGTTACAAGAACTAAAGGGTGATCCAAGTAGAACTTTCACTTTAAAAGAAAAGACACAAAATTTAATATTATCTTAGTTATTTTTTATCAACCGTTTATTCAGTCAATTTATGAAAAATGATGTCAGTAAAATGGCCACCTCTTGACATTCTGCAGCGGGAAAAAAATTTCGATTATTATTATTTTAAATTTATGTGGTGGAATAAAGACACTCACATACATTCTAACGTACATGAACCCTGAAAACATAAAACTCCTTTGGGCAGTCATATAAAAATACTATTAATTTAAAGCTTGCAACACAATACCCTAATCAGGTAGTCCAAGATCCTTAATTAAAGTTGCTTATATTGTATTATACCCTGTTTAATAAAACCCCGATGTAATAAACAACCAGGCGCATTTTCAGATTTATAATACCGAGTGTAAACAGATTGCGAGAAGTGGAAATAAAGGCTTACAAAGGGCGGCACCAATTGAGAAGGGCTCGATTGGATTATTTAGACGAAGAGATTGGACTTATTGATTAAGATTGAATAGCGAGACTAAAAATAAAGGGACCCCTGCCAGGGACAGATGGCAAAGTTCAATAAGTCCTTCCAACCCTTGACTCTCTAAAGTTAGGTTAGATGTAGTTGTAAGTATGCTTACTGTGGTGATATTCTTAGCTTTTCCACGACTACAGTAAAGCCAACAGGAAGGCTTATTGTTTTAACAGTTTATGTATGTTTATATTTACTTATGCTCCGCTGAAGCCCCTGTACTGTGATTTTATAAATAAGGTCAATCGATTCGTTATTATGGTCCGGGTGACATATCAGGCTACATTTTATGAGAACAAAACCAATTAATACAGACACACATTGCTAAACATACACCTCTCTCATAACATGGGGGACCGGTTTGCCATACTACAAATCTTTTTTTTAATTTTAATTGGTAACGAGACGAGCTGGTCATTTGCCTGATGGTAAGCATATCGCCGGCCCATAACAATTGCAGTCCCACTAAGAACTTTAAAACACAAAGGCCTGCGCGGTACTGCAGTGCGCTCGTTACTCGGAAAAATATATTATATATACCATTATATATACCAAACAAAATGTATTAGATACTTACTAAACTATCATTAATTAATTTTCAGAATCCGGTTAGAGAACTACGAGCAATGGTGCGCCGTGGATGCCGTGACCCAAGGATGCGCTGGCTCCCCAGCGGCCTGCCGAGCCGCCGTGGTGGCTGTGCTGGGCACTCAGCTCAGGGCTGCCTGCGCGTGCAGGGGCACGGACTTTGCCCAGCTGTACGACTGTCTGGGTTGGCAGAGACTGCTTTGGCTCAACCCTTGCGTCGGTGAGTATAAGACTAAATTAGAGTGCTCTAGGTGGTTTGTACTAGGTGGTAGCACTAACTCCCAAGTGCCCGTCTGGATTGGTATCACAGCTTTATTCAATCAAGCTGTAATATGCAAGCATTACTGTGTTCCTGTTTGATGAGCAAAGTAGCCAGTGAAATTACTGGGCTTATGAGACTTAAAACCTAATGTCTCAGGGTAACGAGCGCCCTGCAGTGCCGCACTGGCCAAAAGTGTTTCAAAGTTCTGAGTGGCAATATTTATAGGCCGGCGTTATGCTTACTAAGAGGAAAGGACCAGCTCGTCTCGTTTTCAAAATATAGTATTAAAAAATACCATCTTCTAATCTCAACTAATAACTTCTCTAACTTCTAATTAGTACGTGTTTTTCTTTAGGAGGAATTAAGTCCATTAATTATCCAAAATGCTGGATTTTATCTGGCTCAAACGACCAGCCTTGCCATCCAGCGGGGCAACGCGGCCAGCATTTTGGGAACTCTGCCTGACATTAAGGATCGTTTGAACTATATTTAGACCATTTTGTTGTCTGATAATTCAAACGATTTTTAATTTTATTCTTGGTTTTTTATTGATGTATAGTTCTGTTTTTATTTTTATTCTGTATATGTATATTAAATAATAATTCACCTTGAGATGGTTGCTTGATTTTTACTGTTTTTATTAATTACTTTAATTACAGTGGAGTCCCAAAGCGATTACCACGTCAAGACCTACGGCTCGCTTCTAACAACTACTCCATTTGACAACGGCATCCGCTACATCACAGTAGCGCCTGAGACCCCCATCTACCACAGGACTACCATTCACCACAAGCATACCACCCAACATGGCAGCTCGCACTACCCGGTGCACGTTAGTGGAGAACTGGTAAGAATTTTTCAAATCAAATCAAAACATTTATTTCACACGAATATACACACCTGCCAAAAAGTTTGGTTATAAGACTTACCCATACCCAAAACTCTGACAAATGAACAGTTTAATTTTGTTGTGTTGTGTGTAATTTTATTTCAGACTAAAACTACTTTAAATAAATATTTCAGGAAAATCACGAAGAACTCAGCCCGATAACGACAATGTCCGAGCAAACCGTGATCCCAAACGAAGTAGCCCAAATATCCGAGCCAGTCATCGAGACGACCACTGAAACGACCACGGTCCCCACCACGACTACGACGACCACCACGACAACGACGACGACGACCACGACGACTACGACCACACCACGACCGACCACAACCCTGGAGCCGGCGAAGTACTGTATCGTGAAGAAGCCCGAGAGTGATGATCAGGCGCAATACATCAAAATGGGAGAGACTAGGAGGGTATGCAAACTTAAAATTCTTAAGGTCTTTGAAGTGTCGGAACTGTAATACCCGTCTACACTAAAGTCAACTAAGATGAAACTTATATAAGCAACGCTTAATATAAGCCTTGACTTAAACGCCAACTTCCTCTGCACCAACTAGTTTACGTTAAGTTACTCCTACTCGTATAACATACGTTTCATATAGTGAAATAAAAGAAATTGTGATACATCTTTATGTAACCTACGCTAAAACCCGTTCCATTTCGAGAAATTGCGTTCCGTTTTACGTTACGTAAAAAAACTTTGTGCATTTTCAGGAAATCGTAGGCCTATAAAATTGTAATTTCATTTCAGAATATCTACATTTCGGGAGCACATTCCAAAAAACCAACTGATGGCCTGGTTAAATTTTAGTACCAAAACGGTACAACTCTTTTATCATTACCATTTGAAACATTTATGTTCCAGCTGTACCGCTCAGCTGAATTAGCCGAATGCACAGACCTATGCGTTTGCGAGGCATCTCTGCAAGTCTCATGCAAGGTTGCCTGCGTGCCCCGAGCCCCATGCTCGTCCAGGCTGGCCCACTACTCGCACGCGGCACCAGCTTACCAAGCGTACAGGGGGAGATGCTACTGTTACTCAGGGTCTTTCATCTGCATGAGACCTAATCCAGGTACGCACTTATAACCTTGCACTAGGATTCAATGTCGCTGCTGCATGGACACACACCTATAGACAACACAAACATCCAAGACTTGAGAACAAACTTTATGTTCACCAAACAATGTTTGCCACATGCCAGTTTTATAGAAGCAGATGCTATTGTAATTCAGGGTCTTTCATCATGAGACCTAACCCAGCTAAGATTATGACTCCATTGTTGTGAGATGGGATCACTGGCCGATCTGTATGGCGATTGTTTTTTTTTGTCCAAGCCTTGGCCTGACCTTGATATCAATGAGGTGCATTCGGGTAAATGCGAAAGCGGAATATTCCAATAACTACCCATTTCTAATAAACGCGGCAGTATTTATTGATCTGGCAACATTTACCTGGGAAGCAGATTAAAATGGCGGTTAGGTAATAATATTTGATACTAGACAGCTATCTGTTGAGTAAATCCATCGAGGAACTAACCCCTAGAGCTGCAATGACTTTTGGTTTGCACGAAATAAATTCCACCATTTTTGCCTAGACATAATGCGCTCTGATTGGCTAAGCCACCGCCTCGCGCCGATTCAATGAAAATCAATACATTGTTGTGAGATGAGTTGATTTCATCTCTCGGAGTTAGTATCTCGATGGTTAAAGCTCTTTAAAATGTTCACCCATCCTTACATTTTTTGAGTTGTCTATGCTTATATCTCAACTGTTAATTTCAGGTGAATACAAACTACCTGAAGGTGTGTACCTACTCCTTGGCTTCAGTGCAGTCGACGAGGCGCTCCTCCGTCCTCACACTGGACTCGGGGCTGAGGATGCAGTCAGGCTACTGCAGCAGTATATGTATTCTGTTAACCGTGGCGGTGTAAGTATATGTACCAACCTTTTTCTATCCATGAGACGAGCTGGACGTTTGTCTTGTGATATGCATAGTAGATACCTGCTCATATCAATTGTAGTTTCACCCAGGATTTTTAAAGATAAAGTCTTGTGCGGTACTGCTATCGAGTACAGTACTAAGTATGCTCAGTAATTTCCTGACTACTTTGCTTGTACTTTCTTCATGTGCTTATTTAATAAGAGAGAATGAATTGAAATGCCGAGAATTGACTCGAATGTTTTTAGCAAATAAGCATACTTTAATAGAAATTCATGTTTCCAGACAAACTGCACGCTGACCCTGTTTAACATCAGCAACGAGAACGTCATCATAGCTGCCAGCGTCTCACCGAAAGAGCAAGAGATGATGAGAGAGGCGGGGGAGGCTCTGCTTGATAGAGAAAAGGTGAACAATATCTACCATTACAGCAATAACGGTTTAGATCCCTAAGATCCCTTGAATGGTTTAGGTGGAGTGCCAATCTGTTTGGACTGTTTCCGACTGCTGATGATGATGATGAAGAAGTGGAGCGCCCTTCTTTAGGTCGTCGTTTTCACAAAGAGCTTGAAGTTTCGGTTACACATTGTGATGCAACCCCAGCATGACAATTTTTAGTGCCTATACCACTCTGAAGTTAAAAATTTGTAGTTATGATCTGGCAATTAGATTAGAACCAGTCCATGAAACAACGTATCACATATAAAAAAAATTTGCATGTAAAATACATTTTCCTTGATATCAAGAACAAATCTTTAATATACTATCATGTAATTGCAGGAGGAGTGCATCGACGTCCTAAAGATTGTGAAGTCTCGCATCAATTCTCAACACGAGGATATCTCCTCCCATCTTCTCCTGTCCATCTTCAAAATCGCTGAAGTAGACGTCGTCTACCCAACTCCCCCAAGTTCGGCCATCACTAACAACGGACCCAACAAGAACTTTTACATCCTCATCACAATTTTCACCATCATCTATAACTGTAAGAATATTATATCCTTCCTCGCAACCATAATCTTCACCTATATCGTCAATTTCATATCGAACTTCTTAAATACTAAACTCGAAGTGTCGTCATTCGATGTCGTTCCTTTCGTTAAAGAGAGATATTTTTTAAATATCAATTTTGCATCTATTTTGATGAATTATGATGAATTTATTGAAATGGTAGTTGTTGTAAATTATAAAAATCTGCACGATGCACACGCTTTAGTTTACGCACAAAAACATATCACTGATGAAATGGAAGTAGATTTAAGTGAAATAGATGTAAATAATTATAAGGAAAAGAAACATATCAAAAATGCTGTGAATATTACAATATTTGATAATTTTAATGAACTTGTTGCTGATATACCTAAATATTTTTCTAGAGATGTATATTATGAGATTGGATTTATTAATTACGATTCGAAGCTTTTCGATGATTTCTGTTTTGGAATAATCGCGTCCTCTTCTTATGGGATTGTAAAATCCGCTAGCTTAGGACTGACTCTAGTAGTAGTATGAAGACTGAGATGAACTAAACATATCATAGTATATACAAGCTAGGTAATTATTTATTGTACAACACCTTTAAGCTTCTAATCAATCAAGACTTGGATTTGGATTTGTATCCTTATCTATATCTCAGATTTAGAATTTTAAAATGTACATGTATCATCTTGTTAGAAAAGTGTCGCCATTACTTACGCTCCTATTGCTGAGAAACTTGACTAATTTTAGTAACACTATGTCTCTTTCTAATTAAAACATGAGAAAAGAATGGAATATATTTTAGAGATATCAGTTTTATCTCTCTTGATAGCTAATATGATTTCTACGGCTATGAATTTTATATACGGCATCTGTTTTCAAGTGAAGAACAATAAGTAACAGGATGGAAGATATTGGACAAATTAAAAATAATTTCCATCCTTTTCTAATGTGTAATGTTGATTGGGAAGCAACATAGTGAAACCAAAATTAGCTAGGTTTGTGAAGAAATATTAGGCCAGTATCGTAATATACTTTTGAAAACTTTTAATATTACCTTCCTTTAGTTTAACATCGAGTATTTTAAAGGTCTTGTATAATAAATTATTCATCTACTCTAGTTAAATGTATTTCGTTTTATTTTCGACTTAGAACTGGTGCTTGTAGGTCGATCTTTAAGGCTGGGTTTTGTAAATAAGTGTATTACGCCTTTACACTGTTAGAAAATTTCGTTCGGTATCTTCATTAGACTAGCCATCGCAGACATTACCGACTTTTATAGGATGTTCTACAATTGTTATGGTAGATTTTGTTACAAAACTAATAAAAACATTAACTGTGGAGATTATGTAATTACAAGCTTATCTACCTGTTTACTGAGAGCATTTATCTGAAGCTTTTTTTCTGGATCTATTGTTTGTCCACAGTCGAGTTCCTTGTCGTCTTCTCGTAGTGTGGTCACGAAGCAACTAGGGTCACTTCCATTTCCATAAGTGCTCTCATTAGGTCCATGTGAAATCGCTTTAGCTTGATTAGGGTCTACTTCAAACGGAACCATTCGTTTGTCGACTATTTATTCCTGACCGTATTTCGGCGATGGCCAAGTCGAGGTTTTCATGGTACATTATTCACATTGGTATAGTATTTTTTTGCGCAGTGCCCTTTAGCTAGTCGCCAAAAACAAACTTTTTAGCGCTGAGTGCCTTCTGTTCTCTCCCACCGTTCCATTGACGCTTTAAAAAATAGTTCTGTTCCTTAAAAAACAGTACTAAATAACAAGTTATGCATCATCCTGAAAACTATGTTTGTAAACATTACTCAATACCGCAACAAATTATAAATATTTATTAAATATATTTTAAAGTGTTTACCGACACTAGCGGATGTTCACGTAAATATCAACAACGTAAATATATAACATCTCAAAAATGAATGTCATGAATTCAAGAAGGAACTTAAAGGTACCAAAAGCACGGATCTTCAAAAATTCCAAATTATAGTTACGACTGTCCTGAACTATATATGATTATTTGTCAAGAAAAGCTTGTACTTACTAGTAATCTCTCTATCCCTTTCACCTATTTTCCTAATAAAAATAATGCCTTTTGTGAACTTAATCATAAGTATCAATGTCTGCGATACTCGTATTAGTATTTGTTTCTTTAACGAATAGAAGTAGAGGTATATAGTAAATAGTCAGCGCCTTTTTCGTTAGTTAGATGGCTGTATGTACTTATAAGTAGCAATTCTAAAGATCAATGTGACTGCACTATTAGAACACTCGTGGGAGGACAAGACTTAGCACTTAACCGTACCTATCTTGTTTAAAACATAGCTTTGGCTCTCAGTTTCTACGGTGTGAAGATTTCGTAGATTTTATTTAGAAAATTAGCCTATGTCAGTGTCCAACCTATTTACTATACCTATGCAAAAAATTACGCCGATACGTTGCTCTGTAAAAAAAGACAAAGTAACACACTTTCACATTTGGATAAGAAAGTAGAAAAGTAAGGATGGATGATTCTTGATAGACGATTTATATTCTTCCTAAAATTGTCTTCTCTTTTTAAGTAAACAGACCTGTAGATATGCTCACGTAGAACGAACATAGATATGTCTCTAAGGTCAAGCTAAACTTGTGCATTCATATTATGCGTTACAAATCAATAATTATAATAACACAAACTCAGTGTTACAAAAGAATGGTTACATAAATGCATCACAAAAATTAAATTCAGCAATCTAAATTTGAAATGTCACAGTTATGTCTGAAAATAAGATTGAAATAGGACCTATAACTAAATCCTATGTTGTGAGCTACATTTCTGCACCGAATATAACGAACCGATCGAGTTTATGTATAGGTAATCGGGAAAAGGTGATATAGACGTACGTCGTACAGGCATTATTGCTTTTTTGTTTAAATTATAAGTAAAAAATACTTAATGTTGCAAAGTTTATTAGATCTATAACGTATTCCGTAAGCAATATAACATTAAATATGTTATCAAATTTTCGTCATATTCGCTATTATTACTCGTTGAATTTAACAACTATTAACGGTTTATATCGCGTATATTTTACATTATTTTATTTCCCACCATTATGAACTCTGCAGTGTTCGTAGTCACGCTTAGACCAGTTTTTACTTTTGTATGTTTTGTTATGAAATTTGTTAAATCTATTTTCTGAGATCGTGTGCTAAGTTTTGTCTTCTTACAAATTTAAAGATAAGTGACACTTAGATAAATGTACTTCTGAAACGTTACATTTATATACATAATTATATGTAAGTATTTATGAAATGGTAAAGAGAAAGAAGCTTTAATTTGGAGTAGAAATAGACGTTGTGTTCTGAGAAGTTTTAAAATGACGTCATGATATATTATGAGTATTTTATCTTGATTATTGAATGTGATTTCTCTTCCCACTTTTGTATTGTTTGTTCTATATTTTTAGAGATTTGTTGATGTTGACAGTATGGTTAATCATGTACAGTAGGTTTTTCTTTACCATTAATAGTTTACCTGTTCTTACTTCTTAAATCAAATGTATATGTTTACAACACCAAACTAAATCCTTAAAATCATCTATTTATATTTCTATACTGGCCATCAAAAAATTCACCAATCACATTGCCTACAAAAAAATCTGTAAAATCATAAATCCGATTTCCTATTTTAACAATTTAAATATTACGTTATTTAATATCTTAAAAAATAATAATTTAAAAAATTTAATATTATTCAAATTAGCCAGCGTACATGGTTAGTCATAATTCAACATCCTGCTGTGGTTTTTTTATATGTAAGTTATTATTGTACAATAATAATAATTTATGGTCATGTTCAGATGATTAATCTCACAGTTTATCAAATTTTTAAAAGTTTAATCTTTTGTAAACCTATCAAACTAAAATAATTATTAGTGACCATTTCCTTAGAAGTCAATTATCTACGACACAAAATTTAATTTAGTTACTCGTAAGTATATTATATGTATAACGACACACACAAGTATAATTCGAATAATCTTGTATCTATCACTGAAAAGACACAAATCTAATGATAAACAAGTACCTACAAGAAATAGATTACATTTGGTATGTTATCCCGGGAGGGGGTGATTATAGGACCATGGTTGTCCACAAGTTGTGGGAACCTCCTTGGAAATATGTCATTCCAAATTTCCATACAAAAAATAGCGCTGTTTCTGGAATTGTTTCTAAGTCTCTTCTAATCAGAATCATCACTTAACAAAGTTCATCACAGTTCAAGTGAATCAGCTGATATAGATATGCCCGGTAACTCTATGGTAGAATTTAGACGTAAGCTTTAAATGTCATTTATTCGATGAAAAATTTCGAATTTCAAAAAAATATTCTTGACCTCTAGGAGTAGATTGACCCCCTTTCGGTTAACATACCTATTCAAAGTCAGAATGAATATTATTTATTTACATATTATGTTAGATATTTTCTCTTTATTTTAAAAATATTCACAAAGTAATTTCCGTTGTCTTTTCGTACTTTCTACTTTTTAATTATTCAGGTATGAAATACCTAAATGTAAATAGATCTTCTGATATCTATCACTTAAATAAACAGAAGAAATTCTTGTGAAATGAAAACAAACATATCACTATAGATAAGTAGGAGTTTATATTATTATACCGAGGCAATTACTATGTTAATAGATATAAAAGTGATTTTTAATTCGTACAAAGCACAGAAACGAATGTAAATTAATTACTTGAAAAAAATTGTTTAGTCCAAATTTTGGGACAGATTAGAAATATAATTGTGATTTCATGATTTGCTAATCCCGCGCTATAATGTGTAATGGGACACTATAAAATTGATATATTCCTAATTCTAAAATGGCCGTAATAAATATATGTTTTTCCTATTGTGAGAAGAAGATTATTTACTTACTTACGTGACATTTTAAGGGTAGAAAAATACATTTTTGAGCCAACAGAGGACTAAGTCGATATGGACACAATTTCTCGACGTACATAAATTGATTTAAATAATCATTCTATGATTGATCAAAGTATTATGTCAAAAGAAGAGTTGACTAAAATCATATCGTATCAGATAAGTTTGCTCCAGAACTTGTGTCTAAACCATAATTCCCCTAAAATGTGAAAGCTTGTCAAAATATAACGATACATATCAGTAAAGCTCAATTTTGTACTAATTGTATTCTAGCATTAGAACGTTGCAAAGCAAATTGGCGTACATCTTTATGTAGCTTAGAAATTAGACTACGTAGGTGAAATTATACAAGAAATAGAAAAAATATTTCTAAATTAAATGTTAAATTCTGTTAGATGTGACAAATGTGTGTGTAATCTTTTTATATTCGATAAAAATTGTTATATGATTTTACTTTTTCGACTGCATATTTGAATTATCATTAGATATTTAAATTGACAAACGTCCTATTTATATTACTATTCTGGAAATTATTATTATATAAAAGTTATTCGTGCACATGCCTCATGCCTTCCATGTAAATATAAATAATATTTTAGAAGTTATTATTCTACAACACTGAGAAAAAGATATAAAAGATGAATTATAATATAATTTCAGGTAGCTGCACTTATTATACATAAAGTTTTATGAAAGAATAATTGCTACCATACTGTTACAACTTTCACTATGTTCAAATAAATAAATTATATTCATGAACAAAAACACTTAACACACATGTTTCGTTCGTGTTATACTGACTCTTTATTTCAGTCATGAAATAGCACTGTGTATCTTTAAAAAAGTATTTAGAAAAAGATAGAAGAGTCTAACCGTGAGTAAAAGATCAATATTATAAATATAGCGCATTTTTATTCTGAATATTAGTTTGATTTCTCTCAGAGTTGCATAATTTAAGAGCAATTAATATCGAATATTTTTTTGGTTATGCCATTTTTGATAGCAACAAAAACAATATTCGATTACTCCAATCACAGTTCTAATTAAATACAACATTTTTTATAAATTACTTTTTATATTCTTCTAATTATCACGTTATTTAAAATTTTATTTATCAATAAATGTAAATGTTAATAATAGAAAAAAATGTTTTCATTTATTTGTTGTAATGTATGTTTTTATATGTCGCTTATAAAGTTGTGTGTTAGAAAAGATATTTGCAGTGACTAATAAATGTAGTCTCAATGTATAGCAATATATGAATTATTGTAGCTTTTAATATCGGTTTGGAAATTCCGAGATATTCAGTATAATATCAAATTACAACGGCCAATATATTCAGTATAATATCAAATTACCACGGCCAATATATTCAGTATAATATCAAATTACAACGGCCAATATATTCAGTATAATATCAAATTACAACGGCCAATATATTCAGTATAATATCAAATTACAACGGCCAATATATTCAGTATAATATCAAATTACCACGGCCAATATATTCAGTATAATATCAAATTACCACGGCCAATATATTCAGTATAATATCAAATTACCACGGCCAATATATTCAGTATAATATCAAATTACCACGGCCAATATATTCAGTATAATATCAAAATACAACGGCCAATGTATTCAGTATAATATCAAATTACAACGGCCAATATATTCAGTATAATATCAAATTACAACCGCCGCTGGTTAAAGGTATTTAACTTATTATTTATTAAACTCGTAAATGTATAATAATATTACTTTTACAACGGAAATTTTTACTACATACTAACACATACATCAACACTACTGCTATAACTAAATCTAACTTAGCTACAAAAACAGTTGGATAATCTAAAGGGCATTGTTATAGACCATTTAATATTAGTTGTCACATCTCCAGAAAACAGTATGACAACCTGTTAGAGCTTTATCTGCCGTGAAAATAACGATGCGAAATCACTAAACGAATTCCGCTGCTAATTCGCTTGTCGTACGAGGGACAAGACATGACGGAACTACTTACTGCGGCTAATATTGTTTCAATGAGGATTTCTGATAAAGCCATTAAAAATAAAGAACTTTGAAAAGTTTTAATCATTAATTATTTAAATTTCTGACATTTATAGCATTTTGCACTGATCATATTGTGTTCTTGTTAAAATTTGTAATGTGCATGTGTTCAATAATAAGTTTTGTAGTTCATAATTTCTTCAAATATTACTATTAATAATTATGTAACAATGACAAGTAATTTCAGTGAAATTAATGGGCATATGAGACATAATACTTGATGTCTTAGGGCAATGAGAGCGCACCAAAGTGGGTTACCCTTGTGTTTCAAAGTTCTGAGTGCATGGCACTGCAATTGCTATGGGCTGGCGAACTACCATCAGGCCAAAGACTCGTTTCGTTACCCAAAACTATAAAAAAACTCATTCTAGTGTTACTGTGTATTTTTAGCAAGCACACTCACAATTTTTTACTACAAAAAAAAAATAAATGCTAAGTACTCGAAATTTTCAAACCGATATTGAAGAATTAATAAAATGTGAATACACAGCACCGTAGTGATATGCGTAACTGAGCTTCTAATGTTTAATAAATTGTTTTATACACTATTTGAAATAAATACTGTATTATTTTTGCCTACTTCTGCTAAAGAGGCAGTGTAATTTTGTTGTAGCTAATTAAAGATGGTTCGTATAAAAATATGTTCGTTGTTTTTTTCGCACCCTTCATCGCTGTGTGTATCGATCGATGCGCTTTTCTATCGTATATAGGTAGTTCAGAAGTTCTTGTCATTCCTAGGTGGTAGGCTCTTCTGCGATTGTCCGTCTGGGCTGATACCACCGCTTTGCTCGTGGAGTCTGCCACCAAGCAGCAATGTGAAAGCATTACTGAGTTCTGGTTTGATGAGCGAGTAGCCAGTGAAATTACTGGGCTTATGACACTTAATACCTGATGTGTCAGGGTAACGAGCGCCCTGCAGTGCCACGCAGACCATTGTGGTTCAACGATCTGTGTGGCAGTGCAATTGTTACGTTTGGGCCAGCGTTAGGTTTACCATCAGGTAAACGACCAGCTCGTCTCGTTATCGAATATGTAATATTAAAGAAAAATTACTAGGCTAGAGATCGCTTCCTTGTAATGGCTTCGAAACACTTGCAAATATTAGTGTTCCCCTGTGAGAGCTCTGCAGCAAAGAGCATATTATAATCACTACATGTAAATATCAAGCACTACGTTTCTCTGCACTTCGACGCTGTACTTGTATTGATCTCGCAAGTCCTCGAATAGTCGATATTATCATATTGTGAAAAGCGCCATCTGGTGTGCAGTAGATATTTCAAGAAACTTACTATGTAAAGAAGCTACTCATTTTCTTAGGTGCTAAACCTCGTGGGTCGCAAATATTTTTACAGATTAAAATAGATAATTATCCAACTCGGTTTGTTTGCTATTTTTCAAATATATGTCATAGAAACCCGTAATGGTCTTCTATGAATGTACAGAAAATGTTACTAAAAATGCTTTTGAAATTTAAAAGTGCAGGTGGTTGGCTTGTTGCAGCTGTATACTTCTGGGCTGTTTTTTTTTTATGTTATTTGGTATCGAGACGTGCTGGTCGTTTGCCTGATGGTAAGCATAACGCCGGCCCATAACAATTGCAGTGCCACCCAGAACTTTGAAACACAAAGGCCTGCGCGGCACTGCAGTGCGCTCGTTACCCTGAGACATTAGGTATTAAGTCTCATAAGCCCAATAATTTCACTGGTACACTGGAACACTGTGGTGCACCCTGGGTACCAGTCCGCAACCTCTCCTGGTTGACTGTTCGGCCTCGGAGAGGTTGCTGACAGGTAGCAAATAACCCGGCGAGGTGGGCCTCTCCGCGTGCCCCTCTGAAGGGATCAACAAAGGGACGAGCGGACGAGGTGTATAGGCTGAGCGGGGCCCGAAGGCCGCAGAGAAGGACGGACGTGTCGGGGTGCCGCGAAGCACGCGTGGCTCCACGGCGCTGCAAAATCGGACGAGTAGGGTGAAAACGAGCAGGGGCGCGCTGTTCGGTCGATCAGCGCGCCAACAATGAACGAGACTGGAGAAGTAACGAGGTGGGGCGCGCTGTCTCCCAGCGTGGGACCAGACAGTCTCCTCTGCTCCCCCCCGGCAGCGCGCCAAACAAACAAAACTGCGAGACGCAGGAGGAGTAAGCCCCCACTCTGACCGATAGCGTGGCTTGGGGTGGGGGCTTTATCGGTGTATAAAGATAAATACAATTTCGAATATATTTATAGCTTCCAACCGTGGTTTTACGTGGGCGAAGCCGTGGGTGGAAGCTAGTAATAAATATATTAACCTCATATGATAAACGCTGATAAACTGGACCACTGAATTCCATCTCCTTACCACCCTTGTGCTATAATCCTATAATAGTCTGTTTTTAATTATTTATCGTCATAATATTATATTATTGATGGAATGACAGAAATATGACTGTCATAAATATAAAAAGGAGATAGTGAAAATTCTTTAAGAAACCAGCTAAAGCTAATGAAAGACAATGCAGGTAACCAATAAATACAAAGCGGGCCGTAATGTAAGAGGCCTTGCCTATAATGTCATTGCCCCACACGAATCCTCTAGAAGGCTACATACATCTATAGCATATACCAGTAGTAAACTACTACTCTATCGTAGTATTAGTAGTAGTCTAGTAGGTACTAGCACAGAATGTAAACAAACTAACTACTGTAAGCATGTACTTATGTAATACGTCCATGCTAAGGGATGGAAGCGCCTGGAACTATTTGCAATATTTTTCACAGACTTATATATTACAAATCTGTGATATTTTTACTATATACCGTTTAGTAAGTAGGTGTAACTCAATGACAGTTGTTGAAAGATAAAAGTCATTGGTGTACTATTACTATATTGGATTACTACAGTAATTTATCAATAACTCCGGTTGTTTATCTATACAAATAAATAAAATTGATGTGTCTGCTTGTAATATCAAAATAACTTACTCTTATGACAAAACAACCATTTTTTAAAATTTTGTCAGTTTGTTCCGGGTAATCTCCGAAACGGCTCGACCGATTTTGACGGGACTTTCACTGGCAGATAGCTGATGTTCCAAGGAGTAACTTAGGCTACTTTACTTTTAGAAAGGGAATTAGGGTTCCGCGCAAAAAAATAAAACTCATGAAATCCAATATATCGACGCGGGTGAAGCCGCGGGCAACAGTTAGTTATTATATAACTATGTACAATGTACATGCATACGTATATATGTACCTTCTTACAATACCTATGTGTGTTCAATGTTCATATTTTTATTTTATATACTGTTTTTTAATATTTTTCCTAAGAAATGTTTCTACGTTGTTGGTCTTCCTATTATATCTTATATTATATTTCTTTAATTCTTATGAATAATTATAGATACTTAAGTAGTTACCTATCTACTATAGGAATTATTTCTGTGTTTACGTATTGTATGTGTTACAAGGCAACAATACGTAGGCACATATCTACTGTTCTACTCGTATCTACTATTGGGAAATGAAATACGTAAACACATAGGTATAGGTAGGTGTTACAAGGAACATTTATTTCGGTAGGTTTACATATTATATTCAAAGCTTAAAACTAGGTTACATATTTTAAAGCGTTAACAAATCAGTCTCGACATAAAATAAAAGGAAACAAAACTGCCTACTACACCGTAGAAAAGATCTACTTTGTTTCGCCGTTGGTTTCACTCTCGTCCTTGATTTCCTTGCGTACTGGTCCAGTCTGCGCAATGGGGACAACCCTTTCTCCTTTCACAGCTTCTGGAACCTTCCTTGGAGCCGTGATGCTGAGCACTCCGTCTGTCGACAGGCGCGACTCGACTGCCTCCGGCACGCAGCCTTCAGGCAGCGCGTATCGTCTCGAGAACTGCCGCGAGATGTAGCCGTGCTCGTCCTTCTTCTCTTCATGCT
Source organism: Crocallis elinguaria (assembly GCA_907269065.1). Classification (NCBI taxonomy): domain Eukaryota; kingdom Metazoa; phylum Arthropoda; class Insecta; order Lepidoptera; family Geometridae; genus Crocallis; species Crocallis elinguaria. Next base: position 11,383,597 of record OU026071.1, on the reverse strand, counting down.
TCCCTTCTACGATAATATAGCCATCTGCTGTCTTCACACTAATTTCTTCAGGCGAGAAATGCTGAACGTCCAAATTCACATGGAACTTATCTTTCTCCACCTTGATGCTGGATCCAATATCACGTGTGGCTTTGGCGAGCTGTCTCCAAGGGCGGTAATAGTCTTGGGAGAAGAGTGGACTCGCTGTCAGGAGGAGGTCGTTTGGTGTCAGCGCCAGTCCGAAGTCTTGATCGAGAAGGCGGCGCGGGCGAGTTTCGTAGCCGAGCACGAAAGGTAGCAGCGACATTGTTGCTTGCAGATAGAAATAGACTCTTGAAAATGACTTGTGAACGTAGTAGCTTGATGCTTTACTAATTGCGGTTGAAGCTTGACTTGTTTTCGCTTTGATCACTTGAGTTCAAATACATGCCAGTTCACGCTCGACGTTCGTATTTATACCAGTTGTAGGCCAGCGCCATCTGACGTCGAGTAGAATTTTCTCGAACTGGCTAGAAAACGGTAGACAGCCAGGCGCGGGCAACGACATCACGCACACATACGTGAATGCTATACACCCATTGATGTTTTAGTTATGTAGGAGTAGGATGCTTATAATAATATTGATCCTGTAGTGAAGAGTAGACGATCGCATCGTGGAATTTTCGAGAACTTTGTGGAGTGGCGGCCGGCTTACCGCTATCGATGACTCAACATTGTATGTTTGTAAACAAGACGTTATCGTTGAAAAAACTACTTACACAATAATAAATGAAATGGAATGTGATAGGTAGGTTCATTTATAGAATTGCTTATATATAATATTATGTACTTTCCTACCTGTAGATAAGTACCTACACAAGTTTTGATTTCAAGTAATTAATCCCTTGCATTGCATCCATTTCCAAATGGATGGAAATGGATGGAGCTTGTAGATCAAGCTACTTCACCGTACCAGCAAGTAGGTACCTACCAAAAACTATAAAAAAATCTTTAAATTATGTATGGTTGGTTGGTACTTACCTTACCTACCATATAGAATTTAAACCCTATAGACTTGAAATTTGTAAAACCTGATTCACGAGTTGAACAGTTAGGTAGTACCTACGTACGTAGGTGCCTACCTATTTTTTTAAATAGGTAATTGAGAATAATTACTTAGTTATAATTTTCTTAAAGTATGGTCTTGATCAAATTTCGAATATCACTAGGTACCTACGTACCTGAGTCATGATTTTTATAAGAGAAATAAAAACAGTTAAAAAGAACAGCTAGGTGGTTGGTAAGGTACCTAATAGGTGAGTGACTAAAAAAATATTACTTTTTACGACCTTATAAAACGGTTCCGGTGAAAGAATATTTATTTCTCAAGAAGAAATTACCTAGTAAGCATATTAGGTAGATATGGTTCATTACATCGTATTTAAAATTATAATGATTGATTTACCTACATACATATATTTTACCTGTATCATTACTTTTCATACAGAAAATTGTATAAAAAAACTAATAGGTGATGAATGTAATAAATTCTGTACCTACTTACAGGGCTACAGTAGATAAACACTGTAACAATTCTTTTTTATTTATGTCTTAGTAAGTTTTTTCTAATAATTGAGTTGATAATGTACCTACCTTAATTAATAAGCCGCGGAACTTATTTGTTGGTTGGTTTTGTTCTAAATATTTTTACTGGGCTAGTAAACGAAAGTTAATCGAATGCCAGTACCTAATACGCTGGCATTCTATAAACTTTCATGCAATACTTGTTACACTACTGATGTGTAGAAGATGCCATATCAGGTCATATCACACAAAAATCTTAGCTCAGAAGTCAATTTTAACCTACTTCTAATTGTCGATGCTAAACTTCTAGGTAAAAAGAAAGTCCAACAACATCAAACTTAATTAGAATATGCATAGCTACCTACTACGCAATTAAATAAAATTCGGCTATTAGTTACGAGTGTGTACCTATGTTTTCTGTGCATTCAGGAATCCTCCGTTGTGTGGAGTTGTGGCTACATCTACAAGCAACAAGCCTGACATTTTATCAATGTGTGAATGACCAAGAACGCGTGTGTAACGACATGCCCCATATCGAGATGTGTACCGATGGTACTAGAACATTCGAGAAAAAAAGGCATTATTCTACAAACCTTGGTAGGGCAGCGTGAAAACATTTTTATAAAAAAAATCTATCTGACGCTAGATGGCGCTATTCAACAAATCCTTGTTGGGCAGCGTAGAAGTTATCGCAATGAGTGCATGAATGAAGTATGCGTGTGTGTATGTGTGCCTGTAATCTTGTACTAGCACGTTCCAGTAAATGCTACTCGATACTAGATGGCGCTGTTCAATATATAACCTACTGAAAGCGCGAGCCCGCGAGGGAAACATCAATATTAGTTAGATTGTGTGCGTAACCCCTGCGTTTGCATGTGTATAGCGACTACTAGCGTTAGCACGTTCGAGAGAAGTCTACTCGACGCTAGATAGAACTGTCCGAGAAGTATAAATACGGACGATAACCGCGAACTGGCATGTATTTGAACACAAGTGATCAAATCGAAAACAAGTCAAGCTTCAACCGCAATTTATAAAGCATCAAGCTACGACGTTCACAAGTGATTTTCAAGAGTCTATTTGGAGTAATTTCTATCTGCAAGAAACAATGTCGCTGCTACCATTCGTGCTCGGGTACGAAACTCACCCGCGCCGCCTTCTCGATCAAGACTTCGGGCTGGCGCTGACACCAAACGACCTCCTCCTGACAGCGAGTCCACTATTCTCCCAAGACTATTACCGCCCTTGGAGACAGCTCGCCAAAGCCACACGTGATATTGGATCCAGCATCAAGGTGGAGAAAGATAAGTTCCAAGTGAATTTGGACGTTCAGCATTTTTCGCCTGAAGAAATCAGTGTGAAGACAGCAGATGGGTATATTGTCGTGGAAGGGAAGCATGAAGAGAAAAAGGACGAGCACGGCTACATCTCGCGGCAGTTCTCGAGACGGTACGCGCTTCCTGAAGGCTGCGTGCCGCAGGCAGTCGAGTCGCGCCTGTCTTCAGATGGAGTGCTCACCATCACTGCTCCAAGAAAGATTCCAGAAGCTTTGAAAGGAGAAAGGAATGTTCCCATTGCGCAGACTGGACCAGTTCGCAAGGAAATCAAGGACCAGTCCGAACCTAATAACAGCGAATCAAAGTAGGACTTTCCAATGCGTTTTTTAGTTCGTAGATTGGTTTCTTTTTCGAAGTGCCTATATCGAGACTGATTTGTTAATTCTGTGTTATTAATTGTTAAGTAGTTTTAACCCATAAATGTTGCCAGTATTCTACCGAAATAAATGTTCGTAATTTTAATGTTTCTGTATTTTCTTTGTTAGTCCTAAGCATTTAGGGTAGGTACCTATACTAGGTAGGATTTATTTCAGATTTCTCTTATAATCACTTAATAACATAAATTAATCGGATGTAGGTACCAATGTAGTGCTTGCAGTCTTGAAGTGTGCACGATACTTATCAGATGCACAATACGGAGTGTATTAGCGGGACGTCAGTCGTCAATGCAGGCCTTATCCCCACTTGAATAAGAATAAGATACCTATTAGAATGGCGGGTGTATGACAAACGCATTTTATTTATTTATTTATAATGTACCTAAACACGATAGTTATTTTTGTAACGACAATTGCTTATTTTCTTTCATTTACATATAAAACAATGTTTTATATATTAATGGAAATATATGCCTATGATGAGAATGAACAAATTAGCGTACCTACCTATTTGACTATACCTTATATTAGCTTCTGGCCGCGGTTTCACCCGCGTTCCCACAGGAAACTTACATTTTTCCAGGATAAAAAATGTTACCCTCCTATGTTACTCTTCGGTCCATTAACTATATGTATGCAATAAATCATGTCGATTGTTGCTCTATTCCTGCGTGATAGAAGGACAAACGTACAAACACACTTTCGCATTTATTATAGTACGGATATACGGATAATAAAGTACGGATAACTAGTGCTGTAAATGCTACCTACCTACATAGTGTGGATACGAATGTTTTTTTTTTCTTATGCAATATGAGGGTATGTATGTACCTGGTATAAAAATCACGGTGTTCATCTAAAATTCTCTTACCTTTTTTATAATGTTAATTAATTCGTTTTCTTATGAGAATCAATATCTATATCGAAAAAACTGAAAATCTAACGCTAAAAACGTCAAAAGTCGGCCGTATCTATGAGCGCTAAAACGCTCCATACAAATTGAGTGACGCGTTTATTCACTTTGCATGAAACTAATTTCGTAATGTAAATATCGCAATCGAAGTATAAAACCTCTTTGTTTCATTTTAACCAAAGATAATATAAATACATACTACTTTATTGACCACACTTATCAAAGAGAATATAACGCAACGCAAGTGCGTATCAATGATTAAAGAAAATATATTAAAAACTCTTTGGTAAGTATTGACAAGAACATCAGCGCTAAAGAGAATATAATACATCACCGCAGTCACCGCGATTTTAAGACAAAATCTGTATAATTTGTGGACAAAATTAAACTAAAATGAAATCAAGAAAAACATGATCCTAAGTCCAATACTACGCTTACAGTTTCGGCCGATGCTAAACTGCTGGATCAGGCAATCTCGGAACATCAGACCTAACATCAGAGTTGGGAAGGATAAGTTTCAACTGGAATTAGATGTCAGGAACTTCAACAAAGATGAAATCCGGGTGAAAGCACGTCCAGACTACGTAGTCATCGAAGGGAAACAGGAAAAGAAAACAAAGACGGGCTACATACTGCGCCAGTTCATCCGCAAGTTTAAGCTGCCTCCTGGATGCCATCCAGCAAACATGGAGTCGAAGTTATCCCCTGATGGTATTCTTACGATTACCGCTTGTAGAAAGTACTGCGAGGAAAGCCTGCCCTGCGAAACATTGATTCCTATTGGACCTACTGCGGTATGTAAAGAAAAAATGGATGCTTCCTTCGTGCCTGTCCAAGAAGCTAAGACTGCCACGGTGTGTAAAGACAGTCAAGGCGCGGGTGATAGTGGCAGTACGCCTCAGGCTGAGAGTAAACCAGTTAAAAAATAGTGTAATATTTTACATTGATACCTCTTTGATTTTTTGAGGATTTTTATTTGTACGACAATGTTTGGTTTGTATAAATTATAATATTATATTTATTGGATAAAGACTAAAGTTGGAGATTTTATTTGTGCCGTTGTTAAAGTTGCGTAGTTATGAAATCATCCAAACAGTCGTTCGTGCGTCTTGGTCTGCCTCAGTTGAATCCTCTTAAATTTTTATGAACCACATCGTTAAACAGAGATGTAATAAAAACCATAGGTAACGTATCTACTTTTTTGTGCTTATTGGTAATGAGACGAGCTGGTCGTTTGCCTGATGGTAAGCATAACGCCGGCCCATAGCAATTGCAGTGCTACTCAGAACTTTGAAACACAAAGGCCTGCGCGGCACTGCAGTGCGCTCGTTACCCTGAGACATTAGGCATTAAGTCTCATAAGCCCAGTACCACTGGCTACTCTGCTCATCAAACCGGAACACAGTAATGCTTGCACACCTGCTTGGCGGCAGACTTCACGATCAAAGCGGTGGTAACAACCCAGATGGACACTCGCAGATGAGTTACGTCCTACCGCTAACAAATTTAGGTTTACTTTAAATGTAGACCTCGATAGAAAAAGATTTTTGTCACCAAGAATCTTTTAATGTTCCTCCTCCGGCAGTTGAATGAATGAATGTTGAGATTTGAATTTGAATTTGAGTTGACACGCCATATTCTCGACATACCCGATTGTGATTAAATTTTCAACGTCGCCGAGACGTGCGTAAAGATAAGAACCGAGATTATTGGAAGAAAATGAGGAAGACCTTTTGTACCTTTGTCCAGCAGTAAGACAGCACATCCTACTATCCTACTAATCCTACTTCCTACTAATCCTACTTCCTACTAATCCTACTTCCTACTAATCCTACTAATATTATAAATGCGAAAGTGTGTTTGTTGGTTTTTCCTTCTTTCACGCAGTAAAGGAGCAACGGATCGACCTGATTTTTGGCATAGATATAGTTTATGAACCGGAGAGTAACATAGACATAGGCTACTTTTTATCCCGGAAAAATGCACGATTTCTGTGGGAACGCGGATGAAAACCGCGGGCAGAAGCTAGTAAAAAATAAATAGAAAAGAAATACTTTATTGTGTCCTAGTTTTTCATAACTTCCACAAGATTTCTTATTTTGTGTTTAAGGCCTGCAGTTTTTGAAACCGCAATAGGTATTTATACTGAAGTGTTAATTTACTTTTGCCAGGTGCCATGTTTAACTAACTGACCGACTAACTGACTAACCTGATGGTCTCATTGACTACATGCCTTGCCTACTACACCTTGATATTCCGGATACCGGACAGATATCACCTTGAGGCTTGCCGCTTGAACGATAGTCTCCCATTGTAGTATATTTATTCGAAAAAGTCGCTGACTAATGATGCATCGGTCGGTGGTTCATTAACAATTTCTGTGCTATATGCAAAATCTGTACGCTTCTTTTATAATACTATTTTACCTGAATTTTTTTTATACGCCTATACTTTGGAGCGTTTTATCAATAAAGAGTTACCATAGAAATATTCAAACTGCATACTGGCGACAGGTAGGCCAGAACAGCAATGATAACTAAACTTGTAAACAATCAGAATTAGACTTCTATGACTCAATCAGCTTCGTCAGAACCTATTTTGACGCATCGTTTACGTAGGTGTGCCGAGATGAAAATAGACAATATCTCATCAAAAAATGTCTATCGTTGCACTCACCTTATTATTTTAGGCACGATAACGAATTGTCGTGCGACACAATGAGTTATTAATTCTTATGGTTTATTTTTACCTTCGACCATGTCTTATCGATTCGTTATACCACATGTTTTTAACTTTCCTATTGTCGTTAACGATAGTAGAAAGTGACTTGTCTACCTTCAGATGACGAGTGACAATGTGATCGAAGGTGGAATAGGATACTGCCATTACTGTCTGACAGTTTCTGTCGTGACTCATGATTGAGACTTGATGGCATTGCTAAATGCTGAAGTACCTATCCGTCTACGAAAATAAAGAAATTGTGCCTAAACAATAGCTCAGAGGCGCTCGAGAAGTCCAAAAATAATTACGACTATTACGATTTAAAAAAAATGATGATATTTTTACTTATTTATTTGCTTTGATGTGACAAGCTTGTTGTATCACAAGTTTCAATTCAAATCATTTGCGTCTTGCACAACACAACAATAGCATGCAAACAGCAAAATAGAATATTTCGCTGCATGCAAATTATAATTAACTAGCGTTACCCCGCGGCTTCACCCACGTATCCTAAGTTAGTCCTTGTAACATCAGCTATTTTCCAGTGAAAGTCCCGTCAAAATCGGTCCAGCCGCTTACCCGGAACAGACAGACAGAAAGACAGACAACAATTTTAAAAATGGTTGTGTTGCTATATAGGTGCCGTATATACTTTCATATGTATTAAGTAAATAGTTGTTATTTTGATTTTAAAAACAGACTTCATTTTTATTTATTTGTATAGATGTATAGATTATACAAGGCAATCAGACTAGACACATCCTGTAGTATGGGTAAAACATTTGTGTCTATTATTGTTTATGGACAACCTACCTAGGGTAACAATAAGCCTATTATAGTCTTCGGTCTAAGTGTTAATTAACATATTTTTGCAAGGAAATGCGTCTTCTCGAGCCGTCACAAATTGTGTTGTTTAGGCGGAAAGTGTCACCTCTTTGTTTGTCAACGAACGCTCAAAATATTTGGTAGTATTTTTTACTCTTGAAGTTAGTTGACTAAGTTCTAATTTGTTGAATTTTGGGGTTTTATAGCTCTTTTAAGTTTTCAGCATGAAGCTTACGATGATTAAATTCAGGTCAATATCTTTTAAGATTTCGAGTTGTAGGTTTACATTGTCTTTGTTGTACCTACCTATGTTGTATGTTCGAAAAAGACAAGACTGTTGGCACTAAATTTATAAAACTAATAAGATCATTTTGTACACAGTTTCACAATAAAAAAATATTCTATACTATTCTATTCAAATATCCTCTATAGCACAGTACCGACTGAGAATAGCATAAGTAAGGGTAAGGAAGTTGCCCTGCAACGCTATGACAGTTAGTTTTTTTATTACTTAATAATTTAATGTGATAATTCAAAATTGATATTTTAAATCGGTTTATTGGTGATTTAAATACACAAACTAAACAATTTTACTATTGTAAGTATTGTAACATATTATAAAAAAATATAAAAGTTCTAAATGATATAATCACTAATCCTCCTTGGATGTAATCAACGTCCTCATAATATCATGCATATACATTTTTAGCAGTTTGTATATTAGTAAACAGACGTCTCACGAACTGTTTTGATAAACAGATCAATTTATATTCTTGCACACGAAATGGAACTCTGAGTAACGTCTACAAACATCCAGAATTTTCTCAATACTCCCACACTCTGACCAGTTGCTTGTGCCAACATGACGTATCCGTCCTCATATATAAGCCACGGTCACCTGTGTTAGTTCATAATATTTTCAAACACTCTAAGAATAAGATCACTGAAATTCACCTGTAAAAATGTCACTGTTTCCGTACATGTTCGACTATGAACATCCTCGCTGGCCGAGGAGGCTTCTCGACCAGAACTTTGGATTAACCCTTACTCCAACGGAAATACTCGCTGCACCAATCAGCCCCGTCGTCCCGCGTTTGAAACCTTGGTGGCCGGCTGATGGAAGCTCCATTAAAGTAGATAAGGATAAGTGGCAGATAAACGTAGATGTTCAGCATTTTTCTCCAGATGAACTCGCAGTCAAAATATCAGACGGATTCATAGTTGTCGAAGGTAAACATGAAGAAAAACAAGACGAACATGGATTTGTTTCGAGGCACTTCTCTCGGAGGTTTAAGCTGCCTGATGGTGTTAACTCCGACACGGTGGAATCTAGGCTGTCGTCTGATGGTGTTCTTACTGTCATAGCTCCTACTAAAGCCGCAACTGTCGATGGAGAAAGGTCAGTTCCAATCACTCACACTGGACCAGTCAGGAAAGAGGACACCGAAGAATCGAAACAGGATGAGAAGAAAGCTTAAGTAAGATTGTTGAAAAGACTGTTTACGAGACTGAAACATATATTTAATAAAAAATCATTTTAAACAACTTTTATTTTATTTTAGAGATCTATTTTATTTTATATATATCCTACTTACACACCCTTATCATATTTACTGTATAAGTACATATGATAAGTAAGGTAGGTACATATGATACACAACAACGATTATAGTACATTACGATATTAGTGCGTAAAGATGGTTATAACATGCGAGGCGGAATTTCAGCCCGAGCCGAAGGCGAGGGCGTAATTGAGCCGAGCATGTTATAACCAATACGCACGTATATCGTACGACGTTTTTTAACACACTTGCGAGTAAACAGGAAAAAAAACATTTAAATAAACTCAATCTGTGAATGCACACTGTTGCTTTCCCGCCATTTTACCAGCGCGCTTGAATAGCAACAGCGCGCTGCTCACTAGCTGGAGTGGTGCGGCGGCGATCAGTTCCATATTTGAAATGGCAAATAATACTGTTATGGAATTTGTATGGACTATAACTTAACTATTTGCTTTGATAACACACGCGTTTTTTATGACCCGCTTTACATATTTAAAACCGGTGGAATTATATCAGCTTTACGAGAGAGGGTGTTAAAATAGTACATTACGATATTAGTGCGTAAAGATGGTTATAACATGCGAGGCGGAATTTCAGCCCGAGCCGAAGGCGAGGGCGTAATTGAGCCGAGCATGTTATAACCAATACGCACGTATATCGTACAACGTTTTTTAACACACTTGCGAGTAAACAGGAAAAAAAACATTTAAATAAACTCAATCTGTGAATGCACACTGTTGCTTTCCCGCCATTTTACCAGCGCGCTTGAATAGCAACAGCGCGCTGCTCACTAGCTGGAGTGGTGCGGCGGCGATCAGTTCCATATTTGAAATGGCAAATAATACTGTTATGGAATTTGTATGGACTATAACTTAACTATTTGCTTTGATAACACACGCGTTTTTTATGACCCGCTTTACATATTTAAAACCGGTGGAATTATATCAGCTTTACGAGAGAGGGTGTTAAAAAGTACTTAATACACTTATTGTAGGGGTAAATATGAATTGCATTAAATATCAAGCTATAAATACAAAATTCGTGCTATTTTCTCTGAATTATTGTATCTTCGATAGATTGCAAAGTCTTTCCATTTGTTTCCGGCAGTATAAAACACATAAAAACTCCACTTATAAGTGCTGATACCCCAAAAAATCCAAACAGCGCTGAATCACCAAAAAAATTCATGAAATCAGGAGTTAAGTTAACTAAAACGAAAAGCGAAAAGTATGTGATTGCTGAATTCAATCCTGATCCAAATCCACGGGCATTACTTGGTAATATTTCAGGGACAAAACTCCACCCTATAGTTACAATAGCACTAGAAAAACATATATACAGTACTAAACATAACACGAGAACCCATATATGGCTTTTAAAATTTAAAGCTAAACACGTAGTTAAACAAAAAACAAATATTGTGCACCCAAAACTACTAACCATAAACGCTATTTTTCGTGGAACAAACTTTCCAAGAATAAATATAAGGAAAGATACAACAACTCTACTGCAATCCATTACAGTCATCATAATAAAAGGGTCCAGGTGCCCTGAAAACGAACGTTCAAAAATATCAATAGAATAAAAAATTATAACGTTCACGCCGGAACACTGTACGCTTATCATCAATACTGTCAGAATAAGCATCGGTTTGACAAAAGATTTTGTACAAATTGTGGTAAGCGTTTCTTTAACCGTCATCTTAGGTTTTTCTAATTGCCTTTCCAGAACTGTTTTCAGTTCAAGCTCTGAAGCCTCGCCCGTTCCACGAAACCATTGGAAAGTTTCGATACCTTCTTCCGTTCGTCCTTTGGCGATCAACCACAACGGGCTTTCCTTCAAGAATAGAAAAGTTACTGAAGAAATTACAGCAGGAACAATACAGATCATGGCACTGACTTTCCAATGCACATAATATCCTACTAAATGGCTAAACAGGATTCCTACGTGAGTCATTAGTCCTGTTAGAAATAATCCTGCAGCTCGAATCTTAGGGTCTGCTATTTCTCCGATGTAGACCAACGATACTGCCTTATTGGGACCAGTGGATAGGCCAGTGATGAACCTCCCCACGAGGATGGCGGTGGTTGAGTTAGCGCAGGCAATGACGATCCAGCCGATGATGATAGGGACTCCCAAAACAATGTGAGCTATTTTCCTGCCGTAAGTGTCTAAGATTGTTCCATTGCTCAGACACCCGAACATCATGGCTAGGGTAGCGATGGACGCTGAAATAGAATTTAACGGAAACTTTAATACACCTACAAAGCTATACAGCTTAACTTGTCATCCATCCATACCATCATCGGAATACCAGACGTACTGCTATTCGCCATTCGTTTAGACATTATTTGCTTCGTCCTTCAGTATAAGGACAGCTAAGAAGTGGAATACTTTGCAGGCATCTGTTTTCAGAACATTACAATCTGGAAGCCTTCAAGACACAAGTGAATAGAAATTTTCTGGACAAGCCCGTCGTCCACATCGTCACTTAACATCAGTTGAGATAGTAGCGTTCAAATGTAAGCCCATTAAAAAAACCCTAGCGGTGTACCGCTACAAAGAAGGTCTTGATTTTTTTGCGATGTACCTTTAAATATCTAAAAACTTTATAGCCTCTGTTGTGGTCTCGCAGTCAATTAGGTATATGAAATGATTGTTTTGTACTCTATGCAGCAAACGGCTTAAAATCAGTTACCGTCGTCTATGGACATCTACTAGGTACTTCTGATGCGTTGTCAGTCTGGTTAAAAGGTTTGACATAGGTAATATGATTTTTATCTCACCTATCCAAGAGTCATCACTTGGGCTGTACTGGATGCTCTTGTCTTCTCGAAGCTGAGGCAGCATCACAGATGATATCCCCAAGGTTAAGCCGGCGCACATGCTGATCAGGCAGGATGCGAAAGTGGCCACCGCCTAGAGATTGTCAACAGATCTTTTGAAATGATAATAATTAAAGATGCATGCATGTGTTAGGACAGCTTTACGGCCCGCGTAGACGACGTGAAGTGACGTCAGATGTTCCGTCCAATTTGTATGGGGTGTTTACGCGCTTAGTAGATACGCCCGACTTTGACTCTCATTTTGACGTTTCTCGAAAGCATATCTTATTCACAAAGATTATTTTTATTTAAGTAGGCACCTCTTTTTAAGTCGTTCGCGATCACGATCGATCATCAACGCCATGATTAGGCCTCGACCACAATAAAATAATTGCAAAAGTACGCTAAACGCACGAAAATCGTATTAAACCATATTGTTGCCTGAAACTTTGTTACAATCTGTTACAATCATTGCTTACTGCCCTTACATTTGATTGAAGTACGTACTTAGGTCGATAAAAATGTATTGCTCGGTAAAATGTTAACACTTAAGGCGCTGTACAAAGCAGAACGTCCTGTATTTCACACAATTATCCGTTTTCATAGATATATTCCAAGCCAAAAAAATACTGGATCATAATGACGTTTTTAAACTTTACGTTAATGTTTACGTAATGACGTTTAAAATATTTCATTTCATAATGATCCAGAATCTTGAAAAAAAATAGCAAAAAAGGACATAACCAAAACTTTTTGTCTCAAAATCCTCAAAATTTGGAGCGACAACTATGGTATTGTTTGGTACTAAAAAAGGGAAATCGAATCATCTAAAGAAATATGTAAAAATGTATAAACTATTAAGTTTAAACATTTAGAAAAAGAGACACATAATTGTGTCTCTTGGCGTGATTTTAGGCATAAATATAGTTTATGGACCGGAGAGTAACATAGGCTACTTTTTATCCCGGAAAATGCACGGTTCCTGTGGGAACGCGGGTGAAAACCGCGGGCAGAAGCTAGTCGCGTGATAAAAGTAGGAATTATAGATTAAGAAAATGATTCTTTAACTTACCTGTTTATACAGATGTGACTTGACATCCCGTTGGGCCTTGTTTATGTTCAATTTTGTTTTCATTTTTGCAATTAGTTTAACACTGCTTTCATCTTCTTTAGAGGGCTATCGGCGGAACACTAACATAATACTATTTATTATGGAAAACACGAACCTCTTTGCAATACCTACCGTAAAATAATAAGTATGTATGACAATACTATGTTAATTATTCGTAGAATACATAATTAGCCAGTCGTAAAGTGTAGTATCGTAAAGTATTATTTGCAAACAGAAGTTTGACATCTCTGGAAGTACTCTGGTTTTGTTGAGTCTACAAAATCAAAGAACTTTCAGGGATAGGTAGAGAGATATTCTAGTTAGTCTCAGATCTACTTTATAAACTATTAAAAATCTTAAGAACATACAAAAACTCTACAATAATCCTAAACTGTAAAATACTAGATGGTCTTATCACTCAAGGATATTTCCTCCAGAAAACCTATGGATGGACAGTAACGACGAGGAGGCGGCGGACTAGTATTTCTAGTTACTTTAAGATCACAAGTTAGTAGTAGTTTTTCTTTGAGTCTGTTGCCATTTTTCATTCATTTGTGTAAGGGGCAGCTTAGACGCTCAAGCAAACGTACGTTTGCATGAGCGTCTAAACTGCCCCTTAGGTCTCGAGTCACAACTATAGTAGCAAAAATCGTGAACGATAAAGTAATCGGTTTCAATTACTGTGTGGAATTCGACGTATTTTGCATTTCTAATTTTACCTGAGCTCCCTTGTTATTTAGAAATCTGGATTTGTTGTAAATCTCATAAACATATCTACAAGTATACAGGAAAGAGGAAGGATATTTTATTTATTGGACGTCGATTTGTTACACGCGTACACGCGGTAAACTATGTACCAGGCGGACAGACCTGTTTAGTCAAAAATAAAACATGCATTAAATTATTTCTTCCCTCGCTAGTTTCGCCTTGCATAGCATGCCAGATGCATGCCAGCGAAATTTTTCAGATGTTTTAAATATAATATTCATATATATTCACTAATAATATTATTATTCACTTTATTTATTTATAATCTTAAATCTAAGTTTTTACAATACTCCTATAAAAATACAAAATATTATAAAAAACCTAAACCTAGTGTACCGCCGGCAGCGGGGCAGGGCCTAAGCTACCGGTGGTTAGGGCTGCAGAGTGAAGAACCCCGTGACAAAACGCGCCCTGTCAAGGAGCACTGCCTTCTACATTATCAATACATATTATCAATTATCAATACATATTATCAAATTAACATTGGCAGATACCTACTTTATCTGTTAAAGCTACAATCACAATTAGGGTCTATAACGCTTATTTTAAAATTGCACATAAGTACTAAACCACATTTTATTTCAAGTAGTCTATGAAAATACTGAATTAAATACAACATGAAAAAAATTACAATGCTAACTGGTATAAATTACGCAAGGCATGCTTTTTATTAATAATCAAGTAATATATCTATCATAATAGGGATGTTTCATGAAACACAAAATACATAATACTATCGTTATACACGTTTAACAATAAAAATTAAATTCACAAAAAATATATAATTACCACAGAGATCTATGTTTTCCGAATTCAACGATTTTTTTTATCATCCAATAGTAATTTAAATTATACCATCAGATTTTTTATATTTCTATGAATAATAAAATGTATCACAACTATGTACTTAAACGCAGTGTTTTACGGCCAAATCAACAAAATGCATGTTTCTAGTACAGATTTACGGTCCACGTTGAACAAGTGACGTCAGGTGTCCAATTTGTATGGGAAGTTATAGCACTCAATAGATATGCTCGACTTTGTCTCTCATTTTTCACGTTTCTAGCGTTTCATTTCCAGTTTAAGCGATATATATATACATTTGATTCTCATGAGAAAACGAATGATTGACGTGACTGACGTGGTTGACGTCATAAAAATGAAGTCAGCATCCCTATTGACTCAAAATTATAAAAATTTAAATATTTGACACAAAAAAAAACCAATTAAATTTTTAACCATTTTGCTTTTTAATGTAACAATAGTAATTATTAAAGTAATACTAAATGGCCACAACAGGACGTTCACTATGGTGACAATCATTGCTTCTATATTTATATTTATATTTTACTTGCACATCTAATAAAAAAAAAACAAGGAAGGTTTTCACAAAGTTAGTGTACATTGCAATAATTTGTAGGTACTATAACTTAGTGCAGTAATCATTTTGTGCAACTTTCACTTTATTGCGGCCATCTTCGATGGCTTGTAAAGTTTTTCCATTTGTTTCTGGCAACACGAAACACAGAATAACTCCACCTATAAGTGTCGATACTCCAAAAACTCCATACATCGCTGAGTCTCCATACATATTCATTAAATCAGGTGTTATTTTAACTACAACGAAAAGCGAAAGGAAAGCAATTGCTGAATTCAATCCTGATCCAAACCCTCGGGCATTGCTGGGTAATATTTCAGGAACAAAAGTCCATCCTATAGTTACAATAGCACTAGAAAATGATATGTAAAGTACTAAACACAACACGAGAACCCATATATGCTTATCAAAGTTCAGCAATAAACAAGTAACTAAACCAAAAACAAATACAGCACATCCAAAACAACTTACAAGAAAGGATATTTTTCTAGGAACAGACCTTCCAAATATAAATACACCTAAAGCCACAAAAGCTCTGATGCAATCCATTACGATCATCATCATAAAAGGGTCCACGTTCCCAGAAAACGAACGCTTAAATATATCCAAGGAATAAAAGCCAACCACATTTACACCAGAAAACTGTACCGTTACCATTAACACTGTCAGAATAAGCATTGTCTTGATAAACGATTTTGTGCATATCGCCTTGAGCGTTTCTTTAGCAGTCATCTTAGGTTTTTCTGATTGCCTTTCCAGCACTGTTTTCAGTTCAAGCTCGGAAGCCTCGCCCGTTCCACGAAACCATTGGAAAGTTGCGATACCTTCTTCCGTTCGTCCTTTGGCGATCAACCATAAGGGGCTTTCTTTTAAGAATAGGAAAGTTACTGAAGAAATTACAGCAGGAACAATACAGATCATGGCACTGACTTTCCAAGGCACATAATATCCCACTACGTGGCTAAACAGGATCCCTACGTGTGACATTAACCCTGGCAAGAATAACGCGGCCGCTCGAATCTTGGGGTCTGCTATTTCTCCAATATAGACCATTGTTACAGCTTTATTGGCGCCTGCGGATAAACCAGCGATGAACCGCCCCACGAGGATGATGTTGGTAGAGTTGGCGAAGGCAATTACCATCCAGCCTATAATGAAGGGAGCTCCCAGTATGATGTGAGCCATTCTCCTGCCATAACTGTCTAAGATAGTTCCAGAGCTCAGAGACCCGAAGATCATGGCTAGGGAAGCGATGGACGCTGAAACAGATTTAATAAAATGGTTTAAAATACGATTAGGTACTTACTAAAGTAGAGACATTCTTTAACATTTTCCAGTAAAAAATTGTATAGAATTTTGACATAAACATTAGTCCATGCTTAGATTAGTAGGTAAGTACACAAACTTAAAGGAATTTATAATTTAAATTTGCTTTGATTGTTTAGCTTTGAGAAGACTGCACATTTAGTGTGGACTGAGGTCCACAATAAATTTGCGATTTGGCATTGTCATTAGAAAAATGCAGACGACGAGATATGCAAGTCATTCGCCTGATGTTAAGTACCACACTTGCCCATTAGCCACATCAGCTGTCATAGTCTAGTCTAGACTCTCTAGACCCTTGCGGAAAAGAAAATTTACTAGTTGAGTACTTTGCTATTACTATTCACAAAACCGATAAAGTAGGCAATAAATATTCCTTCTCCGTTAAAAATTGTAGCTTTGTAGAAAAAAGTATGTCATGAGTCATCTCACCTATCCAAGAGTCATCACTTGGACTATACTGGATGGTCTTGTCTTCCCGAAGTTGTGGGAGCATCACAGATGTTATCCCGTAGTTTAGGCCACCGCTAATGGAAATAAGGCAGGATGCGAAGGTGGCCACAGCCTGGAAGCCATCAAAATCTTTTACAATTTTACAATTTTGCGCTAACCGTTTGACTAATAATAGAGACTTAATTTATTTATGACTTGCTTCTGCCCCCAGTTTTCACCCGCGTTCCCACAGGAACCTGCATCTTTCCGGGATAAAAAGTAGCCGATGTTACCTACTCTCCGGTCCATAAACTATATGTATGCCACAAATCACGTCGATCGGTTGCTCCGTTACTGCGTGAAAGTAGGACAAACCAACAAATCAACAAACCAACAAACACACTTTCGCATTTATAATATTAGTAGGATAAAAGGATATTTAATATATCGTCATTTCCTAAACATCTTCAATCTTCTTTATAGATTTATAGTAACGTAAAGGTATGAGGTGCACACATTATACCACAGTATGTTTTTAGTATGTTTTAGAACCTGTTTAACGAGTCGCGACTCATTTCCACCTTCAATCTATAGCCTAAGATGAAATAAGAGCAGGTTTCCGAGTCTCGTTCTATGGACCGGTTTAAACGTTGGTTATAGGAAAAAGGCTGCTTTTTGAGCAATCTTTTTCAACCAACACAGCTCAGCTTTGGTTCGCGTGGTGGCTGTGAGGCTGCAGTACATTCGGTTCGTACATTTTTAGATCAAAATTGTGGTGAGGTGCTGCTAAAGGTTGATGTTAAAAACGCTTATTCAGTAGACAGAGGCGCCCTCTTGACACAAGTGAAGGTTTTAATTCCGAAACTTTATAGCTTTTTATTTCCAATCCTTCCAAATTAACCTATCGGAACAATGTAATAAAATCATCCGTCGGGTGTCAGCAGGGTGACCCTCTTGGTCAGGCCATTTTTAGCGTTGCCATCCATCCGCCAATTCGACGTCTGCAAGTTTGGTACTTGGATGTCGGAACTCTAGGAGGCGATGTGAACACTGTTCTGAATGATTTGCATATTCTAATAGACGAATTTCGTCTTATTCGTCGTTGGTGAAAATGGGCATTAATACGTCAGGGTAACGAGTGCATTGCAGTGCCACGCAGGCCTTTGTGTTTCAAAGTGGCACTGCAATTGTTATGGGCTGGTGTTATGCTTACCATCAGGTAAACGACATGCTCGTCTCGTTGCCCAAAAGTATAAAACAAAAAACATATTTGTCAAGTTTACTACTGTCTGAATATGGTCTGAATAATTGGTAAAATTATATTAGCGTAAGGAATAACAGTACAATAGAAGTTACCTATACCTACCTATGTAACTAGCTGTATGTTCTATGTTGATATGGTAATATTAGCAAAAACTAAACTGTTTTGACATAATGACCTAATATTCGGAAAATGTAAACCCGTAAAAGTGTCTTTGTATGTTTTTGTTGGTTTGTTGGTCAGTTAGTTTATCCTTCTTTCACGCAACAACGGAGAAACAGATCGACATCTTTGATTATGAACTTACACTTCTATGATCGACATGATTTTTGGCGTATAGTTTATGAACAGGAGAGTAAAATAGGCTCCTTTTTTTCTGGAAAAATGTACGGTGGGAACGCGGGTGAAACCGCGTGCAGAAGAAACCATTTGAGGAGTTAAAAACAGAACTAAAGTTTATTTATAACATGTTTTACAACGATTAAGAATATATTTTTAAGGACACTATTTTAAACTTTTCTCATTTACTTAAGTGCTGGCGCACATTGGACCACCGAAAGCCGCCACCAGGGATTGGGTGCGGTCTCCATCGTAGCCACTAGTAGCCACAAAATATAGAGAACAGAAGGGGCGCTTAGAAGCCAGCGTTTATGGTCTAGTTTGCGCGGGAGCCGAACCACCAACGCGGCCACCGCCTTAGGGGCAGCTTAGACGCTCATGCAAAGGTACGTTTGCTTGAGCGTCTAAGCTGCCCCGTAGCTTGTGACTCGGTCGCAGCCACTCGAACGCTCAGTTCGCGTCGATGCCGTACAACATGCATGAAAAATCCGTAGCTCGTGGTTTCGTTACTGTGGCCGCGTTCTGTGGCCCAATATGCGGCTGCACTAAAATTTGATAAAATAAACCAACCCGTAGACTCGACCATTGTAAAATAAGGAGCACTGACACAAAACTGCTGTTTTGTGACGGATTCGTGTTATGTTGCAGTCTGCATTTAACAATACGAAGGAAAGCCATCATTTAATAATGATGGGAAATATCTCGTAATAATTTTAAAAATGTAGTAGTAAAAATGATCTAAGTAAAAACCTTTTTGAAAAGAATGCCGACGAGTTTCTTGCTCCTCTTCTCGATCTGTCTATAGTTTTATACCTAATTGGAACGAGCACTTAGGCACGTATTACGTTGTCAAGCATCACTGGTGGATATACACCAATCACGGACCACGATACATGGAAAAACGACGATCACAGCTTGGCATAACGTACCGTAAATGTTTGATGGAAATCTAGTCCGAACGCTAAGCGTAGTATTCGAGGAAGTGAAAGAGCAGCACTATCTAGCCCTATTGCTGTTCTTATCTATTTGATGGACTTACGTCCAGCGCGCGTCTGGAACTAGTAACGCTTCGTAATACCATAGAATAGGTAATAATTCAAATAATACTGCGCTTATTGCAAATTGATAGCAAAACGAAGACATGCTTGACCATGTAATGGGCGCCTTAAGCTAAGATTCAGAGAATAATCTAAACGTGTACTCATGCTTTCATATTATATGCGGTGTGGCGGCTCCGTAGCCAATTTCTACCTGCAACGCGAGGAGCCCCAAGTTTGATTTCCGGCCTGTGCAGATTTTGTTTGTTGAACATAAAATTTGTTCCCGGGTCTTGGTTGTGTATGTGTGTGACCATGGATGTGATCTAGGGAACCAAAAGCCCACGCTTAGACTCGCTTGTAACTTTTAGAACTACTTTGAAGAATTTGAATAATGAATTTGAGTACAGTCTGTTCAGAAAGAGACCCGTCGTAGCCAAATTACAAACTAACGTTCCCATACATATTTCAACAATAATTAGGAGCTAGTTTCTTTCTGGGGCCTATTTCATAAAAAATATTAGTCTCATATTATGAGCTTTTTTTTCTTTTTTCCATATAAAATATGAGACTAATTCTCATAATATTAGACTAATATTTTTTATGAAACAGGCCCCTGTAGGCATTTTAAATCATAAACTAAAGAAAGAGTTACAGTTGTAATAGGATTAAAATAGAACAGACGCACTATTGTATTGCCCGCTAAACAAAAAACCTAGGTAATGGGGATGTTGACTAAATTTTTTTTATGATATCAATCAATTCGTTTTCTCATGAGAATCAAATGTTTATATTGACAAAATTTGGAATCGAACACTAGGAACGTCAAAAATTAGAGAGTCAAAGTCGGGCGTATCTACTGAGCGTTATAACGCTCCATACAAATTTGACAGAACTTCTGACGTCACTTGTTCAACGCGGGCCGTAAAGATGTACATGAAAACATGCATTTTGTTGATTTGGCTGTGAAAAACTGCGTTTAACTACATATTTGTTTTACATTTTTTAATTAATTGAAATATGTATAAAGAATCTGATGGCGTGATTTAAATTACTATTGGACAATAAAAAAAAATCTTTGAATTCGGGAAACTGTTGCAGTATCTTTGTGGAAATTCTATATTTTTTTGTGAGTTTCATTTTTATTGTGTTAAATAATAAAACAATAAAACTGTATAAGGACAGAAATGATGTATTTTGTATTTTATGCAACTACCCAATTAAGCACACCAGCGCCCTCAAATCCCACGACGAAGCTACCTTTGTAATGCAAGTAATTTCGGGATATTTTTTTTTATTTTGAGTTTCCGTGCTGGTGGTCTTTCTACCTTTACAGCGTCACTGAATCAACATACCTGTTTATAAAGATGCGACTTATCACTCCGCCCAGTCTTGTTTCTTACATTAATTTCCATTTTTGTTAATTATTATTGTCACACTGCCCACTGTAATCTGCTCTAAAGCAATATCTGCAAAATACTAACATTTTAGCAATTCGAACACAAGTTTGCCACAACAACGCCACAGAGTATGTAAGACAAGACTGTGTTTATTACCAATAAAATATATTGATTTACATATCACACAATAAAATAATTTGGCAGTTTTGTGTATAAGTCCTTGCCAGAACCAGTCTTTGGGCTTTGACACGTGGTTCAGTTTTGAAGTAGATATCTATACTTAGTTTATACTTACTTTATACCTACTTTATTTTGTACATATTAAACTTATCTTTATTTTGTGTGTTTTATAGCGCAAAATATAGAATGTATATGTAATGCTAGAACATTTGGATTATCTATAGGCCTACTTGGGCTTGTAGGTTATCCAACTGTTTTTGTAGCTAGCTAGGTGTAGTGTTTATTTGTGTATTAGCTAGTTAATAAATGCTAGAGACATAAATATTTATATATTTAAAGATATTTAAATATTACAAAGAAGTATTGTGTGGCTTCTTGGTACCTTTAATTTGCTAGTAAATCCCCATCTAAGCACCCGATCTCCTGCCGGTACAAACTTTGGCTGAACCAACAGATTTCATTTGATAAGGCGGCCCGTATACCTAATACATGATTGATGGATAAGCATCAGTCACGGACCACGCGAAAACCATTGAAAGACTATGATCACCGCTTGACGCATATCGTACCGTCTATGGTGGAGCTTGGTAGAAATCTAATCCGAGCGCTAACCGTAACACGGTTAGAGGTAGAGAAGTTAGGCACCGCAGCCGCTTCTACAATATCTACTCAAAAAAATAGTTTTACAATCACTGCGTGCTCAGTGCAGAAGCCGCGGTAAAAACGTTGCGCGCGCATGTCACGTATATAGCGTAAAGTGGAGCCGTCGTCACTCTGAGCCCAGTCAGGAAGTGACAGAAGCTGGTTGTATTGCTGCTCTAGTCTATTTCGTGGTTTTTTGATGGTTTTACATCAAGCCGCGCTTGCGCGTGTATTATGTCGTCGGCATTAGGAGAGCCAAGCCATTAAAGCCATGGAAAGCCATTTTTATTCGGTATTCTATACTGACTTGTTTTAAAAAACTGTTACTCAATACTTTACTCCAGTAATCCACGTTGGAGAATCCGTGGGCAAAAGCTAGTGTATAAATATGTAGTGTATAAACAACAAAATTACTATGGTCTGTGAGTAAAAACCTGTGTTAAAAACTTACGGTTCGGACATTGGTCTCGCAATCAATAACTTGCCCTTGGCAAGCTGCTTCTTTTCATTAATTTATTTTACTGGTCAAGAATAGATCTGCAGGCGTATTCTGAAGTCAATCTGACAGGTTTCCGTGCGGAGCCACATTCTTCGAATCCTCGTTCTTCGTCTCTGTCATCTAAGATGGAAACCTGTCGGATTGAGTTTAGAATAGGCCTGCTGATCTTGGAGATATGATGAGTAGATGACATCGTAGATGAGTAGTGCTGTCGTCTGCCTGATTCGTAGGTCATGGGCAGCAATCGGAATAGGGATGCTTATGTGTATTAGAAAAGCGTAGTATAAAATTAAGGATTATGCAAACGACGACGGTGTATGATTAGAGGCAGACAGCTCAGTAACCTTCTGACGATTACTAGAATTACTTAAACTTTAGTTCTAAACATAATTTATAGCATCAGAAACATTGTGAAAACAGTTTTGAAAATAATGCCAACAACCTTCTTTTTGTTTTCGAATGGTACCTATCTACCTATCTAACTAGAACGGGCACTAAGTTTATTTTAACTTTCATGACCTCTCCTGTGGCCTGGGAACCATGTGAATAAAGAAATTTGAATATGAAATAGCGTATTAAAAATGTATTATGTTGGAACGACAAAGATGCATGAAATCAATGGCTCAAATTGTTCGTCATTACATGTTATGCTTAAATATTGAATGCATTAATTGTAATTTGTAAACAACATAATTATTCAAAAATGATGCCGACGCGTGTCTCCTTTCTTCTCGGACAATGTGTAACGATCAGTCAATACCGAACGTTTACAACAACTCTATATAAACTTCAGAAAGGTTCTGAAATCTATACAAATAAATAAAATTGAAGCGTCTGTTTGTAATGTCAAAATAACAGCTTTATACCAAATGCATATGAAAACATATATACGGTACCTATAGCAAAAACACAATTTTTAAAATTTTTGCCTGTCTTTCTGTTTGTTACCGGAAAACTCCGAAACGGCTAGGCCGATTTTGACGGGACTTTCACTGACAGATAGCTGATAATATAAGAAGTAGCTTAGGCTACTTTTATTTTAGAAAAATAATTAGGGTTCCGCACAAAAAATTAAAAACCATGAATTCCAATAAACCCACGCGGGTGAAACCGCGGGCAGCAGCTAGTAAATAAATAAATGACAAGTAATAATGGGTAAACCATGCATGGAATTATGAGCAATTGGTACAACATTTTGTTTGTGTACCGATTGGCTATACCTATACAAATTAGTTTTTATAATCAGCTATATTCTCGTAATCCCGCAAGCAGGCCACTCCATGTCTCCGTATCTTTCCTAATATACATACATATACATACACAGATATACACAACAAGGTAAAAATTATATACCACTAGCTGTGCCCCGCGGCTTCCCCACGTAGCCTTAGTTACTCCTTGTAACATCAGCTATCTGCCAGCGAAAGTCCCGTCAAAATCGGTCCAGCGGTTTCGGAGATTACCCGGAACAAACAGACAGACATAAATTTAAAAAATGGTTGTTTTGGTATAGGTGCCGTATTATACTTTCATATGCATTTAGTAAAAAGCTGTTATTTTGATATTACAAACAGACACTTAAATTTTATTTATTTTTATAGATTATATATCTAACTAATACTAAATAACAAATACTAAGTAATATAAATATCAAAAACCAGAAATAAAAACCGATTCGGTTACTTACACTAATAACAACATTTTTTTAATTTTTTATCAAAATATTAACGATAATAACCTGTATTTGTTTCTTTTGTTTACAGCGAGTGTGGCCGAGCGGGAACTTGTGCGACTTTCAATCCGACGCACCATTGTTCGAATCTCGACTCGGGCCGCACCAATGACTTATATTAAGTTATGTGCGGATTATTCACACTCGCTCTAAAACGATGAAGGAAAACATCGTGAGGAAACCGGCATGTTCAAGAACCACAAATTTCGAGGAAATGTGACATCCACCAAGCCGCACTGGGCCCGCGTGGTGGATTATGGCCCATACCTCTCTAGAAGGCCGGTATGCCAGCAGTGGGAGCGTAAGAGGCTGATAATGTAACCTGTATTCACGTATAAAAAATACTGCAGGAACTTGAATAGACAAAATTAAAATCAAGTCATTGATAAAAGATCATGTATATGAGAACGAGTAGATTGAGTGAAAATGATTTTAGAAATGACCATCCCGCTATACTTATCATCCTGATATATAATATTTCACTGTGTACTGTAGAAAAGTTGATGAACAAAATGTGGGGGAAATTAAACAAAAAAATATCGGTGTTTGTAAACGGTATATTTTCTTCAAAGTAGTGTCATTTGAAAGCTAGAAAGTCTACCTAGCTTATAAGATAAAAATTGCTTTAAAAAAGCGATGAACCGACGGTGCAGTTAGTAAAGGCTAACTTCAACTACTGCAACGATTTTGATGAAATTTCTACAGGACCAATCTGAAAGTATATCTTTTCAAATGAAAAATAATTCCAAATCGTTCACTAAATGACGGTAATCTGAGGTAACAAACATAAAAAAATACAAGCAGAATCGAGAACCTCGTCCTTTTTTGGAAGTTGGATAAAAATAACTCGAGTATCTAAGTTAAATTGTGGTTAATCTTGGTTGTTGAGATAGCTAACTTATCCTATTTTTTTTTTCGGAATTTTATCGATATTTTTTGTCTTATATGCGGCGAAATTTTTGTCTAACATTTCGTTTGTACATGTTTTGACAATACACATTGTATAATAGTTTTGAATCCTTGAAACCTTATACAAAATTAGCTTATTCCTAAATAAATGAACACACTTTTAAAATTTGACTTATTTACCTGCACTATTATACACTTAAGTAATCTACTGTCAGACAATCATACAATACAAACTTTGACATTACAACATTTACGATACTGTATTAACTGTCATAGTAACAGCATTTGGAGGTATACCAGTCTTCTTATTCTTCCTATACAAAGTATTCTCAATGTCTTGCAAACTTTTTCCATTCGTTTCCGGCAATGTAAAACTCAAAAACAAAGCTGCAATGAACGTACCGCCGGCAAAACTGCCAAACATTGCAGCTTCACCAAAATTCGACATTATACTAGGTGTAACATAAACAGACACGAATAGCAAAGAAAAAGACATTAACGAACTCAAACCTGATCCGAAACCACGGACTTTGCTCGGAAATATTTCTGCAACGAGAGACCAAGCTATACTAGATAGTGCACTAGCTATTGCAATATAGGCAATTAAACAAGTTACTGCTATCCATACTAAACCGGCAGGTTTTAAGGACAGGAATATTATGAGTCCTACTAAAACTACAGTCGTTCCAAAACAGCTAGCTAAGAAAGTCAATTTACGGGGCAATTTTTTCGCTAGTATACACATACCACCTGTACTAATAACTCTAATGACGTCTGTCAATATCATAAGCATGAAAGGGTCTAATTTATCACCAAATGTGCTTTTAAAAATATCCTGAGCATAGTACATGATTGTGTTTATGCCACAAAGCTGCACGGCAACAAAAACAAAAAATATTAAGACTATAGATTTTATGAATGGTTTCGTAAAAACAACACTTGTGAACTGATTGAAAGATGATTTTGCTTCCTTATCTTGACTTTCCAGCACGGTTTTCAACTCCTTTTCAGCCAATTCACCTTCCCCTCTAAACCATCTGAAAGCTTCGACACCTTTCTCTGTTTGTCCTTTTGATAACATCCATAGAGGACTTTCCTTCAATATAAGCAATATGATAAAACATATGAGATTTGGAACTGAAAAAATGAAACAGACTGGTCTCCATGGAAAGTAGTGCCCTACCAAATGGCAGGTGAGACTTCCAACGAAAGCGGCGAGAGGCGGACAAAAGAGCATGAAAGCTCTATATTTGGGATCAGAAACTTCTCCAACATACACCATGATTAGAGGTCTTATCGCTCCAGTGCAGATTCCAATGATGAACCTTCCCGCAAGCATAGTGGCGTTATTCCTTGCAATTCCCATTATTAGCCAGCCGACGGTGAAAGGAAAGATGATGAGCATCTGTCCTTTTCTTCTTCCGATAGCGTCGCTCAGTGGCCCGGAGATAAGGCAGCCGAACATCATGGCGAATGGACTGATGGATGCTGAAATTACAGAAATACGTCGATTAGTTGTAGATACCATTAAAACTGTTTCAGAGACTGTCTATTACTTATCAAGGGAAAATTATATTTGGTATAAAAAAGTAAGAAACAAAATTTTTTTATGGTGAGACCCTAGATGTTTTTTACCCTAGATGTTTAGGTTTTGGAATAACACATAGGCTAGTACACGGGAGCTAGTATACAATAATTTAATTAATTTGGTGTAAGGGACACATAAAAAAACGGCATTAAGTATCGCCTTCAGCAGGTAGGGTGACCAAAATATTACATCTTTTTGGGCACATGGCGACCTCGCTGAATAGCTAAACCTATGGCTAAACTTATACGTTGACCGAGGTATGCAGCTATGCCCCAACAGTTAGTAGGTAGGTACCAAAGACTACTAAATACTCTGTGGTAGGTACCTATGTATTATATTTCTAATAAATTATTTAAAAAATCTTGCGTTCTTCATTTGTTTTCTCTCTCGTTCTATACCTACATGAACTCATTTTGTTACATTCATTCGTACGCGAAAGTGTGTTTGTTGGTTTGTCTTTCTGTCACACAGCAACGGAGCAACGGATTGACGTGATGTTTTCCTAAGAGATTTTATGGGCTGGAGAGTAACATAGGCTACTATTATCCCGGAAAAATGCAGGGTTCCTGTAGGAAAGCGTTTGAAACCGCGGGCAGAAGCTAGTTATGAATAAAGCAAACACCACTACAACTTTATAATACCACCAAAAAACTCGTATTGATGTAGTAACTATTCAGGAAAACAACAACAATTACAATTAATTAGCTGCATGCATATATTGTTAAAAAAAGTAGGTCATTCTCTACTACTTATTCTCCGTAATCGCATTTTATTTCTACTCGTACCTATATACAAAGGAATACATATACAGTTAGTGGGAGGACTAACTCTTCTGCGAATGTCCGTCTGGGTTGTTACCACCGCTTTGCTCGTGAAGTCTGCCGCCAAGCAGTAGTGTGCAATCATTACTGTGTTCCGGTTTGATGAGCAGAGTATCCAGTGAAATTACTGGGCTTATGAGACTTAATACCTAATGTCTCAGGGTAACGAGCTCACTGCAGTGCCGCGCAGGCATTTTGTTTCAAAGTTCTGGGTGGCACTGCAAATGTTATGGGCCGGCGTTATGCTTACCATCAGGCAAACGACCAGCTCGTCTCGTTACCAAATAACATAAAAAAAAAGTTTCATTAAAGTTATAATAATTAAGTAATTAATTAATGCACTTATATACCTATACAAATAATAAAATTGTAGTGTCTGTTTGTAATGTCAAAATAACAGCTTTATATACTATATGCATATTTATGAAAGTTATACGATACTTAAAAATTTTGTTTGTCTGTCTGTCTGGTTGTTCCGCCTATTCTCCGAAACGGATGGTCCGATTTTGACGGGACTTTCACTGGCAGATAACTGATGTTATACGGAGTAGACAGCTCCGTGGCTAAGTTGGTAGTAACCCTGCCTGCAAAGCGAGGGGCTCCGGGCTCGATTCCTGGCCGGGGCAGATTTTGTGTAAGCATAAAGTTTGTACTCGGGTCTTGGATGTTTGTGTTGTGTTTCTGTGTGTGTCCGTGCCACCTACGACACGTAGAAATCTAGTGCAGAGGTATTAGTGTGTAAGCATTTATTTTTTTAGTAACTTAGGCTACTTTTATTACGTGGTGGAAGCCGCGGGGCACAGTTAGTTACAGATAATATAGATCATCAACTCAACTGCCAGGCGAAGGTGCATTGCCATAATATATGCCCTTAACACTGGTTCCAACGTGAAGTTTATTAACCCGCTCTCTCCAATCACAAAGAGAATGATCCACTAAGGTTCGTTGTTGACCTTGCAGTAAATACCAACTTCCTTCACCCTGCACCGGTTTTCAAAACGAGATCGCCCTTACTTTATCTCCAGTCCAGTGGTAGTTTGTATAAATAGCATCTGGAAGATTGTCAGTCATCAGTAGTAAAAGACAACAACAATCAACAAGATGTTTAAGTTTGTTGTTTTGTGCGCTTTCGTAGCTACGGCGGTAGCTGAACCGGAACCAGGTGCATTGCTGTGGTCATCGCCCTTAGTGCAACCCTATGCGGCGTACTCTACTGTGGTTTCACCGGCTTCGACAAGCATCAGCAGCCAGTCGAGCAGCGTGGTTCATCCATCTCCGATCACCTACACGACTCCCCTGGCCTTCTCACACTTCATCAAGAAACGCTCGGCTCAACTCTTAGCTCCAGCATACAGCACGCCGTACAGTTACTTCCCGTACAACTACCCATCACCTGCCGTCGTCTCTGCCTCTCCGGTTGTCCAGACTCCGATTGCCTACACCGGCGTTCAGCTGCCTCTGGCAACTCATTTGATCAAGAAGAGGTCCGCTCAGCTGCTGTCTACTCCCTTCATTGCCCCGACACCATACTTCGCTAACCCTGCCATCTCTGCGCCTCTGCTCTCCAGCCCGTACTACCAGACTCCCTACTTCGCTGGCGCTCAGCTTCCTCTGCTCAACACGCACTCCATCAAAAAACGTTCTGCTGAGCCTTCTGCCGAGCCCTCTGCTCAATTCCTCGCCACTTCATACTATGCCCCATCTTCTTCTTATATAAAAACCGTCCCAACCACAACTTTTCTGTCAAGCCCAACCCTGATCCCCAAATACTACACCACCCCTGGTTTGTTCCCTCTTGCAACTACCCATCTGATCAAGAAGCGTTCTGCTGAGCCTTCCGCAGAACCCTCTGCTGATCCTATGCTGATCAACCCCGTCTACCCTAGCACTTACTTTGGTGGGTCTCCTTTTATACCTACCTACCCCACCTATCCCGCTGCTACTCTATACAATGCCGCCCCCGTTCTTTCTTCCAACCCCTTCGTGTATTCCAGTTTCATCAAGAAGTGAGTTTGGAACCAATATTCCATGATTGCAGTTAGCTTCTGCAGCTTTGGATAGACTAGTTGACATGTTGTGAGCTAGTTTTCTAAGCGCACTATGATAACTGTATTCATTGTGTAAATCCGAAATTGATCCACCAACAAAATAATATTTTGTACATAATATTGTTCGGATTAAATGAGTTACAAATTATAAAAACAAATCAATCTTTTTCTTTTCGCCCTCATAGTTTTACGACTAATAAGTACTGTATACATTTTTAAATGTACCTACCTATGTAGATTACTTTAAATAACAAGCATAATAATTTTAATGCTCGACAAATATATTTCTCATGGTAATAAGTGACAACTTGGTAAGGTAATTGTAACTGACCCACGACCTTCGTTTCGGTATCTTTATTTTTTTTCTCAAGGATTACGAACTTTTAACATAGTATTGGCCCGGAACTGAAAAATAAAACTTCGTTTCTGTTTGAACCTCACGAATAATGTCAGTAGTGTTTCCGAGCAGTTACATACTTTAGAGGCTGGTCGTATGAGAAGAGAACTCGTAGATGTTCTCGGATCTATAGTAACAATATAACCGGTAATCTTGACTATACCGACGCCCTACACCACAATAAAGCCATAACAGAGCGCCAGGATATCGATAACAGACTAGGGATAGAATTAAATAATCATGTTAGCTTATCAAAAGAATGGATGTCTCAATAAACAAAAATCATAGACAGTATAGTAAGTAACCAACGTAAAACAGCAAAGTGAAGCTACTCTTGACTACGACCTTATCATATGCGCACGTAGCACAAGTACAAAAATGTAGACTCTATTTCGCAAGAAATTCTCCTTTTGCAAAATGTGTTAGCATTTATAACAAAAACGTCTACTCCACATCATTCAATTATATTGTAGGATATCGGTTAAAAACATAATCGATAAATTACGAGACTTATACGGCAGTAACAAAACAGTTGAATAACTCTGTTCAAAAGGTTACATTACATTGCCTAAAATAAAATATTTTTTTTATTCGGCCTCTAAATCTTTAATTCGATCCGTTTTTTTCGATTTCTGAAAAATTGTATAAACTGTAAATGTAACCTTTTGAACAGACGCTCCTCAATTCGGATGTTGACTCCATTTTTTTATGATGTCATTCAATTCGTTTTCTCATTAGAATCAATATATCGAAAAAACTACGCTAGAAACGTAAAAATGAGAGTCAAAGTCGAGCGTATCTACTGAGCGCTAAAACGCGCCATACAAATTGGACAGAACATCCGACGTCACTTGTTCAACGCGGGCCCGTAAACCTGTCCTAAATACATGCATTTGATTTGGCCGTGAACTGTTGCTTTTAAATGCATAGGTAGTTGGCATAATTTTTGTTATTTATAGAAATGTAAAGAATCTGCTGGTATCCTTTAAATTACTATTGGATGATAAAAAAATCGTTGAATTCGGGAATCTTTTAGATGCAGTATCTTTGTGGACATTATATATTTTGTGTTTCACGCAACATATCCCTATTGAATATTAGAGAGTATCTACTATGACGTCATAAGAGTAGGTTCTTACTACCTATTTAGGTACGAAATTATTCGAGTAGATATAAATTTCCCGTTATATGATATGATTTATATAAATTATCTATTGTTCCTAATAAGTATAACGAAATCCTTACAGGCTCCTTTCCATTCCTGGGTATATACGAGAAAGAATTCAGGTACATAAACGCAGAATACCCGAAGTCCAGCAAAGGGTACATATGCGACAAGAACCACAGTACTATACGAAGCCGTCAGAAACTTGATTGCACCCAACAACTTATAACTGCACAACGTAAAACTTCCCTATGTAAGCCTATTACAGCTGCTCTGCAACTACCTTCGACGACAGACACTGCACGCTCAGCTTCCCAGCACCAACGAGAGTTAATCTTTCCTGCGGCCAAGATTTACATAAGATACTTAACTGCAGCTATCTTGCAAACATCCTACATAGCTGTTTTATCGAGACTTCGTTGTACTATCTAATACCAAAGATCGCCTGAAGGGTCAGGTATTGAAGATCATGGACCTGCCAGTAGTACAACCAGCGTCGGAACCACCCGCTTCAACTATCAGACTGATCTCCATCACTCTTGACCTGCATGCGGTCAGCTCAAAGCAACATCTGATGAATTCACACTTCAGCTCAACTACGGATAGCAGCATCTACCATATCACGGTACCACTGTATCTGATCAAAGAAAACAGGCACATAAACTATAAATATGACCACAAATAAGTATAAAAAGTTACATAAAAAAAACACGACTGTCCTAGCCAGTGTCACTCGGGATGATGTAAGGTTTCTAACGATACCTCTTACATCCAATTGTTCAGGCATTTAGAAGTTATGGTGGAAGAAATTAACTCACATACGTAAAACGGTTCATGTGAACCACAGACTATATAATAGTACAATTTATGAACCCTAAAACATTACAGTCCTTTTTTGTGCAGTCGTGTTAAAATCACTCCGTCAACTTTTCAATTATATCTATACTAGCTTCTGCCCGCACTTTTCACCCGCGTTCCCACAGGAACCGTGCATTTTTCCGGGATAAAAAGTAGCCTATGTTACTCTCCGGTCCATTAACTATACCTATGCCAAAAATCTGCTCCGTTACTGCGTGAAAGAAAGACAAACCAAGAAACACACTTTCGCATTTATAATATTAGTAGGATATATTCGATAAGTTGGCAAATCTAACAATTCAATTTAGTATTTTGGTACTATCAATACGAAATACCTAAATATAATCAAACCTTTCATCTGAATAGCGTTTAGAACTCTCTAAATTAAGAAATTGTATAATTTAGTTTAGTCAGGTAAACAAGACAATCGACTGCACCAATGTTTGATGCTTAGATTTAAGTTTTTTACTAAGTACTTAACTATTTTATTTGCCACTCCCTTACATCTCTAATAGATGTAACTGTGGGTGAATACATAATTGCAAAATTATATTATAACTAGCTTCTGCCCGCGGTTTTCACCCGCGTTCCCACAGGAACCGTCAAACCGATCT
The DNA here is from genome assembly GCA_907269065.1 of Crocallis elinguaria. NCBI lineage: Eukaryota > Metazoa > Arthropoda > Insecta > Lepidoptera > Geometridae > Crocallis > Crocallis elinguaria. The sequence continues at coordinate 11,350,993 of OU026071.1, read as the reverse complement.
GTCAAAAAAAATTGCTTTAAAAAAGCGACGAACCGACTTCAATGACAAACTACTGAACAGATTTTGATGAAATTTCTATGGGACCAATCTGAAAGTATACACTTTCAAATAAAAAAAGGAATTTTCCAAATCGGTTTATAAATGACTGAGACCGAGGTAACAAACATAAAAAAAAAATACCCGACGAATTGATAACCTCCTCCTTTTTTGGAAGTCGGTTAATTAAATCAACTGGTCAACATTATAAAACTTTATTGTCAGCTGTCAATTTATTGACAGGTGCTTTTTAATACATCGAGATAATACTCCAATCAATGCTTTTATACATCAGATTTACTTATCACTGATCACACACTTTCACACGTAGTTTGACTGATGATTAAGAATCCGGCTTGAAGAAATGTAAGGTATGTAATATGTAGCCTGTAAGGCGGTAAGGCCTTACACTTAATGAGGATGAGGGAAATACACCATGAAACGAGATGAGCAAACTGACTAAATGCACAAAGTGACGTAACTGAATGTGTTATGTGACCTACAAGGGAAAGCGACAAAAAACTGAATTTGAGGAGTATACACTACACCATACCTTTACCATGAATTGGCCGTATATAATTATTGAAAAAAATCCAGCAAACGTACGAGCTCATCGATCAAACGTATTGGGTACAAAGCGTAAAAAGATTAAGGCTCCTTCCAATCACAAAGAGAATAATGCACTAAGATTTGTTGGCGACCTTGCAGTAAATATCAACTTCCTTCACCCTGCACCGGTTTCGAAAACGAGATCGCCCTTAGGTCCAGTGGTGGATCTGTATAAATAGGATTTGAGACATTGTCAGTCATCAGTTGTTTGAGACAGTAACAATCAGCAAGATGTTCAAGTTTGTGGTTTTGTGCGCCTTCGTGGCTTCTGGGGTGGCTGAGCCTGAACCAGGTGCATTGCTGTGGTCATCGCCCTTAGTGCAACCCTATGCGGCGTACTCTTCTGTGGTTTCACCGGCTTCGACAAGCATCAGCAGCCAGTCGAGCAGCGTGGTCCATCCATCTCCGATCACCTACACGACTCCCCTGGCCTTCTCGCACTTCATCAAGAAACGCTCGGCGCAACTCTTGGCTACAACTTACAACTTGCCATACAGCTACTTCCCGTACAACTACCCATCACCTGCGGTGGTATCTGCGTCTCCGATTGTCCAGACTCCGATCGCCTACAGCGGCGCTCAGTTGCCTCTAGCTGCTCATTTGATCAAGAAGAGGTCCGCTCAGCTACTGTCTACTCCCTACTTTACCCCAACGACCTACCTCGCTAACCCTGACCTATCTACGCCTCTGATTTCCAGCCCGTACTACCAGACTCCCTACTACGCTGGTGCTCAACTTCCTCTGGTCAACACGCACTTAATCAAAAAACGTTCTGCTGAGCCTTCTGCCGAGCCCTCTGCTCAATTCTACACTAATTCCTACTATGCCCCCTCTTCTTATATAAAAACCATCCCAACCACAACTTTTCTGTCAAGCCCAGCGCTGATCCCCAACTACTATGCTACCGCTGGTTCGATCCCTCTAGCCACTACTCACTTGATCAAGAAGCGATCTGCTGAGCCTTCTGCCGAGCCCTCTGCGGATCCTCTGCTGATCAACCCCATCTACCGAAGCACTTACTTCCCTGGATCTCCCTTTATCCCTACCTACCCCCCTGTCTTCAAAACCGTTCCTAATGTTATCACTAGCAACCCATTTGTGTACTCCACTTTCATAAAGAAGTAAGTTTAATTCAACCATAGCAGTTATCTTCTACAGCCTTGAATGGACTGGTTGATATACATATATGTATGTATTTCAATTATATACAGTATATGTTGTAAGCTAGTTTTTTTAAGTGCATTGTGATTACAGTCCGTCAACTTCGTTTGCGATACGTCTACACTATGTGGGCAGAAATACAGTCATGTCGTTCATACTTTGAACCCTTCGCCCTCACTGTACATTATATACCTCTGCCTGTATAATATACCTAATGTTATAATAATTATAACTCTGCCTGTGCGCAAGCGCGTCGCGAACAAACTTGAGGGACTGTATTTAAATCAATAAGGGTCTTACCACAAAAAAATTAAACATACGTTAAACCTGTGTTAAGCACTGTTTAACGCCTAAACATGCCTTAATCGCCCGATTAAATATGAGCAACCACAAATCCTGATTTAAGTAGTATCTAACCATTGTCTATTGCAGACCGTAGACGCTTACGTATGCAAACGTGCGTTTGCTTGTCAGAATAACAACGCTTTTGCATCAAGCGCGGATTTCGAGTATGTCGTAATCGACGCTTGATGGAAAAGCGTTGTTATTTTGACAAGCAAACGCACGTTTGCATACGCCTCTACGGTCTGCGTAACACAGTTCTGTTGTGACATTTGTAATCATTTTTGACGTTTATCTTTAGACGCTGTCTAGCTAAACAGGCGACTAAAAATGTTTTTTTTGTGGTAAGACTATAATTGTTTAGATCAAAAATTACACACCTGACTGCTTTGATTAAATGAGTTCAGAGTTTATACAGCTAAATAGTTGTTTCTTCTACCCTATTTTTATCCACATCATTTATTATTTGATATCAAAAAATATAGCAATAATGTATCTTTTTCCGAAAATCCTGCGGAAACTGGCTTTTAGCTTTTGACTTTTCTACTATCCTTCTATCCAGAAGTAGTCATAGCTATCTGTGGAAGTAATCAATCACTGCAATTGCATTGCTCGTGTGGTCTGCCACCAAGCAGTAGTGTGCACGCATTACTGTATTCCAGTTTGATGAGACAAGCATCAGGATAACGAGCGCACTGCAGAGCCCCCAGGCCTATATGTTTCTATGTTCTGGCTGGTCCTGGAGCTGTTAGGAACCTATGTGTACCTAATGCTTACCATCAAGCAAATGACAACCTCGTCTCGTTACTTAGTAGTACCTACCTGTAATAAAAAACGGTTAAAATTTCCATTATGGGCCGTCGATTTCGGGGGGGGGCGGGGGGTGGAGGGGGAGGGGGGGAGGAAGTATACCCCCCTGTACCATCCCCACCCCGCGCAACCCCATGGTTATGAAGATATCGATGGTTAAAGTTTTGAGGTTAGAATACATTTTCCCATAAATATCCATCGATTTATGGGGTGCGAGAGGAGGGAGGGAGTGGGGGGAGGAGGGCTACCCCCCTGTACCATCCCCCCCCCCCCCCGCGGAGCCCCATCCCTACCCCGCGGAGCCCCATGGTTATAAAGATACCCATGATTAAAGTTTTGAGGTTAGAATACAGTTTGACTCCGCCCTAGCTTCGGCGCTGCGTGAAGAGCAGCCCTTCCGCCCTTGCGTGGCGGGCGAGGGCTGCTCTTCCCTCCGCACCTCCGCCTTTTTATATACACTCTAGGGGTAGGGCAGACAAGACCACGTGGAAAGTGGGGTGCTCTGATTCGGTTTTGGGTATTTTTCGGATATTCATGTAGTGAGAATAAAACACAACAACAAACGATGACTGACACTGACAACTAACAGAAACAGATAAAAAGACGCTACAAAACAAAATGGCGTCGCTTCACGTTCCATTCCGCAGTATAAACATAAATTCGTTATTTTTTATGTCAAAAGAAGTCAATGTAATTGTGTAATAAAGCACGGTTATTGTGCACATTAATTACACACCAAATTGAATAATTGAAAATAAAATTATATTTTAGAAAATATAAGAAATAATATTTAATAAAATACACGTCTACCACCAACGGAACGTGAAATGTCAACTTTGACGTCTACCATGACAGTTTATCCATAAAAATTTGCAAATGGCGTGTTATTTTCCAATTTATATCGAAACTTTAAAAAATTATATCTCGTAAACCGTGAATTTGCGCACATTGAGATATTTGTAAAAAGCTTTCTATTTAAGAGTACTATCTACAGTAAAAAAGTGAACTTCCAAATCGACGGCCCATAATAGAAATTTTAGCCAAAATTTGAATAATTTTGGTAATTTTAATTATTTACCTATCCAAGAGTCGTACTGCTTATCATAAGGAAAGTTTGCATCCACTTCAAGTTGTGGCAGCAGAACAGCTGTATGGCCGAAGTTAATCCCACCAGTCAACGAGAGTAAGCATGATGCGAAGGTAGCTATACCCTGAAATATTACAATTAAAATTAAATATTTATAAGCGGTTTTGCGCTAGTGATGTATAAAGGTATGTAGTGTAAGGGGCAGCTTAGACGCTCAAGCAAACGTACGTTTACTTGTCAGAATAACAACGCTTTTGCGTCAAGCGTAAGTATCACGAAATCCGTGCTTGACGCAAAAGCGTTGTTATTCTGACAAGCAAACGTACGTTTGCTTGAGCGTCTCAGCTGCCCCTAAAGCGGAGCAGTCGTCGCTGATAGTCCAGGCAGGGCTTCGAGACAGTGCTATCTGGCCGTACTACCGTTCTCGTCTAATTAGTTTTTTTTATGTTGTGCATCGAGCCGCGCTTGCGCGTGTATTATCTCGTAATCCGCGCTTGATGCAAAAGCATGGCTATTTTGTCAGCAAAACGCATACTTGCATAAGCGTCTACGGTCTGCATACGCCAATTGTGCAACCCAGAACTTCGAAACACAAAGGCCTGCGCGGTACTGCAATGCGTTCTTTAATATACCATGACACATTAGGTTAAGTCTCATCAGCCCAGTAATTTCAATGACTACTTTGCCCATCAAATCGAAACACATAAATGCTTACACATTACTGCTTGGCAGCAGACTGCATGGGAATAGCGGTGGTACCCAACCAGACGGACACTTGTAGAAGAGTTAATCCTAAGGGGCAGCTTAGACGCTCAAGCAAACGTACGTTTGCTTGTCAGAATAACAACGCTTTTGCGTCAAGCGCGGATTTCCTGATACTCGAAATGCGCGCTTGACGCAAAAGCGTTGTTGTTCTGACAAGCAAACGTACGTTTGCTTGAGCGTCTAAGCTGCCCCTAACACTTATAAAAGGTTCTCAAGTGGTGACAAAAATTACATACCTGCTTAAAAATGTGTAGGTTTTTGACAATTTCGCCACCTCGATCCAAAACAATGATTGTCATTTTTCAATCTTCAACACTTTTTGTTATTTTCAGAAAAAGTTAACAAAGCCCCAGCCATAACCGCTTTGATAACTTCGCACCTGATGACATCACAATAACAATTCACTAGATCATCTAAAATACATACAGAAATCAAAATTCAAATTAAAAATAATTTATTACCGTATATATTATATACTAGAAACAAATTTATACGAAATTAGATTACGTCAAAGTACGAAACAAATAACAAAGGTATTCTCACGATAAATATTCCACTTTTTATAAATTTAGAATACGTATAAGACTTTTTTAATTTTAACAATGGGTACATAACCGATCCTACCAAGGGAAATTTCAAACTGGTTGTGGGTTGATCGCAACTATATAATTATATCGTAACTAGCTCCAGATCCGGTTGAAAAGACGACAGCAAATACTAAAAAAATACCTACTTTTAAAAATATATTCTGATCGAATTCAATTTTAAATTCGTGATTTTTTTATGCTATTTGATAACGATCCTAGATACTCGTTTGCCTTATGGTAAGCGGTAAGCCCGGCCCATAGCAATTTTAGTGGCACTCAGAACTTTGTAATACAAAGGCCTGCGCGACACTGTAGTGCGTTCGTTACCCTGAGACTTCTTATAAGCCCAGTAATTTTACTAACCACATATTGGATATATGTGGTATCGTTAGAATCCTTAGGCAGCCCTCACACTTAATTCATGATTGATGGATAAGTATCAATCGCGGACCACGAGAAAACTATGGAAAAACCACGATCTCCACTGGAATCTCCACTGGCTTGATGGAAATCTAGTCCGAGCACGGCAACCGGTTCTGCATGCACTTCTACGACCTCTATTCAAAAAAAATGTTTCACAACCACTGCGTGCTCAGTGGAGACCGGAGTGGAGCCGGGGTAAATAAGTGGTGGTGCGCAAGTGATGTATGTAATAGGTCGGGGAAAAAGTTTCTTCGCATTTTTTAAGAAAATTCAAAACATTTTTTAATATAGTTTATTTACATTTAACTAAAGTATGTAGGTACCATTTTGTTCGATAACTTTTTGCCATCTTGTAGGTAGGGACATGATCCCAATGCTATATAAATTTTGGGACTTCTGATCAAAATACCGCGACAAGTGGTTTTGGCAGTCCTCTCGTGATGTTAACCTGACACTGCCTAAAGAATTCTGAAGAGACCGAAACAGGTGGGAATCTGAAGGTGCAAGGTCAGGACTATACGGCGGATGCATTAACACCTCCCAGCCAAACTCTCTTAATTTTTTCTGAGTGGCTAAAGATGTGTGAGGTGTAGCGTTATCATGAAAAACCATGAAAATGAAAACCACACCCCTTCTGTTGATTAATTCCGGCCGCTTTCTCTCAACTTCTTGCTTTAATCTCATCAGTTGTTCGCAGTAGAGTTCAGAATCGATGGTCCTGCCTGGTGGTAACAGCTCATAATGAATAATGGCCTTCCAATCCCACCACACACACAGCATCACCTTGTTGCGAGTTAACCCGGGTTTCGCCACAGTCTGTGAAGCCTGACCGGTCTTTGACCACGACCTTTTTCGCACGTTCTTGTCGTACGTGATTCACTTTTCATCACCAGTTATCAGCTTCTTCAAAAATGGTCCGGTTTCATTACGTCGTAGTAAAGAATCACAAATGAGTACACGGTTCATTAGGTTTCTTTCAGTGAGCTCGTGAGGTACCCAAATATCGAGCTTTTTTGTGTACCCAGTTTTTTTCAAATGCGCCAAAACTGTTTTGTGGTCAATTCCCAGTTCTTCAGCTACGTCGTAACTACTGATATGCCGATCTTGTTCCACTTTTTCAAAAATGGCATCCATTTTATCCGTAATAGGGCGACCAGAGCGACGTGCATCTTTGAAATCAAAATTTCCGGATTGAAAACGCTTAAACCAAATTTGTGCTACTCTCACAGACACTGCACTAGGTCCATAAACATCGCAAATTTTTTTCGCGGCTTGCGTTGCATTTTTACCTTTTTTGTAGTAAAATTTTAAAATGTATGGAATTTCTTCATTAGATTCACTCATTTTGACAGTACGAAAAACAAATGAAAATCACACATTTTCCTAATTTGAATTTGGAATTATGTTCTTTAAAATTTAAACTTTCATATGATACCAAAACCAGCCAGATACAAATAGTATAGCCAAAGAGATTTTATTACAAGTTCATACATACTATAATGCGAAAAGACTTTTTCCCCAACCTAATATACGCGTATAGCGGAGCAGTCGTCGTTTTGAGCCCAGGCAGGGCTTCGAGATAGCACTATCTGGTCGTATTGCCATTCTTGTCTATTTGATGGTTTTGCATCAAGCCTCGCTTGCGCGTGTATTATTTTATCGATTGATGCAAAAGCATGGTTATTTTGACAACAAGACGCATACTTGCATAAGCGTCTACGCTCTCATCCCGAGTGATACTGGCTAGGGCAGTCGTGTTTTTTTTAATGTAACTTTTTCGTCATGTTGCATTTTTTTTCTATGTTACCCGCTGATTTGAGTAATCACATACATCGATTGTATACACATGCCATATATAAAGAGCTAGGTTTTATTAACGCCGGAGCTGGAGTAATTTTCTATAAAATTTGCGTATATCAAAAACAAGATTGAATAAAATTTTTAGGCTCAAAACTAGTTTTATCGATAAAAAATATTACAAAAATAGACTACCTATGTATTATAACTGGTCAAAATATAGCAACAATAATTATTGAGCTAGACGCAGGCGTTAGACGCGGCCATCCAGAGCTGGGTGCGGCCGGCGTCTAATTGCAGCTACTGAATGACTCAAAATAGAGAGAACGAGAAGGGACGTTCGGGCTTTTTTGACGGTCTAAGCGCTGCTATCGACTCAGCTTGTAGCTATACCTACTAGGTCGCAGCCACTCAAAAGATCAGTTTGCGCCGATGATATCTATACAAAATGTAGGGAAAATGTTGTCCGTAGGTTTTGGTCGCGTTAGTGGCCACGTTCGTTGCTCCAATGTGCGGCAGCACATCGAACTGATTTTTTAGACATCTATATTCTATATGCAGCTGAAAATTTATCAATTTCATAATTTATAATGAAAGTTATCAAGTAAATAGATAGATATACAGGGTGTATTTGAAATGTATTTGGGTGTATGTTACAGATTGTATACTGATATCATAAAACATACATCTATTTTGAAATAATGATAAAAAGTAACTGAACTCACCATTTGAAAACTATTCGCTATTTATTTTTTTGGTTTAGTGAACACGCCTGCATTCACCTCCTTTTCCAAATGCAAAAAGCACGTAGTAGGTATTTGTAATTTGTATTCTCTTTGAATAAAACTTTGCTATAGTTACGCTGCGTCTAAGTTATGGGTAATTTAAAATAATCTTTGACACTATTGATTTTAGGTTGAAAATGATATATTACCAATACAATTCCTATTTTTTTTAATTTAACCGTGTTGTTACCACTAAAAACCACTTTTTGGCGCCTGTTTAGCTAGACAGAGTCTAAAGATAAACATGTAAAATGATTAGAAATGTCACAACAGAATTGATTTAGACAATGGTTAGACACTGCTTAAATCAGTTTGTGGTTGGTCATAAACACGCAACTAAGGCATGTTTAAGAGTTAAACACTATTTAACACTGGCTTAACGTGTGTTTAATTTTTTTGTGGTAAGAGTTAAGACCCGTACGACTCGGTCTGGAATTGGTAGGGGCCGGTTCACTAGACCCCTTATATTATTTTTAAAACTAGGTTAGATAGAAAACACACGTATCCACTGCATGATTGTTGCACCCATACTAAACTATAAATAAAACTGCGCGAGCGCAATGGAAATCCTAGAAATCTGTGTTGTAACTTGTAGATTATAGCCCGCAGTTCTAAAAGGTTGAACTCAATTCGCTTTTTAAGGTTCTATGAATCCTACTAATATTATAAATTAAATACGACAGTGTGTTTGTTGGTTTGTCCTTCTTTCACTCAGTAACAGAGCTACGGATCGACGTGATTTTTGGCATAGATATAGTTTATGGATCGGAGAGTAACATAGGCTACTTTTTATCCCGGCAAAATACACGATTCCTCCGGGAACGTGGGTGAAAACCGCGGGCAGAAGCTAGTTCTATGATAAAGGAACTACTCTTGTATTTAATTTGAACTTTTTACAATACACATACCGCATCTAGCTATAGAAGAAAGAAACACCCTTGTAACCTTGTGTAGTGCCACAGAATACATAATAGTATGATGGTGCTTACGCACACGGTAAGGTCCTATGTTATGTCGTCCGACTGTCCTCGGATGCGTCCGAATGTCGGACTACTGAACAAAACTATCCAGCGCGTCAGATTTCAACTATATTACCGTTGGACTGTGGTCCAACCATATTAATTCACTTTGGTTGAAAGATGTATAAATGAAAGCGTATGCTGTTTACACAGTAGGTAGGTATCTAGAAGTGAACAACAAGTGAACAGTTCAAATTTCACATTGCTCAGGCCAGAAGTTGTCGTTGAATCGGTCTTGGGAGTTTCAAACTAATTCAAGCAACTTATACTACCTACATTGAGAGAACTAGCAGAAGATCCAGATTCATTCATGCATCTTCGAATGAATGAAACAACAAGTATTCAAAATTTAAAAATACGACTGCCCTAATTAGTGTGGTGTAGATGTAAAGATTCTAACGATATCCCATACATCCAAATCTGTTCTGGCGTTTGAACGTTATGTTGGAATAAAGAAACTCTTACATGAACCCTGAAAACATTGCACTCCTTTTTTGGGCAGTCGTTTAAAACTAAAACGGCGTTTGCCCCCTTTTTCCATTCGAAAACCGTGGGAATCGTTCATTTATCGTTCAATTGCGCTGAGTATTGAGCAGTGAACTGTGAACGACAAAAGCGAAAATATTGAGCTTATTGAATGCGCGCGCCGCAGCGTCGCAGAGGGATGTCATTGAACTACGGAGTAACAACCCCAAGCCGCGGACCCCTTTTTAAAAGTTCTTCAAATTTTTTTCGTTCTATCATAATCACTGTAAAATAAATATATATTTTCCACAAAAATTCTGCGTCTAAGTTTCCAGAATTCAACGTACGGTCTACCTACCTAATTTAAATCATAAATGATACCATCAGATTCTTTACATTTCAATATCAAGAAGATGAATAAAAAAATGTATGACAAGTATTTAGGTACGCAGTTTTTCACGGCCAAATCAACAAATTGCATGTTTTAGTAGGTACACCTTTACGGCCCGCGTAGAACAAGTGACGTCAGACGATCTGTCCAATTTGTATGGGCCGTTTTAGCGCTCAGTGATACCATTGAGCTATTTTCTAGGTCAGCTCTCCATTTTTGACGTTTCTAGCGTTCGATTTCCAGTTTTTTTGATATAGACATTTGATTCTCATGAAAAATTGATTGTCATCAAAAAACAACACTCTATTATGTTTCCAGCTTAACTTCTACAATTTTGTATTAGTAGAAAAGAATTAAAAAAAAACAAATATTGTTTAGATTCCGGGTATGTCCAAAAATATTACCTAATTGCAACCGGTTGATAGCTTCATACGTATATTATATATTATTACATCATAGCTGTATATATGGTCATCGAGATAATAGTGCCTAGCTAATAGCTATAATTTGCTCGAAAAGTGCCTGATGAATTTAAAAAGGCAAATTTGTTTAAACGCTTTATTTGCCCAATTCAGAATGGACGGTCACTGATGGTGGCCAATAACTGCTGCTCATTTATTTCTATTTGCTGCCTACCACGAATCATTTGCTGCCTAGCTATTTTTATAATAATCAAAATATTTTGTGTAACGAGTGCACTGCAGGGCCGCGAAGGCCTTTGTGTTTCAAAGATCTGAATGGCACTGCAATTGTTATGGGCCATCGTTATGCTTACCATCAAGTAAACGACCAGCTCGTCTCGATTATCAAATAGAATTTTAATAAATTCATTATCCATAAAGGCGAGTGCACTTTCACAAGCGACACTCACGCGGACGAGTGAAAATCGGGTCAATAAATAACTTCAATCTCACTACATCCAGGGTTCTAACTTGGACCCACCATTCTGACGTCAGGCTCGCGGTCACTTGTTCGTAGGGTAGAAACCACAGATTTAGGAACAAGGTCTCTGGCAAGGAACAAGGCCTAGGTAAATCTGTGGTCGTAACTGTGTGGAATCTGTGTTTCATTCTATACTATATATACAGATATATATTATATAATATCCTACTTCCTATCCTACTCATATTATAAATGTGTGTGTTTGTCTCTTTGTTGGTTTGTCCTTCTTTCACGCAGCAACGGAGCAACGGATCGACGTGATTTTTGGCATAGTTATAGTTTATGGACCGCGGGCAGAAGCTAGTAAGCCAATAATTGGGTTGTTGACTGTATTCAAATAAAAATATAATTTTGCCGCGAAACGGTAGTTTTTGTGACAGAAATCCTATTAAACACAATATTTTTGTTTATTTTTAAGGAATTTAATTTAAATTAAATAATCAAAATGTAATCACATCAATCCGAAGTCACGTGACCTAAAACGCCCGTGACGTCACTGTTTCAATCGGATGTGTATACCTATATATTTTTTGTTTTGTTTTTGGCTCCACGTGATTTGCGCATTTAACTAGTGTCAAGTTATATAAGTAATAATATATAATAAATCTCTAGTTTTGGTGCATGAAAGTCGTCAAAGTCACGTTAAAGTTTAGTCTAGGCCTATATTACACATCTGTGGTCTAGGCGCGGTCGAGTCGAAGTGACGCTTCAGTAAATTGGTGGATAGTTTACTGAAGCTTCTATAGAGTTTTGGATAGAATACGAAAATACACGTTTTTCGTTTTTGTACTATTTGCCTTTCACTCATGCAACTTTATGAACACTTAATGGTTAATAATCCACTATTATTACACATTAACACTCTATAAAACAAAGGTTTTAGTAAATAATACAAAATCAACAACAGCACATTTTCGCATTCCCGCCAAAACTCCAATGAGTATATAGCTCGTTGCGCTTAACTGCTTAGTATTTTAGAGTGATTTCTGTGATTATTTATCTGTGCTGTGAATTCCGCGCCTATTTTTCTAAATTTATTTCGACTCTTGAATATTCTCCCATGATGGAAAGTGGCTTCATAAAGGCAAATAATTCCAATTTGCCGAGAATTGATTGTTTTGCGGTGGCCAATTTCTTCTCGACAAACGATAATTTCTGCTCTGCTGAATTTAGAAATGTGAAGACCTCCGTGTAAGTACCTACTTATTATACCAAAAATCATTATTTTTATAACCAACAATGAATATATAACAGTAATCGTAGGTTCTAAGATCCAAAGTGTATTAATTAACCAAAGCATATATATAAATCAATAAGCTCAAAAAACTTAGAACTTATATTTTAATACATAACAATACATATAGAGAAAGCATCGAATCAACTTGTCACTAAACGTAGCACAGACTAGGTAGTAGTGGTTATATTCTCTTTACTTGTCACTTTACAGTGTTATAGAAAATTACTCTGTGGTAATTGAACACGTGACGTCACTGCCGTTTTGGAGCAAAATTTAAAACGGCATTTTAAATACATGATAATTAAAATATTAGTTGTTTTAAAAAGTAAATTTAAATATTTTGGGTTATATTAGGCCCATACGCATCGTTTTAAACACTTTCCCAAAATCAGTCAACATCCCTATTGCTGACCCTTTGCTGTCTTAAAAGTTTTATACTTAGATCTTGTAGCTGGCAAAGAAATAAAAATATCGATCAGTTAATTTGAAGGTCCCAGTGCCTGTTAGCAATATGAGAGCCAAGAGCTTACGTAGATATTATAATTGTTGACTTATTAAAAACAAAACCAGAGTAGGTAACAAGACATATATATATATGGTTGCCGATTTATTTTTTTCTTAATTGAGGGTACCTCTTGCGTTTTGTGTTAAGACTATGGTGTTAGACATATTCCATGTTACCACAAGAAACATTTTTAGATGCCTGTTTAGCTAGACAGTGTTTAAAGATACACGTCTAAATTATTAGAAACGTCACATCACCACAGTAAAACAAGAATAGTAACTACCATAGAAACGACTTGCTATACCCCTATACATAACATACCTTTAGGCTCTTATTACTGTTAATAAATTGTTAAATGGTGGTTTAATTAAACTATGTTTTGTCTATGTTGTCGACAACAAACTGAAGCGAAGGAGGCAACATAGCTCGCGCATCTTAACATTTTTGAAGATAAATAACCACTTAATTTAAATAATCACTAACATTACAAAGGTACGACAAAAGTAGATATCATTTTGACCCTATCAACTTTTCATACTTACATGAAAATGAGCAAAACATAAAATCCCACATTTTTAGGTTTGAAAACTTGAATGGATCAAAGTGAAATTATGTTATTGTCAGCAATTTCACCGAATGATATTTTTCATAATTATGTATAAGTGATTGTAATTATATTAAGTGATCAACAGAATATCTTCAAAATGTGATGCGCGCTACCGCGTTGTACATTCATCTATACAAATTACCTACTGACCTACTAATAAAAATAACAAACATTTACATTTATTTTGAAATCTTTATTAACTTACTAGAAAATTAAAACCTTAAAATAATCAATCAGTCTTACACAAAGGAAAATTGGAATGAATACGCTTCCAGAGCGTACGATACCTTACAAGCATTGAAGGGTGAGAATACAATTAAAAACTAGAAAAATTAAGGATAACTCCGAAATTTAAAAATCACTACTGAGTACCGTCCCCGTTCGCTTGGTCCTTGATCTCTTTGCGCACAGGTCCCGTTTGCGTGATGGGAACAGATCGCTGACCTTCCACCGCTGGAGGCACCTTCCTCGGAGCCACTACAGTCAGCACACCATCAGATGACAATCTGGACTCGACAGTCTCTGGCGTACAACCTTCAGGCAGCGCGTAGCGGCGAGTAAATGAACGCGATATGAAGCCGTGCTGGTCTTTCTTCTCTTCATGCTTCCCTTCTACCACTATAAAACCGTCTGCGGTTTTCACACTGATCTCTTCCGGTGCGAAATGCTGCACGTCGAGATTAACTTGGAACTTTTCTCGGTCTGACTTGATGCTGGAGCCGACGTCTCGAACGGCAGCCGCGAGGTGACGCCAAGGGCGGTAGTACTCCCGGCTGACGAGCGGCCCGGCGGCAGAGAGGAAATCTTCAGGCGTCAACCCCAACCCAAAATGCTGATCCAAAATCCGACGAGGGCGCTCGAAATGCGGGCGCTCAAATTCGCAATCCAACAAGAATGGTAGCAACGACATTGTTGTTTTATAGCGTAATAGTTCTTGAAAAGTAGACAACGCAGATAATATTATATTCTCCTGGCGATTTTCACTTCGAAAACACTAGTTTATCTCTCTGATGCTCGTTTGATTCTGATGTCGAATGGCGCGCGTACCGCGTATTTATCCGTAGCGTTATCTATCCAAGAAATTGCTAGAACTTTCGAGATGTCAGCGGCGCTCAACTATAAAGTTATTGCGGTCCGCAAATTGGAATCTAGAAAGTTGACGGACGAAAACTCAGGGGTAAGGACTTATTACATCACACGATATTCTAACTGTCTTACTAAGACTGTTAACTTGTGTAGTGTAATAAGAGTTAGCGTGTTGTTCGATCATAATAAAAAAAGTAGACAATAAGACAGTCTTAGTCTTAGTAAGGCAGTCTGAAAAACGCGTGGTGTATTAAGTACTTAAGATTCAGAGACAATAACATAAACCATGTGTACTATGTGAGTTCTTTGATCGGTTTACAAGCGTACAAGCGAACTATGGTGGGTCACAGAATAGTTCGGTTATACAAGCGTTAATCACTCATCTATTTGCCGAGATCACGTAGTGCACTCATCTAAGCCAGCCTTATAATCCTACAAGGTTCTAAGGGTTTGTTGTCCATCTGTCAGTCTGTCTGTCAAGACCCTTTTTTCTCAGAAGCGCGTGGAGTAAAAGTGAAGAAATACTCGGGAAAGGCGGGAAAAATCTTTGAGACTCAATCCTCCTGATAGAAGAACTATGTACATTTTACATTCCTACAAGTTTGAACGGAACCCTCAGTACGCGAGTTCAACTTGCACTTGGCCAGTTTTTTTTTTCACCTGTACTTTTACAGATTTCATCACACGAATACACAAAATGTTATAGGAGTGAATGAAACAACAATATAATATGACAAAGGTAAATCTATTTTAATATAATACTGATGAAACATTTTTGTTTTCTAGTTCGACATTTCAAGTTTCAACGTAAGTTTACTATGGTTACTACTGTTTTCACTTGGTGACGCCATACCATCTCCATCCACCCTCATTGAGTAGTGGTATAGTGGTGTTTTGTGGATGTTCATATAGGACCTTTAAATAAAAAACATTTTTTTAAATAGTTGCTCCTACAAGGCCCATTTATCTTCAAACGGCTGAATAGATTTTTTAATCATAGCTAACAAAACTCTCGATAATGCCCCTTTAAAAAAACTAAATCAAAGCCGGTCCATTCGTTTAGGAACTACGATGCCACAGAAAGACAGATACACTCGTTAAGCTCATAACACTCCTACTTTTTTGCATCGGGGGTTAAAATTAAATATTGTTACACTTAATTGTTTAGTAAAACATCACCTAAGCTAGGTTTTAAATATATATAAAAACCAAACCATTTTATAGCTTTTTTGTTTACAAATAAATAAATAAAAACTTATCATTACATATATTGTTGTAGAAATAATTATCATATTTATTAAACTTCTTTACTAAACTTTTCTCATTTTCAAGCTAACTGACTGACTTGTGACTGCGCTGTCACGTTACGATTTAATATTTTAAATTCGACCCTGAATTCTGTATAGGATGGGAAGCTGTGAAAAATTAGTTTCGCTACTCGCCGCCAGAGCGCAAGAAATCGATAGAAAATTCTAGATTTTTCCTTTTCTATGTCGAACGAAATTACTAGATTGAGTAGAATAGGCAATCATGGGTCATACGAAATCATTTTTGTTATGCACTAAATTTTATATAAAATAATAATGAGCGAATAATAGACTTTTTCTTACTCTCGCCCAACGCCTACAAAAAGATTATGATTTAAACATAGAAGTTTATAATTAAAGGATTTAAATTAATATCATCTCGGTGTGAAATCATTGATCAACCTTTGAGTTTTAATTAATTCTAAACTAAAGAAAATATCAAATGTTGCGTTGTGCTAAACGCAATAATTAACATTTTCTTTGGCATATATCTCACGTGCATAATATTCTAATAGGTACATAATAAATATGTAGGTACCCAGCACAGAGTCTCTGCGGTCTTATTAACATATCATTATGTACCTACATCTTTGATTTCTAATAATGTAATCTAGGGTCAAGTTTGATGTTTGGTTTAGTTATTAATATTTATACTCAAACGAACATAACGCACACTTACATAACTTAGCATTAGTATATGCTATTGTGAACAAAAAGCGAGCACTGGGTGGACCCTTTATTATACATAATGTTACGGAGACGGAAACATTTTTTTAAATTTTCTGCCACTTACAAGCGTTTTCAGCAGGCTGAAACAGGTTTTCGGGCCGTTTCGGAGGAAGGCCTAACACATATCAGTTGATCAAAAATTACTCCTAGTTAACGCCGTTTTCAGCAGACTGAAACATGTTTTCAGTCCGTTTCAGGACACGAGTAATTACATGGCACTATTTCCTGAAAACCCATTTTCAGGCCGTTTCAGACCAAGTTACACCCCTCCTGTCCGCGGAACATTCTCGAAGGTGTGTAAGAGGGACAGCCTATACGAGTGAAAGAGAGAGATGATTAGGCTCTATCATGTCTCTCGAAACTTCCAGAAGAAAGTGTGAGCAGGATGGCTATATGCGTAAAAGAGAGACGTCCATATTTGACCTTGAACTAGATCATTCTGGAACTTGGTAGCACATTTTGCGGCGCATATATAAGCGGATCGGGACGCGGCCAGAGACAGTTTCGATTGAGATACCAAGCGATACACATCGGAGTGAGTTTCGATTGAGATACAAAGTGATACACATCGGAGTGAGTTCAAAGCGACTAGTAGTGATTGTGATATCTGTGACTAAGTGAAATACTAGTGATTGTGATATCTGTGACAAAGTGAAATACTAGTGATTTTTATAGTGAAAAGTGTTGCAAGTGATTCCTTTTGAGTTCAATAAAGTAACTGTTTGTTTAACGGCTTCTTTCTATCAAACGTTACCCTATAGCTCGTAATATTTTGGTGTCAGAAGTGGGATAGAAAGATGCCTATCCCTGGTGTTTTTCCTCCAGACTCCTCTTGATCGTCCCTCGGTGTTATAGGCATCTTTCTATCCCACTTCTGACACCAAAATGTTACGAGCTATAGGGTAACGTTTGATAGAAAGAAGCCGTTAAACAAACAGTTACTTTATTGAACTCAAAAGGAATCACTTGCAACACTTTTCACTATAAAAATCACTAGTATTTCACTTTGTCACAGATATCACAATCACTAGTATTTCACTTAGTCACAGATATCACAATCACTACTAGTCGCTTTGAACTCACTCCGATGTGTATCACTTTGTATCTCAATCGAAACTCACTCCGATGTGTATCGCTTGGTATCTCAATCGAAACTGTCTCTGGCCGCGTCCCGATCCGCTTATATATGCGCCGCAAAATGTGCTACTAAGTTCCCGAATGATCTAGTTCAAGGTCAAATATGGACGTCTCTCTTTTACGCATATGGCCATCCTGCTCACACTTTTTTCTGGAAGTTTCGAGAGAGATGATCGAGCCTAATCGTCTCTCTCTTTCACTCGTATAGGCTGTCCCTCTTACACACCTTCGAGAATCAGTTCAAAGCGACTAGTAGTGATTGTGATGTCTGTGACTGAGTGAAATACTAGTGATTGTGATAAACATAAACATAAACATAAACGCTTACACACTCATACCCCCGCACTAGGATTCCCTGTGTCGCAGGTGGCATGGACATACACAGATACACATCACAAACATCCAAGACCCGAGAACAAACTTTATGCTTACACAAAATCTGCCCCGGCCGGGAATCGAACCCGGGACCCCTCGCCTTGCAGGCAGGGTTACTACCAACTTAGCTACGGAGCCGTCAATATTTGTGACAAAGTGAAATACTAGTGATTTTTATAGTGAAAAGTGTTGCAAGTGATTCCTTTTTAGTTCAATAAAGTAACTGTTTATTTAACGGCTTCTTTCTATCAAACGTTACCCTATAGCTCGTAACAATAATATATAATTGTATACAGTAAAAACAATTAATTGTGTTTAGAGTTACAGTAGCGCCCTGCGCCTTTAAATCGGCCCGTAGGTAGGTACCTAGTAGGTACTTAACTGAATATTGAGGAGGTATTTAAAACATTGTTTCAGATGATGTTTTGAGGCCGAAGAGGCCGTCACCAGCGGCAATAAAAAATTTTCTCTTCCCGTTTATCCTCAGTGGCGAATTGGCGATGTAATGGGGAAAATAACTTTGTACATCCTCAGGTAGAAATTATTTACCTATCATGTGAACTTAAAAAGCTAAAGAACGGGTAGTAAAAAGTAGGTATACAGTGGTGATTTTAGGATTCAGCGCCCTGAGCCTGCAGGCCCAGCCGCCCTGCCGATTCCATCACCCGCACCGCGCCGGTTCCGCGCGCCTTTCTGTATACGATATAGTCCGCGTCATGATATATTGATATACATATGGTTTTGATAACTTACACCCATAGGCCCACACGACCACCTTACGAGATTTAGGTTCTTATTAATAAATAGTGGTAAAGGGTGGTTTAGTTAAACTTTGTTTTGTTTTTGTTGTTCTTTGTGAATTTTAAACTGAATTGAAAGAGACAAAACACAGATAAGTATTCAACAGTTTAAAATTGTTTATAAGATCCTTAGTTAGGTAGTCTTTTTTTAATTTCTTCTACTGCCGCCTCGGGCCATGGCCCTTTTGGCTCTAGGGTAAATATGCCCCTGTAGGTATATATTATAATCTCATAAGCTGCTACTACTACTAAGCTATTACAGCTATGTAAGTAGGTAGCTATTTAACTATTAGATTTAATAAGAAACATTGTAAAATTATTTTTTCAAAAAGAATACAGACGTGTTTCTTGCTCTTTACTTGGAACGGCCACATATCTAATTTTCATGAATGCCCTCCTCGAACCTAAGAATGAATTTTGAGCAATTTTTTTCAAAGCTAGGTGTAAAGTTATCAAAGCTTTTTATGGTAAACAATGTAACATACAATGCCATTAGCTACTCAACGTAAGTAATTTGAATAAGAAAATTGGTTTTATATGTTGAGTGCACTCAAAGATTTCAAATGTAAGTGCTGTATCTAACATTTACTTATCTATTCTGTGACCTAGATAAATTTAATTTAGGAAGTTCTGCCCATTTTCCTCTAATATTGGCACAGATAATGGTCAATGGTGATCACTGATGGCTTTTGCACAAGTTACTACTCGTCAATAGATGGCATTAAACTAAGTAATTTTTCTCCACTAGATGGCACTGACTTTACCTTTTTGCATAAAATTGTATTCCTTAGAATCTATTCTAGAATGCTTTAGGTGTCTAAATCACGACATGGAATATAAATCTTTATTTAATAATTTGCATATTCACTATAATAAACATTATTTTATTTATTACATGGCAATTTTAATTGTTTTGTCCGTGGTGCGGTGTCAAGATGGCTAGTATAATAAATGTCCACCATAAATGGGAAATTATTGAAGTATCTTGAGAACATTGATCCATACTAAAATGCGAAAGTATGTTTGTTTGGTTTGTCCTTCTTTCATGCAGCAATGGAGTAACTGATTGACGTGATTTTTCGCATACATATAATTTTTTCATGCATTATTTCATCATCATTACATAATATCTCATTTTCCTTTGTATAGTTGACGGCTTCCTGACGGCTCCGTAGCTAAGTTGGTAGTAACCCTGCCTGCAAAGCGACAGGTCCCGGATTCGATTCCCGGCCGGGGCAGATTTTGTTTAAGCATAAAGTTTGTTCTCGGGTCTTGGATGTTTGTGATGCGTATCTATGAGTGTCCATGCCACCTGCGACATAGAAAATCCTAGAGCGGGGGTATGAGTGTAAGCGTTAATTATAGTAATAAAAGGTCTGTCGCAGTAATTTTCTTTTTTGCATTATATTTTTTTGTGATGATTGTATCGGTTATAGATTTATTAATTATTTACTGATAATTATTAGGGATAATAATATTATATCATCGTTGCATCGCGTCACTGGAACTGTTCGAATTTAAAGCTTGAATTTGAAGCTAAAATTATGATCTATCAAAAAAGTGATAAGTCATAAGATGGAAGATAGTGAATTTCGCAATGGGTGATAAAAACACAGTCACTAGATTGCTCCATCTTATTCCTTAAGCATTTTTTTTGAAGACACATATTTGCCTCTCTTACTTAACACGTGTACATTTTTTATAACCATCGAGAATTTTTACATTGGAAGATTAAACTTTATAGTGAAAATAAATAATGATTTTGAAATCCTCTTGAGCGATATTTAGCAAAAATATTTTTCAATGATTCTATAATGGTGCCATGGTGCTGTGTAAATCAAAACTAAGGTGTCCTTTTGGTATACATACCTAATATTTATATTCCATGAGATCACGCTCTCGTTCCAGAGTTCCAGGTTACTTGTCGATTTACAGCACAATATCGCTTGGACTACACAATATTAAAAATACAATTTTCATATTTTTAACAATATTTTTGTGGTAATATTTTTCGATACGGTGGCAACATTATACTGCGCAACGCCCGGCCAAATTCCAAAATACGTTTCGTTCGTTTCATTTCATGCCGTGCGTGGCCGGTTTGAAATTGATTCATTGACTTCAAAGAGAATATAATTGACTTTTTGTCGTGTTGTGGCCGCAAACTGTTGTGTACTGTGTTAATTTTACTGTGTTTATTAGTGCGTATTTACCGCAATTTATTTGTATATTGTGATTTTACACTCCTAATTTAATAATCGTGTAAGAACTAAGAAGTACAGTGGTTAATAAAGTTTTCATAAATAGCGGTGTTGTTGATGTGATCATTGTTTTTGTGAATTATCGTGTGTGATCATGGCAGATAATAGTAAATTGACCGAGGAAGAGATCGTGGAGATCAGAGAGCAGTTTGCGCAGGTATTTATTGTCCTTTAGTTGTGTTTTTAGCCGCAGAGTGGTTATATTTGATCCGTCTGCGGCGTGGATTTTGTGCAAACTTGCGAAGTTGTGCAGTTTCGCAGTAGAACATTTTTTGCACACTGCCGTCTGTTGTGTGCTAAGCAGGTGGTTTTTGGCATTGTATGTTTGTTTTGGGATTGATTTAATAGCAACAAAACTGGACGTTTGGTCAGGGGGACTAAAGCAAAACTATAGAAGAAATTCATTCCTCCTTAATGGTAAAAAAATCAGCTTTGGTCTTTTTACAATATGTTCCCGAATTTGATTAAAATTCCACTTATGAAATACAAAGATTTAGCAATGTATAATTTATTGAACCTGCATCACTACATACATACTTAAAAATTGATATGTTATCTTGATAGCAAGTCACTGATTACAAATTTGTACCTAGTGACTTGTAGCAACAATGTAATTAAACACTCATGCTAATGGTAGTATGTTCTAATTTTTTAATTACCTAATGGTGGTGTATGATGCGTATGTTCAAATTGTAATGACATAATGAACAATTCTGGTCGTAATCATCTCATTTCTGTTTTTCAGTAGAAACTCTTGATTTTTTTGTTGTAAAATGGCCCCTATCAGATCTTAGGTATGGTAGGGTAAATAACTTCATTGACTCTTTCCGGGTATTGTACTAACACATCAACAAAATAAAAAATTCCTAAATGCCTGTTTGATTAAAACTAATTTTAATGAAATCTATGCTCAAGGAAGTAATATTTAAATGCTGCATAATTATTTTATTACTATAGCCCTAACACAAACCATTATTGTTAAAAGAAGTGAACTTTGAATTTTAAATACACATTACAGACATAATATTCCGTTATTATTCGGGTTCGGGTAGATGAATGTTGCAGAGGCCGGCTGTTAGAGTCATTTTAACTTTCATAAGTGCTCCTTTGGGGCCTATTTGAATAAAGACTTTTGAATTTGAATTTGAATTAACATTGTCTATTATTAAATGTGTGTAATGCATAAAATTAAATAAAATGTTATAGAACTTGTGTATTTTTGTTACAAAAATCACTCGTTTCGAATCCAATTGGACAAATTATTCATGCGAGGCCTATAATTGTTAACAATTAATTCAGTTCAGCTAAGGAAAGGTCATTTTCTGTTGATTTGAAATAGATTCTAACACCTTAGTCTACTAATACTGGGGTCATATCTTATAGAAATATAATCTGCCTATGTTTAACACCCTGTCACATTAGCCTGCATTGGAGTGTTGGGTCCCTGTCACTTAAAATTAAGATAATATTTCATGTTGGTACTAAAGCAAACATCTCACATTGTTCAATTTAATACATACAATATAAGTTGTGTCCGAATTAAATGATTAAGGCTCACAGGAAGATATTTACTAAAACAGGAATCATTGTTAAAGATCTTATAATTAATATCATGTTTAAAATAAGCCAGAAAAAGAAATTTAGTAACAACAGCTGGTTATAAATTATAATACTATCTAAATTGCATCCAGGAATGATGTCTGTCTTAATAGTTGAATTTGCCTATCAATCCACACATGAAAAGTTTGGAAGTGTAGTGTGACTATACCATTAAAAGTAAGCTTTTATTGGGCTTCATCCCTATTAAAAGTATACTTTGTTGCAACATTCTGCCATTTTGTAAATTAACATTACATGAGATACTTAGTTGTCAAACACACTATCAGGATTCAGATGATAAAAAAGGAACCATATATTCACCACTAAACTTTGCAGGCTGCAACTCTTTGGCCCTGAGCCCGAAATCTATAAACAAATGGTTTAAAAATGACAACATATGGTTTCATCGCAAAATTATCACTTTAGACACATTTTCAGTATATTTAATAGCACAATGGTGGTCATCAGTAAATCATTGTTAATTTTCAGATGCTCTTCATCAAAGCGATCATTTTGCGACAAAACTATATCGTCTTTTTTAAACCATATTTGTTTGGGGCCCTGGGATTAAGGTAGGTTGCAATCTACCTTGAGTCTGACAGTCCTTTACTACACTCAAAGTAGGAATTAGCTGTCAAGTAGAAGGGTTTTTTACGACTAAAACTACTGATTTCCTTAAGTATGATAGAGTGAAGGTAAGCAACTTTTCATGTTTCAATTAAGAATATGAGTGTTAGTCATTCATACATTAAACTGCTCAAGTAACATTATCATGCGTCATTTCCCAATACCCATGAGGCGAATTTGTACACCATATGTTTTAGTATTCAAAACGGGTGTATGTGCTCTGTTGCCTTGACATGTTTAGACCACAGCACCTCATATTGAATAACCAAATATGTAGAAAGATGTTACACCATGCTATAGTACGCTATGGGCGTATCTTTCTTGGCTTCCTCCAGCTTCCCAGGGTTTCTTGAAAGGTCAATTTGAAGACCTCTTTGGCTGCCTTCTTTGCCACTGCACACTTCGTGAGCACTTGTGATGAGGACCAATATGACAGAACATATCTAATTGATGGAAGGAGATTTCAATTTGGAGTGATTACCTCTTGGAGTTCCTATTGTTCAAGTATTCTCAGCTCAGCTTCGACACTAATTACAGGTACATAGATATTAATTACTATAATTATGTGTCATCAAGTCAAGTGCACCAGCCCTGGGTCCTAGGCAGAAATAAAAAACCTTTGTTTATCATTATAACCATGGACAAAATGCTATTTTTAACTCTCATTGTGCATTGCCTTGTGGTTGTCCTGATAAGGAAATGCATTCAGCTTATTTTATCACTGACTTATTGCAAATGCTGGCTGAGGAAACTTTCAATATAATGGCATTAGTCACAAAACCATCAACTCTACCTTCATACTCAAGGTTCTGAAGCCTAAGTTCGACTAGGGAATAGAAATCGCTAGCTGCTTGGAGGAAAACAAATACGCCTTGAAACATTGCCTACAAACCACCTTCCCAATACCACAAAATAGATCATCTTCTATCGATCAATGATTTTATTGATTATCTGCAATTAGGTAAATAATGTACGTAGGTAAATAAGGTTATATATATGAAAGTACATCTCTAAAATACAAATGTTTAAACATACCTATGTAACAATATGGTGACTCTTACCTAATTCTTATTTCTTAGCATTATACTCCGAAAGTACAAACATCAGCTAGTTATGAAAACTGATTATTGAGTCATCAAAGAACTTAATTCTGTTAACGGATTAAAATGTAGAACATGCCTAACCACTGTTTTTATCCAATTTAAAGCTGTCTAGACATGCAGGATTATAACGTGGCTGGGAAACCATCCAAGAGCAATGAACTGGGACACTATTATATTGTCGATTTCCTAATTCTCTTTTCACATGAGGCAGCCTATTGATTTTATCAACACTTGTTACTAGGCAAGTAGGCTATTCGCCTGGGCATTTGATGAAGAGCATACGCAAATTAACAATGGGAAAAATACCGAAAGTGCTTAAAAGTGATCATTTTGCAACGGGACCCCTTTGTTTAGTACTATTGGGTGACTCCTATTACCTGACTCCTAATCAACAGGCCTACTACGTGGCTCTCTTCTGCGTTTTCGCCATCAAATCAGACGATGTCCCATCTCTCTTTTCCCTCGTGCTCTACCACCTGCTCGGTGGTTTATTTATTTAGGGCGGCCATACACGCTGTTTGAGTTTTGCTGTCAAAATATTCATGATTTTGCAATAAGCGCGGATTACGAGATAATATACGCGCAAGCGCGGTTTGATGTAAAACCATAAAAATCCACGAAATAGACAAGAACAATGTAACAGCCAGATAGTGCTGTCTCTTTCACTCCTTGTACTATTGTTATAATAGTTCAGGGTCATAAATTATGTTAAATTTTAAAATAGCACTACTTGTAATGTAGTACAATATGATTGCAATTAACTGGTGTTGAGTGACAGCAATATATGTATAAATAACTAATTAACATGCCCAATTCACACAAGAGCCGTCCGGAAGGATAGCATCCTTAGACAGGGCTAACATCGGTTACCGGGGTAGTTACCTAGACTCAAACTATCTTATAAGTGTACTGGTAGAAGATTATACATACATAATATATGCGTATTTTTGTTAAATCAATTTTTATTTATATTTTTTTTGTATCGTGTTCGATTGTTTGTTTTTAGAAGAGAACAGGCCAACTTTTAATACCACTTTTTTATGTTTCTCTCTGGCCTTCGGAGGTCGCTGATCTTCCGCTTTGACTCACAAAAAGATTAATTTGACTCGAGGTAAGCCAGTTTTTAACCTGTTTTCCCGTTAATATAAAATATTTTAAGATTTGTGCACTCAACAACTCCGAAAACTAATTGCATGTCGGCCGGCTGACCTTCCTTTCTTCGTTTTCATTTAAAAACTTTAACAAAAGAGTTTTAATTTTAAATTGAAATAGAGATAGATTGAAAATCATTCTTATGTCACACCTCAGATTAGACGCTGTAAAACGATATCAAAATCTGTTTGTTATACATATTAATAGAAGTCTATAAAACAAATACCTACATAGCACGGCTAAATATTGATTTTGGTTCAATGACCCCTGATCTTCTGAATACCTAGTGGATATCAGTTATGTCTGCCATGCACATACATGCCGAAGTTATACTGGCCACTTTTTCAAATAAAAGGAAATATTGAAATTAGTCATCCGTACTATAATAAATGCGAAAGTGTGTTTGTATGTTTGTTGGTTGGTCCTTTTACTCAGCAACGGCGCAACCGATCGTCCTGATTTTTTGCTTTGATATACCTAGTTTATGGACCTTAACATACAGGCTACTTTTTATCCCGGAAAAATGAACTGTTTCTGTGGGAATCACTTCGTGGGTGACACCGCGAGCAGCAGCTCATATAATAGACTAGATTAAATTTGTACCGTCTCTAAAGAAATAATTAAATATTCATGTACAATACGAAGTATTTTAATGATATTTCGCACCTCAATCCAAACCATTTGTATAAACAACTTTCATATACTTACTCGTATTTGTCTAGCAAAAAGGTGGCAATGTGTAGGTGTTAGTCTTGACGTAATCTTTACTTAGGGTACACTAGACCGAGTAAGATATTTTGTCTTACGGCTTAGCATAAAGCTTACGTACTTCGCTCTTTCAATCAAGCTATAATAAATTTATTGATATAATAATAATGATACGTTGTTAAGTAGGAAACAATGTAAATCGCCATGGGTACTCAATGGGTATTCCACCTATAGTGCTACCGTATCAGTGCCTAGTGGCCAATGGCCACTAAAGGCGCCAGAAAGGGCGCTCGGGCGTTTATGGACGTTATATAAAGCGCCGAAGCGCCCGGCCCCTTCGGTTCTCAGTATTGTGTGCGGGCGAAGAGAAGCCGGCGTTTGTGGTCTACTGTGCGCGGGATGCAAGCCACAATGTCACGCTGTGACCGTCTCAGTTTGTGGCACGGTCTCGGCCACTCAAAAGCTCAGTATGCACCATAGATTATAGTCTTTGGTATGCACCGATGTCATATAAAATGTATGAAAAATCGTCGCGTTAGTTGCCAAGTTGGCAGGTCAGCAGCACATCGTATTGCTTCTACATTCATTATGCGTAATTGAGTAAAGGCTAAAAAATGAAACTCCTTGACAGAGTCTTTGTCGCTATAACCTGATCTAAATCAAGTAAACAGTAAATAGAAATATTCTGGGCAGACGTGCTTCATCGTCGTTTACCAAAAGGGTCATACGCACAGAAAAAAGTAAGAACATATATATATGTAAAGAAATAAAAAAATGGCAATATAATTCTTAAACCCCGACGCAAAAATGTAGGTGTGTTATAAGTTTAACACGTTTATCCTGTCTCCATGTGGTATTGTAGCTCCTAAACGGATGGACCGATTTTGATTTAGTTTTTTTTGTTTGAATCGGTTGATCGAGACCTATGATTCATGAAAATCTGCTCAGCCGTTTGAATAGCAATCAGCTCGCTTAGTCGGGGGTTTCAGTGTTTGTTCTTTTTATCTATGGTTGCGACACTATTGCTTCAAGACCTAGATATATATTATCAACAAACAAAGTAACATCTAAAGATCGATTATATTATTATTATTGGACTCGACATTTGGTTTGACTGGTTGGTGATTGACTGGAGGTTATTCCTTTGTTTTCCAATTCTCTTATGAGGAATCGAATAAAACATTTCGCCCAGCGACTTTGTTTTTGAATCATCGCTTAGGTATTTCAAATATTGTATTAACGACCCATTAGCAAATACCTCTGAGCAATCATCAATTTTCACGCGTTTATTACTGTTAAGTAATATAATACTGTCGTAGTACATATTTGCTAACTTAAACACAGCATTCTCCTGGGCGCTGGGCACCGACCTTGGCTTGGAATGCGCTTGGTTTTCTCAACAATTCAGCCTTATGTCTTAAGCCTTTAGGTCTAGTTAGGCTTGCATTATTATCTAGACTATAGTTACTTGCCTAGATTATCTTGCAGGCTTCGAAGCTAAGTAGCACGAAGCTATTGTGACGCTTGCTTTGGTTATTCTATACACCCGTGCAACCGGTTCTTTTAACGCTTTTTTCAGACTTCCACAATGCTCTGAACTTCCTACTTACCCCGAACTTATAGCAATAGGTATGTAGTTAGTACTTATTACCTATAGAAGCCTCGCGGAAACCCGACCACCATTTCGCGGAGATCTCTCTGGTTCTCAACACCTTTTCATCTTGAGGTGACAGTCACTTGAGAGAATGACCTCTCGGGGTTCTTGTTATAATGGGCGGTACAGATTCGAAATGGCAATGACCGCAAGCTCGCAGATAAATGTTCAATTCGAAACGCTAAGTAACGTTACCGCACGTCAGTCATTCTGTAATTTAAAGCGTGGACGTCTACCTTTCTCTCGATATAAAAAAAAGTACAAGAGAATCACGGCAAAACGTTCCATGTTAATTTCAACATGTCGTGTGCCGATTGATGCCAGCGAAAAATTTGCGAATGAATCGCAGTGCATTGCGCCCAGTAATTTCACTGACTACTTCGCCCTTTGTTTGATTTATCGATATGTGGCCAAAGAATGCGTCTCATTAAGAAACCATTTACAACATCACATATATATTTATCAACATATATTTTTGTGACACAGTTCGAATACCATAAGTGAAGGGCGGTGGCACTGGCCGGCTATAAAAAATTGTCAAAACCTGAAAGCAGTAGCTGAAAGGACGTACTGCGCTAAGTTGCCGACCCATGTAAAATAGGACAAGGGCAGGAAGGAGAGACGACCTCAGTAGAGTTTCGAGGTCAAGAACTCGGTAAGTGTGACGGGCATGGGGCATCTACAAATCCGCGCTGTGATCGTGCAACATACTCTGAAGAGGCCGTGTGTAGATGTAGAAATTTGGGGTTTAAAAAAAATACTAAAGGTCTCGGAACAAAAAATTGAAACACACGTTAAACCTATGTTAATCACTGTTTAACGCCTAAGTATGCCTTAGTCGCGTGATTAAATATGAGCAACCACACATTATCTTACACAATTCTATTGTGACATTTCTAATGATTTTTGACCTTTATCTTTAGACGCTGTCTAGCTAGACAGATGACTAAAATGCTTTTTGTGTTAAAACTATCAGTATCTTCAAGTATAGTTCTATACGTAGTTGTATTCGTACCTTATAATACATGACTCGGATGCTGTACTACGCAGATTTCTTTGAATGAAGCTGAATAACAAGTTACGTAGGCTAGTAATTGTTGTAGTGCGTAATATTTTTCTATGAAGAACTGTTTCTAGTAGTCTTTTTTTAGTCACCGATTTTCTAGTATTTACACTATTATTGTTATTTAACTTCGGTTCTTGTTTGTTGGGGATTTTACAACCACTACCCGATATCCAATTATGCTTAATTTTTTCGGGCTTATGGTTCTGAAGACAATAAAAGATATATATTAAAAGAGGTATATCTATACTCTATAGGTACACATAAATTACATTTTAAAACAATTTTTTTTTAATTTGTCTTTCTTTTTGTTGCCGCTAATCTCCGAAACGGCTGGGCCGATTTTGACGGGATTTTCACTGACAGATTGATATACTGGCTGATTTTAATAACTATAAGGAGTAACATAACTATGTACTTTTAATTTAGAAAATAACGCGGGCGAACCCGCGGTGCACAACTAGCTATTTATGTAGAATAAACAGCACATTTAAAAAAATAATTAAAGAGAAATTATTTATGCGTGTAGTAGGTAATGTGAGACTGACGCTCATGATGATCTTAACTTATATCCTACGCTCGTTCCACTCCTATAGCTTGGCTTGAACTTGAACTCAAGCGCCTTTGTCCCTTTAGTAAAGTTATTACAACCCTCGTGAATCGTGATGTAGTGTGTGTATATCCATACTTAATATTATAAATGCGAAAGTGTGTTTGTTGGTTTGTTGATTTTTTGGTTTGTTGGTTTGTCCTTCATTCACGCAGTAACGAAGCAACGGATCGACGTGATTTTTGGCATAGATATAGTTTATGCACCGGAGAGTAACATAGTAAGCTACATTTTATCCCGGTAAAATGCACGGTTCCTGTGGGAATGCGGGTGAAAACCGCGGGCAGAAGTTAGTGTGGCATAAAATTGACATTGACAGCTGTTAATAAAGTTTTATAATGTTGACAAGTTGATTTAATTTGACAGATCGGTTTGACGGGTCCTGTGGGAACGCGGGTGAAAACCGCGGGCAGAAGCTAGTTTGATATAAGTCAATGGAATGAATTTCTGTAGCGCACAGTTGTTGTGACTACACTAGCGACCTCCAATCGCAGCTAGTGGTAGCCACAAAATTAACAACTAATTAAACACGTTTAGGCCGTCCCAAGCCCTTCTGTTTTCTCTCTATTTGGTGCAGGCGGGGAGATACGGGCGTCTGCGGCCGAGTGTGCGCGGATGGTGAGCCACAAACGCGGCTACCACCTGAGTTTGTGGCTTGGTCGCAGCCACTCGAACGCTCAGTTTGCGCCGATGCCATACGAAATGAAGGAAAAATCTTCTCCGCAGCTGCATAAATAACTATTTTTGCCTGGTCCGACTGCACATCATCTAATTACAATTCAATCAGATGCACACGCCAACACTTATCCAAAGATAAATCGATCGTCACCTCTCATTAAGCGGCCGCTGATTTCTCGCGTGGCGCTTGCTAATTTGCTTTCCAACCAATTAAAACAGTGAGCGAACAGTGAAATTACTCAAATTACTTTTGTAGTGATAAGAACTGTCGATAAAACGTCAGTCGATAACGGTTCGGGGAATTCGTGGCAGGAATTCGGACTCGTGTGGATAGTGATATGCGAACTGTCCTTGTTCGCTTTTCAAGCTATTAATTGACTGATAATGAGGTGATCCTGCCCACGTAAAGTGAAGCATATAACTCATGTCATCAACGCGGCTCAGCTTATAAAAGCTGTCCAGTATTTTTTTTTTGGAAAGGAAATAATCTGAGTTCATAGTGCGGGACCCGTGGCTTCTTAAGTATCTAGTTCGTAATCTCATTAGCTAGAGCCACAGATTTTCAGGGTTTATATTCCTCGTGTCATAATCGGTCAGTTCAGCTAATAAGTACTAAAAGGAAATTCAATTATTTATTCGATAAGTTAGAAGACTCCAAATACTTTATTTTATATAATAAATGCGAAACTGTGTGTGTACGTTTGTTGGTTTGTCCTTCTTTCACGCAGCAACGGAGTAACGAATCGATTTGATTTTTGGCATAGATATAGTTTATAGACCGGAGAGTAACATAGGCTTTTTATCCCGGAAAAATGGACGGTTCCTGTGCGAACGCAAGTGAAACCACGGGCAGACGGTAGTTTCTTATTGTACTCAATCACAATGAAACTCAAACCATGCACTTACCACGTTCAACATAAACTTAGCTATTTCTGAATTAATCAACATAACTACTCAAGGGCATTAAACCCACTTGAGATTCCTATTGCTGTTGTAATGTTTGCTAATTAAAATGGTGGATTTAGGCAACGTAGCATCGGAAAGGATGAAGTGGCATTCTTGCATTTCTGCCTATCTCAAAGGAGTTTTAAGTAATGATGTGAACTTAGAAGCAGGTGAGAAAGACTGTACTACGGCGCTACTCCGACCCAATAACATTCATCATTCTGTCCTCTTTGCACACACTGTCGGTTTTGCATTAATGGAAAAGAGAAAGAAGACCGCGCGGACTAACTAAGAATGAGGAAAAAATCCAAAAAAACTTGATTACTTCAAAATTCGAAAATGTACCACAACCAAGTTTTTTGATATTATATACGTAATTGTTGCTAATTTTATCAATATACATCTAAAAATAAAAACTTGCAAACTTATTTTTAGTCTGGTAACTTTGTCATTTTTTCTTATAGAGGAAATTTAGCAAAAAATTGTTTTGATCACATCAAGATTATCAGTAATATGATGAATAATGATGTATATTTTTCCAGTGCCAGAAGCTCAACTGATTTTGCTAAAAAACCTATAATAAATAAGTATAATATTGCAATTAGCTACATGTTGTGTACTCCCATACACATTTCTAGTAACACATGCTGTAATATCACTATAATTAACTTCACAGAAAGTCAACACGTGGCAATATGTAATAATAACGATAGGTACCTACTAATATTCAGAATAGTCAGAAATAGACCGATAACACGAAGGTGTTAGACGTAAGACTAGTAGTAGACATTCCGATTTGGCAGACGCCGACCAAATACCAAATCGGGTATGATATGCTTAACGCATCGGACGTCGTCGGTCGCGCAGGCGATTTGACAACGACCGGCCAGAGATGGTGCCTTCCACAGGAACCGTGCATTTTCCGGGAAAAATAACATCGTTTTTCGGCTCACTGTGTAAAATTCTGTTGCAGCTTGATACAAGGATAACACACTTTCGCGTTTATAATATTAATTTAGTTGTTACATCTGCTTTATATTTCTTAAAAGCAGAAGTAAATCGCCGTAGCCGAAATTGGCAAGGGAGACATCATCATTAAATCAGCATCAGCCAAATCGGAACGTCTGTTTATTATATTTGCCGTAAGTAAATAGATATCATCGGACCTACTCGAAGAGTAAAATTTAGGCCAATGGTTTCAAACACAATTAATGTTTACGTAAAATAATATTAATAGTCATTAAAATGAGCATGGTTTTAATTTTTAACTATTGTTAGCTTTTTGACATACTTATGTTGTGGGTCGATTTATGAGCATGTTTAGTATAATAAAACTTTTTGACTGAGAATATTGGCGTGAGTCAACAAGCTGCTCAGAACTATTGTACTACTATTGCTTATTCTATGGCAATACTACCCAGTTCTAGGTCCTCCAGCGGGGGTGTTCAAGAGTGGAGAGGGGAGATACTTGCGCATATTGTGACCGGCGGCCTTATCCGCTAATAAAATTGTCTTTGGATGGATGGATTTTTTTAGATTCCTAAAACCAGCGAGAACCCTAGACAATTATTTCCAGCCGAAGAATAGCAACCGCTGGTTTTAATCGGGTTGGAGTGGAAAACGAAAAATTTTACTAGCCGGTAAGGCCGCAGTTTCTATTTTGCTGAAAACCGGCCATAATGTTTGGAGCTATACTTGCAACTACACTTTACTAAGTGGTAGGACCAACTCTTCTGTGAGTGTCCGTCTGGGTTGGTACCACCGCTTTTGAAAATGAAATCCAATGAAAATAAAAGCGGGTTTTTTTTTGTTAGTATATTTAATGTTACATTATGAAATTGTTTACTTATTTGTTGCATATGCTGCGAGATATGAAGTTATCAATTTAGAGAACAAATATAATATTGTTTGAACAAAGTAGGTCGACAAAGTTTTCCTGGAAATCGACACTGCAAACATTATGTAAAATCAACCCTTTTAGCGCCATCGAGCAATGGTGGGTGACACCAACGATAGGCGCTACACATTTCAAACCTATCTACACTCACTCATGCTCTAACTAACCAAGGCTCTCCCAATATTTGCCTAACAAATTAAGCAAGCTATACTAAACCGAATAGCCAACAATGAGTCATGTTGTCGTAGTGTCTAATAGGTGTACCATTTTCCACGTCATTGCAACCGGTTTCGAAACTAGAAACTAACCTATTTGACTCACAGGTAACCCTGTTTAATGACCACCATTCACGATCGATCCAAATCCATCGCCCCGCGTGGAACGATGGTCTGATTTCGAGCACACTGACGGACGGTCACTCCATTCCGAGCGCGCAATCGATCACTCCATTTCCCATTGGTCATTCTGCGTCTCGAGTACTGCAGACTGAGCGCGAAATTAATCGTTGTATCGTACACGCACGGTGAGTTGGAACGTCTGGATATCCAACATTCCTCACTCCAAATAATCCATTTGAGATGTCCCACGCACGGGCGGTTTTTAGGACGTTGCCTTGGAATGTACTGACGGATTGGAGCGCTCGTGTATGGGGGGCTCTTAGCTATTTTTAATCCACTGATGTGCCGTAGGGTGTTAGAAAAGGGTTGCGATATCGATTGCAGTTGCAGGAAGGGTTAATTTTGTATGTGAAACTGGACGTTCGCATACGTAACGAGGGCAGAATAAACGAGAGAATGTAATTAATAAATTTTCGTTCGATTAAAAAATTATGAAATAACGCGTGTACAATTCGTTGCTCAGATCAATGAGAAAAACTGAAGAAACTGTCCTGTTTAAGACAGTTTGTTTTCTGTTGTCTAAAATTATTTACGTTCGCCGAACTGTACGAAACTCAAATTAAATCCAAATTGTTCTCGTAACGAGATGCAAAACCTTTTTCAGTCTCTGAAATAGAGCAAATAACATCTTTAACATTACATATAAAATAAAACAAAAAAATTAAGACTTCACCAAAATATGTTGTACCCATCGCAACAAGATGCAAAAACTTATTACTTTCATGATAAAAAGTGTAACTACTTCATACTTACACGATGAAGAAAACTCGCAAAACTTCCTAAAAAGCTCATTAGCAAAAAAAGTACTAGCAAAAGCCGCAAAATGTTAAATACGAAAGCTCTTAATAACTTTGAGGTACCAGGAGCGCATAATCGTCCAAGAGACTTTCATTTCTCACATCTGACGCACACACACACACACACACAGGCATCATACTGTTACCTTCATAAACAACTATGTATTAAAGTATGCCGTTCATAAGAAACAATTCTGTGGGTCAACACACTGTGAGTCACCGTACCAGAGATATACAAAGGTGAGGGGAGGATTGATGAGAAGCTCACGATTTTACTGCCCATTGAAATGTGTAACGTAAATAAAATATTTATAAGTACGCGTGTAGTAAGCGTAGTGTTGTTCAACACTGAAGAATCAAATAGATAGGTAGTTTGACAGGAGCTGATTGTTATGAAGGGCACCATGGCTTGTCATATTGGCAGCGTACATATTTAGCAATATTGCATGAAAGTGCTCGTGGTTTTGACTTGTTTAAACTATTATTTTTAACGACTGCGTGACTCGCTTATTATTATTTCTATAATAAATCGAAACCTTCGTCATTGGTGACTCACGTATATTAGATAACAATGTTGGTTAATCCTTGGATGTTAATCAATCCTAAAAATCACATTGCATGTAAGTAATAATAACTAAATATATAAACAGATATGTAAATATATAGTAAGTAAGTAATAAAAAAAATTAATAAAAAGGCGGTTTGGTCCTTCTTCATAGGGAGAGGAAGTTGTATGAAAATCCCAAGGGAATTTCAGAGCAAGGAGGTTAATATTTTAATGAAAACTCAGCATACGGGCATTGTAATATACAAAATCAACGTTTCTGTGAACCTCCTCCAAAGTTGGACTGATTTTTTTTTCGTGAATTATTTAAAAAAGGCTTTTCCTGCGGTCCTCTCATTTTCTTTTATGTTATAAATGCGTCCAATTGATTTGCAGGACGTCTGATCACGGCGGTAAAACTTGTTAATTTTTGGGGTTTTTAAATGTACCTATTTCTTTTAAAGATTAGTTAAAAAATAAAACGGAGAACCACGACAATAGTAGATATAGATGTTATGGAAAAACATGCTTGCTCTTGTGGAATTATTGAGGGAGGAAACAGGGGACTACGTGGACAAGACGCTGACCAACAGTCCTCTTAAGTACACATGGTTAAGGCTTTAGGCTACTCTTCCATGGACCACTCGCGACCGCCAGTCAGCGACAAGAAGAGGCCAAATAGATTTTGCAATAGTAGCTGGTTTTTTTCTTGATTAGTAGAAACGTGCATCTGGGTACTGAAAATATTTAATGTGTGGTCTATCCAATATAGAATCAACTTCACGTGGCCAAAATTACTCGTAGTCTGTATAAGCCCTAAAGCTACATTAGTATGGATAAACATTCCTGGAATGTCTGTGTTTAGAATGGCGTCATAGCGGAAACGAAGCGAGACGCGCTGCTCAAGTTTGGCTAGCAAATAGGGCTGTCACCTGTCGGGTGGTGGTACAAAATGTACGAGTCAAAACTGTAAGATAAATATATACTTAACTGATGCTGATAGCTTTAAAACAAAGCTTGTATTTCTAAATTTATGTGCGCCTGTCCATCCGTAATTTGTTCGGTTGCTTCTAGGAATCCTATTTTAGATGATATTTTACCCGCCTCCATACCAAACTTCAATCAAATCCTTCGGTGTGATTTGATTACAAACAAGACGTGCAACTACATTAAAAATAGGAATTGAAAACGTGATTCTTCGATAACTTAAAAATCAATGGCCAATCGCCTAGTTCTGCGTTCCCGCAATGACATTATCACCTTCGATCACTCAATCACTTTATCAAAAATTCAACAGCGAACCTGGCCAAACGCTAAATCGAAAATAAAAAAAGCAAAACTTTTGCATTCATTATATTAGTGGGATAAAAAGTTGTCATATTGTACCATTTATTGACAACCCTATTTTTAACCAGGCTTACGGATGTGATGTATAGTATAGAGGAACCACGCCTTTTTGTTTGTTTATACTTTATAGGTAACTCTTAAGTGCGGTCTGGTATGTACGATGTACGTCCTACTTTAAACCCTCGACCACCAAAATGCGGTTAAGTTACTCATCCATTAGATAACATTTAAATTTTCCTTCTATTATTACAGCTTGTTCGTACATGAGACGGACATAGGATAGTGTTATCTAAAATTTAAAAGACAAGTACGATTCTCGTGGATATCTTGACAACGGGTGAAACCGCGAGCAGCATCTACTATATGCGTCATTACTGGGGAGTACTGAGGTCTTAACAAAATTCTTTGTAATGCAGACCGTAGACGCTTATTATGCAAACGTGCGTTTGCATGTCAAAATATCAACACTTTTGCGTCAAGCGTCGATTACGAGATACTCGAAATCCGCGCTTGATGCAAAAGCGTTGTAATTCTAACAAGCAAACGCACGTTTGCATAAGCGTCTACGGTCTGCATAACAATACTTACAGTACACACAACTGTTCTTCCAAGCTAACTTGCAAGTTACCGATAGAGGGCTTCTTCTGTTCTCGACTTCTCAGTCTACTTATCAGCCGAAGAACGTCCACTGCTGAACATTTGCTTCCCCCATGTAGAGGGAATTTTGCCATAGCTCACGCTTGGCAGGCGTCAATCTTCATTCTTGCATATAATTATTCGTACGCTCGGAGAGCCTGTGTGTTCTGTCTGGGCCGCAACGGTTGCGGCCCAGACAGAACACACTATTATATAGACATATATATTCGTACGTACGGTATCTAGCAAACGTCACCTAATGTGCGTACGGCGAATGAATGGAATTCCCTTCCGGTGATTTGGGTTTCCCGCAAGTGGTCTGTGAATTTGGGTCTATGGTACAGATGATTCAGCTTTCATAAAACTATGGAGTTTTTTTAGAATGCCGACGAGTTTCTTGCATTTCTTCTCGAAGAGAACGAACACTAAAAGCCTTTCTCACTTCGGCGCTAGAAGGTAAAATTTATTCGCCGATCTTCCATTCCGCTTCCATGGATCTTCTTGCCCTTCTTCGCAATGGTGTCTAGGTTTTGGAACGAGGCTATTAGGATTACTTCCAATAACGCCCTTAATTAAGTGCTAGATTAGATCGGGTTAACGCTTTTATGATTTACGTAAATACAGAATAGGGGTGTTGACTCCATTTTTTAATGCAATGTCAATCAATTCGTGTTCTCTGCACGAGAATCAAATGTCTATATATATCGTAAAGACCGTAAATCGAATGCTAGAAACGTCAAAATGAGAATCAAAGTCAGACGTATGTGCTAAAACACCCAATACAAATTGGGACTCATATATGCCATTTTGAGAATTGGCCATTCTGCGCCTAAACCATGTTGACGAAGGAGAATGCTGCAGCCCATTCCCTGGATATTCCCTTGAACAGATTGGATGGTACTATTGTTAGCCTGGACCACAATTCGCTTCGAAAATGATGTTATTTACGTGAAATGTATATTATGATGCGGTAAATCCCGAACAAAATACTGGAAGCCAATGTATAAACACAAAAGTAACAATAGTATTTCCTAGTTGCATTACTCATTCAGGCTACTGCCGATAATGTATGTGTACATAGTCATTCCAGATCGTGCATAGTGAACAAAATACTATAATACAGAACTTATTAATGCGTGGTTTTGCCCCTTTGTTATGTATGAAGTTGAAGACATCATACAATAATATCCATACTAATATTTTTTGTATCGGAAAGGAAAGATTGCCTTTGTAATCACGACTCAAAAGAGAAATACAGTGCAAGATTGTGTACGATCCACGATGTAGCATGCTTGCCTAGAAGATATCAGCAGCGCAAGTACGGATCTTTTCAGTGTCAGATTTAAACACAATTTAGAGACAGTTTAAAAAATATAATACTTTTCATGTTAACTTTATTGATATCCAACCTTATAAATTCAAGCGGCCCAAGCAATGATTAGGGGACTCCAAAGGTTATTTTAATAAGAGGTCTTACAATTACCAATGAGAAGACCTTTCATTCCATTGTCATTTCTTGGTACTTAGGTATCATCATTATCATTTAGTCTGGCAGACAATTGACAACCCTAATGAAACATTCATGTTTAATGGACTATTATTTGTCATGTTTTATAGACCGTATGTAGTTCAATTAAGTAATTGTAAATTTGTAGGTTAGATAATCAAAATTCAGTGTAATTTTAACCGTTTAGTATTCATTTGCCTAATCAATAAGGTTAATTTGTATTACAATTTATACCGTGTTGTCTGATTTCATTTTAATGTTTTCAATTATTGCTGTATGAATTTTGGCTGAATTTAATGTTTTATGAATTTTAATCTGAACCACAGAATACATAATAGTACTCTGAACTAAAAACTAATTAATCAAGAGGGCCAGTGACCCAAAATGAGTCGGGCCTCCGATAATAAGATCCGCCACTTTGTCTTGCGCCACCTTCTGCCAATTCACAATTTAGACTTCGCGCAAGTCCTTGCCCACTTCACTACTCCAGCGGTAATAAAGTAATACACCTATAGGACGGCCAACCGGTCGTCGACAACAGTCCATGGTACGCTCGTTTCATCGTTTTCCAGTTTTTCGAAAGTGGCACCAGCGAAGTCTGAGTTTTTATCTGGACGAAATTCGGACCTTTGGTGGTCGCCGGAATTTTTTTACTTGTAAATTGGTCTTTGGAATTTTTGGTCGCGCATTCAAGAATATTGAAAAACACCGGATTAGACAATCGTGAACAAGCATAGTACTCTATAATATTAATCTCGCATTATACTAACGAAAGTGGTGCGTGACAAACGATACAAAATTCCACAAAAGTAACAACGCGCTGACATGTACCACCAAAAAGTATCACACATGTGTTCTTTCAAGATTTTATTGCAACAGAAAAAAAAACAAAGAAATTCGCAACAATAGCAAGTTATTACGTAAATCACGTCTTAACACGCAACCCTATGCACACGATCGAAATTTATTCGACACCTGGCAACATTGCCGAATAACGAAATCGTCACGAATTCACGTAATGTGGCGTCGGCGGAAAACAAGACATTGCGGTATGAATTACTGGCGTTTCTGGATTTTCGGGTCAAATTATGTTCGTATGTAAAAAGATGAGGGCGAACCTAGTACCTAATCAAAAGACAATGCTTCAGAACCTTTCACATCAATGCAGACTTGCAGAGACTGCCCAATGTACCTGCCTACCTTTCAAGTTATTGGTTTCTTTTGCTGTACATAGTTGTACATTTTTGTTTTTGTGTGCAATAAAGTGTTATTGTATTACAGAGTAGCAAGTCTGTCGGTCTTATTTCTAGGCGACGAGACTCGAGTCGTAAAGGTTTCGAGTTCCTCATTGACTGTAAAGGAATACATAAAAATATTAGTAGCATTGTACCTAGTAGGTAATTTTCTAGTACTTGCCCGGCTAGCTGAAATTTACAATCAGTCCCTTTCGCTTGCATTTTTAAAAGAGGCAGTATGTATGTGATGTGACCTGTCAAGGATAATAAACCCCCTGGTCAAAGCCTAACAGAATCAACGTTATCTAGGGAATTATAATCGTGCTATAAATAGTGAATTGACTGACGAAGAAGCAACTATATTAATTTATGTAGTTTTCAATTTTAGTTGACTACTGATTTAATCTAGACCGGCATTGTCTGTTTTGCAATGCTTCTATTGTTTTCTAACGCCCTTGGCGTGTGGTGTTGACGCCTCCTTAACAATACGAAAATTATAACCGTGTTTTCTAATTCTGATTTTATCAGACGTTGAGAATGCTTGTGATATTTGTTTGGTAACGAAAACTATTTGCGTTTTTTTTTTATTTTATTGCTGTTTCTAATTTCTATCCAAGTTTTAAACTAATAAAGCATCCTTACGTTCCTTAGTTTTGAGCACTGCGTAGCAGTACACACATTACACTAAAATTACAATTTTTAAAACCCTCCGACAAAAAGAGCTGGTCATCTTCAAATCATCTTTCAAACAAAAAACATAGTAAAAATCTATGACGCCACTGACAGACACACAGATATGCACGTTTAACTAATAAATACTTCTTTTTTTTGCGCGTCGGGGGTTAAAAATGGCTGCTGGAAAGAAAGTGGTTTCCAGCTAGGTCGTCAGGCAGTTTTGTTCATTTTGTCATCACTGATAAATTCAAATTTCTTTATTCACATGCGCCTCAAGAAAGCTCTCGTGAAAGTTAAAATCACTCTAGGTGTCAGTTCTAAGTATGCACTGATAGAGAATAAGGGCTAGAAACTAATCTGCATTCTTTTTTGTTTAATGCAGTTGAGCATCGCTGCTCTTATACCAGCTCTTGGCACCATCCACCGTTACCACCTGTTCATGCGAACTTTCCACAGACCCTATTCATAGCCACGCCGACCGCTGCCTTCCCATGCTCTGCTTCCCATTGCCATTGTTCGAATGTCAGCCACCTGACCTTTGACGCGTGACAGATCTTGATAGTGGAAAGTTGGAGGTTCGCATCCTAGACCTGTATAGGTATTCACAACTCAATCCGGCAGGTTTCCGTTCGGATCCACATTATCCGTCTCACACATCTACAGTCAGGATAACAGAGACGAAGTATGCGGATCCGAACGCAAACCTTTCGGAATGAGTTGAGAATACGCCTGATCGGTAAGTTGTTCTAAAAATTTAAGCTCAAAAACACTGTTTCATGTGAAGATTTGGTCTATATTAATTACACACAACGTCATAACGAGGGATAGCTTTCAACGCCATAATCTGGACGATGCCAAAGGCGAGTGTTACAAAAAGACCCCATAACAACAACATGAATAATCGCTGGAATGAAGGCTGGACTCAAAAGTTCTGACCAGCTAAACGGCGAGCGCCACAGAACGATCTTAAAACACATTCAAAAAGGGAAAACCGTACTTGCTTTCACTTTTAAAATGGAATTTTAATTTAACATTATTAATATCATTTACTTATTTGACACAAATCTACGGTCTAATCTTAGTTGTCCAAAATTCATGATCATCGACCATCATGATCATCTCCAGTTTAATTCAGCAGCATATCCCGATCTCTTGTATTGTAATCAGCATCAAACCTAGGGGTTGAATTACCAAAAGTCATGACTAATAGGGCATAGGCCCTATTAGATAATTTAGACAAGGACTTTGCGAGAACTATTCCGAAGACACCTTAAGAAGGCACTCCAATAAACCTACAAGGCACAGTTCCCTAAGTGCCCATTAAAACGACATTATCATTCTGGGCTAGTTGTATTACTCTATTATAATAAAGAGGTAATGGTCATGGAAGTCGGTTTCTCGTACGACAGTCCACTTAAGAGCGTCCGGTGCCCTACCTATACGACATAGACGAATGACGAAAATAGTTTGATTGATGGAGTGTCGTAGGACCCCTGTCCTGTGACACGATTCTTAATAAACTATTCTTCCGATATCTGGTTGAGAGCGTGTCAAATTTGTTCACATAGGCTTTGGAGAGCGCTCTGGGAAGTAAGGTTCCATTTAATAAGAAGATAAAAAAGGTCGGCATCCACTTTTAAAATACGTTATTTTAATAATATTTCCAATATTGACAACTAGCTTGTAACCTGTGCCTTTTCTCGGGCTTTAAGCTACATTATACAAGTTGCACTACTTTCGCCGTGATGAAATAAACAACAGACAATGTTACTTTCAGATTATTTTTGCATGAATGTTCGACTCGTTCTCTTTTTTACCCTGATTTTTAACCTTCCTTTTGTATTGATCGTGTTCGACAATACGACCTAAGTTTAGGTACCTCAATATTATAATAGAAAGTGGTAGTACAAACCTTGTATCTATCTACCTAGTAATGTAGAAGTCTGCTACAAAATCCTTGACATGGAAGACTTGCCGCAAAAATATTTCTTACCCCTCGCCTGTCTTAAACCTATAAAGGTTAATGTCGTCCCGCCTTTCTATAGGGCACGTATGTTATGTCAGGGAATAAAATGTGTAGTTTATAAGCTTGAACTTCGTATATAAGGTCTCCTAATCGGGCCTGCGAAGGGGAGGCCCTGTGTTACTCGGTGCCACTGAGTCATGGTATTTTAAGTGACTGTTATGTCTGG
This sequence comes from Crocallis elinguaria, assembly GCA_907269065.1. Classification (NCBI taxonomy): domain Eukaryota; kingdom Metazoa; phylum Arthropoda; class Insecta; order Lepidoptera; family Geometridae; genus Crocallis; species Crocallis elinguaria. The sequence continues at coordinate 11,308,363 of OU026071.1, read as the reverse complement.
TGCTATGTTTATTAAACTACTACCTTAAGTTATGACCCACTGACATAAGTACGCGCTTTAGTCATATTGTTTTGTCTACGTTGCTTTCTGCGGCATCAGTCACAATCACAACCGTCTTCAGGTATTATAGATCTGATTAGGTTGCAATGCGAACCAATTGCACTTGCATTGCAATTTTTTCCAATTTTATTGTACTTATACAAAAGTAACAGCTTGTTTCGTAGTAACTATTATCTTATCTGTGCCTATATCCAGTAGTGGGGCACATAGCCTGACCATGATAATATGTGCCGCTTTGAAGGAAACACGCAGTCTACCGTACCTAGATGCATTATGTGTAGATTGCTTATCTTTGTCACTCTGGTCTTGAATATTAATCATTTCAACAAATAAAAATAAGTAATTATTTGCATTTGTTTATGAATAATGTTTAAAAGGCATTTATGAGATTACTCATACAATATGTACCTGGTAATTTAAAAGCCTTGGGGAAACGACCAAGGTTTTTTTTTATGTTATTAGGTAACGGGACGAGCTGGTCGTTTGCCTGATGGTAAGCATAACGCCGGCCCATAACAATTGCAGTACCACCCAGAACTTTGAAACACAAAGGCCTGCGCGGCACTGCAGTGCGCTCGTTACCCTGAGACATTAGGTGTTACGTCTCATAATCCCAGTAATTTCACTGGTTACTCTGCTCTTCAAACCGGAACACAGTAATGCTTGCACACTACTGCTTGGCGGCAGACTTCACGAGCAAAGCTGTGGTTACATCCCAGACGGACACTCGCTGAAGAGTTAGTCCTCCCACTAACATGTGACTTAAAGCCAATAAGTAAGATACCTATCAGCGCCCATCTTCACCTACGTTTCTACTCGACTCCGAAGTTATTAGCTATGAGCACGCGACAGTTTAACATCTAATGAGAAAAAACGGGTGAAGTACAAGTCGTGCGTGAGTTTAGTGTTCTGTGGCTTACAATTTTAGTCGATTATTGTTTTAAAGTTTTATTTAATTAGTTACGTCATGTATTGATGTCTAGAAAAGTTGCCAAAATCTGAAAGTAGATACCTAGTATGTATTTAAAGACGTAGTACTGTGCCGACAACATGTACAATTGTACATGGCACTAAGGAGGATATTGAGAAAGTTCGTTTGATTTGATTGAAAATTTGATATTTTTTATTCAAATGGGTAGATAATGAAATGTTGACTGTGAGACTCATTTTGACCTTATTTCGGCGGAAAAACAAACAATAAAATGTGAAAATATTTGTATTTTTAACCGACTTCCAAAACAGGAAAAGGTTCTCAATTCTGTAGTTTTTTTATATAAATTTGTTACCTCAGATCTCCCTTAAAATTTTTATTTTATTTTTTAATTTTATTCTCCATTTATAAACCAATTTGAAAAATTATTTGATTGGACATACTCTCAGATGGTCCCATAGACATTTCATCAAAATCGCTGCAGTAGTTTGTCACTAAAGCACTTTACTTTAAACAATTTTTATGCTTTTATTTGATACCCGTCCAGCTTCGCCCACATTTTTTTCGCATCTCTTTTCTTTGTAATTCAATATAATAAACTAATTTGACTTGAAAACAAATTTATTTAAACTGTGCTGTACACGGAACGCTGATAATTAAAGAATAAACACAAGAGTAAATTTAATGCAAAAATGTGACGCACACGTTGCGTTGTCTTGTCTTGTTTGTGTGGTCTATAAGGAGAAACTGCTTGTTTACCATGCGTGCTTCTAAAAAATGCGGTTGTCCATCGGGTTCCTGTTTTATTATTGTCATTAGGTCTATAAGGTATTATAAGATCAATTGTAAATTGTTAAAAACCGGCTATAACTCACGTCATTTGTCGATATTGTCGACCTAGGTTTCGAGTCGTTGTTTGTCGTTGCGATCTCGCCGCGTGCACTCCCTGAGGAAGAGCGTCGGACACGCTCGAAACCTAGGTCGACAATATCGACAAATGACGTGAGTTATAGCCGGTTTTTAACAATTTATAATGTGTGATACTCACGAAAATTTTAATAGTAAGATCAATTGTCATGGAATCTGATAATTATTTTTATATTTCAGAAATGTTTTAAGAAAATTAGCGGTGGTGTGTGAAATAGGGTTATATACAAACTGTTTGTTATATTATGAACCGCAGGCAAGTTTTTCGCTATAGTAAACAAAATAATGTAAAATGTTGTTGATCATTTTAAACACGTTTTCATTTTGGGTACATCTACATTTTATGCATAAATCGTCTTTCTGCGTATGTTAGCCTATGATAAAGCCCCCCATATATATACGAGTACCCGACTCCACAACATTCGACGCAAACGTTGCAAAACCGTCTGTGTAAGGGCAATCTCAGATGGATTATTTATTTAGTACTTTATTGCACTAAGAAATGTACTAAAAGGAGGACTTTTTTACCAGTCGTTAGCATGTACGTTTTTTAGATTTTAGCCCTGTCACAAACACTATTATAACGAGAAAACGTTGTTAGGGATGTAAAAGTTTTTACGGGTGGATATTGTTTTTATGTGCAGAGGAATATTTACCCTCTTTCTTTTGCCTTCGACACATTACTGTTCATATAGTCAAATAAAACTCGAAATGGGTCTCGACATAAAACTGCTTACCGCATCCGCACGATGAACTTTTGCTATCTGATGTAACGAAATCTGCTACACAGTTTGAAATTGTACAACGCGATGCCTAAAAATTTTAAAAATAAAAGAAGACGCATGGGACCACACTCTTCTAACTGCAGTTATAGACGTGATTCTAAATGTAGAATAGTTACTATGATAAATTTAAAATAAACAAATCCATATAAGAAGCTTTATCCTTCCTGTCGATCTTTATCCCAACATGCCTCGCCACGCCATATGACAATGCATCAAGCAGCACACCACCAAAAGTGGTATTCGATCAAACACGACGATCGGGACAGGGTCATCGGCCCTCTAATCGTCTCACAGAGGTCCTTGACCTTCCGTCTGGTGCTTTTAGTACTCTTATGGAGCACTAACGGTTTAGTGCTTAGATTGAAATGCTTGATGTTTAGGCTTCATTGCGGGCTGGAGCAGCCGAGTTTGATTCTTTGGTAACGTTGTGTCGATGTGTGTAACTAACTGTATTCGATAGGGACTATGTAAGGTCAAAGTACTTTTCATGTCTTGTCATGGAATGTCATGTCAATCGTATGTTTATTGTATTTAGTTATGTTAGTGGTAGGACTAACTCTTCTGCGAGTGTCCGTCTGGGTTGTTACCACCGCTTTGCTCGTGAAGTCTGCCGCCAAGCAGTAATGTGCAAGCATTACTGTGTTCCGGTTTGATGAGCAGAGTAGCCAGAAAATTTACAGGGCTTATGGGACTTAATACCTAATGTCTCAGGGTAACGAGCGCACTGCAGTGCCGCGCAGGCCTTTGTGTTTCAATGTTCTGAGTGGCACTGCAATTGTTATGGGCCGGCGTTTTGCTTACCATCAGGCAAACGACCAGCTCGTCTAGTTACCAAAGAGCATAAAAAAGTTAAGTGTGATCATTATGAGTTACATAACTCTCTATTGTCAGCACAAATATTAATATTTTATCAGGTTTTCACGATTATTACACGTTGCACAAATATTATTCCGTTGCCCGCTTTGCGTCACATAAATTAAATCTACCGACAACTAAACCATGGGGAAATAGGTATCAGTTACCACCATAGTACGAAAATAACCTCAAAGTTTACAATTAGGTATATAGTTATGTTTGGTTGTTTTGCCTCAACCAGGCAGACGGCATGACTGCAAGCGAAACTAGTTTTTGCGATGTTTTCTTGTTGTTTATTTATATAACTAAAAACGTTTACTAATTATACAAATAAAAAAGATCAAAGAACTTATTATTCAGATAGGTATAGCAAATCTCGTACGAGCTGTGTTTAAACACACGCTAATAATAAATAAACACTGTTTTATATGTGTGCACGAAATAAGTATTTTAGACATACATAGGTTTCGGACCATGTTTGCTCCTTCGGCATATCTTGGGCGATCCGGACGATCCCATCGCGGCCGTTGTGTCGGCCGCGCTGGGTTCGCCCGTGCTTTCAAACCCTAGCACCAGTTCATATGCTGGTGCAGGTGGACCTTCAGTCTTCGGTATTGGTATTGGGTACCAAATTAGAAGTCATCGTCCTCGCCGGCGAGGACGATTTTTCGTCAGATAGCTTAGATTGTAGGGACCGAGCTTCACTCCGCCGTCGACTTCCTTGCCCTTCTTCTCGATGGTGTAGGCTTTGGAACGAGGCAACTAGAGTCATACACATCTCACACACATACACGAAATTCCGCGAGCGCCCACCTCGGGCCCGCGAGAAGTAGCTTTAGCTAGATTAGAGCCTAGTTTAAACGGTTGCACTCGTGCGGCCGGGGCTATCCTCTCCCGATCCTCCCTTTCTCACGGCGACGGCCCAAGCCGAGGTCCGTACCGACGTGGTTCGATCCCACGCGGTGCCCTTGCGCTAGTCGCCACAAACACACTTTTTTCGGGCTGAGCGCCTTCTGCGCTCTCCAACAGTCCGGTGACGCTGTAGAGGTCGCAAGACAAACAACACGGTCCTTCAAAAAAAAAAAAAAAAAATCGGACTATGTTTACTTAATTTAAATGCATTTTTAAATGGTCCGAAGGTAAAACTTACCCGTTTTAGAATCACTGTTGTCCGTCTGCAGTTAGGGCGGCATTAGATGCTAAGGCATATGTTTGCTTTTTGCTGTCTAAAATAACCATTTGCAACAAGCGCGGATTACGAGGTATTACACGCTTACGTGCGGCTTGACATAAAACCAGAAACAGACAAGAAGAGCAATACGGCCAGATAGTGCTGTCTCTTTCATTTTCTCGATGGGGTGGTTGTGAATTTCTTTTTTGAGTAGAGTTCGCAGAAGCGGCCGTGATCTTTGTTTTTCTATGATTTGTGCGTGCAGCGTAGCCCGTGGTTGATGCATAACCATCAATCGTGCATTAACGTCTAATGTGTCCATTAAAGATCTATGGATGTTGCCTAAAGTTTTAGCTCACTACCATTTGGCTGCGAAGCCTACATGCTGGCGGTAATGCCCCGTTAGAAATAGGTCTTACACCTGATTCTGACTCTGACTGAAGAACCTATGAGCTATGGCTCTATGCACGCGACGTCCTTTTTACGCCGCCCGCTGCCGCGCGCCCTGAACGCAACGTAGTCTGGAACTTAGAATCTTTGCACACGTGGACCTATCTATATGCAGACAAGACGACGATTTTTTCACAGCACATTACTTTTTGAAATGTTGTTGTACATCTTACGAACTCACGCTCGTGCGCAATCTGCAAATAACGGTGCTGATAATGCGCGTTTTTATCGTGTTTCACACGCGTTCGTTTGATACAAACGCAAACAGCTTCAAGTTTATTAGCGCCGAAAATGCGCCTTCCGTGACGTATAGACGTCGAGTGGGCCTTAAGCTATAAGAATAACAGCTGTGTATCGTGTGGACACCTCACGTCATCACAAGTAGGTGTATGATAGTATATGATAGCTTAGAATTGGTTATCGAAGCATCGAGCGCGATTATAGATTATGGATGATATCAACACCGTTATTGTGGGTGATATGAATAATAATCTTACTTGGTATCAATAATTTAAAAACTTCACGAGGTGGCGATTTGGCCACCGCATCGTGTCTGGTCAAATTACAAACCAATCTACACATAGTTCCTTGATTCACTAGAGCAGCGGTTCTCAATCGCAGAATGACCGAAAAATGTTGTGCTCGAAAATTGGACCATCATTCCACACGTGTATTATTTTGTTAGTGGGAGGACTAACTCTTCTGCGAGTGTCCGTCTGCTCGTGAAGTCAGCCGCCAAGTAGTAGTGTGCAAGCATTACTGTGTTCCGGTTTGATGAGCAGAGTAGCCGGTGAAATTACTTGGCTTATGAGACTAAATACCTAATGTCTCAGGGTAACGAGCGCACTGCAGCGCCGCGCAGGCCTTTGTGTTTCAAAGTTCTGGGTGACACTGCAATTGTTATGGGCCGGCGTTATGCTTAACATCAGGCAAACGACCAGCTCGTCTCGTTACCAAATAACATAAAAAAAAACTTGTACTATTATGTATTCTGTGATTCCACTCAATCCACGACACGTGCGGGAGCGATAGAATTAGAATGATCGTGAATCGTGAACTTTACGTTCACTTAGCTTGTTCTCGTGACGACGTAGGTGGCACGGTGTACACAGCTGGTTTTCGGAAACTGTGTTGTATCTCAAGTAGTCTGTATGAGACTGTTGTAAAGTTATTGTACTTAATACCTACTAGTTTAATAACTGAACCCCATCGTTCATATATTGTTTTAGTTATTTCTTTGCTTTTGTTTGTCTGGAAGAGATCGTTATGAACGATAAGATGTCGCTGTGGCACTTAGTTATTATTTTTAAATTGTTAACGTTTGACCGCAATCTCACTTGTTGGTGAGCGACGATGCGGTCGACGTTGTTGCACGTTTGTCTAAATTCTAGAAGAAAACATCTCGATCTGTAGTTTTTAACAGTCCTTGTGGTGACGTGTTTGATAAAGATTAATTGATTTTATCTCTTAAAATACAGAAATGAGTTAATTTAGAAAAAACTCCGTCCCATATTTCCTGGACAGCTTTAGTGAACAAAATAATACATAGGTAGATATTATTTTCCGCAGACTTGAGATACGTACAATTGATGCAATATTTACAAAATTAAGTTTCCTTATTGCCTGACCTAAAGGTCTTCATGAATCACAGATAGTAACTACTCGTATACATATATATAACTGTCTTTACGGCCATTACGCAGGCAATATGTGGGTATATATACAACTATAGTATAATTATCGAATAGAGGAATATTACCATAGTGAGTCATAGGGGGTGAATCACAGGCGGACAACAGCTTGTTTATATAACATCTTTTGTTAGGTACTCGCTTGTTTTCAACAGCAATGGTAATTTTGTCATTGGACACGTAGTTTATACTTTGAGTTAGACGGTTGGTTATATAGTAATTATTACGTGTTTGGGGTTTTCGTAGCGATGAAAAACGGAGCGTCGTAATACCTATGTTTATTTGTCAATAACTACATCGCTGATCTGAAACTAATAGACATTTAGGGTTTTACCACACAAAAATTAATCACACGTTAAACCTGTGTTAATCACTGTTTTAATGCCTAAACATGCCTTAGTCGCGTGATTAAATATGAGCAACCATAAACCCTGATTTAAGTACTTAGTGTCTAACCATTGTCTGACACAATTCTGTTGTGACATTTCTAATCATTTGTGACGTTTATCTTTAGACGCTGTCTAGCTAAACGGGCGACTAAAAATGTTTTTTTTTTGTTTTAACACTATTAAAAAATGGTTTTTTTGTGGTAACACTATTAATGCATTATGCATCTCGATATGTATCAAAAAAGCGCTAATTTCAAATGATTGTTCTGTTAAAATATTATATTTGTTTGGTTAATGGAGCATAAAAATAGTCCAATGTTGATACAAATGTGCCTAATAGATAACGGTTATCACCGAATGAGTCACTACAACAGATGTTTGAGAGTTATCAAGAAGATAACCTGTGCAATCATTCTACAGGTTAATATTTAATTTAACTGGGGTTATTGACTGCCCAATCAAAGGAAATAAGTCAGACCATATTATATCAAAAGTGTAATTATTTAAAAAATTGATCTTTATGTTCGGTTCTTTGATAGATCATAATGGAGCAATATAGCCAGCTACTATATCGACGGTTTTAATAATTTTAGACGTTTATTTTTTAGACACTGTCTACCTAAACAGGCGTCTAAAAGTTGATTTTTGTGGCAAGACGGCAAGTGTTTATATTCTATAACCTTTTGCCCGCAGCTTTGCACGCGTGGACTCAGGATAAAAAGTACTATATATGTATAACCAAAGGCTAAATAATCTGTGTGTATAACCGTCAAGCTTCGTATTAGAGAAAGAATTTTTAAAAGAGGACCTTTTTTCCAGAGATTACCAGTAACAAACAAACTTGAACGGTCTTACCACAAAAAAATTAAACACACTGTTATTGTGTTAAACAGCGTTCAACTCCTAAACATACCTAAGTCGCTTGTTTTAATATGAGCAACCCAAAGCTTGATTTAAGTAGTTTGTAATCGTTGTCTAACTCCATTCTGTTGTGACATTTCTAATAATTTTAGTCGTTTATCTTTAGGTACTGTCTAGCTAAACACGCGTCTAAAAGTTGTTTTCTGTGGTAACACGGTAACTTTTTATAATATTAGTAATAGGTAATAGACGTGTGTACGGTGCTTGACCTTGCCTCCATATTTCGACGGTAACCAGACCGTGTATAGCTATTAACGTTATTGTAATGGATTCACAACAATTATACCGTTATTATCGTTACAAAATGCAAGTGAATCTGATGAATTAATGCTGATAATATTGTTGTTTGAAGAAAGTTCAAATGTTTCTTTGTTACTCAGTCAGGTCGAAACGGTTGAGTGGATTTTGGATTTTGAAAGCTGAATTTGAATTTAGGAGGATTTTGTCGTGGTGGTATGGCAATAATTTCTAGTTTCTAGAACTTGCATGGCTAGTTATTAGCTATGATTAGGGAGCTGGGGAAGAGACCAGACGTTAATTTCTCACAAAAAAACAGGATAATTTTTTTCAATTACAAGTTGAAATCGTTGCATAAATAACCTGCCACAGGGATTATTCCTGTGGTCATGTTAAGTAAGTAATCAAATGAAATGGTTAAGATATGAGTAAGTTTTACATAACTATGGCCTGTCTGATGCGTCACCTTTGAACATTTATTATTTAATTTCATTGAAAATTTCATTGAAATATAGCATGTGGTATGGATTTTTTTTTTTCTAGAAACTCGTGTTACCGTGGGAATTAGTTAGCAGTTGCAAGGGAATCGCTAACCTTTTCTCTCGATAACAGAGATACTAAATATGTTAGAAATTATTTGTACCTAGCGAATTACACAATACATAAGTAATTCAAAGTTTTTGATCTAATATTTCGTTGAAGTTCTTTTAGAACTGGTTTTGATAACTTAATTGGTAAGTGAATTAATTATTCGTTGCCGCGTCGTTACGGCGATAACGAAAGTTAACGTTCCGTTTAATTAATTATCTATTATCAATGTGTGATATAAATTATGTCGTAATTTTTATTCATGTTACGTTTATATTATTTATTTATATATAAATAATATATTTCTATATTTTTTTGCGCGAAACCCTAATTCTTTTTCTAAAATGAAAGTAGCGTAAGTGAAAGTCCCGTCAAAATCGGTCCAGCCGTTTTGGAGATTATCCGGAACAAACAGACAGACAGACAAAATTTTTAAAAATGGTTGTTTTGTTATAGGTTCCGTATATATACTTTCATATGCATTCGGTAAAATGCTGTTATTTTTGATATTACAAAAAGACACTTCAATTTTATTTATTTGTATAGATAGCGATAAGAGCTAAATGTTATTCGAAAAGACCTCTTTTTCTTAACGGGCTCAATGCCTTTATTAACTAGCTAATACATAAATAAACACTACATCTAACCTAGCTAGCTACAAAAACAGTTGGATAATCTACAAGCCCAAGTAGGTCTATAGATAATCCAAATGTTCTAGCCCACTACCAGTTGGAAGCGTACCCAGCATGCTGGCGGCATTGCCTCGTTGAACCGCAATGCTGATCCGTTGAGCCTTTGACCTCTTAAAATGACATCTTCAATATTATCCAATAGCAGGCCAAATACCAACTGACGATAAATGATCTTAGACTAATCCGCCAATCCACTTCCTTTCCCTATCTCATAGGCAATAATCGCACTAAATTAATTCGATATACGATCATTAAATCACCGGTGACTAACCCAGTATTATGTGAAGTCAATACAAGATAAACATTACGAGGCGTCGATTGTCTGTCGGCTTACGACTGATACATGTTTGGTGTTACTTCACTAATAAGTTTTCGTAATAATGGATGATTCTTCGTTGCGTACAATAACATGTAGTGGTGACTCTAGACTGTCATTTCTTTATACACACGCAATCGCGAACCACGGTCCGCGATTCATACTTATCCATCAATCATGAAATAGGTGTGAGGGCTGCCTAAGATTTGCTAGACCAACAGCACACCCCTTTAATAAAAAAGCGTCAAAAATTAATGGGACACGATGACTTTAAAATGGAATTTAAAATTAAATTGGATGTAAATAGTATCTAATAAATAGAAACAAGTTTAACTAACCAGCACGTTTTCACTTACTTACATTCATGCTACTCTTTCCAGTTCTATGCAAGCTTCCTGACTCCCGACATACCTCACTATATCTGACCGCTAAAATGATTCTTTTATTTTTATTTTATTTTTTTTCGAAATCCTTCCGCTTCCGTATAATCATACCGTGTTACCACAAAAAAAAAAACACTTTTAGACGCTTGTTTAGCTAGACAGTATCTAAAGGTAAACGTCAAAAATGATTAGAAATATCGCAACAGAATTGTGTTAGACAACGGTTAGACACTGCTTAAATCAGGATTTGTGGTTGCTCATATTTAAACACGCGACTAAGGCATTTTTAGGAGTTACACATTGATTAACACAGGTTTAACGTGCGTTTAATTTTTTTGTGGTAACACCGTTTATGTTGGACGCTTTATTGTTTCTCGACGGAACCCTGCCAAAATGAACGCTGCAATGCTCTGATGAACGTGGCCATGTGCTTTAAATTTATACAATTTTCCGGCCGGCAGTGTAAAGATCAAAAGTTTGGTTATGATTTTACTCTCGGTTGGTTTTGATTTATTATGATATTTAATTACTTGTTGAGCGTAAGCTATTTGACGCTATTATAACGGGCGGTATAATACTGTTGTTTTATGAAAAGGAAAGGATTTATAGACTTTTTATTATTTTGTGTTTGAAATGTTACGTTTTATGTCGGCAAAAACTGTATTACTTGTGTGTTTACAGATCGTCATTTTTATTTTATTAGGCAGGTCTGGTCGCTGACCATATGCTTTGTATATTATTACTATCCTCAACAGTTTCCATATGATTTTTAGAGAGGTTTCTTTCTAGCTAAGGCTTTCTATACAAGGCTGTCCACATGCCTACGCATTCGAGAAAGAAGGAAGTGACACTAAACTTATAAGAGCTTGATAAAAGTTGATCAATAAATAACTCCCTACGAGCACAGTATGCTAGTGCTTAATACATATAAAAGATCAGTGGAATTCCACGCTTCTTGAAAAATCGTAAATAGCTTGGAACTTGCGGACATGGAACAAATCCTTGTGCTTTTATTTTGTATAAACAATTATTGTTCTTGTTGTTATTGAATCTCCTAATATCTTCGATCACGCCGACAAGACAAAAATGCCCTAATAACATAATATGGAAGTTAACTTGAATCCAATGAGAAATCACTAAGAGGCTATCTCAGTGTAGGTAGGTAGACCTGTAGGCTGTAACTGTAATGAACGAAACACATCCTTTTCGTCTCGGAACTCTCTGTATTATGGTTTCATTTAATCACATTTATTTCTTTTGTTCTAGATTGACACAAGCGGAAATGGCTACATAGACTTGAAGGAGTTGAAGGATGCTCTCGACAGCGTCGGGTACAAAATTCCACAATGGAAGGTAAGAGATCTAACCCTGGTCGCGCACGGTCCTCGCGCTACAACCACAAAACGCCGCCACCGAGCTGTGACCTGCACACGATCTCTTTGAAATTCACGACAAATTCTTGCTAAATACAACGCGCGGGGGACCGATCCGATTTTATTACTTTTGTTATCACTAGGCTCCTAAAACTCAAGGCTGTCGTTTATGGTCCGAGCTGTTATGAGCGATATGTAAATGAAATGTCTCAGGAATTTTTTCGTTGGTCTCGGGTCGATCACATTTTGCTGAACATCTAGGGCCTTACTAATAAAACTGTATATCGGTTGAATGTATACAATGTTTTGTGTCCCTTTCGATTCAGATTAAAATTGTCAAAGAATAACAAAGACAAAATACTGTGTACTAACTACTGTGTTTTAACTAGACTATAATACTAATTCTTTAAATTATTAGTTCTTATTGAACAAGTTCAGGTTATGAGTGTTGTATTTGACGCAAAACAAAAGTAAAAGGAAAATAATACATAAAAAGCAAAGAAAAGAAAATACGTGTTCAAAAATACAGAAGAGTTGAGCCAAAAAAGGATTTATCTCGGCATGAAGCCTAGTGCAAAAACATTCGAAACTTTTCTAAACAAATTTATAGTAGAAAGAATGATTAGAATAGTTTTTTTAAGCTCTAATAAATCTATTGGCGTTTGATAGTTGATAAAAAGTTCAGCCGATATACGAAACTCGATTACGCTACGTAAGTAAATCCTTAAACACAGCAGTCATATTTACGAAAGTTTTATCCAAGAGACCAAAACACACATAAGTAATGATAACACCTACATCACAAAGCTCTTCATCGTTTCCAGGTCCGGTGCATGATCGAGGAGTACTACGATAACGGCAAGCAAGGCCGCGTCGTCAACGGCAGCATGAACGGAGACGCGCGCAAGAACGGCATCAGTCTAAACGAGTTCGAGGAATTGTGCGCCAACCTGAAGGCACAGCAGGTGAGGCATCTTATCTTGAGGTTCGTGAGGACGATATTAAAAATGACGGGCAGGTCCATAGAAAAACAGCATCAGTCGGAAGTACATGGAGGAATTGTGAGCCAATCTGAAGGCGCCGCAGAATTATCAATGGTGGCCGGGACGTATTAGGGTAGGTATACGCAAGAACGGCATCAATTTAGACAGGTTTGAGGTATTGTGAGCCTTTCTGCAGGCATAGCAGGTCAGATATTATCTCTAGCTCTTGTTCAAGTTGGTAAAAATCGGATTTACTTTGAAAAGAAGCATTGTGTACCAGCTGAGATTCTACTCTGAACATGGTCGTGAGGTAACACGCTAACTTCATTAGTATGAGCTGCAGCGGCTAAGACATCATTGTTAGCTGTTTTCCAGATGGCGAGAGCGGTCTGAAAAACGGTTTTACCAAGTTTTAGAGAAATAGGTGTGCCAAGTTGAAGGTGCAAATACTATCTATGTGTAATTCAATTTCGACTGGTAAACAAACGAAACCAACGAGATATTCGGTAATCTTTCTAAAATGTATTTTGAAACGATTTGTAAAAATATAAACCAATACCGCTCTTGAAAGAAGGCCCCATGATTTACAAGGCTTGATAAGCTCAAGTGTCGCCTATTGAACTCAATATACAGAACCAGGCTCCGAGCGCCTATTAAGTTTGTTTATTTGAACAGATTAGTCTTGTCGCAGTCAATAAAGCAATAAATTGTAATCGTGGAGGTCAATAGATGACAGAGTCCACATTAGTCATGACGCTTATTGTTTATGTATGATTAAACTTATAATTAAATGCATAGAATAATACAAAATAGACAGGGCGCTCGTGACCTTGCAAGAAAATACGCCTAACGTTGTAAGTCAGAAGTTTTTTGTGGAAGAAAATTTTTTTCCAGACAACCTTTTATAAAATACGTAATTGGTATTTTAGTCTTGTGGCCACCTTCCAGCTCCATAATCAGAACCCTGGACATCATCTAGGAACAGAGTACTTGTAAAGCCAAATCAAACGAGCCCAAACTCGATGGAGTTCGACTTACGTCGTTTCGTTACAGAGTTCCTGTGGCTGCCTTCCGGCTCCATCATCAGACCAGCTCTGTGACATCATTGTATCGGGAGAACGTAGGTTTTGTTGGTAACAAAAAAAAAATGAAAAAAATACTTTTTCTCCCTAGAGGAAAATGTGCTATTTTATCCCCGCTCTGGTACGCTATAATGACGAACTATTTGAGCAAGAGGAGTGAAAAATAGGTACTGTTATTCTGAATTAAAAATAAGTATGTGAATGAGGGACCACACAGTATGTGTAGATAAAATAATGCAGCTTTGATACGCCGAGTTTTTATCAGTCGTAGCTTGCAGTAAATACACTTTCTTCACAGCGATTATGTTTAAGTAATCAGTAATCGTAAAGAAATTACGGTTTAAATTAGGTCATAAATATAAATTAATTTATACATTAATTTTAATGATACGGTTATTGGTCACATTAATGGTGGTGTATTTTAAATATGCATGATATAACACAGACCGTATACATTTTACTACCTACCTACACAAACTATATTAAAAAATTAAAACTTGCTGTAGTCCAAAACGGAAGAGGTTCACAATAAATCGGTACATATCTTTTGGATTCCGTACCTCGGAACGAACATCTAGAACGGTATGTCAAGAAGTCAAGACCCGTCTGAGAAAAGACTGAGTTATCTACTTATAGCCTCATTATTCCAGATTCTCAGTATGTACTCGTATAAGTACTACATTAAAGTTTCTAACTCTCGTAACAAAGAAATACGGCATAAAAAAGCTTTAATTTATGCAAAAATCTCGCGACAGCAATAAATTTCGTTTTCCAATTTTTACGTTTGTTAGTCTGTAAAGAATTTATTTCAATGGGGTCTGTGATCTTACTACGATCCCTGAAATAAATGAATTATTATTCTCCTATTAATTATTACTCGTATTACACCTAGGGAATATCAATTGGCATACAATCTTGAAATTTGACATGAAGGGAGGACCCCCATACCACAAATAGAGGAAAGTCTATAAAGTATTTGTTTCATAATACTCCGCCATGGTTCCAGGTTCATGTAAACCTGGTCTTGACATGACGATCTACTTGCATTTATTAATAAAACACATGTTTTGGTACTTTCAGGTGTCCAGCACATTCAAACAGGCAGTCAGTAAGAAAGAAAATCTCGAACATTTGGGTGGCATGAGTGAAGCATCCAGTGATGGTATGTGGCCTTACTACAACGTTTGTTTTTGTGCTGCTGTCCGTAGTTAGTTACGCTAAATGCGGATTTACATTGAATCAGTTACTGACTACTAAAGCCGAGAACTGACTCATACTGTTTGAAAGTCAGTCGTGGTTATTTCTTTAAGGTGTCTGAAACTTTCACGTCATTATTACGACAAAACGCAGACTTCGTTGTTTACACACGCTCAGTAGCAAGCCAGTGCCGGTGACGGGGGGAGCGGGCTGACTTCAAAATATCTAACCGGAATCTTTAAAGCGCAATTTACATTGAATCAGTTACTGACTTCAAATTCACGACAAGTCTGTATTGACCTGATCCTGGCAGTGTGTAAACATTTCTCAAATCAGTACGGAATGCTACGTCAGAGCTGACATAAGTAAAATAGTCCCTATTCTACTCTGCCGGTCACCTCATGGCTACTTTTGATAATTAACAAACGAACAAACAAACGCTTAAACATTCATATCATACCTGTACATTAAGATTCTCTGTGTAGCAGTTGGCCTTGACACACACACAGGAACATACTTGCAATTTTAAATGAACATTATTTTATAAAAATGTAAAGAAAACTTGCGTTAAAGTTAACAAGTTTGCTCCGGGAAATTTTGCAAAACAGTAAATGAAAAACACAAAAAAAAACACAAGTAATTTTCTTGGGATTTGCGGTGGGTATTAATATCGGTGCTGACTTGTTCCTTCTCGTTTCAGGAACCACTCACTCAGTCCGTCAGGAAGAACAGATGGCGTTCTCCGGATGGATCAACAGCAATCTAGAACACGACCCTGATCTCCAACATCTGCTGCCGATAGACCACGAGGGCAAGCAGCTGTATGAGAAGCTGAAGGATGGTCTTATTTTATGGTAAGAGAACTGTGAATGCTGGTATATTGTTAGGATTGATCAATTGTGATAAACCACAGGTTGGCATACATTTTGTAGTGGTAGCCTAGCTAGCTAGCTAGGCTACCACTGTACCCCTAGTACGAGTTTTGATAGTTTTCGAATACTACATTTCGTATCGTTTGCTCCCATACATTTACGTGCAGCGCCCCTAGCGAAAACTTGGAGGAACTGAAATCGGTAGTATGAGCTATTTCGAATCATAGTATTCGAAAACGAAAATAGTTTTCGAGTAGTATTTTGCATTTGGGCAGTATGAGTTGCCACTTTGACACGGTGACGGTAGTAAACAAAGACGTTTTCGAAAACTTAAAAAGTTTTGTTACTCGTTGACTAAATCGTCGTGAGAGCGTGTAATCGTCTTGTGATTTTTGTGGAAACTATGATGAAAAGACGGAATTTTGCGATGCGGTTAGCTGCGGAAGCTGTAGAAGCTGACCGTCGTGATGAGGAGCGTCGGGAGCTAACATAGAGGCGGCGGTTATTGGTACCCAGCCGTATCCCCAACACTCACTATCGGCTCACAAAAGAAAGTTTTGCGTACCTCTGTGAGACTCAAATCTCAGGAGCTCTCAAAGAATCACACTGAAGACAAAGGTACTTCCTAAGATTTTTATTTTCTATTGCAAATGTATAGGTTAAATAAATATTTAAAAAATATCTAGAACCACTTTGTTTTAATGAGATTTATTATTTACATGTAATTAGTAAGTGCATTGATAAAACGCATTGCATAAAACAATAAATTTACAAGTACTCCAATAATTGTCCCAAATTATGTTAAAGAATAAAGAATTATAGAATGTATGTCCTAACATGGATAGTTATTATACTCTTTGGTCCTAACCTACGATAAATACAATGTCTGTGGATAAATACGATAAACATAACGTCAAACAGATAAAAATAGCAAAATATATTTGTCTCTTGGTCTCTTTACATTTCTCTAAGTGTAAGAGAGATAGAAATATACAGTATGAAGTTCGTTCATTCGAGATCGTCGATATTCGATATGGTGTAAACGTCGTTCGAGAATGTTAACTCATACTACCGATTACAATGAAAACTATTAGTTTAGTGAGCTCACGAAAACTATTATCGTTTTCGTAATTTTAAAACTCGTACTAGGGGTACTGGTAGCTACCATCCTTGAGCTGAAAATATATTGCTAAGCAGCTTTTGGTGTGTTTCCGCAGCCGCGCTTAAGAATCAGTTGTTTTGCCAAGGATCCCTAAACAAAAATCTATTCTAAACACTGTTAACTTCTTAACAGCGGTTGGAATAGGTAGTTTTTAAGTACGTCACATTCACTATGAAATCTTAATATGGATGTGCCTTTTAATCCTGGGGACCGGGATTAATGTCTTCTAAAAATGTTTTCCGTATGTTGAACTAAAACTAAACACCCGGGTCCTAACTTCTCCCAGTAGTGTCCCACATCGATATTCTCACAGTATTTTCTAATGCTAAATTAGAACAAATACTTAAATATATATTATTTTTATACAATTAAATAACGAGACCAGCATTATTACATTGTAAGTTTTAGATTCCGTGATTCTTGCATTTGTGATAGTTATATCCATGTACGCATCTACTGAAAAACTCTACCAATTCCGACCCCTGGTGATTAAAGATTTACACGAGATTTTTTTGTGTATCTAGACATTTTTGTGGTACAATTTAACAGTATACAATAGTAACTTTATTATTATGTGTCGTTTTCCCTTCCAGCAAAGTTATAAACCATTCGTGCCCAGACACGATAGACGAGCGAGCCATCAACAAGAAGAATTTAACCCTCTACACGAAGCACGAGAACTTAACTCTAGCCCTGGTCTCATCCCAGGCTATCGGGTGTAACATCGTCAATATTGACGCCCACGACTTGGCCAAGGGCAAACCGCACTTGGTGCTCGGTCTACTGTGGCAGATCATCCGTATTGGTCTGTTCAACCAGATCACGTTGGAGCACTGCCCTGGACTCACGGAGCTGCTCAATGATGAGGTATTTATGTTTTATTTTATACTATTTGATAATGAGACAAGGGGTCGTAACCATAACGCTAGCCCATGACAATTGCAGTGCCAAGTCAAAGTCAAACAAAGTCCTCCGCTGCACTGCATTGCGCTCATTACTCTCGACACATTACTAAGTACTACTAATTTACTAGGTGGTAGGACTAACTGTTCTGCGAGTGTCCGTCTGGGTTGGTACCACCGCTTTGCTCGTGAAGTCAGCCGCCAAGCAGTAATGTGCGAGCGTTACTGTGTTCCAGTTTGTTTAGCAGAGTAGCGAGTGCACTGCAGTGCCGCGCAGGACTTTGTGTTTCTAAGTTCTGAGTAGCACTGCAATTGTTATGGGTCGAAACGTGTGTACCTTAATTTTACACTGAATTGCATTTTACAGAAGCATACTGTGTTGCGAAGACGATTTTTTGTTTACTTACTAAAATTTTACAATGCCGTTTCATAGTGAAACAACACCAGCGATAATTCGTCATCTAGCGAGATAATCATCTGAAGAATCTGTATACTATAATTTTATTATAATAGATAAACTCAATTTAACAATAAGTGTTACAATTGGCGGTCTTATCGCTTCGAACGATATCTTCCAGACAACCGTGCTTGGAGAGGAATAATATAATACATAATATTTTTTATTACGATTTCCAGGAGCGTATCGAAGACCTCCTGGCACTGTCTCCTGAAGCCATACTCCTCCGCTGGGTGAACCACCAGCTCCAGTCCGCTGGGGTCACGAGGCGCTGCACCAACTTCCAGCAGGATGTCGCTGACTCTGAGATATATTCGTACTTGTTGAAGCAAATTGCGCCTGATGATGCTGGAGTTACTTTAGAAGCCCTTAGGGTGAGTAAAATTATTTTTTATAAGTACCAGATCTTACTGGGCGAGGCAGGGCCTGGGGCGTCCTAATTGCAGGGCTGGCGGTTGATGGTGAGCGGAGAAAAAATAAAAACTCGAGAGCCTTCGTTAGATCTTGTATTGTCACACACGCAGCAAAAGCAAGAGAGAGAAAAAATATACAGAGTTGTCATACGCACGCACTAAAATTACCTTACAATTATTGCCAGTTCATAAGACTGATTTTAATGTTGGTAATGAATCCAACATACTGCGGCCTACCAAGTGAGTACATACTTATTACAATGCTTGAGTGACAAAAAAATACAAATTTCTTGAAATTAAATCTAAAATGCACCTATAGTAGCACTATTTCTATAGATAGGTAGGTACATAAAAGTTGTTAACAATAACTTCTACATAAAACAAAACTTGTAAATAACTAATTAGCTTATTGCAGCTTAAAACATAATGCATAACTTCTAGCTAACATAATAATAATTAATGAAGAAAACGCAATACATCCGCTATTGCTTCAGAGAAGTTATTACATAATATTTATCTTACATAAACATTTTTATTAAATTTATAGTTACAACCACTTACTCGTTAATAGGCAAAATACAAATTTTATGAATACTCCTAACATGTGTTTTATTGTTAGAGTGTTTTACCTCTACTGCCCTAACCTTCCCATCATGACCTGGGAATACATTTACAATCCTGGCCATTGGCCATAACATACAATTTAGATTATCTTCCTTTAGGATAACTAGATTGCCTATTTCTACATTACATTGATCTGTCAGCCATTTAGGTCTGCTTTGTAAGGTATTTAAATAGTGTTTATGCCAGGTTTTCCAAAATGATTGTTTCAATTTAGTACACATTTCCCAAAATTTAAGCTTGTTATCTGGTACATCAATTAAATTTACTTCTGGATACATAGTTAATGCAGTTCCTATTAGGAAGTGACCTGGAGTTAAATAACAAAAATCGTCAGGACTTCCTGAAAACGCTAACAAAGGTCTGCTATTTAATATTGCTTCGATTTCTGTAAGAACAGTGCTCAGCTGTTCATACGTTAACATAGATTTATATATTGATTTTAAATGAACCTTTAGGCTTTTCACTGATGATTCCCAGAGACCACCAAATGTCGGTGAATAGCTAGGTATAAATTGGAAATTAATGCCATTTTCAGCTGCAAATTCCTGAACTTTAGTTTGGTGACTCTGTGAAGTCTGCAGTGAGTAAAGCTCAACTAACCGAGTCCTTGCACATTTAAAAGTACTACAATTGTCACAGTGGACTTCAGTGGGCCTGCCTCTTCTAGAAATTAGTCTCCTAAAGCATGCTAAGAAAGTGTCGGTGGTTAAATCTGAAGCTAGCTCAAAGTGAACCGCCTTTGTTGTAAAACATACAAATACGCAGATGTAACCTTTACCTATCACTGATCGTCTTATGCGTGAGAGCTTTACATTTACAGGCCCGCAGAAATCCACACCGACTTTTTCGAATGGACGACTAGTAGCAAGCACTCGACTAGCTGGTAGGGAGCCCATCAGCTGCTTGGCAACCGTGGCCTTCCGCCTGAAACATGTTATACATTTATGTGTTATTTTCTTAACCTCTGACAAGCCGTTAACAATCCAATACCTCTGATTTATATTTGAGAGCAAAAGCCTAGGTCCTGCATGAAGTAGCCTTTCATGTTCATTTCTAATTAGCCTGCTGGTAATTTGAGAGCCTCTGGGCAATATGATAGGATGCTTTTGATCGTAAGACATGTTTGCATAGTGAAGCCTACCAGAAATGCGCATAAGTCCATGCTGATCTAAGAAAGGATGCAGGTTTGCTAGGTTACCCTTTAATTGATTGCCTTTGTTTAGAGCATTAATCTCAGAAGTTAAATATTTGCTTTGTTCATATTGAATTATAAGCATTAATGAATGTCTTAGCTCTGAACTTGATAAATAATTAGTGTTAAGTTTTTCTTTCTTTTTGTCTATATTATTTAGAAATCTCAAAATGTAAGCCAACAATCTCACAACTTTTCGAATATTTGAGTAATTATATAAACGTTCAAACACATGCTCCAATGAGGCGTAGCTTCGTACCAAGCTGTTGGAGACCACCAAGCAAGACCTCACCTCAGGCACATCGAAGGAAGGAACACTATTACTAGTTGAGCAATCAAGGTTGTACTCACTGTCTTGTAGGAACTGTGGTCCCTGCCACCACAATGCACTTTGGCTCAGCTCACCCGGTCTAACTCCTCTGCTTATGAGGTCAGCAGGATTCTGGGCTGTTTGAACATAAAGCCACTTGCATCGAGCAGT
The DNA here is from genome assembly GCA_907269065.1 of Crocallis elinguaria. Lineage (NCBI taxonomy): Eukaryota > Metazoa > Arthropoda > Insecta > Lepidoptera > Geometridae > Crocallis > Crocallis elinguaria. The sequence goes on along the minus strand of OU026071.1, from coordinate 11,287,229 downwards.
GTTTTGTTGAATGACATTTACTCTGTTCGCCACGTAAGCTTGGAGCCTAGCCGATTCTGTGTTCAGCCATGCGAGAACAATTTTTGAATCACTGAATAAATAAACCTTCTTGATATTAATTTTTAATTGCAGTGTATCAATAGTTTTTGTCACTAATTTTGAGAGCAAAAGCGCTGCATTCAGTTCAAGCCTGGGCACTGTCAAGCCTTTCTTTTGTAAGGGATTTATCCTCGATTTGGAACAGAGTAAATATACATTCATTGTACCTGATAGCTGTGTGACTCGCAGGTACAAGCAGCATCCGTAGGCTGTTGAGCTCGACGCATCAGCAAACCCTAAGATCTCAGCTGTGTCTGTGTCTGAAATGCCTATATTTCTATGTAATGTTATGGGATTCATTGCAGCTAAATCAGCTGTAAAATGCAGCCACTCTTGCTGAACATTTTCTGGTGGGCTATCATTCCAGTCAATGTTCAGTTGCCATAACTTTTGCATTATGGCCTTGGCTGTAACCACAATCGGGGATGCAATACCAATTGGATCCCAGAAACTACCTATAAAACTAAGGATAGTTTTCTTTGTTATTTTATTTGCATTAAATGGCTCTGGGGAAGAAATTACGAAATAATCGCCTTTAATATTGATTTGCAACCCTAGAGCTTTCATATTGTAGTTGTCTTTTTGTAAATCTAAGCTATCAAAATGCCTTTTGTCAACTGAAGTGCCATCCAACACTCTTTCATCGTTAGAGGCCCATTTATGAGTGTGAAAACCTCCTAATTCCAGCAGCTTACATAATTGTTCTTTGGCTGCTATCATTGTATTTATATTGTTATTAGAATAAAGAATGTCGTCAACATAGCAATTATTTTTAACTATTTCTGCGCCCAGGGGGAATGAGTCTGCAAATCGAATAGCTAGTTCAACTAGACATCGTGTCGCTAAAAAGCTAGAACTTTTTAAACCATAGGTGACTGTGTCTAACCTAATGCACCTAACTGGCTCTGTAGGGTTATCTCTCCACAATATGTTTTGAAGTGAAGTGTATGCAGGATCAACCCTAATGTTTCTGAACATACGTTTTATATCTGCAGTGAATGTATATTTCCCTAACCGAAACAGTAAAATGATATCAAATAAATCTCTTTGAACCACTGGCCCATTTAATTGTAAGTCATTTAATGATATTTTCTTGTCTTGAGTTCGCATACTTCCATCAAACACAGTTCGTAGACAAGTAGTTTTACTATTGTGATTTATTACTGCATGATGCGGTAGGAAATAAACTGCTTGTTTATTTAGTTCATATGACTCAATGTCTACATAGTGACCGTGATTGAGTGATATGTAATCATTAATAAATTGCTGATATTGCATGAATAAAGTTGAATTTGCATGCAATCTCTTTTCTAAGTTTAAAAATCTTTTTAATGCTAGATGAAAGGATTCACCTAGTGTGTCATTGACCTCAGATAAAGGTATTTTTAAAGGCAAAGCAACTTCAAATTGTTTATTTTGTAATTTAACTGTACTTTGAAAGATTTGTTCGCAAAGTTCTTGCTCAGAAGTTTTTTCTGAGAACACTTCAGGAACCTTTTCATGAGACCAAAACTGGGCTAATGTTTCATTGAGACCTAGCTCACATTTAAGTACTACCTTATTGCATATAGGTTCTGATAAAATAGAAGGAAGACTACCTGCTACTATGTGGCCAAAGTGTGTGTTAACAAAACTTAATTGGTGCGGGAAGATGTGACTCTGCGAGGAGCCTGTGCTGGCAGCCTCACATGATACCTGCTGTGCTGCGTTCGCCTGGCGCACCGGCTGGCCCGCCAGCACCGCTGTAGTCTGACCACAGTCCGTGGGCAACACCAGCCTCACAGGCGGGTCCGTCAGCAGTGTCTGAAAGAATATATCAGCCCCAATTAGCATGTGTATGTCACCTGGCACATTAAATTGGTCATCTGCTAATGCAACAATAGAGGGCAGTGTCACTTGTGAAACATCAAAATTAACTTGAGGTAACTTGCAAGTTATTTGGTCAACTACATGACAGTTTACATTGGTTCTGAAAGGTGATTTGATTGCATGTATTTCCAATGGAATGCAATAATTTGCATTCGTTTTTGCATTGGCTATACCATGTATTTTTGTGGTACTTGGCTTGGGTGTTAAGCCTAATACCTGAATGACCTTTGAGGTAATTAGTGAAACTTGCGAGCCGCTATCTAGGAGCGCTCGAATATGATATTCGGTGCCATCTCTGCTAAAAACCTTCACTCTAGCTGTTGGGAGAAGCACATTATTATTATTATTATTGCCTGTCAAAATGACAGGGGGTGAAACTTCAGGGTTGCAATGCAACAGAGTGTTATGTGGCCCCTTGCACTCTGTGCATCGAAAGTGAAATCTACACTTGCCTGTATGTGTTCCAAGACAGATGTTACAAAGTTTATTTTCTTTGACAAATTTGACTCTGTTATTTACTGATGCAAGCTTGAACTTTTTGCAAAGATAAAGTTTGTGTGGGAACTTACAGTATAAGCATGATGCTGCAGTTGTGGTGTGCGCGCTCACTTTAGTTCCATGTGCCTGGGTGGTGCCATGCTCGGTGTTTTCCAGCGCCAGTGCTTGACGCTCCAAATATTTGAGGAACTCCTCAACTCTGGGCTTAGCACTGATGTCACGGTCAAGCTGGTACGATCGCCCCATAAATGCATCTAATTTACGCAAAAGAACACACAATACTATAGGATCCCATTGATCTACAGATGGTTCATGATTCCTAATAGCAGCTAATTCTTGCCTAACGCTTGCCACAAAGTCTCTCAAACTACATGATGTTGATTTACCAACAGGCTTAAGATCTAAAATCCGAGCTATGTGATCGTTAACAATTTTGAATTTATTATCATACCTGTCTTTTAGTAGTTTCAAGGCTTGTACATAGCTATCATGGGTGAGAGGCAAATTTTTAATTAAATCTAGTGGTTCATCTTTGAGAAAAGATCTAAGATAATACAGTTTTTGCACTTCATCTAATGTTTTGTCATGGTGAATCATGGAATTAAACAAATTTATAAACGGTACATAGTCCGTAGACTTACCAGTAAAAGTGTCTATAGAAATTGGTGGTAACTTAATATTAGCATTGAGTGGCGGCGTAGTTTTAATGGGGGACTCGATATATTCGCGGTTTTTTATCTCGTGGCTTAGGGCCGACAAGATTTTAAAATAATTATCCTCACAGAGGCCGACATTTTCATTGTCCGATGGGCACAAGAAAAGTATTTCTTTACAGTGAGTTTCGTAATCTTGAAAAACAATAGACAGGCGTTCTCGTTTCGCCACTAGGTTTTCGAGAGAAACTTTCTGCAAATCAGAACTTATATATGTTAATAATCTTGTAATGATACCTTTTGCATATGCGCGCGATGCGATTTTCTTTTTAAGTTCCGACGATGAGTCCTCCATTTTATTGCTACCGCTGTCACTGGATTGTGCCATGAAAATAACTTGTCACAGTCGTTCACCAACGAAAATACACCAACTGTAATTGCTAATTCGATCACCTAAATGCACTGGTAATAGTTCAATGTAAATACCTTTGTGAAATGATAGTTTCTTCATAGATTTCGATTTTTCGTTGAACTTAAATAAGTTAATATCGTCCACGTTCACGTTGAAACACAATGATGATGGGAAAATGCGACGTTGCCCAAGCGCCACGCGGGCGAAGTGATACGATGTGTAGCGTAGCGTTCTTCTGTCTCCCTCTTCCTGCGGGTGTTGAATAAGGACACACGATTGCGCAGGGAGATTGCACTATGGTCTATGGTGTTCCGTGTTACTTACTCCTTGTTGCGTCTCGCTTGTTCCTGCGGGTTACCTGCGATGTACTTTTCGCACAAATTGATTGCGCAGGCAGTCCGAGCGAAACGGGAATATACTTTTGGATGATCGGGGCTTGCCGCTCGAGGCTTGCTGCTTGCTTGAAGCGCTGTGTGAATTTCGATGTAGCGAAGAAAAATGGCGGCCGATGCACTTCGCGGCCACAACGTGAAATTGCGAGTTTGATTATGATCGTTCTCGAGCTCCCACCAAATCTTCTTATTATCGTCGAAGGACCATGGGCGAGGCAGGGCCTGGGGTTAGCCAATTATAAATAGGATTTAGGATTTCGATATATTCTTGGTGGAAGCAAATTTTAACTGTTGCTGGGATCAAAGCAGGGGGTACAAAAGGTAAGGAGGTTTTGTAAACTCTTGGTGAACAGTTACCAACCTTCTAAAGAAATAGTGTCCATCAAAAGAAGCGAGAAGTTTTTGTTGGCTGTATGTACCTACAAAAAACTTAACGACATTATTAAAATTGTCTTGCAGCTTGTCAAAAATAATAACACTTCGAAAAGTTAAAAATAATGTTATTCATAATATTTATAACCAATCACAATCAGTCTTAGTTTTTTTTACCTAAAACTTCTGCCTATTTTGGTCGAAGCCGAAGGTTTGGCCAGTAGTGATATCTTTGGCCGAAAGTGGCCGAAGCCGAAGGTTCTGTCGAATACAACTGAACACTAATGAAACATTTACCAAATCTCCAGGAGACAGATCTGCTCCGGCGCGCTGAGGTGATGCTGCAGCAAGCGGCCAAGCTCCGTTGCCGCGCCTTCGTGAGTCCCGCAGATGTTGTCGGCGGCATCTACAAGCTCAATCTGGCGTTCGTCGCCAATCTGTTCAACCAGCATCCCGCTCTGCAGCGGACCAACGACACTGAGGAGTACCACCAGTTGGACGAGACGAGGGAGGAGAAGAGTGAGTCTCATCACATACTATTTGTAGACTGCTGCCTTACTGGCTAACGACAATCGTCTTCGATATCGATTTCAAACCGATTAAAACCAGCGGTCATTAGTCTTCGGCTGGAAGGGATTGTCTAGAGTTTCGCTAGTTTTACGAGATAAGGCCCCTGTTGACCTTGTTACCATAAAAAATATTAAATACCTGTTTATCTAGACAGTATAGGTTTTTAAACTGTCATGGTCATCAACACTTTGAAAATTATCACTAGAAACGGGATATTTAACATGTATATTAACTGAGAACTGAACTGAGTTCTCCCGTGATCATGGCGTTTGCAACAGCGCCGAAATATCGGAAACTCAAATCTAATAATATACATGGTAAATATCCCGTATCTAGACAGTGTCTAACAGTATGTCATATCTATTGAAAAATATTGTATAGGGATGTTGCATGAAACACAAAATACATAATTACTGTCGTTAGGTTTAAGAACATCACAATACAATAAAAATACAATTCACAAAAAATATATAATTTCCATAAAGATACTGCATCTAAAAATTTTCCAAACTCAACGATTTTTTATTATCCAATAGTAATTTAAATGATGTCATTAGATTCTTTACATTACAATGAATAAAAAAAATATATGACATCTGTACATAATTCAACGCAGTTACATCATCCCGAGTGACACTGGCTAGGGCAGTCGTGTTTTTTTATTTATGTAACTTTTGTAACAGCGGCTTGTTTTATTTTTAAAATTACGATTGAAGCTCATAATTGTTAATTTGACCATCCTTTTGAACTATAGCGTATCGCAACTGGATGAATTCTATGGGCGTGGCGCCGCACGTGAACTGGCTGTACTCTGACCTCACCGACGGACTCGTCATTTTCCAACTATACGACATCATCAGACCGGGGATAGTCAACTGGAAGAAGGTACTATAATAATAACACATGTAATTCAGACAACTGAAAGAAGGTACTATAATAATAACGCATGTAATTCAGACAACTGAAAGAAGGTACTATAATAATAACACATGTAATTCAGACAACTAGAAGAAGGTACTATAATAATTACACATGTAATTCAGACAACTAGAAGAAGGTATTATAATAATTACACATGTAATTCAGACAACTGGAAGAAGGTACTATAATAATAACACATGTAATTCAGACAACTGGAAGAAGGTACTATAATAATAACACATGTAATTCAGACAACTGGAAGAAGGTACTTTAATAATAACACATGTAATTCAGACAACTGGAAGAAGGTACTATAATAATAACACATGTAATTCAGACAACTGGAAGAAGGTACTATAATAATTACACATGTAATTCAGACAACTGGAAGAAGGTACTATAATAATAACACATGTAATTAAGACAACGGGTGATCCAATTTGAACAGGTATACTATAATAATAATACAGTAACTCCAACAGGAAAAATAATTGTGGACAAGCAAAATCTTGACCAACTTGACTTTGTTATTTAGAGATCGGAATTTAAAAGTAATGTAGGTCATTCTTATTAGAAGTTTAAAATCGCTTCGAAGGAAAGGACTATTGCGTCCGTGAGTCACGGTGACGTGACTGTTTTAAAAAGTTATAATTTCGTGTCCAGGTGCACCGGCAGTTCTCGAAATTACGCAAGTTCATGGAGCGGCTTGAGAACTGCAATTACGCAGTGGAACTCGGCCGTCAGCTCGGATTCTCACTAGTGGGCATCGCCGGCGCGGATATCAACGAAGGGAACGCAACGCTCACGCTCGGTAATTACTATCCATCGAGATACTAACCCCCAGAGAAGAAATACTGTACTATCCGATTTTTTTTCTGTTTTGTAATGAAACGAGCTGGTTCTTTGCCTGATGGTAAACATAACGCCGGCCCATAACAACTGCAGTGTCACTCAGAACTTTGAAACATAAAGGCCTGCGCGGCACTGCAGCGCCCTCGTTACCCTATCGTTGACATTAGGTATTGAGCCTCATAAGCCCAGTAATTTCACTGGCTGCTCTGCTCACAAACCGGAACACAGTAATGCTTGCACATTACTGCTTGGCGGCATACTTCACGAGCAAAGTGGTGGTACAAACCCAGACGGACACTCGCAGAAGAGTTAGTCCTACCACCTATAGATGTTTCTATTTATAATAATTCCCGAAGCTAACATACCTAGAATAACCTAGACCCCCTAAATAGGATTCCCTGTATGTAATATATCCTGAACAGCAATTACATGTAGGTACAAGAAATCCTAATTTTAGTATAAGAGCACAAGTATTTGTTACGTTGCGAGAATCGAACACACTCCCTTCACAAAAGCGATATTTAACCATAAGCTATTGCTGAAACTAAACAAACTTTCCTATTGTATAATGAAGAGAAATTCGTGCCATTTGACGGTAAATTATAAAAGCACCCAGTTTTATTGAAACAAATATGATATGAATGTCCCGCTTTCACCCCGATAGCTCTGATCTGGCAACTCATGCGCGCCTACACCCTGTCGGTGCTGACGCGGCTCGCCAACACTGGCAACCCTATCATAGAGAAGGAGATTGTGCAGTGGGTCAACAGCAAATTGCAGGCTGCGGGGAAGACATCCTCTATCAGAAGCTTCCAGGTAAGACAGCAAAAATAATAGACTTTGTACACCACCTGCTGGACAATAGTCAATTGGGATGTTGACTCCATTTTTTTTTATGAACTCAATCAATTCGTTTTCTCAAGAGAATCAAGTGTCTATTCGAATAAACTGTGGAAATCGAACGTTTGAAAGTTCAAAAATGAGAGTCAAAGTCGGGTGTATCTACTGAGCGCTAAAACGCCCCATTCAAATTGGACAGAACATCTGACGTCACTTGTTCTACGCGGGCCGTAAATCTGTACTAAAAACGTGCATTTTGTTGATTTGGCCGTGAAAAACTATGTTTAAGTTTATAGTTGTCATACATTTTTTTATTCAATAAAATGTAAGGAATCTTATGGTATCAATTACTAATGGATGATAAAAGCAAACTGTTGAATTTAAAAAAACTTAGATGCAGTATGTTTGTGGCAATTATATATTTTTTTGTGAATTTCATTTTTATTGTGTTAATGTAATCTTCTTAAAACTGTATACCGACAGAAATTATGTATTTTGTGTTTTTTTGAAGTTTCTAGGCGTTCGATTTCCAGTTTTTTTCGATATAGACTTTTGATTCTCATGAGAAAACGAATTGATTGACATCATAAAAAAAGGAGTCAACATCCGTATTCAAAGATCGGCCCTAAAACAATATTATTAACAATCGTTTTTGTTCCCAGGACGAAGTGTTAGCGGACGGCAAAGTTGTTTTGGACCTCATCGACGCCATCAAGCCAGGCTCCATCAACTACGATCTGGTACTCAACGGAGGCACTGAAGAGGTCAGTATTAGGCATCGAGATACTAACCTCAAGAGGTGCAGTGACGTTTGGTTTGCACGAAATGAATTCCACCATTTTTGCCTAGACATAATGCGCTCTGATTGGCTAAACCACCGCCTCGCGCCGAATCCCCGTGCGCTGATACGCTGATATATGTTATAGCAAAATCAATACATTGTTGTGAGATCGTATAGTACAGTATTTCATCGCTCGGGGTTAGTATCTCGATGGTATTAGCCATTGAATTGGTAGATGCCATTGAATCTGTTAGTTTTTGAACGAATTGTAATAATTTCTGCCTAAATAGCACTGAGATGTAATAATACATGATGTCTCATAGTAACGGGTGATATGCGTTGTCATGCAATACTTGTGTTAATAATTCAGGGTGGTACTCCAATTTTTGATACAAACGGACAGACGTTATGTTTACCATCAAGCAAACGACTTTGCTTTGTTGTCTTGTTTAGTTTGTTTTTGCTCGTCTCTTTAGTTTGTTGTCTAAAAACTATTTTTTAAAAAGAATGCCGAAACGACTTTCTTGCCCTTCTTGCTCGGTCTACACTAATTTAGAACGGGCACGGTGGGTTTCTGGAAGGTTCGTTGACCTTGAGAACTAATTGGGTCTGTTGGTGTCTTTGTCATTTATTATGTTCTGATAAAGACAGCATTAGTTTTAATCTGTGATTCGGGTAGACGAACGTTACAGAGGCCCGCTGTTAGAGTAATTTATTTTAACCTGCGTGCGCCGTTGGGGCCTATATGAATAAATCATTTTGAATTTGAATTTGAAATTCGTTTTACAGGAAAACCACGCCAACGCTAAATACGCCATCTCAATGGCGCGCCGCTGCGGAGCGCGCGTGTACGCGTTGCCTGAAGATATCACTGAGAGGAAGCCTAAGATGATAATGACAGTGTTCGCATGTCTCATGGCTCTGGACTACATCCCCACTATGGACGCGCCCGTCAAGGCGTAAGTGCTGTGAAACTACCATAGAGATGCATATACCCTGTTCCATAATCTTAGATATTTTTTGTAAACAAAGAAATGTCACGAAAAGTCACTGTCGAAGTGACATCCCAGTTGCCCAAAACGTTTTCACTTGTGAAAAATATTTTTGTTTCTATTTCCCACGGCTTTGCTCTCGCGCGGCACAAGGAACAAATAACAAGAACCAACAAAAAAAACTTAAACAAAAAAACGAGATCTTTAACAACAACACATACGCAGAAAGATAAGACTCGAGTTCGGAGATTGGAACAGATCAACAGACAGATTGCAGACAGGCGATTGCACAAAATGTTTCAAATCTCTGCTGTGTTCCCAGTCTAAGAAAAATAACTGCACGAAAAAAAACTTCCTTTCATTATAGTTTTGTTTAAACTAACATTCTTGCAAAAACGATCCATTCACGGTTTTTCAATAATTCAAGTTTATCGTGTTATAATTTAAAATCAATTGATAATAATGTCGATCATCAAATTATGGATTGCACAGTTTTCTATAATTTTTTTCGTTCTGTCAACCCCTTTGTTTACATAAAATATTTATGATTTTGGAACAGGGTATAGAGAGGTAGGCCGCGCGAAACTTCTTGAGCTCTGTGAACGTAGGCGTGGGTGCGAAATCGCAATGTACTCTTTATTGGTTAACAGCGATTGCAGCAGGCCTTTGTGTTTAAAAGTTCTAAGTGACACTGTATATGTTGCTGGCTCATGTCATTGGTTGGAGATCAGATCACTAGTAATGCCATTGGTTGGCATCTGCCAAATTTGTTTTTATATAAGACAAATTTTAAAAACACACCATACAATATGTGTATTCCGCAGCCACTTGCGCTTACTTCAGAGAGCTCAAGAAGATTTGCGCGACGTTTGGTTGTGTCGTGTTGTTGTTAGATAACTTTTTATTATACATGTTATAAAAAAAAAAGAAAAACTAAACTTATTATAAAAGAAAAGGTACTTACAACACGACGCAACACAGGTTTTGGGTTAAAGAAACACAAGCATAAATGTTTTATTGTTTTCTAATATTGTAACTCACGAATCATCATAATAAGACATTTTTGTACCTTGTCGTAACATGCTGTTGGTCTTCTTCATTCAATTGCAGATGATGCCTTCAGAAATTAACTGAGGAAAAGTACTCAAGTCACCAGACTTCAGTGTTAAAAAATATTATTTTATAAAAGTACATCTGAAGTTTTACTTTAATTAAATTTAATAAGTAAAATGTTTGGTTCAAATAACGGATGTGTAATATCTGGATATAGTAGTATGTATTTGAACAAAATTTTATAGTTGAAAACTTCTAGATTTTAACTAAATACATTTACAAACCATCTACACTCTTATTATAAGGAACTGACGATCTACTATTGAATGAAAATGACTAAAAATTGGTATTATCGGGCCTATAATTATAATAAATGTTTGTGACGTGTTTGGGATAAATATTGTAATAATAACTTAGGTAATATGTATCGTATGTAAGTCGGTGTACGTCTCGATTCCATTCTAACGATAACCCACCTACTGATACAAGAAAGAAAGAATAAAAATCGAATAAAGTTCACGAGTGCAGTACTTAACTGGTCAAAATATAGCACGCCAACAAACGTGTAGAAATTGAAACAACGCTTACAATTTCCATTCAAAGAATATAAAACATAAGGAGGCCCAAAAAGTTGTTATACAAATACAATTAACTAAGTTCCGTTTTTTCATATTTGTCTAATAACGTAAACAAACTCGGCGGGTTCCAACAAATGGCATCAATAATAGTGACCCGATCGCCAACCAATCACATAATTCGGATTCGAATTCGGATTTCTGTCTCGGTCATTGACTGGTGATCCGCCATATTTGTTTATATTAATAGACAAGTATAAAAACACGGACAATAGATAATTCGAACCTCCAAACAGTAGCTTTCTAATTTAACTTATCAGCCATAACTCTCATTGAGAGCGAGTCTGTTCAGACTAAGAAAGCGTCTCAATTTTTTCTGGTATCCGTACTTATTTTTCACCTGTAGTTGAAGTACTGAATGTCTACATTCCAAAATTATTATTTTACAATTTTATAAAACGGTATGTTGGTAAATGTGTGTTGTGAGATGTGACGTCTAAAATAGGTGGGAATTGAAAGCTATGGGGGCTGAAAGTGAAAATATATATTATTACCTATAAGATTTTTGTTTCCTGGTGATGCCAGACACTTAGATGTATCCACATTAAAATTTTCAGATCTTAGTAGTTATAGATTTGAAGCTCGTGTTATAAAACGTAAAAATGCGCCCGAATCCGTTCCGTTTAAAAAAAATCGGAAGCACCGATTATTTGATCTATTTATTTTCAACAGGGTTTTAAAAAAATATTCCCCTCTTATAATTCGTCAAATTATAAAATAGGACCTCAAGTCAGACTCGTGCGTTAAAAAATACAATATATTAAATCTTTCAGGTCCGTAGCTTTATAGCATAGAAATAAATATAGATTCGTGATATTATAAACTGACCTCGAACTATATACTAAAAGAGAAACAAGAGAAATAAATATAAAATACTTAGCTTTTACAATAATTACGTAAATCCAACGTTATTTTTATGCGCGTTGAAAAGTCAAATATTAATCAATTATATTTAAGTGATAACTTATTCGATGATGTAGTAAAAAGAACAGTTTAAAAAAAGCAGTTATTTGTTATTCAATTATTGCCACAATACTTTAAAAAAGTATACACAAGCGGAAGCGCTTTTTATTCCTTTTGTAATAGTTTTTAAAATTCATAAAAAGACAATTATTATCCGGGTTACGGAGATTAGTATTATTGTGGTGTCAATGTTTTTGTACATTTATACAACGAATTGCGCATTGAATATGATAATGCATGCTATTTAGTAGCGCACTAATATTTACTAACGTAACTAGCTACAGCTATAATAAATTATAGCATCGGGAGTACAAGATTTTTTGGGGGTACAAGGGAAGGGTTTTTTTTTTTCAAAAATCCCCTTCAATTTTTAGAGTTCCATTATCCATACCTCAAAAGGAACCCTTAATGGTCTCACATCGTAGTCCGTCTGTTTCTGTAAAAAAAATTAACATTCCACATCAGGATTGTTACATTTTTCACAAATCCCCGCCAATGATTTTCTAGCCATGGGGATTGTTGTATTTTTTCTCATAAATCGCCACCAGGCTATGGCGTCTTAGCGGTGGTTTTATACTGTTACATCATGCTAGTTACGTGTAATTATCCTACTAAGATGCGTGTGGTACGAGATTAAAATTAGGCTAGTAATAAAAAGCAAGTACCAAGCTTGTAGGCTACATTTTTTATTAGTCCGTTAGATATTTTGCGTACTTAATTCTGTCAATTCATAAATTGTAAATCGTATTAAATGTATGTATTTTATGTTTTTATTATAGTTATTATATTAAATAGTTATTTTTTAGATTTATTGGCTTCCAATTTGTGTTGAATTTTGTTAGGCGCTCATACGTTCTTATGATGATTTATTAATAGTATATATTACTACAATTAAGTTTTTGTGTAAACAAAATGGTATGCCTGTGTGTGGGTATCAGCATTAATATTTGTGGAATTGTCTATGTGATAATATTTTTTACTGCTATTTTAACAAATTATATAACCGTATATACTCCTTATACATACGTATTATAACCCTCATAGCGTACATTCCTGTGTATTCAGCATTCCCGTTTTTCCGCATTTGTATTAAAGACTTGAAAAAAATCCCCACTTATACCTTAATTTTATAAAAAAATAATTTTAAGAGCAATACTTGTGAATTATTTTTTAAATATTTTTTTTAATTATCTTTCTACATTCCTAAGGGATACAACGATTATTGAAACTTTTATTGTAAATTTTATTTTGTTAGACATTTTAAGCTTTTATTGAATTTTTATTTGTAATCAAAGATCGATGGAAAATGCTAATCATATAATTTTTACGTAAATAATGGAAAATATACTAAGTTATATATATTAATACTTAGTGATAACCACTAGCTTACTTAATTATAAAGACGAAATCTGTAAGCCTATAAATAAAAGGAATTAGTAACATAAGTATTTATTTATTTTAATCAACCCTATAGATACCCTCCATAGGCATATAAAATTCTTAATATTTATAGAGGTTTATAAGAATGTTATATTTAACTTTTGGGATAATTTTTGTTCGTGCTGTCCGTTTTTTGTGTGAAATCGAGGCGTATTTGCCGTCATCAAAGGTCTATCAAGTTGGGTAATATAATTTGGGATGAGGATTTGGCTGGATGCTTTTTGTCAATAATATTGGTGAAAGGGTAAGATTATGTTTTGGATTATTTATTTTTTAATTGTATTTGTATTAGTACTTACGCAGCCGCTTGGTCCCAGTAGTTCAATTGACTAGTTCCAAAACTAACTAAAACTAGTAGGAACTAGTGGGAAAAAACCCACTTGTTCCATGGAACTTAGAAAATATACAATTACGTGTCCCAGTATTCCCATAGCTTTAGTTTTTCCATTTTGACTTAACGACTCTACCACGACTAGAGAAACAAATACAAATATCTAATCAAACTCTTTATTCAATATAATGATGTAACTGATACAAAACCAAGTAACTTCGTGAAACTAAACTAAAAAATCTAGGTCGAAAGGTGTCTTCAGTTTTTCTGAAAAAATGGCCGACGCTAATTTCTCCTGTAACAACATCCTTTTGCGCGTTTTTTATAAATATGTCCTTTATTAATAAAAGTGATAAAGACAGACAAAGAGAGTTTAAACTGTCTATGATGTAATAATGGATTAATAGACTGTGATATAGATCTGGCAATAGCAATGGAACTACTGGGACTTAATTTTTCGGCGTCTTTTTAACACAGAACAAGTGAGTTTTTTCCCACTAGTTCCTTCATTGTTCTAGGCAATTGACCTACTGGGACCAAGCGGACGCATCTATCCAATATCTCAATGAGCCCTGACTGATTGCTTTTAGATTTCTGGGAGACTAATATCGACGATCAAAGTAGGTATCAGAGTTATTTTATATTTCCTACTCAATTTGTTTATGGTTTCGAACAAATTGGGCAAAATGGTGCATATACCCGAGTACTAGAATATATCCCATATTCTTGTACTCGTCTTCTAACCTTAAAATCTGTTTCCAAGCACTTATCGGTGTGTTCCAAGCAGTTCTAGCCCTTTTTATTTTAGATTTAATCTGCTAATCGTCCCTAAATCTCAGATGCGATAGTGGTGGATATTGATTGAAAGTTGTTTATGGTTTTCTTAGAAAAGACTTGTTGAAACTCTTATTTTTAGTGAACATTGGTTACAACCGTATTTGAGAAACCAACCAGTTTACGCTTCGTTTCAGTCCTTATTCTAATTTATTCAAATCTTTTTGAAAAGGAATCTAATCGAAACTATCTTTTTTTCCTGTAATTTTCTATTTATACCTTCTTACATTGGAGGATAATATTTAAATTAAAATCCGACTTTATTTTAGGCCTGTTGAGGTTCAAGCTACCGAAGATATCTCGGTGAACATCGTGGAGCAGCCCGAAGACTTCCAGGAAGACCTGGTTCAAGTAGAAGAAGGCCAGGACAATTTTCACGACTCAGGCCTAGCGTTGCCCATGGAAAAGCCGGCCTTACCGCCTAAACCTGACCTCACGGCTATCGGTAGGTCGGTGTCAGTGGCATCTAATAATGAAAGCTAATTTCTATAATGCGGGGTAATATTAGCTACAGATATGGTAAGGATAATGAGGCTGAGATGAATAGATGTTACTGCAAAGACTTAACAAAACAACAATTTTTATAATGCATTACAAAACCTTGCATTCTACACGAATTATCAATGAACATACGAGTATGTAGGAATAATTATTATTCCTATTTAATTATTTACAATTATATTTTTAGTGTTATGTTAAGTATATTTTCACCTGGCTAGTTAACTGCCTTTAATTGAAAATCTGTCAACTAAACTATCTACATTCCATATTTTTCAGGTTTAGTTGTTACGAAGATAAGTGGTAATAACCTTTCGCATTTACAATATTAGAAGGATGTTAGAAAAAGAAGTCACGTGTCTCTTAACTATTCAAAAATACAAGTTATTTTACAAATGAACGGCGATGATAAGAACGATTTAGGTAACGTCTATTTTTGTACGCCAATTGACTCCACAAAAAGAAGCAGCGCCATCTGTAATTTTAATGTTTTGTTATATTTATATAAAATATAACAAACAAAGATCTTGATCAATACATACTGGTTTCATACACGAACTGCCACTAATTTAACATGTAGGTGCCAGAGGTTTTTGTTACTTTACAACATTGGTAAAGTTAGTGAAATAAGTAATGATAGTAGGGCGTTTATATTTCGAAATCGCATTGTAATTTCCCACTTAGATTCGACAACTCAGCTGCTTACACGGATATAATACCGACAATATTTCTGTCGGATGCGTTTCCGAGATATGAATGATCAGAAAGTCTCTTCCTACACGGAATCATTCCGAGTGAATTAAAATCACCCAGCTGGCGATGGTTTTGTATTGTATGTAGAAATTAGTACCCATAATAGCTATTGAAAACAACAAATTATTTTGCTACGGATATACCTAATGCATATTTTTGAGAGTAGGCGCGATTGTACGCAGTTCATGCGATATAGTAGTGTAAGACACTAAGCAAAAATATTGTGTCCTAAGTTTACTTTTACGTACTTATTTTTTAAATCATTTTTTTATTTGATTATTTAACAACAATTTTACTAATTAACTCATTTAATATATTGACTTATTTATTATTTTAAACGTTAATCGTATCGAAGTTGATCATTAAAATAGTATACTTATATTTGTAAATTCTTTTAATGTTTTGTGCCAATTTAGAAGTTTGTTAAAATGTATTGCTCTTCTACTAGCAAGTGGAATTATTTTAACTCTTTTATTTTTATAATAAATCACGTTTTTAACATTTACTGTGTTTTATTGAACTAAAAGTCTATGATACGAATACCAAGGAAACATTGTTATGGAAACGTAGCTAGGTACCACCCCAAGACCCAAATTTGTTGCTATAGGTATGGTCCGACCCGAAGCCAAGGCCACCTCTCGAATCAGCGGCGCAAGTAGGGAAGTCGGTTCGATAAATTTGACGAATCGAAAAACTCGATAAAATCGAATGTTGCGAGTACCGAAGTCTGATAGTGAAGTATTGTAGTAGCTCTATATTCTCTTTGGATTCGACCTAGCTATTCGATAACTTTTGTCGATTGTTTAGAGTTCGATAAATTATATAAAAGTCGATAAAACCCACTTTATCGATTTGAACTGTCAATTTTATCGATCAAAAAGATCCGTACTTGCGCCGCAGATGGCTTTTAGAAGAGTAGTTGTATCTAGGGGGAACTCGTATGCTAACTGGTTCTTCTGAAAATAAGTTCTCAGATCTGATGAAGTGACGGCAGTTCTGGAAGCGGCAGGCATAATTCTTTTTGAACGGAAAGATTTACATAGGTACTTTTTTAGGAAACCGATTATGAAATAAAACACAAGTTTGAATAAAATTGTGATGATTTATTACAAATCCATAGCCGGCAACTTATGACATATATTTTGTGGAAAAGCAACAAAACAACGAACAATGTTGTAATTCTGACATTTATTTTGAAATTATATACAGTCAATCAGGGTAACTTTGACAATCTGGGTAACTTTGGCACTTTTGATCTATCATGATTTTTTATTTTTTTACTATAGAAACTAACAAAACCACAACCAAATTCAAAAACAAATCTATTCTTTGCCATCTCCATAAACAATCTTCACAAAAAAAAGTTAAGTGTCAAACTTAATTCATCTATTATTTCAAAATGAAAACCGCGGTAATGTGGCGAGTAATTTTTTGAGGTGAAATACTCTGATTTTTATGCAAGTTGAGTTTAATTATAAAAAACTATTTTCTTTTTCTATCCTAGGCCTATTTTTTGTTGAAAATTGCAAATATTGACTTTTTGTAATAGTTTTCTTAATAGATAGAAAATATGAAAAAATACAGATATTTATACAGATAATTATTTTCAAATTCCAGTTTTAATAAATTGTATGGATAAGTGTAATTATAAAATTGAAGAGATAATTATTTTTTGGTTGACATTCTTTACTGTATCGGTAATAATTCGAAGCTCAATGTCAAGTTGATTGGATCTCAATTTTGTTGCAATTTAAGAATAAAATATAACTATTTGTCTATTTTGTTCTGGTTTTATTTTTC
The DNA here is from genome assembly GCA_907269065.1 of Crocallis elinguaria. NCBI lineage: Eukaryota > Metazoa > Arthropoda > Insecta > Lepidoptera > Geometridae > Crocallis > Crocallis elinguaria. Next base: position 11,269,671 of record OU026071.1, on the reverse strand, counting down.
ACTATGGCTACCCAGAACGTATAAACGTTGATCAAAGATACCCAGAATCTTCAAAACACAAATAAAAAGCGATTTTAGTGAAAACCATAATTACTGTCAAAGTTACCCAGAAAGGGGGGGTAACTTTGCCATACCATATTTTTGTAATTTTCTTTTATAATTTCTATTAATAAAAGTCGGATAATTTTAGAATTATATTCTTCACGATCTCAGAACACAAATATACTTAACAACTTACGTCTTATACTTTTTACCAAAATCATACAAGCAAAAATGTGCTCGAAACCTGTCAATGTTACCCTGATTGACTGTAATTACGCAAATTCAAATATTTTGCTAATCAAATAATATTATTGCTGTACACATAGTATCATTTAATGTTCAATAGTTGACATATTTAAATAAAATGTAATTTGCCTACAATCCTACATTCACCTCACCCTACCTACGTTTTAGTAAAAAACTAAAATATCAAAATAAATGTCATGAATATAAACTTCACATTCTTTATTCCCTGCGTAGTAAAAAAAACTATTTACACAATATACACAACGATAAAACTTGTCCGAATGAGAAACAATTATTTTTGTACATTATTTATAATCTGTGGGCGATTTTTCTAAAACTCAACAGTAATTTTTCTAACGAATGCAAAACAGAAAAATATATTGTTTTGTAAAAAGTTTTCCTGTCTTGAATTCGCCACAAAATAATACTTATTTCACTGATAAAGTTTTTATTCATCATGTTACATTTTTTAGTTTTACAAAATAAACTAAAATAACTGATATAACAAAGAGAAAACATGTTTACTAAGCCCAATCACAACAATGATTTAACAGTCGTTAAGTAATGAATAGCTTATAAATGGGGCATATAGAATCAAAGGCAGCTAAGTCACACTTTCAAAAAAGTAACTAAATAAGATTTTTGGCTTATTATCTATTACTCGTAGATAAAGGCAACCAAAATCTATACTAAATCACTCACTCTAAACTCAGAACTTAGAACATAATTATGAAAACCCCAAACCCTGGAAATCGAAAAACGTTTTATTCGCTTTCTGTATATTCGATATGGAGGCCTTTGATTCTATATGCCTAAATAGATCAATACCAGTTTCAACAAGAGTTGGAACATGTCTTATTAAAGTTGCAATATTTATAAACTTTGAAACAAACTGCAACTTTCTACTTGTATCTAATATGTATTGGAATCGTAGTTTTTATATGTTATCCATTACTTTCAACTTCTAAGTTATAACACGGGCTAAATGGTGAAACCACACTATCAACTACTTTCAGTAATTTGGAATGTATTTATGATATTAATTTACTCAGTTGTAATGAAAAACTCATCTAATACATCGAGGTTGGTTTTAGATTTATCAATTAGGTAGTAGAATGCTAGCAAATTCTATAGATAAAACTAGGTTTCGCATATGGCGATATCTAAATGTATAAAATTTCGAGGAGAAATATTTAGAACATACGTTTGAGTATTTATAATAGTAGAGTTAATAAAAACCATCCTCTTCGGTACAGCTTGATGTAACAATCAAAATATGATACAAAACTTCGACATCGCACATCGATTTCGACTATAAATCAATCGATTATAAATCGATTAAAAATTAAAATAAATTATGATTTAAAAGTTTATCACGATTCAAAGACTTCACTTGTAACAAGCTGAGCTATAGTAAAAAATCGATTTTGTTACAGACACATGATGAGAATATAATAAGTGCGATTCTGTGCTTTTCAAATTATGTAATCTTCGAATTCAAGAAAACGACAGCGTTTTTACACGTTAATGAAAAATTAGATGTACGCTGAAAGGGATGGCGTTCCATATATTTTATCTCACTTTTTAAATGTCATGTTAAAATCACATCCATATTGATGATTGTGGAGCAAACACGTCGCTGCAGCACATTCAGAACAATTGCGTTTCTTGACCTTAACTTATGTTACTTGGACTTGTCTTCATAGACAACACGTGAAGCTATCTTTAGTTTATGAAGTCATTACAATTTTGTGACAAGAAACAGACACTCGAACCATGTCGATAAAAAAACATTCCGCAATGACTAGTTCGTATTGTGAAAATTCTTTGTAGGACTCTATAAATCAACTTCAGTCTGAACGCAGTAACCGACAGAAGCTTGCAATGTTTCTATTTTACATCTTAATATCTCAGATACTGTTCAATTCATCCACTGAATATCTCACATTGATGTGCTTTTTTAAAACCGACATAAGTAAATCACAAGTAGATTTGTGTTAAAACCTTAACAGAAACGTTTCAAATGTTTGCAAAATAAAAAAAAAACACATCACCGTCACAGACCAACACCAATAACGCCAATCTTCCATCACCATTAAAATATGGGAGATTTTAAGACGAGGATCTACGGGTCCGCGATGACAGAACGCATGGAAATCTATGCAATAACGCACAACGAATGGATAAATATACTGGGCTTATGAGACTTAATACCTAACGTCTGACGGTAACGAGCGCAATGCAATACCGCCCAGGCCTTTACGTTTCAAAGTTCCGAGTGGCACTGCAATTGTTATGAGCTATGCTTACCATCAGACAAACGACCGGCTCATCTCGTTATTAAACAATAAAAAAAATATATAGTTTTCCATGCGTGTTATCGTTGCGGATAAATAGTCGCTCGTCTGCGCGGACCTTTATTCGTCCATGGTTTTATCTTCAGGTTACAGTAAGAAAGTGATAAGTATATTTTTACGCTTATAGGTTAGCTTTTGACTGAGCAAGCTAGCCTGATCTTAACGAAGATGGCAAACAGGGAAGCATGAGTCCAAGCTTAGATCCTTCTCTATATTTTAGCCTAAGTCATTATCGCTACATCGCAAGATGTAAGTCTAGAAGTGCTCATGACGTCATGGTTGACAAAAAAAAACGTTTCTTCATACAGTTTCATACATATTGATTTCCTCTTGTATCGTGACGATAAAATCATGAACGGTAAATTATAAAAGTTCCCATTACAAACTTATTGTTTGATAACTCGATGCCTGCAGTTGTTTACTGATTACAATGTGGCCTTGCAGACTGGTTTAAAACTGAGGGGCAGTGTAGACGCTTATGCAAATGTACGTTTGCTTGTCAGAATAACAACGCTTTTGCGTCAAGCGCGGATGTCGTGATGTTTGAAATGCGCGCTTGACGTAAAAGCGTTGTTATTCTGACAAGCAAACGTACGTTTGCATAAGTGGTCAGTCATACACTTATGAGCCGAATTGACGTGTGGCACCAATCACAAAACCGCAATTTAGAATCTCGTACGTCTATCGCCTACTTAATGTTTTAAGATATTGATCATGTTACCACATAAAACAACTTTTAGATGCCTGCAGTGCAAGTACCAATTTTTTTCTATAAATAAAATTGACTGTTAATGGTTATAAATTTAGATTAGAACTAGGTAGTTGTAGATTTTTTCGAAAACGAAACGCAGCCGAGATTCTACTTTCTTCGATATGAAGTGAATATTCCCATCACACAATTCCAAGACTGGTTTATGGAACGAAGACTATTTTAACATAAATCTAAAAACGGTTGTATCGTCATTCGCAACAATCTTCTCAAGTTCTTTCGCGAAATTAGTTATTCGGTTAATATTATAATGAAAATTTAACTCCATTTAAGATTGTAAATAGATTGCTGTGTATTTTATTTAGTTATTTTAGTTTATTTTGTTTTGTTTTTCCATGCCTTTATTAAATATATACTCCATTGTGTAGGAAATGCAATCGACAACAGATTAAGTAAAACTGGTCGTCGTAGTCGCAAACTTGGTTTCGGAGATTAGTTATCGTTTTCGGGGAAAAGGCTAGGTTTCGTTTTCGACAAAATCTACAAAATGTACCTAATTCTAATTTTAACTTATCGAACTGTCAATTTTATCGATCGCAAAGTTCCGTACTTGCACCGCAGTTTAGCTAGACAGGTAGCTAAAAATAAACGGAACGTAAGCTGTTTAACACATGTGTAGGGTGTGTTTAATTTTTTTGTGGTAAGACCTTCAAAATTAGAGTCTGTTTACCACGGTTTCGCTTATATCCTCCTTAGTAAAAATGAATACTTTGATCAGATTGAAAGAGGAGTTGTCCACATAAGTGAGTGCGTTGTCAAATTGTAATAATGTGCTTTTACAATTTATAAAATAATAGAAAAGGAACACTTATTTCTCTCATTGTGTAATTAATCTAATTAGGTACCTTAACATACAAACAATTTCTTTATAATGTACTTGCGAAGATTTACTACTTGACAAAATATCACATTGATAAATAAATAAATTGGCCTTATAAACGTTTAGCAATGCTTTCGTTCTTACAAAATAAGCGTTTTCGTATAATTTCTTAGGACTTCACACCTTATGTAACGTGCGCTATGTTTGACATTTGGGACCCCAGGCTACTTGCTGGTCTCTTTCTACAAATGAAATCTAGAACGTAGAAGAGATTTATACAAATCAATGTAATATAAGTTACATTAAAAAAAACCGACTTCAAAAAATCATCTATGAAAAAAATGCCGTAAAAAGTAAAAAAGCAATTTTGTTTATTTGGATGACATAATTTTTTTTAGTTATTTTGATTTAAAAACCAAACTACTGAACCTATTTTGTAAAATTATATGGGACCAATCTGAAAGTATATCCTTTCCAATAGAATAGAGAATGCATTTTCAAAATCGAGTTATAAATGACGGAGTAATGAGACGGATAAAAAAATACCAACCGAATTGAGAACCTCCCCCTTTTTTTAAAGTCGGTTAATAAGAAAAAGGTCTGTATAAAAATATGTCAAACTATTCTTAACAACAAATACTATTTTGAGAATCAACGAAAGCCGATCACATCAGAGTGTTTTTTTATGTGCAGTGTGCACCCTTCAAACATTTTTCGAAGACGTGTGTAGAGAAAAGCCAGCAAATATTCTATTGCTCCCAAAGCCTAAATAGCCATTAAGCTAAGCCCTAAAAGTGCTACTTCCCGTAGTACGTTAGAGAAATAAAACAATATCACCTAATATTCCACTAGACTGCATTCGGTTAAAAATCAACCACATAACGCATTGCATTCATACCTGCGGTAAAAACAAAAGAAAAATTAAAACATAATCAAAAAGAAAAGTTTATAAATAAAGTAAATAAACGCTTACACTCATCACCCCCGCACTAGGATTCCCTGTGTCGCAGGTGGCATAGACACACACAGATACACATCACAAACATCCAAGACCCACGAACAAACTTTATGCTTACACAAAATCTGCCCCGGCCGGAAATCGAACCCGGAACCCCTCGCTTTGCAGGTAGGGTTACTACCAATATAGTTACGGAGCCATCCCAAAAAATTAAAAAAAAACTATTGTCCTGTTACTGATAATACAACAATAAAAAACATAAAAAACTCAATATATTACTTAAATAATACCATACGCACAGTGTTACACCATATGCCATTATACGTAACTACATGCAAAAATACAATACATTGATATGAGCCGACACTATAATACATATAAATACATTATAATACACAACAAAGCGTAAACTTATTCTCATTTACAAAATATACTTGTACCTACACATATTAGCTATAATTATTAATTATAATTCAACTCTTTTTCTTTAGTAAAGGGTGATGTTTAAAGACAATGACGAAAAAGTTCAAAATGAGTGATTAAAAAAAAATTGTGTATAAAATCAATGAAGATATCAGAAAAGCCATTTATGTAAATATAAATGTTTTTAATATTGTAGTATTAAAAACACAATTGATGCATAATTTACACTTAGATCTAATTTTAAAAGTTTTGTTTAAATTCAATATATTATGCTGTTGTCTGAAGACCTGACCGTTATCATTGGGAGTACGTATATGTCTCTCGACAGCATAAAAAAAAACTTATTTTAACTTAGCAAATATTCCCAAATGGCATTGTTTTTAGTTTTAAAATCATCAACATAAAAACCACTTTTAATGTGGTGTGATGTCATCAAACATCAACCCTCAACAAAGTATGAATCATCATGATTCACTAAAAAAATCCTCTTAATAAAGTTTCATTTATACGCACCTAGTATTGAATGACCTATGAGTGTCGAGACGGGGGCTTACTGGACTAAGAAAATAGAAACGCAAACATTCGTTAGGTTTTTTAATAAAAAGCGTGTCGGTGCGGCAATATTAACGCCATCTAGTTTGTGATATTAGTGAACTCTATGGAAATGATATAATTCGAAGAGCATCTTAGGCATACTCAAGTACCAACAACTACCAGTTGATTTAATTTGGTTTAGAAAATTAGATAGAAATAGAAACTCCATATTTTGTCTGTGGTTAGGTTTGAGGTTGTTTGGTTAATATAACCATTCATGTTATATTTACCAAACAAACATTTTTCATTGAGCGAGTCAATGAAAAATCATGTTCAGTTTCAGGTCAGCCGTGACCGATTATTTAATGATATGTTGTCTAAATAAAGTCATATCAGTTACATCCGTCGTGCTCATGATCCATAGAATCGTAGTTGCATCTTTTATAATATGAAATATGGTAAATACAAAACGAAGCAAATGTGCTGTATTAAATTGAATTAAAAAATTTGCTGGACGGAATGTGACTACAATGATTCACTAAGCGGTAAGCTGGCCATTATTAATTCACTTCGATTGTATTCTAAAAAGTTTTGCATCGTGAGGTTCTTCATTTTTAGTACTAACCAAAACTATTTATTTGCGCACACGCATCGTATTGTATAGGGCGAATATATTGTAGTACAAAAACAAATTCTAAATTCTTTATTCAGATCGACCTCAAGAGTCCTTGGACCCTACAATGTGGTCGTCAGAATTTTAGAACTTCTACCAGGGGTCACTTCAGTCACTTCAATTTTCGCAGAATATACAATACGACGCGCGTGCAAAACCTCTGAGCCAATTAACTATATGAGTAATTAGTATCATGCATCAATTATACGAATAATAGACATTATAAACACAGACTTACAAGTTAGTAGAGTATTTCTTTCTTTTTGTTACATGTTAATTTAATCTTTTTCCAATTGCTTTTATTAAATATTTTTTATTAAGACAATTCATACATGCATTATTGCTTTATACACGAATGTTTTACAACGTTAGGTTTACAACATACCCACATTTCAACAAATTGTTTACAATCAAATAAATTGACGTTTTGTTCTGAACGTACAATCCAACAGTTTTAAAATGGCGAGGCGGATTTAGCAAAAATAATCTTATTTGTTCCACAATACAGTATTTAATTAATTTTTGAACAAAATATAAGTTAATAATGACTATTTTGCAGCTGTGGTGCCCACACTTGGGACAAATTGTGTCGCCTTACAAGAGCTATAATAAAAGTAATGATTAAAGTAATTTATTGATTTCAATGTGTCCAATCAAAGATTAATAAAATATTTTCTCAATCCTTTTAATTAAAACAACAACTTTTCCCATAGAAAACAGATTAAAAAAAATTGTTTTTGGGAATGTCTATATTTACTCATCTAATTTTATATAGTCCCCCCATTTATACATAGAGATAATATAATATTCCCCAAATGGTGTCTAATAATGGTCCAATATAATATCTAACAAATACGACTCGCCAATTCAAAACATGCCCAACAACAAAAACAACAATCGAAATTCAACAAATCCAAATCAATAACAAAGATGAACGAACCAAAGCCCCCCTTCCACCAGCCCCCTGCCTCGTACCCCCTCCAGCCCCCACCACCCCCCGTCCCATTACCTGTCGTGGTGTTTATCCAGCAGGTATTCCTTGAGGCGCTTCACGAGATGCTCCGATAGTTGTGTGACTTCTGGCCACTGCCTCAGGACCATAAGCCCTAGCATCAAAGCCACGCTGGTTGTTAGGACGCGTACTCTGCGAATTGACATGATTTATATAACACTAGCTTCTGCCAGCGGTTTTCACCCGCGTTTCCACAGGAACCATGCATTTTGCCGGGATAAAAAGTAGCCTATGTTACTCTTCAGTCCATAAACTATGCTAAAAACATGTCGATCCGTTGCTCCGTTACTGCGTTAAAGAAGGACAAATCAACAAACACACTTTCGCATTTATAATATTAGTAGGATAAACGCGTCCACACTCATATGACGTTCCGCACAGCGTGACGTAACTTTGATTGGTGTTCAGTGTCACGTGACTCGGTGTCTAATTTTGATGAATTAATTTTCTAAAAATAATAATCTTTATATTTTATAATAAATAGTTTTGTTATCTCCTTATCTTTATTAATCATTAGAAACTATCAACTATTTATTCTTCGTGGAGACAAGCCTATTCGACTCTTAAAAATGAAAGCTAGTAAATAAAATACGCACCGTGTCCTAAGGAACGGCATCGCAATTCCAGCTACGGTGGCGACCAATAACAGGGCTAGCTGCAGTAGCGTAATAGCCACGTTGAGCAGCTTGACCAATAGCAGCCGTGGAGGCAATGCGCCTGCGCCTCCCGCATCCCCCGCGCCGCCCACCCCACCCCCCGCGCCGCCCCCGCCCGCCATCCATTGTTCTAGCTTACTGATCTAGAAGGAATTAGTAAAGCCTGATTTAGGTTCCTATGTCGGGGTATGTCGTATCGCAACAGAGCGATATCAAATTCATACATTTATACTCCGTCCAACGATTTAATTTACTTTTGACAATTCGAGTTAGTGTTGTCCTAAAACGTTACCGATTATTCGATTTATAGACTTTTCAACAATTTAACACACAAGAATTCAACGATTATGAACGATTTGTTATAATAAAATAATATTGATGTACTTTAGGTAGTTGCTTTATTTGCATACTTTTTTTCAGTATTTAACCTTTAGTAATTGCATTTATGTACTGCAGTGCCACGCAGGCCTTTGTGTTTTGGAAGTTCTGAGTGGCAATATAATTGTTATGGGCTGGCGTTATGCTTACCATCAGGCAAACGACCAGCTCGTCACAATATTTCTAGTTTATCTCCTGCTCCTAGTCAAAATGCCACTTACTTTAGTTTGACAGAGATCTAAAGCTTCGTGAATGTCTCGTATTCGCTCTTCACTCTGGTATTGTACTTTTTCTTCCACGTCTGTAAGCGCTTGCTTTAAGTTTTCCACCTTGAAAAAACACACACAATTATTAAAAAGCAACATTTTTAACGAAAACAGAGAATGTCGCAAGGCACAGAAGGGACGGAAGCGGGCACGTGACATAATTATAATAAATTATAAGGAAATGGGCACCACCTTCTCAGTCAACACCATATTCTACTGCGATCACCAAGCGCTTGCTAAGCGTGCTGTATTGTGGCAAAATCGCTCTTACATGGGAGAGGCCGATGTCCAGTTCAAAATAATTCATGATACATCACCGAACAATCAGTTTGGTGAACGGATTTTGTGCACAAACATTTGTCTTGGTGCGGCAGTCTAATCCCCCACCCTTACTCGCTCCCAGAAAGCCCTTCAACCTACCAAGTAAATCGCGCGGGATGTTTCTGCATCATAACCAGTTGGTAGGCCTAACTGTTCTGCGAGTGCCCGTCTAGGTGGGTACCACCGACTTTGCTCGTGTAGTCAGGGGCCAATCAGTATTGTGCAAGCATTACTGTGTTCGGGTTTGATGAGCAAAGTAGTCAGTGATATTATTGGGCTGTGGGGCTGGCGTTACAAACAACCCGTTTATTTTGAAATACAATAGCTTAAAAAAAATGTAGAATCTTACCTCGTTTTGGTGCAATTCAGTGAGATCATTAATTTGTTCCTCCAGTCGTTCAGTCTTGAACCGTTCCTCTTGCAGCGCCGCCGATAGGAACGATACTTCTTGCGATAGGCTCTGGAACAAAAGATAAGTAAAAGATTATGAACACAGAAGGGCGTAAGGGATCATATTCTAATAGGATAATTAGTAAGTCAGCAAAAGGTGTAACTTTGTGGTTCTGACCAAAACAAACTGAAGAAGAGGGTTAGCATTTCATATATTTTTTAGTTTAGCATTTGACTATCTCGCCTGGTCTTAAGCGGCGATTTGGTCGAAGGCGGTGAATAAGCTAAACTATTACTGACTTAAATGCATCAACTAATTGGCTGCACTTGTTGTTTATTAGAAAATAGCTAAGGAGTCTAAAATTAGAATAAAAGTGTAACGAGATTGATAATCATGCCTATAAAATAATAACGAACATGCACAATAGACTTACCGACAAGGTGTTGCAAAATGCGATTTATTTAAAGCTAATCGACATGACTGACACAACATATTTTCTGTGTTGGCAACATTGTAACCATAAACAAACGACTAGTTTGGTTTGCTAGATATTTTCTTTGTTGACAATATTATAACCATAGAGTTAAAAGACTAGTATGATTTTCTAGATATTTTCTTTGCTGGCAACATTATAAACATAGAATAAAAATACTGTATGATTTTCTGAACGAGAGGGTAGGGAGGGAGACCGTTAGCAAGTTAGTTACGGATCTCAGGTGAGCGAGGGCTTCATTTTCTTTACCAATTTTGCAAAACGAAAGTAAAATCCATATAAAAATAGTGCGGCGGTCGTGGTCACACACAATGATAGGGAAGTTTTCGACAGTTAATGAATATTCCATCACGCATTCAAATCTTTCCAGAACAAACCGTGGACAATCATGTATGTGTTGCTTTATAGTCTGATCTCCATATCCCTTGCAAGTGCGCGATGAAAGCAGGCCTGCCTTCATTGCCCAAAAGAAAGGAAGAAAAGACACGGCAGAGTGAGGTAACACCAAAACCTGCCCGAACGAGAGCCGACATGGGACAAGTCAGTCCGCCTCGCCTCAGACCGGCGACGGGGCCGCGAGACCACGCAATAAACGCCTTCATCGAGTACCTAGCTATAACTAAAGCAAGCATAGTGGTCGACACTATGATCTGCAAGAAGATCCTGCAGTGCTATCAGCTGGGTGGCGCCATCAACGATAATCTCTTGAAGGCGTACCTCGAGGAGGAAGAAGCTGCCATATACAACAACAATGACGGCCTAGTCCTTCGGGGTCGGATGGTGGGAAGTTATATGGCAGCTTTTAATGCAACAAGTGGCTTTGTGGCTCTAGCAAAGGAGGGGACGGGGCGTACTGGTCTAATCAAATTCTCTGCCCCGCATGACGATCCGATCTTGGTCGTTGCTCGGCGAACTCGGACGATGCTAGACGACAGGATACTTGAGACGGCGAAATCCATCTCGGGTATCTCTGAAGGCGAAGCATCTTGGGACGACTGGGTGATGCCTAGGATCGAATGGGTAAATGGGGTTCCAGGATGCGGAAAAACAACGTGGATTGTTGGCAACTTCAATGGGGAGGAGGACGTTATCATCACCACAACGACGGAAGCAGCCAAAGACTTGCGAGAAAAACTAGCGCAACGAATAGGTGACCTGGTCAAAACCAGGGTGCGCACTATGGCCTCTGTCTTAGTGAATGGTTTTAAAGCAACCCATAAGTACAACCGTCTTTTGGTTGATGAGGCACTTTTGAACCATTTTGGGGCCATAATCATGGTAAGTCGGCTGTGTGGTGCTAACGAACTTTTTCTCATCGGAGACGTCAACCAGTTACCTTTCATTGACAGAGAGAACCTCTTTGTCCTAAGGTACTGTCGTCCAAACCTGGTGACAACAATCACTCAGGAACTGTTGTGTACGCATCGGAACCCTATGGATGTCGCCTACGCCCTTCGGGAGGTGTACTCCGGCATCTACTCATCGGCATCCAAAGTTCATTCTCTGAAGCTGAAGCGGTTTACAGGTGCGCAAATACCCGTTATCCTTCCCGACACTCTCTTCCTAGTACACACACAGGAAGAGAAAGAATCCCTGATCACCAAGGGATACGGGGGAGGCACTGGGTCGCGCATCTTGACCATTCATGAAGCTCAGGGACTGACGTACGAGTCGGTGATCGTCATGCAAACTAAAGGCCAAAAGCTTAAGCTGCACGACAGCGTCCCACATGCGGTGGTGGCATTGTCGCGTCATCGGAGTAGCTGTACATACTATACCGATGATAGCGACGATGCGATAGGCCGCTTCGTGATGAGGGTGAAGGCAGCTTCCACCAAAAGGATCGTGGACTACAACCTGAAAATGGCCATCAGAGATGGGAACAATGTGGTGGCGGAGGCCATCGTAGAGTTCGAACGAAGGAGCGGAGACGGAGAGTTGACATAGGAAAAGTGAATTAAGTGAACAACCGGAGTGGCCATGGCCACTGGAATGACCCTGCTGCAGCGGCGTCGTGTGGCGGGTCGCCCTCTTCCCTCGAAAATGGTTGAGGAGAGCGATGGCTGGCACATGCGTCACACTCGTGAACGGGTGCTGCTAGTGGGATCTCGTCCGCTCCGATTGTGCACTTCATTAACTACTCTTGATAAACTAGCAATAACTTACACTAGTAATATTTATATAAATGTAATAATAGTATGTAGTATGTATAATGTAATAATAATAATAGTATGTTAATTTAATAATATGTGACACTTTAGTTAGGCCTTCAGAGTAGGTATACTTTTGTTAAGTAATAATATATTAAGAAATTATAATGTAAAAATAACTTATACAGCAAAAAAAGGGTGCGAGCCCTGGAGCTTGCAGAGTATAATAATTAAATTAAAAAAAAAAAAAAAAAAAAAAAAAAAAAAAAAGGGATCATATTCTAATAGGATAATTAGTAAGTCAGCAAAAGGTGTAACTTTGTGGTTCTGACCAAAACAAACTGAAGAAGAGGGTTAGCATTTCATATATTTTTTAGTTTAGCATTTGACTATCTCGCCTGGTCTTAAGCGGCGATTTGGTCGAAGGCGGTGAATAAGCTAAACTATTACTGACTTAAATGCATCAACTAATTGGCTGCACTTGTTGTTTATTAGAAAATAGCTAAGGAGTCTAAAATTAGAATAAAAGTGTAACGAGATTGATAATCATGCCTATAAAATAATAACGAACATGCACAATAGACTTACCGACAAGGTGTTGCAAAATGCGATTTATTTAAAGCTAATCGACATGACTGACACAACATATTTTCTGTGTTGGCAACATTGTAACCATAAACAAACGACTAGTTTGGTTTGCTAGATATTTTCTTTGTTGACAATATTATAACCATAGAGTTAAAAGACTAGTATGATTTTCTAGATATTTTCTTTGCTGGCAACATTATAAACATAGAATAAAAATACTGTATGATTTTCTGAACGAGAGGGTAGGGAGGGAGACCGTTAGCAAGTTAGTTACGGATCTCAGGTGAGCGAGGGCTTCATTTTCTTTACCAATTTTGCAAAACGAAAGTAAAATCCATATAAAAATAGTGCGGCGGTCGTGGTCACACACAATGATAGGGAAGTTTTCGACAGTTAATGAATATTCCATCACGCATTCAAATCTTTGCAGAACAAACCGTGGACAATCATGTATGTGTTGCTTTATAGTCTGATCTCCATATCCCTTGCAAGTGCGCGATGAAATATCCATCAACTTAAAAATAGAGATATGACAACGATACCATGTGTATCATAAGTACCTTAAACGCCTTCTTCAGTACCTGTGGAAGTTAAACTGACCTATTGAGACTGGACTTTGTAGGGTTAGGGCGATTTTAACCGAATTATAAACGAAAGATTTGGTCAGGAAACCTGAGTTCATCCCCAGATCTTAATCAAATTAGACTAGAGGTAGTCCCTATCAGATGAATAATAATCAAATCGCTCCATAAATGACAGATATTACACAAAAAAAATAGGTGAAATTGAGAACCCCTTTTTGAAACCTGTTAAAAAACAACAATCTTTCGACGATAACATTCGACTAGTCAGCGTGCGTTTTTTTGTTTTGTGAAAGTGCTGTCAATTTCAGATCTGTGGTCGGTTTGAATCCTCTAAAAATCTTGTAGGTATGTCCGTCAGAGCATTATTGAGTTAAGGGGTTACTAGATGAATGTCGTGCAATTTGAGTGTAGATCAATTAGTTCGCTCTCCTAGAGTGCGTTCTAGTGTAAAGGAAAAATGTTCACCTTGAGTGCATCAATTTTTTCTGATAACCGTTCGTAGTCCTCCCTCCGTTCTCTCAGCTCGTTGAGTATGGGCTTGATCGTGAACGCTGCTTCAGAAATATTGTTCGTGCCCGCTTGCGTAGGATACCTAGTAAAGAAATAGTGGTCCAATTTATTTATTTATAACTTATGTAACAATTACTTTTTCTCAAGCACTCAATATTTTTAACAAATAAAACGATTCGCAGAGGTTTTTGAACGTAAGAAATCTATACTGATATTATAAAGCAGTAAAATTTGTCAGTTTTCTAATAGGTGGTAGGACTAACTCTTCTGCGAGTGTCCGTCTGGGTTGGTACCACCGCTTTGCTCGTGAAGTCTGCCGCCAAGCAGTAATGTGCAAGCATTACTGCGATAAATATAGTAATACTTGCACATTACTGCGTGGCTGCAAACTTCACGAGCAAAACGGTGGTAACAACCAAGACGGACATACGAATAGCTAAGTTTTATTTATATTTTATTCGTGACAAATTTTTAACTTTATTGTGGTGTGTAGCGAGGCGAGCAGTAAAAAAATCCCTACCACTATGTTGTGGCGGCGGCAGTACTTACACGGCGCCTTCACTGGTGACCGAAGAACTGGGGGAGGCGTCGGGGGAGTACTTCGGCGCGGGGCTGGTGGCGGCGCGGGGGAGGGTGGAGCCCCTCGTCGCGCCTGGCTCCCCCGCCTCGGAAGCCCGCGACCCTTCAGACGACGCGTTCGCTGCCACGTTGTAGCAAAACTCAATACACATAATAACAACATTCATTAATGGCAACATTTAATTCGATACGTAAACATTGTTTACTTTGAAAACGTGAGTTCGAATCGTCTCGCGACCGAAGCAACATATTCAAAGCGTGGATGCGAAATAAAATCTTTTTTAACGCGATTAACTGCCGTTTTTTAAAAGTAGATAACTTGTCTATACATTGATTAGTACTGAATTTTGGTAGCTCATTAAGGCTAGATAGGTTGTATCAAAGATAAGCTTCTTTTGTTATCGCCTAACAGTAATACCGACAAGTGAATTTGCGTAATCTGCCGTACTGTCTTTGAGTCATATACTCATTAGCTTATAATCACGATTCATGTATCATTTGTGTACATTTTAACCATTAATTTCTACAAAAATCAATAATGATTAGTCGTTAGTCTTTCAATGCTCGATTAATATAATCATAGCATCAAACACAGGTGCTCGTAAACCCACTCACAATCTTGTAATTAAAAATCAATGAATCGATGATACCTGATGAGGCAAAGTGAGCAAGCAAAGCCAATTCGTCATGTTTAAAAATGTTTCATAACCTGTTTAAGGCTTTCTGGATCAACAGTATTACAACTTTCTTACTGTCAATCTTAAGCACTGAGTTTTGATCCCAAAAACAAATTAACTCTTGGTAATTCCACCAACGCCAAGCTCTTATATTTTAAGCTACAATATAACCTTGTGTAACTTAGTGTCGAGCTGTTTAAATACTGCGTCTAATACTTTACTTATATATTTATAGCCGTAT
Organism: Crocallis elinguaria; assembly: GCA_907269065.1. Taxonomy (NCBI): domain Eukaryota; kingdom Metazoa; phylum Arthropoda; class Insecta; order Lepidoptera; family Geometridae; genus Crocallis; species Crocallis elinguaria. The sequence continues at coordinate 11,254,003 of OU026071.1, read as the reverse complement.
GTATCATTTGTACGCTTTTATTGCTTACGTACTATAGAGTATACTATATACTTATTTATTAAATATATATAAGTTTATTATGTACATATTTCCTTTATAAATATTTACCTCTGAGCTCCGCGTGTGGTGGGGCTAGCGTGCAAGAAGGAGAGAGCATGATAAGCAACACAATTCCACACAATTGCAATTAGAGACAATGCGGGGTAGGCAGTAAGCATAATATGACTATTTCCCGGTATTTCTGTCTAAATTGTGACTGATTTTTACCACTTTATTTATTTTTATGAATGATCCACTATAGTTTGCCGAAGCGAGCATAAATTATAAAATACAATTAGTTAATGGTAACGCTTTATCTCAATGAATCCTAACGTTAATTCCATACTTTTTTTTTACCTTTCTACTGTTGATACTGATTGTAGGCCCCTGAGTGTTAAGTCCTAATTATATCATATATTTATATCTTTTTTTACACTATTGAATAACGAGTCGAGCGGGTCGTTTGCCTGATGGTAAGCATAACGCCGGCGCATAACCACTGCAGTGCCACTCAGACCATTGAAACACAAAAGCCTGCGCGGCACTGCATTGCGCTGAGACATTAAGTCTCATAAGCCCGATAATTTCACTGATCACTTTGCTCATTAAACCGGAACACAGTAATGCTTGCACATTACTGCATTGTGGCAGAATACACGAGCAAAGTGTCCGGGTGGATACCGGACCCACCCATATGGGCACTCACAGAAGAGTGTTTAATACCACATGGTAATATCTGATAAAATCTAATGTAGTATTTATGGCAGGGGTTTGGCATTTATTGGCAGGGGTCAAAAGTTTTACAGTGGCGGGGAGAATGGGAATCTAAACTTTGTCTACGAACAAACGAAATTCACACAAAACGGGTTACCCACAAATGTCATGTATGAATGTAATGTATTGTAGTGTATATATAGATGTGCAGTTTCTACAGGTATACTAGTGAGATGAGACTACAATGTCGTCATACATAGCGAAGGTCGATGCATGTCAATGCGAAGTAGAAAACGTGATCTCATATTATTTTCATTATAATTACAAAGTGTATATAATGTCTTTCTTGATATATTTATAAAATACCCACGGAATCTCAAGTTTCCAGGGAAATGTAATTAGGTAAATCAATAGGTAACAAATCTCTTGTTTCCTTCTCGTATTGACAAAATCTATAGATATATGATGTAGGGTTTATTATCGGCTTAACAGCTTAGGTATACATACAATATATGTATGTGTGATATGATTTAAACGCTTTTTTTAAACCCTACAGGCTTGGTTAAGAAATATGTTTTGGAACCCCTAAAAATGCATCTTTAAATAATTGATTACTATTTCAAATTCTGTTCTATCTGATGATGTACTAGTTCTGTGTCTGTCTCTAGGAATTATTTGCATATAAAATCTACACGCCAACGACCAATAGACAGACCAACGAACTCAAATATATCATTACATTTTCAACAGTCTTCTCGAGTTTCGCTTTAAAACCTTTGGTTACAGAATCTTAAAAAAAAGTTAAAGATATAAACAAAAACATATTTACAATGCTTGCGGCACTTCTTGCACTTTTTGAATAACATTTTCGCGTTTCTTCACGAATTTTTAGTCACAACGCTTATTAAAAAGTCACAGTTATGCATCCGTGAATAGAACAATCCGTGAAGATAGTCATCTATGCAACACCGGTCGAGAAAATCGACAGAGAATCGCGCGTGACAGCTTCACTGGTCAAACAATACGCTACATCACTAAATGATACCAAAAATAATCACGAATATTCACAACCCATTCGATTATTGTATAAGATCAAACTTTGAAAATCGCAGTACGAAAATAAACGATGACTCAAAAATCGCTGCGATAAGAAAACGCGTCAAAAACTACTGGATAAACTACGCCAAATGTCAAATACATGAACTATACAGCTTACATAACACACAGAAAACAGTGTGTGAGTCAGGAGGTTTAGCGATGTATATGATTTCAGATAGTCGCTGTCCATTGTATTAACAGATAAACATATGGCAACATATCTAACAAAATCTTTTTGTTCTGTTATTTTTGCATGTAATTTATGTAAAAACATCAATTCGCTCTATTTTCATGCGTGTTGAATAATACTTATAATCTATCTTCTCCACGACATAAAAATGATCTCGTAGCAGCTGACGTTATCTTAAGTACTTAGACCATGAAATAGGGAGACCTTGAAAAATAAACAATAGATTACACAACAAAACACTATACGAAGTTCATATTGTGTATCATTATATTTTTCCTTTCAACGGAAATCCTTTATTCATGGTTTGTCTAACAAAAGTAACATTAGAGATTTCTGTATCCATGCCAGTCACGACAGGTATAGCTAGATAGAGAAAGCTAGCTATCGGTAAATCGTGGAACAGTATGTCGCCACTCACTGACGTTTGCCAAAATGAGGCTTTGCATTTTTATTCACAAGATATGTTGAATGATCCATTTTCCTCATTTCCCAAAAGTTGAGAAACTAAACAGTAGTAAGTTGTATGTGACCTGCGGCGCAAGTACGGATCTTTTCGATCGTTAATATTGACAGTTCAAATCGATAAAGTGGGTTTTATCGACTTTTTATATAATTATATAAGAAATGATATCTATTATGTAGTAGCTAGTTATAAAGCAGTTTATAAAAAATAAGTCATCGTATTTTGTGTGAAATAGGTCCACAGTTTTAGGTTCGCTAACGAAATCAAAATAAAAAGTGATTCCATCAAAAAATAAAACATACTGGACCTTTTCTGTAAGTGCACATAATATCTAGAGGCTCCCTTCCGCACGCGAGCGGAACCATTACGCACAAAAGTCGAGGCAATCGATCCTACACCAACCTATCAACTACACCATTGAGGCTTGAGAAGCTTTAGTCCGCTTGCGAATTATGATTATAATGGAACTTTGCATGATGATTACATGAAAATCTTGTCAAATGTACATTCTAATTCGTATTAAGTTAGTTTGAAATGATATCTATAAAGGGGTTAATCACAGGGTTTCTATGGACTTGTAATACTCACAAGGACCCGTGTTTTCTGTTCAACAAAATACATTCATGTTATAATATGTAAAACATTTAACTATGTACAAAGCATTAGCGAAACCTAAATAGGGTAGAAGCCCAGTTTGGTATTTGTATGAGGTCGAAACCACAGATAATGCACGCTCAATATAGACTATAGTGTACCAACATTAACACAAATGTGCGATAGGTGTTGTTTCACAAACAGGGCGTTATTAATAAAGGTTGCAATTAAATATAAAATATATGGCAGCATTCGTTAACAATTTTAACTTATTTATAAACATCTTACAAACGTAACAATTTTAGTAAGTCTTCTTATCTCTTTCCAATTACAAACGTAAGAAAAGGAAGGAATAAATTTTACAAACAACATTCCAAAAACACATTTTCAACATTTATTAATAAGCCCCAATAGTACTATTTTGAGAGATTGCTTGTGTATGTGATATAACATCGATAGAGTTTGTAAGAAAGTAGTTTGTAAGTGTTTGTATGTTGATGTAAAGCGCTTCTCCACTAAAGTTAAAACGTTTGTAAACCTAACTGGTAAATGGTAATTTCAATCATATATAGGGAAAAATATTCTCAATGAACGTAACAAAAAACTCATAAGTACTATTTAGTTTTATTTATTTTTAGACAGTACGAATCAGCCGTCAATTCAATAAAATAATGTAAACTTCAGTGGAAAAGCACATAAGCGACATATATCTCACTCTTCTACTAAAATGTTGGTGACACAAAATCCTGTCCCTACTAAAATATTGCAGACATTTTTTTCTCCATCTCTTAGAAACATCGAGATACTAACCCCGAGAGATGAAATACTGTACTATCCGATCTCACAACAATGTATTGATTTTGCTATTACCAACATCAGCGCTCAGAATCGGCGCGAGGCGGTGG